>CM046722.1:62495153-64982153 GCA_025584915.1 Monochamus saltuarius | reverse complement strand
TAACTTGCTGAATTCAAAAATTTATAATTTCAACACTTTATTCCTTCAACTTTCCGAGAAAAAAAAAAAATAACCGATCCAAGAAACGCTGCAGTTGATAGATATCAATTCTGATTAGATTTTGTTTAACTACCAGAAACAGTTTCTGAGGTGACTTGATTTAATTTGTTGTTTTTGCTATCAAAAAATGTAATATTCTAACATGCAATCTAATAAAACAAAATAATAAATTAGGGGATCAAATACGATTGAGGCAACCAGAATTTAATTAATTAATTAGTTACTTATTGTTAAATTGTTTTAAAAATAAAGAGTCCTTTATTTGTGATACTGCCGATGAATTCACTATATCCACTTTACTCTCAACCAGCCCATCACAGACACAAATACGAATATTCACATTTTTTTCTAGCCGATTTTATTAGATCGGTTATTATTTTTTTTTTTCGGAAAGTTGAAAGAATAAAGTGTTGAAATTATACATTTTTGTATTCAGCAAGTTAAGCTCTACAAGAATCCGTTGAGGGGTTCTATTTAAAAAAATATCCGATGACGTCATCACGCAAACAAATGAACGTCGGAAATGCGTTGGTATACAGAAAAGAGTCTTTTTAAAAAGTAAAATCCACGGGTTCGAGAAAATTTCATGAAACTTATAATTTATTTCATACTTTTCTTCGGCACTATATAGTGCACAGATTGAGTGTAGTATATAGTTTTATTATTCTCAATTGCAGTTTCTTAAATATTTTGATAAAAATATAATGAATTATTCATTTGTTCGTATGATGTAACTTGTCAAAATTATTGCCGCAACGTTAACATCAATTGACGCGTTTCAGTTCAAACGCAAAACAAATCTCACAATTACGTCCCTAGCTTCAAAGACGCTAGGAAGCTTTTCAGGTCAAAACGTTAACATTTTACTACGGTTGTTGTGTATCAAGTTTGAATGAAAAATATTTATTTGTTTAGTAGATAATAGAAACAATAAAATTTTTGAGTTGAACGTCCTGCATCACGAGTACTGAGTGGAATGTAGTACTCAGTAAAAACCCCTATTGTCCTCTATTGTCTTTAAGCTCTATTCTATACGAAAGTTACGAGTGAATAAATGGAGATACTAATTGTTGATTTGACTATTTCCAAACAGAAAGTTTTGTGAGTTTTTTGTTCATTTGCTCATGAATAAAAGTTAAAAAACCTTGACAATGTTAGCAAAGGAGAACACAGAAGAAAATTTGTATAATTTAACACAAATTTACGTTTATTTGAGTCAAACATAGAACATAAATATATTCAAGTTTTCTATAGCTACGTATCTTTAATTATTAAGTATCAAGTTATCGTGAAATAGCTGACTTTTATCTGTAATCCGTTGCTTAGAATATTTTACGAAAAATATAATAGATGCTTGAAAGGTTAATTAAATATGATCTATATAAATCTGCAAAAATATTTTTTATGACTTCAAACATACAGGTATATTTTTTGTAATGAGTGAAAATCTCTCCGTCCATCCATCCTAGGACCGCTAGTTAGTTTTATTTTAAATTTATAATTATTGTATACCCTACCAAGGCAATATTTTAACATAAATTTTTCAAAATTTGTACATTCCGTAGCTGATATCTAAGTAAAAATTGTTACTCCTGTTTTCTGTATATTTGAGAAAGCTCAGTCCTGAAGTTTGTGACAACGTCCATAGATATTTTTGAGAAATTTTGAAAACTTAAAATTTCAGTTACGATTTTTAAAATCTCCAAAAGCCTTATAGAAAATTGTAAGTATCAGAATTTTTTTTTGTGGGAAAATAGTTTTGAATACAGCCTACTTACCAAAAATCTTAAACTTCATTAGATCACAAATTTATACGCTAATAATTTTATAGACTTGAAGATTATCTTGTATTTAAAATTGTAAATGATCGTACTCATTTTTTTTGTATAAAAATAAAAAATACCTATCTTTTTCTGAAAAGATTCTTCCAAAACATTAATTAGTATTCAGGTTTAAAAATTCTAAGTGAGCATAATATCCCGCACTTGTCTCAAGTTGACGTGTTTGTCCACACATTTAATAAATTTTTACCTGTTGTCAGTAAAGCTCAAATTTGAAATGTGATATAAGTTCAACAACTAAGAAAGAATACTTTTAATAAAAATTTATAGAAATGGATATTTCAAATTTATGTTTTATATGTACTACCTACAAATAAATTTAGAAAATATATATTTTAATTTAGTTTGCAGGCTTCTGTGGCAGTTGCTAATGTAAATTGGCAGGCTGGTTACCAGATTTAAGCTTCTTCAGTTACGTATTGTCAAGCATATCGTTCCCTTTCTCAGATGTAACTTCTTCTGAAGAACTCAGTTTTATTATGTCTGGAGATGAAAGCGATACTTATAAATCTCGAGATCAGAGGGGCGGCAACTAGCCTGAAAATTGTTCAACGATCTATATGTTTTACCTAACAAAATACATTTTCTCTAACACAAAATTTAATTTATTTTAGTAAAATATTTCTGAGAATTAATTGTACTTTTCCAATTTTGTATAGCTTCGTCAAGAAAAAGACTTTTTTGATTTTGTTATTGGACCAGTAATTATATTTAAATTAAGTAAAAAATGGTTTCAAATATAGAATTTAGTGACGACATAATATACTTAAGCTAAAGTTTTTTGCATCATAATTTGGAAAATAAATAAGTACAGTTTTGAATAATTGCTTAACAATCTTTTAAAAAATACTCATCTGTATTAATCATAATGCGCAAAACCTAAAACGAAGGCACATATTATAGTCAAAAACCAACTACTTGTCGAAGTACTTATTGGAATTTTTTACATTTTACATTGCAGTTTAATCACCTGGAATCTTGAAAAGAAATCATTTTTGCAATTCCAAAAATTTGCAATTAAAGTCATAGCCACCAAATACAAAATGTTTGAATTTCTTTATTGACAAGAAGTTTCACTTGCTTCCCACTAAATCAATGAATGTCCATACAGCATTTTACCGTACATAATATATGTATATTTTTCCGCAGTCTGAAACATTTCCAGAAATAAAAATAAATTAATTTAAAACTGTTTTTTTTTGCTACTTCTAGTACTACTACTACTACTGCTACTACTACTACTACTACTACTACTACTACTACTACTACTACTACTACTACTACTACTACTACTACTACTACTACCACTACTACTACTACTACTGCTACTACTACTACTACTACTACTACTACTACTACTACTACTACTACTACTACTACTACTACTACTAATACTACTACTAATACTGCTACTACTACTGCCACTACTACTACATTTTTCAAGTTAAAAGGCTTCCTGAGTCATCTTATTTTAAATATTCATCTAGCTTATAGAAACATTTGTCAATTAGATACTCCTTCAAGATTTTCTTGAAAAAAATTATATTTCAAGTTCTGTAGTACCTATATACAGATAAAATAGTTGAAAATCTTAGTCCTAATGCCCTAGATGAGTTAGATATAACTGCCAATCTTTATTCTGCCTCGTATTAAGAGAGCGAACATTTTTATATAAAAGAAAATTATTTGTATTATTGAATGCACGCAAATGAAGTTTATAAATAAAAAAAGGTATGACGATGTTAAAATCATACGATTTAAAAATATCTTTACAATTTGTAGTATCTCATACTCCAGCCATTGTTCTGATCAACTGGCCATGCTTCAAAACTGTTCTCGTACCTTTAAATTGAAATATAATAGTCTTTAATTTAGTTATAGTATTTTCGAAATGAGTTTTTCAACTTATATATTTGTCTATATATAAACCCAAAAACTTAACATGATCAATAACTTTTGAAATTTGTTTTCATTAAAATAAATATCTAATACCACTGCATAATTTCTGTCTATTATGAAACCTCATTGTAAACGTTTTGTCTATATTGGAATGAAGACTTGTTTATTTAGAACCATATCCCATATCCCATATCCAAGTTATTCATTACATTATTACACATTGGTTTTATTTAATACTATGGATATTTGATAGAATTATAGATAGGTATAAGCATACATAGTGAATCGAACGCATAAAGATGTACCAATGTCAATTAAATTATACTAAAAATAAAACTGTACCCAATATTGATCCTTTCGGAATACCCATATTAATTGGAAGTATAGTATGTCCAATGTCAGTTGTCAGTATCCCTGGGCACATGTAATTAATACAATAATTATTAAAATTGGTTTCTTCTTTTTCTTTTGAAACTGGGGATAGGGAAATATCGCAAACAAATACAAATTAGCATAAGAATAGAAATTTGATTGAAAATAAATAAAGATTTACATGTTCCGAACTGGCATTGGATGAACTCTACTCCTTATTGCATATGAATATAGTTTTAACAGTTGACTGTAATTAACGCAGTCGAATGCCCTGCTGAGATCTCGAAATATTCCAACGGAATCATAGAATGAGCAAATAGCGGTGACAGTAGATTTTTCCTCAGAAAAGCCATGTTGATTGTTTGTAATAGGCCATGTTTAATTTAAATTTTTTTAGTGAATAAGTCAGATAGTTTAATTTCTATATGTGGAGTCAAGTATGTATATTATTTTTATCTTTAATTTGAGGAATCGTGCCTTGAGGAATATATAGATGCATTTATAAAATGTGTATTAAACATTAGCCACGACATTCTGGTCATCGATTACCTTGTCATTTATAGTCAATGTAATATTTTTTATTTACTTAATTTTGCCAGGTAACTGCGACACTATATGCTACGCCAATTTAGTGGGATTATATGCCAGATAATAATTTCTTTGATTGGATCGTACCAAAGAATTATGTTTAATTCTACACATTCTATATTCATCCTATAAATCTTTTTTCTCTTAGGTCTCAACTTGTAACTTTCACTTCATCACTCATACGGTTCCTGTTAACATTATTGTTATTATTATAATATTATCGTTTTGGAAAACATACATCGAAATGAAATAGAAAAATGTTTAGGAAACAAAAATATTTAATATTATTTCTGTTATAGATTCACTTATTCCTCACTGCATAAACTGTTACTACTTACATAAGAACCGCCACAGAAGTTGGAATTGTCATCGTAGTCCTTAAGAGCACGTGGATTGACCCTCCACACCGAGCTTCTGTTTGGAGGATCCAACATCATCCCATGACCCACTGCTTCTCTTACTAGCAGTCCGACAAAGACAAAAATCAACTTTGAATTCATAGCTACTACTAGTGTTTACTGTGGTTAATCGAAGAAATTCAAATACAGACTCTGATTGGGGTAGCATTTGCCGACCTTTTATATTTGTGGTAATTGATAAGATTACCGTCAAACGCCTCGCCACTCGAGGGACTCCTCATAATGGATATTTTATCGAATCTGATAAGGAAGGTGTTATTTACAAAGGCACAGAAATGGTCCGACGTGCCTCTGCTCGTGCGAAGCGTTTTAGTTTGGAAAGCGAAGACGGGGTTTCGTCGCAGTTGATCAGAAGAAGGCATTGTAAGATTGATAGTTTGAGTATTAACCTTCTCCATCTTTTTTTCTGTATCTAAAATAGCTGGCATAGGGTTTTTCAAAATATTGTCACTTTCCTTTGCAAGCGGGAAATTTGACAAACTTCTGAGTTTCTTGGTAGAGGATATGTTGGGGTTCTTACTTCACTCTAAAAAGGTAATTAAAACAGTGCTCTTATTCTTTCTTTTCTTTCATTTTTTGTTTTCAGTGATGTTTAAATGAACACGTAGGTAATCTTTTTTTGCTTGTGTTTTATCAAATCTATTTTTTCCAATTATCATAATATCTCTCGATAGATTCTGTGTTTAAAAGTATATTTTTTGTTATTACTGTTACAATAGGTAGGATAATATATGTTAACAATAAATTCATATTTGTACCACATAAGCAACTATATTCAGTTAAAATTTCGTGAAATCACGTTACAAATCAGTATGTGATGGTGCATGTGGTGAATGAAATATGGATTTGCAGAAAAATATTCTTCTCACTAAATCATGTACAAAAAGAAGTAAAAAAAAACAATTCTGTCTAACTGTCAAAATAGACGACACTGATTTTGCACACAAAATATAAACAATATTTTTTTCTCCAACTGTTTAAAGTATTTGCTACTGTAAGTTTATTATTTTTCAATACGTTTTTACTGTTAGTGTCGCTAACTTGAGATAAAAACGTATTGAAAAATAATAAAGCTACAGTGGCAAATACTTTGGACAGTTGGACAAAAAATATTGTTTATATTTCGGGCTCTAAATCAGTGTTTCATGGCGCTTTCAATGATTTTTCAAATTCACATTCTCACACTTAATTTAATAATAGTATACAAATATAAACACTATTTAAAACTTATTAATATAAATTATTCAATACTACAGATAACAACCAAATATGTCAAACACATTCTCACTTTTAAAAAATATAGTCGCGGTTTTCGCCATGCATTCACTTTTTAAAATCAAATTTAAGTCGTACTACTTTCTATTACATGCGGGAAATTATGAACAATTGTAAGAATACATTTTTGTTGAAAATTGCTTTAATGATAATATCAATTCAGATTTCTACACATATAATAGTCAAAGTAGAAAATTTATTTTCTCTTGATCAAAGCAAAATTGTAATATAAAAATACAAATTATTATAATTTGGTCATAAGCAATGAAACGTTGAAGTTCTAGTTTTCAATTTCCAAAATTAAAAACAAACTAGCTTAATTTGACTTAATATTTTTACTTCTGATGTGCAGACGTAAATTTTACTTTATATTATAAAAATATATGTGTAGTAGTTTATTGGTTTAAAAACTTAAATAAAAATAGAGCTCAAAAATAAATTTTTAGAAGTAGAATTATCTAGAAGATTCATTCCTAGTATTTTTAACTACTAATCTATGAGATTTGCCAACGAAATTTTTCAAAATATTTGTTACCATAAATTATGCAGCAATAGTCTATAGCAATGTGAATAATATAATTTAACCCCAAATATAAGTAAAAACATGTCATTCATTTTCTATATTATGTTATATAACTAGGCAGAAAATTGTAAGGTTTTTACATTACCATGCACTGCGTGATAAATGAACTAATGAAATAATTAATTCTGAAGACATCAGTGATTCATAAACAATTCGAATAAGGTCTCAGATTGTCCCTGAAATAAACGATTTTCACGGCAGTATTATTTAAAAAAAGTTATCCGTAATACTTTCCAGTAGGTATACAAAGAAATGCTAAAAATACTACGGAACATAATCATTTGAAATATAATTGTTTCTAGAAAAAAATATATATATTTTTAATAAAAAATATTTTTACAAATACTATTCTCGATTACTAAAAATAGTTATTTATGCAACAAGTACAAAAAGTAACGTGTTGTCCTACTCGGCCTGACGGCCTCGTTGGACAATTTCACGTCGCGTGCAATAAACACTTTTTGTACGAGTTGCATACAATATTTTTTCTACGGTTATTTAGATGACACTAAGTCTAGGAAAATGTGACATCGATTTGAACGTTTATGTTTGTCATGATGACAAACGCTGTAGTAGAATGACAGATGAATGCAATAAACATTTTATTGCACTAGTGCAATAAAGAACCACTTTTTCCACTAAATATAGTTCAATAAAGTTTTGTTTTTTGCATGAACGTAGAAAAAATTTATAGATATGTATAACAGCTGAAAACACAAAACGTATGTTAATCAAATATAAACGATGTTTTCCATATAAATTATAATACCGTAAAAATTCTTATAGAAATTATTTCTCTAAATAATTGCATAATACGGAAAAAGTAATGTTAGAAAAAAGGGAGTCGCGTTAGCAGGCAGTTGCACATCTATTCATTTATGTATCATTCTTCAAAATACATAACTTCCTTCAACCTCAAAGGAGAACAACAATATGGACTACATACTCATAGATGTAATTCGGAGATGCCTAGGAAATTTGTTCAGTTATATTTCAAATAGCTGCAACAACAGGTCGTATTTTCTACAGAAAGTTTTGCCAAAATATCAATTGACTTCTTCTTCAGTCATTAAAAGTTTGCGTCGGACTTAGTCAAAATATATAGGTATGTTACGGTTAAAGCATAAACTTGGTTAGTTTTTAAACTAGCTGGTTGTAATACAAAGTAACTGAACCGTTGGTTATTTTGTTTAAAATATGTATATTCTACAATATTAGCGGTTACTTACTTACTCACTCGCTTGGCTAATTTACAAAAAATAGTCAGGTATACTAAAATAGCTTTTTTTCTTTGGTAAGCTTTAAAACATTGTTCAGTTTGGTCTAGATGGAATGAAATCAATCATTCTGGTATCACAAAATAACCAGTTCATTGGATATTATAAAACTAGGCACCTATTTCTCTATTTTCTCAGATTAATTTCATAAACTTGGTTAGTTTGTAATATAGCTATCTAGAATACAAAGTAACTGAACCGTGGGATGTTTTGACAGAAAATGCATATTCTATAATATTAGCAGATACTTTATAAACTAACCCATTCGCTTGGCTAATTTAATAGAAATAATCAGGAATACTAAAATAGCTTTTTTTCTTTGGCTAGCTTTAATTAAAACTGTCCATTTTCCAATTTGGTCTAGCTGAAATGAAAACAATCATTGTGGTAACACAAAATAACAAGTTATTTGAAAACATATAACCTAGCCACCTAATTCTATATTGTCTTTGATTAATTTCATAAACATTTGGAAACAATTACAAAAAATAATTTCGAAATTTTTCTGCTTTTTTAAGTATATGAAAACAGTTTAATAAAATACTATCAATATACCTATTTTTATAGAAACATTTGTTATGTACATATAATCGTAAAAAAGTAATATACAATTTGGGAAAACAAGAAAAAATTGTTTAGTTATTGCTGCATGGATAGTTATTTTGGAACTTGCTGTTGCATCTATGCCCCGTAGATATACGTAATTGAATTATTTGTTAGTAACTTTTATCATACATCTTTGAGTTCTTAGCTTTCTTATTATACAGATTTTGAATTACTTCATAATTTTTTTTATATTTTTTACACTCATTTAATCAATTTATATATAAAACTATATACCTTATTCGTTGTAGCATAAAATCTTTCTACGATGAACTGAGACTGACTCTAAAATAAAAACATGAACGCAATATGATTATAGTAGCATTGTTACAAGAGTGCTTATATAAATTATTTGTATCCTTGTATTTGTAACATTGTCCTCCTTTCACAACACACTTGGTCTACCTGTCCATAAACCTAGGAATAAAATATTGAACTCATGATGCACAACTTCAATTGCCTCATCTTCCAACGTTCTTTGAAAGGTTCCAGCATATGAGGCTGTGATTACTACACAAACACAAAAATTACCAAGAAAGTAAGTATATTTATTACTGTCAAATAAATCTACTTTATTTATAGATTTTACTACCTTATATTTAAAGAAAGTCTTTCCCAGTAGAAATTACGATATTTCAAGCAGAACAACGAAGTCTTTTAGTAACTAGGAGTTACTGATTTCCAGTTTAGAATGTTACCCACTCACCATACAGCGTCATTGTAATACACTTTTTTTATTTTCTAAAAATAATGTTCTTAATAAATGCAGCCTTGAGAAGAATTATAATTTCATAAATGATAAATTTTATGTTTATTGTACAGTGACAATTCGAACTAATTTATTATATTAAGAAATTAAAATTTTTGATTTTAGACATTTTAATACAGTTAGAGTTTAAGTGTTAGAGAGATAGTAGATATAATAAGTTTAATAACTGAATACATAGTTGATATTGTATAGTCAGTGTATATAAATAAACAAGATATGTTCAAATAGTAATTTAACGAATATTTTTCTTTTCAATTACTTTCAAATTTTTAGCATAACTAATTAGTTATTTATTTTTTATTATTATTTGACTTTATGCTGATACATTATAAAGTTCTTGCAAATAAAATGTGTCTAATATTACGGCTAGCGTTAATAAAATATAAAATAATATACACCCTATTAGCGTAAAGATACACTGTACCAAGTTTAGATTCTCTGAAAGTGAATACTTAATTTCCTTTGAATTTTGGAGAAAAACACATAAAAGTTTAAAGTATATGCCAGATACGATTTCCTTAATGTGCTGCAAGCGTATAAAGTTGTAGAAAGTGTACCTAATATTAAAATATAACAGATAAAATATACCTTTTTTTATTCTAAATAATTTGGCAGCATGCAAACTCTTCTGCACCTTGAAGCAAACTTGTATAAAGGCTCGTCCGTTTTTCATAGCTCACCATTTGCATCGCGGATACCGTAAACTATACAGGGTGGTTCAAACTAGGAAAAAGTTACGCATTTTAATGGACATTAGAATAAACCAAACAAATTCAGGATATATGCCGCCGTTGCTGAAATATTGTGAAAACATTGAAACTAGCGATGTTGGAAAATGCCAACTAGCGCCATTATTTCTAAACAGAAAGCGCTGAAATAGTTTGAGCCGTCCTATATGTTTTACGGTTTCCGAGATACCAATAATGAGCAATGAAAAATGGACCACCCTGTACTTGGCACAGTAAAGAAATATTTTTTCTAATTTGCTTAGATTTTTTAGACTGCCTCTAAAAGCAGCTATGAAAATTACACAAAAAATAAACTATACTTTCAGCTCAAAAATAGCTAACATAGAAATAAAATATAAATATTTAACATAAGAACGACACTATGGTATAAATAATATTTATGTCGTATACGTTTTACTCTGAAATTCGTCTCCTCTTTTTGTTAGGACAATAGAGATGATATCTACGATACTAAGAATATAAAGTAAAAAACAATTCTCTAATCACAATAAATAATCTAGTTTAGTGATGTAAATTAGTACAACAAGAAAAATATTGCTGGCAATCTTTTGTTCAATATAATGTGAAAATATTTTTTAATGACGGTACATTATTTAATAAATACAGTAAACCACTAAACCAAATTCTCTTGGACAAGAAAATTAAGACTACTTTATACAAAAATATTTGCAGGGCCAGCAAAAGTAAGGAAACTATTTTCTCCTACAGATTTTCTCAATGTAATTAATTACGACATTTCGTTTGAAGTAATCTCTGAGCAACATTATTGAAGTGAGTATGAGTGAATCAAGGTTTGAATAAACTTCCGAGCATCTTAATCCTACCGCAAACTTTGGTTCATTCACATGGCATTGCATCGAATACTAGCCATATCAAGTTTGTTTAAATTACAGCAAGTCCAATGAAAAATGTTTTGCTAAGATAATCTGTATCATTGTTGAATTTTTTCTTGTGTATGTTGCAATAACATTTACCAAGCATAGATAACTAGATGACTTAATGCAGTAGGTAACTTTTGTTGAGACATACTTATTAAAGATTAAAAATAGTGTACTTATGACTAGAAGACTTGAAACTAAGCCAAGTAAAATTTTTATAACAGTAACCAGATATTTTGAAAGCGCGTAGTAACCACGGCTTATCTACGTAGGCACACGAATTACATAGATATTTTGTGCCCACCAGGAAGGATGCGCTCTTTACATTAGCATACAGGGTGTCCCATAATGAATTGTACATAGAGTAACAGGTGATTTGTAACGTCAAAATAATGTAATTTAGCTAAACTTACCTTCCAGTCCAAAAGTTGATAATGTTGTGTCAAAATTGAAATTTGATTTTCATGTTTTTAAATAAAGAGATAAAAAAGAGTGTTGGTTGATTCTGCTCAAATTACAGATATCCTGCACATTACCTGTAACTTTTTAAATGTAAACTGTAAGTTTAAAAACAAAGTTAATAGTTTAATCAATTTAAGTGCAAACTTATATAATAATGGCAAGAAAATTATTTAATAGTGGCTATAAAGTCACTTGCTTATAACTAGGATGGAAGCCTAGTAGCCTCAATATAATATTTTGATAGAGTGAAAAATTATAAAAACTACTATAATAAAAAGCTTAGAGTGAGCATAACTTCTTCAATGAAGATATAAATTCTAATTATTTCGGTACCATATCGAAGCGTCAGATGATTTCTTTTCTTCTAATTAATAATGATATCGTCAAGACTCATCTACTGGATTGAGAGTGTTCATGCAGGCCAAGAAACTGGATTATCTATCTGGTAAAATGTGAGTTTCAAATATTACATTATCATTTAAGGGTAACAATTAAAGAAGATATTATTACCATTGCAAATGTAAACGTTTTGTAAGTATATGTTTATATTATTAAAGTACCAATGTTTTAAAGTTTCGAAGGCTTATCATTTAAAAAAATTATAAAATACATGGAGGTATAATTTCAAGGAGTAAAAGAACTAGATGATCCATTATTAGTTATTTCAAACTACTTATATTATAAAAGAAATGTTGTCATATAGAGTTTACCTCAACAAAGTTTTAATAACGAAATTATAGATAGGTATACGAGTATACAGAGTATCTCTAAAGAGTCTGTACAAAATACTGGCACAAATTTATGATGATAAAATATGAGAATCTAGCCCAATTTACCTTAGTCCAAAAGTTGATAGTTTTTGATATACAGAGTGTCAAATTTATTATTTTTTAAATCTCTTTGATAAATATTTATCTTAATAATAGTGTGCTTCGCACATCCTTAAGTTCTAAAATCGTCGATCCTCACTTGCTTAATTATAGTACAAGATCGAGGGATAAAAATGTTATTTAATATACGAATAATATATTATAACCTCTCAGCTCCGAAAACCATACATTGGGAACCCAGCTGGCTGATGATAACATGTGAATATGAACTACTATAAACCTGAACCCCAAAACTCCTTCAACTGGTAACATCTCAATCCCATAACCTCAAACCTCTTAACTGTAAAAAAATCTTGTATCGGATGGGTTGTAAAATATAAGACGTAACAAACTGATGATAAGGTTTTAGTGTAATGTAAATATGATCCTAATATCTAGGATGCTACAACCCCATAATGCTTCTATCCTATAACCGCATACCCTAAAGTTGTTTAACCCCAAAGACCCTTGATCAAGGCTGCTCGATAATGTAGGACACATCGACATGAAAGATATGTGTAAATGTAATTCGACAGCCCTCATACAACTGCTCAGTCTCATAAAATTTATATATAAACCCAGTTACTCAATAACTCAAAGATTTGTATGTAGAAACTGGAAATAATAAAGTGCAAATGGCAAGATAATAGATAAGATACTTTTACCATGAATAAACATCAACCATTATTATCATTGAATGAGAGGTTGGACCATATAGCCACCATATTACGAATAACGAACTAAAAACTGACAGAACCTAGAAAACTACTGTCAGAGATCAGGCTGTAATAATGTAGAGCCATGTCCATATTAACCATATGAGGTTTCATATGCGGACGAGCTTTTGGCCCATAAGTCCAAAACCCAGACAGGTGAAGGCCTACGCAAATATCTCGGCACACCCTTGATAGCAGATGAGCAAAGTTTAGTAACCACGTAATCCTGGAGACTTTTGAAAAGAGTCTGACAGATCCAGATAACCAAGAAACTTTCGGAAACTTCCAGTAAATAAGATGTACGCTATGTGCCTCGCTATCTATGATGCAGCTATTACGCGATATTTCAGAAAATAAGATTTCGACGGCTTCCATAGAGCTACGGTAGTTTTCAGTGATTTAGAAAGTAGTCGTGTAGCTAGAAAACTAGTATACGGTAGGTTTATCGACTCTTATCCTAGATCACAGCGAATCTTAGAAATCCTGCCGCCGTGGCAGATATTGAAGTGATGTGTAGAGTGATTTGTCATTCTATGCTAACGAAATCAAGCTAACGAAACCAGTGAAACCGCATTGTCCTGCAGGATAGCGTTATAAGGATAAATACATAATGTAGCATTGCCTCAAGTCTCGATTGAAGTAACTCAACTCAAGTAACGACTCTGTTTTTTATACAAACCCACGCAGGTCTATGTGCGTGATGCAAGACTTCGAGATTTCATTCGAGGCTTGAAGTGATGCTTCACTGCTTTTACCCTTAGAGTAAGAGGATGATGCTGTAGTGTGTCCGACGACGTGTTGACATTCGACGAGTTGAGTTCTCATCAAAATCGGAAAACCCGCATAGGGAGGTATGAGGGTTATCATCTAGGGCAGCGGACTCGCTTTCGATCGGACCAAGACCTCTAACGTGAGAGATTTTTAGAACTATTTATTGCGCCTCATATTAAAATCTTCATTCTTCACATGCAACAAATATACTCTGACACAAGAAGCTCAATTTTCTCAACATCGTTACAGCAAAAATTCAGATCTTTTTTATTGTATTTGCAGCTAATTTATCATATTCGAAAACCAAAGACAGATTTTAGAAAAAGTTACAAATAAGAACTATTTTGATGTTTGAGGTTATATTTTTCAAATATAAAATAATCTCCATCCTTCTGTTTCGTACGATAATCTTTGGGCAAGTCAAAATCGACGGTTTTAGACACTTTGAGATTAGGGACCAAACACCTCTACAAAATGCATCTATTCTTTGTAATTCATAACAGTTTAATAGTACTTGAACAACATAAATAATGTAAACTATGTAAATTTGTTTTAAAAAATATTTATTCAATGGTTATGGAATAAAAAGTAAATAATTAAGTATGAAAATATATCAGCAATGCAATTTGCTCTCTAAATTACATGTACACCTAGATAATTTAAAACTTCCAAATTTCTACCCATGTAAAATGTGAGATACTCGTATCACAATGATCACCAGTAGTAGCGTCACGCAATAGGTATATGTAGACACATGTAACAGATAGATCACTATCTCGGATAATAATCTAATGGTTTTTAAAATGAAATAGTGACATCAGCAAATAGTAGAGATGTAAATAAACGTTAATTATCAGATGGTTGAAAAACTTTGGGCACACATTCGTTAAACAAAAGTTATTACTGCTATCGTAGAAATGTAATTTAATGTATCTCAAAAAATATATTCTCTTGTAAAAAAAATAAAATGGTACTTATTTGTATTACTAGTAAACCAATCTCCATAACTAATGACTTGATATTATATCCGAATATATCAGAAGTGAATATCTAGTAGTGATTGATATCAAAAATGGGTCAAAAGGGTTTTCTTTAAAAAAATTATTATAAGATAAATAGTATAGAAATAATATTACTCTGTTTTTCTAATGGAACACTTTCTGAAACATAATATAATTTTTATTTTAATAAAATTAAATAAATGTATTAGCGTAGACTAAATGTAATAAAATATTTAATAAATATAATTTTTCTGTCATCGTTTTTAAAGTTGGAATACGCAAGCAACACTCAATACATTATTCAAATTTGCCGTCACCTAATATGCCCTGTTCAAATCGGATACGTGGTAACTGAGCTGAAATTCTCCGACGACATGTTAAAGCGATTTAACTGTGTGTGCTGCAGGCTGCAGATACGCCGGGTCTGAGGAAAAACTGAATTCTATTGACATCTGGCAGCATTTATTCTAACTAAAATTATATTAATATTCTGGGCTATTTGAAAAATCAGTCTATACATTTAGTCTATGGCATTAGGTACTAAACAAAGTCAACATATTTAATATTACATGCAGTTTAAACTTGATATACTTAAATGTAGGTATATATTATATGTAAATTAATTCAAAATACAACGTCATATATACGAAAATATATCTAGATTATACAGGGTCATTGAGAGTCACTCTTACAAACACAGTTTTCTAAAAAAACAAAAAGGGCAGTTTGAAAATGATTTAAAATACACTTCTGGACGGCACTAGAAACTGGTCCACTATAAAACCTGAGAAGGCAAAGCATGCAATCGGCGACCGAACAAAAAACTATAGATTTATTGGCAGTACAAATTGCCGCTTTTCTCCAAAACGAAGCAGTTAAACAAAAAATTACAAAAGAGATAAGATGATCAGAAGAAGAAAATTCCACATTTGATATTTCAAGAAAAAGCTGCATAGGCGTACTTAGAAATAATTGCAGGGGATCAAGGGTACTGCATCCCTCAGTTCCCACCATTCGCCCTTCGATTTTTTTCACCAAAATTACATGATAAGTATGCCGAAACAAGATAAAAGGACGTGCAAGATTTCAAGTGTGTATCTAACAAAACAATGGAATTATTAACAAAAATAATTTTTTAAAATGTAACTAACACCCTTTATATTGAAACAGGGACGCCCAAATAAAAAATGGCTTAAGAAAAGTCGCATTATTTTTGCTCAAAGAATATGTGGTATGGCCTTCTATTTTGGGACACCCTGTATAGAGTGGTCTTTTATGGCAAATTAAAGACGTAGCCAAAATCGGAAAACACCTATCTGGGTAATGACAAAGTTCATTTTGGTAATGACAATGGTTAGATCCTTCAACAACAGGTTTTTGAGACCTCCGAGATGTTCTGTATTTATTGTTAACGTATGTATATTTCCTAATGAAACATCATGTACACTTATTGTTTATTCCGTACTTCGTATGTTGGCAATAGGGATTTTGATACACAATTCCACTAATATTACAGATAAACCCATATTAGACTATTTTATTATTATAACATATCATATCTTAATATCAAAATATATAGAAGCTCAAAATGCGATGTTTTATATATAGAACCATTGAAAGTTTTCGGAAAACTATTACCTAATAGCAATAGTTTCAAATTCAGGCAAACATTTTTTTCTTTTTTCTAAAAGCATCATGAGGATAATAGTTTGAAGAAATTATCAACAATATATAATATTATAGATAATGGAAAATTTTATCATATACAGGTAAGATAGTTTATATCTAATCAATTCACATAATATTAGGTATAGTTACGCTATGAGGTAATCCTCAATTATACAGATTTTTTAAAATGCTCTTCGCCGAGAAGAACTCATCATCTTTCTGAAAATGTGTGATGAAGCAACTACGTATGTAGGTTTCCATACCAGCCTTGACGTTTTTGTTTTTAGAGTTAAAAGAAAAATGTGAATTACAAAAGTTACACAATTTTTTATAAAGCTATTGAAAATGATAGAATAGAATAGAGTTAAAAAACAAATGAAGTCCAAACTAAATGGCTGCGTCTGTTAACTTTATTAATTTAAATAGAACACCGTGTTTTTGTTTTCGTATCTACTCGAACAGAACGTTCCCTACTGAGCATAGCCATATAGGGTTTGTTGGGTCCAGCAGTAAGTGAGATAATTAAAATACGAAATATGAAAAAAACTGCAAATATGTGGCATTACACCTAAAATATTTACCGTCATATGAGAGAAACTTTTAGAAGAAGAAAATGCTACCATAACACAGTGGGCCGTGACATTACCTGTCACAGCCTACTACCTAACATTGTCCATGAGTAGTTAGGTTAGGTTAGGTCAGGTTAGGTTAGGTGGGCCGTAACATTACCTGTCACAGCCTACTACCTAACATTGTCCATGAGTGAGGCCTCTCACGGTCTAATTACTGCTATTTGAAAACACATATAAGCAAAAATCTTCATTTCTTTTTTTAAGGGTATCTTATTGTTAGAGATGGACCCAATAAACCCTATTTCATTAAAAAAAATTGTGCAATTTTTGTAATTCTTTTTTGCAGAAATGGCTACCAAATATCATCGAACTACATAGAAACGGCATACGTCCTGCGTTTTGTTTTGGAGTAATCATGTAATGGACAAATTGTACTATGTAGAATGGGCATACATCCAGGACGTATGCCTATTCTGCAAATATACAGGCTGTATCACATAAGAGGGCCGTTCCCATGCATCTCGCTTAATATGCAAGACACGTCAAAAATCTTTAATCCTTTTTTGTTGCATTTTTGGAGGCCTTTATGCTCGTGAAAACAAATTTGAGATCCATGGCCAACTTTATGAGTAATAACAAAAAAATATGTAAAGTGCCCAAACTTTAAGGCTGTCTAACTTTTTTTATTTTAAGAGATAGAGAAAACTTATTGGTAATAAATTTTGATTGCAAAATTGATACCTTTCACCTGATATAAACAGATTTTTGAAATATCGTATGTGGTTCGCTGCGGATAAATTTTTTTTTTATTGAAGCAGGCTATGGCCACAAAAAATTGCCTGTTTTTTCATCTTTCATGCAATATACTACATGTTGTCTTCTTATGTGATACATCCTGTATAGTAGTTAACAGTTCGTCACACTGGTGTTTTGATGACAGAAATAAAGTAAGGTTATATTCTGTACTTTTACTGTAGCAGTGTATCTTTTAATAGTGATATAAAATGAACAAAATTTCATTAATAAAGGGCAAAAAAGACTACAGAATGTGGAAAAGTATAAACGAAATATTATTAAAAAGGCTCCTGTCAAAGACCAATCCTATATAAATCAAAAAGTTTAAAAACATTCCGACAAGCAAATTGGACCATCTTGCAAGTATGTATTATTAATTTGTTAATTTATTCTTCCAACTGCGATTTTCTTTGTAGTTGTAGATTAAAATGCTTCGAAAAATTTAACGAAAATGAAAAACTTGCAATTTTTAACATATTTCATTATTTGAACTCAAAAGATGAGTAGGATATATTTTTGCAAGGAATCATTACCATTCAAGATATTAAACGTCCACGCCCTAGAATAAAGTATTCTAATAAAACAAAATCTAATATATCTACAATTTTATTTACAATGGTTCTGAAAAAGTACATTATTGTTTACAAGTATTTCTGTCGTTATATGCAATTTCTCACAAACGTGTGAGACGAATCAAAGAACTGTCTGTATTAGGTATATCACCAAGAGACCAAACGTGGGAAACAATCAAGTGCTAATGCGTTTTCAGATGATATTAAAGAGGCAATTCACCAACACATTGAGTCTTTTCCAATAAAGATAAGTCATTATTCTGATCGAGATGGAATGTATCTTTAGTAATCTGAATATAAAAATAGTGGTACAATTATTTCATGAGAAATATCAAATTCATAAACATATTAGTTATCAATACTATGTAAGATACTTTCGGGAAAGTGTTCGTTTGACTTTTGGACGACCTTAAGTTGATGTTTATTCTGAATGCAAACCACTAAACTTATAAATTAAAGATAAAAATTTAAACGAATCTGCAAAAAGGGTGGCAGTTGACAAATAGTTCATAAGCGAAGAGCAAAAAATGTTATGGTTAATTGAAAGCTGATACTGAAGAAAAAAACACTGACAAAGTATTTGGTTTTGATTTTATGCAAAATGTACAGTTGCCACAAACACCTGCTGGTGAAGTGTTTTATTATAATCAGCTAACAGTGTCAGCGTTTTGTATACATAATTTAAAAGAAAATAAAGCAAAGCTGTATATATACCATGAGGAACAAGCAAAGAAAGCTCCAGATGAAATTTGCTCATTCTTATTGGACTACCTAAGTGATATCCCTAATTTTATTGAAGAAGTACATCTATGTAGCGATAACTGTTGGTGGCAAAACAAAAATCATATACTGGAAGATTCTCAAAAATTATCTATTATTATCCGGTCAGAGGGCACTCTTTTTTGCCTTGTGATTGCGACTTTTATATCATTAAGAGGCAATTGCGAAAATATGATTGAATATTTTCTCTTCATTAAATATCAGAACTTATAATCACAAGTAGTAGAAAAAGTAAGTTCATCGTAGAAAAAGTAGCAACAGAGAAGATACTGAACTTTAAATATTGGTGGCAGAATTTTTGCAAAAAAACCTGTTTATCAGAAGGAAGCAAATCAAAAAATATACCAAAAAGAGATAAAGTTAATTTCTATGTATCAACCTATTCATGTTTTACTTACGATTTCAGAAAACTAAGCTGCATATAGGTTATGGAATATATCGAAGGATTTATAACATACACTTTTACACTAAGACAGCCTGGAAAACCTAATCCCCCAACTTCACCATCTCATCAAACATATCCCACAGGCAAAGTGTCAATAAAAATTTAAAAAATTGTAGATAAAAGAAAGTGTGCCGATTTTGTAGATGAATAATATAAAGAATTCTATAATTCAATCTTGGACTACTGAAGAAGATAATGGAGAAGACGAATAATGTGTTTTGTTAAAATGTATTTCTGTCAAATAAACTTTATATAAATTTGCTTGGTTATATTCTTCTGCCTTATAAACATTTTTTGCTAAAAGGGTACAAGTCCAATTTTTTTATTTTCTTTTTGTAAATCAAATTATCAGTGGCCGTGTGCGGTAATCTTATTATATAAGTCACATAAACAACTAAAAATTTTCTGTTAAAATTTGGCATATAAATATGAATAATATCTGAAGATACTCGTCTACTGAAAATTTGCATTTTGGGACATATCCCCTTTCTGCATGGGACGATTTTGTCCTACAAGACTTTTCATTGCATGGAAATGGTCGGTGCAACGAGTTGGAATAAATACCTACCATTGAAAGACTCCTCAAAAAACATTACAATTTTTCTAAAATTACCCAGCACTGAGTTGTTTAATAGTCACTATATAGTTGAAACAATCGTCTACTATCATTCTAACATAAAGAGATATAGAGGTTTGAAATCTAATATCGTAGCAGAAGAATTTGTGGAGCAATCACATAAAAACAAAAAATAAATTGTGAAAAATTCCTAAATGAAAACTATGCACCTTTGAAAAGAGATAAAGTATTATGAGTATAGTTCATAAGAACTTATTTTCTTGTTTTATTATGTCATCCCTCCAAAATCTTCACACTATTTTGTATACCTTGTATACACAGTAGTAATTAAAGCGTTTTGGTTTATAACTGTAAGCTGTAATTTTTTTGTAAGAAAATGACAGGTTACACACCGAGTGTTTCAAAGCATCTGGCTTTTAGATCTTCACTTAATTTCCACAACCAATTTTCTTGCCAACTTTTTGACACTGTTTCTTTTATATCAAAAGAAAAGTAATCACTGTTTGCTACATCTAGAATGTAGAACTTTAATCCATAGACGATTGTATCATTTTCAAATATTTACACAATATACGAAACTAAGATGAAACTGCGGACCATTTCACTCTAATCTCAATTTAATTCTAATAAAATTTCGTAATATATTTCGAGTTAAACTGTAACTCCTTAGACCGGCAGCTCTTGACTAGAATAATATTGAGATTTAAGGAACTAATCTTTTAATCCGTTAAATATCTAAGAGATAATAAAAGAGGACGAGACTAATAAACGCATGAGCAACATTTTTATTTTACTAAGATATATGTAGAGCAGGAGGAAATGGTATGTTTATGGTATGTACTTTTTAGTTACAAGTTTTACGTGAGACACATTTTTGAAGGTACACCTAATATCCCTGTCACTATAAGGTTCTTTTCAAATTTATTTTTACATTGTAATAAAATATAATATTTTAGATAGTGTTTACGTAGATACTAATAAGTCAAATGTTTTCAATTAATTTTTAGATGAGAATTAAAAGAAGTATTTGAAAAAAATGCATGGAGGATATTATGGAAGACCTCCATTGACAGGTAAATTTCATGTGAATATAGAAAGAGAAACAACTTTGTTTCAAAGTCATTTTATAAAAAAATAAACGTTCAAATTTAATATAAAAGATATTTATATTTATTACAAGTTGCTAAATCAAACTTCCAGTCTAATGAATTTAAACTAAATTTAACGAGCGATACCTGTTTAAACGATTAGTAACTTAACACCCTGTATATTTTATTTCAAATAAACAAAACAGTAAACAACCTTATACTTCCTTTGTTAAACATTAGATCTAAACAGTAAATTATCTAAAAAAATGTATATTACTGGTAATAACACAAATACTTTTTAACTTCTTGTCATTCTTTTTATTGATCATGTTTTATCGTCATTATTTTAGTTGCGTTTCTTTCTTATTGATCCATTACTTAAGATGATGGGATTTTGTATACATATTTTTACCGTCTAACAGGGCTTCAAGCGAGGACACAGAACTCCAAGGAAATTGAAATAATTGGTTATTATTATATATCAACATATTCACAAAGGTTCCCGCTAGTGCGTGAGATAATTTTCATTGCTCATAAAATCACAAGAATAATTAAAATAAATGTTAAAACACCTCAATTTTAGCCACACAGTTACTACGAAAATGTGTAGCAATTAAGGCAAAATTATCACAGCCACCAAATTACTTCACTCACTAGCCAGGACATATAGGACAACTTGTGTTTCACTTTCAAATTAATATTTCTTGCTAATTTTACATTTTGTGTCCTCGAGTAAAATCATAACATATATCACGCCTTCCATTTTTATGTAGGTACGTCAAAATGCACGATAAACAGGGAACGTTGTGGTTTGGGCCTATACGGTTTGTATACTGTCTCATAGGTCTCATTGATTCGCCGTTTCGCTCACTCAGACTGTGCAATTTCTTTTCTACAAAATCTACCTTAAGGTTACAATCTACTCTATCTCGGTAAATCATTGAAACAAACAATGAATACTATTACATCATCGACAAAAGTTAACAAAACCTAGAAGACAGCGAAAAATATTATAATTAGGACATGACAGATTACAAGATTTTTTGTTGTGCTTCACCCGGTATTTACCACAATATTTTCTCTATCTAGAAAAACAAAACAATATTTTTAGCTGTTCATTGGCCTCATCCTCGTTTCCTTATCTTTGGCGTGGCAAATTTAACTCAATAAAATCGGATGTGCGAATAGATAGATATGAAATTTAATAAACATGCTTGTTACTAGGTTACTTTATTCTGCATAACATCTGCACTAAATATACAGATATGGTAAAGTATTACAACATAATTCGAAATGTTGCTATTGCTATAATATAGCAAACCAATCGCTTACTGAATATTGAATTGAATTGCTCAGATGATGTTAAAAGAGATGTTGATAATGAATGTATGCAGAAACGTTACATGTCCACAAAAATACATAGTCTAATAATTATATTTATTTGAACAAGTTTATAATCAGTAGCAGCTGGCCAAAGAAATATTGAATTTTAACATTCTTGATAAGCTTCTACAAATTTTGCACACTTCCGTATATGTTTAATTTTCAGTCAATTTGATGAGAACTTTTTTCAATTGATAGGCGACTTTAGATAGTAACAGTATGCTATTTTTTCATGTGTGTAAATATTGTACTATTTGTTCATATTACGATGCGTTGACCTATGTGAACTAATATTCAGCAAAAACCTGATTTTAAGCAAAAATGGACATGTATCTTTTCTGCTTAAATCTATCAATTCGATGATAATAAAGACATATAAATGGCACCTATAAAAAGAACGTTAGTTACCGCTGCGAAACCTTCGATGAGTAATATAGAAGGAAGGTTTATAATACATTCCTGTTTTTCAATTCGATGATAATAAAGACATATAAATGGCACCTAGATTTGTTTTCTTTTTTTTTGTAAATATTAATGCAAAATTGGTTTTCTGTGCCCAAATTGTATACATCGTTAATTGAAATTGAAATTACATGTATAACATAATGGCTTTAGAATTAAACTTTCAAAATATATATCTGAAGCCAAAAATATATAAAGTGCTTGTCAGACTGTACTGTGTTGGACAAGGCGTGAAGGAGCTATATGTGTAGGTATGGCAACATAATAACTCCTACAATAAATGAATCAAACCCTCAACACGTTATGGAGATGTTTGAACTGTGATCTTTTGTTGGACTATTGCATTGGCAATACACATTTTATGACCACACGCCATATTTTCCATTCTACAAAATTCTAAGTTCTTTATTCAGAGAAAGACCTGGACTTGCCGGACTTGTACCTGTAATACGTGTGCTCGTAATACATACAGCGTTTAATGGTGTTTAAAATTATGTTCAGATGATATTTAAAAAAAATAGTTTCTACATAGCAAAATTTTCGGGGGAAAACTTTCAACAGGTCGATAATATATATCAATTGTGTTGTTTCAAGTTATATCTGTCCTGTATGTGTACCTTTATTATTCCTTTCTAGTATTTAACATTTAGAAATAAAAATGTAACTAAAATTATCTCTATGTTTGTGTTATTATGATTGTAATTGTAGAGAAAATAACCTTATTTTCTTTAGCCAAAGTGGCACATTTAAAAATGTGTTAATAAAAATGGTTGTTTCTCCATTGAGTCCATTTTTGGAATTTACCTCATATCTAGTCTACTTATATGTTTATAAATACAGTACTGCTTCTTTTTGCAATAAAACCAATATTGTTTTCAGAACGTTAACTTAAACAGTGCAGTACGTTTATATTTTTTCTCATATACTTTTTGACCAAATAATGTAAACAAACTGCTGAATTATCCTAGTGGCCCCTCTTATTGTTGTAGTACAGATAACAGAAGTTATCGCTGCATAAAGAAATCAAATTGACAGTGATTTCTAAAGAGTTGATTGACACTGTTGAGTCTGATACTTCAAGTACGTGTCTAAAATAATAGAGTGCAATACGTATTATCTTATCCTGAGGCTCCTGAATGTCTAGCAAAACTGTCCCTGCCATGACTTTAATAAAGTTATAAACAAAGATGAATGTGACATTTCTAAATTTAGTACTGTTTGAAGGAAGTACTTCCTATGATAGCAAGAAAACTGTTTCCCTCGAAGAACTGAAAAATACTGAAATTGTGGAATTAGGAAACAAAATTATATGTAGATAATTGTCAGTAGATCATTATAAGAAATCGCCATCATAGACAAAGATGGAAAAAACTCAATTAAAATTTTTAGAAACTTTATTTTTTGTAATTCTATAACAAGATATTATTACTTTTTACTGCGTAGTTATGGTAAATGCAACAAATGACTATATAAAATTAAACAAGTACATAGTAACTGTTGACCTATAAACCTGAGTTTATCACTCCAATTTCATTTTTAAAGTGTCAATTTCAAATCGTGAGAGATACAGTAATAACAACAGTTTATGATATTTTAATACGGATGGAAACGCCTACAAATCCAAAAGTTAACTGATAATGCAAATGTGGATAATTATTTGTTTCTTGATATACTAGTGGGTTACATAGAGAAAAATTATATGTATGCACTGGGGAAAATATTTTTGAGTCATTAGTAGAAATTGATTATCCGCATCAAATTATATGTATTAACTGAATAGGCTCAAAAACGGTTATGTTGCTATCATAATAATAGTTTTTTTTTAAAGGATACACTGCCTAGATAGATTAATCCAATTATAGGGCAGGAGAAAATACAAAAATGCATGACTTATACACCTAAATAACAAACAAACCAATAAACATACAAGTGCAAGACTATGTCACAACAACGTCTTATATCTTTAACAGAAAATTTGAATGGATTTATTCCAGGAGTACTAAGCTTTAACGATGAAGATGAACGAGTATGAACAGAAGGGACAAAATTAAAATAACTAAGAATACTCGGAGACTCAATTTTATTTATTATAAATTTCCGTAAAAACAAAACTGAAAAGTAATTAAGACGCGAAGCTAGATCCTTCAAATGGAATCTGTTTAATAAGTAATAAGTGTATTTATGATAAAAGTGCTACAAGTGATATTTTATTTTGTGGGAAGAGAAGTTTGTGTCCCATCTCTTTGAATGAAATAAAATACACTATTTTTCTACAAACGGCATTAAAAATACAAATCAAAGCATTTCTTACGTTATTTCTACTAATATCATTGTGAAATCCAATTGTCCATGAAGTTTATTGTTGGTATGGCAATAAAACTTTGATCGTTAGTTGGCAAGTAACTTGAAATCTCGTGACATGGGAAGCGGTGAATTGCTCTGGGTGAAAATTGAAGAAGCTGCTGATGAAGTCACTTTCAAGTTATTGCCTAGTAAGTCAAAGCAACAATACGAGTTTCCGGTACAATCTTTTCTTGAGATGGTGTGATCTGGAAAATGTTAGTAGTAATTTTAGTGAAAAAGTGATTTTCGCATATTTTGAAAAAAAGTCTCGAAAAAAGTTCTAAATATGGAAATTGTCAACGCTTTGGTCAAATTGCTCCATGTTGAAGGCGATGAACCAAAAAGTAGAAAGTCTTGACCAGGGAACAAATTGACAAATTTCTCGCAGAAGCGCAGGATGAAACATATCACATGCAGAAGATTGTCGAAATTTTCAGTATATTTGCACCCTATCGTCGCGAAGAACTGTGAAGATTTGGGAACTAGTTGTGCATATAGCAGACGCAAAAACCAATGTGCAATGAACTTTCGTTATTATTGGTACATTACATTGGAACTATTATAAAAAGTACATAGTACTTCGTCCAGGGAACACTAATCATTCAAGAATTTTTGGGCATTGCTTTCGATGATCCCGTTTGTTGGCAGAATCTTAATATAATTCAGAAATACGGTAATACGGTTCTTTACAGTAACGGAGAAAACTAAAGCAAGTAGAACATCGCAAGCCAAATTTTGTCCAAAACTTCGACGGATAACATTGCTCCCTATCCTGGTACAAGTTATATCAAAATAATTAATACTGCAGCTACCAATGAAATTGGCCGTGTAATTACGTATTTTAATTGTAGTTTCTCTACCTGTATATTTAATTAAGAAAAACAAATATCTTTTTCATTTAAAATGTCTTAATTGACTTATATTATCCCACTAGTATTAAAAATGAATCACATCATTTCCTTTTAGCATTAGTGCTAAATAGTTATTTTTGTTACAAGTACCTAAAACACATTTTTTACTGTTTAAGAAAGGTATTTTAAGCTAATATATATCAAATCTCCTACAATTCCTATCAATGAAGTCATATGTATGTTCTCTGATACCAAACATCTAGGTATGCTAATGAACAATTCCACAGACAAAGCTCTATTCAATAATTATCTAAAGAAATTAATCTATCTAAATTTACTAACCTGGTTTAAAGCTTACGGTGAGCGCTCGATCCAAAGGGATATAGTTTTCGCTCAGTAACTCCTCAACGAAAAATGATAAAAATATGCGGTTTTTTTAATAGACCATAAATATTATTTTACGTCGACGCTGTGTTTTGAAATTTTGAAAATATGCAAAATTTATTAAAAAAAATGAATTTTACACTTTTTTTAAAACTTCAAAACACAGCGTCGACGTAAAATAATATTTATAGTCTATTAAAAAAAAAGCGCATATTTTTATCATTATCCGTTAAGGAGTTACTGAGCGAAAATTATGGGTTTGTTCCAACACAGCAAGAATCGATTCCGAACGGTCCAGAATTAGTCAGTCAGTTCAGTTGTTAATGTCCTCTCGGCGAATGCGACGGAAGACGGTGTTGGTCAAACATTTCTCACAGTTCTGAACCAGTTCTCGACGATTGTTGGAACATATCTTATATATCGTTTGATAGAGCGCTCACCGTAAGCCTTAATCAAAACACTCTATAAATATCTAACTTCTGACAGCGGGAACTTGAAATCCAACCACAATAGATGAGATCTGACCTATTTGTGCATTTTTAGGATTGCTGCATCAGGTTACAAATTAGTATACAAATAGCTAATAATAAAGAATATATGGGTAGATATTGTGGGTGTAATTCAGCGTTGGTTGGGGCTTTAGCACACAGAGTAATTAGTTTCACACAATATTGTTAATACCTGAAAATATATAAAAGACTGAAACACAGTTTTTTTGAGTTAAACTTAGCTGTTTCCAGACGAGGTGACGCCAAGTGCTAAATCATATTATTTTAGCGTTCTACAATCTACAGTTACTGTATGAAGCTTTTATTATGGACCACTCTATATATTTTTAGATGTGTATGCAAAATTAAATATCGTATCTTACAAAATTTTCTTAGTCCCTAACCAAAACGTGCCATTCCAGAACCCGATTATTCACCTGTTCAAATAATTTTTATTCGATCAGTTACAAACAACTCTACTGAAATGAACTGGCGCTTTGTCTTGCACAAAAAACATTTTCTATTTGGTTGTAATCACAAATTTTGAGTGCGTATTTACAATTGTATAAAAGTGGAACCAATTAAAAAATCATCCACAATTACCACCCAGATATTTACTATAAACTGATACTGGTTCGTCTTCGGTTTGGAAATTTTTTAGTTCCAGTTGCATTTTCATTCGCTTTATCATAGATATAATGCATATCTGTAATTTCTACATTAATATAATAATTTTATGTTTACAATAAAAACACAAAAGGTAAACTGAATTTACAAAAAATTCGAACATGTTCTGTAGATAAAATGAAAGAGACCTTTTCTATTGATGAAGGATGAAAGGAGATTAAACTCGAGTAATAATTTTTTTGACAACCCAGTAGGTGGCGTAGTGTTCTTCTGAACGTTTTAATCACAAGGCTCCTTAGAATATCAGCCATTCCTTGTCAGATTTGATATAAGACTTGTTCCTACAGCAGTTGCAAACGGTTTTAAACTATCAGAAATGCCCGTCCAACTACAAACAAAACAAACTTCTCTCTGCAAATCAATATGATTGATAAAGGACACAAAATTACGTTGTTCATAGACCTAAGGCATTCGATTGTATGAATCATGAATTGCTCTTAACTAATCTTGACTATTACGGTCTAAGAGGGAAATGTAATGCTTTAAAATTAAGATCGTATCTTACAAGAAAACAATATGTAGATTTCTATAATGTAATCTGATCAAGTAAATAATGATCTGGATAACTATGGACAAAACTTTTTTCATACAATTTTATACAGTTGATGTAATTACATATCTAGTCCGCTTTTAAAAATTAAAAATCAATCTGTCCAACACATAACTCAATTTAAACTGTTAGGTGTATTTATTTATCACTCCCTAAATAGGCAGGCGCATATTGATTAAGTTTATGGTAAATGTCTAGCTGTTATGCCTTAAACCGATTACGCCAGGTATCTGGCATAAATTCTATTCTATTTTTCAAGTTTTGAATCTTTTTAACCCAGTTTTTTGGGTATACTCTTCTTATACAAACAGAGTTGCTAGGAATTGTTCATTAGCATATTTATAGATGTTTGGTATCAGAGAACATACAATTCATTGATAGGAATTGTAGGATATTTGATTTATATTAGTTTAAAATACCTTACTAATACAGTAAAAAAAGAATTTTTAATCTTCGTAAAACAGCTATTCGTTTTATTTTGGAATAAAATATAGAGACTCCTGTAAACTAACATTTGTAAATGAAAAAATATTAACTTTACCATGTTTTATATTTTTGAAATTTTAATGTTTGTAAAACGAAATTTGTCCAATTTTATATTTCAAAGTTATTACCATAAATATCCTGCACTATATGGATATAAATTAACATACCGAGCGCATAGACTAGAATTATAAAAATCTAAAAATCCTTATTATATGGGCACCATCTTATACAATAAACTTCATTTGTCTATAAAAAAATATAGTTGGTTTGAATTCAGTTTCTAAGGCAGTAAAGGAATTCTTAACTCAACATGGTTTCTACTCTGTAGATGAATATTTGAATAGTAATTGATGTTTATTTTTGTGTATTTTTATATTTTTGTTTGTTTTAACAGTTTTTATGTACGTGTCATATGTTTTTTTCGACTTAACATTTTATATGATCTTTTTGATTAATAACGTACGTACTTACTTCCTTAATACTTGTTGCTTTAAAAGCAGAGGTAACTCTTAACTGGTCGAATATTTCTGACGGTTTCAAACCGTTTCCAGCTGCTGTGGGAACAAACCTATAGAAATATAGCGAATTATTTAGTTAGTTAGTTACATGATTTTCGTAAGTTTAGAATTGAAAATAATGTGATACATCTTTAAAGCATTAACACAATCTCTCTTGGAAATCAGTACCCTGCTTCAGTGAGTAAATCTTCCATCTATGAATAAAAACAGTGGATGATGAAACGTAGTCATAATATACATGTATACGAGTTTCTGACACCACATTATAATAAAATGGGTATATTATGTTCTTATATTTTTCTGTATACACATTCTGTCTTCTATATACACGGTCATTAATCATTATAATATTAGTAATAAGCTTAAATCTTATGGTTGTAACTCTTTTTTATTACTTCTTATAGCAGCTGTAGAACGAATTACCCCATTAAAAGAATTAATTTATTCATGCGACCACAAACGTAATATACACATTTATGATCCACGCTTTGTTTATATGTGTTTTTTTTTGTGAAATACCTACGCAAATATTTAATTCAATTACTTCAGTGATTTTTCCGTAAAAGTGGTGGTATATTATACTATATTTAAAGTGTTCTGGAAAACTGACTGATATCCACATACTTTACTAATGCATGTACTGATAAAGATGAATAACAAAATAAGTAATTGTACTTGCCCAAGATTATCTTTAGGATTAAGTATGGAATAATTTGGCAATACGTATTTAAAATATTTATTATTTACAAAAGGGTACAAAGTATAAAAATGATAGACAAATATACTTCAAATACGACCAACGCAATTTAATAGTTCGCTAAATGATGAATTTGGAAAAATGGTCTAATTTCACCACAGCTTTTAACAAAATACAGTTAAGATATTCTTACACGCAAGTTTCAACGAATTCATAGTTGTTTTTAGAGGCAGTCTAAAACATATAAGCAGGTTAGAAAAAATATCAGTTAAAAAATTAGTAAGACTTGAATTGATGTAAATTATTATCTGGAACATATTGTATTTTGTTAAAACCTGTTGTGAAAAACAAACGCTTTATTGTTTTTAAATCATTGTCAATAAACTTTTCGAAAATCCAAGTATTTGCACAAATTTTGGATATCGGAAGTAATTTAAACGCCAAAATAATAATAGATGTTCTCAAACTAAATAACTATCAAACCTACCGGATTTTCAGCTTTTTAAGAGTTGTTTTGTGAATACTTAAACACAAATGTGTTTAAAATGCAAAGGAACAATTTATTTTTTAAGGTGTCATTACATGGCTTGTACTAACTTTAATCATAGATCATTATGCAATATCATTTTAGCTAGCTAAATGTTATGTTCAAAAATTTATTACAAAAAAATTGTCAGTTTCGGGTAATGACGCTCAGGATGGGAGAAGATTATGAATGTTTCAGGTACGATAGTGGAAGAGTGAAAAAGCATTAGAAAGTTTTATAAAACACATTTTTATGGTGTTCTGAAATTCACTCTTTCAATGTTTAAGAAAATAAACTCATAGTAATAAAATAATCTAAAAATTATTAATGAAAAAACTAAACAGCCAAAAGTTATGTGTAGATTAGCTCAAAAAATCTGATTTTTTCCCGTAAATTTCCCACAAAACTCTTTTAATGTTGAATCGATATGCGTTTAGTTCATAGTCTGAAGCGTTCAGATGGCATGCATGCCAAGTAAACCTTGGTCATAGTTTTACAATGTTTGTAATAGTTTATGTATAAGTTGCTAAGTTGGTTGACTTAGACTAAGTTAGAAACTAGTTCAATCATATTTAAAAATATTATTTACCTATTTTCAAAACCAAATTTTTACTTTAAACACTCTATATCTCTTAAACAAGTTACACCTTATTGAGGCAGGTTTGGCTAAATCTTATTAATTTGACGTCTACAATCTCTATGACCCATTCATTAAGGGACACTCTGTATATAGTAGTTTAAGAGTAATCGATGTAGTTAGAATAGATTTTAAAATTATTTTCGCAAAATTTCAATGTCAACATTGTTTTATGAGTGGTATTTTTTTAGTTTACTCGCCTCTTCACTGCAAAAATCCCCGGCTAAACGCATTGACGATTTTTTAACGGCATATATCAAAATTAATATTTATTTGCCCTTATGCTTTCTACAATATGATATCTTTCCGGGAATTACCTCGATCGTTCTATCTGTCCCTGGGGCAAATACAACTAAAATATCTAGAACTCTTCTGCATTTTCGGTTATATCGAAAGCCAACACCAACTTTATTATTTTAAGTGGAATACCCTGTATGCATTTCATTGCAATATTGGATTCTACAGAAAATTTTAGAATCGTTTTATATAACATTCGTTATAGGTAGAGGTTAAAAACTTTGAAATATTAATTTATTAAGAGAAAAATTGATGTATACTATGATACGTGGAGATATCCACAACTTCTTTTTGGAAATAGATATCAAGTTGATTTTTGGTATGCATAAAGGACTTGGACGACGCTATATTATGGTACATGGCAAATTTAATGATATTAGGTATACCTACCAAGCGTTTAATTTTTTGTCCTATTTTGACGACTTCAAACAACTATAACTTTTTTATTTCAAAGTAAAAATATGTAAAATTATTAAAAATTATCTATTGTATAGTCCACTCAAGTAAATTCTAATTCTGTGATTTTGTGTTACATGGCCTGTCGCGTCACGCACGTATCATCTGAGTGATGCAAAAATACTAGGAAAAAAATTAATATAAGGTTCTAGAGCTCGCTGAAGTTACACCTCAAGTTATGGACTTTGCAAATATCTCTTTATATTGTTAGGCCAATTTTGTTCAGTGAACAAAGTTAAGTATTTCAAACAATAATTTTGAATAAATTAAAACAATAAAAAGTAAATAAAAAACGATCTGATCATAAATATCTAAATAATAAACAGGTACAAACAATATATATTTTTAAAACTGACAAAAATAAAATTAGAACTTAGTTGCACCTTAGTTGCCCTAATGTAGTGTTGCCGTAGCAGATCTAGATCACTGAACGCCAAATCTTGGCGAATAGAGTTATTGTAGATTTGTAGTATGATATTACCTATATGACCCAACCAATTCAACCCATTGACCCTCAACATCCCCCCCCCGTGGCTACGCCACTGGATATACCTACCAAGGTGAATAAATTTGTAACCAGCAACCATAATTCAGTTTTCACCAAAATCGAATATCTATATTTATTGTTTCAATATAATATGTCTGAACATGACTATAAGCTTAATAATTTTACCAAGTGACACACAGAGCGTTAATAATTATGCTTAATGTTATTTAATATTTAAATTTTTTTTCAAATTTATTTTCTAGCGGACTCGAAACAGTTTTACTATACAGAAAAACAGTTCTAGAAAACGTTTCTAAATTGTACCATTATAATTGGCAGGCTTAAAAAATAATGAAATAGAAAAAATAGATGTGACAAAAATTAGAACAAGTTGAATGAGAGATGTTAATTAGTGCTATGCGTTACTCCTATATTATTTTAGTAAATTTTGGAATTTAAAAAGCATACAGATAAATAAACTTGAGATGTTCGTATAATACCAAGTCGGAAATGAAGAGAACACCTGTCCATGCATTTTGGAAAACATTTGTCTTGTCCTCATCAATTGGGCGTTACATTTTATTAACGGAATTTTCAATTGAATTGGCAATAACAGTACTATAACTTTACCATCTTTTTCTAGAAAATTAAATCTCAAATAAACAATGGTAATGCAATTTAAACATTAAATTTTAGAAATTATTATTCAGAGATAAACTTAAAGAGATCTTAGTGAATATCACTTTATTAACAAATTAAGTAATTAAACCTATTTATCCAGAAGCTCTAATATTAAACATACTATAGTTGCCATTATTTACTGAACACCCTGTGAAATATTACCATTAGACATTGATATTGCTTCAAATGACTTAACATAAAGGTTATGTTAGTAATAGAGCTTTCAAATATAACCGCGACAAGAATTCAAACGACTTACGTCATACGAACAAATGAATAATTCATGATATTTTCATCAAAATATTTAAGAAACTGCAACTAATAGTAATAAAACTATATACTACACTAAAAGTTTGCATTATATATTGCACTAAATTGCAAAAAATTATTGTTTTTAACGCGACCAAATGTCAAAAATTAGGTTGACAATAAAAGCAAATGTGTAACGTCAGCCCTGACGTAAGACGTCTGAATTCTTGACGCGAGTATACCTACATATCTAAGTATGTAATTAATTACCCAAAATATTTTTAAATAAGTATTAAAATCAAAAAAAGCAAAGACAAAAGCACAACCAAATAGTCATTAGTAATTATTAACAAATGCGTAATAAATGTTTACAAAATTACTTCTTTTTATATTATCTATGGAAATTACATAATAGTTTATTGATACTTTCACCATTAGAAACACTTCAAATTTAGTCTTTAGTTATTAAACTTTAAAGCAATATATTTTTTATTAGATTAATATAGTACTACAATTTGAAAAATCCAGGATCATTATAATTTAAAATTAAAAGCCTAAATTTATAATAAAATTTAATTACTTTGCCAAATTAGCAAGAGGCACATGATACTAATTATGAATACATTTCATGTATTCAACTTTATGTATTATAAGCAACGATTTCTGTTACTGTAACAAAATTTACTTACTTGGATACAGATACTTTATTTTTCATTTAATTTCATATCAAAACGTTAATTTTACCTCTTTATTTATCTTTGTGGTCTTATTTTTATACTATATTACCACTAATTATAATATCTACCTATACATAAATATCAGCGTATTTCCCTTAAAAGAAAATAAAAATAAAATTTACTAACCGCTAATATTCCCTGACTCGTTTAATATGATTCCTCCTACTTCCCTACGAAATTACCACGTCAAAACCACTACAAGAACCTTGCGTCATTTGCAAAATAATATATTTATAAACAAAATTAACAAATTTTAAATAAATAATAACTCTTTTTACATATTTTTAAGTATTAATAATATATTATTGTGTGAAACTAACTACTCTGTGGACTAAAGCCCCAACCAGCGTTTTCACTAAACTAGGTTAGTAAATTTAGATAGATTAATTTCTTTAGATAATTATTGAATAGAGTTGTAGGAGATTTGATTTATATTAAGTTAAAATACCTTTCTAATACATTAAACAATAATAACTCTTTTAACAAAATGGAGAAATATGAAAGTATGTGCTGTTGTTAAGTTAAAGTTTCTCTTAGAAATATGTTAATATTAAATTACAAAATGTAGCCATTATTTGTAAACAAATGTATCAAATTAAAAAATATTTAAAATTTTTCAATTTTTAAAGTGCCATTCATGTTATTCACTAATAATGTAGCAAAAGTATTTTAAAAGATATAAAAATTGTACACACTAATCTTAATTTATTATCTCTTTTGCCTTATTAAATGCTGAACATATAAAAAAAATAACAAATATGCAGCATGTCCAAAAACTGTGTCCATTTCCGATAATAAGTAGATAAGCAAAACATCATCATAATTGTATTCAAAATTGTTTCTCCTTATAGATGTTGTGGCTGTTGAAAGATTCCTAAAATTAAAACAATTAGTCATTTGTATTTAAAAGATTAAACATTTGAAAATTTTATGTCGACATAGTAATAAGTAATAAGTAATTATTGTTTATTTAGATAGGAAAGAAAGCTTCATAATTTTTTCTAAACCGAAAATATAAAATTCAAGAGAAACTGGCAACCACTAATATCTACAAATAACAACATCCTGCTCCGTTTACTTTAATGCATATATCAGCGACGTTGCGGCAAGCAACAATTATGATTACTTTTACTACATTGCTGATTGCTTTTTCATCACATTCTACAACAAGCTAGCTAATACGATGGAACAACTGCTACTAACTGTGCATCAAATTTGCTTATAGGTATATTAAATGGCTCTCAAGTAAACCATCAAGAATTCTGGTTTGTTTCCAATTTCTAAAGGATCGTAGAGCATTTAAGGAGTCTCAAGGAGGAGGAAAAAATAATAGTCTTGTTTAGTAAACTATACCAGCCATTCCAAAGGTTCTGAAATCAATTATTAATGTTTAATGACGTAGGTACTTTTTACAAAAACTTTACCTAAGTAACCATACTTTTCTCCCTTTCTACTGGAAAAATTCCAATATTTCTGTATATCTACGCATCGTACGGATACTGTAGTACCAGTGGCGAGGTTATAAGTACTACTAATGATTTCTCTCGCAAAAAATAATATCACTGTATATAATCATGCAAACAAAATTGGTTTTCATATGCGCCGTTGCATTTTAATCGTTTTTTCTCTCTGTACATTTTTTTGTATCTCAAGCCGTTTACAAACAAACTTAATTTTCATAATGCCACTAGTATTTTACAAAAGCTGAAAATTTTATATTTTATACCTACCAACATACTAAAAAATTATGCCATATTTGCCAAAAATATCTCAAGTGGTTTAGAAGTTATAAATAAATTGATTTTTTTATTAGCTTGGGAAACCCTATATCTCAGAAACGATATCCATTGGGCCATACCATTATTTAACAATATTACCTTAACTTTAGCTATAGAACACACCGTTAGGAAACACTGTATATTCAATAATATAAATAACGGCAAGACGGTTATGAATACCTATTACAAAATTTTTCCTATGGTTACGTGTCTTTGTCATATTTTCAATCACTCTTCTACCAAAGCAGAAAAGAAATCTGCATACTATGGTACACACTTTTTAAGGTTAGTAATTTCTGCTTGTCCTTGTTGTCCCCTCCTATTCTTTTAAGGGTCATGGAGACTAAATCTCTGGCATTGCAAGCACTCCCATTCACCCAGTAACGCTGTCTCTTCTTCTCAGTAGCAATCCTGACATACAGGTTTTTCTACTTATTTCATATTGAATAGATACTTGTTCAAACGTGTTCTGTGTTCTTTTAAAAATATTCCGAATATTACGGATTCTTATTCACACTCGCCTCCCAAGAAACATCCTAGGTTTCCTGTACCTTAGGATACACTGGTCTCGAACTCCGATATTCATGGCGTTTTTTTGTACCCACCTATTTCCAGCTTGTTTTATGACAAGCATGATTCTGGCCCTTGAAAATATATTTCAGATCCCTTCTTTGCTAACTTCATCTGTTTTCATTTTCTTCATGTCTTGGCATCATGATCTCATGGAACACAACCTAATTGTAATGGTACATACTTGCCAGTGGACAGTTAGTAATTGTAGACAGTTCTAAAACAGTTTTAAATATATCTTGTTTGAGTCTAAGGTCTGACTACTAAGAATATCTAAGCTTGCGTGTCTAGCACCTTTTTTATTCTAGCTCCTGTTCTACTGCCTATTTTGGAACCATCTGTAAATTATACCAGATTCCATCCAATGCATTGTATTGTAAGTTCCATTCTTCTCGAGTCTCTACAGGGTTTTGTACACTTACAACTATATAGATTTTTTTATCAAATCACTTATTAAAAAAAGTATTATACGAGTAAAATTTTGAAATATTTAGCACTTTGCAAACGGTAGTCCGTGCCCGATGTTTCCACGGCTACTGAAGAAGAAATCAAACATTTTTTTGACTGAAAGTAAAGATAAAATTTTTAAGAAGTTGACTCAAATTGGTACATTAGAAATGCATTAATTGATAAAAAAAAGTTAATATTATTATAAGGAAATGAAGAGAATCTGTCAAGATCAAAGGGTTGCCATATATCATCCTGTAGTACCATTAATTTTTTTAATTACTGATTTGTGTAAGATTAGAGAGTACAGAGTTTTTTAAATTGCTATTACAAGTTCAAATTCCAACAGAGCGGCAAGCATTGTGTGTATCTACTTTATAATTACAAGCATATCGCTTGTACCACGGCAAAATTGCTGTTTTTCTTATATGATAATATTTATCTATACTTGTAACAAATTAGATAAAATGAATTATTGTAGAGGTACATGTCTTTATGTATCTTATCATACAACAGTTTTGGCCTAGTCTTGTAAATGAGACATGATTATTTTTTTACAATATTTTTTTAATTATTTACACTGTACAACCAGAAAATTTACAATTCTTATTTACTTTACTTTTCAACTCATGATAATATCCTGTACTACTTTTTTTTTAAATCTGAAACCATACTTTTTCAGCTCACACAAGATCATTGATGCAATCTATTTTCTGCTCATATTTAACTGCTGGTGTATGTATGTATGTAACGGAATCTTTCAGCGTAATTTTCACCAATTTCAAGAAGTCTGATCAGCTTGAAAATTTGCACAGGGGTCAAGGACTGATGACAATACAATTATTTAATAACTTTTTTTACTATAATTGAATTATTTTATTAATAATTTAATTTCTAATTTAGTCTTATTCCCAATTAATTAGTCGTAATTGATTGTTGGAATTTTCTATTGTTGTAATACAAACTCTTGATACTTCAAAATTAACAATCAGCTACTCGTATGAGTTAGAACGTCTCGCGCTATCATGCCGTGTTATTTTAGTTTTTAAACTATAATTTAAGGCGGCAGGGACGTGGCGTTTTGTGGTTTGTTGATTTTCTTGTATTTTATACTATTATGTTATTTTATTTTTAAACAATTTCAAGTAAAACAAATTTATATTTAGTATGGCACTTTCTAAATTGGGACAACTATTTTTAATCCGGTCCTGACTTGTATCCCAAAAGAGAGAGACAACAAGCTTCAAGGACAAATTTTCAGGTTTTAATAATTCAAAGGTGCCGTCGTAGAGTCTGTGAGCTGATTGTTATTTAAGCTGTGCTCTTGATACTTCAAAATTATTTTCTACTTTTTAGTTAGGTTTGCTATCAAAGCGTGTTATTTTAGTTTTTTTAAACTATAATTTATTTTATTTTGAGGTTTGTTTAATCATTTTTATCAGATCTAAGTTAGAATAAATAAGTGTACTTACGTATTTATCATTTCTTGTAAATGATTCCTAACTACTGATTAGATTACCATCTACATAATTTTTAAAATTGAATTCCGAGAAAAATGTATAGCTCTCACGTCTTTATATTTACTAAAATTTTATAAAAACGTTATGTATTCAGTAATCTATTCAGATGAATATGATAATATAAATTAGTCATTGTTAATCGCCAGCTAGAAAATTTGTAATAATAGCTCATGTATTCTTGTTAAAATATCTAGCAATACTTTATTAGATATTATCAGTTTAGACAAATATAAGGAGTTGAAAACATCAAATAAATAATATTTTATGACGTATTACAGTCCAAGTGTATCTGATTGGTATAAACGTATTAGATACAGTGTGATCCACCACAAGTCAAACGTTTTGATGAAAAAAAATAAAATAGCAAAAGTTAATACCTTTAAATTTACCAAAAATAAACTTTCGTTATTACCAAGATCATTTGTACCTTAGGTACTGGACGATATTGGTCAGTATAGTGGATTGTAATACGTCGATCATAGTACGATGTATGTATTACAAGGGCAAAACCTCTCTCTCTCTCTCTCTCTCACTCACACACTCACTAAATGTTTGATCCTGTCCAGATTTATTGAATGCCCTGTTTTTTTATTTATGCTCCGCAGTTGCTGACTTCTCACTGCTATTATTTTTCAGATGATACTTCTGCTCCTTTAGCTTCGTGCTAATGTTTACCTCATGTACACCAGAACCTTGGAGTATTTATAGTCTTGTCTTATCTTGAGAAAAGCTGCCTTTATTTGTCTTGTGGTATTGTAGACAGTATTAATACCTTGATTTCTTCAAAGGCGGTCTATTTTGCCAGTACATTTATGTATTTGAATAGGGTAGATAGGTTGTTGCCAAATATTCCTCATTTTCCTTGGTCCTCTGCTGGCTTGTTCAGTGTTTCTCTTGGTATATCCAATACCTCTCAGAGATAGTTCTTTCTCTAAATGATCTAGTTCACAAATGGTTGGTGCTCAATATACTAAGATGTTGACGCAATACCTTGTTTTTGGGTTGGGTGGTGACGACACTCAGCAAACAAATACAGTGTGAGTAGGTTTTCTATAAGCACTGTTTTCTTTTTACTATTAACGGACGCTAACCGTGTTCGTTCAACTTACTAGTGAAACTAATATCCCAATTAATTCCATTAATGTAGTCTAGAAATCCTTATATTCAGGACTCCGTGTCATGAATATGTCGCCAATATATCTGAACTAATACCTCAGCTTTAAAACTACTTACTGCAAGGCCTGTTTCCCTAACGTTTCCAAGTTCCATGTTTGCCAACTCTGGAGACAAGAATTAACTCATAGCTGCTCTTTTCGTTAGTACATATCTATCTATTAGAGTCTCATTCTTGCCTTTTGTGTTTAGTAAGTTTTTGTGTTCTAAAATTTGCACTTTTGTAAATATAGATGTCATATGAAAACTTACTGAGATATCACCGTTGGCTCTTTCTAATCTTGATGATAAAGCAATTAGCGCTTTACATGGTGCCTCCCCACAAGATCTACGCTTGATATAACATGCTCCGGGGTACAAGTGGTTGTTCCAGCTGCACTTACCGTAGTGGTATGTTAGGTTTGTGGATTATTGACAGCAATACATTTGGGCTGTTCTTAAATCGCTTAGAAAAAGATGTCTATGTACGAGTAGTTCTTTGGAAAGATTAGAAGCTCAAAGTGCAGATGTAACTTCCATTTTAACTTTATTTCAAAATATTGATTAAAAAATGTATTCTCATGTACACCTAAAAAACGAATTACTACTAGAGCTTCATGATTATAGATATTATCAAGAACATTAAAACTTCTTTTTAAGGCGATACTAAGGTTAGATATTGGTATTACTTCTATAGCATATCCTTATGGCTATATCAGAAATAATAGTATATTACATACCGAGGTGGAAAGTGTTTGATTCTTGTCTAGAGAAAAGCATGGTTTATTGAGATAAACCATTTCTCGAGACAAAAATGAAACTTTTCCCGAAGTTTGTATACTATTTTATTTGCAACCGTACCTTTTACATGCAAGTGAGGGTTTTTGTAACAAAAATATTTACGTGAAAAATTAACAAAGGCCCTCTATAACCAGATTACAGATAACAAAAACGTCAAGTTGCCATTTTGACAATGGTTACTATGTAACTAAAAAAGTCAAACACAAACTTAAATTAGTTGCATTTTTGGTAGATTGTCAACAGAAAAGAATTTTGGAAGACAATGGGCGATTCAGAAGAAATTATTTATACTCCACCTCAACTGAGAGAAGCCGCTGAAAGTTTGGGAAATGATTTGTTACCTAAGAAGAATCATGCAAGGTACGATAAAGTTTACGCTGTTTTCAAGAGTTGGTGCTCGCAAAAATATGTTCGGAAAGCTGTTTCTGAAACTATTGTACTGGCATTTTTTAGCGAAATTGCCAAAATCAAAAAGCCGTCAATCCTTTGGTACATTTATTTACTCAATGTTGCATACTACTTTAAATTTTAAGATAAAGTGGATATCTCCAAGGTATTGGCATTTTTGAAACAATAAAATCTAGGATATCTATCTAAAACGTTTAGCACTTTTTCCAGTGAGAACATTGCAGCGTCTTTGAAGAATGCACCTGATAATATGCTGCCTATAAAGATTGCACTCATAATTGATGTATCAGGTGCATGTATAAATGACGATCTGTATAAAATGAAATTAACTGATGTTAGTGTCGTGCAAAATAAGGTTCACATCGAAATTCCAACATCAAAAACCTACAGTCAAGAGTATTTATAGAGACTAATGAAGAATGGATAACGTTAATTAAAACATATGTTGTACTTCGTATAAACATTCTAAATGAAACGTTCTTTTTACATTTAGGATTCGGTAAAATCATTAACCAGGTATTTGACTACAATTCGATAAATCAATTTCTCAAAAGAATTGCAGTGTTTCTAAAGCTTCCGCATAATGAAACATACACGGGACACTGCTTCCAAAGAACGGCAGCTACACTATTGGTAAGTAGCGATGGTGACATTTTTGATTTGAAGAGATTAGAGGGATGGAAATCTTCCACCGTAACCGAAGGGTACATAGCCAAGTCTACAGATTCTCAGGTTAAAACTGCCACAAAAATATCTGGCAAAATGTCAAACTCAAGTACTAAAGACATTAACATTTCTACGCAGGATGTTCAGCATGGATTAACAATTGCTGATGCAGTTGATAACGAATCGAGTGTTACAATTAATCTAGTAAAATAATACTTAATGTGAATAAAATTTGTTGAGAATGTCTGAATATAAAATAAGATATTTTTGAAACAAACACTTTGGTTATTCAATGAATGTTGACATTTACCTGGGTTGAAAGTGACATTTGTCGTTGTTGGAAAATGTCACTGTCCTTATAAACCCATTTAACTTATATACATTGATAGGAAGAATCCGTATGTAAGTACCAAGAAAAAAAATTGCACAACTTTATTCCGTATTTTCGTTTGCGTTTTTTCCATATTTCGAAAAATTACACATAGGTTAATTCAGTTTGTTTCTATATTTTGAATTTAACCGATTTTTTATTGATTCTAGTTTTAACTTAACAATTAGGTATACTGAGTCATATGTCTAGAAACATTTGGTTTTTGACATCAACTATAGAGTACATAATATGTAGAAACCCTTTGGTATTTTATTATAATAATAATAACTAAATAAACATTGAATAAGTAAATTTTGTATTATTATTTTGGTGTTATCAAATAAATAATATGCAACTGTGGTTGAACAGTAAGTACCTAAAGAAAGTAAATTGATGTTTTAAAATAAGCGTATCTTGTATATTATTACACATTTATAAATCTCTCTGGGATATTATTTTCTACGTCAAAGCTCAAATATCTTATCCTGGGCTCCCCTCCGCGTCAGTCAACAAAAGCGTTTGTGATTGTTCCATTGATAAGCAGGGAAAAATGTTATAAAACCACTTCTTAAAATTGGATCTGCTTCTAGATGTTTTGGAGATTTGTACAGACTTGCTACATTTATTTTCACAAAAATACAACACTTTCACCTCACAGGATGTTATATTCCTGCTATAAATATTATTGATTTCATTTGAATCTTCTTCTTCGAGCTGGAAAATCTTTCGTTTTTCCTCCGGGCACCTTTTGGACTGGCTGGAGAACGATTTGACGCTCTTCGTAAGGTCCTCCAAAATTCTCTTATGTTGTAAATATTTTTGTAACTGTCTTGTGCTGTCGCTTGTGCTTAGGCAAAGCTTCTTGTTATTTAATTTGTACGGAATATTGAAAAGCGAATAAAAGGCGGCCACTCTGGATGAACTCTGTGAATGATTATCGGCAATCATGTTAAAATCTTGGTTGTCGATAGAACCTTCGGGGTAACAAGTCTTGAATTTTAATCTGCCTATGACTTCGTAACTTCCTGATCTGTCATCGACTGGATTTCTTTCGGGATTCTTCTTTTTTCGATACCTGAAATAATAATAATAATGCCTTTATTTCATACCAACAAAATATTATGATAACTGCAAAATATAATCAAAATAGAATTTCCAGAATGATGGTCAAATACAACAAGCCATTTCAGGGGGGGATCTTCATATAAAAAATTTTTCAATTTGGGTCCTCCCTGTTGAGATATTCGAGTCTCAAAATGGCGGAAAAAAATAGTTTTTTTATTTTTCCTTAAAAACGGTTGCACTTAGAAATTTCAATTTTGGTACACATTTTCAGCTAGTCATAGGTTATTTTGTGGTGGTGTCTATTCCTTAGCTTATGTTTCTGGAGGGCGGGAACAAGCAACCCCTATATTTATTTCATTCAGAACTTTTTCTTGCAATGGCCGATTTCAACAAAAGTTTTTTTTTTAAATACTTCACCTAATTTTACTACTTTTTCCCCTATTGTAATTTTTTCATACAACCAACAGTTTGCGCGGAAAAAAATAAAAATTATTTTCCTTACTCTAAACATCATTTCGTCAGCGGTTACTGATAACCGCAGTAGGCGGTTGCTATGATGATGTTTCTCTGTTGTCTTATGAAGCAAATCAGTCTTGACAGTTTTTGCAAATATTTGTAAACAACTGACTCTTCCGTACAAATATTAGCGAAGAAATTGATGGAATATGCATACGGCAGGATTGGCAACAGTTATAGGAATACCTTTGTTTAAAAATATTTGCAAAAACTGTCAATTATAGACCTAATAGCCATTTGTTTGACAAGACAACAGAGGAACATCAACATAGCAACCGCCTACTGCGGTTATCAGTAACCGGTGACGAAAAGATGTTTAGAGTCAGGAAAAGAATTTTTATTTTTTTCCGCGTAAACTGTTAGTTGTATGAAAAATTTGCAAGAGGGAAAAAATAGTCAAATTAGGTATAGTTTTAAAAAAAAAACTTTTGCTGAAATCGGCTATTGCAGGAAAAAGTTCTGAAAGAAATAAATCAAGGGGTTGCTTATTCCCGCCCTCCAGAAACATTAGCTAAGGAATAGGCACCATCACAAAATAGCGTTTGACTAGCTTATAATGTGTACCAAAATTGAAATTTCTAAGTGGAACCATTTTTAAGGAAAAATAAAAAAACTATTTTTTTCCGCCATTTTGAGACTCGAATATCTCAACAGGAAGGACCCAAATTGAAACATTTTATATGAAGATCCCCCCCTGAAATGGCCTGTGGAACACACTGGTGAAATATTTGACCATCATTCTGGAACACCCTGTATATGTGGAAATGAAAATCACGAAGCGAAATTCAGATTACAGCCAGAAGCTGTATCTGTTCTGTATTATATTCCGATATTCTAATACAAAACAACAGTGCAAGAGAGCAGACACAATATCTCAAATTCAATCAGCACTATAAAAACGTGATTTAATTTTGCTGATTTTGCCTGTTTTGAAGAAAGTTCCGATAGAAAGTTTTAAATTTTTATAAACTGTCCGACTTAAAATTTTCTGGGACTCTGTTATATACTGTAGAAGAAACGTAGGCAAAGGACCCTCTCATAGCGGGCGGAGACATGGGAAGGGATAATAAAATGTATTTTATGCCGGGTATTTATTTTGTGGATATTTTCGTGAGTGATATAATTATCATATAAGTAATCAGGTATTTATTTTAATAGAGTGTATTAGTAAAACTGTTTGGAGAATAAATCGATTCTCCATGTTAAGCCAGTTCACCTTTCGTAACTTATGCGATATATGGTCAAACTTCTTGATGCCAAAGATAAACCGTAAATAGGAATTTTGAACCTTTTAAATTTTATATTTATCTGCAGCATCCATACATGAGCCATAAACAGGAAGACAATAATTCAATTTAGATAGGACTAAAGCCTGGCAGAACATGGCCTTAACATCTATGCTCAAATCGTGTCGATGTGGGTACAACATTCTTAATGATCCGTATGCAGATTTAACAAATTTAGATACATGAGTGTGAAACCTGAGAAAATTATCAAGTACTAATCTTAAATTCCTAGCTTCATTTACTAGAGTAAGCTGAGTGTTGGCCATTATTAAAGAAATATTACTATCACCAATAATGGAACACTGATTTCTGTTACCAAAGAGCGTAATGTTTGTTTTTCCAGCATTTAAACTTAAACCATGATCTTTGGCCGCACATAGTATAGATTCTAAACCTGAATTTATTTTATTCACAGATCCTTTCAACTCCTTGAAGGGAAAAGGAAAATACAAGCATATCATCCGCATACATGCACATATTATAACACTCAACATAGCTAAAAAAGTGTGACGTGTAGACAGAGAATAAAAGTGGACCTAATATGGAGCCTTGTGGGACTCTTTTACCTAATGATTTGAACTCAGATCTGTTAGTATCAACTTTCACACACTGTGTACGATTAGATAAATAACTGCATAACATACTTACTGACGTTTTATTAAATCCTAAATATTTTAGGACAGCAAGCAGCACATTGTGATGTATGGAATCAAAACCTTTGCTGAAGTCCAGCAAGATTAAATATGTTAGCTTAGAATCGTCAATTGCTTTGAGTATGTCATTAGTCACATTAAGTGATGTCCTAGTACAGATATAATGAGGGCGAAAACCCGATTGATGCCTGGGTAAAATATTATATGTACCTAAGTATTCACGATTTTGTATGTTCATTATAGATTCTAAAATCTTTGATAAGGTAGGAAGTAAACTTATTGGTCTCAAGTCTTTATATTATTCAACAAGTTTTTTCGGTATTGATATTACAATAGCACTTTTCCATTGAGAGGAAATATAGCTGTCCAAGATGCATCTGTTGCTGATAAATGTAGTTTTATTTTAGAATAACACAATTGAAACCTTGTTAAATTTATACTATCAGTTCCAAATGCATTTGATTTAATTTTATTTAAAGCTATTATACAGGGTGTTAAAAAAGAGTGTAAAATATTTCAAGAGGTAATAGTATGATCCAAAATAAGCAGAAAAGTCTTAATAAATATGGGTCCGCAAAGTAACGGTTGCGGAGATATGGACCACTATTCGTTTTTCAAACATTTTATTTTATTAGGAATAAACCGACAAAGGAAGCTTTTAATAAACAAAAAACAAAGTTACAGAAGATGTTCAAAGTGCCCTCCGTCCATTTCCAAGCAGACACGACATCTTCGTCTCAACGATATTCGAACTCTTTCGAAAACACCCTCCTTGGTTTGGATTTCTTGACACTTTTGATTAATCCGTAGCTGCAGCTCTTCCAGGCTATTTACAGGAGTACCATACACTAATGTCTTCAAATATCCCCAAACAAAGAAATCTAGAGGGTTCAGATCAGGCGATCTTGGAGGCCAGGCACGTTTTTCATTAAACATTTGGATGGGTATTGTAGGTGACAGATTTCTAGGTCCTGTTGTTTTACCAAACCGATTAATAGGCGCTGCTTACCTCAACTTTCTGCAGAACACACTGTATGAGTTTTTAGAAGACATTCCTTTGAATCAGAGGCAACAAATGTGGTTCCAGCATGATGGTGCTCCAGCTCATTTTATCCATGGACGTTAGAGAGCATTTACACCAAACTTTTCCACATAGATGGGTAGGAAGGGCCGGACTTGTTTTACGGCCTCCAAGATCGCCTGATCTGAACCCTCTAGATTTCTTTCTTTGGGGATATATTTATATTAGTGCTAGGTATTTTTCTTATATTGCTTCATTGCACTTCATTATTCAATTATTTATCTTTTGTTTAAACATGTCTTAATTTCTTGTATACTTATATTTCTGTAACAATCATTATTATGTACCTATAAGGGAATACGCTTTTTGGGTTTGTCCTGTTTGTATTCCTTAAGCAACAATAAACAATTTGAAGACATTAGTGTATGGTACTCCTGTAAATAGCCTGGAAGAGCTGCAGCTACGGATTAATCAAAAGTGTCAATAAATCCAAACCAAGGAAGGTGTTTTCCAAAGAGTTCGAAAATCGTTGAGACGAAGATGTCGTGCCTGCTTGGAAATGGACGGAGGGCACTTTGAAAATCTTCTGTAACTTTATTTTTTGTTTGTTAAAAGCTGCCTTTGTCGGTTTATTCCCAATAAAATAAAAAGTTTGAAAAACGAATAGTGATCCATATCTCCGTAACCCTTACTTTGCGGACCCATGTCTATTAAGACTTTTCTGCTTATTTTGGTTCATACTATCCTCCTGAAATATTTTACACTCTTTTTTTAACACCATGTATATGGATTCGCATTCTACACCATCTTTTACAGTATTATTATAAAAATTTAACAAATCTAAATTGACATTAATATTAGAAGCACTATTTAAAAAATAGTTGTTAATTTCATTTGCATTACTTAAAGTTGACGGAATTGTGATGATATTTTTTGTAACACGTAAGTTTTTTAGATTTTTCCATATTAAATAAGATTCTTTGTTCTCAGCCACCTGCCTGAAACATGCTTTTTCTGAAACTCTAATAGAAGAAGTAACGTGATTCCTTAATCTTCTGTAGACATGACCATCTACCAAGGATTTTGATTTTTTAAATTAAAGCTTGTCTTTGTTACGCCGCGACATTAAGGCTTTAATTTCCATATTCAGCTAAGGAGACTTTGTAAATCTCCAAGTCTTTTCAGGTACATGCTTATTAAAAATGCAAAGGATATGGGGTCCAAGTTTGATAATTTTTTATCACTATAAAATGTAACAGGATTAATTTTTGTAAAGGATTCTATTAACATGCCCATACCTATGCGCTTCAACAGAAACGAATTTCGAATTAGTTGTTTTTTTTTTACTAAACCAGATAAAATAGTCTATGTAACACGTGCGAAAGTGCAAAATTTTGTTCCTTGTGTGCTTTCAGATCTCAACTTCGCCTCGGTCTGCAATATGCACAGGCAAACAGAAATCTTGTATTTTTCCACTTGTTACATAAATAAATATTATCTAACTAGATGTAGGAAATGATCAAGGATGTTCTTTGTAATAAAATCATTTAATAGTTTGGAAAGGAAATTTTAATAAGTACTCGCAAAATACCGGTTTTTTTGTATCCCAAAATAGAATCATTTTTGTTCAGTACAACCAGTACCTCTCTAATGACTTGAAACATATGATAATATGTAAATATATTCTTTATTGGTGCGGCTACCATATTTATTGTTATTATTAACATTTTAATAAAGAAATATCCCGTATATATAATCATATACAAATTGCTTTGTATTACTTAAAAGTACCTCTACTAAAATACCGCATGATTTGAAACAAGAAATTTCTGTATCAAAACAATATGATTAATTGGAATTACTATCTCTTCTCTCAATAGCCAATTGCTTGTTTTCTAGAATCGTATCTTGTAAACACGATTAAAACCTAGTGAAGAGATTACAAGGTGTAAAATTTATCAGGTACTACATCTTGGCGCTAAGTGAAATTTAAAAAACCAACATGATAACTTGCCATGTAAACCTTTTCAGCGGAAAAATTATTGCTACATTCCAGACAATAATAAAAAAATATCGTTGTAATTATCTTGCTTATTCTATGTTAACAACTATTTAAGCGGCATTTATCTGTCACTTCAGAACTACATGATTGTTCCGAAGAATATTTAAAACAAGATAAATATCAAAGTTTTTAATCATCGGTTACATAGAACGATAATTCCTAATATATGTAAAGATACATATATTAGGAAAATATCTGACATTTTCTGAAAGGTTTAAATGCAATTATTTTTTTAGTTCCTGATCCCCTGTGCACTTTAAATCTTGTCATATTGCTAATATAATCATTCATTTATCAAATAAGTACAAAGTACACATTCAGGATATGTTTCATCTATTTTCTTTAATGTAGACTAACTAGAACTTTAATTATTATCAAGTAGTTTTTATAGTAATTTACTTTATCCATAATTTCTCTATAATCGGGCTTTTATGGACACATATGAACCGTCAAAAGTAACACTTGAGTGCAATAAAGTCATTTTATTTCACTAGTGGAATAATGAAAATAATAATAAATCAAATTTCAATTTATTTACTTATTAACATTAACATTTCTAGTACCTAATACACATTTAACTTCCATTTTGTTAATAATAACCCTTGTAGCATTGTTGCTATCATTTTCGGAACGCATAACATCTGCCGAGGTTTGTGAAGAATTTGCACAAGTTACGGATGCAGACTACTCAACATAACTTTCTGCTACAGGGGAGCTCTTCCATCCACCATGCCGTTTAATGGTTGTAAGATCGCATCTTTGTTGGTCAATACAGTTGTTGAAGTGCGTCTCATATAATGGCCAGAATATTCTTCTGGATTTGTGATATTCAGGAATGAAGCAACTATTGAGGGTATCTGTGCCAATGTTGAATCCAACAGGCTGCGAAGAATATTTTTCATTCATGTATCTTAAAAAGAATATTATGTCTTATGTTAAGCAAATTGGGCGCAGAGAAATATATATTCTGCATATTTCAACAGCATTTACGCAAACTCATTTTACTATAATTGTAAACTTTCTTGTAAAATCGCCGTCTTGGTGTCAGGTATTGAAACAAGTAGGTAATTTCCAACGTCCTGTATGTCAGTAATTTTCAAATTTGTCAATTCGCAGCATCGACAGGCACCAGAAACCTACATTATTGGTGCAACATAAAGTAAGTCACTATATAGTTAACAACATGTAAAAGGTAAAAAGATATTCCCTTAATCACTAAATATTCTTTATCGGAAGTCTCAGTCAAAAATTCTTCAATATGGGCTCTTTCCGCTACTGGAGCTTTCTCTCTATTCGCCCTTTAAATAAGCATTAAGCTTGTTATATTTTTCAATATCTATATTTTTGTAGATCTTTATAGTAGCCTTCAACATCAATTACTTCGATCACATAGATAAAATTGCATATTTTTTCTGCAAATTTAAATAATACGATAGCATGGCTGCTTCATTTATTGTCATTACTCTCCATTTTTTCCTTCATTCATTAAATTCGGAGAACACTTTTTCGTAATGTTACCTAGATTTCGCTGGCAATAAATGGAAAATTGCTTCTTGAGCTTCTTCGGAAACAGCCACAGGAATACAATTACTTTCTTACATTTTTACCAAATTCAGATGAAATAATTGATAATAAACAACGTACCCCTAGATTTCGCTGGCAATAAATGGAAAATTGCTTCTTGAGCTTCTTCGAAAACAGCCACAGGAATACAATTACTTTCTTACATTTTTACCAAATTCAGATCAAATAATTGATAACAAACAACGTACATACTGTAGCAACCAGTAGGTATAACAAAACCTACCACGTTTCATTGAGTACTAAGAAATATCAAGTCGTGCGATTTTTTTTATTAATTTCCAATAATTCTGACCACAAATATGATTGTGATGTGATTATGGATAAAACGTTGTATTGCATTCATGTTTTAATTACCATTTAATCCACCTAAGAATATTAAACGCCCGAACTACGTTATCACGTTTAAACATTCTTGCGTGGATAAAATGCTAGTTAAAACACATATAAAATACAATAGGTATATAACTATTATAAGTCCGGTAGGTGACTTATTAGGTACAATGAGCCGAGTCCGGAATATAAACGAGTACTGTAATAAAACCTAAAAATGTATCGTATAATATTTTATTGCGTACTGTCTTATAACCATTTTTAAAATGAATATAGTTATAATTATTAAAATTAAAATAGTTATTTATGCACCAACTGTATTATGGAAATTCTGTTAGCCTGAGGTCGACGTTCGTTCAGCTAGAGGGGCTCGGACCCGAGGAATGAATGTAGGCCTAGGGCAATATAATCCAATATAATATATATTTTTTCTGTGACGGGAAAAAGTTTCACATTTTATCTCTCTTGGCAGGTAACAAAATGTCACTTTTTATGAAATTACTTTTTCCCGAGAGAAAAATGAATACCTTTTTCTCGGATATGTACACATAATAACACGGAGACATTTAATTTTAGAATATTTTATTATACAAAACTTACATTTTCTTAATGTCAAAAGTACAGTTGATAATTGTGCATTACATAAAGGACGTGTTCCTCGAACAATTGGGAACGCCTCCTACAGTGGAATTTTCTTGAGTTGAAATCATATTTACTGTCATAGACCCAACTGTCACACGTTATTATATATTTCTATCAAATGCGCAATCGATTTATCAACATACCCTTCAGCAGCCTCCAACCATCATGTTTCTTTAGTATCATAAAGTATCCTCCAGATTCAAGTAAAAGGGTAGCAGACGATCTTCGAAATGAAACCTGTATATCACAGCATTTTCAAGTAGAAGAAAATTTACTACTGTTTCAGATATCTTATAAAATTATTATTATCAACAACCTGATTGTTGCATTTTCCATTGCAATATATCTACATAAAACAGGTGGCGATCCTTTGCTGCTACTGGACGAAGATCCCTTCGTCCAGCATTATGTAAAATTTAATATATGTATTTTCCAGTTAACTATAAATCTCCTATTTACATCATTCTTTGTTTGCTTAAGTTTCACAATTAATAACGTCCCCGAATCTTCTATATCATCTAATGTTATCTGGCTGATTTCACAAATTCCACAAGCTCCTGCAATCCCAAATACAACAACATAAAGTAAACTTCATCATGAACATTATTTAAAAAATCACTAATATATGTTCTCGTAAAATTGGTAGATTTGTTGGGTATGTAATCTTTCCCATTTGGCTTCAAAAATGTAATTAGTTTGCAATATTTTGAAATGTCTTCATTATTATTAGATTGTAACGTATATTTAATCATTGCATAATTCGACCACACTGTTGATCGATTTTGTTGTTGTACCAATTTCGAAAAATAAGCCTTTTCACCTTCCATTCTATAAATCTTGAATACGTGGTTTCGTCAATTTTCCGCGATTTAGCTGGCAATAATTTTAGTGATTCTACTTTCGCTGCTTCTGCTAATTCCAGTGGTTTTGAGCTTTGTTCTCATAACGCAAAATTCGCGAACATTCTCGAGAATTTTGCAAAATTTGTTTTAAATTATTAATGGCGGGAAAGTGTCAACTTATCGTGAATTTCGCAGAACATGAATATTCTAGCTATTTTTATCATTTTGTGGTGTTGGTAAGTTTAACTTGAGCTTCTGACAATTTTCCATGACAGTCAATGACAGTTTTATGATGAAAATGATAGAAAATATTGCAATTGTCAAAATTCGCTAAAAGTTTACACTTTTCCCACCATTAAATAATTCACACGAAAGTTTCGCGAATTTCGTGTCCATGAGGACATGGCTTAAGAGAAAACTCTGAATCAGAAATATTCATTTTTGGACTTCAATATAACTAATAAATAACATGTTTGCAATTTTTTAAATACAATCACAAAATTAAATTCATAGATATTTGATTATTTTAAAGGTTTCCTTAGCAACGCATGTCCAATGTCAAGTACAACAGCCTGTCAGTTTAAAACTGAATTTTCTAATAGTCTAAGAGCCAGTGGCCGGCAACCTATAAGTAAATGATCATACCTGAAATTTTGCACAGTGAGTCTCTTATACTTATCACTCATGATGTGGGGACTCGCTAAGCCCGGCGAGGCCGACTCAAGAGTTACTCAGGTGCGGAAGTATGAAAATGTAACCAACTTCGTTATTAAATTAAGAAAGCTGCCGTTTGAAAATTTAAAAATATACAATTATTATTATATAAAAATAACAAAGGCAGACGATTACCGTGCTTCTAAGGTCATGGCAGACACTTGTGAAATTGGCAAAAATTATAATTTTCAAAAGTATTTGATTAAATCTGATTTTTGACGTTAAAAAACTGTCAGAAATGTCAAGCATTGTAATCGACATCACCAAATCTGAGAACCTGTGCCAGAAATAGAGGTTATTTGTTACTTATATTATTTTAATATGAAAAGGTGCTAAATATAATAAATAATAAAAATAAATGCCTAATTTGTTAGATCTGAAATTTTAAAATTTTCAAACGGCAGCTTTGTTAATTTAATAACGAAGTTGGTTAAATTTTCATACTTCTCGCACCTGAGTAACAGTTGGGTCGGCCTCGCCGGGCTTAGCGAGTCATCACCTCATGAATGATAGGTATAAGAGACTCACTGTGCAAAATTTCAGGTATAATCATTTACTTATAGGTTGCCGGCCACTGGCTCTTAGACTAGAAATATTTGTAATAACATGCTTTTTAATATTAAATTGTCGCCTCTCCCGTCACAGAAAAAAATTATTATTACGGGTAAAAATATTAGATTTTCCACTTCACTTTAATAAAAAAAAATAAGTTTGGTATATTTCAAATTTCTTTTCCAGTAGTTTTTGACAGTTGATACTTTGATGTTTGTTGATCATATTTAGCTGTCAGTGTATATAGTTGTGTAGTTTAGATATTTTGTGAAATGAATGCTCCAGAAACCATTAGTAAAATTGTAGATATAGCTACATAAGATGCATTACTGATAAAATCAAATATTTATATTTTAAAGAATATGAAATATTTCAAGAGTTACCTTACTTTCAGGAGTTGGTAAATTTGATTTTACTTGATTTCAGTTCATGTTTTTATTGAATTTTATATTTTAGTCTGAAAAATATTCTCCAAATACCTTGTGAACAAAATATTCCATTATAAAATGTACATTAATTTGTTAACGAAAATAACGACATTTTTTGTTTTCTAAATCTTACATCATTTTTTAACATTCTAAAGGATGCGTTCCCAAGAAATCGAAAATACTGGAAGGAGATCAAGTTCAACTAAAGCAGGAAAATACTCAAAAATGTATAATTCTATATTCGAGTTTATAATCACTTGTCAAGTGTCAAAAAAGAGCAAAGATTTTTCATTGCATACAGAAGTAGTGGATGCGCCGTTCAGTATTTTGGTAAAAACACAATAGGAAGTGTATCTTCAATAATCGAAAATTTTAAATTAGAAAACGCAAACGAATACACTGCACTGTTTAAAAAGAACTTCATCAACCTTTTTAGTTGAGGCCGGTACATCGTTCGAGACCTTAAAAATGCATGAGAAATGGAAAAATACATCTGTGGCAGAAGGATACATGGAGGCCACAAACCTGCAAACCTGCACAACCAACATAAAGCAAATAAAATATCCATTTTCTGGACCGTAAGACCATAGGCAACGCGGAACCTGTTACGTGACCTATATCATGAAACGACGCAGTCTATATTTTTTCTAGGTTTGTGATGGAGGCCCTTCCAAGTTGTCAAATTTTAAAGACAAAGCCTACTACTGACTTTTTGATTTCTAAACACTTAAAATCATTTTTCTTGAAAACCTTAAAGTTTTTTTTCTACGGCCATGCAAAAAACAAAACTTTATTGAACATCTAAATATCATTTTTTGGTTTTTGCATGAACGTAGAAAAAATATTGTATGCAACTGGTACAAAAAGTGCTTATTGCACTCGACGTGTTGTCCTACTCGGCCTGACGGCCTCGTTGGACAATTTCACGTCGCGCGCAATAAACACAATAAATAACTATTAAAATTTATCAAGAGTAAAAAAAGTGTTAAATTTAATTTTACGCGGAATATTATCAATTTTGTTAAATTCAATAAATAAATAATAAGTTAATAAGTATAATTTTAGGACTACGTCACCCTCAATGAACACTTGAACTCGTAATTAAAGAAGACCAACAATAAAACTAAATCATGTACCGTAGAATGGGGCTATTTGGGATTGTGAGGGTAATTTGGGAAATACCAAGAAAAATAAATCTGGCTACCCTGCCTCCCGCCACGCGGATCTCAACAGGTCGGCGTCGCGGGCACACGTTCTGATATTGGTTAACCGTCGTCTCCAGTAATTGGTTACTTTCCGTACGGTCCAGAAATACGTTTTAGAGCTCCCGAGAAAACCGCTAGAAAACGCGCGAAAAAAATTTGTGTGCCAACTTCTTGTTCCTGGTGGTTTCCTTGTTATTTCACAGTACATTTAAGATCGTTGACTAATTGTTACATGTCTCTAGATATCCTAAAAAAATATTTGAGAATTTTTAAATAGAAAAAACATTTTTATGAATATTTTTGTACTGTGGGGCAATTTGGGACAAAAATGCGGGTTATTTGGCACAAATACCTAAATAGATTTGTTTCCATTTTAAACTGTAAAAATGGTTAGAAACTACGTAAGAACCCTTAGTAGTTGCAGGAAAGGGAAAAATTATAATTCCTGCTATTCCTACTCAGAGGAAAATCTACGAAAAGCATTACAGGACATAAGGAAAAAAAAATTAAATATTCGACAAGCTGCTGAAAAGTATAAAGTTCCAAAGTCAACGTTAGGTAGAAGAAAACTTGTTTTGTTTAATAATTTGTTTTTGACAAGTAAAGTGTTTTTTTTGTTTCATTATGTTCGTTTTTTAATATAGGAAAACATTATATTTTTTTAAAAAACTATTTTTGTTATCCCAAATAACCCCAATAGGGGTTATTATTCGGGTTTTAATGTGTTTTATACGTAATCCCAAATCAACCCCATCTCATGGGGTAATTTGGGACAACACTTTAAAAAAATATATAACCCCTCCTACTTGGGAGGGGAGACTAATACTTTAGACAAATGTGGTGCCTAACTCTATCCTTCCAAAAATGTATCGTACATGATTTTATGTTACATGAGAAAAAAAATATTCATAAAAATGTTAAAATTTTGTCCCGAATAGCCCCGTTCTACGGTACCAAATTTAGTTATTCAGATATTAATTTTTTTATAAATATTTGGCCCCACTTTGAAGGCCTGTAACTCCGCCTGTGTGCAACTTTCTGTATAGATACATTTGGTTAAATTACAATATTTTGAGACCCCCTACATGCACTTGCTCTGTTTCGGTTCTTGTACGGAACACTCTGTATAATTAGAAAATGTGTTAATTTATTATGAGTGATTTTGTTAAGGTGGCTATTGTATTATGTGCCTTTCGACCATTTCAAAGTTAGGTACCCAAATATTGTATTTTCCATTTTCTAATTTTAGAGATTTGGTAATACCAAATATTTGCGACATACTTCACAAAAATTTGAATAAACATTCTTATCGACGAAATCGTTCTATCAGAAACAATTGTATCGATGAAACAATGAGTTCAAGATATTATCAAAACGCAAAAAAATATATTAGATATGCGTTTAAGTGTTTTTTATATGTATTTAAAGATAGTTTAACATTAACAAATTTAATTATGGGAGTCAATAGATATCTTATTGGATACTCTGAAGTGTCTTGAAATCCCAGAAATACGTAATCATATTTTGATGACATTTTAATTAATATTGGGTGCAAATATTTCTCAATCTTATTAATTATCCTGTTCAAGTTTTTACAAGAAAAATTATCCTCTCCTTATTAATTTTATCTAGATATTCTGAAAATAAAGTTGTGTTAAAGGATCTCTAAATAAAGATAGGTTACTCACCTCCTTTCTTTGAATTAGATATCTGAAGGAAGCATTAATAGTCCAGTCATATTAGGCAATTTAAACCTCAATTTGCGGAAAAATTCCTAGTGAGATGAATTTTTGTATACACTTTTATTACTGCGTTGTAATGAAGATGTGAAAAATCGACATTGATATCGTGCCGGCTAAAAAAGTTATAAAGGTCAAAAGGTCATGAAAATCAGTTTTTCACAAATATCTCGCCACCTATTGCTCGGAGGTCAATAGAGGTCATTATAAAAATTGTTTCTCGTGTTATCTACAAAAAATACCTCTTGCATTTTTCTGTAAAATTAACCGTTTTCGAAGTAGAGCGCTGAGAAAGCGACTAGAATGCACTCACATATGGTATTGTATATCGTACACCAAGGCGTAAACTCTATTGCCTTTTATTCATGTTTGTGTCTTCAAAACTTCTGTCTGATACTTGGGCGTTTTGTGAAAAATATACTTATATTATAGAGGTTTGGGAACTTAGTAAAATCTACTAAATATTATACAAACGACCTCCACTGGCAGATGTTCCGTATTTTATTGGTCCGAGACCCGTCCCCTATCTGCTACTGCCTGTCGGACTGTGTTTAGCTCAGTTGAAAATTATTTCTTGAGTGTTAAAGACGTTAATTTAGTATTTTCATGCTCTTGAACAGTTTTCATAATGAGTGATACATGTTTGATATGCAATGAATTGTTATCGAGTGTTTTATCAAATCCAAACCTGGCCAGGAAGAGAAATTGATCCAGAACAGTGGGGTTGGAAGTTAAAAAATAATATGCTACAGCCAATAACAACTTTATTACCACCAGCATCCGATGATCTACTGAACACAATCTTTTGAAATTGGACAAAAGATTGTGGCGGCAAATAAATGTGGATGCAAAAAAATTGGATTAAGATGATCAAAAGTTTGTGGACATTGCCGTGGCCAGTCATGCTTAAACGCAGAGTCAACCAATGATGAAAATGATGAAGATGTCGATTTAAATATAGGAATAAGTCCACTCGACGTTTTGTCAGCAATTGTTAATGATATAGAAACTGAAGATATCGATAATGAATGACAAAAAGAATTATATACTAAAGTTTGTTTCTTCTGTATTTTTCAGTATTCAAATAAAAAATTATCCACTCTTCAATAAAAAAAACCTCTTATTACATACCATGGATTATGCCTACGGGGGAAACCATGTAAAAAACCGCGCCTTGCATTCTATTTCGAAGGTGGTGAGGAATTGAATGCATTGTTATAATATAGTCGCTTTCTCAGCGCTCCACTCCGAAAACAGTTAATTTTACAGAAAAAGTGCATGAGGCATTTTTTGAAGATAATTTCACGACAAACAGTTTTTATAATGACCTCTATTGACCTCCGAGCAATAGGTGGAGATATTTGCGAAAAACTGATTTTTGTGACCTTTTGACTTTTTTAGCCGGCACTATATCAATGTCAATTTTTCACATCTTCATTACAACGCCGTAATAAAGATGTATACGAGAATTCAGCCCACTAGGAATTTTTCCGTAGATAAAATCTTAAATGACTGGACTATAAACATTGTATTGAAGGAGAATAAGAAAATGAATATTTGCTGTTATATTTAATACTAGGCATATAATTCAAAACTGGATAAATAAAACACTGATACGAAATAATAGTAAACTCACACGTTGGTCACACCATCCAAAAATATCAAATACATACTGCATTAGAAGAAACTCCAGGTAAATAGAGTAGAATTACAACTTTTACGCCAAATGTCATATTTTTTTATTAAAAATACGTACCATGTTCAAAAATTGCATTTCATGCTCACTAAAATGCGGTTATACTTTGGAAAAAATATATATTCACAAGTGTGTCATGATAATGTATTATGAATTTGCAGAGGATTTTTTTGTCATATAAATGTGAGGTTTTAGGACAGCCATTTTCCAGCTATTACACTTTGTCTTACTTTGCACCGTTCTAAACTTTGTAATTTATAAATTGTATAAAGAAAAAAAAATAGCCATAAAAGTTTACAATCGCATTACAAAGAAATGTGAAGTTATTTATTTGTGACATATTTCTGGTAATGCAAAAATAATTTCATTTAAACAACTCTTGACTGATTCATGCTCTCGTAGCATATACAGAGTGATTTAGAACTTATTTAAAACAATTTGGGAATAGACGCGTCATGAAAAATGGAGTCAATATCGTAAAAAAATGTTTGTAGGATCCTTATAGTTTCCGAGAAAAAAATTATTGAAGTTCTAGTAGTTTCAACCTTTACATCGCTTTACTAGTCAGGCGATTTTAAATATCCACTTACTTATCGTATTAACTTTTTTGTGATACAAATATTTACATTAATTTTTCAAATATCAAAAATGGCTTACGTCTACAGCAACTAGCAGTTGATGGATATAGCTTTAATTTAAGGCGAAGTGCTTTAGCTGAACGATGTCCCGGTAAACATTAAATGCAGCTAGTTTTACAACGATGTGTAGTGCAAGCAAACGCTGGCGTGACACGAGAAATTTACAACCGAATCGCGGAAGAGATGGAAGTCCAGAATATCCACGGCGTACTGCAGCAGTGTGATGTATCATATACGAGGCTCAATTGTATCCATATCATGTACAGCGTATTCAAGCATTATTACCAAGGGATTTGACAAGAAGAACCGGTACTATGGCTGCCACGATCTCCTAACTTTAATTATTTGGACTTATTTTTGTGGGGATATTTAAAAAATTAAGTGTATTGCATCGAAGTGAACACTATTGATGATTTAAGCAACTACTGATAAGTATAAATTTATATCAATGATATGGCATAGTTTTTAATTATTTTTATGTTATAGACATTTCAATATTGTTATTTAATAGTTATTGACTCTTTTCCCCACCACCTACGAGGTAGAGTCTGGAGGCGCGTTTTTTTTACCCCACAAACTTCAAGTTAAGCTTTTTTTGACCCCCCTCCCTCACATCTAAACAATAAAATTGCGTCCTCTAAAAAATGCAACCCCAAATGTAACTTTTCAATGGACTATAGGGAAAATTAGTGTTCACTTCACAGCGCTGTAAAACCCAAACTAATAAATATAATAAAAAAAGTATACCATTCTACAAAAATGCTCTGATGTAATTTTTTTTAAATAAAAAAATAAATAAATTATGGCTTCCAAAAAAAAATTTGTCCAAAAATGTTGATTATTTTTGTTATTTTTGATTTTACAAGAAAAAGTTACTAGACTAAAACTGTAGAGGATTCAATTTGCAATAAAAAATGTTTTTAAACATTTTATGTATGACCAATAGTTTACCTGATAAGTGCTAAAAACCATTAACCCCCTTTTTCCAAGATGGCGGCCGAAGTTGGAGGATTGCGACCTCACAAACTTCAAGTTAAGCTTTTTTTGACCCCCCTCCTCACATCTAAACAATAAAATTGCGTCCTCTAAAAAATGCACGCTAGGGCCAAAATAATGTAACATTTCAATGAACTAACAGTAGTTTTAAATCATTTTTGAACTGCTCTTTTTAATTTTATTTTTACAAAATTGTATTTGTAATACTCCACTGTACATTAAAACAATTTTTTTTAGATAAGTTCTGAATCGTATGACTTCTTTCATCAGTATGAATTTTGAAATTGGAAAGAACCTAATCTTCATCTTAAAAAAATTAAAACCAACGACGCAATCATTCCGTTCAATCAAATAAATATCATCATGGAGAAAATATTGTCAAGAAAGTCTATGACGTTCTAGCCATATACGAGCAGGTTTGACTACATGATGTATCAAACTTTTCTAAATGGTCAAATTCACAATTTCATAAACTTTTAAATAAAGTTTGATATAACTTGTAACCGAATACAGTTGTTTTGCTATTGGTATAATTTTTCCGTGGCATTAGTAAGAGATTTACATAGTTTTGGTAATACCTACTGATAAAAAATTTAATGGAAAATTACGTGAAACCTAAATAAAGTGTTTTAAAGTTGTATTGATAATTAAGACAATAGTAACACATAAAAGTCTGACTACAAGTTGTGCTAAACTTCCCTATAATATTGTTTTATATACTTTATGCAGGGTGTCTCGCTTAAAAGTGGAACAAGCCTGTAACATGATTACCGTTCGACCGATTTCAAAAATTTTTTTTGTTGGATACACCTTCAAAAAGTCTATCTTCGACATACCTGGTGTTCTCTAAAATTCGAAACCGTGGCCGACTACGACACAATTTATGTGACTTAAAATCGAAAAATCATATTAGGGATTATTTGATTCGAATAATTCCTACGAATTCTTGATCAGGACCCCAGAAAATCCTACCAACCAAATTTTCGTAGCCACATTATACAGAGTGCTCAGGATAACTTGGGTGTCTCGCTTAAAAGTGGAACAAGCCTGTAGCATGCCTACCGTTCGACCGATTTCAATAAACTTTTTTTTGTTGGATACACCTTCAAAAAGTCTATCTTCGACATACCTGGTGTTCTTTAAAATTCGAAACCGTGGCCGACTACGATAAAATTTATGTGGCTTAAAATCTGGGGTCCTGATCAAGAATTCGTAGGAATTATTCGAATCAAATAATCTCTAATATGATTTTCAGATTTTAAGTCACATAAATTGTGTCGTAGTCGGCACCGGTTTAGAATTTTAGAGAACACCAGGTATGTCGAAGATAGATTTTTTGAAGGTGTATCCAACAAAAAAAAGTTTATTGAAATCGGTCGAACGGTAGACATGTTACAGGCTTGTTCCACTTTTAAGCGAGACACCCTGTATGTACAAAGAAGTTATTCATGAAATGCAGATATAGTGAATATAAATTTTGGAAATGATTTAATAATTTTATCGTAACACTCTTCGCACAATATTATTGATACGTAATACAAATTGCTTAAAAAATTATAGGATACATGATTTCATTGATTGAAATTGTGGAAAACTGATTTGAAATTGTTTAAATCCCTTTACAATAAATTAAAAAAATGGTACAATATTGTTTGACAATATAATTTAATTGGAAAACTACTTGTAAACTAGATGAAGTGATTAAAATTTCAAGGGGGTATACTTGAAAAACCAACTGTAGCCTTCTACCGATTTTTTTTATATGAATTCGTTATCTTTTGAATAATATGACAAAAACAATGTTAACAAACATATACATACATATCTGCTCATTTCTTATTATCTTTCAGTTCCGTATGTTAATGCAGTTAGGTATTGGTAAAATTATCTTGAAAGTTTGATTCGTGTAACTTTACTAACCCATGGTTTAAATTGATTGCAAAAACTATTATTGCTTTCTTTCCGGCGGCCAACGAAAAAATAGGGAATGTACAACGAATGTTTATAAAGTCTTTACTATAAGTGCAGTTTTACAAGGAAAGAAGCCTGAAATTTCATGACTACCTGGACCTGTTGTGAGCAGGCCACCAGAATTGCTGCAGAAATATTTTATACAGAAAGTTATTCAAATATTAAAAGAGTTCAGTTTCAATTATTTCAAATGACTCACAGTGTGTCCAACATTAAAATAAATATTTTAATGTTCTGAAGTGATACAACAATACAACTATTTTTAATAATATTTACTAACTAATCAATTTGTATATATAGGATAATACTGATGTAATAGAATTTTATCCATGTGTCACTTGTTTTAATAGTCTTTATTCAATCCCATGCGTCTAGTGGACATAACAGAAAACGATGCCAAGGAAAGGGGATTCCACTACAACGAATGGTAGTCTAGTGAATTTTAACTTGACGTCAAAAGTGACAATTGAAGAAGCTTTGGAAGAACTTCACTGAAGAGCCTCATCACAGAAAGCAAGGACAGGAATCTGGTAGGAGTTTTAGTCTAAAGTGTGTACTAAATTAAATAGACCTTCTTCTGCGTTAGGGATTTTGTGGACAACCCGAAGTAGCAGCTGTTGTTGTAGTAACCATCAGAATTTAATATTTTTCTGCGAGAATCTATTTGGGGTAGTTAGTACGTAAAAATATTAGAAGTCCCCGCCTCTAGCCCGTCCGCTTCAGGAGAGCAGATGTCAAAATTTGTATCATTTTTCTTGAGATATGCGCTGGAACTTATTTTATTTTAGGTTAGGACGGGTACGAGCGATTACGGTCGAACGACCCGATCTATCAAATAAATGATTGCTTGACGTTACCTTAATCATGCATAAATATGGTCGAGCACTATCCTTATTAATTTATTTATTTATTTAACAAATACACTACCCTACAGTACACGACCAATTACAGGGTAGGAAAAATACAATTTGCCAAAAACAGAAAACAGAACAGACATATACAGTACACAAAATACATACATTATCAGATGCAGTGAAAAAAGCAGTAAAAATTAAACTAACACTTAAATGTACCAACGTAAATATGTTACAGTAAATTAATAAAACTATCAAAATTTTGAGATTTTATTGAGGCCATAGTACAGTTGAAAATATCGAAGCCACCTTCCAATCTATTATAATTTTCACAAATCCGGTGAATAGGTGAATATTTAGTTGTATTAATTCTCGGCGTTGATGTGTAAAACAACATATTAAGCCTAGATCCATGTCTTGGTATCCTGAAGTTAATCAAGTTAAGTATATGAGTGCAGTCAACTAAGTTATGTAATATTTTATACAAAAATATTTGCTGAGCCATTACACGGCGGGCAGCCAGACTACTGATACCAAATCTGTGCCGTAAACTCTCATAAGGATATCCAACAACTGGATAAACCCCGTCCTCCTTGTAACATAAAAACTTCAGGAAGCGTCTTTGAATACGTTCTATACGATCTATATGAATATTATAATAAGGACACCAAATTAAAGAACAATATTCGAGTTTTGATCTGACAATAGACTGAAATAATAGTTTTTTAACATGAGTGGAAGAAAAATCATTCATATTACGAATTACAAAACCCAACTTTCTAAATCCATCACAAGTGATATTTTGAATATGATGTGTAAAGGATAATTTGCTATCAAATGTTACCCCAAGGTCACAAAATGTAAGTGATCTGGAAACAACAACATCATCCAATTTGTAATGGTATTCATGGCGCTATTTTTAACAGTAAAAGTGAGAACATTACATTTTTTTACATTCAGATCTAACTTGTGTGCAGAACACCACGCATTCAAACTATTAAGAGAACTCTGCAGATTAATACAATCATTAAAGCAGTCGATTATGTTATATATTTTCATGTCATCTGCATACAGAAGACACTTAACATTTATATCCGTAACAATATCATTTATAAAAATGTTAAAAGGCAAGGTGGGTGCCCAAGGACCGAGCCCTGTGGCACCCCAAATGGTGGAATGAACTGAAGCGACTGTTGACCAGAAAATTCCACATGTTGTTGAAGATTTTCAAGGTAAGATTTAAAAAAGGTTAGCAAATTATGAGAAAAACCAATATTATTCAATTTGGATAATAACACTGTATGATTTAACCTGTCAAAGGCTTTGCTGAAATCGGTATATATAACGTCTACCTGGGATTTCTGGTCAAATGCATTCATCATCACAAATATTAACCATTAACCGTTGTTGAAGTTTATAAAAAAAATTGCTTAAAATTCACATAAATTTAGATGTTTCCAAAACAGCGTATTTCCTGATACATTTTTATAGATAAACGTTTTTTCAATAGTTGCTATAGAGCAATTACCATGCACAGATTGGAAAAGTGGCTACTACTTTATTTCAATTAAAAATAGATAAATTTAAGTCGCATTCTTAGATTTATCAAAAAAAGTACATCGACCACTTTGGACATCGTAATCGTGGTTTCACAATAGTTATTTATGATCTCATGATCGAATAATTTTGGTATTGGCAGCTTTGACCGCCTTCTATAGGAATTGGCACGACGAGCATCTAAGTAGTTTTCTAACACTACATGACACATTATTAAAATAGTTTATTAAACGAATTAATTAAAATATGTAGATTATCTCTTGCATTTAAATTTTATTTTGATTAGTAACAAAATTATATTTTCACAGATAAAATAAATTTCTCAAATAATGCAATCTTTTCGAAGAACATGGTTTTTGTATATTAACAAAATCAGTTTTTATGAAAGTATGTGGAAATTGTTTGCCTGTATTCACAAAGGAATTGTACAGGGTGTTACAAAGATATGGATCATTCTGCTACACAAATAGTAAGACTTTTCTTATAGCAAATTTATTATTTTTTTGTAGTTTTATCTGTTTTTTTCTTAAAAGTTGCGTCATATTAGTCTTATTCCTAGGTAATTAAAAAATATTAACACACGTCAAGTAATACCTACTGAAATGTAGCAATTTTATATTTTTAATATTGATTTATTACTACATACACACAAACACACAGAGAAAACTAGTTGACCAAGTCAAAGAAATTTTGATCCATTAATCAAATTATATGGTCAAAGATGCACAACAAAATATATGGTTCAGCCAATTGATTATGTCTGTCGATTTCTAAATACACCTTTCGTTAAGGCAATTATGCATGGTTCTCTTTGATTTGATTATTTATTCAAACAACAAAATATCTGGTTGTATTTCAGAAGCAGTAAGTCAATCTGCCCATTTATTTAGTTAAGGTAATATGAATGCTGTTAACATAGAAATATATTTTGTTCAAATCAGTACTATTTGGTACTTACAGCAAGGCAATATTTTGTATTTTAACAAATTATTTTTTTTGACTAATAAATTTTAGCATTCACTTGAGTATTCGTTTAAATTAAATTTACAATTTATAACTTCTAATTTATAAACAAGAAAAACTTAAAATTACAAAATATTATTGTTGTTCAGCATAGCATAAATTACGTCTTTCCAATTAGTGAGATAACCATATAACTAAAACTAAACGTAATTTAAGCACTATGCAAATACTAGGTTGTTCCACAGAACACCTAGTATAGGTTGTTCCTTACACATTGAAAAACCTATATAACAAACAGCTGGCTGATGTTCATATATGTGTCATAACCATAGATTTATCAGTAAAGGTTCTGCTTATGAGTCTATGGTCATAACCGATTTTATTTGTGTATATAAACAAAAAATCATATGTAAATATTTTGTTTTTTCAAAATTGCACAAATTTGTGTAATATGATATTAAAAGTAAGCTTCCAGTAATACGAGTAGTGACTAAATGACATATACATATACAATTATTACAGTTCGCTACATAATTTTAAAATACTCCTATAAAAAATGACTGCATAACGTATGCATAAAATAAATTAACGATTTTCTTCGTGATAATAGTTGATATTACAGTGAGTATAAGAAAGAAAGCAACATGATACTCTTAAAGAAAGGACTAGAAACTCCCACTGAGGTAGCACCAATGAGCAGTGCGCTCGCTCTTCCGTGATTGGTTATATTTTAAAATTGAACAACATTATTTACTAGATTTATTTATTTAAATAACATATTTATTTTAACCGATTGCTATCTAAACTCAAATCGATAATTTCTATATATTTCTAATTCAATACGTATTTATAATAATAATTTGGATTTGTCATGTTAAATATTCTGTTTACATACTATCTATTAACTTGATTAAAATGTATAATGGAACTGAACATTTGTTATTATGTTGAGAAACAAGAGAAATATTTTGTTAAATTAAGAGTTATCTATATTAAACGCACAAAATACGTATTAATTAAATTACATGCACATATATTTCAATTAACCATATTTATTTGACAAAATATATGTATTTAATTATATGAACAATTATTTTCTCTCGGTGCGGTTAATATGATAGTAACCTTTGAAATTCGGAAATACCGTAAAAATATATCAAAATAATAAATTTAACTCCTACAAAGTCCATATCAGAGAGAGAAAAAAATTTAATTATGCCCAACTTGAAACTACAAAATGTTCTATTTGGAATAAGCCTAGTGAAATTGATAAAATGTAACTGGGAAAAAGAAACACACAGAACTGTTATTAAATACGAAATACAATTTCATGGTGTACTAAAAGTTAAATGCCTTGATTTAATACGAAAAAGTTATAGAGATTCTTATACACTTCGTCAACACTGTCATTATTTGTCAAATAATTCGAGAATGGCTGAGTTTAGGTATAGATTGGGTTGCCACCCATTCCGTTTTTTCCGGGATTATCGCGTTTTTTCAAAGGTTTGTACCACCCCACGTCCAGGGAAAGTTACTATGGTATTTTTACCATAATTTAACTATGATATGATGTTATTATTAATAATAATATTTATTAATTATACATATAAGGGAGTTACATTTTTCGAGAGTATTAAAGGCTGGTTAATTTTCCGAATGTAATTCAATGTTTTATATCCACGACCACAGCCAAAACCGGTCAATTAGGAGAGCGAAAGCCGTGTGAGAGCAGATGAAAAATTACACAGCCACACAAAAAAAATGTTTTCTGGCCTGGGGGTCTGACTATGGTTACTATATGTCCATTCAGGATTTTGCTACAACCTAAAAAACCTACAATTCAAGTTATTAAACGCATATAACCCTACGATTGAAGTTGTAATCTGAAAACTCAGGCTCTTAAACCACATAACCCAATTAATTTCATAACCACATAACACATTTAACCCCATAATTCTATAACCTACTTAGCCCCATGACCCATTTAACTCCACAACACGTTTAAACCCATAACTCAATGTATATTAAATCCAATAACCACGTACTTAAGACATTCAGCTTATTCTCTACGTGAATCTGCCAGGTTTCTTAAAAATAAACTTGCAAACAGTAACTCCACAACCATAACCCACTTAAAGAAAAAATTATTAACTCATAATAACCACGTATATTAGATATTGAACTTGTTATATACGTTATTTTAATAACCGTATAACTCCGATCATTACACCTTTTCTCGAACAATTTTTGTTTCTTCTCAAGCACGCGAAACATATTGCCGTATCCTAAAAATTTCTTTACCCTAAAAGTATGTATTCATATTCGTTCTTCAAATTATTGGACTGTCGGCATTAGCGTTACCCGATGAACACCGCGGGGAGGTTGCACGATCGGGTTTTGTACATCATGTAGCCCTTAAAAGGACTGTTTGGTAAAACTGTGGACCAAGGGCATATTATTTCAATTGTCTTCTTTTTTTTTGAGCTGTATCGAGTTTATTTTCTCTTCAAAAGACCTATGCAAAGTATTTCTTTTACGCTTTTTGTTTTGTTCAAGTGTTTCTCTTTTGAGCATCAAGCAAAACAGACAGATTCGCGTAGAGACTAAACCGAGTGTCTTAAGTACGTGATCATTGGATTTAAAATACATTGAGTTATGGGTTTAAATGTGTTGTAGAGTTAAATGGGTCATGGGGTAAGTGGGTTACAGAACTATGGGGTTAAATGTGTTACATGGTTATGAAATTAATTGAGTTATTGGCTTATGTGGTTTAAGTGATAGAATTTTCAGATTACAACTTCATTTGTAGAGTTATATGCGTTTAATAACTTGAATTATGGGTTTTTTAGGTTGTGGCAAAATTCTGATATGATGGGGTTAAATAGACTTCGTATTCGGATTCAGCGACCCCAAAAACATATAGTAACCATAGTCAGACCCCCAGGTCAGAAAATTTTATTACACGCTGCAAAAGCCGTTTCAGGTGCTCGGAGATATTCAAATATTTATTAATATTTAAATACATCCCGCACCTAAAAGTAAGCTTTCGCAACTTGTAACGTAAATAACTATTTCAGAAAATAAAAACAGATCATAAACCAACCTGCAATTGTGGTCATGTTTCTCCATAATATCAACTTCCATGGCACATCCTGGGCCATGATACCTGGGCACTAAAATTGGTAATTTCATTTGTGTGTCGGAGGGGATATTACTTAGTTTATCTTTATTCAAATGCTTTAACGGTAGAGATGATTTTTTATCGGTTTCATTCCGCTGAGATTCTTTGGACTTCATTGTTGGAGTTAATATACGTTCTTCGCCTTTATCAAATGAATCTTTGGGATCAAAGAAAGTGTTGTGCGCTCCTTGCATGCTTTGACTTAACTGATCTTTATTCTTTTGCTTAGACTTATTTTGATCGGTGGCTTTGTCCCTAGAACTTGGTTTCTCGGTTTCATCTAAATCGCAAAGAGTACTATTATCAATAAGAGGCTTCTCCGCACTTTTTGATGGAACCGTTACTCCAGCATCCTCACAGACTAATATATGATCAGGCTCAGTTTCATTTCCGTTAGCTTTACTATGGTTTTCCGAAGCACTTCGTAATGAAGAGGTTACGGAACTTGTTTTATCCGTTGTGGAGGCTTTCTGAAGACTAGATTGTTTTGGACTTGCATGTAGCTGGTCCGGTTGGGATTTGTCCAAGGAGGGTGTTTTAGGAACTGATTGTTTTGATCTTACATGTGATTCGTCCAAGGATGGCTGATTTATAGGAGTTGATTGTTTTGGGCTTGTATGTTGTTCGTCGACTTGGGGTACGTCCAAGGAAGGCTGTGTTTTAGGAACTGATTGTTTAGGGCTTATATGTGGTCCGTCGACTTGGGATCCATCCAAGGGAGGCTGCTTTTTAGCAACCGATTGTTTTGGGCTTATATGTTGTTCGTCGACTTGCGATCCTTCCAAGGGAGGCTGTTTTTTAGGAAGTGATTGTCTTGTACCTACATGTGGTTGATCGGACTGGGATTTGTTCAATGAAGAACGTTTGTTAGGGCATTGTTGCGTTGTTATATGCGCTGGGTGTTTTTTCTTTGGGCATGCTGTTATTGTAATTATTAAGGGATTATCTCCTCTGTGCGGTTTACCACAGGCGCATAGTAATTTATTTGACATAATTACACAAAATTTTGACAAACACACTGACATAGACTGACAAGGTAAAATACAGTTCAACTATAAAGTAGTAAAGATGCAACGTGTAGTATATAGCTTTGGAGCCGACTTGATCTAGCTGATGTTAGAATTATTTGATTTATTCTGACTGGTTGGATGACTATTACTTCTTTAATAAATAAAAATGCCAAATACAAATGTTTTAGATATTTTAAAATAATTGAATATCGCCTAAATTGGTTGTATAATTCATTATTATTATTATTTATGATAATCTTATTTGTTTCATTTAAAAAAGTTTTAAATAATATCAAAAAATATACAAAATATTTTATTCAAAAACAAATACAATAGACCAGGGTCGATAATTTTTGAAACCGAAAAAAATAATAGTAGGATGAAACCCATTGGAAAAGAAGAGAATACAACAAAAGAGAAAGGTAACATAATTTACGGGCGATCTGAGGTCGCGAAGTGGAAGGGGGTGGGTTTTTAAGGGTAAAAAACGGTTTATCTCGATTTCTGGCAAAACTACAAGTCCTATGGAAAAAGTTAAATGGCAAAGTTGTAGATAATAAAAAGATCTACAACTTTTGTATTTACACTTTTTTCACATAACCTCAAAATTTATGTGAAAAATTCAAATAACCAAGTTTTTGGTTTTTTATTTTTCTTTTACAAAAAAAAAATCACGAAATTTGGTGAAAACTTACCTTTTTATGTCCCAAACACACTGTATTTTTTTATTTAAAATATTTATTTTTTCAGCTTATTTTGACTTAATATCGAAAAAGCACCCTAATTTTCAATCGAAAATTCTCACTTCAAAATATCTGCTTTTTTAAAAAAGTCGGTGGGCTTTTTGTTCGTTGAAATCTCTACTTTCTGATGGTGTAAAAAAATATACATTACTATGGTAAATGTTCTCAGAAAATGCAAAGAAACGAAAAAATATTGTAGATGTCTTATTAAATATTAACTTTATTAACTTATTTGGTTGTTAATTATAGTAGTATATTTCGACTTGCAATTTTTTTGTTTATCAATGTAACATGGAATCTTACGTTTTTCGAGTAATTAAAGTATAAATTTTATAAATAGCTCAAAATTGTACATAACGATTAAAACAAAAATTCGGATTCGACTATAATAATGTATATTTCTTTACACCATCAGAAAGTAGAGATTTCAACAAACAAAAGCCCACCGACTTTTTAAAAGCAGATATTTTGACGTGAGAATTTTCGATTGAAAATTAGGTACTTTTCGATATTTAGTCAAAATAAGGTGAAAAATAAATATTTTAAATCAAAAAAATTACAGTGTGTTTGGAACATAAAAAGGTGTTTTCACCAAATTTCGTGAAAAAAATTTTATTACCTACAACTTCGCTATTTAACTTTTCCCATAGGACTTGTAATTTTGCCAAAAATCGAGATAAACCGTTTTTAGCCTTAAAAACTCACCCCTTCCACTTCCCGACCTCAGATCGCCCATAAATTATTTTTCCTTTAATTTTGTGTATTCTCTTCCTTTTCCACTGGGTTTCATATTCTACTATTATTTTTTCGCTTTTTATCATTTTTAAAGGCTTCAGCACTGGTCTACATAAGAAATTTGTAATAAAGTGTGGATACTATTTATGAATAGTGTTCATGATTGACTACAAAATTTTGGGGAAAATTCTCGCATACGTCGATTTTTAATTTTATTATGCAATTTTGATATCACATATTTTGACGCTATTGGAAAGAGGGACAAATGCGTTTTTCAAAAATATATTATACAAGATACGTATCTCTTGTCTTATTTAATAAATAAAAATGTCACATGCAAATGTTTTAAACATTTTAAAATAATTGATTATCACCTAAATTGATTGTATAATTCATATTTATTATTATTATTATTCATGATAATCTTATTTGTTCCATTTAAAAAGTTTTAAATAATATCGAAAATATACAAAATGTTTCATTAAAAAACAACTTAAGTTTGAATCATATTTTTAAAAGCGATGAAAAGTAAGTGCTACATAAGATATTTGTAATTATAAAGTGTGGATACTATTTATGGAATAAAGTTCATGATTGACTACAAAATTTTGTGAAAAATCCTCGCATACGTCGATTTTTAATTTTAATTATGCAATTTTTGATTTAACATTTATGTTTACAGAGTGAACCATGTGGATATGGCATCATTGATTATTTTTTAAAATAGAATATCCTGTATATTTTGATGCCATTGGAAAGAGGGACAACTGTGTTTTTCAAAAATATATTATACAAGATACCTATATCTCTTGTGATTTTTGAGATATTAGATGTTTATTTTTAATATGCAACATCATGTCACACCATCTAACTCATGAAATATGATATCTTAAAACTTTACAAGTCCAGAATTTTAATAACTTCATGTTTTAACTAGCAGAAAGACGTTTGTGTTTCCTCAATAAAATGTTTAAAGTAAAAATTTAGTGAGTTTTGGAAATATGCAACTCAAGTATTCTATGTATACGTCTACTTTATTTTATTTTATAGCAGATTTTGAATAGTATAATGCCCTTTCTGTATATATCAAAACATGTTTTTACAAAAATGTCAATTTGTTCTTGATAAACTCAAGATATGTGCAAAATTAATAACAACAGCATAACAAAACCAGCAAACGGACTCGGGCAAATAGTTTCAGACGCGCAGGATATGGCGCGCAGCTTTCTCAGCATGTGGAGCACCATGTAACTGTCAGTATAAGCAAACGTTCGTTGGGAGAGGAAGTAAGATATCAGAGACGTATTCAGTATTGTTTTGTTGTTCGGGAAAATGCTTTTTGTGACCGCTGGCGTATTGCCCCAAAACAATTTTTAAACAGTCCTGTTTAATGCTTCTAGTTCATAAAAATGTCATACCTTCATTTTTAGCTAATTCTCCTAATTTAATAAAACCTAATATTATTTTCCACCCAGTAATACATTTTATTGTAGATGTTATATCTTTTGCTTTTGAATCAATTATTTGTGATTTCTGAAACATATCAAAATAGGTTCTAAAGAGATCGTTTTCGTCACTTTGAATATGTACGCATTTTGAAATTATGGTTTTCCAAATTGACTCGAGAAATTTAAAAGGTCAAATAGGTCAAATAGGTTGCTGATGTTCCTGACAAATTTCTCTGTTTCTTTTACTTCTAAATGAAGCGCTTTAAATCTAATAAAAAGACTCATATACGATGCTGCCATTAAATAGAAAATTTGCATCCTCAAACCCACAAATTGTATCAATGTCTCTTGTATAAAATAAACTTACTTTCGGACTAATTTCGTCTACACAGACCATATACAATTTATTTATATGATTAAAAGGTTCAAATTTCTTTTCTAAAATTTTGAGAACGTCATTAACTTCAGGGGCAATTTTGATATGCTTGATAAATGACTGTAAAGTTGACGCACTAAGTAAACAAAATGATTTAACAAGTCCTTTTATATAACTTGGGACCGAGAATATATAGTGACAAACAAATATTTTTGAAATTTTTGGAATAGCTGCTTGTTTGCTTTTCTACTATGTTCAGACATTTGCACATTAATTTTGGATTGTTTGGAAATCTATATATGCCTCATAATAATTTCGTTAAATACATAACAACCATGGAGATCTTTTTCCAAGAGAATTTTGAAATATTTTCTGTTCAAAACAACATTGTGAAAAATGTTTTAACTATGAATATATATATATCATTTATATGCTACGTTAAGGATATATTATACAATAAAATATATAAATAGAAATTTCAAAGTTGCTAATACAACCAGAAAAAGAATAATTTGGAGACATAACTAAAAATAAAATAATTAGTAGTAGGTAACTTGTTTTATTATTATTATAAATTATTTGTATTTGCATTTTAATGCATTTTATGTAAAGGGACGTAAGTATGTAATTAAAATATGTTTAATTAAATCTTTGCAAACAACAAAACTCACCGTCTTGTTTGTATTAAATAATTGTTAAATACGGCCCTGCTAAATGTGAGAGAGAGATAGGAACCGGCAAGCACCCGGGCCGCTAAGCGCGCCAGTCTGAAAAAGATGAAAGTGCCGACAATCAAGTCATTTTGCTGGTTTCGTTATGCTGTGGTACTAGCACAAATCAGATATGATATTGTGACTAGAGAAAACAGTAATATAAAAGAGACAGCCTGATCAGAAATTAAATAAATATCTTCTTCTTTCAACATCAAAAAATTTAATAAAAAAATATTTTTTTCACATCATGGTTTATCTACATAATATAACAAATATTATAATGTATGCCATTACCTAGGTACAGTGGAATCTATTATACTATTTTGACTATTGGATCATCTAGTTATTGCTAAAAAATGTCAAATACAAAAATTGTAGATGTAGAATTTATTAATGACATTTTCAAAAAAAATATATTTGAATATCAATTTTAAAAATAAATATAAATAGTCACGCTGGTTTCATTTATTGAACCGCCCTGTATATTTTTAAATATTTGAAATATCCTATTCTTCCCGATTTCACATTACAAGTCACAATTTAAATTTAATACTTACAGGTACATATAAAATTGCCGTGGACAAATACGAATTAAGTATAAGAACAATTTTTACGCGATGTTCAATGTATTTTTAAACATCAGCCATTTGGAAATATGATACAGTGGCACCCGGCATCAAAAAACCAAAAAGTAGCTTCGGATCAGACCCGCCTATTTTTATGTATTTTGACGACACACTGAAACCAAATCTGAAGTCGGTTTAGCTCAAACACCCTCAAAATTTTGAGTAAATCGCAACAATTGTAAAAAATCATGTTAGTGAGAGCAAAAAAAATCAAAGAACTAGTACAGACCATTTTTTTGTGTGCCGGTATAATCCTATATTTTAATTAATACTTTATAAAAAATGGCACATACCGAAGTTATAGAATTTGAGGATATTACAAAATCAATTAGACATTAGAAGAGCAATTTTTTCTGTGATTTGTTTTACTCTATGGCAATTTCATTATCATTCAGTTTAATTAAAAAGTTATAGCCTACTCTAGGCTAATGTTTTTCGTTATATCAGGGTAAATAAAACGATTTTTGTTAGAAATTCAAAATACCCTTTGGAAAAATTGAAGCAGTACTTTACTTAATAATGTGTAGCTCTTAAAACAGATAATGCGAGATGATCAAAAAAAGAAACTAACGGAATTTGATGTTGGGGAGTGTATATAACATAATATACAGGGCGTCCCTGACATCCCTGAAATGACTCTTGGAATAGACAAAAAATTTCAGTGTTTTGAAAAATGGCCTTTTGGGATTCAGCTCTGCTTGTTTAAGAAACAAAATCTGCCATTATTTCAAATCCGTAAAATCCAATAAGCCTTGAAAATTTGGAACAAAACTGACTTTCACAGAATGAAAAACTGAGTATGTGTGCAAATACAAGAAAACAATTTCTGCCAGTCGCGTTCCACCTTTATTTTTAAAAATTAAGAAAAATACATACATCCAGAAAATGTGTCAGAAAATTGGTCTTACCATATGTAAAATGATAATGAAAATTTTACGGTTATTTCCGGTCAAACCAGAAATGTCATGAAATCCGAAATGACCTCAAATAATTTATGACACCATCTAGTATAGACCCACACAACTTCAAATTTTTATCAGCAGTCATAAAAAAGTTACAGCGTGTTCCCACTTTCCGTTGTCACCCTGTATATAATAACAATATATTTTTTCTATTTATAAAAAAATTACTATAATGTGTAATAAAGTATTTGATTTCATTATTTCAACTTTAATAACTTTAATTGCCCAATAGATAGATATATTTTCATCCATAATTCAAATATAAAGGCCAGAGTATTTATCATGTTAATTTAAAATTAGAGAAGCTGTTCTAAATATTAGGGCTCATCTCGACATATTCTGAACCCCAGATCCATTATTTCAAAAATCGGAATATAAGTCGATTTCTAACAGTTTATTTTGCATAAATATTGATATAAAATGTTGGTCTGCTACACTGTGATTGGTCGAAAGATACCAGGCAACCTAATTCTTTTTAATAACCTTGAGTTTACTGGTTAAAAATCAGTTTTTTTTCAAATTTACATGGCTTACTGGATTTTACGCAAGCACGGCTGAATCCCAGAATGCCATTTTTTACGACCAAAATTTTTTGTCTCTTACAAGAGTCATTTCAGGTATCCAGGGACACCCTGTATATGTTATTAAAAAGAATTGTTCTATTATTTTTTCTTAGATAACCCAACAGACAAAATTTGGACACTTTAGTGTGGAATCAATTATACTTAATTTTAAAATCAAATATATTTCAATTTTGTTTACTTTCAAAGCTCACTTCATGTAAAGCACATATTTAGCCTTAGCAATAAGTTTATCTAAAAATGAACTTTATAATAAATAAATAAATATTTCTATAATAGAAAAAAAGTATTAATAGTCATTATATATTAAAATTCAGTTTCCGAGGCGTCATATACTGCTTCAAAACCTCATCCGTAATTTTAGCTCTCCTCTGCTGATGTTCGGTTAACAGAGGAGTGAGAACATCTATCAAAATCTTCTTTAACTCGCCCGTTAAAAGGGCCCCACTGGTATAGTCCTTCCCGATCTGCTCCAATTTATTGTCATCCTCGAGAAAGAATTTCAAATACTGATAGGAAATATCAATATCACAGTTACCTCCCAACTTTCTATGATCCTCGACCGTCGCCTGTCCCCCGGAAAAGGCGTGTTTGTTTATTTTGTTTTTCAACTGTTTGGGTGTGTCGTTACAGAATATGGTGGTGTTAGCATCGGAAGCCGACATTTTAGTCTGGGCGCCTTGCAAGGCTGGGAAAAATTTTGAATGCAACAAAGCGGGTTTCTTGAATCCTAGCCGGGGGCACACGTCTCGGGTCATTCGGAAGTATGGGTCTTGATCTATCGCGCACGGTATGAGACACTGTATCTTTTTGTTGCCAAAGATATCAGGGAATGAGGTAGACAGGGCTGGAGTTGCTTGTACTGCTGGAAATCCTATTTTACCGATGACTGTGCTGTCGTCAAATCCGAAGATTCCCTTCACTTGATTAAATGTGACACATTTTTGAATTCTTATCATATTTCTATAAAATTCTGGACACTGTCTGAAATATAAAATAAATAAAATGTTTAATTTTCTGTTCATTATTTAAAAAATTTGCAAATCCACAGTGTCAATGCACCTCCAAATTCTTTAAGAAATGTTTTTTAATTATTTTTAAATGGAATTTAATTTAAATGTGGTTTTCCGCAGAAATCATATGTGACACTGACAAATGTGGTTTTTCGTAGAAATCATATGTGACACTCATGTACATTTTATTGGTGTACTTTATGTATTATTATGTATTTATTTCAGAAAAAAAAATAGATGATATTTTATTAAACTCAAATGATTTACTCCTTGAGAATACAAAAAAAAAAATTTTGTTTAATTAAAATTTTCTACTGTAATTGCAGGTACTGTTTAGGCTTACTTTGCTTTTATTGTATTATATTTTGTTAAACTCAAATGATTGACATAAGAAATATACAAAAATATTAGACATTTTCTGCAATTTTGTTTGATTAAAATTTTTACCACAATTTGTAGGTACTGTGCAAGATATATTTTTCAGCAGGTGAAAATATTACTTCTCTATTTTATCTTTATTATTATATATTAAATCTCTTACAATTATTTAACACACACCACAACAGAAAAATATAAGTAACTTGGAAAGTGTGAGTTTTAGAACCACTCACTAAAAACTAATATTTTTTATACATGTTACATAAGTGTATACAGAAAATTCAGTTGTGATGGCAAATTTTCATATAAAATTGGAGCCTCCCTTAAAATTACAGCCCCTTAAAGAAGGGGATTTTTCAATTTTCTCAAAAATAGTTGAATATAAAAACGAATTTTGACAGGAACATAATATAAAATGACATTTTACTAGCATATTTCCCATTTTGCTGGTTTGCTATAAGATGGTGAAAAAACCACCCCTTCCATGTTTATTTTTTAAATTTCATACTTTTATAATTTTTAATTTAAATGACATTCTGAGGTCTGAAAACTTTTTTGTCTCTTATAAAAAATTCGTATTGTGTTAAAAAAAAAAAAATTTGGACGATGTAAAATACGATATCGCCTGAGTTTTTTGTGCAATTTATTCTTAGTAGACTGCTATCACCAAAATTACTTTTCAGTAAATGTCAAACAATTGCAATAATATCAATTTTAAATACAGTACCTACATATCAACATTTAAAATTTAATTATGAAAACTGCTGACTGCTTCTGAATTGTCTGTATATACTTAAGCAACACCCTGTATAAAAAATAATTCTTTTTTTAGGTATCCTTCGCTTTCATATTTTCCAGAGATAAATATTTAAACTCAAAATCTTTTTGTTGTAACAATTATAACAATATATCCATCGTTAAGTCACTTAATACCTCGATATAAAAATAATGAAAAATGTTCACCAAGGTAAATATAACACTTTTCCTTGATGAAAATAATTATTTTTAAATGTAAGATGAATGCATTATTCCTTTTTAAATTTATATAATGAAAATAAATGTATTCACATTGATTATCATATTGTATTTGCTTTGTGATTGCATATAAAAATAAAAACTGATATCTGAAAATACCCGAAAATCATATACCTGCTTATGTAATGCAAGTTATTGATCATGTTCTCTTTATTTAGCAAAGATACTTATTAAAATGATTTGAATCATGAATATTATCTGATCAATTATATTAATCACAGTTCTTCATAATTCACAGTACATGTTCTTATTTTATCAATAAAATCTGTTTTTTATAACGATTGTTTCTACACAAATTAAAAAATAAACCTTGTGCCATCATTATTGCATTACTTTTTTTAAGTGCCTACAGGGTTTAATTAAATTTGTAGAAATATTTTTGCAAACAAATTTTAAATGCAAGAAAATACCCATAATGTATACGTTTTTTTATGTAACTGTAAGCAATCAAGTAAATAAAAATTTAAATGATTTAAAATAGTACAAACCCTATATAATCCAAATCGGAGAAAATAAATGTTTTCTCTACATTAAAACCAACAGCGATGATGTCCCTTGCGTTTTCATAAGCCATTTTATGTGCCTCCTCTAATTTAATATCCTTCCATAATGTTTTCTCATCATCGGTCAACTGAATAACCAAAGGCACATCAAACACATCCTGAAGCCATTTACACAATGTGAATGGGATAAGATGGCCTAAATGCATGGAGGATGAAGATGGACCACGTCCAGTGTAAAGATAAAATGGTTTACCCGATTCATAGTTTGTTAAAATGGTGTGCATATCTCGATGTGAGAAAAATACACCTCTTCGTAGTAAATGATGGACTTTTTTACCAGTTACTCTCTCAAATCTCTCAATGAGTTCCTGATCAATTTTAGAACTGCCAAATTTTACTGAAAGGAAAGCAGCTAATGAAAATATTATATAATATGTACCAAGATGTGCTTAAAAACCCAAAGGATAGTTATACCTAAATTGTTAAAATGTCAGCATAAAAATTGAAATTGCATCATATACATTATAACATAGAACAGATTATGAAAGTACTTATACCAATATTTTTTAAAGAAAAACAACGTTGATTTTGTTATTTGCAATTAAGATTTAAAGAATTTCTGACTAAAGTAGAAAAAAACTGATAGATTTGCTACCTTATGGAGATTTTATAAAATGTAATATGGTTTTTGTAATTTAAACATAAGCTTATTAATTTACTCCTCTATGTATAAAACTAAAAAGTATTGTAACTTACGTATTAATTTATTATAATCCACTCCAGTCTCCGATTTACTAACTACATTCCAAGGGTCTACTACATCTTCATTTTCGTCATGGTCGTTATTTAAGTTAAGGTTATTTATATTGTTAGTTATTTCACCAGACATTTTACTTTCCGAAACAATATTTTTTAAACCACCACAATTAGATATGCCAGAAAGAAGTTTGTAACACTAAAAACGTGGAAATGTTTCGTTTGTGGAAATCTGGTAAATGTCACTATTTGAGGTTATGAGGTGTCAAGACTCTCAAGCATCTGTCAAGTGTCAGACGTTCGCCCTCGATTATTCCAAACTTTATTTAATCCAAACTTCACCGTATTTCAAACATAAATCTACCACTGTTCCAATAATTATTTATGCCGAGTTGATTTTTTTCTGTTTGGTAATATTATTATTTGTTCTGAGTGTAGACGCAATGAAAAGAACGGCAAAATTTATTTACATTTACATTTTTGTTTATAATCTACGTCTCTATTCTCTACACCAGAAACAACCAAAACAAATGGAACAGCTGAACGTTTAACCACCAAAGAAAATATACTGTTTAATTTATCCCTACCGGTTTAAAAATTTTTCTATTCCATTACACCACATTTGAATGTGGTTGTACCTACTTTCAAGACTGGTATAATATATAGTAGTATTATTGTTTATATAGTAATATAATAGTATACCAATGCTGGTATATGGTATGGTATATACCAGCCTTGGTGTATTTTGTGTAGAAATAGTGTAACCGTACTGGATGAAAAGAATGTATGTACATACATGCACCGAACGAAAAGAACAAAATTTAACCCACGCTACCTACACCAGTGTAGAACCTGTAAAGGAAAAGAATACACCTACCATTTTGGATCGATTTGCAGTTAAGCGGGAAAATTGAAGAGTGATATTTACTACTTGGTGCGTCAATGAGATACTTAAATGATTACATAATTAATATTTTTAATAGATTTTCTTATATATATAGAATTATCCAGTAAAATCAAACATTATTTTAGTAAAATAAATGTGCTATAAAGACAAAGAGTGAATAAGGTATAAATACATATTTACGGATAGATGCAACCATGAACGGAAACAGCTGTACAGTTTCATGTTTCTGTCAAAATAGTCAAAATTGTAGCATGTAGCATGTCGCGAAATGTCAGTAGACGCCAGGCATCAAAACAAAGAAGTATACATATTTAAATGAGTTTTACTAAAGGCTAACGATGCCTTGGTACCACAATATAGTACCTGAAAGTATAAAGAAAAATGTGTGTGCTTATCTTTTACAGAGATATCTGGGACAGTTCTTCGAAGAAAAATTAAATAGAGATCAATTAAATATAGACTTCTATAATGGTACGGGAACTGTTGAAAAAATCAGCCTTGACGTTCAGGTAGGTAGAATCATAACAATCACAAATATTTTTAAAAGACTCAAACACATGCTGTTTTTTACTGAATCGTAGAAACTATTGTCTTTATCATAAATTGTAATCAAAACTACACGCTGCGTCATTTCTTCCTTCGTATAATATCTACATACCTAAAAAATTTTTTTAGAGAATAGATTGATTCCGTGTATAAATGCGTATTATTTTCGTTTGTATTCTGCTCGATTATTTTACTGTGTTACGCATAGACACATTTATTAAGTATATATTTAAGTATAAGTAAGGATTATTAATTCCTGTTTTGTTTATTTTACTATATAATTTAGAACATAAATTTAAATTGACCAAAAACACGTGTTCACGTAATGATATTTTTGTTTATTATGTAGGCAATACAATATTTTTGAAAAGTATCCTGATAAATTTAGTAGGAGCATACTTATTACGTATATTGAAATGTATACCTTGAAATGGAAAAAAATCTACAAAAATATGTATGGTAATTATACCAGAAATAAATGTGTTAAAATTAGTCAAATAACCTATATTTGCTGGATATTTTCATAAATATAATATAAAAATATTAACTAAGTAGGGTGACTGCGCCGGTTTTCGATCAGTTAACGCTAATGCCAACTTCAAACTTGAATAAACTATATCACATAATTGTTTACTTCCAAAGTTAGTTATAGTTTCAATCTACATAAAATACAGAATCGTCACGCACCCTCAAAATTAATTTTATATTAAACTGGAATTGTTTATACACAAAAATATTGAATTGTGTTTTTACCATTTTTCGACCAATCGCCGCCTCCACTCGACCAGTTTTGTGCCAATTTTCGACCGGTACTTACCGTTTTCCGGTCACTGGCTAACCGGTTTTCGACCACATGTCACCATATTGGTTTGCATCCAATATGTAGGTATGAAAAATAAAGGTAGAATAAAGCAATAATTAAAAATATATATTTTTAATAAAAATATTACCTAAATATAAGTATTTCAATAAAAATATTTTCCAAATATTAAATAACAATAAAAATAAGTAACATTATTAAACTCTACTAAAAATAATATCAATGTCTTAGTATAGGATTGCAATAAATAATGATTTAACATATTTTAGAACATGTGTCACAATTATAATCTTTGGTTGAAGCTTCTTCATATGTAAGACCAACTAGTTCTGTGCAATGCAAGTGAAACCATTTTATGCAACTGTCACAGCCTATATTTTTATTATCTTCATCTTCTGTGTCACTGTTTAATTCATATTGGCAAGCAGCACAGAGTATTTTTTTCTTTTGCTGTATCTATCTCATTCTCTTTCTCAGATTGTTTCTTGGTTTCTCTCTTCTTTTTCTTTTTTTTTTCTTCTCTTGTTGCTTCTCTTTGTAGCTTTCGTTTAGCTATATTTTCGGCTTTTTCCATTTTTTCTGCGTCCTTCCTATTTTGAAAGTTCCTCCAACATTGAGAACTGATAGCTTTAGGAAGTTTTTCCTTCTCCTGATTTTTAGTTGGTCTCGGTATATCTTTAGGGCATTTGTATTTTAATACCGAGTCAAATGAAACATTTAATGGAATATATTGAATATTTTCATTAAATTATGCAGCGTTGTACTGTTTTCTTTAGTAATGGAAGCAGACGGTACATTTTCTTGGTCGTGCCTTAAAATGTTTCCATAAAATTTTTTGGTTGGAATCTGCTCATTATTTGAAGTCGACGTACAGTTACTGTCTTTAAATATGGTTTTTGGAGAAATATTGTTAGTTATTGAGATTTCATCTTAATCACTTAGGTAAGGCTGGATGCTATCGCAATTTGCAGAGATATTTTCTTTTTGAATTTCCTCACAACTATTTTTATAAGGGATAATTAGCTCATCGGCGCCTGTCGGAATTGTACAAGAAATAACAGCACTTTCCGTACTACTTGTGCGTTCGATATTCGGCAACTCTTTGCCTTTGTTGACAAAATCATTTCTAATTATAGTTTTTTGGGTTTGAATGTTCTTACTTTCGACGTTACCATTTTAAGTGTTCTCCGAAGATTGAGCTTTCTCGCCGATTGAATTTTCATTGAGATCAGTATCAGTGATACCATGGGAATTGTAACTAAAGACAGATGGATCTTCTAAAATCATGTCTGTATTATAAATTTGAAATTCAGTCAAAGGAAGAATGGCACCTACTAAATTTTCAGAAGGGATTTGTGTATTCTCCAAAGAGCCACATGTGACACCATTGATATCATTTCCTAGAGCGCTGATTTCATCTATGATCAGGTCGACATTTACACCACGATCAATTAGTTTATGTCGCATTTTCTCGAAAAGTTTTTTGCCTGATTTAATTTCAAATAATGTTAGATTTTTCGAATTAATAGTTTCAGAAAGGGGTGTGCTATTCTGCTGTTCTAATGTATTTTTACACACTTGGTATAGTCAACACTATCTGCGTCGAATGGATACAGACCGCATTTCCTGAAACCACTTCTTATATGATCTTGCATATTAGTGTTATTTAAAGCTTCTTGAAAAACTCGACAAAAATTTACTTTATTAACAGAGTGATTAATATTTTCAGGAAGACTTTGCCATTTTCTGACAGTTTTTTCCACTCTGTTTTTAGTGGCTTAAATACGCTGACATCAGCGGGCTGTAATATATGTGTCGTATTTGGTGGCAACGCGTATAAAATTATGCCATTATTGTCGCAAAATTCGCTTAATTGAATAGTCATATGCGACTTATGTCCGTCTATTAGCAATAAAATGGGTTTTTAGGTTATTTTGTGTAACCCATTGGCAAAAATCATTTGCTATATAATCAAAAAGACATCTCCTTTCATCCATCCACTATCGGATCTCCCCAGAACCCAGTTTGAAGGCATGTTATCAACTATAGCTTTTGGAGGTCTGATGTACGGAAACAAAATTAAAGGTGGACATATTTTGCCACTTGCCGTGAATGTAACAAGCACAGTTATGGTGTCTTTTTCGTTGCCCATTTTAATGGAGTATAAATTTCTCCATCCCTTGGGCCTAAAACCTTCCCAGTTTTGGATCTAAAGAAAATCCGGCCTCGTCACCATTGAGTATTCGGTCGGGATCGTTCAGAATATCTTCGTTTTTGGTGTCTGACAGATACTTTTTAAGTCACGAAACCATGCTCTAATAGATTCCTCTGACACAATGGCACGGGCCTTATTAATGCTCTCTGCTTCCCGTACCGAAATGATTGGATGTCTTTTAAAAATTTAGATACCACTTCTGTCCTGGCCTGCCGTCTTTAAATAAAGACTCCTTTTCTGTGTTTTTTACAATCGCTTCCACGTTTCAAGCAAATCCGATTTTTAACTGGAAATCCACACTTGGCTAAGTGGATAATCCACTCCTCTAATTTTTGTTCACCCTCAACTGTTAACAGAGGTTGAGGGCCCGTTTTTCTTGGAATTTTGGGAATCTTTCCCGATTTGTGGTCTTGGAGCGTCGTCTTGGGCACTCCAAACTCCCTACTAGCCATTCTGACGGACATATTTCCTTCCTGAATTTCAAATAGAGCTCGTTTTAAATTCTCTTCGGAATATTGAAAATGGGTTCTTTTTGCGTCTTTTTAGTTTGATGTTTTGCAGAACAACTATTTTTTATTACGTTTTCTGGGTTTTATTTTGGGCGTCATCTGTAACGAAATGCTAAATTTAGAGCGGACGAAAATTGTTCCGCTTTTCGTACGTGTAATAATACATACAAAACAGGTGGTCGAAAACACATTGTCAGATAATCCCTTTTCGACCAATAAAGCAAATATTTTAAATCTCGCGCGAAATTGATGGACGAAAACCGGATAGTATATTTTAATCAATTCAGTCTATTTAAAACCAGAGAGAGTAAAACATACGAGAAATAAAAGATTATGAAAAGAGACAAAATATGATGACACGAGTTAGCCGTGTTTTCGACCGCCTCGGTCGAAAATAGGATAGTAGCTGGTTTTAAGGTCTGGTTTACCGACCACCTAACCTTTATTCCAAAAATAATATAAGTGAGTTTTTGTGTTTGTAAAGATACTATTAAACCTGCTGTTTATATTAATGTAAAAACCCATGCATTCATTAGATAAAATCACGTATACTTACTATTCAATTAATGGCACTTAACTACAACTTATTTACTATTTCAAGCGTTATCCGGACATGTAGAAAACCCGCCAAACTGTATCACTGTTTAGTGGTTCTTATTTTTCCGCAAGAGTGTAAAAATGTTAGTGACTATATAAAAGAGACAGATGAACACATAAATAGATGTGAAAGACAGAAACATCCCACGATTTTGCTATTCCTGGTAGTTTTCTATGAACGTGGTCGACAACCAGTGCCGGTCGGTTAACAGGCGCAGTCACCCTATAAAAAATAATTCTAATAAAATTATCTTGTTTTGTTATGAAAAAATTATGGTACTAAGTAGATGTTCTAATAATTGACAAAGGAAAATAGTAATAGTCAGGTAATGACATGAAATGTAGAATAGAAAAAGTGAAATGTGCATGTTAATTTTCAAAATATTATGGAATGATTTTTTTTAAATTTGTAGGTACTTAAGTAATTGAAAGAAATAAATTTCAAATTTTTTTTAACCAGTATACCATTCAAATATAAAATAACATTGCAAGTAATAATGCATTCTTTTGTTGATGTTTTACAGTCCAAGTTCTATTTCTATTATATTTTTTTTAAGTTAACTTAAACAAAGACTGATTTCTTAGAAATACTTAAGGAAGTCTATAGGTACTTCAGTATTGACCAACATATTCCAAAATATGGATACCTCTACCTAGTCTAGATCTATTAATGTATTATCTAATTATAGTCTACAACTAGGAAATGTTCTGCTTTAATTATCTCATGTATAAATTGCAATGTCGTATTTTTAATACTAATTATTGCTTTCTGAATTAGGCAATTTTAAATATTTAAATAAAACTATTTGTTGAAGCATTTAGTTATTTACACAATAGGCAGTCTGGCCTTTAAAATAAATAGAAAAAGTTTAATAGTTATAATGTAGGTGCTATCGAATGAAACATTGCCATGTTATCATTTTTGATTTTGATTCACTATCAGCATCAGTGCTTTTAAAAAAGTACATTTAGATATGTAGGTATTTATTTCTTTACATATTTATAAGTTTTAGCCTTGATTTTTTATTTGGACATCAAGGCTGTCTTAAAAATATTTAAAGATGCTTAGATTCCACTTAATAAAATATTTGTCAATAAATACACTATACTTAGTGTTTATTTAAATTGTTATACATCAGTGTTCTGTAACTTTTTTTTTTGTTATTAAAGAGTTACACTAAGAAATATCCAACTATAATTCAAATTTGAAAAAGACACTACATACTTATTTTAAAATAAGTAAAAGTTTCTGTTAATATGTGGCTTTAAATGCACCCTTAGGAGGTTATATGCCTTTAAAGAGGTACAAATGAAACTGATTTCCGTTATAGACAAAATGGTTGAATAACAGTCCATTTTTTGTTACTCAAATTAAAAGTGTTTGTTTTAGAAGCGTGAAAAGGAAAAAGAACAGACTAGAAAAAGCACGGCTGCTGCAATTTGGCCGATGATGGTTCAACATATTATTAGTCCGGAACTTACAGATATCAATTTACCATAGCAAACGATAATGGCGTTGGCATAACGCATGAGAATGATATTATTAATAAACTGTCAATATGAATTTGTCGAAAAATTTATAAAAGTACCTATTTCAAGAAATTTATGGATCTAAACCCTTTTGATTTTAAACGAGACGCCTATAAATAGAATTTCCAGAACATTTTTATTAATAATTTCAAAGATTGAATTAAGCCGCTCGAGCAACACTGTTTCTGATATTTGTACAGATCTAATCAAATCACAATAATTGTTTTGCCCATGTATTTAATCGTAATGACATTTAGTTTTTGTTTTTTTTTTTTAATATTAAAATAAGATGGTTATTCAACCATTTTTTTTTCCTTTACTTTAGGCTCTCAATGAACTTGGCGAGCAGCAGAACTGGCCAATGGAGTTTGTAGATGGATATATCGACAAACTTTATTTGAAAGTGCCATGGTCGTCAATTTTGAAAGATTCGAGTTACGTAGAAGTCACAGGTTTGAAATTGACACTTCAACCAAAACAACGGCATGAATCTGGTGAGTATTTTAAAATTTATTGCTGTATTTACTAACATGAATCTGTTTTATATTTAATATTACAGGTAATAAGTAGTTGATAGTAGTTACATAAAATCAGAATAAAGTGTATAATAAAATTGAATCATAAACAGAATATAAAGTGTTAAGTTTTTCCAAGCAACTGAGCATTTGAATTAATAAAAGCATGTCAATTTTTAAATATGCATTTTTCAACCCATATTAATGTAGCTCTATTGTGTGCTGGTAAGGCAATTTGAATTATAGGTATACAAATGTATAAATAAATATGCAGTAGTAGCAAGTACATAAAATTAAATAGAAGTATTGCATTTAAATATTTGATGGTTAATTAGTAAATATGTAACTTAACTGTAACATGTACAAATAACAAGCTATTTAAATTTTGGTTAGTTCAAGACCAAGTTCAACTTGGTGAGTCACAGTTGTTGATAAACAACATTAGCATAATTCTAATCAAATTCCATTTAACTGTCACAGTGCAGATACATCATTATTAAAGTTTTATTTTACACTCCTCTGAATTCTTGCCACAACTATACCAGGGGTGTGAAAAAATAGCTTGATCGAGTGTAAAGTTTGCCTTAACTTTTTATGCGTGTAATTTTCCTAACGAATGAAAAACATAAAAGCTTGATGTTGTTTCACACAGAAAATATTTTAGTGACTGTATGGCAGTACACAGGTTGATTTTACCCGATATGCATAAACTTGGGAAATTATATCTAAAGACAAATAATGACAAATAGTAAAAAAAATGTAGTAAAATATTTAGCTTAGTAAAAATTTACAAAAATGTATAAGGTGTAATTTTTTATTTATAAAAACTAAGAATTAAGCAAGTCATGTTTGCAGTGAGTATGCGAATATATCTGATATGGACAATATCTTCATTACAAGTGCCCAAATTGCAAAGATATATATAAAAATTAATAAATATGACAGTAACGGAAACACATTTATGTTTATTACTATCATTTGTTAATATTAAAATATTTTTATTTTATTTTCTGTATTTTATGTGATTGATTGATTTCAAGCTTTCTTAAAATTTAGCAAAATGTTTTGAAGCATATCTTTATAATAATTATAGTTTTCATTAAAATGAAGGAGTATCTTTTTGCGTAAAAATTTTTGCTTTTTACAGATGGCACTTCCCTTTAATTTTTAGTATTAGGTCTTAGATGTTCGACTCACTAATAGATTTCATTATGAATAGCAGTTCAAAACAAGTTGCTAAGCTAATTATCAAGAGTGTAATTATTATTGCAATAGTATACACTTACTACAAAAAAGCTGTAGTAAAATATAAGCATGTGTATCCCTCAAAGCCACCGATTTTTTCAAAATTTCCATTTCGCGGAATTATGCTGAATCCAGTTATTTTCCTTCTTGCCAAATCCCATGACTTTGTGACTTATGTCCATGCATTAAAAATCCACTGTATTGGTGTTGTGGTCATCTTCCGATTAATAGATATTTTTGTGGGGGCAAATCTGAAATAATCCGTATACATTCTGAACATTTTTATCAATGCGCAATAGTTGTTTGTGTCTTGCTTTGCTTCCTCAAAATATTAAGTTATGGTTCTGTCTTGTATTTTTTTATAAGATACTCATTCTAACTCTTCCAAATCCTTGTCACTTGAATTTTGATAATGTATCATCTAAAAGTATTTAAACTTGCGTATTTTTGAATATTTTTTGCTATACAGAAAATTTTACAACATACCTACTAATTACTATTCTTTCTTCCCTAGCTCTTTCATTCCAACCTTCTGAAATTAGAAATAATTACGTTTTTCTTGAGTCAATTTTCTTGACGCAATTTTCGTGTCAAATCGTTTTACAGTTCACAATTTCCTGGAATCATCGGTTATATAAGCTACAGTTAGCATATGTATATAAACTCAATGCTTGCATCGTTCTTATATATAACCGTACTTGAATTTAGTGCAATGTAGCAGAACTACTCTAGGAATTTTAAATGGGCCTTTGTTTCACAAAGTATTGTAGGTACAAGAATTATTCTGATAATCGATCCATATTCATCTTTTTAAGCTTTCCATTTGACTTTCCATAATTTCCATTAAAAAAACAATAGAATATGGAGAATAATAGAGATTTTTGTTTTGGTTGGCATTACCAAATTCACCAGACCTGTTCAAGAAAATCGTTGAATCGTTTGGTCCGAATTGAAAACAATAAGCTGATTATGATTTTACCGGATTTTGTCTTTACTGTGCATACTTAAGACAAGAAACTTGCGAATTGAACCAAAACATTTGGACTGAATGGTTTTTAGATATCTGAGAATCTGTCAAATGTGTTGAATTTTTAATCCAAAGTAAAAAATGTTTTCACCGTGAACAACTAAACTTAAAGCGCAAATGCTATATCTCTCTGAATGTGTTCGGGATCAGCTTCGCGAAAATAGCTAATGTGTGTGGAATACATATGCCCCTAAAGTATCACCCTGTATAAAGATTTACTTATTTTGTATTATAGCTACATCAATGTTTGAGTCAATGTGGAACTCAATGACCAGTTCCATGCAACTAGCAGAAGAATGTGCAAAGCAAGATGCAGAAATTGCCCCTAATGATGCACAACCTTTTGAGGGTCTTGAACTTTTTGCACAAACTATTGATTCTGGTAGGTTTTCATTAATATGAATTAATGATTAGGTTTAAATTGAATAATTTAAAAAAATTATAATTTACCTATTCAATATGACGCTTTTTAACAGTTATTATTAACAATGCTACGAGTAATGGTAAGACGTTTAATAACTTGATTTTGTTTTTTAGTTTTAAATAGAGTGAAAGTAAAATTTGTAAACACTGTCATACAGATTGAACATGTTCCTAAAGACAGCAGTACCGGTGTTGGAATCGTAATAAACTTAGATATGTAAGTAGTGCTCTAAAATTTTGTAGTATATTAATTATATAAGGAAATTAACAAGCCTTTAATCAGTAACATTTTTTCGAGAGGATTAAAGGTTGATTAATTTCCCAAATGTAACGGTTTATCCACAACCATAGCCAAAACTGGTCAATTAGGAAAGTGAAGGCCTTGTAAGAAAGAGCAGGTGAAAAATTATAGGTTTGAAAAATGGCATATTTGACAAATTTATTTTAATCAAGAATATTAATTGTCAGCTGAATACTAAACCTGCCTGGCGAAGTTGTGGGCCTCTCCAGTCCTTCAGAAACTCCTTATCGAGTTAACTTAAATAATTCTAGTCAAAATGACAAGATCGTTCTTGAGATAAATGTTATTGTTAATAAAAATAATTCTATATAAAATCGAGCATGGTTTTATGAATTCTAATCCACTAGTGTGTTAGAAGGTCTTTAATCCATGGAAACAGATGTATTAAACCTTCTTAATGTAGTGGTTGTGGATAAAATATATAATTCTCCTAACTTGACATTTATGTTATTTTAGCATTGACTACTCAGATGAATCGGGCAATGACCCACCCTCTGATGAAGCCACCGATTTAACAAATCAGGACTCAAAAAAAGCTTACCTGGTGCAGTCTTTCACTACAAAGAAATTTATCATACAAGGTGTTTCTTTGTCCACGGTAGAGTTTACTAGCAAAGCCAGAACATTTTCTCGATCAGTATTGCTGTCACAGTCCCATCACTCCGATAATCAAAGAGATGATTCGTTTGTTACTGTCCTGGAAAAAAGCAATTTAAATGATGATGAAAAGATTAGCTGTGGAAAAGAGGAAGATATGAAAATGCCCACAAGTGAACGAGAAAATCCACCAGATAAATCTAATCAGTTTGATAGTGGCAGGCATGTAATTTTGTTTGGGAAATTTTCTGGTACCCAAGAGGTTTGGAAGTGGTTTTTTAATATTCAATTGTGTATGATTTTGTATTGTTCTAGATAAGGATTCGCTTAAAGCAGTCGGAAAATTTATCCGGGCCTAAAGTTTCTATAGAAGTAAACTTGGGGTCATTGATAATGTTCTTTTCACCCAGACAACTGTACATTTTCATCGAACTAGCCAAAGGTTTAGCTACTCCGGAAATTGAGGATACCAGGTATAATTGTAATTTAAAAACGTGGTCCGTTAAATGATAAAATCTTCAATATGGCATTAAAAGATAATTGTAATTGAATTTGCTATGGTTAAAATAACCACTAAAATTTTATAATTTGTCATAAAATATTCAGTTAATATTTAAAAACTATACCCACGTCCATACTTTTGCATCAAAATATTCATTATATAAAAAAAGGCACCTAACTCATTTTAAATGTTACTGATATCATTTTTGAATAAAGAAAATATATCTTTTGACGTGTGGATCTTTGGTAATACAAGCAAACCAAAATAGTGAGTTTATTGCTGATTCAGCACACTTAAACCTGTGTTACAATTTGAAGATTTGCTTGTTCAAGTTTCTTGACTCAGTTTTCTTGTCAAATTGCTTTTCAATTCACAATTTTCTTGATTTTAGTGCAATGCAACCAACGTCTGAAAGCAAAAATACTCTAGCAGTGGTATTATACTCCGTCTCCAAAGCCAAAGGGCGGGAAGGAGTCTGCTCTCCAGCAACAGAGACGGACTATGAATGCCACTGTAGGAGTTTTAGATTGGCCTTTATTTCACAAATTGTACATACACAAATTATTGTGATAACCCATCCATATTTACCTTTTCGGTTTTCCATAATTTTGATTTAAAAAACCATATATGGAAAATGTCAACGATTCTGCCTAGAGATTATTTTGGTTGGCATTGCCACATTTACCAGACTTGTTCAGGAAAGTTATTGAACTTTCTGCTCCAAACTGAAAAATTTGAACTTGAAAGCAATCAGCTAATCAAGATTTCGTCAGATTTTCTCTTCACTGGTCATGCCCAAGACAAGAAACTTATGAATTAAGTCAAAGCTTTTGGGCTGTAAAATGGCTTTTATTCATAAAATTTATTTTCTCTTGAATTTAAAAAGTTGTTCTTTACACTTGATAATCTGACAGTTGACAGATTAAAAGCTGATTTCCACATAACCATGGACGTATTCACACTCTACGCACACTGTTGAGTATTTACATATTGAGATACGTTTGCTCGTTATGAATTTTTTAGCAGAATGAATCAATTTTATTGTATGAAGAGGAAACACGAAAAAATCTGTTAAACAGAGTATTTAAGTAGTTCGGATATTTGCTAGTAAAATGGGTCTATGCACACTACAACCATAAAACTTCTTAAAATATTGTTGGGCAGGACAACAATAAAAATAAATGTGTTACGTCTTCTGTTGTACTGAACGGTCACAGTAAGATGTAAATACTGGCATTTAAGTATACTTTGACGAATTAATAATCACTGACACTGACACTTCGCATGGCGTTTATGGTTATGTGGAAATCAGCCTTAAGTAAACATACTAAATGAGAGAAGTAACATAGGTATTGTTCTATTAGTAGTTTCTTATGCCTTCTATTTCTTTGGCTACTGCAATCAAGAAGATCATGTATTCAGGTTTTGAGATCAGTACCATCAATCAACTCAATAAAAGAATGTGTGGAATGAATTCATTATGGTAAATATCGTATATAACTTGTGATTTCCAGTAACGTAGCACCCAGGGCAAGGTGTACGCAGAGACCAATGACTGGTTTTGATTATCAACGTGTTGAGCAGGATTTACAGCATCAATTGCAGTCTTTCTCAAATTTCCATATGGGCGGTCTACAAGGTGCTCATGGATGGTCTACAGCTCCTTTAGGTAAAATATAGTTTACTATTTGACGTAGTTAAAAAAGTTGCAACAATTTATAGTTAAAGGTCAATTTGTAAACATTTTTTGTTGTCATTTTCATTCTCATTGCCATTGTTGTTATCATACATAGTTGTCGGACAGTAATGCGTAAGAAATTAAGTGTAGATTTTATTCGCCAAGTAGTGGGAATGGAAAGGACAAGGAAAAAGGTTGTAAATTCACTTTAAATTTTAATTTTCAGATGAAAGTGATACTGATGACAACTTTCTACCAATGAGGAATACAGTTGGTGGAATGTACGACAGTACTTTATCTGGCATCAGTAGCAGTATGGAATCCAGTACAAATTCCAGCATAGCAAGTTCAGTTACAGAACAAAGCCACCGGACAAGACGAAGAAGTGAGTGAAAACCTTTAGATATGAATTATTTTAGACTGCATCATTTTGAGAAGCCATTGGCGTGGGGATGGCGGGGCTGTGATTCATAACTTCCTGTGCTGCATACAGTTATACATATAGTTATGTATAAACTTCCTCATTATATTTAACACTGGTGGTTTGTCATCTTCAAGTTCTGAAAACTTAGGTAGATTGTTCCATGGTAACTAAATCTGCAAAACCAGTAGAGCTGCGTAGAGTGGTGGTTGTGTAATAGTTAGTATTTCAAGATTCCAATCTGTTAGTGTGTATGTAACTTAATTTTCAGGAGTCGGCTGAAATTCTGTCATTCTTTTGTAATGGTTATGACCATGGCAACATTGGGATATGTCATATCAACTGACTGACTTCCCTCGCAACAATCCGTCTACAGTATGCAGCTGTTAACAGCACGGAAAGTTATTTACTCAATTGTAAATTATGGCCCCACCATATCCACGTCAATGGCTTGCCTTGCCAGCCTATTTATAACATATTTTTTCAGTTAACAACATAGAAACTGACCCCACAGCTGAGATCTCACATTTCCAAATCAGACTGGCGTCGCTAGCCACGATATTACTGCACGAAGATTTGCTTGTGAAACTGGCTGATTCGGATCATATTCTAGCCCCACCCAGTGTTCATCAAATGCAACAAACTGTTGATCACTTTTTCAGCAACTTGGGGCAGGTGGTGATTACCGCTTATGGAAATAAAGATTTTGAGAATTCCAAAGCTACGTTCGAGAAAGCATGCAGGCTCAATCACCTAAGGTACACGATGCTTTTGGTTATATGGCAAAGAAAATATTTATTTCTTTCATTTTAGGTTGTTAGCTGCGCCAGTTCAAATCGAGGGAGATGAGAAGACAACTCTCTCTGCATTTTCGATCACCGCTCAGATCATCACTGCTAAAATGGAGCTCCTCGAGTGTCTTTATGCTGCTCCTGAAGGTCCTGTGGAATATGTTCCTCTACTAACCTTTGAGGACGCTTCTTCTGTGACAGCTAGTCCTGTCGCTGCCAAACCTAGCTTTAAGATGAACTTCAAACATATCGAAAAGACTGCAAAGAAAGGCGGTTCAAGAAGGAACAGTGGCCCTAGAACAGACATTTCGTGAGTACCATGAGAAAAATTCTATGCTTCTTTTTATGTGTATACAGGTTGGAAAAGTTCAAATGTTTGGTCATGTTTACAGTAAGAATGAAAGGAATAAACTCCTTTGTTAAAAGAGTTACAGAAAATAAGTTGTTAAACTGGTATGTTTGTGGTTCAGGATGTGCAAGGAACACTTGCATGGTTGGAATTCAATTGTCTGAAATACAAACAGCGTTTATGCCCCATGCGCAAATTTATCCTGAACTAGTCTGGGATTGCTACTACATTAGTTTGTTCTGTCTCTGTCATTCACATAATTAAAAATTAAATAAAATAGGAGAGATATAGCTTCAGGATTTGACACAGTAAGTGGGAGAGTACAGTCTCACAAAATGTGTGTGTCGCATCTAAAGTTTCTCTTTGTGTCAACTCACTTCCTCTTGCCTACTAATCCCACATTGATTGTCAATTGAAATAGAGATTTGAGATGTCCGCTACTAGAATTGTGCACTGCTATTTATATCGTTCATACTGCTACATCAAACCGCCATTATGTATAAATAATGTCCATTGACTGTTTCTCTTACGGAAAAGCAAAGGGACGATATGAACTTTCTGATACTACAGGGTGAGTCAGTCATAATGTCATTAATTTTAACCACGTATTCGGGAGGTTTAATAAAAGCAGAAAATCGAGAAAAATAAACAAATCACCCTATAAAAAATCGGTAACACGACACTCCTGGTGCGCTACGAGCTTTCTGATGACGTACCCATACAAATTTACCCCTATTTAGCACTTTCTGCATTTCCCGTATTTCTTTCCCCCCAAATTTGAAGATCACACCACACATTTGGAGGGGGATATGGAGTGAATACATGCAGTAAGCAGTAGTTTGTTTATTTCGGTCTCGCGTATTGTAAATTCACAATGCATAATTTTACAAATTGCGAATGGCGCTGTTACGTTTTATTAATAAAGTGCTATGGACGGATGAGTGCAGTTTTACTCGAACTGGCATTTTAAACAGCTTAGTAGGTACCATACTACTTAAATAACAATAAATTTCTAGGCTAGATGTACGTAACTACAAACGAATAATAATTAATTGTACTTACGAGTAATACTAAAAATTCTACATTTGTTTTTATTAACAAATAAATCAATATTTAAGGAAAATTCATTCATGTATCTAGATTAAAAAAAATAGTTTTACTCCTTGTCATTAAATAACAGTACAATCAGATCAGAGGCGTGCCATTTCGGTATTGGATAGTTTTCTGTCGACAACACGATGGTTTTTTATTACTTAGTATTTAAATACAAAACACTTTTCAGCTTCTTTTAATAATTTACCCATTGGGTATAGGTTTTTTATGTAATGTACGTAAATGATTTATTACTTGGTTTATTATTAGATACGTTGGAGTTTTGTGATTTCAATGTAACTAAGCTATTTTCTTTGCAGTCATAACAGCTACATTTGCTCAGGGGAAAATCCACACTCTACTTGTCGGTTTAGCTTTCAGAGGCGATTTGTTGTCAACGTATGGGCAGGAGTGTACGGGTATCGTTTGATTGGACCGTACTTTCTATTGGAAAACTTGAGTGGACGGCACTTGCAATTTTTAACAGAATTATTTGATTATCATTATTTGATTTCATTGGATATTAACATTTTAAATTATTATTGGCTGAAGTTGAACTGAGCACTCTAAAATAGTCAGTACAACCGTTTATTTGTGATGTCTAAAACCTAGGCAGGTAGATACTAGAAAAATATTTCAACTTGGCAACATTGCATCAGATCATCGAGTTGAACTGTAAGCTGTAGACGACCAAGGCTGTGTGCAGTCAGTGAAAGTCTGAAAAGGGGTTTTTAAATAATGATTTGAAAATATATTTTTTTGGTGTAAATATGCATTTAGATTCTTTTTTAATCACATATTAGCTTTATACTCATTTTTTCCTATCTCCTCTTAAAATTAAAGACATTATGACTGACTCACCCTGTATATGTTGCAGGTATATACATAATTTGACTTTTTGCCAATTTAAAAGCATTTTCAATTCTCCAAATGTGAGAATTACGAATGTTGATGATGTCACATGTAAACGTAGCTTCACATATAATACATCATTCTTATACATAGTGTTTAACAAAACTGGACCAGGTTTTCATAGGAAGGGTCTAGTTGGCGTTGGCGGACTTCTTCAGATCTAACTTTCGATAATTTGGTTTTAAAATAGTAGAGTGGTTCATCTTATACACCCGCTCACAATTTATAGCAGTCAACACAAAGATAAATACATGATGTCTTTACACTTTGTTGGTGATGCCACAGGTAAATGTAGTTTCACGTATAATACATAATTCTTATACATAGTGTTTAACGAAACTGGGCAAGTTTTCCATAGGAAAGGTCAAGTTGGTGTCAATGGACTTCAGATCTATCTTTCGATAATTAGGTTTTTAAATAGTAGAGAGCAATTCACCTTATAAACCCACTCACAATTTATAGCAGTAACAACACTGAGATAAATACAAGCTGTCCGTATATGTTTCTAAAAAATGCAATTGTATGTTTTGCATAACTGGTAGGGCATACCCGATTACACAGCGCACAGAGCAGCAAACACGCATGTGTTAGAATGCTCGATTTCTATTACTTATGACACTTTGATGGATCCACCTGTTTGATCTGCAGCACTACCATGAGTGTGCGGTGGAAAAATTGTGGGTATATCTTTCTGCTAATTTAATTATGATTATAATAATATGTTAGTGATTTTGTGTTTGTGTTCTTAAGAATGGAGAATAATTCAAGCTTTATAGTGTGTTCTCATAATCGTAAACGCTCTAATCTAACAAGTGAGGAATATCGGATGATATAAATTCTGTATGAATCAATTAGGGCTGAAGACCAAAATATGTAAGTGTAAGTATAAAATGTGTATGCGGTTGAAATGTAGTTCAGTTATAAGAGTGTCTGTGAGTAGTGTATATCGTGCAATAAATAATGGCAAAAAAAATATACAACTATGAAATGGAAAATGGTGGAAACTCGAGGAATGAGGAAGATAGAGGTAATGATATAAAATACACAATTTGTAGAATCGTAACTTCTGACAATGAAGAAACTTCAGGTTGCTCACAAGATGAAACTTTGCCTAGAATATCTAGAAAAGTGCTTTTGCGAATTATGCATGGCATGAATTTTTCTATTAATAAAATGAAATTGAAAGTTTATTGATAGAAAAACGTATTAGAAATAAAAGTCAAAATTTGAATCGAAGAAAATGTTGCCACATATGGAATTTGATGCTGTGGTTGTAATAATCACCAATAAATGCTAATGTGTGACCATTACAGTGACACTGCTAGTAGTCAGTAGTGTGCAATATACAGTATGCGCCAAATGTATGGAATAAATTCAATAAAAACCAAACAATTATTTTTTGGGAAAAATCCTCGAACAGGTCGATTTTTAATTTAAAAAATACATATTTTAGCGTAAAATGCGATTTTCAAATGTCATTTGTTTTCGAGTAATGACGTCATCGATTTTTTTTAAATGGCAACACCATATTTTTTTCCTTGATTCTGAAAGATTGTTTAATTCTCTATCAGACAGTACTAAAATGTTGCCCTCTTACATAGGAAAGTTTTCGAGTAAATGACGATTGAATGTTAGAAAACGTAAATTTTATCCATAAAAAAGTAACAATTCTGGGGTATGTAAAATAAAATACAATTGATTAAATTTTATACTTAAATTAAATGTTCGAATTGCCATCCACCAACTTCTTGACAATGCGCAAGTCTGTGAAGAAATTCTTGCACATTATGAATGATTTCTGGGGTATCTCGTCTCGAATGCGATTTTGAATTTCTTCTAAATTACGTGGTTTATTAATGTACACTTTAGACAATTCGAACATTTAATTTAAGTATAAAATTTAATCAATTGTATTTTATTTTACATACCTCAGAATTGTTACTTTTTTATGGATAAAATTTACGTTTTCTAACATTCAATCGTCATTTACTCGAAAACTTTCCTATGTAAGAGGGCAAAATTTTAGTACTGTCTGATAGAGAATTAAACGATCTTTCAGAATCAAAGAAAAAAATATGGTGTTGCCATTTAAAAAAAAAATCGATGACGTCATTACTCGAAAACAAATGACATTTGAAAATCGTATTTTACGCTAAAATATGTATTTTTTAAATTAAAAATCGACCTGTTTTAGGATTTTTCCCAAAAAATAATTGTTTTGTCTTTGTTATTGAATTTATTCCATACTTTTGGCGCATACTGTATCTGTAAATAGTGCAGTGTTAAAGTGTGATCTCTGGGGAGTGCACATCAGGTAGGTGTAAATATAGTGGGTGGTGATTGCCATCTAAAAGGACAGCATAAAGTCAATATCGACTTATTTTTGATCATTTTATGTGCTTTGAACCCTTCTCAAGTGGCACACAAGGAAATCTTGTTCCCTGTAACTCTCATCTCCCATAATCATCTAAGTTCTGTAAATGAATCACTCTCAACTATTTTGAAACTCGGGTATCTAATACCATTCAGCAAAACGTCATAAGTTCACAACATAATTTATTGTTGAAAATGTCTGCATCTTACAAAATATCTGATAGCAAAATTAAATTTTCCTTTCTTTTCCAGCATATCTTTAAACAAATGCACAGTGGATCTAGACATTTCAATTGCGGATCGAATTACAGCTCTATTAAACCCCCCTTCAATATGTGTAATGGAGAAACGGCAATACAATCCGTGGGGTATTCATTCTCGACCTGAACAGCTCCAAACAACAGCACCTGTAGAATCTAGACTGGATCTAAAAATAACATCACCATCTCTTTATGTAAAATTAAGGTAATTAGAAACAATATATGTTTTGTGGGGTATTAAAGTTATACTTTTCAGATTCCCCATACCAGATTTTCGTCCTCCCCATGACATGAATAGGACCCCGTGGTGGAAGAGACACGTCAGGCCCGACTATATTTCTCTGGTGCTTTACGAGGCATTGCTGCACACAAGTGTCCAATCTAGCCAGACCTTCCAGGAATACAACATACAAAGCAGGGGCTTGGACATAGTGTATTTCGAGTCGGAGAGTAGTGTTGGTTTACCAATCGGGAAGGCTGGATTTGACGAAAAGTACTCATCGTCTATGCAGGATGTACTTTTGCAGTCAAGGTAAGGGCAGAATTTGACTTGAGATGTGTTTTTTTTTTCTTTGAATTATTAATAAGGCTGTTAGAACTAAGCCGCATGATATAGGGTGTATGGATCATGGTAAACGTAATAAAATAAATTACGTAGAAAATAAGTAATAAATTAGTTAGGTTATGTTAGGTTAGATTAGGTTAGGTTAATTACGTTTTGGGGTGATTGTACATAAAGTTATAGATAATCGTTTTGGAATAGTTTAGTGTTAACAAATTGGTGACAGATCTATCATTCTGAAAACAAATTTAAGTATTTGATGACTAATTACGTTTTCGGGTGTTTGTACATAAATTTATAGATAATCTGTTTGAAATAGGTTAGTGCGAGGAAAACCACTGGGGTATTTTACTGTACAAGCTGTAGGTAATTAAAGGTATTTTTTGGGTATTTGTGGGTAATTATGGGTATTTTTTCGTAATTTTTGGGTATTTTGTGTATTTTTGGGTACTATCAAGGTAATAATGGGTATTTAGTAGGTATTACGAAGGTATTTATTGGGTATTTTTGGAGAAAATTAGAATTTTCCCGCCAATTCTTAAACACAATGCCGATGGCGCATGCGTCCAAGAAAGAGTAGATTTACTGAAATAAAGTTTGAACAGCCGTCTCCGGAAGAAATTTCCTATATTGATATTAACCTATTAGTTAATAGAGAAATTGTTGATGCCTACAAAGACGTGAAACTATTAGGATTAAATCAAGATAAAGATGTTGCGAATAATTTTGATATCAAACTTCCATCCGAGCATCCAACAGAGGCTAGTAATGAGGATGATAACAATTATTATTGTCAAGAACTCATTCAGACATATGATACTGCTTCCGACGATCACATCTTTAACACATTTTTAGCGAATGAGGCAGAGTTAAAAATTGTTACTGAAATCAGTGAAAATGTCTTGGATAATGATATTGATTTCATAGATTATTCTGACAAAAATCCAAGTTTAGCAGTTGAAATTATTTATTTAAAAGTAATCCTATCTAATAATAAATCAGTAATAGTAAAAAAATCTTCTTTTTGTTGGTTGCTGGATGAAGGAAATGGAGAAATTAGTACGGATATAATGAAACAATTTATAACAGGAAAAAGAAAATTTGCCGGGACAAATACCGATATAGCAAACAAAAAATTAGTTAACTATAGAAAGAAAGCTGTAAGAAAATCTCAGAAAAAAAACTAGAAGAAAACTTAAATCCCATTCTGAATCTGAATGTGACTCGGAAGAGTTTAGTGATAGAGTTGTTTTAGACGATTCCACTGACACAGAAGATATTTCTTCGGAAGAAAATACCATTGAAGAACAATTAGACAGAATGCCAGTTATTATATTAGAGGAAGAAAAATACTATACTGTATCATATGATGAGGGCTGGTTTGAGGCGTAGTTAATACAGTTGATGAAGTTAAATACAGAATGAAGTTTCTTAAACGAAAATTAGGTTCATATGTTTGGCCCAAGCAAGACGATATTGCAGATGTTGAAAGAAAATATATATTTTATGGCCGCTTAATAATACTCATAGGTATTCTTTGAGCATTTGTGGTTTTTGGGTATTTTTAGGTATTTATTTATTTGCTGGGTTATTTTTTTGGTTATTTATGGGTAATATTTTTTAAAATGGGTATTTTGTTGTACAAATTTCAAGCAGTGATTTACCCCTGGGTTAGTGTTAACAAATTGGTGACAGATCTATCATTCTAAGAATACATCTAACTATTTGGTAATGAAAACCACATTAAACTGGTGACCGATAAAATCATACCCGTTATATAGCTCTATGTACTAGGTCGGTTGTCAGTGTTATCACAAACTGGAGAAGTAATAACTTTGCAGCATCGTGTAAGTTTCTATTGTTCTTTCCACGAGTGACGTTTGTTGGAATGAAATAATGTGCTGATATTTTTAGAATGACTGTCTACTGAAGTAATAAAGGAGTACTTAAAGTAGTCACAGTAGTAGTATCATCGTAAATTTGTGGTGATATATGTGTTCAGGTGATTTACTTCCAATATTTGCATCAAGTCCGCGAATGACAACACTCTGTTTTGTAGTTTTTCGATAGCATCATATAAGCTGCTGTAGTTAGTGTGAATAGTTTGTAAATCACTTTCTATGTCACAGTTAGAGCGCATGCGCTGAATGTGTGCCGTGTGGGGAAAGACGCGCCAACTAGTTGCGAAAGAGACAGAGCTCATTGAGACGCCATTACAATAACGTCTATAGTAACACAATGTAATTTTATTTGCTCTATGTTTTGTATATGTAAAATTAAATAAATATATTGCAAACACGGAATTCCAGGAACAACTACTCTGCGGGCTAATGCCCCGAGCAGCATTGAATTACACCTGGAAAACCTATAGCAACAGCTAGAGTCATTCGTCAGACGCCCACCAGACATATACCGGTTTTGAGCTTATTAGCTCTCATCAGTATGCCATAGGTAAGGTATCCGACGAATAATCCTAGCTGTTTAGTCTGTCTAACCCGACAGAAGGGACCATGAGTACGCGGTGTAGAACTAACTACATCTATTGGCCGTTCGCTACTCCATGCCGGACTGAAAATGTCACAGGCATGAAGCGTTCTACATGCAGTAGACACCATTGAAAGCTGTCGACCTTTATCGTAAAAAAAAAATATCAAAAATATCAAAATAGCAAAATATCGTTTCTCGCCGATCGCGATAAAGGTCGACAGCTTTCAATGGTGTCTACTGCATGTAGAACGCTTCGTGCCTGTGACATTTTCAGTCCGGCATGGAGTAGCGAACGGCCGATAGATGTAGTTAGTTCTACACCGCGTACTCATGGTCCCTTCTGTCGGGTTAGACAGACTAAACAGCTAGGATTATTCGTCAGATACCTTACCTATGGCATACTGATGAGAGCTAATAAGCTCGAAACCGGTATATGTCTGGTGGGCGTCTGACGAATGACTCTAGCTGTTGCTATAGGTTTTCCAGGTGTAATTCAATGCTGGTCGGGGCATTAGCCCGCAGAGTAGTTGTTCCTGGAATTCCGTGTTTGCAAAATACCGTTTCTCGCCGATCGCGATAAAGGTCGACAGCTTTCAATGGTGTCTACTGCATATAGAACGCTTCGTGTCGATAGATGTAGTTAGTTCTACACCGCGTACTAAATAAATATAGTTACGAAAGAAACAAGTTTTCCAATTATTCAATAAAAAATACAGTGATACAATCCACAACCAAGTAACAGTCACTATTTGCAAATGCTAATAACTTCTCCATTGCTAGAAATCCATAGACAGACCATATTTTTTAGCAAAAAATGGTGGTAATCGAAACATGATAAATACCAATGTAAGAAATAAATTGAGTAAAATCATTTGTTTGCAGACTGACTATTAAAGTGTTCCCCATAAAGAATGACGATATGGACCAGTACAACTTACCAGAGGAGGATCCGATGACTACCTCATTTTATGGTGCCTTTGTGGATCAGAGGAATGAGGAGCCAGGCCCTTTCAGTGCAAAAAGGGTTGTACACGAAAGCGATACTCCTCATTCACCACAAAAAGGTTCGTAATACATGACGAGCCATATTATAAAAACGATTAAATCTAAATGTCCAGTAAATCAAAATGGATATTATTTAATCCTCTGTTTTCCTTTTGAACTGAATTTTTTTATGTTATAGATGATTCTGAAGAGTTAATTTTGCCAGGCGATAAACAGGAGTTAAACGAGTTCATAAAATCCACCACGGACAATTGCAAGATTCAGGTAGAAATCTTTTTACCGATGCTGTCGGTGCAGCTACACTCAAAACATATCTATGAACTGATTTACAATAGAATCAATAACGATTTGTTACTGTGGGAACCTAGCTCCCCGAAACCCAAAACTAGCTTGTACGAGACTCCCACCTTTTCCAATTTCGGAGCTTTCGGTGCTGCTGAGGGACAAGACGTGTTCAAAATGTGTAAAAGTGGAATTCAATATGGTATTTATAGATTGTTATTGGTTTAATTTTCTGGTCTTAATATTCTAATGTTGTAGAATCGGAGAGTGATAGCGAAGAAGATTCTGAGGAAGTCGCAGGTAATATCTTCTATTCCACCTGCGACAGCCGGATGAAGTTCTCGAGCAGATACCAACCCCAAGAACCTGAAGTCAAAAGCAAGGGACAGAGCTACTTGGTGTTAAATATTCAAATCGGTCAGGGCTTGGCCTGTTTGAACCCGCCTGTGAGAGAAGTGACTACCAACAATGTTATACCAGGGCAGCAAGGAGAGTTTCTGCTTAGCCTGGAGGACGCCAATGTTTTCATCGTTAACGGGTACAAGGGCGACAACCATTTAGGTTACGTTTGTGTGCAGGTTCACAACTCACAACTTCATCATTGTGGTAAGTACACATTTTTTCCTTCAGATGCAAAAAAAAAAACTGAAATCAAATGATGAAGTTTATTCTCATTCCGTTTTAGTGGCAATAAAAATTTGGAAGAAAACATTATTTATCATGTACTATAATCAGGTTTCAAAATAGTAGAGATTGACTTTTCTATAAATTTGCTCATAATTTATAGTAGTCAACATAAACAGAAACGCAAGCTGTCCATAAATTCTTTGTATAAAATTGTGAGCTCCGTATACCTTGCAATTACACAACTTTGATTTCTGTTTTCGAGTATTGGCTATTCCTTTTAATTAATTTATTATTGACTATTTGGTCTTAAGAATGGAAATAATTCAAAACTATAGCATATGCTTCTCAAAATCGTAAACACCCTAATCTAACAAGCGAGGAATATCGGATGATAAAAAATGTCAGGGATCTGAAATTATTAGAAGTGATGTGGTTGAAATGTGTAGTTCATTAACAAGTGTCAATGTGTGTAGTGTATATCGTACAATAATAATAATACTATTGTGAAACGGAAAGTAGTGAAAACTCGCGGAAGGAAGAAGAAGGTAGTGGTTGATGATGACACAAAATATGTGATTTGTAGAACAACTCTTGGATAATATTTAAAAAAAGAAACTACTTAAAAGAGATATTAGGTTAAAATCTGAATCGAAAAATATATTACACACACCAAACATGGATAAATGAAGGCCATATGGTGATAAAATTAAGACATGATATTCAAGGACTTTCGACTGGATTAAAATCACCTTTTGAAAAAGGACGTTGTCTAGTAATAGCATAGTTTATACAGTTCGTCGAGTGAAGGTTCCAGAGCGTGTAGCTAAATGCGTAATGAACATCAATGAAATTCATTTATACACGACGAAGTGGGAGAAAATCTATTTCTTGACAAATCATTGTGTCCCTTGAGAGCGAGATTGTGCACGGCTAAATTCACAGTCATCTTTTGGTCGTCTAAAAAAACGAAATCTGGGACCTCGACATCAAAGAAGCCGGCATGAAGACGACGGACTGTATAATAGACTGTGGTAATAGTAAGGCATATTGGATGTATAATAACAATGGTTTCCATCTGTTGTGCCATAGATAATGCAATAATAATGACCGTTATAGTGACAGTGCTAGTAACCAGTAGTGTATAGTGTGTATGTAAATTATACGGTTATATGTTAAAGTCTGATATCCGCTGAGTGCGCATCGGGATGTGTAAGAGATTGGTAGTGGGCCATCACCATTCAAAAGGACGGCACTCTACAATTGTGGAGAAGATGACATGCGTGAGTTTATAAATTTTGAAAAGTAATTTATCGGTCTACTATTTTGAAACTCTGGCATGGGCTTTGCCTGCACTATTCCAGTGGTAAAAACTGCTTTGCCTATCCCTTTTGTGTTGTGCATTATAATCTAGAAATGGACAACATTGTACGTTATTTCCAAATTTAACATTAACATTATGAAAATGTTTTTCCCCTTGATATTCTGGAATATTTTTTTATTTAGACATGATCACTATACCAAATGTGACACCTCCTTTGAAAGAGGTTGGGTCAGCGCCTGGTAGGCATCTATACCCTACGATCCAAAAATCTGAGAGTGGAATATTGGCTACCGCTAAGAATAGAGGTGGAAACCGAGAGATGCTAACTGTCGCAATGAAAATTCAAGCCAGTCACGAAACTCACAATGTAAAGGTATGTGAAATTATTATTTATCACATCTAATTCAAATTGGTATGTTTTGTTCTGTCAAGATAGAGCAAATTTGATGGATGAATTCTGGGCTCCTTTTTCGAGAAAATTGTAGAAAAAACTACATGTTCATCTCTTACAGTTTTTGAACTACCTTTCGGTATCACTCGGTTTTGCAAATGCTGTGCAGCTCAAAAATGGTAAGAGATAGAAAGATGCGGTTATCGCCATTGTTGTTTTTTAGAAAAGGAGAGCCCAGGACTCATACATCAGATTTGCTCTATGACGGAACTACCTGTAACTCTTCTGAAAAATATCCAGTTTGAACCACCTTGTACAACTCATGAACATTTAAACATTTTAGTCGAATTGGACAAATATTTTTGCCACAGTACTTACATTTTCTGTATGTTTTTATTTCTTTAAAACAGGTCCATACAGGGTGTCCATAATACAGAATATAAGTGGCGATACTAAAAGGCCTTGTATATCTGACCCAAAGCGACCAAAAACAGAATAGTTTTTCTACAAATATATTTCAAAAATAAAAAATATAACTGCAGTAAAATGCAAAATTGTGTTGCAAACTTGCAAACTAAGACACATAAAATGAAGTAAAAGCTCTTGTAACAATTTTATTTTTGTATCAGCGTTAATGAAGTAAACAATAGAAGTTTCCAGAAAATTCATAGAACTGTAAGGTATTATAACGTAATGACAATATTGTAATCTATCACCTGCTGCTGTTAATTTAAAGGTATTATTACTCATAGGAGTACTGAGGATAGTGTGTTTCGTTTTTCTGTACCTAGTGCTTGCTTGATATTTGTGAGTGTACATCACCAAAAATGGAACAATTTTTATTAACCATGACCAGCTGCATGACGTATTAATTTATGATGAATCTGGGCAAAACTATCTGACTACGAGATGTTTGTACGGTAAACGCTTTTTGCATACTACATAAGTCATTTTTAACAGTTGTAACTTTCACATTTTATTCTATGGTGTGGATAAACCTCTACTAACTATTCACAGTAAGTAAGTATGTTTAGGTGTATTTGTAATTAATGGGCATATTCAGAGGAGGTCAGCCGCTGAGCTGCTGAGAAATCCAGGCCAATCAAATGCACGTATTTAGCTGAATTCTTACTCAGCGGCCGACCTCGTCTGAATACGCCCATTATATACAAACATCTGACATGGTATGTGAGCGACGTCACATATTCAAGACCTGTTTGCTGTCATAATTCTGTTAATTTTGGTCAGAGGAAAAAAATTGTTAGGTCAAATATGTTTTGCTTAGTACAATTTATCATACAGCAAAATAAAGGCACGTATATTCTGAACACACCCTGTATAATAGACTTATTTTTTGGCACTGTAGATACTTGAAATTTCAAAATTGTATTTGCAGTAATTATTTAAATTATTTTGTAGTAACTTTTTCAAAAGTGAACAATCAAATGAAAAGTTATAATTTGGTGGGCAATTCAAAATAATACGTAAATCTTTCTTCTCGTATCTTCCCAGGAATATTTCTAGGAAATGTTTTCTGAACAAACTTTTTTTCCTTACTGGAGAGGTTGGATTTAGGAGAACTTATCAGTGGCACATCTCCAAATATAATTTTTTGCAGACAATTCAAGTGGCTGTGGGGATGAACAAAGCAACTTTAAGACATCGAATGTGCAATGAACCCAACACCTGGATCTCTCATATGTTGGACTTTTTTAATCCACAAGATTACCCCATTCCTGGTTATCATGCAAAAGATGTTTTAATCGAGCTGCATCTGCATCTCTGGGATTGCTCTATCGATTACAGGTAATATTTCATTTTCAGTTAAAAAAGTGTAATTTTTTGTTAAGTACTACAACTTTTACGCTCTAATATTCAATATTATTTTAGGCCCCTGCATATGCCGATAAGATGTGCCATAACTGTAGGAAACTTCAGCATGTCATCCCATCTCTCGGCTCAAGCTAATACTTCCACTCTACGTTTTATTTTCGAGGAATGCGGATTGTTCCTAAGCGAAAAAGCTCCTCCAAGAAACGGGACTGCATCGTCTGCTCCTGTGGATTTAAAAAGAGATTACGTGAATGTCATCAATCTGGGCCTTTTCGAATTGAGCTTAAAAACTAACGATAAGGTAATATAACGATATTGAAGTAAATTTTGACGACTAGAGTCAATCAATTCTGTTGTTTATTTCAGAAAAGTGGCATCAACCCTCACATCGACTTGCGTGCCTCAAACGACATCCTGAATATCCACACTTGCTCTGACAGTGGTAGAGCATTAATGCAATTAATAACTTACTTTGCTGAAGACGGCGATATTATTAGTTCTTCACCAGCATCATCCGACAAAAGTCCCTTCTCAAGTCCCAAACACCAGGTGGAGCAGCAGTTGGTCAATGTAGAACCGCAGGATGTTACTAATCTGTCAAAGAGCGAACACGAGTATATAAATGCTATGTTGACGGATGCCATGAAGGAGACCGATTCTCAAGAAGGTAAGCGACACCTTCTAAATTAAATATTGAAATTTTAATTAATTAAAATTTATCTTTTTTTTTTTTGTTAATCCAAACAACAATTGAAAAGGTGAGTACTATGAAAATAAACTTAAAAATTAATATAATTATCATAAAATTTTATATTTTAATAACTTAATACAGCAGGGTCTCGATAATCCGAACACCAAAAAATACCCTGTTCAGATTCACGAAGCATTCAGATTATAGTATGTAGACATTTTGAAAGGGATTTTTCGAAATAAAACAAAAATATTTTACATTATAATGTATTTATTTAAGTATGTACGTTAGATCTATAAGAGAGGCAAAAAGAAGTTACTATAGGGAATCAATTGCGTCAGCGCAGAATAAATCAAAGGCTGCTTGGAATGTGATAAAAGATCATGTAAATGTAAATAACCGCTCTAGTGTTCCTATCAATTTTGTAGATGCTATAAATAATTCTGTGCCTTTTGCGCAATCTGCGGAAGCTTTTAATTCATTCTTTCTAGACTCTGTTAGTGTAATCCACAAGTCGAATGTAAATCCTCATAATTATCTATTTTCCACAGACAGAGTGGCCGAATCTTTGACTTTGTTACCACTTTCTCAAGAGGAAATGGTCGAGGTGATAAATAGTGTTTCTATCAAGGATTCAGGGGGTTTTGACGGGTATTCCCTGTTCTATCCTTAAGCACGTGGTTCATGACATAAAGGAACCTCTTACTAAACTTGTAAATAGCTCTTTGAACAGGGTTCATTTCCATCTATTTTAAAACAGAGTTTGATTGTCCCTATTTATGGGAACGTGATAAGATTGAATTATAGAGGTATTTCTTTGGTGTCGGTGTTTGCAAAGATATACGAGAAGGCTTTTGCTGAAAATCTAAAGTTTTTCTTAAGTGAGCACAAATTGATTAGTAATTTCCAGTTCGGCTTCCAAGCTGGTTATTCAACGTTGGATGCTTTATTGACAATTTATAAACACATTTTGGAAAGTCTTGAGTCTAAACAGAGATCGGCTTGTTTTTATTTTGATTTAACGCGGGCTTTTGATACCGTAAATCATGACTTGCTTCTGATAAAGCTTGAACATTATGGGGTCAGGGGTACTCCTCTTGAGTGGTTGAGATCTTATTTATCTAATCGACAGCAGAAAGTTATCGTCAAGGGTCCTGATGGCCAGTCTACATCGAGCAACAGAGTGGTTCCCTCGGTGTTCCTCAGGGTAGCATTTTGGAACCTATTTTGTTTATCGTATTTATAAATGATCTAGGCAATTGTTTTTATCCAAATCTGGCTTCTCTCTATGCAGATGATTCCACTGTGGCTTTTCGGGCAAATTGTGCGTTGATCAGTTAGCTCGTGAGGGTGGTAATTGCATTGATATAATGAAAACATATTGTGTGGCAAATGGGCTGTCTCTAAACTGCGCAAAAACTGAAATGATTTCTTTTTCAACTCATGACCCTAATTTTAGTTTGTATGTTGCCTTAAATGGGAGATCTCTTAGGGATAATGATTGTGTCAAGTCTCTGGGAGTCACTTTTGATAGGTGTCTAAACTGGCAGGCTCACATAGCGAACTTATGCAAGGGACTATCCAAACATAACTTTGTCATGTGGAATCTAAGGGAGTTTGTGAGTCTTGACATTCTTAAATTATATTATTACGGGCAGGTTTACCCTATCTTAAGCTATTGTATCCTCTGTTGGGGTAATGGTTCTGGCATTGACAATTTAATGATTGCGCAAAAACGAATCATACGAACTATGCTGTTTAAAACAAGGCGTTATTCTTGTCGCCAATTATTCAAAGACTTGGGAATCTTGCAGTCTCAATGTATATTTTAGAGTGCGCGACATATGTCAGGGTTCACAAGTCTGAATTTACGCAGTTTGAGGATAGACATTTGACGTTTGACCTCAGAGAAAGACATGCTGTCGTGGTACCTAGACACCGATTGGCAAAGTCAGCTAATAGTCCATTTGTTATGGCTCCTAAAATATATAACCATCTTCCAGTAAATATAAGAAATATTCAGAGCATCCGTCCTTTAAAAATTCGTGTAGAGAGTTACTTTTGACAAAATCGTTATTGTTGTATTGTACAAATTGAATTTGAATTCAATGATTGTGTGTCATTGTTATTTATTTTGTTATATATTTGTATAAATTCCTATTGTGAATTTTATTATATTTACCTGACGTTTTCCATGCATTGTATTATGTCTCAGGAAATAAAGCATATTATTATTATTATTATTATGTATGTTAGATACAATGCTATTAATCACACTTTTTAAACAATTCCAATAAAGTGCTTTGACGAGTAGTATTTAGCGATATACAAAATGCTTTATCCCTTAATTTACGTAACAGCATTTTTTCCGGAATAGAAATGTCGACTTCATCTGTCCATTCTAAACAAGTATTTAAGCAAGACACAGCTTGTGTATGTGTGATCTTTGCAACTGGTTCTGATGTCTCCAATTCTTCTTCGTTTTCGCTGTCTTGCTTATCTGTTACTAGTCTTATTATGTCTTCATCAGTCAAGGGCTCCTGACAATCGATATCATCATTGCTAACCAAGAAATTATTAATATCTGCTTCAGACAATCCTCTGTTCTGGAAAATTATCAACGGTAAATCATCTTCAGGATCGAAATCTTCCACATCTTGGCCAGACATTCCAGACACTAGTGTCACAAATGCTTAAAAGTTAAAACAAAAAAGTTATGCGTTAAAATAACCTTTGACCTACCAGAAACTGACGCCTATGACCGGTACTAGAAATTTGCAATTGATGGAATGGATTCATCTCTGACTGCTAAACAAGCAAACCAGTTATTGTTTTTCTAACTAGAAGCTTTCTGGAGGTATTTAAACAAAACCATTTACAAGGCGCCATCTTCAAAGATCTCTTGTTCACTTAGGTAGGATTTTCTGACTAGGTGATTTGGGTTAAATTGTCTTAAATTTATCTGAGGTATCTCGTTTGTCAGGAGAGTTTCTGGACACCCTGTATATATTCTAGGCAAAGTTTCATCTTGTAAGATATAGGAATTGAATTTTCTTTTATTTTTTGAAAACTCATTTTAAAAATACGATCTTCCTTCTGCAAGTTTCTATTATTTTCCGTTTCACAGTTGTACTTCTTTACCACTTTTTTATTTGCATTATACATTCCTGTATGCTACTCATATCATTTTTGTTAATGAAATACATATTTCAACAACTCTTACACTCATATTTTTACTTCACGTAAATAGAGATTACTTAAAATATTTTCACTATAGGTATTGTTTCTTTTTCGAGCTCCGTCAAGTGGATCTCAGTTTTGTGTGTTAGAAGCTAACCTTAATACTGAACAATTAACATTTTATCTGAAATTCTTAAGTGCCGAACCATTTAGACTTCAAAGGAGAACTAACTGTACCAAGGTTACCTCTAGACATCGTTCAATTTCGCCCCGAAGCAAAGAGAATGGTTTCTCAATATAAATTACTTATACCTATAACATAAATTCGGGATTAAAACAAATTTTAAATGTGTATTTAGCCAAAAAGAAATATTTTCAAATCATTATTTAAACCCTAAACTCTTCATATGCCATCATCCCATATTTGTCATTTGTTAAATTAGGACAATTTTAAGAATACACTGTAGAGTTTGAATTATTCTCCATTCTTAAGAACACAAAACTAATAAAATTAATTACATTCATAATTAAATTAGAAAAGTTATACCCAAAATTTTGCCCGACCAAAGATATACCCGCTCATGATGGCGCCACAAATGGAACAGGTGGATCCATAAATTTGTCACAGCCAATAGGAAGCTGCAGCGCATGCGTACTTATTGCAGCAGAAGCTGTGTAATCGGATATGCTCGGATTTTATAGGAACACTATATGCGCTGCATGTATGTCTTTGTGTTGACTGCTATAAATTGTGAGCAGGTTTACAACATGAATCACTGTCTAGATTTTCGGCCATCTAGTATAATACAATCTAATTTATTTAAACTTCCAATAAAACAGTAATTAAACTAGAAAAAAGTGGTATCTTAGAAACATAATATTGGCTGACATTGCTATTCTGAATTATTGTGTGCTATTTTAGTTAAATTTAAATAAAAATTAATTTTTAGGAGATCCCGAAACTTTTGCCAAGGGAGGTGCAAAAGTTTTTTTCTTCCCCGACGAGCGCCAGTTGCCTCAGGATCGCCCCGCCATACCCATACCACAAGTTACCCACGAATTAGGTGATGTCGCCTACCAGGTACGTACCTGCGAGGTTGAAGATGATGATGACTTTTGTATAGTAGATAAGAACGAGGACTTGGGGACATTGCCAAAGAGCAGCGAACCGGAAATTGTCTGGTTTACCAAAGAGCCAGTGCAAATCATAGACAACTTCATATCGATACCCGTTGGCAGAGCAAATGCCCTAAAAACTCCAGAACACTTCCCCACCCCTACAGTAAGATACACCCTGTGCGAAATGACTATCGTATGGCATATGTATGGCGGGAACGATTTTAAGGTGCCGGATAAAGAGAGTAAAAAGAAGACTGTTAACTTCTCAGATACAAAGTTGGATACAATTAGTTTTTCTAATAGAGACTCGGGTTTCGTGAATATTACCAGTGCTGCGGATAAGAAACTGGGAAACATTCCATGGACTCTGAGAGGTGGTGCTAACAGGGATCACAGCGTGTTGATGGAGCTCCAGCTTAATAAGGTAAATTTGTAACAATTCAAGTCAATGTCGATGTAAATAGAGATTACTTAAAATATTTTCGCAATATAGGTACTGTTTCTTTTTTGAGCTTTGTTAAATGGATCTCAGTTTTGTGTCTTTAGAAACTAACTTTAATACTGAACAATTAACATTTTACTTCACCATTTAGACTTCAAAGGAGAACTAACTGTACCAAGGTTACCTCTAGACATCGTTCGATTTCGCCCTGGAGCAAAGAGAATGGTTTCTCAATATAATTTGCTTATACCTATAACACAAATTCGGGATTAAAACAAATTTTAAATGTGTATTTAGCCAAAAAGAAATATTTTCAAATCATTATTTAAACCCCCTTTTCATTTTGTCACTGACCGTTCCCGGCCTCAGTTCATTGTAAGCTCTCAGTTCAACTCTTTGTCGGACTGCTAGTGGACATCATAAAAAAAAACAATTGTACTGACTATTTTAGAATCTCATGTTTTTTCTTGCTCACTTCAGCCAATGATAATTTAAAATGTTAAAATATGTAATGAATGCTATAAATTGAATTGATTTGTTAAAAGTATGTAATTAACATATGTTTCAGTTTCAACGGATCAAATAATGAACCATTTACATTTTGTTATATAAATAGTGAGATAAAATACCAATAGTCACTAGGTAAATTATTGAGGCTAAACATTTTTTTGCATTTAAATACTGTCTGAGTAATACAAAATGCTTTAGTGTTGCTGACAAAAAACAGTCCGAGACATATTCAGTGATAAGCAATCCGGCAGCAGTGAATCTTGATCTACCATATTATTAGGTCAATAAATTAATTTTTACTCAAAGAGTAATTAGACATTTTTACCTAGATTCATGAATGATTAACATATTTTACCTAAAATATGTATTTGTTAATAAAAACAAATGTATAGATTAAGAAAATCACTGATGGTTTTCAAGGAGATGCAGAAAAATTGAAATTTGCTTAGACTAAACGTTAAAAGACTGATACCAAAATACCCATATTGTAGAAATTTTTTAATGTTTACTAATTTTATTAGATTTTTTTTAATATATCCATTACGTATTTATAATTGAATATGAATTTTTAATATTATGCTCAATTACATGTTCAGTGTGTAATGGTTTATAAAGTAGGATTGTAGTCATCCTCACTTTGATTTTGACACAAATTGCAAAATTCAACTAAATTTAAGACGGCTTCTATCACATTCAAGACTAGGTGTTGATGTTGAAATGCTTGCGTTGCGAGCTACTACATAAGACAATTTGAAATATACCACTACTATACCACTCAGGTGGCATGGACTGCTGGTTACAGTATATTGTTATATCCACATATCCTCCCTCCATATGTGTGGTGTGATCTCCACATTTGTGGGAAATAAATGTGGGAATGAATGAAAGACACACTATTATTGTGTATGTGGTCCTGGCATGGCAACACTGTTTCACTTCAATGCTCGAACGTCTCAGAAAAATTGTAGCATACCAGACACATGTTACCAACTTTTTTGGATTGTTTTGCATATAATAATAATAATAATAACGTCTTTTATTTGTTCCATTAAATATAAGTACATGAAAAATGTCACATAGGAAATACAATAACAAAATGGAAAAAATTCTCGAGCGAAATTCAGATTGCAGCTAGGAGCTGCACTCTGATCTTCCATTTAACTCAAACTCTACAACATAATTATAAAACTACTAGTAAAAGAAATGACAATAGGTGCAAAATATGACTAAACAAAATACTAATTTAACATGCAACTAGATATTATTATTCTGCGTCTCTTGAAGGATGGCTTTATATCGAACTTTAAATTTACCAACTGTAAGTGACTTAAGGAATACAGGTATAGAATTATATATTTTAGAGTACATGTAAGTGAAAGATCTTTCAAACAGTGCAGTAGTGTGGTGTGGGATTACTACACGCGACTTGTATCTAGTTTCGATATCATGAATACTATCATGTGTAATAACTTTCTCAAATAAATATTCGGGATTCTGACTTATCTTAATAGAGTGAAACAAGGTAGCTGCCTGCAAGCGGAATCTGTTCTCCATATTTAACCAGTTTAATTCACAATTTATGGGATACATGGTGAACCTTCTTAAACCGAAGATAAAACGTATACAGTAATTTTGAATTTTTTGAATCTTATATTTATAATTTACATCTAAACAGGGACTATAAATCAATGAACTATAAGTAAACTTAGATAAAATAAGAGATTCAGAAAGCATAGTTTTTACTGACCTAGTTAAGGAGTTTCTATGTGGATACAGCATACGCATGCATGCATATGCAGACTGAATACATTTAGATACATGAGAACGAAATCTGAGTGATGTATCAATAATTAAGCCTAAATTTCTAGCCTCTTGAACAACTTTCAGGTCAGTATCATTCATTTTTATGACGGTATCGATTACCTTAGACCGCTGATTCCTGTTACCAAACAAAAGAACATTAGTTTTATTAGCATTTAAGTTGAGTCCATGACTTTTGGAAGCTTCTAAAATCGATTCTAAATCAGAACAAATACTAGCCGCCGCGACATTAATATCACGAGGATAAAATGAGTAATATAACTGTGTATCGTCGGCATACATCATCATTTTACAATGGGAAATGTAACTAAAAAGGTTAGATGTGTATAAACAGAACAACAGTGGCCCAAGTATCGAACCCTGTGGCACTCCCTTATTCAAGGCGGCAGTGAGAGATAATGCACAATCAATCTTCACCTGCTGAGAACGGTTAGACAAATAACTATGTAACATATTTACAGCATCTGAACAGAACCCCATATATTTTAATAAAGTCGTTAACAAATTATGATTTATTGAATCAAACGCTTTGCTGAAGTCTAAAAGTATTAAATATGTTAATTTTCCCTCATCCGTAGCTCTAAAAATATCGTCAGTGACCTGTAATAACGCAGTTGTACAGCTGTACTGAGGAAAAACCTGACTGATACTTAGGCAAGATATCATAAGAGCGTAAATATTCGCGAATCTGTGCATTCATTAAGGATTCTAAAATTTTAGAGAATGTGGGAAGTAAACTAATAGGTCTGAGATCCCCAAAATCCTCTATTACAGACTTTTTAGGAATTGGTATGACGACGGCTCTTTTCCACTGATCAGGAAAATAGCCCTCCAACAAGCAACTGTTCATAATGTTTAAGAGATGGTATTTTATCTTCGGATAAGAAATCTCGATCATTCTCAAATTTATACCATCAGACCCAAATGAGTTAGTTTTTAACTTTCCAATGGCAGCATCAATTAAGTCAATATCAACTAGCCTAAAACAAAAACCATCAGAATGAATACCATTTTTTAAGTTATTGGTATAATAATTTTTCAAGTCATCACTCACAGCTGAATCGGGTATACTATTTAAAAAATAAGTATTAATTTCATCAGGTTTGCATAAATTAGGGGGGATTTTAGGTTGACTCTTTTGAATATTTAAATGTTTCAAATTTTTCCAAATAAGAGATGAATTTTTAGTATTTGACAACCATTTGAAATATATTTTCTTTTCATTTCTAATAGCCGATGTCACTTGATTTCTCAAACTTTTATATGTATTCCAATCAGCCAAAGATTTTGACTTTTTAAACTTTAATTTAGCTTTGTCACGAAGCAACATGCGAGCTTTTATTTCGTTATTAAGCCAGGGAGCGAAAGGTTTAGTAAATCTCATAATTCTCTCGGGTGCATATTTGTTAAAAATCTGCAATAAACAGCTGTTGAGTATATTAATCTTATCTTCAATATCTATGCAATAATATACATCATCCAATTGTGTCCATAGTTGTCATTGTACATTTTATCAAAATCGATATTTCTTAAAGGCCGACAAGTTTTGTACACGGCGATTTCGCAGAACATTAATAGACAAACTACAAAAACAGCATCATGATCCGAGAATTCATACGGAATTACACCAGATTCAAGAACAATATCATTGTTTGAGGTTAAGACCAAGTCTATAGTAGAACAAGTTTGTGCAGCAATTCTTGTTGGTGTTGCTATCAGTTGAGTCAGCTGCAACTCGTCTAAGAAATATTCAAATTTACTACGATCATTCGAACCGACATTAGAAACATTTATATTAAAAATATCTTTTGAAAGGTTGAGTAAGAATGTATTATTTTTCTATTTTCTCTGTTTATTAGGCCATCAGAATACATGTTAAGGGGGGCGGAAAAGGGGAGGGTGATTAACTGTATAGTAGCGGTGTATATTCAATTAATGCATGTCATGAGTGGTGTCAAGAATTAATTGGTTGATGGTGTGCATACATTGAATTGGTGCCTCAACTATGATAAGATTATTCAGAATAAAAGTTATTTGCAAAGGTTATTCAGTGATTCAAATGTACGGTTGTTCAAAATTGTGTGTATTAACGAAGTTGTAGTGTATTCTATAGCATAATATTTTTAGGTGCGATTTGTACATGAAGTTTATCCAGAAACAACAAAAGAAGCTTCGAGGCAGGTTCTGACTATTTCAGAGGTAGAAATTAGGGATAGATTAGAATGCAGTCAAATAAACAAGTTTTTATATGAATACATTAGTCAGGCAAGACCAAAGCAAACAAATTCTAGCATGGTTAGTAACTTTAAAAATATACGGCACTGGCTCCATTAAAAAAATTATGCTCATTTTAGGTTGTTATAAAAGCAGTCCATATTAGACCCGATCCCAAGTTGAAAACTCAAGAGTGTGTATTGAAGGTGTCCATATTACCTCTGCGGCTGAATATCGATCAAGACTCTCTGTTATTCTTAAATACATATTTTCAGGAGCTTGCAGGATGCACATCGACCGCTACAGGTAATATTGTGATTGAAATCTTTTGAACATTATCACAATTTGAGTGTGCCAACCTCTGTACAAATAAGAATGCCGTACTTTTAGACAGCGATTGCCCACCACCACTCACTTACACCTACCTGATGCGCAGTCTGTGGATATTACAATTAAACCTTGTCCTCATGGACGCGAAATTCACGGATTTTTTCACAAATTTTGCAACTTCTGTTTTAATTATTTATGGCGGGAAAATCGACTTCTGACAAAATTTGCGAAACTGTAAAACAGTACAAATATTACTGCTCCTTTCATTATTATGTGGTGTTAATCAATTTGTTTTGAGCTTCTGACAATTTACCATGGCATTACATGATGAAAATAATAGAAAATTTTATAGTTGACAGAATTTGTTATAAATAGAAGTTTTCCCACCATTAAACAAATTGCGCAAATACTTGCGAATTCCACATTCAAAAGGACAAAAGGCTTTAGAACACATACACACTATTTACTATTGGTTACAAATTCTGAGCAGGTTTATAACATTAGTCACTCTCTACAATTTTGGAAGTCAACTATAGTTTTATTTTTAAGAATTGAAGAAATTTATTTACATCCAGAAAATGTGTCAGAAAATTGGTCCTACCATACGTAAAATGATCCGCTGATTCCAAAAATGTTAAAAAAAGGGTGTCCCATTTAAAAATAAAAATTTACGGTCCTGAACTCCGAAATGACCTCAAAGAATTTATGGCACTATCTAGTATAAACCCACCCAATTTCAAATTTTTATCAGCAGTCATAAAAAAGTTATGTGTTCCCACTTTCCGTTGCCACCCGGTATTTACTCCTCATTTTTTTGTTAAACTATTCTATTTGGATTTCGTTCTCTTCCAAGAGTCTTAGAGTATTTAATTTAAAAGGTCAATTTCTGTTTGTTTAAATGAGTGTGTATATATATAATCCAAATCTCTTTTACCACATAGTGTAGGGTTAAACAAATGTACCTTTCGTTAAAATTTAAAAATGGAAGTAGTAGCCAGTATTTTTTAAATTCTTTATAGAAGACAAGCAAAACTCTGCCTCCAAGCATGGTACCCCCACTCATCAACCACCTGTCTTGTCATTGGGGGAGGGAAATGAAGAAATAATAAAACAGCAGGCCAAAAAAGTGGTAAACGAAAATCTAATAATGCTTATAGAGGAGAATAGGTCGCAAGAAGAGTCCAGTGAAGCAGCTGGTCCCTCTACCAGCTCCGTTTCTGATGATTCTCCAATATACTTTAGGTAAGATGCATTTCATTTTAGCAGCATTAAAGGATGTTATGAACTAAGTGTGTTTCTTCAGAAGGATAATAAGGACACGGAAATAAACATTAATTAAGCAACCTGTAGTTTTAAAATGTCTTATTTAGATAAAAATTGTCAAATCAAAGAGACAGAAAATTTTGAATCTGGCCTATTGTGTATAGTACACTTAGCAATTTCAAGGACATCACCTAACAATTTTTTCGTCTGTTAAATTGCGTCGCCTTTGTAATACTTGTCTGTCAAATCACCTGAATTTCAATCTAAAATTGTGTAATTTGCTGTAGTGTGGCGACACCAACTTTAGTATTTGGAAGCGTACACATCATACCATAAATGTCATAATATGACATTTGATATTGAGACTATAATAGTTTGTTTTTTAATGAGAACCTACTTATTTAATTTGGTTTGCAAAAATGTACATATTTATTATTCATTATATTGCTGACTACATCATTTGTGCTGTGAAGTGCTGCCACTCGCAGTGAGTCACTGGAAATGTACAAAGGAACAGACTAGAAGAAGCACGGTTGCTACGATTTAGCCGACGATGGTTGAATTATTTACTTTCAAATGCTTCTCGGTTAGAAAGTGTTGAAACATCGTATTAAAAATTAGTTGAAATAGACTAGATACTTACTATAAATCGATATTAGGTAATATTCAAAAATTGATTAAGAGCTACTGCGTTAGCTTGTTTCTAAGCAGTGATGCAGATATCTAATTTCCTCAACTGCAGCAAAAATACGCTGTTGAAGATCATGATGATAATGGACGTTTATTGCACAACACATTCCCACATCACATCTGCTAATTCTTGACTAGAATAAGATATTTTTAAATAAAACGACATAAATGAATCTACAATCGTTGAAACACGACCACACCGCATAGTGGGACTCGACTCAGTTGTGCACAGAGTTGAACAGGGTCGGACTAAGGCTCGTAAAATAATTCTTCATTAATTTTCTGGAATACATGGTACTTTAGACCACAGGATGCTTAATAAAAATTGTTTATTTTCACGTCCTTTGAGGGAACTCATTTATTTCAGAAAGACACTATACAGGGTTAACTATGTCTATGTACAAATGTTTTAAGAGAGGAAATTATAAATTAATGGAATCAACTTTCAAAACCTTTCCACAAAAAAAAAAAAATTTCAGGATCCACATGAAACCTCAATTTATTGCCGACTCATGTGGCCTGTAGCCACGTTTGATGTTTAGAGAGTTGAGCAACCAGCAACAATTTGTTGTCATAATTGAAACCTGATGCATTTATGTTTGTGATTTTCTATTTTTTTTTCAGTTCTTAGTTCTTATTTTTTCAATTTTAAACGTTTTATGATAATTAAATAGAGAAATTTGTGCGCATACAATTATTTTCGTATAATAAAGTTTGCTGATTTGTTTTTGTAGGTCATCGGACAAGATTTTATAATTAAAGACTACGACTGATGCATTCAAAGTTTTCTATTACCTATTAATATTTCTTTTGTTCAAGTTTCTTGAGGGCATTTTAATTGTACGCAAAGTGTATGGCCAATTCTGATGGACCTGTAGTAAGTTAAAATGCAATTTTGACAGTTTACTGCTGTTACCTGTTAGGTGTTATTATTAATGTTCATTTTTGTCGTTTCTACAATTGGAAATACTGTAAAAAAACTGCTACATGGTAGTTGACAGATCTAAACCATCTGTAACGATGCATGATGCTTATCATTGGCGGCAATTTTCTGGAGGAAGAGGGTTGTGGCCTATTTTTTTAACATTGAGCTAGAATTCTGGAATAATGTTTTTATTGTCTTTTAGGCCTCCTTGAGCATGTGGTTAAAATTTTTGTAGTTGTTGGTAGTTAACCCTGTATAATATTTAGAAGAACAGAATATATTTGTCTAGATATACAGGGTGTTACAAATTAGTAGGTCAAGCCATTAACCATCTATTTTTTTAACTAAAATAATGAAACGTTTCTTATGCCAGTTTTTATTTCACAGCTCCCATTTTCAAAATACAAGGTGTCATAATTAAAATTTTTAAAATGATATTTATTGATGGCTGTGGTGATTTTAGATATTTAATACAATATTTAATTTGTGTCAAACCGAGTGTATCCAAAGAGTGAAAAAAAAAAATATTTGTGCTTTGATATTTTAGACTAAAATTACTCTGTCTCTCACTGAAGATAAATATGTGCCAAATTTCAAACAAATATTTCTAAAATCACCGGAGCTATCAATAAAAATCATGGTTGACAATTTGTGTTGAAAATGGAGCTTTGAAATGAAAAGTGACATAAGAAATCCTTTTCCAATCCAAAGAATATGTGGTTAACGGCTTAACTAATTTATAACATCATGTATATAACAACTTTCAAAATGCTTTTTTTTATAGGTCTATCATATTTTCTCCAGACGTACCGATACGTTTGGACTACCACGGTAAACGTGTGGACATGACACATGGTTCTCTCCACGGTCTTGTGATGGGTCTGGGTCAGTTGAATTGTTCAGAGTTAAGACTGAAAAGTGTGAGTTACCGCCACGGCATACTAGGGTTCGACAAATTAATGTCATTCTTGCTGCAAGAGTGGCTGAACGATATCAAGCAGAACCAAATTCCTAGCCTGCTCGGTGGAGTTGGCCCAATCTTTGCTGTAGTTCAATTATGTAAGTATTCACTCCAACTGAAAACATGATTACATATTTTAATATGTAAAATAATACAATAATATTTTGAAGTTGACGAAATAAGAAGGTAAAGAATTTGTAGAAAGAAGTCAAATTTAACATCTACACTCATATTTGAACAATAATAGTTTGGAAAAGAGTTTATTGCAAAACTAGTTTGTTTTTAAGTAAGCAACAATAAATAGTTTATTAAAAGTTTCGATTTCATTTATATGAGTGGTATATTGAGTGATCCATTTAATCTAATAAATTAAAATAACTTGAAATTATATATATACAAAAATAAGCTCGATGAAAAAATAATATCTTCTAAGGGAACATCTGCCTATCTTAATGTCATCCTTTCCTCTCCACTCATTTCCTGTGGGTGGGGTGGAGGTTAACTTTAAAACATTTTTTTTATACCTGATAAATGGTATTTAATGAAAAACAAATATACTATTAATTTTGATTATGATCTTGAGAATTTATAACCGAATTGCTGATCTTGGGATAAGTTATGACTCCAAATTAAATTAAGTCACATCATTACAGCCAAAGCTCTTACATTGTTGTGGTTTATTACGAGACAAAGAAATAATTTTGATAATGTTACAGGAGTGTTCAAATGATACTGTACGCATAATGAGTATCCTGATTTTTTGTTATGTAATAATCAATAACCTTATGGATCTTAAGCAACTTGTGTATCTATTACCCTTTTATACTCCTTATGGGAGCGATGTTGGGGAAGGTGCGCGGCACTTATAATTTTTAAGTGGTTGGCATTTCATATTAAAGAAATGTCAAATTTCGTCAATTTTGAGGGTTTTTTCCAGTTTTGTAATAATTTCTTCATTACCCCGTTTTTTATTTAATGTGGAAAGTTTTATGAAATTTTTTTTTAAAATTCCATGAATTTTGGGATTTTCAGAAATTGATTTGGTTTTTTGAAGCCAAACCCTTGTTAACCCTTGTCAAAAGTTTTATGAACATTTTTTTTAGTTTTATAATTTCGAGATTTTTTAAATAGGTAGTCAAATTTTTTTTAACATTACGAAAAAATGTGGAATTTTTATTGTTTTCTTGTCAATTTTTATTTTAACACCCTGTATATCAAGCTTTTTTTAATAACCCTATAAATTTGAAGCGATACGACAGTGATTCCAGAAATAGTAAATTTTTTTTATTAAAAGATTAAAAAGTATAAAAAAAATAGAAAATCTAACCTCATGATCAGTAAGACGATTCACAGGGGAAAATGGCAAACAGATGCAAACGAGTCTCAGGAAAATGTAAATTTAGTTAAAAAAGTGTGAAAAAGACGCTATGACGTTAGATTATAGGAAAGTACGCTAGACGTGTTGCATTCAGAGGCTCAACACTTCACAAAAAATTTACATTTGGCAGCAAATCGCCCTTTTTCGAGTCGAAGTGTGGGAGCGAGAGTCACCTGCAGCTTTCAATATATAGTAATTAGCATCTCGAATTGAATTTCTTGTACATGCTGATGAAGTTAAAAAAATCAAAATTTGATATTTTTTTTATAAACAAAAATATTTTACTTTGTTGTGAGTTAACACGTTCACTGCAGAGGCTGATAGAGCTTGATTGCCTACCGTGCGATACCAGTCGCATATATATCTGATAACGGTCTGGTCCATTATGGCGGTACCAGATACATATGACTGGTAAACGTTTTTATAAATTTTCTCCTTTTTTCAGCTGCTAATTGTTAGGATATATTTTTTTGCTGGAAGTTAGTAATATATAAACAACTATTGATATTTTACATGATTCGCCGATCGATATTCTAATAATGACAATAAAAATTTAGATTGAGAAAAATATTACTTTTTTTAATATTAGAATGTCTCTCATTGAAACAGGGGAAGCATAGAACATATCTTGAAATCAAAATATATCACTAGTCATACCAGTTAAATAGAATAGAATAGAATAGAGTTTATTAAGTGTAAATTATACAGCGAGTACAAAAGAATACATGACTAAAAATACAGTTAATGATTAAAATTCACATCACAATAAAACAAAAGTTTATTAAAACACTTAAACGGTGAGAGTTCATCTTGACAGACGATTTTCAACTTCACCGTGTCGGCTGAAAATTGTTCCAAACTAATACTTCACTCACCCGACAATGTGGGGCAAGTAGTGACTAAATAATGGTATGCTAACTATTGATAAACATTGACAGGACAGAACTTTACAACAACGAATATAGTGATTCACGCTTGACATACCTTTTAAATCGAGTGATCGCCATATCAAGGCAATCATCAGGCAGTGCATTTATTATCTTACAAGCAATATATGAGAAACTCGACTGAAATAATGTTGTTGAATGTGTAGGAATGTCTAAACCCATTCTATGCCTTGTCAGACGATCATGTACCTCATATCTATACCTTAACCTACTGTACAAATATTCAGGCATTTTGTCTATAACAATTTTAAATACAAAACACATTAAATGAACTTTCTGCCTTTCATCCATTTTCAACCATTTTACTTCCCTTATGTAATGACTTGTGGGCTCTCTTCTTGGCAATTGCAAACAATATCTTATTCCGGCATTTTGTACTCTTTGGATTCTTTGCTTTGCTCTTCCAGTAAGACATGGCTGATATACACAATCACAGTAATTAAATAATGATAACATCATAGAGTCCACAAACAACAGTTTAACATTTTTAAGTAAAATATTCTTATACTGATACAGAGATTTAAGTCTTAAGAATGCAAATTTAATTTTGCTTTGTATATGAAGTTCAAAGCTTAAATTTTCATCTATAATTAGACCAAGATTTTTACTCTAGTATTATATTCTAAAGTTTCCCTCTAATTTTGATATTGTGATTTAGTTTTATGTTATCCAAACAGTTTTTAGAACCAAAAGCAATTAATTGTGATTTAGATGGATTCACTTGAAGACCAATATTGGTTATGTAAGTCACCAGGTCATTAACTTCTTTATTTACAATTTCAACTGCCACTTCGGTTTCATCATATGGAAAACTCAGGAAAAGTTGGAAATCATCGGCATACATATATAATTTACAATTTTGTAGTATCTCAGGAGCATCCGCGGTAAAGACATTGAATAACAGAGGCCCTAAAATAGACCCTTGGGGTACACCGCACTCGACAGTATAAGGTTCTGAAAATAAATTAACATTTTGTTGTTGAATTCTAGTTATAACATTCCTTTTATTTAAGTAATTGGAGAACCAAATTAGACTATTTTCTCTGACCCCATTAGACTGCAATTTTGCTAATAACAATTCAAAGTTCACAGAATCAAATGCCTTTGACATGTCCATTAGAATTAAAATAGATGTCCTTTTTCTATCTTTAGCAGAGATTATATCATCAACGATGCTAGACAAAATTGTAGTGGTACTGAATCCTTTACGAAATCCTGATTGATGAAGTGGGAATAACTTGTGTATGTTTAAATGTTCATATAATTGATTGTACACAATTCGTTCCAAAATTTTTGATGCAACTGGTAGAATCGTTATTGGACGTAAATCCTTAGCATCTTTCACCTTATCTGTTTTTGGGATCGGTTGTATTATTCCAGTTTTCCATTCACTTGGTATTCTACCTGATTCAAGTGATACATTGATTATGTGAGTTAAGGGTAATACACAATACGGTAGAAGCAATTGTAGCATATATAAGGATATACCATCATAACCAACTGATCTAGACTTGATTTTATGTAGCACCTTTTTTACATAGTCTGGTTCAATCAACTGAAAATTAAAGTTTGGTATATCAATTTTTTCATTATATAGATCAATTATGTTTCTATCAATTTGAGGTTTTGTTATAGCAGTTTTGAAATAATTGCTAATCATTTGAGGATCACTGAGATCTTGTGGTAAGTCCATGTTTGAAATGTTAGTTCTAATTCCAAGACGTTTCGCTTCTAGCCATATGTTTGTAGTGTTGTTCCGGTGTCTATTAAATTTATGACCATAATATACAACCTTCTCTCTATTTATAGCTTTTTTCACCTCTGTTCTTATTTGTTTATAATAGATACGTGTTTCATTTGTTGGATTTTGATTGCATCTTTTCCTAGCCTTTTCTCTTTGTTTCATTAGGCATTTAATATTAAAGGTTATCCATGGCAAGTTTTATTTTTTTTTAAATGTGTCTGGTATCGCACTGGACACAAAGTATATTTATAAAGTGCGTTACCAGTCTCCGATATCTGGTACTTCCCAGAAGCATAGAAATGTCGGGAATGTAATGCGATTCAAGTAGGTATCTGTAATGTAATTGTACAACGCGTAGTTTTCGAATTAATGGTTTCGCTACTTGCGAATAGATGTCATCTACTGAACTCGTGGCAATGGAAAGTGCACTACCAGTTCCATGAGGCTGGTAATGCAGTGAATGTGTTAATTGACTGATTATTTTAATTTTACTTTTTTGAATTGTCATGTACTGTTGTACTGGCCAGTATAATAATGTCCAGTTGACTAGAAGTTGAAACTCAACTTCTGGTTAAACTGCAATTTAAGTATTGTAAACGTCAATTGAAGGTTGAAGTGTTGATTTAGCAACTTTTCACTCAACTGACAGTTACAGTTGATTTTGAATTTCAACTGTCTGTTGAAGGGTACGCATATCCCTAAAATTTTTTGGATAAATTCTAAATCACCCTGTATACATTTAGCACTCACCTTTAAAAACGATACATAAAGAAATACAATATAACCGAAAAATGAAAGGGCCGGTAGTTAATTCAATTCCATGACATAAATGTACTTCTAGTTAAATATGAGGGAAATATTATACATTACTAAATGCTTCATTCAATTTACATTTATAGTGTACTATAAAAACAATTAGAAAATAAATGTTTGTCATTAGCATTTGTTAAATCAAGTAACTAAAAAATATAAATAATAACTTTTATTAAACAGTCATGTGTGGTTTGGGTATTTAAAATGTGATGATTTTTGAGATTTTGAATTTTGAGATATTTAGTTAAGATTTTATTTAGTGCAAGGTGTCAGGGATCTATTTTGGCTACCAATTGAACAGTACCAAAAAGATGGGCGCATCGTAAGAGGGCTACAAAGGGGAGCAAACAGTTTCACCACCTCAACTGCTATGGCTGCATTAGAATTAACATCACGAATTATCCACTTAATACAGGTGACATATTTAGTAATAATTTGATCAATCCCTCAATTATATGTTCCTATGTTTCAGGTAACTGCTGAAACTGCTTACGATATGCTATCGCCCGGTCCTAGTGTAAGACGAAAGATCAAGGCCAAGGGACGCAGGAAGAGGTACCATCAGCCGCAAGATATCAGAGAAGGCATGACAAACGCTTATAATGTCGTCAAAGAGGTAAATCAAATCTCTCATATCTCATTGCTAAGAAATCCCTTAAAATATATGGAAAAATTCAAAATGTTTTAGGTCGATTCTGATTCAAAATAATTTTCACTGAGCAGATTTTCGATAGTAAGGTTTGTTGTGTTATCTATAAACGTGTTGTCAGTTTATTAAGTATTTATTTGGTAGGTGGTATACAATTTTTGCACTGCATTTCTGATTTTTTTTTTTTTAATTTTGTCTTCAAAAACTAAATATAACATTTTGGTATTTTGAGTAGTGGGGTAGTGGGTTTTTGTAATTTCATAGTGTATATAAGATGGTTTGTAAAGAATGGGTTACAGAGAAACATGCTTTAGTAAAATGTCGTTTACTTGCGCTACACGGGCTTAAGTTTTTATTTTAAATTTATTCCATAATGTAAACCTTTAGTGATAATAGCATTTTAAAATTCAAGTCCTATCTGCATCTTGAATAAATACAGAATATAAGTATCGATAAAAGGGCTTGTATATCCAACCAAAAGCAACAAAAAAATGTTAAAAAAAAAATATTGTAAAACGAATAGTTTTTTCACAAATTACACGAAACGAAATTACAAACTAAGATACAATTAAGTTTCCCAGAAAATCTTAAAGGTGTAACGTTCGACAATATTGCAGCTGCTGCTAACCTAAAAGTGTTAGTAGTCATGGTAGTATTGCGGCTAGTGTGTTTCATTTTGCTTTAGTGTTTGTTTGTGATTTCTGAGTGTACAGTGCGTTTAAATAACTTTGATAACATTTGGATCAGCTGTAACTTTTCTGGATTTAAAGATATCGGAATGAAACAAAAACCATATTACATAGTGGACTACCAAGTTTTTTCTTATTAGAAAAAAAAAACAAAAGACCAATGATTTTGAGAGATCTTAACCTAACTTATATTTTTTTAAATGGAACGCCCTGTATATTATTGGATATTTGGATTCTACTCAAAATTCCAAGCATATTTTACTAAGCATATCCTATTCATATCTTCAACTGTTTCTTTGTAATAGTTTTACTAACATGTCAAATTATCATAAAATTACTCTACTTGTATGCCATTTTCCTCAACAGAACAAAATACTAAGGCTCGATTGTTACCAGCACGGCTCAAGCAATGCCGAACTTCAGCTTTAGCTCAGTGCAAAGTGTGTCATGAACAAGTAGAGCAATTTTTATGATAATTTGACATGTTTGTAAAACTATTTCTCAGAAACAGTTGAAGATAGGTATAGGATATGCTTTGTAAAATATGCTTGGAATTTTGAGTAGAATCCAAATATCCAATAATATACAGGGCGTTCCATTTAAAAAATATAAGTTAGGTTAAGATCTCTCAAAATCATTTGTTTTTTTTTTTTTTTCTAATAAGAAAAACTTGCTAGTCCACTATGTAATATGGTTTTTGTTTCATTCCGATATTTTTAAAAACAGAAAAGTTACAGCTGATCAAAATGTTATCAAAGTTATTGAAACGCACTGTACATAAACAAAAATGGAACAATTTATAGCGAATATGACCAAAACTCTCTAGTTACGAGACATTTTTATGGTAAACACTTTTCGCAAGCAACATAAGTCATTTTGAACACTATTAACTAGTAACTATTTCACATTTTATTGTGTTGTGAAAAGAGCTCTAAGAAAACCATATACAGTAATTATATTTAGGTGTATTTATATATTTTCAGGTTTAATAATATTGTGTGAAACTAGCTACTCTGTGGGCTAAAGCCCCAACCAGCGTTGAATTACACCCACAATATCTACCCATATTTTCTTTATTATTAGCTTTTGTAACATTTTCTACTGTTTAAGAAAGGTATTTTAAGCTAATATATATCAAATCTCCTACAATTCCTATCAATGAAGTCATATATTGTATGTTCTCTGATACCAAACATCTAGGTATGCTAATGAACATCCACAGACAAAACTCTATTCAATAATTATCTAAAGAATTTAATCTATTTACTAACCTAATATACTCTATATATATTAATCTCTGGAGTGGGAACTAGAAATTCAACCACAATAGATGAGATCTGACCTATTTCTGCATTTTTAGAATTGCTTCATCAGGTGGCCTCCTTTAAGTTGAGTCAAATAAACATCATAACGACCTACTAAAATAAATAACAAAATTTACCTTTTATGTATCATTTTTTTATATATTTTCAGGTATTATTATATTTAGGTGTATTTGTAAACGACATTGTCAAATATTCAAGATATGTTTGCAGTCATAACTCTGTTACCATTGGTCAGAGGAAAACAGTTGTTGTATCATACAACAAAATAAAGGCACTCATATTCCGGACACTGTATAAATTCTGCTTTGTCTAAATTCAAGGAAAAATAATCAATGCAATCAAATCTTGAATTGCAAATAACACATCTGATTAATTTTCATTATTATTTATTATTAAAATAAAAAAAATGAGTTTTATTCCACCTGTCTGCTTTATCAGATAAAATATCATAACAGAATATTGTTTTTTTTTACATCCATTACTCATAGTTTATTTTTATTTCTAACTTTTCAGGGCCAAATATTTCAAATAGATATGTATATTGATAGGTCGATTATTTTTAAAGAAAAAAAAATATATATTTATTTGACATCAATAAATCGGTCCGGTTTTGAGATATTCCCACTTTAACTTCAACCACAGTGAGTAACTAGGGCCCTCTACAAGATATCTAAAATTTAAGATTCAGATTTCTCAGTATCAAGAATTCCCTAGTCAAAATTTCTACTCTATTCTTACTGGAGTCTTATATTCATCTCACGACCATGAAATTTGCTGATATTTGAACGAATTTTGCAGTATTTGATGAGAGTCAATGACAATTTTATGATGAAAATGATAGAAAATGTTACAGCAAAATTCGTTAAATGTATTTCCAACCATTAAATAATATCTTCAAATTTCGCATCCATGAAGCAAGACTTAAAGGTGTTATCATTATGAAATAAAATGGAACTTAATACTTTTATAAACAGCTAAATTCTGACCCATTGATTACAAACCATCTTGTATAGTCTTGATGGAAGATTACGTTTACTTTATTGAAGTTAATGAATAATGAACTATCTTTTATTTTTGTTTTACAAATCTATACAGGTATACTACAGAGTACTTTACTACCATCCTATGATTTTTTGAAAACAAAAACAAAAAATCTTTATATTTCACAGGAAGCAATTCATTGTTTTTGATAATTTTTTTTTTTTTTTTATTTATGCAGCTATCACTTGCATCTGTATATTGAACACTATACAGGAAATAATTTTAAATTATATATAGAATGGTCCAAATTTGTATACATTAATTTTGAGAGGTGATAGGAGAGTCGAAAAATAAACAGATTTCACTCAATAAACATACCTTCAAAAATGAATCTTATCTGAAATACAGGGTGTTATAGTTTGATGAAACAAAAGTTTATCTGAGGAAAGTCGAAAACGAATCTTTTGAAATTTGGCACGTCACTGGCTATTTTTGATAGAGTCAGTATTCCATTAAAATTCTCTATTGAATTCTGAAGAATACATTTTTGTGCAATTTTGATTGAAGATGTTTTAGATTTATTTTCTGATAGAATTCGTTTAAATTATAAAATTAGTAGTTATGGACACATTTATGTGGTTTTATGTAATTTTGAATTAAATATCAATAAAACATATTTTTGACATTTTGATTTTAGTTCTGTATATCCTTTTATGCGCATGCACAAAAAATGAATTTATCTGCAAATAAATCTAAAGTGGCTTGTTTGATAAAAATTTCACAAGAAAGTATTCTTCATAGTTCAATAGGGAATTTAATGGATTCCTGATTTTCTCAAAAATAGTCAAGTGGAGTGCTATTTATTTCTAGAAAAGGGGCATAAAATCCCTGTAGCGGCACTTATAGATCTCTGTAACTACTTTTGATTTATACACTAGATGCAAGTTTACATAGAAAGATAGTGACCAAATTTGAAAAGGATTGTTTTCACTTTTCTTTAGATAAACTTTTGTATCATCAAACTTCAGCGCCTTGTATTTCAGTTATAGTGCATATTTGAAGGTATGTTTATTAAGTAAAATCCATTTTATTTTTCCTGTGTATCACCTCTCAAAATTAATATAAAAAAAATCTAAACCACCCTGTATATTTATGAAGGCTGCATTTACCTTTAGCGACATATTAAGCTTGTTTTCTCAAATTCTGTAGTGAATACTAATTTATTTATTTATTTATTTTGTAATTGTCATCTGTGGCTGGGCAAATCTCAATAGAGAAATGTGGGATTATTATCATATTTTTTGAACCACCCTTAAAGTACTGCTACACACAACCACACTGTGCCATCACTAAGTACCAATTTAAATTTTACTATAAAATAATATATAACAAATTCCATTTTGATTCCAGTGGAAACTAGGTTTCTACGCGCAGAATCGAAAAATTACTTACTGTTTTGCAAACCAGTAACCTGAAAACTAAAATAAACATAATAAAATAAAATGTTATGTTTACATATTGTCATTTAACTATATGGACATCAGCTGGTAATTTTTTCGTGTCTACCACCGTATCATATCATATCACGTATTTTCCTAAACGAGGTCAATATCAAAGGTTGTTAACATTGAGACTTTAAAACAATATGTAAAGTTGTAGAAAAACAAAACCCTCTGTATACAATTATTTTCCATTGCTGTTATGTTTTCTGTTAGTTTCATAGTTTGTTTAAAAAAGCAACAACGGGCAACACTTATCAGCACACAAGTACAACTAAGTCCAGGTGCTACCCGGTTGCAACGTAGATAAGAGTATTAGTCCAATTTAAAAAACAAATAATAACTTGACTATTAATTTGATTTAAAAAATTATATTAGTTAAATTACTTTTTTGTTTTTTGTTGTGAGTTTTGGGATAATCACTGCATATTACATAGGTGGTTAAATATTTGCTGTTTGTTTTCATTTTAACACATCTGCTGACTGGCCAAATCCTCATTAAAAAAATATGTGTAAAAATACAATAAACTTTTGACTGGTACTACCATACTGATTGTGAATTATTAATGACACTAATTTTAGAAATATTATGATGTTAAGTAATTTACTGCCTAACCTGGCTAATTAGAATCACCAACACTTAAAATTTTGTGACAGTTGGAACAGCCAAATTGAAGAGCAGAATCGATAAGTGGGCTAAGTACCAACTACATGTTTTTCTTATTTTCACAGAAATATACTCTATTGCGGATTTTCACACAAAAAGGCTAAGTACCACGTAATATACTTTTAGTGTTGAATTTAGTTTCTAGATGGCGCATTATCCATGTGCCAGATGCTTTCTCTTGTAAAATCGGCTAAGTACCATCAAACGCTTTTGTTGCCGCTGTTTCATCCATTTGTGTGATCTCTAACACAATAGTAGGTACCACAAATTTTGTTGTTTTCTATGTGTTTTTGTAATAAACGTCTACTTTAAAATGGAACACCTAGAGGCTAAAAAATGAAAATGCTCTTCAGGACCTTTTATGGTAAAATAGAAAAAACTATGTGTTGCTGGAGAAGTACATCAAACCAGTTTTGAGATAAATACCAAAAATGTAAACATTTCCAGTGTCAGTGATTAGATACAGTGGCAACGGTAAAGTCGAGATAAAAAAGTCCTTTAACGAATTGGAAAATTTGGAAAGTCTGACTGTTTTCAAGAAAGAAAAATGTGCAAAAGCCCTAAATAATGTTGAACTTCTAGTGATAATAAGCCAGTAAACATTAAAGCTGACAAAAAAGAAAATCTATTATCCACAATACCTTTTTTAAATAAAAATATAAACGCTTTTATTCTAACTGAAAAGTAAATTTTGATGTACCATCTTTTTTCTTTTTTGTTCATTATTCATGTTGATGTAGATAGGTAATGGTTTCAAAATAAATTAGAATCAAAATAATAGCCTTGTGTCAATTTTTTAAACATAAATAATATGGCACTTAGCTTTTTTAAGTATGATCATGATAGGCATTTAGCCTGTTCTAGTTTTACTGCTCTTTTCAATTTATTTTAAAAATCGGCTAAGTACCATCAAGCGCTTTTGTCGCCACTGTTTCATCCATTTGTGTGATCTCTAACACAATAGTAGGTACCACAAATTTTGTTGTTTTCTATGTGTTTTTGTAATAAACGTCTACTTTAAAATGGAACTCCTGGAGCCTAAAAAATGAAAATGCTCTTCAGAACCTTTTATGGTAAAATAGAAAAAACTACGTGTTGCTGGAGAAGTACATCAAACCAGTTTTGAGATAAATGCCAAAAATGTAAACATTTCCAGTATCAGTGATTAGATACAGTGGCAACGGTAAAGTCGAGGTAAAAAAGACCTTTAACGAATTGGAAAATTTGGAAAGTCTGAATGTTTTCAAGAAAGAAAAATGTGCAAAAGACCTAAATAATGTTGAACTTCTAGTGATAATAAGCCAGTAAACATTAAAGCTGACAAAAAAGAAAATCTATTATCCACGATACCTTTTTTAAATAAAAATATAAACGCTTTTATTCTAACTGAAAAGTAAATTTTCATGTACCATCTTTTTTCTTTTTTGTTCATTATTCATGTTGATGTAGATAGGTAATGGTTTCAAAATAAATTAGAATCAAAATAATAGCCTTGTGTCAATTTTTTAAACATAAATAATATGGCACTTAGCTTTTTTAAGTATGATCATGATAGGCATTTAGCCTGTTCTAGTTTTACTGCTCTTTTCAATTTATTTTAAAAAAACTGCACACCTCGTTCTTTGTCAAAGTTTAGAAAAAAATATTTTATGTTCTAAAATAAATATTAGAAGAGCATAAGATATTTTACGCTCGTTTTAAAAAGTAAAATATTATCTCTAAACTATAATTTTGGTACTTTGCTCACTTATCGATTTTACTCTTCAACTGCACTTGATATTTTATTCTAATGTTAAAACAGCACTTACTCAGAATCTTAAATGTGTTGGACACGAGCATGTTCTATTTCCGAAACAAAAAATCGTGGTTTATGGTCCAGAGGAAAAAATAGTATTATTTTTTAATACTCTACAAACGATTAAGTTATTAGGTGCCTTTTATCAAATGACTGCATGATATTAAATATTTATAAATAAAACTAAGATTACTTGGTTTTCAGGGAATTGGGGAAACATCGGATAATATCTTGCAAGTGGTATCTCGGGAGAAAGAGCAAAAAGGTTACAGTGGCATGGTGGGTGGGATGCTACGCCAAATCCCTCCGACAATTTTTAAACCTGTCATAATAGCGTCTGAGGCCACTAGCAACGTTCTAGGGGGTATGAGAAGTCAGTTAGTGCCTGACGCCAGAAGGGAAGCTAATCAAAAATGGCGGTGTGATGATGGATAAATATTTTGTGATATACTTAACAGACTGCTGTTTGTGATTATTTTTTAAATTTGTAAGGTTTATATAAGTTTAGATAAGAGATATATAGTAAACATTATTTTAACTATTACAATAAACAGTTTTTTTATTTTAAGTTTGTGTGTTATTTGAGATAAGAAATGTGATTTTTGTTTTCATACTGCTTCTGTATAAACAAATATTATTTAAAATTAACTTGAAATATACCTGCAAACTGAATTTCTGTTGAAAATGGACACCATGAAAATTGGTGTATGAACTGGTTTGTGTACAGGGTGATTCAGTTATAATGTCATTAATTTTAACCAGGTATTCGAAAGGCCTAATACGGACAGAAAATGGAAAACAAAATTTTGTGATATTTTATATAAGGTGGAACACCATCACACTTGCAAGTAAGAAAACCTGATATATGATCAGTACACAGGTAAGTAAATGGACATGCGAGAGACATGATATGTTCCATATTTCACTGGCCACCACATTCCCTGACTTAAATCCCTGTGATTTTTTTTAATTTGTAGGTGTTAAAACAGTAAGTGTACTCTGTACGTTCTGATAGTGAGGGCCAACTGTGGAATATGACTAAAGATATATGTATGCTGACAATTTGACCGTATCCTCTATTATATGTTTGTGTTATCAGATAAATTACTTTTAAAATTAATTAATTCAAGTTTTGAATCCAAAATACATAATGTAACAAAAAAATAATTAACCCTACGAATTCAAAAAAGGGAGACACTAACAATTGATCTGTGACATTTTCAGCATAAAACTGTCATTGACAGTTATCTGTGTTGTATGTGTTATCTGGATCTGATGATCATTGACTGTCAGCAGTGTTGCCATCTCGATAGAATTTCCAATATATCCAATGGATTGGACTAGCGTCTGGTGGGCTGCATTTCACAAAATCCTTTTAATGGAAATACTAGTGAATTAAGAAAATAGAACAGCAGAATTTAGGTATATATTGCTGCAATTCTTATTCAGTATAGCATATAAAACATTCCGGGCTATGCATGTCATGATATATTAACGCATGAAAATAGAGATAATATTCCAACTGTTAATCTGTTATTGTTTTACTATATTATGGAATTTGCAAAAAGTTGAGACTTCCCGCCATTAAATAATTTAAATCAAAAACTGCGAAATTGGCATCCATGAAGACAAATAAGCTAAGGTTTCACATTTTACAAATTTTGACGATTGATTAAGATCCAACTTTCAAATCTGACATTAAGCATTTATCATTATTTTATTAAATTTACTATTTTATTACATTTTTCTTTTTTTAGCATATAATGCGCGTAGAGTGCGTACACACTTGTAACAATACCTCGATACGTAACTACGTCTCGAACAGGATCAAACTGCGTGTTCGAGTATTGTTCGTTACGTTGTGAACAAAGAAAGTTCCACATTCATACACTAGATAACCGCATTGGTTATATAAGCTCTCAATGATATGGTCATTCATCACCTACTTAACACCCGATATCCATGGGACGTCTATTATAAGTCCTTTATATCGGTACGTCCAAGGACCAATTATATGGACGTCCATGGCATGTTTAACACTGTAGCTCTAAGAGGTCTCCTTAGGATCGATATGTTTGCTATGATGTGGCACGACGAGGTTACAGGGTCCCGTCCACAGTCCACACGGTCATGTTAAAGTTGCGCGTCGAAGTTTGCGACATGGTCTGTTACAAGTGCGTAGGCGGCTTTAGATCGCAATGTGACCTAGATCCTGACAGTCTATAAACGTCTAAAGTTGTGGACAATATCAGCAATTATAGGAAGAACTTCCTTTACTTATATATCTAATGGTAAATGTACCTACTATTTCAAAATGTGAATAAAATCTAACAAGGCATTTCAAAGTTCTTTAATTTTTTAAAAACATTTTTATTGTCAATGTTCTAAAAGGCTAAGTGAAGAGAAATAAAGGTAAGTTTAGGGCCGCTATTTCTATCTAATAACTGTATTTATCCATTCAATCTATATCTATACCTGTCTCACAAAAATCATATGTGTAAAACAATTACAGATACAAATTTATTTGACAAAGTTGTTTGGCAGTTGACAAAACTGGCCCTTAGTGAATAATGACTACAATATATTTAATCTGTGAATGACTACTTTTTATCGCAGGAGTCTGGTGCTCCAAGTATACTAAATACTATATATAGGGCATACTGTATATATACAGATATTGAACAATTTCATTTACACCCTTGTAAGGAAAGTAAACTAAACCATAGTTTATTGTGGTTTGCTACATGAATTATCGCTATTTTCATCATTGTGAGTGTGAGGGGTTGGTAAATTTAATTTGAGCTTCTGACAATGTACCCACAGATTAAATATATATAAATAAAAAAAAAAGATAGGAAACTTGAAATAGAGAATACTATTAGTTATGACTAATTTCGCTTGTAGCGCCCATGTTGATCATATGTCTTTACCATGATCAGATTCAGAAATTTCATTGTTTATCAGGACCGACTTTATCATTAGACCTGCTTTCAATAAAATTTTGAAATCTATAGCAATGAATAGGTTTCATTCTATTGCAAATAAAGACACAAAATTACAATTATTTTGTATGTACCATGACATGACAGTCAATGACAGATTTATGATGAAAATGGAAAATGATAGAAAATATTGAAGTTAACAAAATTCGTTAATAGTTGAGACTTTCCCCACTGAAATGTAATGTAATTTTATATTATGATGATGACTGGAATGCGCTAAGAGCTGCGCGAATGGATTATTCTTATTCATGATCAGCGCCATATTTTGTTTTGTGCCTCTAGCAATGGCGGAGCAGTAGGGGCTTAGCTGATTGTGAATTGAAATGAAATTGAATTCTGGATATGAAGAGTTATTTCGTGCTATATGCTGGTTAATTTTTCAGTCCCTTATAAAATATGGCATGTTCCAACAATAACACCTACAAAGAATAACACTAACGAGATACAAGATAAAAGAAAAAAAACCACACTGTACGCCAATGCCGTGTTTACAAACAAAATAATGGGAAATTAAGAACACAATTCATATCGTACGTGCAGATGGTTGTCTTTCTCGCACCCACATACATAACCAATGAAAGTATGTCTTGCCGAGTTTCATGTGCCTCCTTTTGTCTGCTCCTAAGTTTGGTACCTTTATTTGGATGCGCAATGGACTAAACGCGTTCCATATCGTACATTTCAGTGAACTTTCCTTGCCATTAAATAATTCGCGCGCACCCCACATGAAAATAGCGACAATTATTCATGTTTTGCGAAATTCACGATAAGTAGACACTTTCCCGCCATAAATAATTTAAATCAAAATTTACAAATTTTGCGAGAACTCGCGAATTTTGCGCTATGAGAACAAGACTTTAAACCCACTGTTATTTTGAAAGATTTATGTACCAAAAATTTGATGGTTAGACCGCTTTCTGTCTAATATTATATTCGTTTTATTTTGGTACCTACACAAACATGGAAAAAATATAGACAGCGCCGTTCCGTTATATAGGTCACGTGACAGGTCCCGCGTCGCCTAGAGTGTTAAGGTCTGGAAAATGGATATTTTATTTGCTTTATGTTGCAGTTCTGCAAATATGATGGCTGCATTGCAATATGAAATTAACTAACTTGCTGTTATTTTAAGTGTCATTAAAGATCGTAACCAATCACAGGAAACAAATGAGCTCACGCTACAGTACAACCAACATAAATTGGCATAAAAAGCAAGTTTTAGAGATTCTGGACCTTTTAGGGTGGCCATGAATTAGCGGTCGTCAGCAATTTGCCGCTGGCACCGTCTATATTTTTTCTAGGTTTATGGATGAAATACCTAACATTCATTATTTGCTAAGCTCTATATTATTCAGATCTTAAATGTTTGAAATTATTTATATTTGTAGAAAATATTATTTCAAGAATAGGTACAGCCTTGTCCTCATGGACACGAAATTTGCAAATTTTGATTTATTAATGGCGGGAAGTATCAACTTTTCGCGAATTTTACACAACATAAATAGTATCGCTACTTTCTTTAGATATGGGATTAGTAAGTCTCTGGAGCTTCTAAACCCTGCTTTAGTTAACAATGTAGTGTTGCTGGCAACATTCCCACCACCAGTTTAATTTCAGTGAAATAAAACGAATTTCGCAAATTTTGATTTAAATTATTAATGGCGGGAAGTATCACCTTTTCGCAAATTTTGCACAACAGGAATATTATCACTATTTTCATTAGATATGGGATTAGTAAAGTCTAACTTTAGCTTCTAAAGCCTGCTTTAGTTAACAATGTAGTGTTGCTGGCAACATTCCCACCACCAGTTTAATTTTGATTTTGTTTTTGTTGGTTATGTTACTGTTATTGCACAAAAGAGTAATCCAACGTTTTGTCACCTTGCTGTCAAATCACCTTAAAAATGACGTCTGTAGAACAAACAGTGCGGATTTGTGTAACACAACAAAACAAAACCACTATAATAGTCTAAATTATCCATGGTATTACGAAATAGGCATAAAATACAAAGAGCAAACACACCAGTTGACAGTTCTATACAAATGCACAAATTTCTACTTATTATCATATGTCAAGTTTCAAGTTATTTGTCCTACAGCCGCCATTTTTAAAGTGATTTGACAGCAAGGTCACAGCACGCTGGATTGCTCTAATGTTGTCCTGGATAGTTGAAGTTGGAAACTGTGAACTTCACTTGACTTCAACAACGAATACAATTAATTTCATTGGCTGCAAGTCACGTGACATAGTGTTGCTGACAACACCACAGTCTATTATATACAATCCATCGTCTTCACGTCGGCTTCTTTGATGTCGAGGTCCCAGATTTCGGTTTTTTTTTTAGAGGACCAAAAGACGACTGCGCATTTAGCCGCGCACATTCGCGCGCTCAAGGGGCACGATGATTTGTCAAGAAATAGATTTTCTCGCACTTCGTCGTGTACAAATCAATTTCATTGGTGTTCGTTGCGCATTTAGCCGCGATTTAACCTAGTGTATGTTCTGTGTGGATTTAACCACACCCTCTGGAACCTTCACTCGACGAACTGTATAAACTGTGACAACACTACGTCGTTCTCTGAAGCTGGCTTAATATTCTATCATCACAATTTTATGAAGAAATTAATAGAAAATATTGCAGATATCAATTGGCTAAAAGTTCAGACTTTTTCCGCCATTAAATAATTTGCGAGAATTTACGCCAATTTCGCGTCAATGAGAACAAAGCTTAAATAACACTGGAATTAACCCCTTCCCTTTTGTTTGTCGAAGTAATTGTTAATTCGATAACAACCGTGTCGTAGCTATGGAAACGGAACTGACAGAGTGATCCATTTGTACTGCTTGTAAACATCATTGATGTAAGTAATTACCAACAGAAATGTACGCAGAAGATGAGCATGAAAATTTATCCGGTATTGGGATGCCTGGAGCAACATCTTCTCAAATAGAATTGAACGAAGACCACCTTGCCATACATGAAACTTTATCAGATTATCTGGATGACATGGATGAGGAAGAAGGAGAAGGTGTCAGTAAACCGTTCTCTTACTTCGACTTCTTGGATCGACCGAGAATCCTTCCTGAGCCCTGTGACTTAACGTTAAAGCATCTGAAACAAATCAGTTATGAATTGGGTTTGATAAAGTTGTGTTGGCCAGAAATCGTACATCCCGCCTTCGAGGATAGAACTAATTTTCCTGAGAGTTACTTGAAAAATAGCGATAAAGAGAAGTTATTGCTTCTCTACACCGAAAATTTCAGACAGCAGTTTTGTCACAGACATCCTCATAGAAAGCCTCTGTTTTTGGCGTGTGAGAATGAATGTGGAATGCAGGTAAGTTTTCAAATAGTTATAATATCTAATTTAATTACATAAGGTTCCTAAATAGCAATAGTTGCAATCGCTAATATGTCAAAATTTTTGTTAAATCTGTCTACATAATATGTGTAGGTATATATTAATATTCGAATAAAAAATATTCAGTTTTTCATTATAACATTTGTTCTTTATGCCATCGGTTTTTATAAATATTGAAAATACTTCTGCTTGGTCCTGTTGGTCTAAAATCCGAACTAAGGTCGTCCTGCGCCCATCTGCTTACCGGATCAAAAGTATTTTTTTCTACGTTCATGGAAAAAACAAAACTTTATTGAACTATATTTAGTGGAAAAAGTGGTTCTTTATTGCACTAGTCCAATAAAATGTTTATTGCATTCATCTGTCATTCTACTACAGCGTTTTGTCAGCATGACAAACATAAACGTTCAAATCGACGTCACGTTTTCCTAGACTTAGTGTCATCTAAATAACATATTTTGGTTTTTGCATGAACGTAGAAAAAATAAGTGTTTATTGCACGCGATGTAAAATTATTCAACGAGGCCGTCAGGCCGAGTAGCACAACACGTCGAAATAACTATTTATCAAACATAATATATAAACAAATATATCGCAAATGGGTTGCCTAATGAAATATGTACATGGCTACCCATAATTAAAAGTACTGCAATTACATTTTTTTCAACATTGCGCTCACTTGCTTAACAAACGAATTTAATACTAATCGAAAGTACAAAGCATGAGGAACATGCATGGTATATGTTAATATCATATATTTGTAAGACATTTTTATATTTAAAGTAATTATAAGTATACTATCATTACAGTACGTGCAATGTTTCTCCGCTTGCTTCAATTTTTAATTTCAAAGCCTGGCAACCATGATTCATGAACAATTTTTCGCAAGCCACCTTATACCACCGTGTTTGCAATAAAATTATCTTTATTTTAATATATATTTCAATGAGCAAGCAGATGAGTACAAATTGCTACCACCTCACCTCTTTATACTGAGCAACCCGGTAATAGTAACCAGTAAAAAATAGGCAACCTAACTTTTGCATGGTCTTATGCTTTGTACTTTTGATTGGTATTATAAAAAATGCGTTTGGTAAGCACGTGAGGGCTATGTTGAAAAAAAAAATAATTACAGTATTTTTAATTAAGGGTAGCCATGAACATATTTCATTAGGCAACTCATTTGCGATATATTTGTTTATATATTATGTTTAATAAAACATACTTATCATTAGGTAAGCAGATGGGCGCAGGGCGACCTTAGTTCGGATTTTGTACTGTATTACATTACGAAATTTAGATTGTTTGCAAAATGGTCCTATTACTATTGCTACTGGTCGTTTGACGATCTACCAGTCGTTCCATAGTCGCCGATTTGGCGGGGGCAATAGTTGCTTTAGTTTCTGATTTTTGTTTTGTTACGTATTCATATTTTTATGGGTAAGAATTTATGCAATAATAGTAAATAGTATTTAGAATGGCAACATATGTTACTCCGGTAAGCCAACATCGATGGGAGCCAAAACAAGTTGCGGATATTTTGTTGCTAATTTGTATCACCAATTTTTGAACAAAACTGTGTAGATACCTTCTGAAAGTACTCGAAGAGCAACAAAATATGACGCAAAAATCGCTTTGCTATCGTTCTTAGTTGCGGAGCAATTTTATGATCTACTAGCGCAAAATTGCGCTAACAGCTACCATTCTTAAACGGCTAAAGCTACAGAATTGAAATTGGTGGTACCAATTAACAACAAAATAACAACACAATATCCATCACTTGTTTATGGTGGCGTGACCGTTGAAATTGGCTTAACTTACTAGGGTAATAGACATGAAGTGGAGTTTTATTCAATAGGTCAGGGACTTCTACTTCAGCATGATGTATTCAAGACAATACGGCGTAAACACCATAGAAAAATTATTGGGGAATCTAAAAAACCATCAACTCTTAATAAAATATGGTTTATGGTCGTTTTTCACTTGGCTTCTTCGGTTATGAAACGGTTATAATTAGTATCCCAGCTACCAATTTCTTGTTCTGTAAACATTGTAAGAACGTTTCCAGAGCAAATTTTATAGAGCAATGTTTGTTCTAAGAACATTTTCAAAACGTTCTTACAACACTTATACCATAAAAATGGGCACCGTTCTATAGAACCTTTTAGTTCTTTAAGCGTTCCTGTAAAGCTTGCAGGAAATAATTATAGAAATCTTAAATAATTTTTATAACACAGTTACAAAGCAATCTCATAAAAACTCTATAGCACTTCGCTATACAATTTTTGTGTTGCATGGTGTTATATTTAAAGAACTTTAAAATCGTTTAATTGTATCTTTTAAAAACAAAATGTTTCTGTATCGCACATGTTAGAAATAATATGGACGGGCCAATAAGAACCAATAAGATGGGCCTAATCAGCCTGCATAGGAGTACTTACTTACATTATTACGAATTGCTTAGTTTGTTTGTCCATAAGGGAGCAGTACATTTTAATGCGGAAAAAGTTTTATCGTGAAATATGTGGTACATAATGGTAATTTTTTGACGCGCCCTCAGTTAACCTTATATTTCCTATGATGCTGGAAATTTAATAATTTTTTTTTTCTAAATTGATGAATTTAACAACCAACTGTACATAAAATAGTCAGAAAGTAAGTATATCCATATTATTGATATCATTTCACCTATTTATATTGTACATATATTTAATTAAAAAAAATTTTTCCTTCTTCACAATATGGCGACAGAAAGAAAGGCTTCATCTTGTACTTCCAATGGATTCTCACTAATATGACATTTTTGTGTCGATTGCAATGATTATAGAGCAAATATGCTTCGTAAGCAACTACTTAATATTCACAGTGTTGTCATATTTTATTGTGGTAATTTCACTTATTTCAATCTTATTTAATAAATCTATTAAAATTCTTTAACTTCAACATCTAAAAGGGAAAATGTTTAAGGTTTGGAATGGTCTAAATTAAATCTGTTAGTAAATTGCTATAAGTAAATCAATTGCTCTTAGCAATCAAATAAATCTTATCTATCGTAATGAAATTTTCTTTCTGCAAGCAGATTGTAACTTAACAACGCCTTATACAATAGTTCTATAATTAAACTATAAGCGACATTACGGAATAATTTTATAAGAGTGTCACAGGAGAGGGTATAATTCTATAAAGCAGTATTTTGCATCGGTTTTACAGTAATTTGATTCTATAAGCACCGTTGCTGTAAAATTGTGTTATTGTACACACTTATAGGGCTACATTAGCAGTTATCTTATAAGTGCTCTATAAATTATGCTCTAAGAACGTTCTTGCAACAAATTTAAAAAACAATTCAGTTTCTGAAGGCAAAATAGTCTCATGTGCGACATTAATGCAACTATAAAATATTAACAGAATATAAAACTCCTATTACTCTAAATTTATAGAACTACTTTGCTAGCTGGGATGTGTTTAAACTATAATACTTTGTAAACAAATTGTGATATATTTGCTCTGGTAACTTTAAAGTATTTGTAAATAAATTGAAGAATGGTCTGCAAAATAATATACAGGGTCATTCAGAACTTAGCTAAAAGAATGTGGAAATAGATGCCTCATGAAAAACGGAGTCGATATGGTAAACAATTTTTTTTATAAAATCGTTATAGTTTCCGGGTAAAACATTATTGAAGTTGTAGTATTTTCAACCTTTATATCGCTGGGCCGCTGTAGTCTCTAGACAGGCGATTCCGAATATTGAAATCCGATTATTTTTTGTACGCACTAAAGTTTTTGTAACGCCAGTGTTTACATTAGTTTTTCTAGTGTCAAAAATGATTTACGTGTATAGTAGCAACTCGGAGTTGAAAGATATTGTTCTAATTTATTACGCTGTAAAAATGCTTTAGTAGAACGAACATGTGTCAACTGCAACTACTTTTATTGCGGTGTGCAGTGCAACGCGAGGGAATTTTTTTAAATCGAATCGTGGTAGAGATTTAAGTCCAGGACTTCCACGGCCTATTGCAGCAGTGTATCAAATACGAGGCTTAATTGTATCTGTACTATGTACAGCATGACGAGGAGGCCCGGTACCATGGCCGCCACGATCTCCTGACTTTAAATCATTTTGACTTCTTTTTGTGGGAATATTTAAAAAATGAAGTGTCTTGTACTGAAGTGGATACATACTATTTATGATTTATGGAAACGTATTATAGTTGCCGCTAATAATTTACGAGTTCAAAAGGGATAAGAAGCATAAACATTTGTGTGAGTTTGTAGAAACTGGGTAAGACGGGCCCAAAATGTTATTGTAACAACAGATATGTCAAATTATTTTATTATTTAAAATCACAAATTAAATCTATTAAATAGCAATAGCGGCAAAAGCAGTTAAATTTGCTGTATAAAATCGGCGTTATAAAATGTTATTTATTTCTTTCCATGAGCATTTCTTTCAATTTTTTGTCCGGTCGCAGATTATTGCCTTATCGGGTTTTACAGTGGACCAGTTTTCAGTGCCGTGCAGAAGTGTATTTTTAAATGATTTTCGAATTGAACTGTTTGATTTTTTTATTACAAAATTGTATCTGAGTCCCCTGTGCACTCAGAATTATTTTTTTTAGATAAGTTCTGAATCATCTTGTATACATATACATACATTAGGCTAGACTAGCTTATTTAATTATATTATACTTTTACTTGTCTTTTTACAGACGTTTGACACTAAACACAATCTGTAATTGGACCGTATTGGTCTGTTAAATGGTTGATTGCTACAATAAATAAATAAATAAATAAAAAGGGAATTAGCAGATGACTGGAAATATTTGAAGGAGAACCGCAAAAAACATCTCTGTCCGCGCAAATAAAAGAAAAAAAAACAAAAATAGATAAGTTTTATGGCCTGTCACGCTAGTGGGCTATGATTTGTATTGTGATTCTAGTTTTCTGTTGATGGATTTGTTCTTTTTTTTTTGTATTTATTTATTTAGTCTTACCCTACAAGCTTTTAACTGTCATTTTCTATATTTTATTGGACTAATAGGCTATGCCTTTGTTATTGCTATTATGTAATAATAATAATAAAATTGGCGTAGAATGCACCGTATAGCGCAGTGCGGCCCGAGTGTTGCATGTACGAGAGAAATGTCAAGTTGTCGTATGCCGACTTGCTACCTTTCTAGTAATTTTTAGTAATATCTTGAAAACTGTAAAAGTGAATTATCATGTATAATATATTTTTGGAATGCTCAGTTGTCTTCCCAATGACGTAAAAATATACAAGGTATTACGATTAAAAAAATAATAATTGATGACGTCATATTATCTACACTTATACATAAATGCAATATCAAAACATTAAACATCGACGTGTCCTAGGATTTTTGTCAAAATTTTGTATTTAATGAATCATTAATATTATTCCATTAAGTGGTATCCACACAAAATAACATGGAAACCATACAATATATACATATAGGGCATTGATTTATTAAGAAAATTCTCATTTTTGTGGATGCTTAAAGTTCGACTGGAACATACTATGTATGCATCATATGTTTCCTTCAGTCGTCAAAATTTATTAAATGGGTATTTTTAATGAATCTTATTTTACATTATATCCTGGAATAAACAAATTATTTGTAGAAAATGGTGTGTACCACAATTCGGCCCACTACCCTTGCCTACAGTGAACTGCAGTCATGGGAGGATCTCGCAAAATTTGTGGGAGACCATTTGAAGTATGAACCGCTTGAAGAGCCTACGTTAATCGTAAGTACAATTTCTTTATCATTTTCGCCAAAGTTCGGTATATCGATGTTCTACGTCCCAGAAGTAGATACCTACTTTAAAAATGGTTCCAAATTAATGAAACTAAAATGTTAAGTATGTCAAATTATTTCGTCAGCCCTTTCTTTTGGAAACACTCGTATTTTAAAAATTATACCTTTAAGTAGGTAATGGATTCGAAACTATGAAATTAATTTTATTGAAATGTGAACAGTATATCTGGTATCTTCATGAGTATACTGATAATACAAATTTATAACATTTAATAATTATATGCATGAGGGGACTACCCATACCCATAGCGTTCCATAGTTCCCTTAAACTGTTAAAAATATTATAATACCAATTAGTTAAAACTATTTTTAAAAAATCTCTGTTTTAACAGTTACAATATATTGTTCTACTAATAATGTACGAAAAAGGAGAAATTGACTTAATTTAATTTGAAAAATTATTATAATTATGATTATACAGGGTGTCCAGAAACTCTCCTGACAAACGAAGACCGGAGATTCCTCAGACAATTTTAAGACAATTTCTTAATTCACCTAGTCAAAATGCTTCCTAAGGGAACTAGAGCTCTTTGAAGATGGCGCCTTGTAAATAGTTTTGTTTAAATACCTCCAGAACACTTCTACTTAGAAAAACAAAACTGGTACGCTTGTTTAGCCTTCAGAGATGAATCGATTCCATCAATTGCGAATTTCTAGTACCGGTCATAGGCGTCCGTTTTGGGTAGGTCAACGGTTATTTTAACGCATAACTTTTGTATTTAACTTTTAAGCATTTGTGACTCTAGATTATTAAATTTTCAGGTATTCTCGTACTAAAAGGTACTCTTACTTTAAGCCATCAGGATACACAGTTTTCTAGAAAAATTGATTTAAAAAATTTTCGTTAAATTTATTAAATTTTCAGGTATTCTAGTACTAAAAGGTACTCTTACTTTAAGTCATCAGGATACACCGTTTTCTAGAAAAATGGATTTAAAAAATTTTCGTTAATAATCTAGTGTCACAAATGCTTAAAAGTTAAATACAAAGAAGTTATGCATTAAAATAACCGTTGACCTACCTAAAACGGACGCCTATGACCGGTACTAGAAATTCGCAATTGATGGAATCGGTTTATCTCTGAAGGCTAAACAAGCGTACCAGTTTTTGTTTTTCTAAGTAGAAGCGTTCTGGAGGTATTTAAACAAAACTATTTACAAGGCGCCATCTTCAAAGAGCTCTAGTTCCCTTAGGAAGCATTTTCGGACTAGGTGAATTGGGTTAAATTGTCTTAAAATTATCTGAGGAATCTGGTCTTCGTTTGTCAGGAGAGTTTCTGACACCCTGTATAATTTTGATTGAAAAATGTCTGTACTTTGTAATTTGAACCTATGAATAATTTAAATATTATTTCTTTTTTTTTTTTTTAGTGGGTATTTATCTGCTAAATTTAAAATAAAATCACAATAAGAATATTTAAAATAAAGTAAAATTTTTATAAATAATATTTATTAACAAAATTAGGAAATTGGCAGGAAATAATTTAATAAATAACGTCAATAAGAACATAAATAATTAAAATTGGCTCCCGGTCGCACTTTTTAATAACTGTATCACTTTCACCAAGTGATCTTGGTGATTTTATAGACTGGTGACCTGGTCCACGTTTAACGAAAAGGGGCACCTGACACTTCGGTAGGTGACTCTGTTTTTTGCATATTTCCGGCTACCAGTATTTTCCATTCTACTACCTGATTTTAACACCTTTTTTGACATAATATATCTAATTTTATTTACAGCCATATATGTAATGTTGATATTTCAAACTTATAAAGGGTTTTCCAATAGTAACGCTCGATGTTTGGCAACAGCGCATGACGAAGTCGATGATCACACAGGTGCTATCTTTGACAGCCGTATTCAGTTAGTCTCTGCATTTTGTTATGGAGCGTTACACGACTGAGCAACGCGTCGAAATTGTTAAAAATTATTATCAAAACCAATGTTCTATTCGGCAAACGTTTTGTGCACTCCGTGCAATTTATGGTGTTAACGATCGTCCTTCAGAATCCACAATTCGCCGTTTAATAAACCAATTCGAAACAACTGGGTCTGTGGTAGATCAGAAAGGCACGTCAGCGAAACGCAATATCCCTTGAAAACATTGCTGCAGTTATGGAAAGTGTGCATGAAAGTCCGCAACAGTCCATTCCGCGTCGGGCCCAAGAACTTGGCCTGTCTTCGACGACAACTTGGCGAATCCTGCATAAGGACTTAGGGCTTCACCCTTATAAAGTGCAATTAACCCAAAAACTAAAGCCCAACGATCATAGGCAGCGGCGTGCATTCGCTAATTGGGCGCTAGAGCAACTGGAGGTCGATCCTGATTTTGGGCGAAAAATAATGTTTAGTGACGAGGCTCATTTCTGGTTAAATGGCTTTGTTAACAAGCAAAATTGCCGAATTTGAAGCGACAAAAACCCATGGGAGATTCATGAGGTTCCTACATTCCGAAAAAGTTACTGTATGGTGTGCACTGTGGTCCGGCGGAATATTCTTTTGAAAACGAAGAAGAAGTGGCACTTACTGTCAATGGTGAGCGATACAGAGCTATGATAAGAGATGTTTTTGGCCTGCAGTGGATGGGATTGATCTAATTTGGCGGTTCCGTTATATCGTTAAATGGTGAAGTTAATTGGCCGCCCAGATCCTGCGCTAACGCCACTGGATTTTTTTCTCCGGGGCTTTCTAAAATCCAAAGTCTATGTTGACAAACCGCGGACGGTTGCCGCCTTAAAGACGAACATTAGGCGCGTTATTGATAAAATTGAGCCACTTTTATGCGATAACGTCATCACAAATTGGGTATCCAGGATTCAACAAACCAGGCAAAGCCGCGGCGGACATTTACCTAATATCATTTTTAAAACATAATGTTAACACATGTACTTTATTATAAAATAGATCACTATCATTCTCACAATTTGTTTTATTGCGTTACAAAAATCGAGCGCTTCTAATGGAAAACTCTTTAGTAAGTGACATTTACCAGGGTGGAAAGTGATTATCTTCCTTCCAGACAAATACCCCTTTCAACCCAGGTAAATGTCAACGTTCATTGAATAACCAAAATGTTTCTTTCATAAAATATCTATTGTACATTAAAATATTATCAACAAACTTTATTTACATTAAATATTACAAATTAGTTTACTAAATTAATTGTAACATTCGATTGGCTATAAGCGGCAACAGAGATTGTTAATACATGCTAAATATCCTGAGTAGAAATGGTAACGCTTTTAATAATGGAGTTTGGCATTTCGGCAGATATTTTTGTGGCAAATTTAACCTTAGAATCTGTAGACTTGTCGACGTACCCTTCTGCTATGATAGAAGATTTCTATCCACCTAATCTCTTCAACTGGAGAATGACACCACCGCTACTTACCAATAGTGTGGCTGCCGGTCTTCAAAAGCAGTGTCTCGGCGAAGGTCCCGGGTATGTTTCACAATGCGGAAGTTTTAGAAACAATGTTTTTTTTTGGAGAAATAGACAATTTGGATATTTTTTTATTTTATTACCAAAATACTATTCAATTCATTGTATGTGTATTGTGTTAGTTTTATGTCATTATGTGCAAAAATAAAGCGGTAATAAATTAATAGATTTATTACTCAACCACAAAAACGAGAAATACAAATGGCGATTATGTGACGTCACAGTATATGAACACGGCATGTTGTTTTATATACCGTGACATGAATGACAAATTATTTACTGTATTAGAATAGTTATTTACGTTACAAGGCCTAGTCGCGTCAAATTAGCATTTCACTTGAAACTTTTTGCGGAGAGGTCCGATTGAGATGCGGTTTTCTGCAAAATGTTCAGGGAATTCTTTATAACAAAAGGTATGTACATCTAACCTCTGTACGCTCGCAAATTTTTAATTGTTTATTTAACAAATGACCCATTTTTGTTTTGTTGAATATATGGCAAATGTCACACACGGTTCAACGAAAATGTCTGGAAAATGTTCTTTCGGGGGCTTTCGAGGTCCCTCTTTATCATTTTGGTGTTAGCTTTATTATTTATTGCTAAATTGTTGTAACTGGGCTAATTAACAAATTAAGTAACTTTATATGTAATCTAGTTATACAGGGATCTTACTTGGTTAATTTCTCACGTATTATTTTTGTTACAAAAACCGTCAGTTGCATTGAAATGGTATGGTTGTAAATAAAATAGTATACAATCCTCGGGGAAAAATTTCATTCTTGTCGAGAGAAAAGGATGGTTTACCAAGGCGCGTAGTGCCGAGGTGAACCATTTCTCGACACTTTCCACCTTTTATAATAATTTTACACGTATTTAAAATAAATTCATTTCAGTTTATAAATCCTCAAGAGTCATCTTATATTTTAAATGTGTTATTTTCTACTTTATTTAATTAATTTTATAATTATTTCAAGAGATATTTTCCTCTGTCTTCTTTTATTGGGATTTACTTATTGTTGTCTTGGAATTATTTATTTAAAGTACTAACCATATTATGCTTTTATAATCGCGTGAAAATAAACTCGAATCGGACTACAACTGATAATAACAAAGTACTGCTACAAATACCAAGCATATCGTCTTGACACCTCTTAGTTTTTATAAACAATAACATTTCTCCTGATAAATTTTTATAAATTACCAAAATTAAAAATATTTTACTACTTTTTTTCACTATTCGTCATTATTTGTCTTCAGCTATAATTCCCCAAGTATACTCGCGACAAGAATTCAGACGACTAACGTCATACGAACAAATGAATAATTCATTATATTTTTATCAAAATATTTAAGAAACTGCAACTGATAGTAATAAAACTATATACTACACTAAAAGTTCGCATTGTATATTGAACTAAATTGCAAAAAATTATTGTTTTTAACGCGACCGAATATCGAAAATTACGTTGACAATAAAAACAAATGTGTAACGTCAGCCGTGACGTAAGACGTCTGAATTCTTGACGCGAGTTATATGTGTATAATTTAATAATCACCGTTTTTATAGCGCCTTTATTACAGAAAAATATAATACATAGTTCGCTAGTTTCTCGGCATACCCTGTATGTTGACGATTCAAAATTAGGTCATCTACCTGTAAAGTCATAAACTGCCAATATAGTCGGACGTAACTAATGATAATATTAATTTGGACTAAGCGGCGGTTGTCCAATATCTGATCTGGTCAACATCGTTCGATGTGAACGCCGCACCATTGTTGAGATTTATGGCCAGTAAATGAACTCTGATTTTCAGGGAGACTTTTACTCGGCCGCTCAAGACAAATCGTTTCGAGTAGTAAAACGGTTTTTGCCGGATTTATTTCTACTTCGAATTGAACGTGAAAAATGTGCTTGTAATCTGGACGACTAGGGCTTTTTCCGAGGGGCAGCGCTATAATTAGTAGTCCGGTTTGTTGAAACGGGGGGCTGTTTGATAATCTAATTTGGAGTGCTTCTACTATTTAAACAGAAAGTTCGTTCAAAGGCATTGGTAAGAGTCCGTTTTATGAAATTTAATTAACTAAAATTTGGTCAATTAATCTATATGGTTACAAAATTTACCACGATCATCATATTTTTTCTGCATATTTTTTGGATTGAATATCTTTTACATAGCAGGGATGGCAAATCTACATCTACATCATCATATCTACAGGGTTGGGCAAATGTATCGAAACACCTGTGTACAGGGTAATAAAATAATTTTTATTTTGTTCATAGACACGAAGTACATGTATAGGAGTAGTCAAACAAACACAAATACAAATTTAAAAAAAACATACAGAATATTCTGATGTGGAATATAAATATCAATCCACTAAATGATGCTTCAATCTAACTTTAAATAAAAATTCATTATTTTTTTTACTTTGTCAGGCAAACAATTAAATATTTTGGGCTCTATGAAATTTGGCAAACACGCAGTAATATTTAATCTGGCATAACGCACATGAAAATTATGTTTTTGTCTAGTATTTACGCAGTGATATATCACATTTCTCATAAATTTTTCTGTTTTTTAAAAACATACGTATTTCAAACATATAAATACCTGGCAAAGTAAGCAATCTAAATTCTCTAAATATGTTTTTACGAAAATAGGAACTAAAGACACCACAGATACAATTTAAAATTCGTCGTTGTGCAATAAAAACGTTAAAGGAAAGAGTAAAGCCACCTCAGGAATAAACACCGTATGTCAGTCGAGATTCCAGTTGAGCATAATTCAAGCAAAGAAGTTGATCCTTGTTAAGAACTGTTCTAATATATCTAAACAAATATGCAATAAAGGAAGAAATGATTGATTTACAATAATCCTTCCAATTAAGGTTGACATCCAAATTTAGCCCCAAACATTTTACACATTTAGTGTCAGTAGACAGAGTAAGAGTTGATTTTTAAATCCTATTATTTTTTTGGGCGAAACAGAATCGAAGTACTTGAGTTTTATCAATATTGAAGAGTAACAAATTCTAAGCAAACCAGCTACTTAAGTTATTCAGTAGAGCGTCTCATTCATTTTTTATTTTAAAGTTAGATCTGATATATTAGATACCACTAAAGACGTATCATCCTCATACATCGTGAAACGAGTATTAGTCGAATGGGTATCAATATCGTTCGTATATAATAAGAGTAAATCAGGCCCGAAAACAGATCCCTGTGATACACCAAACGTTACAGGTATACTCTCTGAAGTATGTCGTTAACCACCATTCTGAGCACCGTAGTTCACAGTAACAAATTGCTTCCTATTTAATCAATAAAAGTGACGATTCAATTTAAAGGAAGTCCACGAATACCACACCTATATAATTTTGGTATTAAAATTTTATGATTTACACAACTGAATACCGTGCTGAGATCGTAAAATATTCCAACAGGACTATCATCCTGATCCCATGAAATATATAATTTTTTCGTATAATGAGTTTATGGTTGCACGTATGAAATCCATGCTGATTGTTTGTAAGTATATATTTTTTTATAAAAGTAAATAAACGCTCAAGATAGCAATACGCAAAAACTCTTGAAAATCGAGTTTCGAGTTTGAGACACCATACGCGGCTGTGTTGCTAGCTAAAGGTGTTGAAAGCCGCAGTGAGCATTGTCGTATTCTTCAGTATCACTAGAAGACTCCGCATGATATTTCACTCTGCACCCTATTCAAAACTGATGTTTCCGAAATTCCTTGGAAAAACCCATTAGGAGAGACGACCCTCAGACGCGACAAAATATCCATAACCCGAGTATAATCCGGTGACGACATTCGTGACACATCTTCCATGCGGCGTGCATTGAAGCGCAAAAAGACATACGACTTTCCGCATGCGTTTAATAAACGATTAATGTGCAGCCTCGTATAACAATAAAACTGCCGCGTTTATTTCGCACATAATAAAGGAGCGGACGGGTCGCGCCGGCCATCGAGGAGGGTTGTTTTTATAACTGTAGTCAGATAAAAGATCGCCCAAGCCTCCGGCATCCCCCAAAATGACTTCACCCTCAACGAATTATTATCTAATATGGCCTATTAGGGCCCTTTTCCACATGAGAGGTATTTTAATATAATAAGTGGCCGGAATTAGTTGGAGGCGTGTTTTTCCTTGCTTGTTCCCTTTTATTTACTGACATTTATCGGCTTGTGATCTTATTATTAAATCATAGGAAAATTGGGACTAAAGATTTTTTGTGGCGTGGATAGGCTTCGCGTTGGCGCCGTTTAAATTTTATTTGAATTGAATACTTGAGGAATGAATGAGTTGGTGTAGCCCTGAAGGGAGGTCAATTTTTGTTATTAGAAAGGTAAGTCAGGATATTTCAGGAGGTAATTCTATTTTTTAAACTAATTGTATAGTTGCGGCAAAAATTCAGACGACGTCACACGAACAAATCAATAATTCATTATATTTACATCTAAATATTTTGAAAACTGCAATTGAGAAAAATGGAACTATACAGGGTAATTCAGAACTTATCTAAAAAAAAATACAAATACAGTTTTATAAAAAAATCAGTTCAAAAATGACTTAAAAATACACTTCTGCACGGCACTGCATACTGGTTCAGTGTAAAACCTGTCATGGCAAAGCATGCAATTGGCGACAGGACAACAAATTTAAAGAAATAGTGTCCACTTCAGTGCGATACACTTAATTTTTTAAATAGCCCCACAAAACGTAGTCCACAGTGTTTAAAGTTAGGAGAGTGTGGCGGCCATGGTACTGGCCCTCCTTGTCCAATCCCTTGGTATTAATGCTTGAACACGCTGTAAATGGTACGGATATAATTGAGCTCCGTATGTGAAACGTCACATTGTTGCAATAGCCATGGACCTCCATCTCTTTCACGATTCGGTTGCAAATTTCTCGTGCCACGCCCGCGCTGCCTACACTTACACTCACTCCACACTGCGGTAAAAGTAGCTGCATTTTGCCATATTTTTATAGGAAAATCGTTCTGTTGAAGCATTTTCACTTCATCGTAAATTAAAACGATATCCATCAATCCATCATCTCCGAGTTGTTATACACGTAAGCCATACAGTAACCCAGCGGGGTAAAGGTTGAAATTACTACAATTTGACTTTTTTTCTCGGAAGCTATAAGGATTTTACTATTTATTTTTTTACGATGTTGACTTCATTCTTCATGACGCATCTATTCTCAAATTTTTTTAGATAATTTGTGAATCACCCTGTATCACCCCTGCTACACTAAATGTTTGCACTATATATTGCACTAAATTACAATAAATGATTGTTTTCAGCGCCACCAAATATATCGAAAATTATGTTGATAATAAAAACAATCGGGTGATGTTAGCTGTGACGTCAGTCGTCTGAATTCTTGCCCCAACTATAAAAAATATTTAAAAAAATACAACAATAAATAATATAGTAATTACCGCTATTGAAAATATTGTTATTTCTCTTTTATGATGACGGCCCATTAGAACATCAGAGACTACTTCGATTCCAATTTTCAAATTTAGGCTTTGGAATGTTTGATGGTGCTTTCTTTACATAAAACAATGTTAATGGTTATGCCGGAAGTCGTCATCTACTTGCTTATTTTAAATGCAACACGCTGTATAATTTTGCATATTTGGATTTTACACATAATATATTCATGAGTTTACAAACTCATCAATCGATGTATCTGAAGACAAAGAACTGGTCTACAGTTAATCAATAATTGTCGAATCTTAGAAACTTGAACACTGCCAAATTAATGCATGCTGTCTGTCTGTAACAGAAATTTTGTGTTTGGAATCGAAGTATGAAACTTCAGATTTGATAATTTTGCAAATACGATAGTATATCCACTGTACCATAGTACATTAATTTTAGAAAATGACATTATTTGTTCATGTAACTTGAAATATCACTTCGGCGCCGACATACCATCGTGTACGCTAATTCTCAAGCTAAAGGAGCTTGCAGTTGGGCTGTGATACGTTATCTTTAGCTTACCTCGCAACGGTCTAGCCATCGTATACAGCTGTGAATAGCACAGAAAGTTATTGTTTACTTTAAATCGTGAATGGAGACTTCGCCGTATCCACATCAATCCCTCACAACAGTCCGATGCAGACTTATGTAAGTTCGTTTTGAACGAAAGAAGAATACAGAACAAAGATATATCACATTTGTTTTGATTCTACTACTGGTTTTATGAACAATATCCATATCCTCAGACAACAATTCAGAACATTATTATTTAGTAAAATATAATATGAAATAATCGTAGCAAGGTTCCTTAATGGCTTGAAGAAAAAACAATCCGGGGAACTGGGACAATATTTGTTTATATAGGTACGTATCTAATAAATAAGTTGTAGAAGGTCTAATTCAAATATATATTTCAATGTTATAATATGAAATCAAATTGTATAATATTTAACCATTATTAGAATTTAACTGACCTACATTAGTAAGTATCATATGGAGGTACACCGAAGTTCTTGTACAAATTTTTCCAGAACCCAATGTTGTAATGACTCATATCCGTGGTCACTGTCATATTCTGTCCAATGTCCAAGTAGGTGATATTTCGGTGCTTAGCATTCGGCCAAATCACATTTTGAAAAAGGACGTCTTGTTCTGGAGTGGGATTTCTTAAAAATATTGTTTGTAAATAGCGTTAGTCAAAATATATTTACATAATGAAAAATAACCAGTACTGGCCAAATGAATTTATTGAGACATTATGAATATTTTTAAGAAAGTTGTATGAATCAGAACATTAAATATAGATATGAGAAATTATAAATAAGTTATCATAATGTAACGGTTTTTTATCAAATAAACCTAGAGTTTAGCTAATCGGATCATTTTACTTAATATACAGAGTGTTCATTAATATCCCAATGTGTAATTCCTCGAGCCATTTTATGAAGAAACGGTCATATGTCCGCAACGGCTTCAAATTTTTGTTAGTGTTAATTTTTTTTAATCGTTATATCTACAAAAGTCTTTAGATATGATTTTCATTTATGGTATATGTTATTTTGATATAAAACAACTTGTTTTATAGTCAGCGGCCAAAATTGTAGAGAGTGACTAATGTTATAAACCAGCTCTCAATTTATAGCAGTCAACACAAATAAATATACATGCAGCCCGTATATTTTTCCTACAAAATCGTGTGCCGCATATCTGAGAGCATACCAGATTACACAGCTTCTGCTACGCATGCGCTGCTGCTTTTGATTGGCTGCGACGAATCGTCGGATCCACCTGTTTCATTTCCAGCGCTATCATGGGTATATCGTTCGGGCGGGCAAAATTTCGGGTATATCTTTTTGTTATTTTAATTATGAATGTAATTAATTTTATTAGTGATTTGATCGAAGTGAGGAATATCGGATGATGACATGTATGCAGAGTTTAGAGCGCGAGGTCAAAATGAGTGTAAGTGATGTTAAAATATGTATTTCATTAACAAAATTGTACGTGAATAGCATATGTGTGCACATAAAAAAAGTGGTAAAGAAGTACAACTGTGAAACAGAAAGTGATGGAAACCCGCGGAAGGAAGATTGTATTTTTAAAATTAATTTTTGGACAAAAAAAAATTCTATTGCTACCTATATCTTACAATATGAAAATAAGTCCGTATACATGAAATCGAAAAGAGTATACTGATATAAAGGACGAAATAGTGATATGGCGAAGAAATTATTTAAAGTAAGTATTGAAAAATAAGAATCTGGATCGAAGAATATATTAAATTTTGACGAAACATGGACGTATGAAGGTTATACGGAAAGCGGTACGATATGATATAATAAGTGTTAATGTGTGACCATTATAGTGACAGTGCTAGTAACCAATAGTAAATAGTGTATATGTATTATAAAGCCTTTTGTCCTTTTGAATGCGGAATTCGAAATTTGTAACAAATTTTGTCAACTACCTATAACATTTTCTATCATTTTTATCATGAAATTGCCATGGTAGATTATCAGAAGCTCAAAACAAATTTATTAACACTACATAATAATGAAAGGGACAATAATATTTATAGTGTTTGACAGTTTCGCAAATTGCAATTGTCAAAAGTTGAGATTTTTCCGCCATAAATAATTAAAACAGAAGTTGCAAAATTCGTGCAAACATCCGTTAATTTCGCGTCCATGAGGACAAGGCTTAAGTGTGATATCCGCGGACTGCGCATCAGGTAGGTGTAAGTGGGTGGTGGTGGGCAATCGTCGTCCAAAAGGACGGCATTCTAATTTGCAGAGAGAATGACAATTTCAGCCGCTGACTATAGTTACAATTGATGGGTGGCGCCAATGCAAGCATTTTCATAAAACAAAATTTATCATTATCAATGTTAATAATAAGTTAACAATGAGTTTCAATTTCAATCAAGCACGTGTAGCGTACTCCTTTTTTGTAAAAACTATCAGAGAGACGCCTTTGGTGGAGCCATTGAATTGATTTCTTAACTAAATTAGGTAGGTATGTGACTTTATATCCTAATAAGACGTACTAAAATTGAAAATCCTTTGGGAGATATTCAAAAATAACAATTAAAACATAATATTATTCAACATCCTGCAATAAAAAATTTAAGCAATTGCAGACATACTCATATGAACTTTTCTTCATTAAATTATCTAAAATCACTCTGAAAAACATAAATTTATCTTACAACATACAGATTTGACTTTTGTCTAATTAACGAAATGTTGCCTTAGCAGCGGTGTGAATTTATCCTTGTACCGACAAGTATCGTGAATATTAAAAATATAATAACAATTTTTCATTTTTTAGATGTCAATGTTAAAACCATCGAAAATCTGTCTAGATTATTACGAATGATATGCTTAATATTTATATAATATTTATATATTAATATGTAGAATATGTAGATGGTTTTGAATTCAACTTAAAAAGAAGATCATCTGAGGATGCAATCTTTGGTGCAGAGATGACTCTCATTCACACTGAGTTCTAATAGAAAGAAAATAACCCAATGGAACTTGCAATTCGGTTCGAAATTTTCATGATTAAAGTCGTTGGATCTGCCGCAAACTGTCCCAATACTTCAATTTGGGCTGCCTCGTTCAAAATTCGAGATTGATTCCGTTTACAGTTGATCACAAAACCAGTTGCCCTAAACTTTTGCAGAAGCTTCGTGACGTAAACTTGCGAAAGATTTTTGGCTGGATATTTTTTGTAAATCATCGACCCGTTCATCGGGCATATTGATTATGTGCACCATAAAGTAAAACAATTTCAACTCTTTCTTCTATAGAATTAACTAGTTTTAATCTACTACAATTGATGTCTACACAGCAATAATATGGAAGTTAAAATGAACAATGTTGAAAGACTGATAACACAAAAACAATGTTTTGGCAGAAAAAGATTTAAAAAATCGCCGTAAAAAAATTATTAATAGAGGTACCATAGGAAAAATTGTTTTCTCTCAAATATCGAAATGTCTAACATTTAAAAATAGAAATTCATTTTTTGCTCATAACTTCAAACCTGAACTAATTTTAAAAAGCGACACATCGTTGTATTCGCAATGACAAACGTTTTGAAATGACGTATCATAAGTGGGGCAGTTCCATTTAGGATTTTCAAGTTGGGGTTGCTGAGAGTTAAGGGGACGAACAGATCTAGAGGGCAGGATTGCCAAAAAAGTTCCCCTGTCAAACAAAAATGGACCTGTCTCGGTAAATTTTATTTTTTTTTTGCGCTTTCCAAATTATTGGGGATGGTAAGTTTTCAAATGAGCACCCATAAATGACTTATTATGATAGAAACGTAGCAAAATTAATGAGTTATACCTTTACCTATAATAAAATAAAAGTAAATCTTTTGTAAAAATTAGCAAACCATATGCAAGTTTCACAATCGCTACGATATTTATTAGATATATGTTCTCAGAGCTCGATGAATTGAGAGCTTTACACTGGTCATATTGTAGATCCCTTAATGACCTAAATAACTTACGATGTCTGTGCAAAGTTCGTCCAAAGTTTGACTAGTCTCTTTCGAGTTACAATATCGGATTCTGGCGGATCAGCGATATTATCCTGTTGCTTCCACATATAAGATATTTCCTCACTATGTCCAACTCCTGCAACAAGCGGAAGTTTAGCTGTTACGACAACAGTTTTTTTAATCGAAACCTACCTTTATTGCTACGAGGCTGTCCGTCTGTACCTGTTGCTCCCTCGTAAGAAAATCTGTAGAAATACACAGGCACGTACTTTGAAATTAGTGAGACATATTCATATATTGGCCTGACGAACTGATCGTCCGTAACAAACTGGAAATTGAAAAAATGTGTTTGTATGAATTTTCTAATCCAATTATTATAGTATAACATATAGAGGGTGTTACTTAATTTTAAACATCGCTGTTATTACTAACAGAAAAAAACCTAACAGAAATAATGTGTTTCTATTTCTGAATATTTTAGTAAAAAAATCATTGCTCACTAATTTTAATTTCTTAAGCTAGTTGTAAGTTAAATAATTTTCAAGAAATTTGATAAATTGTCCTACACATATTGCTTGTAGAATTTTGTAAATCTATGTTACTGATGAGTTAGTTTGTGTTAGTTTAAAACAATTTAAGAAACGTTTAAAACTGAAAATGATTATCTTCCTCTTGTTCATTCTCATTTATTACTAATTTTAGTTGTATTCTTATTTTTTTTTTGTATTTATTATTGCTTTCTGACACTCATGCTCATTTTGATATACTTGTAAATAGGCATCTGCCTACTGAATGCAGTTTATTCAAATAAATAAATAAATAGTTGAAGTTATAAATTATACAGGGTGTTTTTAAACGAAGTAGCAAAAATGAGACAACAGGTGAAAATAAAATAAAATTAAAAAAATTTAAAATTTTATTTTCAATATTTGTAGATAACTTCTTAAATAATCCAAATATTTACATAAAATTTGTAAATCAGAGGTTTTTGCGGGCGAGAAATTCAAATTTGTTTCTAATTTTGACGTCACTAGTAGAGGGCGCCACTTATGGCACATCATGTTTCTTTTAAATGGTAGAACATTTTTGCTGATCTGACTATTGAAAGAATCGATTCTCCTACCTGTTATATCTGAAAAAGGTATACCTTTTTGAAGCCGTTAGGAGTAACAGTTTTCGAAATAATCCTATTTGAAATATTCACTGCATTGATTGAAAACTGTTATAGTTTCTGGTAAAGTGCCTTTTCTACTTAAAATACAACAAAATGTTACTTGAAAAAGTTATTCAGAACTGTAAATTATGGGGACGTGCACAATTAAAAAAATCGGCCTGCTTTGATAACATCTGTGTGCTTTGTTGAAAAAATGGTTTCATCAAACCTCGCCGATCTTTTTCAAGCTTTGCACGTCTACATAAATTACCATTCTCAACAACTTTTTCAAGTAGCATTTTGCTGTAATTTCAGCAGAAAAGGCACTTTACTTGAAATAAAAACAGTTTCTACTGGGTGCACTGAACATTTCAAATGGGATTATTTAAAAAATGGTTACTAGTACCAACTTTAGCAAGGTATACCTTTTTCAAATAAAACAGGTAGGAGAATCGATTGTTTCGATAGTTAGATGGATATACTAAACTACGAAAAAGTTCTGTCATTTAAAAGAAACATGGTCTACCACAAGTGGCGCCCTATACTAGTGACGTCAAAATTATATTATAAAATTTGAATTTTCGTCCAAAAAAATCCCCAATTTACAAATTGTATGTAAATATTTGGATTTCTTAAGAAGTTATTTACAAATATCGAAAACAAAATTTTAACTTTGACACCCTGTATCTTTATTATTTTGCTACTTGGGATATAGGTATGTTAGGTTAAATCGATTTATTTTCACCTGTTGTCTCATTTTTGCTACTTCATTTAAAAACACCCTGTATATATTGGGCGAAATAGGTGAAATAGAACTAGAGCTCTTTCAGTCAACTAGAAGTGAATTTATAATTAGTTCGTTCAGCAGAACTGGACCTAGACTCAATAAGCTTTGATTTAAAAAATAATTTTATACGCTGGATATACTTTCAATAAAGTAGGTATATATCTACAATAGAAATGCAATATTTATTTTTTCATATAATGTACATTTAAATATTAAGTACCGCTTATATTTGCACGACTTCTTGCCATATAGCATGTTTTGTCTTATCTTGCAAAACTTTTTTAAAACTTGTCTTGCAATTCGAGTTGTGTTTTCTTGCCAGACTGTAACAAGATTAAGAAAATGCAAGACACACTAGTTACAGCTTTACTTATTTATTAAACTACTATGTTTACTTGAAAGCAAAGCATGTTAAGTCAAATAATTATTTGGCAAGCATTATTCTTCCATAAAGGAGAAAGTACCCTAAAAAAAACTTATGTAATTTCAATTTTGGTAAAATTGGACGACACGCTAGGAATAAGTAGTGCTTAACACTCAGTAGCTGTCTGAGACATACATTTGCCGTTAATTTAGAGTTGATCTCATTAACAAAAAATAGCTTAGAAAATGGCCAATATCGATTATGTCAATTCTACAATTTTAAACTGTCAAACTTGGCATACGTTTAATACTTTTATTACTATTTTGAGAACAAAAACAGAGAGTTCTTCGAAACGTCAAAAATGCGGAAGTTCGCGATAGTGATGTGATTTTTGTTATTTTTTAACTTATCTGCTATTTTCGGTGTGAGATTTTTCGGTTAGGCAAACTTAGTTTCAAGAATAACCCTTGACTGACCCGTTTGGCGCAAGGGCTTATTTAATTAATCTTTATTTTTTTTCAGAAGTGTGGCAAAAACCCAATAAAACTAAAGAAAAAATTTACATTGTTTCAGGGTTGCCGCTAGTAAATATAAAGTAATCTATGGAAACGATCCAATGTTGATTTCAATATTGCTTGATTCGGAATCTGTCAATATCAAATATTGGTTTTAGGTTAATTAGACATTGATTGAGTCACCATAACTTGATATTGATATCTTCCGATAATATTCCCAGGTGCAAAATATTCTTTTTAATCCAGTCTTGTCTTGCAATTCAAACTGCCAAGTTTTACCTTGCGAGATCAAACCCATAAAAAGCAAGAGAAGATTGCCAATATGTGCTTAATAGATAACCTTTCTTCTAAGGTCGTACTTAATGACTGTATACTGCAAAATTAATCTAAAAATCTGGTTGTAGTAACTATACAGGACGTTATTGTGGTAGAAAATAATTTAAATACTTTATATAATCTTTTTCTCTATGGGTCTGTTAGTTAGAGGCCTCTAAAGTAAAACATTTAAATGCATACATATTATTTATAAATTACGCATCTGGATACATTGCAAATTTAATTTTTAATTTCACGTTATAAGTACAAACAACAAACCTGCATCAGATCAGAACAAATATCACGATCTAAAATTACGAATTATAAATTCAATTAGTGTTCTAAAAGAAGTTTGCTATTCTGTATGATACAATGACACAGTATACCCACGGCGCATCCGCCATTTTTGTAAAAACCGTCATTAGATATTGTTAACAGAACTGTCGCTTATTACTGCTTCATAAAAAACATTGCAATGGAATAGAATACAATCAAAACTATATCATAATCTCTACGTTAACTTAGCGTGGGAACACGTCACGTAGACAAACAAACTTTATTGTCATTCTTGATTAAACAACAAATGTACTTCAGAACTGTCAAATTTTTTACTTTGACGTTTCAGTCATTCGCGTTTTACTTCTAAACATAAACTGCCTTCAGCGGCGAAACCGAACCGCTTATATATGTTTTTAGGGTTCTCGAAGTTTCCGCGACATCGAGAACGTGTCAAGAATCAAATACAATATAGTCTGATATATTCCAGAAAACGTCAAAATAAAGGTATTACAAAAATTATAAATTATAACTCAAACAAGAACATAATCAACAAACTAAACAGGTAGGTGAGCTTCCGTAACAATATAATTTGGTAACATAAAACATAGTGGTTTTCTATTACCATCTAGGAGATATACAGCCTTTAATGTAAAATTATGCCAATTTTAACTTCTGAAAACTGAATATGAATGGTCTTTTTTACTTAAAATTTAATTTATAATCTGTGACTGTCATGCAAGCTATCATTTTGTAATAAACGCAGATGCTTCATTGAATTCTAATTAGTAGGTATTAATTAATAATTTCTTAGATGCCAGACGGTTTTTCCCAACTATTTCCTGAGAACTAGAGACAATATGATAATATATTTTTCTAAGAATGATTAACATATTTGCTAAATCTACAGTTAGATACCTAGCACCATAATCAAATTCGATTTACCATTAATTCAAATAATAAATCAATAAGTATTATCAAACAGCCTACTCTCTACGCAACTTGTTGTAAGACAAGTTGTACTACAGATTGGGCATGCAATCGGTGCAACAAGTTGCTTAGTATTTTGCCCACAAACACAAGCGATCTAAATGTCAATCAGTTGTGACGATTTGATCATTGTCGTCTTCACATTTTCAACGTTCAAACTTTTTGCATTATTTGCGCTTCGGTCAATTTTTTTTATAAATCAACTTGTTTCATGAATTTTGTGGTCAAACTTTGGCGATACTCTTAAACTTACCTTAGCCACATGTTGGTCTGACAGACTAATAGGTAAAATATTAAAATATTTCCTCCTAATCGAGAGGGCAACAAAGGTTTTTTGAAACACTGATTGTATGTTCATGTCGATTGGCACCAACTTTGTGGAAAATAAGTCATACACAAGGACGTACGGTCTCACATAGTCGATTACTGAAACCCACAAATTTCTCATATTAAACCTGAAAACACTGTTTATATTATTTTACATAACTATGTCAGGAATTTATGTTGGTAGTTTTTTTAAATTAAATGCAGATAAATTAGCAGAAGTGAAAACACTAATCATCATCAATTCAACTTTCTCAGCAAACGTCTTTACTTTTTGGCATTACTAATTTGCTAATAGAGAAGACATACTAGATTTTGGACTTCGAAGTATTATGATTTGAGCTAAAATTGGCAATAAAAAAGATACAGGGTGTCAAAGTTAGAATTTAAAAAATCAGTTTTTGAAATAGTTATACTATTGCTTAAAATGTGGTAATAGCTACAATTTTTCCGGTAGGCATGAGAAATCATATTTTTTATTATCTATTTGGGTCTATGTTTTTGATGTACATAACCCTTTTTTATTGAATAATCTTAACCTTACCTAATGTTTACAAAAAAAAAGTAGGTAGGTATATTTTTACTGTTTAAGAAAGGTATTTTAAGCTAATATGTATCAAATCTCCTACAATTCCTATCAATGAAGTCATATGTATGTTCTCTGATACCAAACATCTAGGTATGCTTATGAACATCCACAGACAAAACTCTATTCAATAATTATCTAAAAATTTAATATATTTACTAACCTCTGGAGTGGGAACTCGAAATTCAACCACAATAATTGAGATCTCACTTATTTCTGCGTTTTATTTTGGATCGCTTCATCAGGTGGCCTCCTTTAACTTGAGTCAAATATCTAACTATAAAGATGATTATACCAATAAATTAAAATTATTTTAAATTGAATGTCAAAATGAAATATCGACAACGTCAAACTGATTAACTGTCAATGATGGATGTTCATTAGCATACCTAGATGTTTGGTATCAGAGAACATACATATGACTTCATTGATAGGAATTGTAGGAGATTTGATACATATTAGCTTAAAATACCTTTCTTAAACAGTAAACAATGTTGCAAAAGCTAATAATAAGGAATATATGGGTAGATATTGTGGGTGTAATTCAACGCAGGTTGGGGCTTTTGTCCACTGAGTAGTTAGTTTCACACAATATTGTTAATACCTGAAAATATATGGGAAAAAACTATAGGTAGGTATACTTGTTATAGTGGTGTTTAATCTTTCATGGCTGGTGTTTTTATTATCTGATGTCTAGCGATTTTCCGGGTTGTTATACCATGACTGGTAACTGAGGCAACGGCATAACAATCCAAAATCACTATATGTCAAATAAGGTACTTATATTAGTTTTAGAAATTCATTGTTCAGAGAATTTCAATTAAACTTGTATTTTGTTCCGTTACCATGTTAGTTCACAAATTTTTTGAAAATTTGTGTCCTTCAAGTAAGCTACATTACACGGGATTTTTTTAACGTTTTTATTTCATAAATCGTGATCATTTTGTTTGACAGTTCTTGATATTTTAATTATTTTTTATTCTTGAGTTGATGGCCTATATGTAAATTAAAGCAAACAAAAACAGAAGTTATTAATATTGTACATGAAATTATTTTTAATACAAAGGCTAATTGTAGCACGTGATCCCTATTCTACCTTCAAATTAATAGATAGTTTGGTGTGAAGCTTTCTCACCTACGAGTAATATTATCAGAAAATTATTCAGGACCTCGAAAAATGTTCCGGAAAAAATCTAGGAACTAGGGATAATATAAATGAAAATCGCTCTTCAACAATCAACTGCATACTTAATTCAATCAAGTGTCATTGCCAACAATAATTTGATAATAATAGTTAATAATTATTCACAAGTGTATTTACCCATTTTTAGTTAAAATTAATTATTTAACAAAATAATTTTTTAAATTCAAGTATGAGAGAAATAATTGCTATTTGCATATTGTCAACAAAATTTTAAAGGACGCGCAGCGCAACGAAAATATTTATGAAGATTTCGAAACAGATTACAGCCTGGTAATGAACTATTTTAAAATCTATTCAGGTATATAAGTATAAAAGTGATTTATTTCATCCTAAACTTGAAAATTTACGTCTACCGAAAATGATTACATTTGACCAAGTTGACAAAGTAGTAGTTTGGATGATCCACAATCCACAATCTAGTTCAAAACTACTTCACCAGTTACTAAGACATCTACTTTAAATAAAATGTAATCCGTACCATTTTACATTTTCCGTCAAGTAAAATGTAAATATTAATTTATAAGTGATATTCAAAACAGACAAAATATTGATCAGTCAAACGATATTTCTTACCATAACATGACTTATGTGGTGTCTTCTAGAAAATTAATTGGAATATCTAGATTATGATTTCTCGTAACCAAAAAATTATATTACTACATTTTTACATAAGTACATCCGAAAACAGTATAAATATTACAAATATCCAACTGACGCTCAAGCTGGCTTGTTAGCTCAAATCGTAATACTTGTAGTATTTCTGCATGGACCATTACTTTAGAACCATCTTGTATGACCAACATTTGTATGCGTAAAAATCTGTAATTATTAATGATACGCTATTTCTACAACTTTATCTGATCTTAATACAATTCAGCAACAATTTTTCTGAGTAGAAATGTGCATAAGAATGTGGGATAATTCTGACGTCACTTTCACATATTAATTTCTTAGATTTCACCCAATATTTAAATCCTTTAATTATTTATTTAAATCAATACTTTTTTGTTTAACTTATTTTAACTGTTAACATCTAGATAGATATAAAATTAAAATGACAGTCACCAATAATTTCTCATTAATATCTACCTAGCATAAATAGGTTTAAACTTTGAATGTATGTAAACTAAAAATGGTTTTTCAAAATTTTAGCTGTGAGAAAAATTTTTGTACGTACTGGTAGCAGCTTCTATTCCTTCAGCAGAATTAAAGCCAACCATGCAAGGTATTCTATTAAAATCTCCGTAGTTCAACATCTCATAGCTCTTTCCGATAACCACAGCACCTGGTAGATCTGGTTCAGTAGAAGGACCAAAAATTAAACCATTCCTAGGATTTGTTATTATAGTTTCCTAAAATTGATAGATTTATAAATTAAGAATATATTAAAGAAAACGCTACGGTATTTGGTACTGGAGCTTACATAGGTTAAACACTGAAAGATGGAAGAAGGAGTACGTAATTGGTACAAATGTCTCCCATCTTTTTTCTGAATTAAGCTATAACTATAACATAAAGATGAAGACAGTAAATTGTACCGTTTCGTTTTGTATCGTCAAATTTATTTAATAATTTACATCAGTTCAAGTATTTTTAAACGGTTTTCAGCGAAGTATAATCCTGTATACAGGGTAAATCACAACTAATAAAAAAAAAATGGGAATAGATGCTTCATGCAACGCTCGGCTACTGTAGTCTCTTGCGTCATCGAAATGCAGGCGATTCCGAATACTAAAATCCGGTTTTAGTAGATATTAACGTTTTTGCGATAGTGTTTACATTAGTTTTTCAGGTGCCAAAATAGCTTACATGTATAGCAACTCGAATTGATGGATATTTTAATTTATGGTGAAGTAAGATAAAATTTCTCGTTTGTATACAGAAAGATTTCCTGGTAGACATGTGCCAAATGTAGTTACTTTTACCGCGGTCGTCGTCTGCATGATTTGCCTTGTACAAGGTCAGGTTTTGCAGTAGATCAGTTTCACTGGTGTGCAGAAGTGTATTTTAAAATATTTTTGAACTGCCCTATTATTTTTTGCAAAATTGTATTTATAAAAGTCCCTAGTATCTACATTCACTTTTTTGATAAATTCTGAATAATTCTGCATAATGCTGGATATGATTTTCTTAATGTGCACCAAACGTATAGGTAGAAATTGTAAGGAATGATAAACCATAACACATGAAAATATGATTTTTTCTTATTCTACATGACTTGGCTGCTTATAATCTCTTCAACAGTATACCTATTCAATTCTTGTAACATGCTGAAAATTGCGTTTAAAAACAGTGCCACTAAGAAGACATGACATAAATTGATGAAACTTGAGCGAATGATATTTAATTATTGGCGATGATACTAGGAAACTAAGGCCGTACAGAATTTTGCCGCTACTGAGTAATTTAGTACGCTTAATTCATACTGTTTTATTTCAGAAAAGTATACTTTATTCGACGAATATGCTATTTTTCAGTTATGAGCTATTTTTAAATTTAAAATAATGATTCTTCACAATGTACGTAATTTTTGTGATATGTTTATTTTTAAGTTTAAGAAGACAATAACTCGAATAAAGTGAAAAATACCTTTTTCTTATAAATACTGTTTTCTTTTCAATACACTTGTCAAATTGTCAAAACACTTATTGACTTCAAAATTTTTAGATTCTTGATAACAATACTTTTAGTATTTATTTATAAATTAATTTAGTAAATTTTTACTTTTAATTACCTAAGTACATTATGAGTTAAATGTCATATCTACGAGTAAATCCAATGTTTTTGGGATGTTTGAATAAATGTACCTATATTTTTTTTTATTTCACTACCTCTATGTCTCGAAAAACGTAAGTTTTTGCGACCTATATTTACATAAACTATTTTACTATTGATTTTTTTATGAATATAAGTACCTAGATTACAAATTCTCTTTAGCGTATTCTCAGAGCAGAAAAATAATCAAATAATATTACTTTCAGTTACATACAAATCCTCTTTTTACGTTTCATCCATTGAATGAAATTAAATTGTCGAGAGGGTAGTACCAGATACTGAACTTACCAAAAGTTGATTTGATACAGCTGCGGCTTGTAGGGTGCTAGTTTCTATTTTTCTCAAGGAGTTTACTAGAATCGTAGAATTCTTCGTATCAATACCAAGAGATTTACCCACGGCGAAAGCGGTAGTTTTGGGATTTCTAGTGAGTGCCCACAAATTTAGAGACGTACCGCTTTGCATGATGGCTCTCTGAAACAGATCTGAACAAAATGGTAAAATAAAATCACCCGAACACTTACTTGATTTAATAGTTTCATTTTTAATGGCATAACCGAATTTTTTATTTTTGATTCAATAATTTTTTAAATATTTTTAGAATTCATCGCCAAAGTTCATATATAGTAGATACAACTTGTTTCGTATATTATATAGGTGTACTGAAATATTGTTCTGTTTTTATTTGTACTGTATTGTATATTATTAGGAAACTGTATCAAAGAGCAAAAATATTCCAGATAAAATAGTAGATAAAAGATTCATGAAAGCTTAAATGTTTGTTTTCGAGATACAGTTTATTATTTATTTAATTAATTAAATAATAAATTAAATTATTATAATATAATATATTTAATTAGTTAATTAATTAATAATTTATTTATTTTGCATATTTTCTGGTAGATGGATTGATTCTAATAGTCCCATTTGCTATATGCCACCAGAGTTGAAACCATAGTGTTGTGACAACACTTTATGATTAATACTATACAAACAAAACAGAAAAGTTATCTTTTTTCAAGACAGAGTTGAATTTACCTAAAATTTATAATATTTAATTAAGAAAAAAACATTAAAACTTAACATAATTGGAAATAATATATTGCTAAAAGTGTTTGTAATTTTTTCAGATTATGACAAAATAAAATAATATAAATCGTAATTCACATATTGGACTGATTTATTTTCCATTATTTTATTATTATTCATCTTTTCGTATGAAGTCGTTATTTAACAGCCAAGTTAAAAAACGTTAGGTACCGTGAATGCCGGTAGTAAGTAAGAATTTTCCAGGTTCCTTATCTTAAGGAATACTAAGAAAATTTTATCTATAGTTTGCTTAATAGTTTTACATATTTCTTAAAAAAAAAACAAATGTTTATTTTAAAATAAGGTGAAACTGGATAATTATACATTTTTAAATTGGTGGGACATCTATTTTTAGTAGTATTTAAATGATATACAATCCTCTGGTGAAAATGGAATATACATTTACAGCATACTCTTCCATATGCGGAGATTAAAAAAATCAATTTTTTGGGGACACACCTACTTCAGTTGTTTTAATAAGACATTTAAAGGAACTATTTATGGAACCATTTAAGGATGCCGTATTCTTGAAATAGTGTTTTCTACTAATACAAATAATTTTACATTTAAGAATGGAATAATATAGTGCTTAGCAAATAACAGGAAAGTTATCTCATACCACCTGCGAATATTCAAGGGTATCGAAGTAAAACGAACATGTAATGACAAAGAGCGGTCTAGCCAACAAATTTCTAGGTACAAAAAAATCTTTTAAAATACGTATTTTTGTAAATTTAACTGTAGGTGTAAATATTGTACTAAGCTTACATAGTTCTTCATATAAGATTATTCACTTTTGTTTATAAGTGTGTGAAAGTAATTGTTAAAATATGGGGTTAGAATAACAAAATAGTGTGTGCCTACAAACGCTTTTTAAAAGTTATTATTTTGTTTGAGGAGAACTTAAATAGTAAAAGTAGATAAACAAAATATCAACAATTTTAATTTAGATATTACTTTTGTTCAACGTGTTTTATTTTTTGAGTTTTCTGTATCTTAACACCACAGATTTGATCATTTTACGGTGAATAATCTTTAAATAAAACCCATTAGCACCAGAAGGTGATTAGGTGTTTTATTTTAATAAATTTCGCAAAAATTTACTGAAATTTTATACAAATAAAAGTGCTTAATTTTATTTAAGTGAACATTTGCAATGTTAATCCGATTATATGTGCATTAAAAAACAAGAGGCTGTAGCCTAGGCGCCAGTGAATAAAAATAATGCCATGAATAATATGAATCAGAAATTACACATAAGGACCCTCCAGTTCTTTATATTACTTTTAGTAGTTGAAGTATCAATTTCCACTGAAGGTTTTAAGGTTTAGAAATTGATAAGTACCATCGAGAGTACCCTTGACTCTTTGAAGTTTAACAATTTGCAGTTCAATTGAACTGGTTATAGTTACATAAAGAAAATTGCATTTGAACATCAGTTACATTATGAAATGTTAGATGTTTTCTGAAAAAATATACCTTGTTTTTGTTAGATAGGTGTTTATAACCTCAGTAGTAATATAAACACACGTTTTTATGACTAGATCGCGTTTTTTGGCAACATTTAAAAATTTAATAGTTTTTTTTAGTAAATCACAAAATAGTATCATTTTGCATATACTTCTTTTTATTCCATCCCTTTTTACCTCCGACAAGAAGACAGTTGGTGACGTCAGACTTTAGCAAGTCTTTCTCTAATTTACTCTCATTTCGCATTACATCATACAATCTAATATTCCAAACTGGTTTATGAGCTGAACTGAATCTACCTAAATCAATCGAACATATAAAAGAACACTAGTTTTAGTGTTCTTTCTATATAGCTACTACGAGAATATTTCTAATATGAGTAGGAGTAGATTTCCCTGCTTGCCCTTATCGGCGCGGTTTTCTCGTGCAAAGACCACCCGCACAGAGTAAAAGCTGTTAAAAGTTAAAAACACTAGAATTTAATCAGTTCCATCTCATTTCCTTGCAAAATGTCATATATACAGGGTGTTAAAAAAGAGAGATTTCAGGAGGTAATAGTATGAACCAAAATAAGCAGAAAAGTCTTAATAAACATGGGTCCGCAAAGTAACGGTTGCGGAGATATGGACCACTATTCGTTTTTGAAACATTTTATTTTATTAGGAATAAACCGACAAAGGAAGCTTTTAACAAACAAAAAACAAAGTTACATAAGATGTTCAAAGTGCCCTCCGTTCATTTCCAAGCAGGCAGGACATCTTCGTCTCAACGATATTCGAACTCTTTCGAAAACACCCTCCTTGGTTTGGATTTCTTGACACTTTTGATTAATCCGTAGCTGCAGCTCTTCCAGGTTATTTACAGGAGTACCATACACTAATGTCTTCAAATATCCCCAAACAAAGAAATCTAGAGGGTTCAGATCAGGCGATCTTGGAGGCCATAAAACAGGTCCGGCCCTTCTTACCCATCTATGTGGAAAAGTTTGGTGTAAATGCTCTCTAACGGCCATGGAAAAATGAGCTGGAGCACCATCATGCTGGAACCACATTTGTTGCCTCTGATTCAAAGGAATGTCTTCCAAAAACTCATACAGTGTGTTCTGCAGAATGTTGAGGTCTGTTAATCGGTTTGGTAAAACAATAGGACCTAGAAACCTGTTACCTACAATACCCATCCAAATGTTTAATGAAAAACGTGCCTGATGTCCAGATTCTATTAGAACATGAGGATTTTCGGCGTATTGTGAAAATTAAACACTCCATTTCTTGTGAACCCGACCTCATCAGTAAAAAGAATGTTTGCAAGAAAACGAGGGTCTTCAGCATCATGACGTAGAAACCAGCGGCGAAAAAACCAAACGTGTTTGATGATCATTTATTGGATTTAAAGCCTGTACTCGTCGCACATGGTATGGATAAAGCAATTGCTCGTGAAGGATTCTCCAAAGAAGAGGACCACTAATTTCTACCTCGGCTGATATTCTCCGCACACTCGTACCTGGATTCTGCTCTACCAGTGCTAGAATTTCTTCTTCTGCTCTAGGAGTGGATACCGACCTTGGTCTTCCGGATAAATGACACTGTTTGCGCAAAGAACCGGTATCACGCAATCTTTGGTGAATTCTTCCAAACATGCGTTGTGAAGGAATCTGGCGATTTGGATAAGCGTCAACATAAAGACGTCGCGCTTCGGTGGCGTTCCCATTAGCACGACCATACATGAAATGCATGTCTGTTAATTTTGCGTTAGAGTAACCAGCCATAGCGAAAGAAAACTTGTGCACTGAGAACAACTGTCAGATACGTATTGTTTATTTCACTAAACATCAACCAACTATTATAAGAAAATACACAACGTTTTTGGAAAAAGGGGTTAAAAAACTTAAAACATTCCATATCTCCGCAACCGTTACTTTGCGGACCCATGTTTATTGAGACTTTTCTGTTTATTTGAGTTCATACTATTACCTCCTTAAATATTTTACACTCGTTTTTTAACACCCTGCATAATGATGATCTAATTATTATTCTTTAGTTACCAAGTTAAACAAAAAAACTAAATTTTAATCGCAGAAGAAGAAATAAATTAAATTTTGTTCAACCTGCTTTTACTGAGTACGTGTTCATTTGAAATTACTTCGTAAAGTTGCTAATTTTTACCTCATTTGATGTACCCCCAAAAACTTGTTAAGTTTTCTGTATAATTTGTATGTATTGTAGTTATTTTCCAATTTATAGAAATAATTCCAAACCGGAGAATTCTTGTTAAAACCTGGTAGACGCATTGTAAAAAGTAAGTAATAATAGCAATCACTATCCTTAGTAACCCATTCCTAACCTGACTATATTTGTGATGTTTTTTTTCATAGCTTAACCTATGAAATCCCATGTGCATAACTGCAATACGTAACAATTTAGACTAGTCAAGTCTTACCCTACCCCCTATTCAACACGATGAGTAGTACGGATTGCATAATCATACTGAACTTATAAAGATTTGATTATTCAAACGATTATTAAAATAATCGAACGGTAGAATCCGATTCTTGAAATTGCCCGATTATGTCCATCACTAGTTCAAATTATGTTACAACATTGTGTCGCATAAATTAAATATTCAGAAAAAAGGCCCGTATGTTAAGATTGTTTACAGTTCGCGATAGAGATAACTCAGAAGTATTAAATATAAATAAATTTTATGTCTTACTATTGGCCAATGGCGTTTGCAGTAAGTACGCCACTGAAGCTGAACCTGCGCTTTGTCCAAAAACCGTAACACTAGCAGGATCTCCTCCAAAATATCTTATGTTGTCTCGTACCCACTGCAACGCTAATATCTGGTCCTTCAGACCGTAGTTTCCAGGAGATGCTGAATCTTCGGTGCTTAGAAAGCCTGTATAAAATAACAGTTTAATAACGCAGAGTTAGTAAAAAAAAAAATAACGGTTTTATATTAATTGCATAAATCCACAGATCTTTAAGAGCGCCGTGCCGTGTATTAGCAGAGTAGTATATAAGACAGTAAAACTTTAATTCCTTGACAGATACTGCTATCTAGTAATAGCTAAACTATTTATGGCAAAAAAAATACTGATAACTCAATATTAGGTGATCTACTATGGTTAAATATGGTGATAATCAAAACAATGTGCATGTCGACATAGATAGTTTTAAGTTTACCTTTCTCGTCTGCAAAAAAGAGAAAATAATTATGTATGTAAATTTATATATTGAAAATCTCCGTAGACAAGGTTGAAATCAATAATTATCTAAATTAACAACAAACGCTAACGTGAAAAATCATACGTGACATATTGAAATTACTGAATGACATTTCAAACTTTAAACATTTATTAGAAAGAAATCCGTCACAATAAGTGGGATCTGAGCTCTTTCTGCATTCAGGAATTGTTTCCTGATGTTTTTAAATGGAATTAAATATTATTTATATATACAAGGTGTCATTCATAGTTCATAGCTTAAGGGTATATTTTAATGTCAAAAAAATATTTTCGATTTTTTGCTATATTTTATGTATTATGTAGTCACCAATTGTTTTGAAAATTTGTAATCTTACATTTTTTAAATTATAATTACAAATATGCAGTGTTCCGGTCTCTTGAGGGGGGCGTTAGTTATACCGTACTGTTAATGTAAAAATATGTATAACTTTTTGAATTTTTTTTTATAAACTATTAAACTCAGTTCTAGGTAGAAAAAATATACCTCGTAGGTACGAATCGATAAACTCAACCGTAACATATTTTGTTTCTGTTAATTAAAACAATTCGCTATATTTTGACGTAAACATTCTGCCTTTAAACTATGTACCATTATTAATGACTCATTCTGTATACTAAAGATTATTAAATATACCGAATGACTTTCAAGTAGCAGGTCTACCTCATTTTGAGACTAAAAGTTCCTATAAATATGGGCCCTAAAACGCTTGGATTCTGGAGATGTAGAGCACTGAATTTTAATTTTTATTTACATTTTAACGAAAAAAACTTAGTATTTGAGAACAAATAATTCGACACCGAAAATCATCGCCAATCATCGTCAGTGGTGGAGATAGAGGCGTATCTATGAATATTAAAAAAAAGTACATATAGCGGAAATGAAATTTTGCAAATGTTTTCGAAAAATATAAAATAGCATTCAATTTTTCTCAGAAAATGCTCTCTTGCCCGAAATCCAAGTGGCGTTTTCAAGAACAACTGATAATAATGTTTATATGTCAAATCACAATTTTTGAATATTGTGTTATAAGTAAATTAAATACTTCAATAATATTGCCATAATTGTTTTTATTTATTTAAATGGAAATAGATACAAAAATAAATAACGAAAATCATTTAAGCAAAAGTAAATGTTCCATCATCCGTTATTTTCTATCCAGCGTCGGCGACAGTTATTTATCGTTAAATGTATTTGGAATATGTTACAATTATTTTTTTACACACACAAACTATACAGTTAGAAACTGTAATAAGCGTAAATGTCAGTATTAGAATGACATTTCAAATTTGATTTTGTTTACAACGGTAACTAGATATTTTCTTTAGTTTAACCGGGTATTTTGCCACACTTCTGAAAAAATAAAGATTAGACGGAATGAACCCTCGCGACAAACGGATCAATCAAGGGTTTTTTCAAACTAAATTTGATTAACCAAAAAATCTCACACCGAAAATGCAGATAAGTAAAAAATAACAAAAATCACTATCGCGCACTTCTTTATTTTTTGTCGTTTTGAAAAACTCGTTTTCGTTCTCAAAATAGTAAATGTATTAAAAATATGTCAAGTCTGACAGTTTAAAATTTGTTTATCTGCTTCCATTGAGATGTTAAATGATTTTTATTTTATTGTTACCCACCTACTTCTAAGTAAGTAACTTATTTAATTTAAAAAAAAAACCTGATGATGACTGATCGGTTTGTCGCAAGTTTTATTCAATTAATTTTTATTTGTTCAGCGTAGGGCAAAACACCCAATTAAACTAGAATTATGCCACAAATAAATAGCTACTTTGGCTTAATATGATTTTTTTACTTATTCTTTTCCATTTAATTAATTAAAAACAACTTTGACTATATGTTTGATCCATTTAATTTAGTTATAAAAATATGTTTAAAAATTACGATTCGGAGTCCGGATAAGAAAGCATTTTCTGATATCATTTGCAGAATGTCAATTCGGTTATACTTTTTCTTACAGAATGATTCATAGATACCCCTCTATCTCCACCACTGGAACTAATACGCGATAGTTTTTGTTGTCGAATTATTTTCTGTCACATACATACTAAGTATTTCGCCACAACATGAGGATTCTTTTGTTAGCGACTTTTTCAATAAAAAAATAAATATGTAAATGAAAAATAAAATCGACACTGTATCTCACCGTATCAAAACGTTTTAGGACCAAGATTTATAAGAATTTTTACTCTCAAAATGAGGCCTTCCAGAAACTCTTAAAGCCCTGCTATTTAAAAGTGAGATACTCTGTATAAAATAAGAACGAATTCTCAGATAGCACTATTATTAACTTATTTCATGAAATATTCTATGGAACAGTAAATCTGTATAGAGTAAGTTGAAGAAATAATCCGTCCGGAAAAACTTTCAACAAACGTCATTATTCATAATCGTTTATTTGTCCATTAAATGGTTAATTAAGCAGGCATTTTTAGTAATTAAGTACTCTAATTTAATTTACAACAAATATGCCATACCAAAAACTCCCACTCGATAATTAAATGTAACGATTACGACACGTTCTTCCAAAAAATAATCAGGTGAATATTGTTTTATTTTGGAACTGCCTTTGTTGAACGCTCCTCCATATATCCAAACCATAACAGGTATATTCGATCCATTAATCTAAAATAGAAGATATTTTTTTTCTACATAGTGATTTTACACATTAAAGTAGGTAACTTTTTCATATGACTTTAATAACCAAAAATAAAACAAATTTGTGGTTTCTAAATAAAAAAATTAATTTTAAGATATTTGAAGGGATTGTTACTGCGACCATAATGTATCTGCAATCTGCGTACTAGTACTGAAAGTGCATAAAATTTGTAGTTTTCAAATAAATCAGTTGAACACTTTTTTATAGACTACATGATATATGTAGTATATGATATAGTAAACAATGTTTGTAATTCTTAGACAACAATAAATTTGCAAAAGCTATTTTAGTTGTTATTTTGTTATTCAAATTCATCGCCTCTCAATACTACTTACTAAACCCGCTTTACAATGTGCGATTATTTCTGCAATTTGTAAGTCTCTTGTACGTAGGCTTGCGCTCTGAACAATAGCGTATTGCAAAAGCCGTCGTATCTGAAAGACTCTTGCACTTTTAAAATATATAGCTCTTGCTTAATTTTTACTGTAGCTTTTCTACAACTCTGAGGAATAATTTAGTGATCTGTATGATTACCACCATACGCAAAAATTCCTAGGCTGCACTTTTAAATTCAAATTGTCCTCTTTCGCTTTTACTTGATTATTATTTGATTGTTGAGCTTGTCTTTATTTTATGTTATGCTGTTCCTTATTATCACTTGTCAAATTGAAATAAATAGTTTAGTTTTTAGTATGCCTTCGGGTAGTGTTTGTATCACTTCTATTGCAATTGTGAAGTGACAGCTGTAAAACAAATTGCCAGAATTTTAGAAATGGTATTGCAGATGCAAATACTTGCTGCAATCCATTGTAAAAAGAATTGCGAACTGTAAAGCGCTTTTTAGGAATTCGAGCATATGTTTTAAGATCGAATCGTTAAGATTATGAATATTGTCTATGACTAAAATTGTGTGGTTACTTACGTCTGGAGTGAAAACGTTAATATAGAGGCAATCCTCAGATCCTTTTGCTTCATACTCTTGAATACACTTATGCTCATCTTTTTGAGTAGGCAACACTCCTTCCCAGTTTTGAGCAGGCACTGGATCCTAAATGTAGTAAATTATAAGACACAAAATACAAGGTGTCTCAAAATTAGCGAGTAATAATTTACCGGCATATCTTTACTAAAAAAAACAATTTGATTATTTTTTGTTTAATTTGAGTATAGCGGGCTGTCGAATAAATTTAACAAACAACCTTTTGTTTTCATTTACTACTTATCTATCAATGCAGTAAATCTTTTGTTCTTTAATGTAAGAACACTTTATGTAAATCGGTTTTTGTAGAAAACATTAAATCTACTACTAACATGTCGATTTTTCCGAGTATTAATTTATGTAAAAAATAGTGTCAAAATATACAGGGATTCATATTTTAACAATTCATTTTAGAAATATTTAGAAAATAACTATTTTTCAGTACTCTGAAATATTTAGAGAGCCGTAACTTCATTAGGATGTATTTTTGACACAGATTTATAAGGGATGCAATAAAAAAGTGGGGCATCCCAATAACTTCATATTTAAAGGTCAAAATATGACGATTTAACCCTATAGTGACAGGGGATCGCGTTGTCATGTGTATCGATTTGTACTGCTTTAAAAAATATATACAGGGTGTTTCTAAATAAGTGTCGCAACGGAAAACTGTAAATTCCTCTTGCAAAAAGAAATATTTTCGTTTTCAATAAAAATGACTTTCTATGAACAAAAACAAACATTTTGCTAACGTTTCGAAAATCTTTTGTAATTCAAAAAATAGGTAGTAATAATTAACAATATGATAAGACCTCACATTTAGCAAGGGCAATACCTCAAGAGAACATCCGGATAACGACGAATCGAACAGCCGGATGGGGACATCTGAAATGCATCGTTTATGATATCTATGTCAATAATATCGAAGAGTTGACTGATAGGGGTTCGAAGATGTAATGCGTGCATTGAAGTCCGCGAACGTAATTTTGAATAGTTTTTGGAAATTTTACTCGCCAAATTGATAAAAAAAGTTAAAATCCTAGCTGTTGTTAAATATCGTTAAAATTGTTAATTATTACTACCTATTTTTTGGATTACAAAATGTTTGTTTTTGTTCATAGAAAGTCATTTTTATTGAAAACGGTTGACTTTAGAGGAGTGAACCAAGAGAACCATTATTGTGTAAAATTCATTGGCGCTTCAGAATATGCTGTCAAATGTTAATTTTATCAGTGGCGTAAAAGTTATGGGGGAAAAAACCCTTCCGATACCTTAAAATCTCCACCACTGGCACGTCTAATGAACTCGAGAAGGGTGTGAAAAAGTAGCTATTAATAGTGGTAATGTGTTTACAAAAGCTCAGTCCTGTAGTTCAAACGGTTCCTAAGATATTGGAAAAAAACAAAAAAAAATAAAGTTTTGACACCGTGTATCTCGAAAACGAAAGCCCGGAGAGAAAAATGGAAGACGAAAAAAATATTTCATTTTTCAAGAGGCATTTACAGTTTCCCGTTGCGACACTTATTTAGAAACAGCCTGTATATTTACATTATGTAGATGATTATTTAATTATTTAATGAGAAACACGATATTGTAGCATAAGGAGGTAGAACCTACCTTACTGATATTTATTTTCAGAATTGATATTTGGAGAGATTTCGAGAATGTTGAATAATTTTCTGTTTTCTTACTTGTTTATATTACAACTTGTAATTGCAAAAATGTTTGTACCTACTTGCTGGGTATCTCTTCTTACATCGACCGTTCTTTTATTTGTTTAAAGCGCATTCAGGTTCAGGTGGTTCAAAGAGGATTCGGCATTAATATTTTGTCTACTGGGTCTTGCCTTTGGTATTACGCTGCCACACTATATATGCACTTGTCATACTTTCAATAAATCAGCACCTTATCCGTCATCTCGGCATTTGAATATGATATGTTTATCAATACACAAAAAATACGCGAAAAATTAAATTTGCGTAAAACAAGTACTGAAAAATTATTTCAAACTCATCACCGTATTGCTTTTGACAGAATCTGATGCAGACGCCATCTGTACGCCACAAGTGCGAGGTGTATTCACGCTGAGAAATTTTTAAACTTCTTGTGTTGTTAAGGAATTAAATTCTGTTAAAACTAATAATAGCAACAATATTAATAATAATCGATGATGTTTGCATAAAATAATTAGTACTACTTTAAACTATCACATCCCCGAGGTGTTTACAGTTTTCTGTGAAAATCCTTTCTTTGACCATTAGAGTATAATATTCTAAGCTTTGACTAGTGGTCTTTGATATTTGGAGATTATGCAACTAGCAATGCAAAATTCTAGGTTATCGTGCAGTTTTAGTATTAAACCTTTTATAGTACTTCATGAAATAAGGGAATGTATATCGGGTTACAACATGGTTTACCCTACGTGCTGTTTGTTTTTGTCGAGTCGAGAGCAAATCCAAAGGAGCTACGCAATCGCATAAGATTTTATAATTAACAACTGCCGCGGAAGCATTCCGAGTTGTTTATTCCTTACATTCAATTTTCTTAGAATAAATGGCTATTTTATTTAATTGGACACGAATTGTGTATTCTTTAGTGGATAATTTTTGACAGACCTGTATTGAGTTTTTCGTCGTTTCTACATTTGAAACGCTGTAAAAGCGACCGCATGGTAGTTGGCATCTAAGCCAGCTCGGATGATGACTGTCATAGGCGTCGATTTTTCGGAGAAAAAGAGGATTTTGCCCCACTTTTTAAATATCGAGCTAGAATTCCAAAATAAATATTTTATTCGCTTTTGGTGAGTGGTTACAATGAAATGACTTGCTTTTTACCCCTGTATAAGTGGTAGTACCAGCTGGTAAATTTTTACACGCTAATAAGTTAGAATATCTTATTAATTATAAAGAATTATAATAACTGTAAAAAATAGATATAAAAAATTATCTTTAACTGAAAAAATATATGAAACTTAGGTATCAAAATAATGTGATGATTTCGTATGTAATGTTTTTCTGATACTAATTATAGAAATTCTTACTCGAAATCTGAGTTCATTAATAGGAGGCTCGGCGTAAGGTATTCCTTGAAAAGAGTAATACGTCTTATTTGTCCCTTCTATACGTCTCAACCTTCCCTGTACTATACCAGAATTAATTGTAAGTCTCAAATTTGGATCATCATTCTGAAACCAATTGTAAAACAGAAAATATAAGTAGGTACTTACTTCAGTTAAACAAATATAAAATAACACTTTGTCACATAATTAAAACAGACTTACGTTGCTTTGTGCTACTGCCCCATTCAGAAGGCAAAACAAGAACGTAAATATTACTTTTAACTGAAACATTTTAAAATGTGGAAGGAAATAACCCGGCATTTATTTATAAAAATATATATCTATCTTATCAGTCATGTAATTTACTTCATGAAACGTAAGTTTTTAGGGTATTTAATAAATAATTAACAGAATGATTAGTAATACATATGGAAAGTTTAATTTAATTTATCATCAAATTGTTGGTCCATTTTTTATAATAAGACCTAGTTTTTACAGAAAATTAAATTAATGTTCAAGAATTAGTCTAATATGGTTTTATTCCATCATATTCGTTATTAATTTAGGTAGGTTTAACAAGTACAGTATCAATATTTTCATTCCTAGTATAACAAAGTTAAAAATAATTTTCCAGATGCAGAATATGCTGTTTAAAATTTAATATACATATATTTGACGATCCATTGTCCTTTGTGTATTATACAGGGTGTTCCGCATAATAATCGACACCGAGAAGGTGCAAAATATTGCAATTTACCAAACATACCTGCACACAAGCGCAGATACAGGACATGCCTTCAAAGTGCTACCAAATATTTCGAAAAAAATTAATATGTTTGAATTAGTTTATCTTGAAATAACCAAATTTGGTACTTCGCACTCTGCACGTGTGCAACTTTGTATGTACGGCATATGCGGAAAAATCACTCTTCCTACGAGTTGTACAATTTTTTTAATAGTTATCATAATTTTTTATTGAAAATTGTGAATTTCGAAAATGTAAATCAAGAATATTAAGAGAATGTTTATATAGAAATAAATTTGGTTATTAGATTTTCATTAACATTATTGTGTCAGTGATTTATGAGAAAAGAAATTTCTTCTTACAACATTAATATGCAAGATTCATCAAAAATCGCGATTCAATCATTATTCCGACAAAATCCAAAGATAAATGTGAGAAAGCATATCGTTTATTTGAAGATTGTAGTCATCAAAGGACAGTAACTGTTATCACTGAGGCATTTCTGCTAGCCTATTTTGAACAAAAATCCAGAGCATACCAATGTTCTACGCTGTGGAGTGTTTACTCAGTGATAAGAACAACATTGTCAGTGAAAAAGAATACTAACATAAATAAATTTCCAAATTTAATTGCTTTCGTTAAACGTAAATCGGTAGAACATAGATACAAGTCTAGTATTTTAATAAAATCAGACATTTTTTAAATAAGTAGATCTACTTGATGATAAAGGTAATGCAATGCTCATACCTCTCCAAATATTGAAATTGTTTATTTTAGATACTGTCGATTATTGATATCAGTAGAGAATGCCATCGTGAAGAACTAACATTCCTTCAGCTTGAACATATACAAAACATGGGAGAATATATATTGACAGAGATTCCCAATTTTAATACGAGCGTGAGAAGAGAATTTACACATTGAAAAATCTTCTAGAAATGCTTCGAAAATATTTCTCCCCTCGTCCGTCACCAATTCAAGATTCTTCGTAGGATATAGAAATGGAAAATGTAAAATTGCAGAATTTGTTAAATTGTCGAATGCTGAGAATTACACCGGCCACTGGGGAATGTCTGCTGCAGGAGCAGACATCAGCACTCTTAAAAGGCAAGGTGGATGAAAATCAGCGAACGTGACAGAAGGATATACACGCCGGGCCTGTTTTATGACCTCCAAGATCTGAACCCTCTAGATTTCTTTGTTTGGGGATATTTGAAGACATTAGTGTATGGTACTCCTGTAAATAGCCTGGAAGAGCTGCAGCTACGGATTAATCAAAAGTGTCAAGAAATCCAAACCAAGGAGGGTGTTTTCGAAAGAGTTCGAATATCGTTGAGACGAAGATGTCGTGCCTGCTTGGAAATGGACGGAGGGCACTTTGAACATCTTCTGTAACTTTGTTTTTTGTTTGTTAAAAGCTTCCTTTGTCGGTTTATTCCTAATAAAATAAAATGTTTGAAAAACGAATAGTGGTCCATATCTCCGCAACCGTTACTTTGCGGACCCATGTTTATTTAGACTTTTCTGCTTATTTTGGTTCATACTATTACCTCCTGAAATATTTTACACTCTTTTTTTAACACCCTGTATAAACGATTCTGTTCAACAAAAACTTCAAGTAGACTCAAAAATATCGGGTCAAAGAGAGATCAATATAAATACAAACTCGGCCTCTACTTCATCAAATACATGCACAGAGGTTAATAACAACGGTAAGAAATTATTCAAGAATTATGATGTCATTTACGTGCTTGAAAATTTTTCACGCTCTAGTTAGGAATATACTTTTCCTAACTCAAATTAGTTACTAAATTCATAATTTTTCAAAACACTATTAGAAAAATGAATCTGCCTCTACCTGTTTAAGTTATTGATATGGATCAATATCCCAGACAACTGGTTGTTTTTGAATAATATTACAGTATTTGACATATGATCATCTTTGTACAAAATTTGTATTTACAAAACCAATGCCCTTAAACAAGGAGTTGTAGTAGAAACGTTAATTATAAAAACTGCAAAACGGTATAGCATGTTGTATAACTATTAGATCATTAGAATGATCGTAATATTTAGATGGTTTACTATAGCATTTCATTATAATTCATCTAAAGTGATCAAACAGTAGAACAAGTAGTACTTGCGTTACTTCATTCATCTCTACAGATTAATTTCTATAATTTCCTGTTTACAGGTTCACTTTCCATTCATATTGGACGGTGATCATCTGAAGTGAACCGTGTAAATGTGCCTTTATAGTGTCCAGCTAGAGGCAGTGAAAGTTTGTAGCATGCTCTCAAAGTTTTATAGTGCCTATTTTGCGTTCATGGATAGAATTTGCTGACCAGTGGTTCTCAAACTGATTATCTGTGTGTATACACCCTACCTTTTTTATTTCCTTATACAAATATACATTTTTATCAAAAGCTAAATGTATCTTTCTACAATCAGTTTAGATACAATAGTGATTGTACATGTTACATACATATAAATATATCACCAATAATAAATATGCTAGATGTCATAACATTTTAGTAGAGAAATTTGCAGCACTGTAAGAGCACACGGTTTTTATTTTATATGAATAGTATTATTAGATTAATTAAACAAATAGCAAAAGTAATATTAATTATGTAGTCAAGAGAATGCTATTCATCGTTTTTATTTTTGTTGTGAATACTAGATTTGGTGAAAATATATAAAATATATAGGGTAAGTAGCAAATAAATTTGTATTAGGAACATCAATAGTACAATATGTATTCCTCTGGGCTATATAGACATTCTGTAAAAAATTGGTTGATTCCAAAAAGCTAGAACATATCTTATACTTGTGCATAAATGGAATGTTAGTAAATACCTAGTACCAAACATATATTTAATAGTAAACAAACCACAAGAAGAGAAGCTAATTTAGATTAGGTACATTCACTGTGCACTGTACAAATATTCACTATTGTCATAAATTATTGTTATGGTAAAGAGTGATGTATCATAGAAGTTACATACTCGTAAAATATAGAAAACAGGACCCAAAACTGAGCCCTGAGGCACATCCATGCATGAGGTGTGTCTGTGTTTGAAACTGCTAAAATAATTAATATATACCTTAGATATTTTATAAAAGATGTCATTTTCAAAAACTTACCTCTGATCCAATAATTTATAATCTGGAATAAATTGTTTTTGTCCACACAGTCGAATGACTTTAATCAAAATCATAGCAGGATATTGGAATGATTCTGACCAATAAAACTATGGACGGTTGTGGAACTAGATTAATTACAGAAAAAGTCATGCTTTGAATAATTTCCGGGTTGATAGAAATCCATAATGTTCTGTTTTTTTCCAATGCATCCTTCTGATAACTAGTTCCATATTTCTGTTAGGTATATCCATTCTTCTTCCAAGTGTTTTGGCTCACACATAGTATGTGCTCAATAAGGGAGTTGACCTTGTTTCTGGCATAGAAATGGGGGATTTTGATGTAACTCAGAATTTAAATACTTGTTGATGTGAGTAGATTTTGTACTATACAGTTCTATCAATTGAATGACAATTACTTTGCATATTAATAGTATCTTCATGAATTAATGAAAATATCTACTAAACTACTAAACTAAACGGATAAAAGTCCTAGTAAATTTTCATTTAGTACGTAAAATTTCAACTTCAACAGTTTGAGAGCCGCTGCTCAACCGAATAGTTGTTAGTGTAAATTCGCTTGGTTTATATCGCCGATAATTAGTATATAATGAGACTGACCGGTGAATTTCCCAGAACGGTTAATAATTGTCGAGGTTTGGATCGCGTTCCGGAGGTGGTAACGACATTCGGCGGTTAAATTTTGTATATAGGATGCTCTAGAAATCAACGTAAACATTCTAAATTGTCAGAAAACGTACGTACAGTAATTTCAAGCAAGTGACGTAATAATAATTTTATAGATAATGTATATTTTAGTCGCTTTAGTAAATTGATATTGTCACGGATTTCCCAATCCGTCTTTTTTCTTATTTCCAGAAAAACAATCCGTTAATTAATCACTTCTTTATTAACTGCTCAGTACACTACTAATTACAGCTCAACTAAACACTTATTTAATTAATCGCTATCTAAATCGCTTTGATCTCTCTAACTAAACACTTCACTTCAGACTGTAATACAAGACTAATACAAGACTAACTAACTCGGCCGTTTATTCTTCTTTTATAGACCCAACGAATGTTCCAGGTATTTTCTAGCATTTTCTCGAACGACTGGAACGCTTCTCGTCGTTTCCACAATTTTCCAGCAACGCCTCGATTAACGGCATGTTGTTTGTTTACCAGAATGGCGTAGGGGCGATCGGGACAATCTTAGGCAATTCGCGGTGCCACAGTCGTCGGTTTGGGAGTGAGTGGGGCAAATTCCGTGACACTGCCCCTCCTTAGGACAGATCGTCCCGATCGGTTACACCTCTATACGGGGACAGACGCTCCAGATGGACGACCTTCATCTTACTCCTGGGAGTCTTCTGTATCCGGTAGACGACATCATTGATTCTTTTAATGACGGTGTAGGGGCCCTCCCAACGGTTCTGTAGTTTAGGCGATTTTCCTTTCTTCCGCGTGGGGTTGTACAGCCACACCAGGTCACCTTGTTGGAATCCGACTGTATTGGCCCGGACGTCATATCGAGTCTTCATGCGATCGCTCTGTAATCGCATTCGAGTTCTGACTTGGTCGTGTACGGCTGCTAGTCTTCGTTCTAGCTCATGGGTATAAGTGTCTGGCTCTGTGGGCTGTTCCGCAGGACGACCAAATACCAAATCTGCGGGAAGGCGAAGCTCTCTTCCAAAGATGATCTTTGCGGGAGTCTTCCCAGTCGTTTCATGGACAGCTGAGCGGTAAGCTAACAGGAAGAGTGGAATGAGCTTGTCCCAGTCTGTCTGGTTTTCGTTCACAAACATTCTCAGATTGGTTTCTAGTGTGGCATTGAAGCGTTCCACCATACCATCAGACTGGGTATGCAGATGGGTGGTCCTGGTATTTCGGATTCCCATAAGCTCGCAGACATTTCGGAACACAACTGATTCTAAATTTATGCCCTGATCTGAATGTATATCCAAGGGCACACAAAATCTGCATAAAAGGATGTTGACTAGCTCTTCTGCTACGGTAGTGGTCTCTTGATTGGGAAGGGGGTATACTTCAGGCCATTTAATCAAGTAGTACATGGCTACTAGCAGATATCGGTTGCCACTTTGGGTTTTCGGAAATGGGCCAGCGATATCAATGGCAATCCTCTCAAACGCTGATCCTACGATGTACTGACGCATTTTGCCTCTGGAACGGGTCTTCGGTCCCTTGCTGGCTGCACATATGTCACATTTTCGGCACCAATCTTCTACATCCGTCCTACAGCTCAACCAGTAGAAACGCTCCTAATCTTCTGTAGAGTCCTACTGATACCGAAATGTCCACCACCAGTACCTCCATGTACTTCCTGCAGCACTTCCTTGACCCGGGACCTCAGGAGTAGTACTTGCTTCTTGATTTCCGTTCCGTCAATGTTTTCCAATGCTCTTTTTAGGACACCGTCTTCCAACACCAAGGAATTCCAATGAGCCCAATAATTCTTTAAAGTTGGGCTTTTACTGATGACTTCAGCCAATGAGGGTCGGTTGTTGGCGTCTTTCCAGTCTAATAATGCCTTGATGTCACAGTTAGCTTGCTGGTCTTCCCGAATCGCCGCTGAACTCCATCTGTCTTCAGGTTGGGCTGCCACCATTTTGCATGGAACAAATGATATGTCCTCTTTTCTTTCAAGAGAAATAGTTTTGCAAAGAAATGCGTTATTGATGAGATAGACTCAGGGACGTCGTTCTACGATTGTGCCATGCCACTGTGTTTTTAATTCTATTGAATTAATATGAAGCCAGTTAAAAAGAGGCATTCAAAGAAATAATACCTCTCCTAAATTTGACATAACAGTTATATGTATATGAGCAAGGTGAATAAAATGCGTCGAACATGTCATAAAAATTAATTGAGATTTACTCTAGGTCTGTTCAAGCAAGGAATTCGAACTGGTTTGAAACTGTCAGAATATTCGACCATCATGCAATAATTTTTTTGACAGTTTGGAACCAATCTGGATTCCATGCCTGAACAGACCTTATATAAAGCTGCACCAATTGATTGGGCTAAATGAAAGTGGCTTCATCATAACAATTGATGAAGAATCGGTACCTTTAGTAGTGACTTTAACGAATGTTGGTGCTGGTGTGTTTTTTATTATAATGTATAAGAAACATTTTTGCTGTGTTTTTATGGTGTTGTTATATGTACGAGGGTGTATCAAATATAAACTGGACTGATTTTTTTTTAATTACTGAGGGGTTCAAGACCTAAAAGGAGATGACCCGCCACTGGCCTGTACTGTTAGGGAGAGGGGGAACTTACAGCAATTCGCTTGAGTCGTTTTAGTATGAAACAGAACCACGAGTGAGACGGAAGTGCATATCTCCGTGGAGCAACGGATAGTCATTAAGTTTTTGGCCAAGAAGGGGGTGAATCCGACTGAAATTTTGAGGCGGTTACAGGCACAGTTTGGGGACAACACACTGTCAAGAACCCGTGTGTTTGCGTGGCACAAAGAATTTTCTGGAGGCCGTGAAACGGTTGAGAATGAAAGCCACGCTCGCCGGCCCAGAACAAGTGTTACCGAAGCCAACATTGAGGCTGCTCGAAATCTTATGGAGGGAAATCGGCGCATAACTCTCTGGGAAATCGTGGCCAAACTGAACATCAGTTACGGGAGTGTGCATCGGATCATAACAGATGATTTGAAAATGCGTAAAGGAGCGATTCCAGCAAGAGGGTGACGCCTTTTTGAATCGCATCATCACCTGTGACGAAACTTGGGTGCACCACTATACACCTGAGTCCAAACAGGCGAGTATGGAATGGAGACAAAGCGGTGAGAGTGGAATAGTGAAAGCAAAGACGCGCTTGTCGGCTGGGAAGGTAATAGCAAAAGTGTTTTTTGATCGGCAAGGTTCTTTTCATTTTGATTTTCTCCACGGTTACTGCGCAATATTATTGTGAATTACTGCACGCCACAAAACTGTCACTTCGAAGGATAGGGAAGACACAATCTGTCAGAAGTTTTATCCTTTTGCATGACAATGCCAGGCCTCATGCGGCCAATGTCACCAGGCAAACATTGGATGCATTAGGGTTGGAAAAGCTGGAACATCCGCCGTATAATCCCGACTTGTCCCCTTGCGATTTTCATCTTTTTGGACCCCTTAAAGAAGCGCTTGGAGGCCAACATTTCAACGACAACGCGATGGAAGCGTTTGTGTTCCAATGGCTACATGAACGTCCGAAGAGTTTCTACGATGATCCCAATCCGATGGGAAAATGTATTTCAAGGGCGGAAGACTATGTAGAAAAATAATATAATCTTCTAATCGTAATTAAATAAATGTAGATTTTTTTATAAAACAAATCCCGTTTATATTTGATACACCCTCGTAGTATATAAACTATATAGAAAATATATTATTTTTGTTATATATTGTATAACTATGTCACTACGGCATATACCCAATCGCATACTGATGAGAGTTAATAAGCTCTAAACCAGTATATGACTGGTGGGCTGCTGGGACGAGTGATTTTAGCTGTTTGCTATAGATTTTCCAGGCGTAGTTCAGTGCTGGTCGCGGCACTCGCCCGTACAGTACTTGTTTCCTGGGATTCCGTGTTTGCCACATATCGTTATCGCCCAATCGCGATAGAGGTCGCTAACTGTCAATGGTTTCTATTGCGATGTAGAACGCTTCGTACCTGTGACTTGTCAATCCGGCTAGATGTAGCTTTGCTAGTCTGCGTTACCATGTACCTACATACTTATAAAATATACGCTGAGCTCGTAAAGTTTAGAATAAATTCGATAAATCGTTATTAAAGGGTTCTAGCAGGAAATCCTCGGATTCGTCAACTTTAGTTTATAAAGTGTCACTTTTTTCAGCCATCGACTTTTTTTTGGTTTGTTTGTTTTTGAGCTATGACGTCATCGGCTATTTTTTAAAATGGCAACCCATATTTTTTCCAGGGATTTCGATGGAGCACATTTTTCTGAGTACGAATATGTTAGAAACGTATGACCTTCAAGATGGAAGTTTTCGAGATATTCGGTTCCAAAGTTTCCAGAATGTACCATGTACAAGGTATCGGATGAGTCAAGTTTTTTAAAAGCTTAAACATTTTAAGAAATTTTAGTAGTAATTTGTTTAATTTTTTAAGTAATAATCAATCAATTTTAACAAATGAAAAAAGGTTTCTGTACAAATGAGAAATAATTAAAGTAAGCAAGAAAATCAGTTGAAATTTTCAAAGTGACCTCCATTCACTTCTTGGTAATATCCCATCCGCCACTGAAACTCCTGCAGAACCTTATCAAGAATATCTGGTTGAATGGGTCAAATCTCATTGTGGATTCTGTCCTTTAATTCTTCAATGGTATTTGGTCTATTGAAATAGACTTTGCTCTTTAAATAGCCCCATAAAAAGTAGTCTAGGGGAGTGTGATCCGGAGATCTAGGAGTAATAGTTCCCCTTCGACCAATCCAGTAGTTAGCAAATACTTGGTTTAAATACGAACAATTATTACAAAATGGGATGGTGCACCGTCTTGTTGGTACCATATCGTGTTATTGGGCAGATCGGCATCTACGTTGGGTAAAGCACCGCAAGTGCAGGGACTTAATTGTCTCTTAAAAATTCAAAATATTCTTCACCTGTTAGCCTTCAATGAAGAATGGACCCAAAATACGGTTACCAACAAGGCCAGCCCAAACGTTAACTTTTTGTGGAAACTGACTACGAGTTTCCATTTTCCAGTGTGGATTTTCAGGAGACCAATATCTACAGTTTTGCCGGTTTACTATGCCGTCGAGATAAATGGTAGCCCCATCAGAAAAAACAATATTGAGTAAGAATCCGTCGTCATCAATCAGGCGTTGCAACATGGTTTTGCAAAACAGTAACCTACGGTCTGGATCATCTTCGTTTAATTCAGTAAAAAAAAACAAACCCATCATATGTTCATATGTATCTTTGATACGTGTTAACGGTTGAAAAACCGAAGTTTTAACATAATTTACGTTTCTACGTTAACGTTAGGATGTATCATTTGGTACCTGCAAGTTGCTTTAAGTGTCTATTAAATGTATATTTATAGATTAAGTAGGTACAATGTATTCCAATAATGATGGCATTTTTTCAAACGAATTTGGGGAATTTATTTAGAACATTAGTTCTTAGTTTTTTTTCACTCACCAATATAAATTTAACGAAATACTTAGAACTCCCAGTAGTTCGAAAACTGATTTGACATAGTGGCATTATTACAACAAAAATTTGTAAAGTAGGCACCTATATTTTAAAATTCGTGTTATTTTTTTTTTATATACATAGATGCCAGGTCTGATTAAAGATACCGCAATGTGCTGTTTTTGTTCAACTGTCCGTCATTTGGGCACTAAGGATATGATCATTTACTTGAATGTAATTTTTGTAATAAAGTAAAATCCTATCTTGATTCTCATTCTGAATTTAATTTATTTATCAGGGATTATAAAGACCACTGTTTGTTACTGGTATCCCAAAGATGCGGAAAGGTCCTTTTGTATATTTACATTACATTTCTGAATGGCGTCTTACAAAAACAACTCGCTGATACCGCTGACAATTAGGCGGGTAGGACAAGTTCCTGGAATAGTCAATAATAATTCTTGTCGGTCAGCGTTCAAAGCTTGTACCCGCGGGTGGTACAGACAACCCAGGTCAAAACATAACTACGGTGTCGCGTTTCGCTTCTTAAAATTTCGTTGACTGTTAGATTGTATTAAGCTGAACTTGGCAAAATATTGTTTTTTATGACTAGACTAAACCAGACAGTATTTTAAACGCACCTTCCATAAATTCATTTAAAAATAAACTCGATAATATAGTAGTAAGATAATTTATGATTGTAGGTATTTATATATTTTTTAATGGTAATTATTTTTAATTTTTGATGTGTAATTTGTACCTATAGTTTGTTTACTTTATATTGTATTTATTCTATTTTTTGTATTGTATTTTATCTTTAGATATTTTTGATACTCGCATTATTTTCTTTTTTTGAGTTTATAGGTTTTAACCTCTTTATTATGTCAGCAATGATAATAACAATATGACATATAGGTACGTGAGTTAATCAATTATTGTCAATTTCAAAATAGATACTGTGTAGATTGTTTTGGCACAAAATTATACGCATTTGTTAAAAATATTTGTCATAATGGAATATATTAATTAATTGGTAAAAGAGTAGTGACATAATTTAATATAACATTCATTTTGAGTACTAGATATTTTCCTACACACATATATCTTTTTACACATATACATATCAGAATAAATATAGTAGTAATTATTAATTAATATTGTACACAAAATAAAGACAGTAAACCCCTCATAAGTTTATTTAAAAACTATGCGTGGGTGCTCATTGTGCTGCAATAATGTACTTTTTAAAGAATACATCATGAATTATTACAGAAATAAGAATCCCAACTTATTTCCATATTACTTATAGATGAGTAGAAAAATTGACATACATATAAATAATACCAAAAACCCTAATTCAAAATACTTGTCAACATACGACAAAATATAAGTTTCCAAATAATATATGTATAGATAGATAGATATAGAGACGCCAGTGTTGAGAAAGACATCTAACTGAGATAATTTGTCTTTGTCTTTAGTTTTTAATGTGTAGTTAGTACCTATAGTTTCTTTATTTTATATTGTACGTTTATATTTAGATATTTCTGATAGTATTTTGTTTTTTTTTGAGCTTATACGTTTTAACCTCTCCACGTATTATGTCAATAATAGTAATAACAATATGGCATTTAGGTACATGAGTTAATCAATTGCCAAGGTACTCCGTAGATTCTTTTGGCACGAGATTATACACATTTGCTAAAGATATTTGTTACAATGTAACATTTTTAACAAATACTCATTTGTATATTTTTAATGTAGTCACTAATCTTTTCAGTATGTAATTGGTGGGTATGTATCCTTTTTTTCTCTGTTTCTTTCATCCAGATTGTCTTGATTGCCAACCTACATTGTGTACCCATGTTTTTTTCCTCATAGTCATCCCTTGGTTTGATTTTTTGTTTATGACTGAAGTTTACTTTCTCTGAAGCTAGCTATTCCCTAGCCGCTAAAATCTTTGAATTCTGATGTCGTCCAAAATTGACTGATCTTTGAGACAGTAGAGGTAACTGACTGTCCGCAATCTGCGTTCTCTTCGGTATCATTCTTTTAAAGTTATTTATATCAAGATACTTGCGTCTTTCCCTCAACTTACTTCTAAATGCATTAATATGATTTACAGATAAATTTGTTGAAAATAGGAAGGTGTTATTTCATCTCCAACGGATAACATTTGGTATTACCAGACTGAAGTGGGTGAATGGCATCATTGATCCATTGTTAATCTCAGTAACTTTCTTCATTAAATTGGACTGTATTTGTCATCAAATTTCTTTTTTTATGCATACGTTTAAGTATGACTCTTTTAGTGCTGACTAGAGAAAAAATCTTGTAAAATTTGAAGGAGTCTTGTCTTCCAAGTAATGCAAGAGTTTCTTTAAGGTCTTGTTCTTGCAATTTTGCAATATCCTTACGCACAAATGAGGAATATTATTACGTATTTGGTAACAGTGGTGGTTACACTCGGTCAGTTACTGCTCTGCTGAGAGTTCACACGTAACTATCGATATGGTTGATCGTCAACAGTGGTCGACTGCTACACGTTATAATGTATAACAACAGCTAGTTTTATAAAATATGTAATAAATAATAGACAAAATAGCCGAAACAGAGTCGAAGCTGTTTCAGTCAAGTGTCAGTGAATTTATAATTCGTTCAGTTCAACACAATTGGACCTAGACTCAAAATAATTCTTTATGATGGATGTCCTTTAAAGAAAGTATGTACCACAACAGAATGCAATATTTATTTTTTTCAGCTAATGCTCACTTAAATATTACCCCTTCTTATTTTTGCAGGACTTCTTGCCGTAGCAATATTTCTTGTCTTGTATCGCAAGATTTCTTTTAAAACTTTGTATTGTCTTGCAATTTGAACTGTCAAGTGTTGCATTGGTTTTGTCGTGTCTTACGCGACCAAGAAAAAGCAAGACAAGGTGGCCAACACAACGCACTTATGGATTCATTCTTATGAAGTGGACTCTTTTGTTACTTCTAGAATATCTGCCGTAGTCGCACTGTGGTGCATTCTGTCTAACCTTTGTGTATTTCAAGGTCATACTTAAAAGCTATTACACTATTGATTACGCAAGAGATACATTTTATAATTTCAATGAAAAGGGAGTGTTATGACATCTATTAAGATGTGAACTGTAAATCCATATCATACTCTATTAGCTTCAGAGGCAGAAGTATCGTTGTGAATATTAAATGATTAGTTTTCATTGAATATATATAACGTCAAAGTCCCGAAACGTGTTTGGTCGTGACAGAACATCGCTATCAAATCTAATCCAGATTGACTTATTGAGAGAAAGAACATTAGACTTTTCTGTATCTAAGATCGACCTATTACTATTATTACATCAATAATTGATATTATTGGTAATATATAAATAATACCTACTGCCTTTAACAATATCTTAATAATAATATTAATATTGATGTAATAATAATATACCCAACAACGTTACGAATTGAGTTGTAAGTTTTCACGTACCTAATCGACAGCGAAGAAAATTTATATTTAAATCATTAACAAGATCATTGATAAATACGGGGTGTTAAAAAAGAGTGTAAAATATTTCAGGAGGTAATAGTATGATCCAAAATAAACAGAAAAGTCTTAATAAACATGGGTCCGCAAAGTAACGGTTGCGGAGATATGGACCACTATTCGTTTTTCAAACATTTTATTTTATTAGAAATAAACCGACAAAGGAAGCTTTTAACAAACAAAAAACAAAGTTACAGAAGATGTTCAAAGTGCCCTCCGTCTATTTCCAAGCAGGCACGACATCTTCGTCTCAACGATATTCGAACTCTTTCGAAAACACCCTCCTTGGTTTGGATTTCTTGACACTTTTGATTAATCCGTAGCTGCAGCTCTTCCAACCTATTTACTGGAGTACCATACACTAATGTCTTTAAATATCCCCAAACAAAGAAATCTAGAGGGTTCAGATCAGGTCGGACATGTTTTATGGCCTTCAATCGCAATTTAGTGAACAAGCCTGTTGAACTAAACCATTTGTTTGCATCTAACTACCAGTAAAATAAAATCAGTTGTAAATTGTGCGACATAGATTGAATTAATAATGGTAGAATGTTATTCCATAAGATCATGTTGTCAAGATGGTTATTACATCAAAAATATTGCGATAAACATAGTCTACGTTGTAGAATTTCTACTACTTTACAATTCCATACATTTGATACTTACCGACTATGGGAATGAAAAGAAAATTAGAAACATTTCCATGCATTTATTACCCCTTTAGAAAATTAGACACACTTTCGAAGGGTTATAGAAGTGAGACAAAGACTGGACTCAGTAAGGGCTAAATAAATATATGTTTTAAGTTTGGCGGTTTAAGGACAAAGAATTGTATCTAAAGATGCACAAAAAATCCACCCAGCAGGTGGAGGTTCTTATTAGTTTAGTGCTAAAATTGAATTATTTCTTTTCACTTTGGGGGAAAAATGAGTTAGAGAACAGGAATAACCGTGAATGGTACCTTATCACTTTGTACCATATACCGTGATACATATTTAATAATTTACATCAATTAAAGTGTTACTAGTTTCTTAAAAGAATTCTGCGTGATGTGGCAATGTTTATAACGCCGTCTACAATTTTCTTAATGTGCAGTTGACATGTAAAATTCAGGAGATTATTTATGGTAAAACATAACAGGTGAAAATGATGCTTTGTTTCTTAAGCTAAATGACTTATCAGCCTGGAAACATTTATATATTCTGGAGAAAACTTGTATAATTGACGCAGTTTAGACATATTCTTATTCAGATGAAAAAATCATGTAATTTATTATGGTAATTCTTGTAATACAGTATGGATTTGGTAATTTTTTACAATAATTTATCATTTTTATCAGTGTAGTAGTTATTTTAAGTTTCATCCAATTTAATGCAGAAAAAAATCATTTGCATTAACATTATCGTTAAGTATTTTTTTAAATATTGTCAGGAATATCTTGACAGAAAACCCTATTACGAAACAAGTAGTGATCGCAATCACTATCGTGTATAAACAATAAAAATAAATATGTTTCATTTAATTTCAATTCTCTGTGTTTGATTTCAAATTCATCTGCGTATTTATACAAACATGTAAATAAATTTGACTTATCGCTGATGATAATAATTAATGGATAATGAAACTGTTTCATCGAATTTCTCTGAATTATGTAGCACTACTGCGAATTGTGGGTCACTGATCAAGGTTTATGCACATAGAAGGTAGCGTCGCGACACAATGTGGAACGAGTTCAATATTATAATACATAGAACACTATATTCAAGATCTTTTTTAAAAATTTAATGAAACAAACCAATCCAATTCCTTCAAAGAACGCCACACATACGTCGCATTTTTAATTAGTTTTTAATCAAGCTCACCTTTCACTTTTTTACTTTTAAATGCATGTAGGTATATGAATTTCTATCAAAATATACTGGTCGTTTAGGAATCTATGCATGTTTTGACAGGTTCATTAAACACTACTATGAATATACAGGGCGTTTCTAAAAAGTATGTACAACGCTCCACCAGATATCGTACGGCCTAAAGTAAGTCGATTTAACTTGCCTTAGTCCAAAAATTCATAATAACAGAGCTACAGAATGTATATGTTAAAAAATAAATAACATTTTCTTTAATACCTTTCGACTGTTTCGAGGTAATATCGTGAAATTTCGTTTCCGAGGTTTTTTTTGGGATGGGAAAATCGAATTAACAGACGATTTCGTTGTATCTTCTAGAGGGTGCCACAAGTGATATTTGGACGCACTTAAACTGCCAAAACTTTTTCACCACCACAGTGTGCCCTAATATAAAAGACTGTTGCGTTGCGCAAGTGAATTAATTATTGAGCAAACACCAGCAGAGATAGATGATATGTATATCTGGATCATCTCAATCTATCGCAGACAATCATTCCAATGTTCCAATGAAAAGAAACAGATTATCAGTAGTGGAGCGTGGCGATTTGAGATTGCTGATGACAAATATGGCACCAATATCGAAAAATTAGTGTCATTACACCAAGCTCAGCCCTCTCACTAATAACGTATTTATATTATTTATAATAATGCATCCATTATATTTATTTGTTAATCAAACCTTGAGCTATATTCGAAGATTGTTAATATCTTCTGATAAAGTTGTTTTAAAATTTGTCCTTATTTTTCAATATTTAATATGATATACTAAACCAATCACTGTTTGAAAAAGTGAGCTATGACCCAAAACAGTAGAAAAACTAAGAGTTACATTATCGATTTCACGAACAGAAGTTAGTGTGACTTTTTTTATGAAACGGGTGCGGTGGGTTTTTTTTAAGGGTATGCCAAAAAAGGTTGGTTATCTCTGGTATAAGTCGTATAATATCTAGAAATAAGTTCCAGATCTGTATCCGGTTTTGATTTTGATAACAATAAACATTTTCTCACTAATAGTTTTAAGTCAATTAAAAGCTATTTGGGTTAAACAGAATTCAAATTACTGTTACCACAGATTAATCGAAATACTAAAGTTGTGGATAATCGGCTTGAGGAACATTTGACATTATACAGGATGTTTTTTTACACAAAACACGTATAATTTTTGAAAGGTCTGTCTCGCACTGTTTTCTGAAACTTCTAATACTGTTGCATTAAATTACAATTAAGTATTTATTATTAATTCAGCGGTAAAGTTTTTTAACACGTGAACGCCACATGCCCACCGGTAGACATTTTAATTTTTCAACACAGGACCAAGTGACCACCGGTGGTCATTATTGAATCCCGTTGCCTGGACAACGTGACCACTGGTTAGTGTTAAGTAGGCTTTAGACAAAAATCAAATAATTAACGTTTTCCACTTGTCTTATTGCTGTCATTTGTACATTTGAAGGTACTCGTTGAGTACAATATATAGCGCAAACATTGGCTTGCTATCGTTCGAAGTTGCTAAGCAGTTCAATGGTAGCGCTAGAATTAAATTTAGTGGTAGAAATTGGCAACAAAATTCCAACACTTCATTTTGGCCACCTCTGAATTTAGTTTGCCAGATTGATAGAGGTGGAGTTTTATTCAATACAGCAATTACCTAACGTAATATAAGGACTTTTTACGTCCCAACGTTTACGCCTATGCGTTTTCACGTGATTACCCTGTACAATATAGAGATACAGAGATATTAGTATATTATTGTAATATTTTAATTTTAGTTTAAATAACTTTTTTTTTGTAGTAAGTAGTTTTGTTATGTTGTAATTTAAAAATAAATGTTATTTGTTATAACAAATTTACAAACCAAATCCATACCGAGTTACCTCATAAAGCATAGCCTTCTTGATTACAGTATTCTTGTTGTCGGGTGCACGACAATAAATTTTGCAAATTTTAAAGAGAACGGTTCATGTTGGCGACATTGAACAAGAGTACCTTTTTTGTGACATATTAGTTTATTTTTCAGAAAATTTGATCAATTTTCCGAAAATGCAAAGGACAATTTTTTTTTCATAATAAAATCCTATGTGCTACCCCGGCTCTCCGCTCCTGGGCGATGAGAATAAATTGTTTTTGCACGAAATTGTTGCATTTTAGTGTCTAAGAAACTGCACCAAGATTCATTTAAATTGCCTAACTTTTGTAGAAGTTATTGCGAAAAATTGTTTCTCAAACTGTACCTTTATCACCCTGTAACTTTTTTATTATGCATTTTCGGACCTATGTTTACATGAAACTTTTTGCTCAAAATGATATTTTCTATCTGTCATATTTATTTGGCACCATAGTTTAGAAACACCCTGTATATTGCACTAAATTGCAAAAAATGATTGTTTTTAATGCGACCAATCATCGAAAATTACGGTGACAATATAAACAAATGTGTAACGTCAGCCGTACGTAAGACGTCTGAATTCTTGACGCGAGTATACATGATCCTTCCACCGCTAATGTGATTTTTAGGTGGCATTTCTTTTCAGACTCATTAGGATGATATTGCTTATAACTTTTAAACGGGAAGTATTTGGATAAAAAATTTGGATATATTTCTGGAATTTTTTTTATTGATGACGTCATTAGTCGTTTGTGTCAAACGCAGAGATAACACTTTCAACTGAAAATGGAGCTTACCTCATTCTATTTAAAACCACGTGTCCAAAATTTTATTTAAATTTTTTATAACTTCACAGTAGGCCCATACTATCGAGTTTGAGACACCCTGTACATAGATGTGTATTATGATTAAACTGAAGTTATTTAAGTATGCATTTACAGTCAAAATACAATGACCTTGACTCGATGATTTATACCCATCCATAGTGTTCTAAATTATACTAAATATCCACGTTCCACTAATAATAATTAAAGCAAGTATGTTCGGCGTCCAGAATTTACTGTAGCAATGGCTCGCATTACATAATGACTCCCTGTAGACAGGTCTCATTTCCAACTCGTAAAGTAAAACTCCAAAGCCGCCCCATCAACAAACAAAAGAAGATGCTTGGAGCCGTGGGTGAGGCCCTGCTTCTCGGAAAGGTCCAAAATTTGAAGCCGCCGCGAATTCGGTGCCCGCTGCCAAATAAACAACGCACAATGGAGATCGAAGGGGCCTTCGCCTCGAATTTTACGGGCTGGATGTTGACGAAGTGCAGCGAAAGGGTCGGTCGCAGGCAAAATTTCGTGACGGCCGTAACGACTTCCGATCGTTTTAATTGATTTATTGGCCGCCGGGGAAGGCCCATGTTATTTTTTTTTATTTATATGCGGTTCGAGGACGGTGAAGATGCATTCCGTTTTGAGATTAACATAGTTCTTACGCAATTTGCCCGTAGGTGATTTTACGGTGTTTTTAACTGTCAGACTGTTATTGTGTCACTTTGATGTTTCGTAGAGTCATTGGAGCCGACGAATCGAATAACAAAAAAAAAGAACCTATACAGGGTGGTCTGTAAGTAATGATCCATGGAGACATACTCGATTTTTCACTTCAATATATTACGATTTAAGGCAATAAATTAATAAAATGTTGATAATAAAAAAAAACAGGGTGTCATAGATGGAATTTAAAAAGTGATTTTTTGTAATAATTACACTGTCCTTGAATGTATCAACTTCCCAGCTAGCAAAGTAGTTCTATAAATTTAGAGTAATAGGAGTTTTATATTCTGTTAATATTTTATAGTTGTATTTAGAATACTAAATTGTTGCATTAATGTTTCACATGAGACTATTTTGCCTTCAGAAACTGAATTGTTTTTTAAATTTGTTGCAAGAACGTTCTTAGAACATAATTTATAGAGCACTTATAAGATAACTGCTAATGTAGCCCTATAAGTGTGTCAATAACACAATTTTACAGCAACGGTGCTTATAGAATCAAATTACTGCAAAACGATGCAATATACTGCTTTATAGAATTATACCATCTCCTGTGACACTCTTATAAAATTATTCCGTAATGTCGCTTATAGTTTAATTATAGAACTATTGTATAAGGCGTTGTTAAGTTACAATTCTGCTGCGGAAAACAAATTACAAATATGGAAGCTGCTATCGAACTTAAGAGAAAAAGCTCTTTAAAGCAGTTGTAGAGAATAATAATACAGTTGTTATAAAATCATTATAGAGTAAATAAGTAACAAAAGCTTTTTGTTCCATAAAGAAACGCTATAGAACTATAATTTTTTATATATGTAGGTTTCCCATAGCCCCATCTGACAAGACCTGCCTGTAATAGTACGAAATATTTTGATCAAAGTATAATGGGGAAATTTGTATAACATAGTCGTGACTTGTAAAAATTATTATCTGCTTGCAGAAAGAAAATTTTATTACGATAGATAAAATTTATTTGATTGCTAAGAGTAATTGATTTTCTTATAGAAATTTAGTAACATATTTAATTTAGACCATTCCAAACCTTAAACATTTTCACTTTTAGATGTTGAAGTTAAATAATTTTAATAGATTTATTAAATAAGATTGAAATAAGTGAAATTACCACAATAAAATATGACAACACTGTGAATATTAAGTAGTTGCTTACGAAGCATATTTGCTCTATAATCATTGCAATCGACACAAAAATGTCATATTAGTGAGAATGCATTGGAAGTACAAGATGAAGCCTTTCTTTCTGTCGCCATATTGTGAAGGAAAAAAAAATCTTAATTAAAAATATGTACAATATAAATAGGTGAAATGATATCAATAATATGGATATACTTACTTTCTGACTATTTTATGTACAGTTGGTTGTTAAATTCATCAATTTAGAAAAAAATTTTTAAATTTCCAGCATCATAGGAAATATAAGGTTAACTGAGGGCGCGTCAAAAAATTACCATTATGTACCACATATTTCACGATAAAACTTTTTCCGCATTAAAATGTACTGCTCCCTTATGGACAAACAAACTAAGCAATTCGTAATAATGTAAGTAAGTACTCCTATGCAGGCTGATTAGGCCCATCTTATTGGTTCTTATTGGCTCGTCCATATTATTTCTAACATGTGCGATACAGAAACATTTTGTTTTTAAAAGATACAATTAAACGATTTTAAAGTTCTTTAAATATAACACTATGCAACACAAAAATTGTATAGCGAAGTGCTATAGAATTTTTATGAGATTGCTTTGTAACTGTGTTATAAAAATTCTTTAAGACTTCTATAATTATTTCCTGCAAGCTTTACAGAACCGCTTAAAGAACTAAAAGGTTCTATAGAACGGTGCCCATTTTTATGGTATAAGTGTTGTAAGAACGTTTTGAAAATGTTCTTAGAACAAACATTGCTCTATAAAATTTGCTCTGGAAACGTTCTTACAATTTTTACAGAACAAGAAATTGTCAGCTGGGTTGAACATTCGGAAATAAATGCTTTTGGATATGAAAAATAATCTGTTGTCTATTTCGACATATTTCCCAACAATCAGCTGCATAATTGATTGTACAACATTTTAACGTAGTACATGCCAAAATTCTCTTGCAAATTGTATATGTTGAATATACATCGACAAGCAACAAAATTTGCACTGGTTTAAAAAGGTAGGGATAGTAGTTTTCAACATGCAACTAGTGTTGGGATCACTCGAGTGAAAAATAACTGATTATTCGGTTATTGCAATAACCGAAATCACTCGGTTATCAGTTATATCAGGGTGTCCGGAAAAGACGTGTACAACGAAAGACCACAGACTCCTGGGTTCAAAATAAGCCGATTTAGCCCAATTTACTTATTTCCAAAATTGCTTCGTTTCGCCGCTAGGGAGCGCCAAAGTTCGCGAAAAATTTTTGTTTATTCCGAATATCTCGAAAACGACTTGATCGATGTTAACCATGTTTTGGCTACGCAGTTATAAGTCTAACCGACACTTTTTGACTTTATTTAAAATCTTTTGCAGTCATTAGAAATATAAGAAAAATCATGTACCATACAAATATAAGCACATATTTGTTAAACCCCCTGGACAATTACTCTCAGTTTTTTTTTCTATTAGTAGCTAACTTTATTTAGAAACTTTTTTTATACCTTCAGAATTTTGAATAAATGAGTAGTTTAGACAGAAAAATATTTTTCGTATGTCAACAATATCAGCATTCGTTCTGCAACAAATAACGAAAATTCCAAAATTCATTTATATTCTATTTAATAAATACGAGATAATAAGATTAATATAGCAAATAAAAAAAGTTATGATCTCTTTACAATAAATGCTCAGTGACCACCTTTTCTCGTACGCAATAAGTAATCCGTTTTACGGTTTTACGAAGTTGTAGTGCTCTCCATGGATTACCTCGTAAAATGTTAACTGCGTCTTGGATTCACCTAAAATCCTCTTTATTATTTACTGCGTAGGAATATACTTTTCTAATAATGATCGCTAGGAGGTAAGTCTGGTGCTCGAGGTGGCCATTTTATAGGAGCATCGTTTTCTCTTCCAATCCGCCTGTTAGGATACAGATTATGTAAATACTGACTAACGGGTATTGTAAAATGGGGGGTGCACCATCGAGCATAAACCATATGTTACGACGAAATAGTAACGGTAAATCGTCCAATAAATTAAGTAAAAAATTTAAATAGTTGACCCCATTTAATCGATGTGGAAACACAACCGGGCCAATAATAAAGTTGTCTATAATTTCCGTCCACACGTTTACTCTGAATTCATATTGAAAATGTCTTATCTTCAGTACAGTGTGGATTTTCATCAGTATAAACGTGTTTGTTATGGATATTAATAATTCCTGACCTAGCAAAATATGCTTCATCTGTAAATAACATGTTTTTGCTGAAATTAATATCATGGACTCTTTGATCTTGTATAAAATTACACAATGCTAAACGTTTTTCAGGGTCAATTGGTTGATGAACCGGTCATAAACCGATTGTGGTACGGATGTAGTTACTGCTCCTTCAAAACATCATGAACTATGGTTTTTGGTATCCCTATTTCTTGTCCAATGCGCCTTGCACCAATTTTTGGGTTCTCTTCTATCTTATCTACGATTTGTTCCTGCACCTTTATAGTTTTCGTGGTACGTTGACGCCCTTGAACCGTATTCATTTGGTTGAAGAACCAAATTCGCGAAGTCGCCTTTCGATGTTGGCAAAAGTTTGATGATTTGACACTCGTCGATGAGGGAATCTGTCCATGTAGACCCTAACACTTTTGCGGCTGTTATCTTGACAAACTCCATAAACCAAAAGCATATCTACTTGTTCGGAATATGTATTGAAGTTGATACTTAAAATATCAGAGCGTACTTCTGGTACTCCGTTATTTGTTGCAGAACGAATGCTGATATTGTTGACATACGAAAAATAGTTTTTCTGCCTAAACTACTCATCTGTTCAAAATTATGAAAGTGTAAAAAAAGTTTCTAAATAAAGTCAACTACTAATAGAAACAAACTGAGAGTAATTGTACATATGTGCTTATATTTGCATGATATATGATTTTTCTTATATTTCTAATGACTGCAAAAGATTTTAAATAATGTCAAAAAGTGTCGGTTAGACTTATAACTGCGTAGCCCAAAAATGGTTAACATCGATCAAATCGTTTTCGAGATATTCGGAATAATTTTCGCGAACTTTGGCGCTCCCTAGCGGCGAAACGAAGCAATTTTGGAAATAAGTAAATTGGGCTAAATCGGCTTATTTTATACCCAGGAGTCTGTGGTCTTCCGTTGTACACGTCTTTTCCGGACACCCTGTATATCAGTAACGAATTATTTATTTGATTTTTTCCATTGTTCACTAGGGTTGCCACCATATGCGCAAGTAGGATATTCTTATCTTTTAAATTCTTAAGTAAGGACATTCTTTTTACTTTGTATATGAACTATTTTTTGACATATTTTGTCTTTGTCTCCCGATAATTCTATTTTAATACAAATTTTATCATGTTCTCCGAGTAAGAACATTTCTAGTAAAAATAAGGACGAAAGGACAGAGGCTGCAGTAAGGACTGTTCTTCCGAAATAAGGACAGATTGCAACCCTACTGTTCACTTACAACACTGTGTGTTCGTGTTCAACGACTTACATATGTCACGGCTGATGTTACGCAATTGTCCACGTAATTTTCGATATTTGGTCGCGTTAAAAACAATCATTTTTGCAATTTTAGTTCAATATATAGTGTAAATGTTTAGCATAGTATATAGTTATTTTTTATTCTCAGTAGCAGTTGTTTTTAAATATTTTCATGAAAATATAATAAATTATTCATTTATTTGTATGACGTAAGTCGTCTGACTATAACAAACAACGCAACTATAACAAACAACGAAAAACCGAGGAACCATAGGAATGACCATCGTTCACAGTCGTAATTCGTATAATGCACTTGTCGTAGCTATAGATCAAAATAAAATTTTGTGTTGACGGAATACAGGAGGCGTAAAATAATTTTTGGAAAATTAAAAAAAATAGAAGTACTTAACTAATTTTTTGTGTAAATGCAACATATATTTTTATAAGAAGATCTAAGATTTGTATTGTTTATTTTAAATATATAAATTTACCCATACAAAAAGTATATTTTTATTATTTATGTATGTTTAAATAAATCATTTGCATATAAACTGCGAATTCAAGTGACCATTACTCCAGTTATCAATCGGTTTTTGATATCACTTAAATACTCAGTATTCTGTTTTTGATATAACTCGTTTTTTCCCAACACTACATGCAACGTTTTTAAAATGGAAGTCATATTGATTCTTGCAATTCCATATATTCATCCTGAATTAGTTTGTGGATATTCCGCAATGTGAACATTTTTTTGGTCTTTTTTTTCTCTAAAATCCATTTCTCAAAAACATTTTTTTTAAATTGTTGAATATGTATCAGGTTGTAGTCTATTTCGAAATCCTTCCAAATATTCTCATTGCCCAGCACGTCCCTTGAAATTTAATTGCCAATAAATAAATAACAGTCACATCTATCATATCTGAATATGAAAAATTATTATCTCAGAATTTTTGACTTTGTACAGTAATTGATTTTCCAAAATTGGATAAATACCTTACATTTAGAAATACTTATTAACTTAACATAAATTTTGTATTATAATTGTTACTATTGGTGCCTACTACGTTAAAATATTGTACAAGGAACTATGCAACCGATTGTTGAAAAGCTATTACCTCAAAAGTAGTCGATTTCTAATACTAATGAGCAGTATACCTTTTATCCTCAAAGATGATATGAATATTTTAATAAAAAACATTTAAACGTCCAAAAAAGTTACACTCACATTTATGTCACAAATATGACGGATATGGTGCACTCTAGGAAATATGTCAAAATAGACAACAGATTATGTTTTCACATATTCAAAAACATCACTTTAAATTCCAACGTTGACACCCTGTATCTTTTTTATTATCAATATTTGCATGGAGTAGCGAATGACCATTAGATGTACCTTGTCTACACCGCGTAGTTTGGACAACATACCGTACGGGTCACTGAAAAAGTGGCCATCCAAGTTATTGAGATCAGATTTGGTACACAACAGTGTATCGGCTTACGTGTATAAATTTCTCTTGTAATATACTAGCATCAGTAACGTTCGTTCCGTTAAGTACTCATTTTTAGTAAAAAAAAATTCTAGGAGTTAATTATGTTCTCTTGAGGTACGGATTCGCTGGTGCGACTGCAGCTGCGACTCGTCGCCGACCAATAGACAATCTGAATGTTTTCATTAACTCCAGCATTTAGACTGCCTATTGGCCGGCAACGAGTCGCAGTCGCGAGCCGCAGCCACAGTCGCACCAGCGAATCCGTACCTTTAAAAAGTGTCTCTTGGATTTTTTCCTCACGACGTTTTTGAAATAAAGTTTAATTTATTAATCATTACAATAAATTAAATTTCGTGTCAAAATTCAGCAAGAAAAAATAGAACCTAGAGTGGTGACATTTTTTTGCAACATTCGTTTTTGACATAAAGTATATAAGCGGTTATAGCAAATTGTTGATTTTATTTGTTTAGAAAAATATGTGTATTTAAATTAGATGCTGGGAATAGCTACCCTGTGCATCAATACATGATCTAAATCACCTTCACATCTGTCTTCAGAATATTCGAGGTGTTTGGCGTATTATTTCATATACATTGGTAATACGTTCCACTAATGTTGTGTATGTGGGTAGAACACATCAGTTCGGTAAGATGCCCCCAAAGGTAGAAATCGCACGGATTTAAGTCGGGTGATCGGGGTGCCAAGAAGTAGGCCCGCCTCGACCAATGCAATTTCCTTGGAACGTAAAATTTAAATAATCTCTTATATTGCAACTGAAAACATCAGGTGTCCCGTCGTGCATAAACCATAAACGACAGTGAACATACGTATACGTAGATTTTCCTGTAAAAAATCCAGGTATGTTCGTCCATCTAATCTTCTCGGCAAAATAAAAGGTCCAAGAAAACATTTTCATTAAATCCTGCCCTCATATTGACTGATAACTGATGCTGGTGTCGCGATTCATGAATAATACATGGATTTTCATCCGTGCCATTGACAATACTGCAGTCTGACTGGAAAATTAGCTTCAGAGAGGGCTTGAACTCTCTGCCTGCTGGTCTTGGAAGATTCGAAATACAATAACATGCCCTACTTCATTTGCCAGATGCATTGTATTTATTGCAGGATTTTATTCAACCGTTTGTAAAACATTTTCCACTGTTTGTGCAATTTTTTTCACCCCACAATCTACAAAATTCCCTGTTATTTTTTCAGTTTCCCTCAAACGTCTATGAACATTCGAAAAAGTGGTTGGACAAGGTAATTGGCGGTCAGTTAATGCACCTTCATAGAGACGCGTTGCTTCATTCGAATTTTCGTTTGCTTTTCCATACATAAAATGTATGTCGGCCAATTAATATAGTTATTAGGTTTACACGGTCATTGCTATATATAGTGATTTTCCGGGTTGGTATGCCGTAAAGTGTCAACAATGAAGATTGACGAAACGTTTGGAAGCATAGGATGCGACCAGTTACAAAAGGTAATACCAACAACAGAAGCAGAAATCAATATATGGATGGGCCCAGAGATACCGATAGCGGATCTGCTCCCACAGAGCCTAGCCCGAGAATAACAAGGACAATTCGAAAATTCCTAGCTGTAGCTAGAAATGTGCACTTTTAATTCTGTTACTGGCAGCGACCAGTTACCGAAGTCACGGCATAACGACCTGGAAATTCACTATATATCAAACTTAATATGATTCAGTTGTATAATAGGAAAATTAGAAAAAAAAACTATTAAGTTTTTGAAAAGTGTTGAAAAATATCAAAAAACTCCTCATAAAGATACTTAAAAAACTCGCAACCCTAAACAGCATTAAACACATTTTTATTGGAAGCAGCAATGTTAAAGCCCTCAAATTGATTTCATTCCCCATTAAATTTATCAGTAATTATAAATCACCGGAACCAGCATTAAACAAGCTCCTGCATAATAAAGACCTTTTCAATTCCATGGCAAATTAGTTCTCTAGTGTTGAACAGATTATAACAATCAATTTTCCTCGTTTGTGCCCGGCGAGTCCGGGATCATTAATAATAAATTTCATGAGAGAGAGATTCTAAGCGCCCTTTAATGCGATTTAAAGTTGTAAAAACACACACACACAACTTGACGTATTTACCGACCGACGGCAACCTGTTGAAACTGAAACATTTTATTTACATCCATCCGATGAACCCGGCAGCAGCAGCCCGCCACATATTACACACATATTTTCTCTCTCCTACTCTCTCATTCATGACTGTTACTACGCCACTCATGAATTTTTATGATTCCCATTTTCATTCATCTGTGCTCCTTACGGCTACAATGGAACACGTGACTCATCGCAAGTATTAACTGCGTCCTTTCGAACTTCTACGAAGCTGTTTTTGATTTCCAGGTGTGCATTTCGCCGGATAACTTCGCTCTGTTTGGGTTTGGTAAGTGGCTTTTTATGGGGATGTTCGGAGAAGCGGAGGCTTGTGTGAGACAAGAAACCAACATATTACCTAGAAAGTTATGGCGGCGTACTTTGTCCAAGGAATTAAAATTAAAAGCGAGGTCATCATCATATACGCCATTGCATCATCTTCACTTTTGTTTCTTTACACTTTTTGTATTCCAAACGGATTAACAACAAAATGATTTATTTGATCAAGTGCGTTTTACGATCCTCATTACATTACTTAAAATAATGTTAGAAATAGCAATTTTAGTCAAAATACATGTTTCAGATCTTGCAGCTCGTACACGTGTAAAATTCCAGGAGTAGCTCTTGTCACATTCCAACCAGCTATAATTTGGTGACGTAAGTGCTTCTCAGATTCAATGTGAACCCTGTAAATTAATGTCTTGAGAGAAAATCAATACGGTTCATATCGGGTGATCTGGGTGGCCAATGTTTCCGGGTTCTTGAATGCCTCGTCCAGTCACGTTATTACCGAATGTTTCATTTCAAAATTCACGTGCAGTCAAACTAAAATATGGTAAGCCCTGTCGTGCATAAACCACACCTCTTAGAGGGTATGCAACTTCGTCAAATAATCTAGGTACAATGTTTTCAAGAAAGTGTCTGTAGGAGGCACCGGTTAAAGTTATTGGTAAAAATAAGGTACAACAAGAATATTTCCAATAATACCCACCCATATATTACAAAAACTGATTTTGAAATCGAGATTCCGTTATGGGATTAGGGTTTTCATCAGACCCAACGAGTTTATTGTGAAAATTCATTATAGCATCTGTGGAAAATTAGTTTCATCGGTAAACAATATGTCAGCGGTAAAGTCAACATTATGTTCATTTTTTTTGCAAAATTTAGTAGCAAAACTGTAGGCGAGCAGGATAGTCTTGCGGCAGTAAGGCTTCAACTCTCTGTATGTGATACGGGTATAACTGTTGATGCTTCAGGATGGGCTAAACTAATTTATGATTTACATTAAGATTCGCAGCGGTCTTAATAGTACTAGTATTTGAGTCTTCTTCAATTTCGTGGAGAGTAGCTTTTTCCAACTCAGACGTTCTAACACTTAAAGGTCTTCCTTGTCTATTTTTGAGACTTGTATTATTTTTTCTTGTTTTACACTAGATGTTTTTTGTACGAAGCTCATTGTCTAACGTGTTTCAGTGCTAAGAGATTTTACACTTCAGGAAGATTTAGAAATGGCTTACACTGACCACATGAATGAAATTTTTATTGAATTGATCTTCTGGCAGTCGAAAATTCATCCGAAGAACATGATGTTACTGGACAATCTGAACGGTCGTCAACTCGATTCCATTGTCGAAATAAAACTACCTAACTTCAAAATAATCGGTACTTATGGAAGATAAAAGAATCCGAAACTAACACCAAAGAAGCGTGTATACCACTGCCCTGCAAAAAGAAAACAATATTAGTGAAATGCAAATTGCAGAAGCCCTCCTCAAAAAATGGAGAAGTGAGAAAATAAACTGAATTGAAGAAGCTTATTTACAATCTAATAGTAGAGCGTTTACTAATGCTAGTTTCGAATGGTACCGTGACAAAAAAATTCCATGAATAAATGGAATAAAGGATCACATGCTTCTAGTATTAACTAATATCATGGCATTATCTTTGTCACATCAAATCGGATATCATTGGACTACCTAGGAAAACACTTACCCATAACACTGCGTATGGAACTGATACAACAAATCATCGGTGATCGATATGGAATTGGTACACGCGGAGAATCACGTCGGCAGGAAGAAAATTTTAAACGCAAAATGGAGAGTGGACCGACTTATTATAATATCTTGAATGATGGACTCACTAAAATATTATGGTGACATGAATTTTGTTTGAGAAAAATCAAAAAAAAATGGAAACGCTTCTTATGATTTATTCTAATATAAATAAGAAGGACCTTCCATGATCCTTACTGTTGTTAATGAAATTTTGTTATTTTTTTAATATCATATAAAACCCTATTAAAAACATATACATTGCATGGTTTAAAAGTACACAAGTCATATGTTTAAGTTGAACAGTGATTGTATCCTTCAAAGCTGGATTATGAGAAACTCGATAACACTGGGCCATGCTAGGCTAGTTTAGAACATTAGTAATTCAAAACTGATTACCAAGCTGAAGCAGGAATATGGGTGTGAATCTTAGACTCAAAATATTTGTGTCCTTGGGAAGTAACACAACTGTATTCCAAGCTAATGCAATATTTTTTTTTCTAATTTTGGAAATTAAAGTTTGCTCGTTTTCTCACAGCTTTTCTAGATAGTTTTTATTTTTAAATAGCAGTAAATTCAGCACTGTTATGTATATTTTATTTAAAATGTTTATCATTGCATACTATCGATCGTGTTAGATTCTAGAAAACAAATTATATAATTATATGAAAAACGACTTAGAAAGTAAATAAATTGTAACTTTAAAGTAAGGACATTTGGTCCAAGAGTGTAAAAATATAAGACTACATAATTTAGCATTGAGACGGCGCGTGGGCAGGGGCGGATGGGGAAGATTAAACCGGCCTGGGAAATTGATAGGATTGGCCGGTCCAATATTGTTGAGAAAAAATATAATTAATATGATACGTATGATTTCTTTATTGCAACGGTCGTCGATAATATTCTGTATTAATTTTTTAAGATTTTGAAAAGACTTAAATTTTTAAAGATTTTAATAAGTATAAAATATTTTAAACAGTACAACTGAATGTAAAATATCGAAAATATACAGGGTGTAACGGATGCTGATGTTCAAACTTCAAAGGGTTATTATACAAGTAATTTTCACCAAAAAAGTGTTTTAAGATTTTTTTGGAAAGTTACTAGTTGCTCTTTTATTTAACATTTTGTGATTTCAAAAAATGTGCACTTTTTCATAAAAACAAAAATATCTCTATTATTCTTACAGCCACTATAAATTTAGACATACCATCGGAAAGACCATTAAATATACCAGGTGCTGTAAAAAGTTAAATGTAATACTTGTGAAATGGGCAAAATTAGTGGTATATCCTTATTGGTGATAACGCCAAAAATTACTAATTAAATTACTGTATTTAGTGAGCTTTTCAACGGAAGCAACTGTGTGACGCACTTCTCCATTTTGCTCTCGAAGTAGCTCCCAATAACCAAAAATCCTTTGTTCGAGCTGTTCTCGAGTTTCAATTGGTACTTCATTAACCAAATATTTTAATCTACCCCACCAAAAGAAGTCTAACGGCGTTAGATCAGGACTTCGAGGAGGCCACCTAACTGTATCAAATCTATCTTCATAATGTTCGTTTAGCCATGCCCAAATCTCCCTGCTGTTATGTGCAGAACAACCATTCATTTGAAGCCAGGAATTAGTCCGAAAATTTAAAAGAACCTCTTCTAATATATTATGCAGTTCGTTCTGAAGAAGATCAAGAAATGCCTCTGCATTTAATGTATTTTCTAGTATAATTGGTCTAGGAACGTAATTTCCAATTATCTTCATCCATACGTTAACTTTGATTATTGCAGGGCCTGACAGCATAAGGATTCACAGGTGCCCACGTATAGTCATTCTGACAATTAAATATGCCATCACTGATAAATGTTGACTCGTCAGTCTAAATTATATGCTTGTAAAATTGCGGATCTCTGTTAGTTTGTTGGATTATAGCACTGACAAAACTGAATACGTTCTGCTCTATCACGATCCAGTGAACTTTGAACAGGGGTTAAATGATAATGGTGGAGGTATTGCATCTTTATCTATGGGTGGAGGTTGTTCCTTCTAAGACTTCTGTGAACTGACGTATGCGAAATTATACTGTATTCTGTAAGTTGTATTGCTGTCCTGCGCGTACTTAATGTGGGAGTTTCTTCAAAAAGCGCTGTTATAATTTGGTCTTGATGACGATTTAGTTGAACGACATTTAGATGATGTCCTGGAACACTCCCAGTTTCTCCCAAAATCCGAAATGTAGTTACAAAAGTTTTCTGTTTGGAATGCGTCTTTCAGGATAGCGGCGTGAACATTCTTCAACTGCTGCTATAGAATTTCCATTGCAAACACCATACACAAATAAATTATCTCGATACTCGTTATTTGTGAAAAAACGTGGCATCTTAAATTTAAATACTTAAGTAATCAACAAGAACACTAAAAGTAATTTTATGACTTTGACAGGCAATATTGTTTTTCACAGCCGCCTTGGCATTTATCTACCATGAAAGACGCATTCTAAACAAAAACACATTTGTAACAATATTTCGTGTTATAGGAGAAAGAGGGAGAGGTAAAAACGGTTTTTTGAAGAAACTCCCACAAAAGCTACACGCATGGAGTACTATGAACAGACATAAAATAAAAATAAAGTACTATAAAGTTTGTGTAATTTCGATTTTTACGGTTTTATTAAATTTGCCCTTGGTAGTGTTGCCAAAAAAATAGCAAACTCAAAAGTTGATATATCGTTGGAAAGCTTACTAAATACAGTAGTTATTGCTTAAAACGTGCTCATTAATAAATTTTTGGCGTTACCACCAATAAGAAGTTACCACTAATTTTGCTCATTTCACAACTATTACATTTACAGCACCTGGTATAGAAGATTTTTTAAACACTCATATATGCTAGTCTTGTAGTAAATTTAACGCGCTTTCCGATTGTATGTCTAAATTTGATGTGGCTGTAAGAATAACAGATTTTTTGAAATCAAAAAATGTTAAATAAAAGAAAAATCTTATAATACTTTTTTGTTGAAAATTACTTGTATAATACTGCCGTCCAATGGAAAAACACCGTATGTAGCATTTTTATCAAAATTAAGATTTTGATGTTTTTGAATTTTTTACACTAAGAGCTATCATATATTTGTTTGAAATTTTTTTTCTTAATTAGTAAAAACGGATAAAAACACTTTGATATTAGTTCATTTGAACGTTTAAAAATATTGGTGGCTAATTACATAACATAAAAACCGTATGTGTCAATTTTTACGTATGTTGATCAAAATATCTTCATTTCTTAAACATAAATACCCTATGTAGACAAAGTTTCCTTACATACGGTGTTTATGGTTAGAAAATTATGGCGCCTCGCGCTCCCACCAAATTTTACGCCGTATGTCAAAACATATGGTCTTTTTGTCTAGTAACGAAATAAGTCGTCGATTGTTATTGAATTTGCTCTCAAACGTATGTACGTGCTCATGCATTAGTTTAGAGTTATAATTATTTCTTAAGAAATAATTTACAAAATAGGATCCAGAGGAAAAAGAATGGTGCTTCAAGTGCTTAAAACTAGTGACACTAAAAACAATTCGAATAGTGATGTTTTAAGTAACACCATTAATGATTTTTTCATATATTTTCAGGTATTAACAATATTGTGTGAAACTAACTAAGTGAGATCTCAATTATTGTGGTTGAATTTCGAGTTCCCACTCCAGAGGTTAGTAAATAATTTAAAATTTTTTAGATAATTATTGAATAGAGTTTTGTCTGTGGATGTTCATTAGCATACCTAGATGTTTGGTATCAGAGAACATACATATGACTTCATTGATAGGAATTGTAGGAGATTTGATACATATTAGCTTAAAATACCTTTCTTAAACAGTAAAAAATGTTACAAAAGCTAATAATAAGGAATATATGGGTAGATATTGTGGGTGTAATTCAACGCAGGTTGGGGCTTTTGTCCACTGAGTAGTTAGTTTCACACAATATTGTTAATACCTGAAAATATATGAAAAAACTATACATAAAAGGTAAAATTTTTTTATTAATTTTTATTTATTTTAGTAGGTCGTTACGATATTCATTGACAGATAATCAGTTTGACGTTGCCGAAATTTAATTTCATTTTGACATTTAATTTCAAATAATTTTAATTTATTGGTATAATAATCTTTATAATTAGATATTTGACTCAAGTTAAAGGAGGCCACCTGATGAAGCGATCCTAATAAAACGTAGAAATAAGTGAGATCTCAATTATTGTGGTTGAATTTCGAGTTCCCACTCCAGAGGTTAGTAAATATTTTAAATTTTTTAGATAATTATTGAATAGAGTTTTGTCTGTGGATGTTCATTAGCATACCTAGATGTTTGGTATCAGAGAACATACATATGACTTCATTGATAGGAATTGTAGGAGATTTGATACATATTAGCTTAAAATACCTTTCTTAAACAGTAAAAAACCATTAATGATGTTTCGATAAGCAAAATTATTTTACTAGATGAAAATATGCAACCCCTCGTAACGGAAAGTTTTATTTGAGGAAAATGATATCAGTATAAGTTCCACAGAGTTAAATCAATTATTAGGTCCACCTAAAAACGTGGAAGGTAAGTTAAAATTAATATATATTTATTTCATGGCAGAGTCTACGTGTCTCAATATATTAATTAACCTTTAAAATAGGTTATTTTGATCATTGCTTTGTTAAAATTTGTCAATCCAAGCTCAAAAATGATTAATTTGCTTTCAGTAATTTAATAATAATTGTAAATTAATTAATGTAGCAGCTGTTATTATAAATAACTTACCAATTTTTGTTTGTTAATAATACTAAATAATTTTTTAGTTATGTTAAGATTTATTTGAGTTATACTTTGCAAGTGCAGCTTACTTACACAATTTTTGTTAAATAAATCCGTTTTGATTCTTTAACGTTTCCAAAATAAATAACGAATGTTTTACATACGGTGTTCATAACTAGTATTTAGTGGCAATGATACTAAACTCGTAACCGTATGCAATAAAAACTATACATACTGTTTTTATGCTTAGTAACGAAATGGTTTCTAGTAGTTCAATTTTACATATGTCCAATATTTGTACTATTTATTCTGAACCTTTTCTTTTTACAACGAAAGCGGTAAATACCAAAGTTGACTTTAATGCTACTAGTTATTTATACATGTCTCTATTTATTATTTATGCGTCCGCGTATAAGATATAGCCGATTTCATAAGTCAAAATTTTAAGCGTCGTTTTCTAAAAACTAAGAAATGCCAACATACGGCGTTTTTCCACTGTACGGCAGAATAACCCTCTGAGATTTGGCCATCAGCATCTGTTACACACTGAATTAAATATTAAAACTTATAAAGTAAGTCAAAATTAAAAGAAATATGTAATATAATTAAGCAAAATAACTTTATCACACTTAGACCGACCCTGACCAACCGACCCTACATCCAAGATTCGACTGTTATGGTAATACTAGTTTATTTCAATCATCGTTCGTGATTATATAAAAAAAATTGTTTAGTAATATTCAAAAAATCTTAACCAGCACCTGAACAATAAAATAAGCACGTGCCACGTACGGCATTTCCTTGTTTCGACTACGTTAATGCCGTATCAAACTAAAAAAAAATAGTCTCGGGCTACAGCGGCCCGGAAGCAACCGGCCCTTCGGTAAAATTCCCAAAATCCCCGTTGGCCCATCCGCCCCTGCGCGTGGGCCATTAAGCATAGACCCATCAACTTTTAAAATATATTCATATTTGGTTCTAAAAATAGATATTTAATTTAAAATGCTCTGCTCAGCTCTGTTTTGAGAAAACATAGTAGCTTTTTTAATTGTCTATCAAAAGTTTGAGGTTTGACACCGAATATTAATATAGATTCTTCTGACAAATAACTTCCACATACAATATTAGAAGCTGCTGGTAAGGCAAATTTGGATGTATTACCTGATAAATTAAAAGAAAGAAATGAAAAATAGTATGCATATTTCTTAAGCGGGTATAACGAAAGAGGAGTGGAAATGTTTCAATATGGCCTGAAATTACCTTGGCCTTATATAATTCAGTTATTAAATGTCTTAAAATCTCTCAAAATACTATTTGAAGAAGTACCTTAAGGGTGTGAGGTGGCACACTTTCTAACCCAGTATATTTTACGTAACTCATCGGACCAAAATTCTTGGTATAGCTTCAGTTATTGTCTGATTGGTCTATAGGTATACGAAACACTACTAATTAACATATTGCCTACGCAAGCTTAACCTAATCGAAAGAGTGAAGTACCTACCTCTTGCATTTGGAGTGAGTAATCGGCTGAGCTTATACTATGCAATGTACTTCGTAATAGAAGCAAACCTGGTTCTCTATATTTGTCATTTTTACCTGAATATCTAGATAAAATCGCACCGAATAAGATTATCGACATCATTAAGAAACTAATCCTCTAGGGTGAATAATAATTTTAGCTGTATGCCACAATAAGCGATAAGGTCGCATTGGAGGCCTACATAAGTATAGTTACTACCAGTACCATCGCCATGAGAAAGTCTGATGTTCTATTGTGCAGTGACGTCACAACTAAAGGTCTCTAATGGCAGAAGACACAAGGTATTATTATAGGATTAATTTAATAATTTCAGCAACTATTACATGATTAACATTATTGAAAAGGCACTGAATTATTTTATATATAACTATTAGCTGATAAGTACTTGTTTTTTAAATAAGATTGCAGATGACACTTTATGGAGGAAGTATTCTCAAGTAAATACTAGTAGTATTAGCTAATTGTTATAAAAGAACTTTTTGTTAATGACTAAATCTTCAATATGTACTGTATGTACTAACAGATACATTTTTTATTGCTTCATGTCATTTTTGAAGTATTTTGAACATTCAAAAATTGTATTTACAATGCCGCAATATCGACATACCTATCCTGATTTTTCCTCCTATTTTTTTCAGTATGTAAGAAGCACATTGTGTCAGATCATTCATTTTTTATATTTTTAAGAAAGTCAGTACAAACAACATCCAGAATAGTGTTGCCAACATTAAAATTCTAAAATTCTCGAGACCTCATTAAAACTCTCCAGAATTCTACAATCTGAGATTTTTTTCATTAACATTAGATAATATTTTAGTATACTGTTTTTTTGTTGTTGTTTTTCCATGCATGTACCTTAGATGTACAGGGTATTGGTGGTATTCTTATTAATAATATATAATCCTCCAGTTTGAGACATTCCGTAAATCAACATCTGTTTTCTCTAAAGATTTCTGGAATTCTTCCACATTTACCAACAGCAAAATGTTACTTGAAAAAGTGGTTCAGAATGATTATGGAGAAACATTTCAAGAAGTTCGGCGAGGTTTGATGAAACCATTTTTCAACAAAGCTCAAAGATTTTATCAAAGCAGGCCGATTTTTCTGAAATTTTGCACGTATCCATATTTACCGTTCTGAACAACTTTTTTAAGTAACATTTTGCTGTAATTTCAGTAGAAAAGGCACTTTATACCTGAAACGATAACAATTTTCAATCGGTGCACTGAATATTTCAAACAGGATTATTTCGAAAACTGTTACTTCTAAGGACTTCAACAAGGTATATCATTTGCAGATATCATAGTGACGTCATAACAAATTTGAATTTCTCGCCCGCAAAAACCCCTGATTTACAAATTTTATGTAAATATTTGGATTTTTTAAGAAGTCATCTACAAATATCGAAAATAAAATTTTAACTTTGACACCCTGTATATTTTTTATTATGCGACTAAGCATATAGGTATGTTAGGTTAAATCGATTTATTTTCACCTAAGGAACCTATGGTCTCATTTTGCTATCGTACAGATGTCTATTGATTTACGGTGTTCCTTTTACACAAAAGCAATAGAAAGACCTGAACTTTCTAAATCTGTATAGTGTAAAAAGTCAATTTTGCCGAATTTTCCTTGTAGCTTGAAAATGATAAAAAAAGAAAAACACCTCTGTAGACTACCTAAAAATTACAGCCACTCCAAGACTCTTATCGACATATCAATAACACTGTACCAAGTCACTGCTGCTTTCTTTTTTGCCTGAAACCTATATTGATTTACCATCCCTACACACAAATTCTTCCCCTACTCCATGTACATTGGAACGTTTAGTTCGGTCATGACTGGACATTTGTTACAGTTTGAATAAGATAAAGTTTATAACATTACACTACTATTTTTTAATTTCCATTGCTACTGTTAGTTCTGATGTTACAGGGGTCCCGTTTACACTGTCGTGTTAAAGATCGCCTGCATAGACCTGCCCAACCAGCACGGTCCAGAACAGCGCGGACCTGCACGCCCTTGCACACTTGTCCAGCAACCTGCAGTGACGGTCGTTGCAGGTGTTGGTCCATGTAGGTGCTGGTCTAGTGTGCGACGATCCATTAAATAACATGGGGACCTTCATGAACCGGTTTTGCAGGTCAGGTCCGTGCAGGCATAATGTGCGCGGTCTTTTAAAGTTGCGCGACGAGATTCGCGATGAAGTTGTGTTACAAATGCGTACGCGGCTTAACGTTTATACATAACGGCAGGATTTATAGACGACTCTAGGACCGATGTGATCAAATTTACAAATTGCTCAGGTGATGTTCGACCTGTTCGGCGACGGCGGAGGCGAGATGGCTGGTGGAAGCAAGACAAATCGTCCTTGGGGCCCAGCTGCCGTGAGCCGGCTAGATAAAGTGTTCTCGCTGCCGACAAAATACTTCTCATGCGGATCTTTTGTCCTAAGCCCGACGCCAACGCCGATGGAGCAGCTCGGTAAAAGGGTCACCAGTGAAACTGAGATAATGACGGATTGGATTGGTATTAGTGGCATCGATCTGGTAGTGTCGTCACGTCAAATTGCTCTCAGTACGTTAACTGGAATATAAATATCGCAAATGAAATAAAATGTCGAAATCAATACTTTAAGGCATCCAGAAGTTTTGTCAAATTGAACTTTTGACGTCATCAGCAGAAAATGTGAATCAAATTTGGAGACAGAACTCAGTTTGTGAATCAAAGAGGCGGCATAGCACTATTACAACTATGCAATTTTGGCAGTTTTCTGCAATATTTCCGATTTTTTTATTATTCAAAACCATGAGAGACCTTAAGATAAAGGACAAACTAATAAGACTGATATAAAATGACCGTAATTGGTACAAACTGTAAGGTGCTGATTGAAGGGCAAACATCCAAGGACATAAGAACAACGCGAGGGTTACGACAGAGAGATCAATTGTCAAAAATTTTATTTTATTATTATTTTATTATTTATTTTTTTATTTTTATTTTAATATAGTTCCACTTAGCAGTAAAAGAAAACAAGATATCAACGAGAGGGACAGTGTATAATCAGGCAAGTCAGATACTAGCTTATGCTTACTACATCGTGATACTGGCGAGGACACAGAATAATTTGGAAAATGCAGCCAATGATGAGGAAAATTAATGAAAATAAAACAATGTATATGGTAATACAAAGGAAAGAAGAACGAGCAAATACGGGACTGTCGATATTAACTGAAGAAAAAGAACATCATTTTGATAGAGTGGAAAAGTTTAATTATTTAGGGGTGACAATAAGTGATAAAGGGGAGGAAAAAAATAAAATACAAGGAAGAATAACATAGGAAACAAAATGTCTAGGTAGTTTTCATTATGTGTTAAGGTCAAAAGCGTTTCGAGAATTGCTAAGAAGAGAATATACGAGACAATAATTAAACCAGTTATATACGGAAGTGAAATTTGGAAGATAAATATAAAAGATAAAATATCATTAAAAGTATTTGACAGAAAAGTTCTGAATTTCGCGTATTTTTTGTGTATTTACAAACATGTACATTCAAATGCCTAGATGACGGATAAGGTGCTGATTTATGGGAGTGTGACAAGTGCATATTATCGTGTGGCAGCGTCAAAAACATTTCCCGAGTTATGCTGAATACTTTTTGAACCACATTGAACAACTGTTAATAATGCCATGGCGGTAAACGTGTGGCAGTATGTTTTTATGAATTTGTGTACATGTTCGTGTATTTTGTTGTTATCCTTTGTGTTCTTTCCCGACGTAAGTAACCGATTTGGTCATGATCACCAAACCAAGTAGGTACCTCGTTTTACACAAAAAGAGCGGTCGAGGGAAGGACAGGTTCACAGCAAGTACAAAAATCTTTGCAGGTTTTAATTTAAACAAGTAAGAAAACAGAAGATGATTCAAGATTCTTAAAATCTCTCCATATATCAATTCTGGAAATAAATATTAGGTAAGGTAAGCTGCCTCTTTGTGCTACCATACCGTATTTCTCATTAAATATTTTCTTTCAAAGCGGCTTAAACTAATACACGTGTCAATGCGGTGACCTGTCACTACATTTGATACCTTTCACTTTTGCAGAATATACCTAATCTCGCGTCTGACACAAGGTCAGTGACGGAATTTTTTTGAAGGGTGATTCCGTTAATTCTTATTTTTCACTATCCCCTCTTTAAATATTTGTACTCATTCACAGTATAATTTTATTAAACAAGAATAAGTAAATATTTCAGTAAAGTATTAGCTACTAGGTATATTTGATGAATAGTGAAACTAAGTTATCGTTTCAATACCTAAGTGTATTAATCTTAATATTGGTAGAGCTTTATTTCCGCATACCAACTTCGTTAAAATATTGCTTTATCTTTTATCTTAAATCTCAAATCTTCAATTCAGTTAGTTATTTATTGTCATTTTCATATCTGCAAAAATGACGCCTTCACTTAATTTTAGCAAAAAACCTCATTTATACAGAAAAAATAAGTATAGCGAAGTGTAATATGGATCGACATAGATTCATTAAAAAAATGGTTGTTCTTGTATAAAATTAAGCTACTTGACATTGTTAGAAACTTATAGATTCTATTATTTGTTATATAAAACTTATTTCTTTAACTTACATTCCTCATAGCTAATTTAAAACAAATCACACAACAATGACTTTCTGAAATATTGCAAATATTTTGTGGAGTCATCTCAAAGGCAAAGTATAAGTGAACAGATCAGATGCTATCAAAGGATTGAAATACCAGTCAAGAAGTTCAAAACATAACACCATATATTATTCTAAATTTAATTGATGAATTTGAACACCGAATTGAGTCTTGTGCAATGATTAATGGCTCTGATTAGTACAAAAAACTATTATTCTCATTTAATTTATCGATTTTTTAATGACTATGACAAAAAAGTAGGTATAACCTAGTATATTCCTAAATTTCTCTTTACAAGAGCTATTTATTTGTACTATGAAATATAGAGGTTCATATTAAAAAAAATGTCGGTAGTATTATTATAGCTCTGTCAGGCACTGCTGAAAATATATTATAGTAATTGACCTATTTTAGCAAGTTTTAGAAAAAAAGGACATACTGTATCTAAAAAATAAGAGTACATAAATTTAATTTTTAATGCATCATATGAAGTGTTAGCAAATTAAAGGGCGTTCAGTAGTAGCATACTTGAATGAATATAAACCAATTTAAATCATGATACCTTCCTGAAAATTAGTGTACTTTGTTATGCCAAAGGGATAGTGGTGCATTGTCTTTGATTTTTGAAATTTGTATAGTCTATTAAACTCCGCGTCAGCATTTACAGAACAAAATGTTATAAATAATCATGGCTAATTCTCCCAAAACCGTTAGATATTTGCGTCCAAATTGTATCCAATGGTATGAGAAAGCAAACATAGATCTAAACATTGAATATGAAGAATATTATCCATTAGACTGAGTATCATTTGACGGATTCTCAACTTATCTCTTTATCTGCCGGGGAAGAAGATAAACTATCACTATCACGTTGAATTGAAACCCACTAGATCAGAAAGCAGTATTATATTATTATTTGTCCATCCCGTATACACAGTAAAACGAGTTACGTATGGATTAAATGCAAAAAAAAACACTTTCTTTGCTGGTTGATTTGACCCTCTGCACAAACTGTTATTTTTGACTTTGGACGCCGTATTTTTTATTTTTTACTATAAATTAACTTTTATAAAACAATAATAGTCCTGAGATTTTATATTTTGTGAAATTTGCAAATTTGTTATAGTTTTCATGGCTTAATGGCAGTATTTATGACTCGGAATTATTTGACACTACTTATTACGATATATTTCGTTCTGATAGAGATTTTGCTGCAACTAACACACTGAGAGGTGGAGGAGTTTTATTAGCTCTAAATAAAAAACTGAATGCGACAAATTTTGATTTTAAACTCCACCATAATGCATTTAATGATCTATTCGCTATTGATATAGTAGCTGTTAAATTAAATATAAAAAGTTCCGCGTTTTATATCTTTGTTATATATATTCCTCCCTTCTCAAGGAGTGATGATTATGAAAAACTTTTTGACTGTTTTGAATCGTTAAACGTACTGTATGACTCTAGAGTACTAATTATAGGTGATTTCAACATACCGGATATAACTAGTCAAAATTTTAATTTATTAACAAATTTTAACAATTTTTTCAATTTTAAGCAATATAACACTGTTCTAAATTTTAATAATCGACTTCTAGATTTGGTATTATCTAATGAGAACTGTAACGTTGTAAGCTCATCTGATGTATTGGTACCAGTAGATCAGCATCATCCCGCCCTAGTAATTGAAAGTATTGAAACAGAGTTTTTGTCGTCACCTAAAAATATGAATTTTCCCTTTAAATCTCTAGGTGGTTATAATTTTAGAAAAGCTAATTTTCCTGCCCTCTATCAAGAATTTACATCTATTGACTGGTCTCCACTTCTCACGTACAATGATGTTAATGCTGCAGTTTCTGAATTTTATAACATGCTTGACTCATTATTTGTTAAATATGTCCCGAAAAAGAATGCAGCCCGTACTCGATATCCGCCTTGGATTGATTTTAACATAATATCACTTGTGAAGCAGAAAACAAAATCGTGGAAAAATATCGTGGAACCCAACCATTGGATGATTTAGAAAACTTTAAGCATCTTAAAGCTACTACTAAACTAAATATTAGAATTGCGTATAATAATTATATTAACAATGCTGAAACCTCAATTAAGTCTGACCCTAAAAATTTTGGGAATTTATTAATGCTAAGACAGGTCACTCCTCCATACCATCTCTTATGACTTACAATACTAATGAAACTCATGAGCCCCACGATATTGTTAATAAATTTGCAAAAATTTTTCCACTGCTTTTATCGATCCTAGTCCATTTACAATTGCAAATAATGCCATTAATAATAACTCTATTATGGTGAATTCAGTTGATAATAATGACATTCTGGCGGCTATTAAAAGATAAAGGCAAATATGACTATGGGTCCTGACCTCATTCCGGCATTTTTAATTAAAGATTGTAGTAGTGCTCTGTGTGAGCCATTATGTATAATTTTTAACCTTATTCTCTGCTTTTCCAGATGCATGGAAGGTTTCCAGAATATGTCCGGTGTTTAAAAAGGGTAATTTGAATGATATAGCCAATTATCGCCCCATCGCCATACTCTGCAATTTTTCTAAGATTTTTGAAAATGTTGTTTACTTTTATTTATCAAATTATGTAAATAATATTATTGTACCGGATCAACATGGCTTTTGTGAAGGACGGTCTACTGTTACAAATCTTTGTTGCAAAACTCAATTTATTATTGATGCCTTAGATCGCACTAGTCAAGTAGACGTTGTCTATACAGACTTCTCAAAAGCATTCGACCGTCTAGATCATGGTTTATTATTGGAAAAATTGGATGAGATTGGTCTAAGGACTAATCTTATTGCCTTATTTTATTCATACCTAACGAATAGATCGCAGTATGTGCAATACCGTGGTTATCAGTCCGATAAATATCCGCAGAAGTCAGGTGTCCCACAGGGATCTACTCTTGGCCCCTTATTGTTTATTTTGTTTATTAACGATATTACTGCTGGCCTGGATGTAAACGTTTTAATTTATGCTTATGATGTTAAAATCCTTTCTAATATAGAGTCATACACCGACTGTAATATATTGCAGCAAAATTTAAATCTTGTCAATTTGTGGTGTGTTACTAATAAATTACCTTTAAATGTTGCCAAGTGCAATGTAATGTCATATGGTCGTAGGTCTCGTATGCTGCTTTATGACTACAAATTGGACAATATTACTTTAAATAGGCCTGAAACTATATGCGATCTCGGTGTCACTTTTGATTCAAGACTATCCTTTGTACCTCATATTCAGAAAACTATTAGTAGTGCCTATAAAACTCTTGGATTCATATTGAGGAATATGAAAGAATTTAAAAATATGAGTACTCTTAAACTTCTTTATACTACGTTTATCAGATCTAAACTGGAGTATTCATATATTGTATGGAATCCTATATATGCAGTAAATAACACGGCAATTGAAAGGGTGCAAAGGCGATTCTTTAAATCTGCAGTATTTTCTTTGGATTGTTTATATCCATTGAGAGGCACACCTTACAATTATTTCTTGAGAAGTTTAGCATGAGTAGTTTAGAAAACAGGAGGAGTATGACAGCTGTACTGTTTCTATTTAAAATTCTCCACAATAAGGTTAAATGTCCGTCTCTATTGTCTTTGCTGGATTTTCGTGTGCCTAGGATTAATAACAGAAATAATGGACTATTCTACATTAAGAACTATAGAACCAACATATATAAGCAATCTCCAATATACCACATTATAAATAGTCATTCACTAATAGATGGTCAATTAGATATGTTTGTCTGTACAATTGCAGACATAAAAAAAAATTTTAGCTTCTGAATTTATGTTTGTTATTTGCTTTTAATGTGTACAGTTTGTTTATTATACATAGTAGATGTTTGTAATGTTCCCTATACACACGATTTTAATCATTTTGCATTCTTCATTAACTTTTATTTTTACACAAAATTTTATATATTTATTTGTACATTCTTAGGAGTATTTTAGTTTGTTATGTTTATGTTAATTAACTCAGTTATATTATCTTTTTACTATTATTTTTATTGTATTCTTGTGAAACTTATCCTGTTAATGGGTTTTATCCCGTTGGATATTTTAAATGAATAAATAAATAAATAAATAAATAAATAAATAAATAAATAAATAAATAAATAAATAAATAAATAAATAAATTCTTTTGTTTTTAATGTAATTCTTTTTATTGATTTATAAATAAATACATCTCAGATCGAGTTTCAGATATACCAATATTTGTAACTCATGACAATATTTGAAAATATAACAAAATATGTATAATTTTTATTATTTTTAAATCGGAGTCTCAGAGACTCAAAGTCAGTCTAAATGCTTGGAAACAAAGCGTCTACAGTTAAGGGTTAATACATTCAGCAAAAAAAAAAGAATTAAAATTTTGTAGCCTTCAGAAAACTGTAGTCAATTAAATATATCCATATAACTAATAAAACAATAGATTAATTAAAATATCATCATTTATAAGCTCATAAAAATAATTATAATTCATAGGGAAAAGAATAAAATAGGTGCATGTACAAGCCAGTTAACATGCAACCAATTCGTTTGACATTTCCGGACTGATGGATAGATGGAAAATCCTTACTTTCAATTTGGGTCTATCAGTGTTTGGGTCGTGTTGTTTTAAAAAACATAATTTTAGAACGACGGGCTTCCTAACTAGAAAGTGCACTTACTGCTAATCCCAGTTCTGGGCATTTGGGTTACATCGCAGGTTGAGCCATGGGCGGTGCGCCATTGGATTCCTGTGGGACATACCCACCTTCACAAATCATTGATCGGCACATTACTGAGCAGTTGCTTCAGATGCTTGATAAATGTGAAAGAGACAACAGAAGCTAGTACATTTCGAAAGTACTTTGCAACTAATGATATATATTAAATAATTTTAATATTGTTAATGATTACGAAAGTAGTAGAAAATTTCAAAATATGAATGGGGGAGAGTCGGGTAAATGTACGCACTTAAGCCTATAGATCAAGATGTTTCTGAAAATATGTAATATTAGTGCTCCAAATTTGTCGCGACACACCAAGGCTTTGACTACAATAGTCAATTCTAATTAAAAGTGAATACCATTGCGACAACAAATACTAGTAAAAAAGTAGTATTGTTTATAATTATCCGACTTATGTGAGTAATGGTGAAAAAACACAGGGCATTAACGCACAGCAAGGCATTGAACCATTAGATTACGTATAGAAACAAGAGAGTCCTCCTAAGGTTGACGTAAGTAACGATTGGGTTTGTTGGAAATGGCTTAAAACTGAAATCGAAATGATGATTCAATTAAGAATGAACTGCCAATGTATTTAAAGTAGTTTGATGAACATTTCTGACAGTTTCAAACTAATCCTTGACTGATGCTGGAACAAACCTATTGAGAACGACGAAATTGTTATTAAAACAAATAAAAATGGTTTAAAATGTCATATAAATTGCAAACAGCTTTCAGGGCAGTCCACCCCTGTGCACAGGGCATGCGCCTTAACACATCGAACACTTAAACCACAATCGCCACAAACGGCATATTTACCATTTTCGTTGAGATCAAGGCCGCACCGAAAACCAATCGTGCGCACTGCGACAGTAACAACTATATTAAGAAAAAAACGTGATTAGACCAGCCGTCAAGTTATTGATACTTTCAGTTATAAGAAAAATTTGGAATAAGTCTAATAAAGATGCGACCATTATGAGCCGATAACAAATCCTAATCTGTATTTTAATATTGCAAACCTAATATATGTAACAAGAGATAGTGCACTAACGCCTGTTTTGAAATTACTCAACAGGAACTGAAAAAAACCTGGGTGCGCACGATTGGCCGCTGCGCAGCAGCGTAAGATAGTCGAAGTGACTGTAGTCAATATGTTTCAGTGCCAATGTCACAGATATATCCTTTATCCCAACGATTGATAACGATATTGGAAATATTTCAAATGTTCAATGTGTTCAATGACCAAGGTTTTGGAAAGAGTAATCGGTCTATACCGGGAATATGCAAAATATAATATACAACATAGTTGCGAAACCTCGTTAATGAATATTACTCATGATATTTTCAGAGCTTTAGATGAAAAGAAAATAGTTTTAATACGCATTGAGTCCTCTAAGGCATTTGACACGTTAAATTATGAAGTTCTATTTGCGTTGCTTAGGTTTTGATGAAGGTTCTATTCAATTTTTCTGTAGCTATCTTAATATCAATATATTAAATTAGCTGATAGCGTATTTACTCTTCTGGAGATAAAATCAGGTGTTGCGCAAGGGTCGATTATAGGTCCCTTGCTTTGTATGGTGTATACTTCTACTATAGAAAAGATCATTCATAAATGCAAATTTAATTTATTCGCTGACGATACTTAGATTTATCACTCTTTTCAAACACAAGAAAGTGATATAGCTTTACAAAATATAAATGATGATATATGTAATATAATAGAATAGTCACAAAGTCATAGTTTAAGCATAAATCCAAAAAAAAGCATCTGTTTCAATATTTGGCTCAAAAAATATAAAAGATGACATAGAGCAGCGTATAAAAACCAAATTTTGTGATGAAGAGGTCGCCAGTTAGTAGTGAAAGAAACTTAGGATTAAATATAGACATGTCGTTAAAGTATAAGCTACATATTAATAATTTCATACGGAATACTTATTCAAATCTAGAAATTATTTACAAATTTACAATCACAAACATTATATTAATAAAATAGTGAAGTCCCTACTTTGTAAGTCATTGGTTTTATCAAAATTTTATATTTGTGAGCCAAAAACTCCTCAACATTTAAACATAAGAAAATTCGGTTCAGAATTGATGTTCATAATGTTAATGTTAGATTTAGAGGAAGCTCAACACCTCCTGCTCATCACACATAATGATTGTTTAAGCGTTTGTTCTCGTATCAAGTAACAAACATTTATAGTAATTTACCAAAGAGTTAAAATTATGAAAAGAGGCTTCTTGAAAGATCCAGTTGAAACACGCTCCTGTGCTCTTAGTTCATAATTACTGTATTTTTGTCTACTTTGTTATACACTGCTATACATTTGTTTAAATTTCAATTCACTTTAGTATTAGTATTCTGGAATGTTGGAATTATGGGGAGGGTAGCAGAAAGACTACAGCACTTAGGCCCCATTGGGCCCCTTGTACTTCCTCCCATTAGGATATCAATCCACTTGAGCCGCCAACCAACCTAATAAGAAGAAAAAGGTGGTGATGTTGCTCATCGGGATCTCTCTAATGTAGGCTATAGAAGGCCATCGTTCTCCCAACACTGATTCTTTTATTGACGAGATGACAGTGCACTTACAGAGTGCATGAAATATTGTCTAGTCTTCCTGTTCGCAACTTCTACAAAGAGGTGTTTCACACTTCCTCATATAATGCAGGTGCTTCCTTAGCCAACAGTGTCCTGCTTGACTACCTGTGATCAGGCGAAGATTTGTCCTAGACATATCCAGGTACTTTTTGGATATATCCTTGCAGGGGCACTATAGGAATTCCTTAGCAAATTGACAGCCATTTGTTTAATCCCAACGTTTCTTAAACTTTTTGTGGATGTCCTCTTTGATAATTTCAATAAATGCTGACAACGGAAGCATACTGGAGGGACCAGGTCCAAACATATTGAGACCCGATGCACTCCTAGCCAGCTTGTCAGCTACTTTATTGCCATTGCACCGGTTGTGTCCCTTTACCTAGCATACAGATACGCTGTTGTTGGTTGAGGCCACTACCAGTACCTGATGGCATTCCCATGCTGATCTAGTTGTTATCTTATGATTACGTAAGATCAGTAGTGATTGTCTACTATCTGTGTAGATTCTAATGGTTTTGCCCATTGTATGTCTACGGACAATTTATTTGGCGGATATGGTTATACCTGCTAATTCCGTTTGTACCACGGTAGCATGCCTATCCATAGCCCACTGATATCGAATATGTAAGGATCTGGAATAAATTTCACATACTGCTCCTTCCTTAATTTTTGATCCGTCTGTGAAGATATTGATTAGATTTTCGCTGGCGGTCTGCTCCTGATTCCCGATAAGTACCGCGTAGAGACTGTCAAACACAAACTTGGGAGAAAAAATCTGTCAGTGTTTGCCTGCAAAAGGGGCATCTTTCTGAGGACCGCATTTCACAGGCGACTTCTAACTTCTCCACATTCTACATCAGGTATAATACCAATATTTTTGAGGCGAAGCATAGTTGTCGCAGCCACTCCGTTTAAATAAATATCCAAAGATGGCAGTATTAGTTTAAAATTTATTTAGTATTAGTTTAAAATTTATTTAATATACAGGGTGTCCGGAAAAGACGTGTACAACGGAAGACCACAGACTCCTGGGTTCAAATTAAGCCGATTTAGCCCAATTTACTTATTTCCAAAATTGCTTCGTTTAGCCGCTAGAGAGCGCCAAAGTTTGAGAAAAATTTTTGTTTATTCCGAATATCTCGAAAACGACTTGATCGATTTTAACCATTTTTGGGCTACGCAGTTATAAGTCTAACCGACACTTTTTGACGTTATTTAGAATCTTTTGCAGTTATTAGAAATGCAAGAAAAATCATGTATCATGCAAATATAAGCACATATCTTTTTAACCTCCTGAACAATTACTCTCAGTTTTTTTCTGCTAGTAGCTGACTTTATTTAGAAACTTTTTTTATACTTACAGAATTTTGAATAGATGAGTAGTTTAGGCTACATATTTTCATATGTCAACAATATCAGCATTCGTTCTGCAACAAATAACGAAAATTCTAAAACTCTCATTTATATTTTATTTAATAAATACAAGATAATAAAATATAACAAAAAAGAGTTATGATCACTTTACAATAAATGCTCAAAGTGACCACCGTTTTCTCTTATGCAACAAGTAATCCGTTTTACGAAGTTGTAGTGCAGCCTCTCCATGATTAAAAATATTAACTGCGTCTTGGATTCGCCTAAACAATTCCTCTTCATTATTAACTGCAGAGGCATATACTTTAGTTTTTACTGCACCCCACAAAAAAAAATCGCAAGGGGTTAAGTCTGGTGCTCGAGGTGGCCATTTTATAGGAGCATCGTTTCCTCTTCCGATCCACCTGTTAGGATACAGATTATGTAAATATTGACGAAGGGTATTGTAAAATGAGGGGTGCACCATCGTGCATAAACCACATGTTACGACGAAGTAATAACGGCAAATCGTCCAACAAATTAGGTAATACTTGCTGTAAAAATTTAAATAGTTGACCCCATTCAATCGATGTGGAAGCACAACCGGGCCAATAATAAAGTTGTCGATAATTCCCGCCCACACGTTTACTCTGAATTCATATTGAAAATGTCTTATTTCAGTACAGTGTGGATTTTCATCAGCATAAACGTGTTTGTTGTGGTTATTAATGATGCCTGACCTAGTGAAACATGCTTCATCTGTAAATAAAATGTTTTTGCTGAAGTTGATATCATGGGCTCTTTGATCTTGTATAAAATTACAAAATGCTAAACGTTTTTCGGGGTCAATGGGTAGCAATTCATGTACCGATTGAATGTGGTACGGATGTAGTAATTGCTCCTTCAAAACATCATGAACTATGGTTTTTGGTATCCCTATTTCATGTCCAATGCGTCTTGCACTAATTTTTGGGTTCTCTTCTATCTTATCTAGGATTTGTTCCTCCACCTCTATAGTTTTCGTAGTACGTTGACGCCCTTGAGCCGCATTCATTTGGTGGAAGGAACCAAATTCGCGAAGTCGCCTTTCGATGTTGGCAAAAGTTTGATGATTTGGCACTCGTCAATGAGGGAATCTGTCCATGTAGACCCTAACACTTTTGCGGCCGTTACCTTGACAAAATCCATAAACCAAAAGCATATCTACTTGTTCGGAATATGTATACGTATCCATGATGAAATAATGAAAAATGAGAAAAATAAACAAACACAACAATAACGACAACAAATAAAGTAAGATCTAAAGTAACTAAGTAATTGAGCAAGAAGAATACACCGAGAGACTAATTTCAGTAGCTGATTAGATTTGACACACAACTGACACTTAAAATAACAGAGCCAACTTCTGGTACTTCATTGTTGCAGAACGAATGCTGATATTGTTGACATACGAAAATATTTTTCTGCCTAAACTACTCATCTATTCAAAATTCTGAAAGTATAAAAAAGTTTCTAAATAAAGTCATATACTATAAACAATATACTGAGAGTAATTGTACATGTTGTTAAAATAATATGTGCTTATATGTTCATGATACATGATTGTTCTTTCATTTCTAATAACTGCAAAAGATTCTAAATAACGTCAAAAGTGTCGGTTAGACTTATAACTGCGTGGCCTAAAAATGGTTAAAATCGATCAAGTCGTTTTCGAGATATTCGGAATAAACAAAAATTTTTCGCAAACTTTGGCGCTCTCTAGCGGCTAAACGAAGCAATTTTGGAAATAAGTAAATTGGGCTAAATCGGCTTATTTTGAACCCAGGAGTCTGTGGTCTTCCGTTGTACACGTCTTTTCCGGACACCCTGTATATCAAATTGTGCTTTTGCTTAAGGTTAACATCAAAGGTTGCACACAACTATCCGATCTTTGGCTTTTCTGTGCCATATATAGTGCATTGTACGGTGAATTATGAAGAAATAAAGTCCTTTTATTATTGTCATTATTATTTTGCATTCTTAAAAATGTCATTACTTTTATATTTACTGTTATATTGTTCTGTGCTTGTACCATGTTGTCATTTGTGATTGCTTGTATAAATACATAAATATATGTATAATAAGGTGTTTTATTTTATGCAAGATACGTTCAAGAATATTTTTATTTATAATTATTTTACAGATTTTTGTGCTTTCTTAAAGGTTCTATTTACTTACTTCAATTTTATACTTGATACGCCTCTGCCCATATGCACGAAATATTGACAAGCCGATCGAAGCATCGCCAAATGGAGGGCCTCGCGGACCACATGGACCGTAGTCCATTAGCAAATTCTGGCAGCTCGAATGTTTAAATGAGCAGCAACAGGAGTAGTTACTTTGGATTTCGCTTATATATTCTTCCTATATTCGGGCATTCCATTAGGGACGTGAGATATTTATTGTGACAGACCTGTAGAGACACAGTAGCTGTTTTTTATGAAATTGTTTTTGAATTTGTTATATTTTGTTGGCAATACAAAGCAACAATAAGATTTTTTTTTGTGACCTTGTTATAAATTCTGTTTTTTTTATGCCAGATTATAAGTGAGTTGGAAAACAAAAACGCGGTGACGTTTTGTTGTATTATTTTAACATCTTCAGGGCTCTGGAGAATATTGATAATATAGGCAATAAATACAAAAAACTACAAATACGCAGACTATATAAATTTCTTACAAAAAAAAAACAAAATTGTCATTAACGTTTACAAGTTTACAAGTTTACAAATTTGAAATTAATTCGACAACATCAGGTACATACCTATAAATTTTGATGTTTTAATCATACTAATTTTAGAAATAATAAGGGTTGTAGATATGAGGAAAAGTTTTGTTCTAGTTATTATTATTGATGACCAAAATTGTTTAGAATTTTTCTTTTATTATATTTATTTATTATTTTTTCTTTTCTTTAGAATTTTTTGGAAAACTTTTGTAATATAAAAAGATGGGTATATCAACACAGTGATACATTAAAATATTATGTGTACTAATATTTTAATAGAATTCCATTATTTTCAAAATGTACAGTTTCAATGATGTCATTTTTCTTTAATTTTGCCTATTAGATTATAGTAACATGCATGGTTTATACTATTTTAACATTTTCTAATAATAATCATTTCCTGTAGAAGGTTCCCGTTCTCAACAACATTTTCAAGTAACATTTTGCTGTATTTTCAGTAGAAACGGCACTTTACCTGAAACGATAACAGTTTTCAATCGGTGCACTGAATATTTCAATTAGGATCATTTTGAAAACTGTTACTCCTAACGACTTCAACAGAGTATACCTCTTTCAGATAGGTAGGAGAATCGATTGTTTCTATAGTCAGATGGATACAAAAAGCTGCAAAAAAGTTCTGCCATTTAAAAGAAATGTGATGTGCCATAAGTGGCGCCCTCTACTGGTGACGTCAAAATTAGTTAAAAACTCTTATTTGCCGTCCCAAAAAACATAATTGTGCCAATATTTTTTTAATACTCCGACAGGTTTCAAAGTTATTGAGATATTTCAAAATAAAATTCTAGCATTGAATGCCCTGTATTTTTGAAACCAGCAACATTCGGATAAGGCATATTTGGCTCAATCGACTTTTTTTGGTCACCAGTATCTCCAGCTTCGAGGTTTCCCAACATTTCACAGCTTCTTTCGAGGTTTTTTGGAGTTATTTGCTATAGTTTAGGTTTATTGTGTTTTCATTACTGTAACCAACCTGTGTTAATCATTATTCAAAATTCTAGGTATACAGGGTTAACTATGACTTAGTACAAATATTTTAAGAGGGGATAGGGAAAAATAAGAATTAACGGAATCACCCTTCAAAAAAATTTCAAACTTATTTATAAAGCCAAAAAAATTTTTTTCGATATTATTAGAAATCCTTATTTAACGCCGCCAATGCTTGTTGGTTGCATACTCTACATTCTACAAGCATGCAACAGTCGCTCATTAGTCAGTATCGCTGTCATGTCATAATTGAATTCCTGTGTTTACGTTGTAATTTTGTGTTCTTCTTCAGTTTTTAGTGCCTTTTTAAACGTTTTATAGTTATTAAATAAAGATATTTGTGTTGGGTGTAGATACTTTCCTACAATATAGTTCGCCGGTTTGGTTTTCTAGGTTATGGGACAAGACTCCCGCAGTTACATTAAAACGTCTATTATTCCTTTCGTTCGATTTTGTTATAATAAATAGGAATCTAATCTATCTAATTGTACCTACGGGAAGTGTCTTTTATTGGTAGTGAGTGGCTATAATGAGCGAATATGTAGTTCTACCAGTTTATAACGAAATAATGGAAAACGAATGCAAAATACTGGAGCTAAGTGGATTAACTGTTACCTATCTCTCAGGTATTATTACTATTAAGAATGTTAATTTTCGTTTCTACATTTAGAAATGCTGCAAAAACGACTATGGTAGTAGATAATGTAGATATTGTTGACAGCTGTAAGTTTTATCTATGGGTCTAAGCCATCTCAGTCGATTCTTATCATAGGCGCCGACTTTCCGTAGGAAAAAAGGGTTTTGCCCCATTTTTTAAATGTCGAGCTAAAATTCTGGAATAATATTTTTATTGTCTTTTAGGCCTCCCTGAGCACGTGGTTAAATTTTTTGTACTTAGTCATAGTTAACCCTGTATAAGTGATATTTGATTTTTTTTTGTAAAATTTAAGTATTGTTTGAATATATATCTTCTTATTATTATTATTTACGATGTAAGACTGAATTCAATGCAATTTTTTTTATGGAACCATAGGATGAGACACGTTTAAAGATTTTGTTTTCAAATTTTTAATTATGTTTATTTTTTATGCTGGTGAAAAAGTGAAAAATTAAAAATATTATCTAAAAAGGGAATTTTTGATATCAGTCTCTAATGATAGTGTTTTCAGAAGTTCGTAAGCAACTAACTCTCTAAGACATCTGAAGTCATTTGAGATCTTCAATGTCGCATACATGATTAAATGATGTGACTATGCTCACTGTGATTTAGCAGAAGTGATTTCTATAGCCACACGTTTAGTAGGATTTATTTTTAGTGTGATTTTTTTTATTGTTTTATTTTTGTTTTTTCAGTTTTTCATAGCCAAAATAGTCACTTTTTATTTTATGTACCTGCTAGTAAGTGTGATTTTTAGTTTTATTATTTTTTATATATTTAATTTTATATGTAGTAGATACCTGGATACCAAAATGTGTTTTATCTACATATTTGTACTACCCACTTGATACCTACCCAATGTAATAGTTTAACATGCAATCTTTAGTAATAGTGTGAGCTAAAAATTCCCAAAATCATTTAAAACCATTTAACCATGAAAATTTTACCTGCGGCACTATTATTTTTCTTTACTGCCGCTGCAGTAAAAAATGTCAGTACCATCGATGCAGAATAACCATTCAAAACTATTGTCACGGAATTTGCCCCTCACTCCCAAACCGACGACTGTGGCACCGCGAATTGCCTGAGATTGTCCCGATCGCCCTTACGCCATTCTGGTAAACAAACAACATGCATGAATCGAGGCCTTACTAGAAAATCGTGGAAACGACGAGAAGCGTTCCAGTCGTACTAGAAAATGGATCTAGAGATACTGGAATATACCTGGAACATTCGTTGGGTCTATAAAAGAAGAATACACGGCCAAGTTAGTTAGTCTTGTATAAGTCTTGTATTACAGTGTTTAAGTGAAGTGTTTATTTAGAGAGATCAAAGCGATTTAGATAGCGATTAATTAAATAAGTGTTTAGTTGACCTGTAATTAGTAGTGGTCAGTAGTTAATAAAGAAGTAATTTATTAACGGATTGTTTTTCTGGAAGTAAGAGAAAAGACGGATTGGGAAATCCGTGACAATTTGGTGTCGGAAGTGGATTTAACTGGAGGTTTTAAAGAGCTTTCTGGAACCCTGTCCACAAAGTGGGATTTAAGTGGAAGTTTGAAGAACTTTCTGGAACCCTGTGCGCGGGTGGAATAAATACCTAAGTGTGGCATATCACCGCACTTGTCGTGACTCAAGGAAGTGAACGGTGGTATTCGCGAAGGACAATCTCGAACATTCTAGAACTTTGTACAGGAGTGAGACAAATACCCAAGTGTGATATATCACCGCACTCGTCGTGACTCAAGGAAGTGAACGGTGGTATTCGCGAAGGACAATCTCGAACATTCTAGAACTTTATACGGCAGTTAAACAAAGACATAAGTGTGACACATCACCGCACTCGTCGTCACTTAAGGAAGTGAACGGTGGTATTCGCGAAGGACAATCTCGAACATTCTAGAACTTTATCCGGCAGTGAGACAAAGACCCAAGTGTGGCATATCACCGCACTCGTCGTGACTTAAGGAAGTGAACGGTGGTATTTGCGAAGGACAATCTCGAACATTCTAGAACTTTGTACGGGAGTGCGACAAAGACCCAAGTGTGGCATATCACCGCACTCGTCGTGACTTAAGGAAGTGAACGGTGGTATTTGCGAAGGACAATCTCGAACATTCTAGAACTTTCTACCGAAGTGAGACAAAGACCCAAGTGTGACATATCACCGCACTCGTCGTGACTTAAGTGAAGTGAACGGTGTTATTCGCGAAGGATATTCTCGAACATTCTAGAACTTTCTACCGAAGTGAGACAAAGACCCAAGTGTGATATATCACCGCACTCGTCGTGACTTAAGGAAGTGAACGGTGTTATTCGCGAAGGACATTCTCGAACATTCTAGAACTTTCTACCGAAGTGAGACAAAGACCCAAGTGTGGCATATCAGTGCACTCGTATCATTGTAAGGAAGTCAACGGTGACATTTACAAACACATTCCTGGACATTCTAGAACTTTCCAAATAGAGTGAATGCCTGTAACTAGAAGTCAAGGCAACATGGATGCGCAACTAGCAAAGCTGTTAGAAATGATGCAAACGATGCAGGAACAGGGACGTATGATGCAAGAAAAGTTGGAAGAACAAGGACGAACAACACAAGAAAAATTAGAAGAACAGGGACAAACAATAGAAAAGAAATTTGAAGAACAAGGGCATAAAATCGAAGATCAGTCCCAAACGATGCAGGAAAAATTAGAAAAGAAATTGGAGGAGCAGGGACAGACGATGCAAAAGAAATTAGAAGAACAAGGACAAACGATGCAAAATAAATTAGAAGAACAGGGACGGACTATGCAAGAGAAATTAGAAGAACAAGGGCGTAAAATGGAAAACCAGACGAAAGAAATGCAGACAAAGTTAGAAAAATTGGAGAATACACTAGAAGAAAAACTAGAGGAGCAGTCACATAAAGTAGAAACACAAGTAGAAGAGAAACTATTGGCACAAAAAAAAAAGGAAATAGACGAAGAAATAAACTTGGTTAGAGAAACCTGTGAAGAACTCCGACATAAGCTAGACAACATAAGAAAGGAAGGTGTAATAAAATCAGAAGGATCTGTTATCCGAACGCAGAAAACAAAGCCTCCTGAATTCGACGGCAAGGTCTCTTGGAATGTCTATCTGCGTCAGTTTGAAGCAGCAGCTGCAGCAAACGAATGGTCTGATTGTGAAAAGGCTACTGCTTTAATAGTTGCTCTACGAGGGAAGCTCTTGACGTCTTGCAAGGAGTTCCTGCTGGGCAGCAGAGTAACTATGACCTTCTGAAACAGCATATGGAAATGAGATATGGTGATAAGCACCTGCAGCAAGTGTACCAGGCACAATTGAAAAATCGTCACCAGCAGAGTGGAGAGAATTTACAACACTTTGAGACAGACGTTGCTCGACTGGTTCGATTGGCATATCCAACAGCCCCGTCCGAATTTGTAGACCAGCTCTCCATCCAAGTGTTTATCGACGGCCTAAGAGATTGCGAAACACAGCAGGCACTACGGCTCGCTAGACCTAAAACGTTGAATGACGCTCTTTCGCATGCACTGGAATTTGAGGCAGCAAAGATGGCATCCGGTAGACATGTTAAAGTACGGACTATCACTGATAACAGCGATAATATGGGAAATGGAGACATAATCAAAACATTGAAGGAGGTCATTGATAAACTCAGCCCAACTGCCAAGCTGAAGAGAGAACAACCTGGAAGCCGAAGAGATCGCCCTCTTCAATGTTGGAACTGCGGGCAGACGGGACATCTGAAGAGGCAGTGTAGAGCCCCAGTTGCAGATCAACAAAGGCGCGACTCCCAAGCGGCAGTCTCCAGGGAACATGTTAAAGTGCGAACCATTAGTGCGAATAGTAACAGTACGGGAAAGGGAGAGTTAATCAAAACACTGAAGGAAGCCATTGAAAAATTCAGCCTAACTACCAGACCAAAAACAGGACAACCCGATAGACGAAGAGGACGCCCACTTCAATGTTGGAACTGTGGGCGGGCGGGTCACCTAAAGGGACAGTGTAGGGCGCCAGTCGCGGATCGGCAATGGCGCGACTCCCAGGCAGGCAAGGAACATGAAAACACAGATGCTCTTTCTAGACTTTGTCCGACCAGCAACAAACACTGTGGTAGTCTCGAAAGGAAAGAGGACATATCATTTGTTCCTTGCAAGATAGTAGTAGCCCAACCTGAAGACAGATGGAGTTCAGCGGCGATTCGGGAAGACCAGCAAGCTGACTGTGACATCAAGCCGTTATTAGACTGGAAAGAAGCCAACAACCGACCCTCATGGGCTGAAGTCAGCAGTAAAAGCCCAGCATTAAAGAGCTATTGGGCTCAATGGAATTCCCTGGTGTTGGAAGACGGTGTTCTAAAGAGAGCATGGGAGAACAATGACGGAACGGAGGTGAAGAAGCAAGTACTACTCCCGAGGTCCCGGGTCAAGGAAGTGCTGCAGGAAGTACATGGAGGTACTGGGGGTGGACATTTCGGTATCAATAGGACTCTACAGAAGATTAGAGAGCGTTTCTACTGGTTGAGCTGTAGGACGGATGTAGAAGATTGGTGCCGAAAATGTGACATATGTGCAGCCAGCAAGGGACCGAAGACCCGTTCCAGAGGCAAAATGCGCCAGTACATCGTAGGAGCACCGTTCGAGAGAATTGCCATTGATATCGCTGGCCCATTTCCGAAAACTCAAAATGGAAACCGATATCTGTTAGTCGCCATGGACTACTTTAGTAAATGGCCGGAAGTATACCCTCTTCCCAATCAAGAGACCACAACCGTAGCAGAAGCGCTAGTCAACAACCTGTTCTGCAGATTTGGTGTGCCCTTGGAACTACATTCAGATCAGGGCAGAAATTTCGAATCAGGTGTGTTCCGAAAGGTCTGCGAGCTTATGGGAATCCGAAAAACCAGGACCACCCCACTGCATCCCCAGTCAGATGGTATGGTGGAACGCTTCAACTCCACACTAGAAACCAATCTGAGGATGTTTGTGAACGAGAACCAGACAGACTGGGACAAGCTCATTCCACTCTTCCTGTTAGCTTACCGCTCAGCTGTCCATGAAACTACTGGGAAGACTCCCGCAAGGATCATCTTTGGAAGAGAGCTTCGCCTTCCAGCAGATTTGGTATTTGGTCGTCCTGCGGAACAGCCCACAGAGCCAGACACTTACACCCATGAGCTAGAACGAAGACTAGCAGCCGTACACGATCAAGTCAGATCTCGAATGCGACTAGAGAGCGATCGCATGAAGACTCGATACGACGTCCGGGCCAATACAGTCGGATTCCAACAAGGTGACCTGGTGTGGCTGTACAACCCCACGCGGAAGAAAGGAAGATCGCCTAAACTACAGAACCGTTGGGAGGGCCCCTATACCGTCATTAAAAGAATCAATGATGTCGTATACCGGATACAGAGGACTCACAGGAGTATAATTAAGGTCGTCCATCTGGAGCGTCTGTCCCCCGTATAAAGGTGTATCCGATCGGGACGATCGGTCCTAAGGAGGGCAGTGTCACGGAATTTGCCCCACTCACTCCCAAACCGACGACTGTGGCACCGCGAATTGCCTGAGATTGTCCTGATCGCCCTTACGCGATTCTGGTAAACAAACAACATGCGTGAATCGAGGCCTTACTAGAAAATCGTGGAAACGACGAGAAGCGTTCCAGTCGTACTAGAAAATGGATCTAGAGATACTGGAATATACCTGCAATATTCGTTAGGTCTATAAAGAAGACTAAACGGCCGAGTTAGTTAGTCTTGTATAAGTCTTGTATTACAGTGTTTAAGTGAAGTGTTTATTTAGAGAGATCAAAGCGATTTAGATAGCGATTAATTAAATAAGTGTTTAGTTGACCTGTAATTAGTAGTGGTCAGTAGTTAATAAAGAAGTAATTTATTAACGGATTGTTTTTCTGGAAGTAAGAGAAAAGACGGATTGGGAAATCCGTGACAGTATTATTTATAAAATTTTTATTTTAGATATCTTGTCTATGAAATTGTTCCTCGGCATTCCTAGATATTTGGTATCAAAGAACATACAAAATATGACTTGGTCAGGTGATTTCCGGGCTGGTTGCCACGTCGTCGGTTTAGAACACTTGACGTTTCGAGAGACATATCGCTCTCAGTTTCAGAGTAACTTCTGAAGAAGAGAGCGATATGTCTCTCGAAACGTCAAGTGTTCTAAACCGACGACGTGGCAACCAGCCCGGAAATCACCTGACCATTAACGACAGCCACGGAAGCCTACAAACAAAACAAAATTATGACTTCATTAATAGGAACTGTAGGAAAATTGACTGATATTAACTGAAATACCTTGACAATATGAAAGCTGATAATAATGAGTATATGGGTAAATATTGTCGATATAATTTAACGCTGGTCGGGACATTAATCCGCAGAATAGTTAGTTTCACACAATATTATTAATACCTAATAATAATAATAATAATAATAGTAATATATAATAATAATTTAATATTGTTTGAAGTGTGTTTGTAATACTGGAGACAGTACTTATACTAATGTGTAAGTCATTTTTGAAATGATTAGAACATTCTCCACTTCATATTTTTTTGGTCTGTTTGCTTCTACGCACTTAATATAAAAATAACTATTACTAGAAAACTTTACAGTTTATTAATGTGAAAATAAAAGTATTCTTAATTGTATAAAAGCGTACATTTTCCTTTAAAAATAGTACATATTGACATGTGAGTACAAATAAAGGTGTCAAAAAATCAATAGCATTTTTCCAAGAAAGGTAGCATGCAGTTATCGATGTGAATTTCATGAAATTGTGAAATTTGAGATCGATCAAACAGGTTCTAAATATATCTGAAGACTGGAAAATGTTCTGATATGAACAACTTTTAATACATACACAATAGTTTCCGTTTGATTAATTTCGACATTCTTAGTTAAGAATTAGCTTGAGAATAAAAGTATTAACACAACATATTATACAGGGTGTTCTGCTTAAGGACTAGCCACCTCCATAATTTCTTTATTTATTCATTGAACTTTTTTGGCAAATAGATCTAGAGAGTGCGCATCAACTACATATTTAATTTACTTTATATTCTGTTATTTAAAAATTACAGACTCTGACAAAGTCAAAATATGAATATGTATTTATTAAACCTTCGTCAAGTCTAGATGTGAAATTATTGTCCCTCTTGAAAGTACGTTACCATGAGGATATGAAGATCTTAAAAATGTGGCCAAATCAACGTGGAGATATTCTGGATATTTTTGTTTACTTCATTATATGACACTGTTGATGAATGTAATTTATTAACTCTTAGTCAATAGAGATTATAATAGTAATTTAAACACACACGTATTCTGCCCTCCTAAAACAAAAGGTCCTATCTGCAAAATTTCCCAAATTGACATTTTCAGCACTTAACATTCACCCATGTGGTCTATACAAGTATATGCCAAATGAAAATGTCCTATATGCTTCGAAAACGATCCATGTAACACCTAATTGTTACAGTTGTAGTGTAAACTGTGGAGACACAGTACAACAATACATATTTGACACATGCCAAGCCAAATTTGTTGTTTTTCAAATGTTTATATCCATAGCAAATTTGATTACATTTCAAATATGACGAAAACTGCCAAAATAGTAGAAATTTGCAAATATCTCCATAAGTAGTAATCACAACAATGCGTATATGGCTAGGAAGACACTTTCAATGTGCACAAGACAGAGCGAAAAACACATTCCATTTGAAATAAAAAAGTTATAGCGGTTTGAAGTCGTCAACATGTAACGGCAAAAATAAAACTCTTGATATAACATCTTTAAAATAATCCTGAAACATCCTATATAAGAAACAACGGGGAAGTTGCATGAATTATATATTGTTTTTCATATATTTTCAGGTATTAACAATATTGTGTGAAACTAACTACTCAGTGGACAAAAGCCCCAACCTGCGTTGAATTACACCCACAATATCTACCCATATATTCCTTAGCTTTTGTGGTTGAATTTCGAGTTCCCACTCCAAAGGTTAATATACCGCCGATTAATAACTGCGGATGTCTTTAATAATGTTCGAACAGAATTTGAAAACAGACTGTATTATTGTTTGGAAGTTAACGGGGGCCATTTTGAGCAATTCATCAAATAAATCTGATTTATTATTTGCTTCAGCTTTTTTATTTCATTTCTGACTTTTTTGTAAACTGATAGACACATCAATAACAATTAGGTAATGCGGTCATGTGTAGTAGATGAAAAACTTATTAGTGGTGGGCATTTGTGTAGAAATTACTACGCAACATATCGAGTTGGCTTGACTGTCAAAAAAGCTCCCCCCAAGAACAAAAATCGACGGGTCTCGGCGAATTTTGAAATATTATTCGGTTTTCCAATTATAGGGGGGGTCAAATTTTCGTTGGGATACCCTGTATATAGAGTATATCAGGTTAGTAAATAGAATAAATTCTTTAGATAATTATTGAATAGAGTTTTGTCTGTGGATGTTCATTAGCATACTTACGTTTGATATCAGAGAACATACATATGACTTCATTGATGGGAATTGTAGGAGATTTGATACATATTAGCTTAAAATACGTTTCTTAAACAGTAAAAAAATTATATATTGGTTTGAAATGTATTAAAGGGTGATCTTTCAAACATATTAAGAGGTCAGAATATATGTCTGGCGGCAATAATTACATAATAATTAAAATATTAACATTAATAACTTGCCATGCGGTCAAAAACGTGATATCATTGGTATGACGTTACACGCCGTGCAGCGCGGTTTGTTTCCGTGAATACAGGTGCAGGTTACGTTGTTGGTGATGTAAACAGGCATTTGTTTCTTGTAGTTTTGTGGCATTTGTGAGTTATAGATACATAGTGTAAATATTGTGTAGATAATGCCATAATTATTATTGGAAATGTGGTGAACTTACGGTATTGTTAAACGTAACTTATTCCTTTGTATAATAGGTCCGCACGGTGGGTGGCAATGCTGTTGGGCAAGCACCAGATAGATGGTTTTACTTGAGGTATTTGTAAAATTATGTCATCCGATTTCACATTATACTACTTATTTTAATTTGAAAAATAATAAGTAAAAGTAGTGAAAAATTATATTTAACATTTATTTTTTTATTATTATTTATTTCTCTTCTCTAAAATGGTCATCACAAACAAACAATGTTGCATGCTTCCTTTCGTCACGTTTCATCACCCTAAGTACTTCTTTCTTTTCAGTTTTTGGCAAGGTAAAATGTTTTTTATTAGGCACTGTATGCTGTATTCGTACATAATGGTATAATGCAATACTTCTTTCATTTGCCCAGATGCACTTTCTGTACCCATTTTAAGAGTCTGTTTTGCAACTTTATTCAATACCAATGTATATTTAACAAAATAAATACCATTATACAGGGTGTTTCAGGAGGAGATGTACATACTTTAGTATGTTATTCTACGTTCAATTTTAAGCAAAAAAAATCCGCTTCGTTTAGGATATACAGGATGTCAAAAAAAAAGAATTAAATATTTTTTAATAACTCGACTACTCTGATTTAAATTTATGAAATTTTGTATGTGGAGGTTTGTTGGGGCGCAAAATTCAAATTTTATGGACGATTGGCTGTATCTCTCAGAGGGCGCCACAAGCGACCATTAGGTTAATTTTAAATCAACTTTTTTGTATTTAAGTCTATAGGAGTAGCCGTTTCCGTTAAAAACTAATCTAAAGATGGATGATGCATGTACCTATGTATGTATTAGAGTGCTAACTTACTTTTATCTAAAAAGCAATGCATAATACTTTGAAGACTAAAAGTTATTAATTTTTAATCAGAACAGCCTGATTTTTTTGTGAGAATTGCAAAAATAAAATCTCCAAACAAAATGTACAAAATCTGACAATAACTTTTGATTCACTCTAATAAAAAAATTGCTTGCATCACCGTCTTTAGATGAGTTTTTAACGGAAGCGGCTGCTCCTAGACACTTCAATAAGGTGTATATTTTAAGTAGGAAAGGCAGGAAAACATGGTTTTCTATTCCAAAATGACATACACAGTAGCGCAAAAAAGTTGATGCGATGGTATCGGTCAGTGGTCGCGCGGTTTAAGGCGTCAGTACTTGAATCGAGGTGACTAGATCGGAGTTGGTTCGCGCCCAGCTGCCGGTAGACCGCATATAAGCTATATTCGTGGAGAGGATTGGCACCCTCTCTGCGGGTATGGTAGGGTGGAATAATGTTAGCTTGGGTCAATGTGAGAGATTGATACCGATTGATATTTGACTACCCCCCTAATTAATGAGGTTTTCCAGGTTTCCCTCATTCCTGCACTGGATAGTGTTAAAATTGAACGTAGAATAATATTCTGAAGTATGTACATCTCCTGAAACACCCTGTATAATATCAGAAATGACAAATTAACTATTCTAAAAGTATGTAATGCGTTGTCTGAAATCATGAAAATAGTGTGCAGATATGAATTTAGGTATACACGTGCTAACGGCATCTGACCTCACAGGTCTACGCTGTGACGGCGATCGTTTTGTGGAGACGTGGCCAGACTAGATTTTTAAATACGGTTTTCAGGCTTATTTTTCCACGAAACTGTCTAGAAAAAACGTTATTTCGATTAAAATAATACATTATTTTCTGCGCGTATTTCCCCATTCAGCTTCGTCCTAATTTTAGCTCGCACTATATTTTCTTTGCGCCAGCACTCCTCAGGTCTGTGCCAGTTAAGACAAAGTATGGAAACAGCCAGCTATCGTGCCAGGTATGTGCGGAACGGTTTTCTGTGAAATATTCAGCCTTTGTCCGTCGAAAACCGCCCCCGCGAATCCGGCCTTCCTTTTGCCAAAGCGGTCGTGTCTTTCTAAAAATCCGAATTACCTCAGATCCGTCTACCTGCTGCGACGCCGAAGGATTCAAACGACTACGACGGCGCGGCTGTTCAATCTAATTCTCAAATCCGTAAATTGACGGTACCCTATATACCTTCCATAATTAGGTTTAAGGTGCCCTGAAATTTTATTAAACCACAATAAATAGAGAAAGGAGTGAAGATACTGAATGCTTAGAAAGTGACGTAAGAAGCTTTGAGAAACAAGATTGTTTTCTGATAAAGAGGTATATCTTGTAACTAGGGCTGTCAATCCCGAGATCCCGAAAATTCGGGATGCCAAGACTCTGCTAATTTTCAGCCTCAAAAATCCCAGGATGCCGCCAGTTTAGTTCCCGGGATTTTCGAGTTTGATCTTGACAATTTTATAGATACATTACGGACTAATGTGAAATACGAGGCCACATAGTAATTAAGTAATACATAAATATTATATTTAATTTAGTAAACAGGTTTAAAAAATTGAATATTGATTACATTTTTACAAAGTAGCAACTGCTTTACAGTCTAATAGACATTAATACAGATTTGTTCAGTACCTACATAAAAGCATGCTATGTAGCCATTTCAGCGATGATCAAGTACAAATAAGAAAGCATCGTTACCAAAGAAACGGAATCATATAAAAATGGTGTATCCTACGATTTTTTATTATGAATTTCATGAAGTGTGTCCCGTTTTTAGCTCTGCCATTTAAAAGAAATGTGATTTGCCATAAGTGGCGCCCTCTACTAGTGACGTCAAAATTAGTTAAAAATTCTTATTTGCCGTGCCAAAAAAACATAATTGTGCCAATTTTTTAATACTCCGACAGGTTTCAAAGTTATTGAGATATTTCAAAATAAAATTCTAGCATTGAACGCCCTGTATTTTTTAAACCAGCAACTTTCGGATAAGGCATATTTGGCCCAATCGACTTTTTCTGGTCATCAATATTTCCAGCTCCGAGATTGAATATTCGCAGGTGACATGAGATAACCTGCCTGTTATTTGCTAAACTTATTCAGTTCTTAAATGTCTAAAACTTACTTGTATTTGTAAAAAATACTATTTCAAGAATACGGCGCTCTTAAAGCAAAATTACCAGTACATTTTGTTAGAGTAGAAAAAATAAAATATATATTTTTTTAATGTGAATGAAAATAACAATATGAAAAACTGCTAAAATATTACTCCCACTACCAATATTTTATTGAAAAACGCGATTCGAATAGAATATGACGTGTCACCATACTTATCCAGGCTTGCTTCCTCTATAGAACTAATTAGGTATTTTAATCGTTATGCGCCAGTCACTTTCTAAGCAACGCCCTGTATCTGTTTCCCTCAGACTACAAACTGCTGTTTTGAAGTTTCTTTGTTCGCCGTTACGGTTCTCTCTCTCTCTTTCGCCAACGCCAACGCGATTTTGTCTTCCTAAAAATTCCAAATTGCATCAAATCCATCTACCTGCCGCGACGCCGAAGGCAGCAGACTATCGCGCCGAGTACGACGACGACGACGGCGGCGGCGACTAGGAGGATCGTTTGAGAGTTCGATGCCGCCGCGTCGTCAATAGTTAGTCCCCGGTAATTTCACACGAGTGAGCGGAGGGTTCGCCGGTCTCCGGGCTGTTTACTGCGTGGGCGGGGGGGAGCGGGTAGGTAGTTCGCGAACGGCCTGCCCCCGCCGCCCCGCGCCGCCTCCCCGCCGGGACGACCCTTGGGGGATCGCGGACCGCGACCTACAGAGGACCCTCCACCGCCTGTCCACCCCCCAGGTCGACCGTTTCAGCCCGTTTCACGCAGCTAAATCGCCGAATTTGCCGCGCTCTGCCTCCTCGGCCGGAGGGTACTGCTCCCAAGGACGCGCCGAGCAGTTTCGGTTTCTCTTTAGTAAATTTTTATTAGGTCGGAGCGAAATCCTATCAGCCCCGTTTATTCTTCTTCATCTCGTTTAAACTGATCAATAGAAAACAGTGCGTTTCCAAATGTTTCAGGCGTACTCAATAAATTTCTGACTCAGATAATTTTATACAGGGTGGTCATACGATAAAACATTTTTGATACATTCAGAGTGTCTCAGGTGTCTCTAATGAGTAACAAAAAAGTTATTGGCTTGCAAGAATCAACTCTGTAAACAAAATCTGTCATGATTTCAAATTCATCAAATCCAGGATGCTTTGGAAATTTAGAAAAACTTATTCGTCTCTCCAGTAAAGTGCTATTTCTGTATGAAATATGACAAAATTGATGTCCAATCTCTTAGGTCTACTTTTTTATTAATTTCAATTTTTTGCCCTTACTCTATGAGGTAATAGAAAATGTTGTTAAGGAAAGTTCCCCCAAATGGAAACTGAGTATGTGTACAGGGTGGGAAAATTTCGATGTTTTTATAGGCTCTCGTTAACTATAGGAGATAGAAAAAAATGATCCCCCACTCTCGATCTCTTTTTTTAAGAGAAAATTAATGGTCAATGTTTTATCGTCTTTTGTTTTGGAGTAATAAACAACATTTCAAATTTTCCACTTTTCGACACATGTTTGTAATTTGGTTGTGTGTAAAGTTAGAAAAAATAATGTAACTTAAAAAAAAGCTACAGAATAAAATGTTAGAGGAAGTGGTAGGAACTAACGTCATCTACTTTGTACAAAAAGAAAACGGTAACGCTAGAGTATTCAGCTTTACGGAAAACCTACTTGTGACAAATTTTGATGAAATAAGGTGTGCATAAAAAAATTTACACCCAAAATTTTGTTTTCTAATTAACTTATATCCTGTATCTCAAAAAAGAACAGCTTTAAGACGTAACTTATTTTTCATTGATTTGTCAGCTCTAGCAAATTGTCATGTGTTCTAGAAACACCCTGTATAATTATTTATATAGGGTGATTTATAACTTATCCAAAAAAATTTGGGAACCGATGCGTCATAAAAAATGGAGTCTATATCGTAAAAATATTTTTCGTAAAATCCTTATAGTTTCCGAGAAAAAAATGATTGAAGTTATAATAATTTCAACCTTTGCTGGGCTATAGTCCCTTAACGTCATCGGAATTCAGACGATTCCTAATACTGAAATTCAATTGTAGTATTAACGTTTTCGCGATAGCTTTTACATGAGTATTTCTAGTGTCAAATGGTTTACGTGTATAGCAACTCGGAGTTGATGCATACGGTTTTAATTTATGGTGAGGTAAGACAAAATATTTTAGCAGCTTCTCGTCTGTACGCAGAGCGATTTCCCGGTAGACATGTGTCAAATGTAGCTACTTTTACCGCGGTAGTAAAATGCGGGCGTGCGACGAGAAGTTTGCAATTGAATTACAGAAGAAATGGAGGTCCAGGGCATCCACGGCGTATTGCAGCAGCTGAGGAACCTCTTTTAAAGATTGTTGAAGAGAATTCCCAAATAAGTACCAGGTAAATTGCTCAACAAGTATAAGGAATGTCCCAATCAACAGTGTGGCGGATCATACACGAGTCTCAATTATATTTGTACCATGTACAGCATGTGTTCAAATATTAACACCACGGTATTTAGTAACATATGAAGCTATTTTTACACGAAATGGGTTGTATAATATTAATAATACTCATGTTTGGGATTTTGAAAATCTGCACGCAATTGAACGAGATCATTTCCAACAACGCTTCCTTAATAGCAGAGCCGCAGAGATTACCGATGATCGCTTGATTAGACCATCCATACTGTCAAATCGAATGGATGGGGTTCAGTATCTCTAGTTCCTCGAAATGATGATGAGCCCTTAGATGTCCGACTCCAAATGTGGTCCTTGCACGATGGTGCTCCCACTCATTTTCGACAAAATATTCGGAAGCACTTTAATGAAGTTCAAGGGGTACCACGGAGGATCGGTGCCAATGTGCCACCACAGTCTCCTTACTTAAATTCTTTGGACTTTTTTGGAGATATTTAAAAATTTGAAATTTATTGCTCCGAAGTAGACACTATTGATGATTTAAGCGAACATCGGTCAACAAAATTTGCTGATATAAAACGGGTGTTATAAAATTTTAATTATTTCTTTCCTTCGGAAATTCTTTCAATTTCTTGTCTGTTCATTTTTTATTACACTGTACTTGTTTTAGACTGTAATACTTTGCAGAAAGTATTTTTTTAAGCTCTGAATCACCCTGTATGTGAAACAATCTTAGTTTTCATAAAATGAAAACCAATAATCGAGTTGCTAACAACTGAAGTAAGTACTTTTATTAAACCGGTCTCCAGTAGTTATGTAGGTCACTACTTTTTCAGAGGAAGACTGCAACAGCTGAACTTCCAATTAACTTTTTACATTTATTTAAGGCAAACGTGTACCGCATACGGCAGTTAAAAACTGAATCTGTAATTACCTTTACATATTAATAGCGAGTCCTTAATTGTCTTCTTAAAATTAAAATAGGGGTAGAAGACAGGATCGGTTTTAAAAGTTTGATGTCCTAAATAAAGGTATGTCCATTGATTTGCAGGAATTTGTGACTATTAATCGCTATGCAATTTCTGAGCAGGTTGCTGTGTCTAATTTAGAAGTTTAGAGAAACATACTAAACTTTTTTTTTCAGTAGAATCTGGAAATTGTGTAACCATTGTTACCGTTTTATGTGTAATGTGTATGTAACAAAATTATTTATTAAGCAGTAATAATTCTCATGTCAATATGATAAAATATTTCAGACTTTATAAAGGAAATGTGTTATTGTAAAATGTATCAGAGAAACATGGCGCATTGAAGAAAATAAACATAGTTCATGACAAAATATTGTCAATTTTGGTTTTGTCTATAATTTCACGCCACAAATATTTTGAAAATTCAAGAATTTGAGCACATATGACATTCGGTAAGAAATTTTCACACCTAAATTATTGTGAATAAAATTAAAAATCCAATCTGACGTTTTGAAGCTACCAAAAACAAAAGAAAGTCATGCTGATTTATTATCATTTGTCATATTGACGTTTACTGTTTAGTTGGTGGGAACTTCTATAACTAACCTTGAACACAAAATAACCTTAAAATATTTATAATTGTTTTCCATGAAATCGAATATTTGACCATCCTTTAATACATACATAATACATACAAATGTGTAACTATTTATTTGCCTGCAATATTAATAGTAATTTATATATTCAGTCTATTGGTATCATAGACCTTATAAATAATGAACCGGCTCTAGAAAGAGAGGTCCGCTGTCCTGATTTGTACAAGAGAGATGAAGCTAGTCCGGGCAAAAACAGATGTTCTATGACAGAAAAATATATAAACATAACCTGACAAAACCTTTCCTAAATAATTAAAACCTTCCTTACAAATTGTTATTACCAAAATGTAATTATAAATTAAATTCCTGAATAAATGAGTAAATATCCAATATAATTCGGTCTAAGAAAGGTATTTTAAGCTAATATCTATCAAATCTCCTACAATTCCTATCAATGAAGTCATATGTATGTTCTCTGATACCAAACATCTAGGTATGCTAATGAACATCCACAGACAAAACTCTATTAAATAATTATCTAAAAAATTTAATCTATTTTTACTAACCCCTGGAGTGGGAACTCGAAATTCAACCACAATAGATGAAATCTGACCTATTTCTGCATTTTTTGGATTGCTTCATCAGGTGGCCTCCTTTAACTTGAGTCAAATATCTAACTATAAAGATTATTATACCAATAAATTAAAATTATTTGAAATTAAATGTCAAATTGAAATTAAATTTCGACAACGCCAAACTGATTATCTGTCAATGAAAAACGTAACGACCTACTAAAATAAATAAAAATTAATTAATAAAATTTTACCTTTTATGTATAGTTTTCATATATTTTCAGGTATTAACAATATTGTGTGAAACTAACTACTCAGTGGACAAAAGCCCCAACCTGCGTTGAATTACACCCACAATATCTACCCATATATTCCTTATTATTAGCTTTTGTAACATTTTTTACTGTTTAAGAAAGGTATTTTAAGCTAATATCTATCAAATCTCCTACAATTCCTATCAATGAAGTCATATGTATGTTCTCTGATACCAAACATCTAGATATGCTAATGAACATCCACAGACAAAACTCTATTAAATAATTATCTAAAAAATTTAATCTATTTTTACTAACCTCTGGAGTAAAAAAATGTTACAAAAGCTAATAATAAGGAATATATGGGTGGATATTTGCCATATTCTTTTTACCAGAAATCTTAGCTAATCTGAGTTAATCTCACTAAATTGACCAATCAGCATGGAGAATAACTAAGATTAACTGAGATAAACTAAGATTTCTGGTAAAAAGAATACAGCTAATGTGGGTGTAATTCAACGCAGGTTGGGGCTTTTGTCCACTGAGTAGTTAGTTTCACACAATATTGTTAATACCTGAAAATATATGAAAAAAAAAAATCGGTCTGTCACACGTCTGTCATTTACAGTTTTTTTCCCGGACTAGATCTATCTCTGTCCCACACATCTGAGCATCAACGATTTGTAGAGGCAGAAAACGGTTTCGGGCACGTCCATGATTTATTAGGTCTATGATTGGTATTAACTTATACAATTGGCTTTGAATTTTTATTATGTAAAGCTTGATGAAGTGTATCAAGAAAAATATTTATAAAATATTAAGTTATTTTTTCTTCCCGGGGGTGGTAAACTGTCAAAGTGCGCATGTCATCTTTTACATTTTTTATACGTTCGAACTGATTTGATACTAATTTACGGTAGATGACTTTTTACAGTAGAAGATGTTTTCCGAATATAAACGAGTACTGTAATAAGTTCTATGGTATAATATTTTATTTGTTACTCATTTCTAAACGTCAATTTATTAATACACAATGCTAATCAAGAAAGTTTATTCTTACAAGCTACTGACTTTAAAATTTTACATGAGAATGTGAATTTTACAGGTTAGTATCATTTTTAAAAAGGAGAATTCTGTTTTATTTGTATCATATCATGTTTGTGTAGTAAGGGTTTGTCTACCACACCTCAACACAACTAAGTCACATTAGGTTAGGGGTTAGATTGTGTATTTGCCCATATTTTCTACGTCATTCATGGTCAGGAAGAGATCACTTCGGTAACAACCATATCGCAAATATTGTTATAACTTTTGCAAGCATCTAATCGTCATTAGGAGCGTCCAACATAAATCGTTCAACTTCTACTTTAGTTAAAACTTTGGCCTCCTTTGGAATATAACGTCTATTCTTTCGTTTGTGAAATGCAATCACAATTCAAAATCTACAAATGGCAACTAAACGTCTCATTTTACCATATAATTTTAAATAAAAAAACAAACTTGCAAACTTGATTTTCTTTGATTTCTAAACAACTTTTTAGTATAGACCATTTTGTTCATAATGTATTCGAACTTGGATCTAAGAGGTAGCTGATTCATGTATGTGAAGATGAGTGGTCTCTGAATAAACTTGAAGTTATGCTGGTGGCTTCATTAATTGCTCCGGGAACATTCATTTTCACCAAAATAAATAAACATTGGAATAAACAACATACACATAGTCATGATAACGGTTCCAAAGCTTTCAACGCATTATTGAAGATTTTTTTGTAATCGAAATTTGAATATCTATCTGGTGGCAGGGAGGCAGGGTTGTCTATACGGCTCGCCAGTCATATCCTTCTGTTCGCCATTAAAAATCCTCTTACTATACTAGTAATAGTATTCCAATTTAAATAAAATATTAAATAGTATTGCAAAACAAACATTACTTTATCAGATGCAGTAATGTTCAAATTTTGGACCGCAAATAACTCCGGGAAATAATAATTTCATGGATAGTTTGAAATAAAATGTTTGTCTTTATCAGTATCCTCTTTTGACAAATGCTTATAAATAACTTACAAGTTGCTCATAATCTGATTACAAATTGAGCTACAAGAACAAAGGTAACTTTACGACCTAATACATAATAGGTATGAGAATTTCCAGTTACAAATATTAACCTCCTAACGCAGGCTCTGGCAATAAGTAATAATGAAAATGAAAATATTTCAACGGTTACGAAAGAAATTGACCAGAATGCAGCACAACCCACATAGTAAACAAGCTATTGTTATAGTCCACGACCTTGTGCAGGTTCAAGTATTCAGCGTAATATGACTGGAACCAATTTCTAAACCCTTACATCTTTCTATTGATAGGGGCACCACGACACAAGTTCTTTATTTTTCAGAACACAAAATTAAGTATATCTACGTATTCATTTTTACATTATACAGGGTGATTCAGAACTTTTCTAAATTTGGGAATATACGCGTCTTGACAAATGTACTTATGTACTTTTCTAGATAATTAAATCTCATTTAAAATAAGTAACATATTATTATGTACAGAATGGAACGGTGCTTCAAACATGGAAAAAGAAAATGTTTGCAAAAAAACTAAATATAGCATTTGGCATAAACTAGCGCTCTTTGAGTTATTTGATAAAACTACCAGGTCGATCATGTTCAGATAGACTACTTCTATTAAAATTTTATGTATTTTTGAACCATCCCGTATATCATTCATTTTTCTCATCGATACCACCCATAAAGGCTTGTCTTCATGGACGCGAAATTCGCGAAAATTGTCACGAAATCCGCAGATTTTGATTTAAATTATTAACGGCGGAAAAGTGTCAACATTTCGCTATTTTCATTAACTATGTCGGGTTACTAAGTTTAACTTGGGCTTCTAATAATCTACCATGGCAGTCAATGACAATTTTATGATGAAAATGATAGAAAGTATTGCAGTTGTCAAAATTGGCTGAAAGTTGAGACTTTTCCCGCCATTAAATAATTCGCGATAATTTTTGCGTCCATGAGGAGATGGTTTATTATATTTAGAATAGTTAGTCATTCTCGCAAAAAATCTTGATCGATATCATAAAATATAACTACATTGAAAATCATCTTGTATCCTTTAAAATTCACGATAATTTTTGCGTCCATGAGGAGATGGCTTATCATATTTAGAATAGTTAGTCATTCTCGCAAAAAATCTTGATCGATATCATAAAATATAACTACAATGAAAATCATCTTGTATCCTTTAAAAGAAGATGCAATTTTTTTCCTGTAAATTTGGTGGATCTAATACATAACGCTTTCACTATTTTTTACCTGTTTCCTAGGACGCTGTAGGGGAAAACCCCCCAAAATTATATGAACTGACCCACCCTGTACACTTAATCCATATAATACGTTTTATATTTTTGTCATATTTACAACAGCTGGTAGATATAGAGGTAATATACTTTAATGAGTTTGTTTATTGATACTGCCTCGACAATAAAGCTAATGACGATGCTAAGACGGTCGCCTAATACTTTCTTTGAAGACGGTTTGACGATTACCCTCAAGTTTTAAAGGTACCACGGTTCCCTTATGCGACTTATTTTGTTATTCCTTACAACAATTAGTTCGTTAGCTACACTGTATTAAAGGATTAAAGTTATAAAAATTAAATTATTTTTAAATTATACTAGGATCCGATACGTCTTCATAAGTAGGTATATAACTATTCTTTTACCTGTAGCGATACCGTCAAAACAAATATTTATTACGACAGGAATTAGCTAGAAGCCTCTATATGCTTTATGTTAACTCATAATTAAAACTTTATTACAAATTTAATATAGCTACATTTTTCCAAAAGAAAATCAGATAACTAAAAAATAACTCAATATTTGATACCTATTTTGAAATGATCTACATACATATTTTTTGAGAAAATTAGCAATACACGATTCAATGTGCTTTGATAACAGTTTTTCTAGTTGAGATTTTAAAGAATTGACACTTTTCTGAATCATTTTTTGTTTCTTGATACATGTTTGATAGTTATTAGATGTTACCTATATATTTTTTAAATAAGACGCTCTATATTTCATCGTTTAAAAACCCTTCTAGTAATGAATCCAGTGGCATTCTTAGTTTGTTGTCACAGTTGTCACTAAAATGTCTTATGTTATTTAACCGCACGAATTTCTGACAATGTTTGGAATTGACTTGTATAGAGTATAAAAACTATGAATGTGGCTGCGATTCCGATCACTTAATTTTGATCACAAAGAATAGTTTGACATAACATGAATGATTTAAATATAAAATCTACAAAAAAAGAATTTTTTAGAACAATTATAAAGCACATTCATGTTTATGGTTTGTTAAAAGTTTATTGAATTTAGAAAATAAGTAGAATGAATTTGATATGATTGTTAAAAATAATTATTATGTACGTACATTCTTTTGCAATAATAATGACACTCCATTAAAACATTTGTTGAACTTCTGAAATTTCTTTAACTCTCTATTGGTGAGTGAAACAACTAAGAACTAATATTAAAAGTAGAAAGTATATTTCATTACGATTACGCAGTTCAAAAGAAATCGTAAAATTGTACTTATTGTTTAAATTATTAAAAAATTCATTATCCCAAACTGTAATATTTAAGGCCAAGTAAAATAATCACCCCAGTCATATGATAATGTTACTTACATTATAGATTTGTTACAGTAATATTTACAGCTAAGGCATTTAAAATAACAGTACTGGTTAGGTAATTATTTTCTTGGGGGATAATTTTTTTATAATTAAATTGTGAATTTTTGACAAGAAAAAATATCCGAATAGTTTTTCGCTTTTGCTTTATTTCAGTTGCATCAAAATCAAATATGGCGGCCATAAGAAAATCAGAAATTGACTATGAAAACTTGGGCATCTAGTTGTAGAATTTATTTTCAGTTCCATTGGAAAACTTATGCCAAACAATATAAGGGCACGAAACTTCATAGCATGTTTTAAACTCATTATTTGGTTTTCTAAATACAAGCTTTCAATGAAAATTTAAAAAATATATTAATAATATAATTAAATTTTCCATTGGAAATTGTTTAAATTTGAGTCAATATTTAAATCTAAATTATTTCCAATAAAAAATTTAGATACTCTCAAAAATATGTTTTATTAACTTTTTCATAGAAAATTTAAAAAATACGTTCTTTATTGATGATTCCTAAATTTTTCTTTGAAATCGTTTAAATTTGAATCAATATCTAAATAAAAACGATTTCCAATGAAAAATGTTGAAATTGTTAATAAAAAACTTAATATTTTTTATATGTATTCGAAAAGGTAGCATTAGCGGGCCTAGGTTTATATTAACTTTTTTCGTATTTTTGGATGTAAAATCAGCTCTAGAGTTCCCTGAACAACATTTTCCTGTATAGAGTCATTCGAGACAACCTTAGACTAAAGCTATACTTGTGTAATACCTCAATGGATCTTAAATATAATGGATATTAAAGGATGTCCTTCATTAGCCCTTCGAAGAAATGCACTGATTTCAGATATACTCTGTATATGAAAATCGTAAAAGTGAGAAAACGAGAATAAGACAACATGTAATGGAAGTAGTATATCTATATTTTAAATATTTGTGTGTAATCTTATGAATGCGAAATGTATAAAATTTTCATATAAACTTTAGCTACCGCATTGAGTTAAAGTAAATCGTTTCAGTAGAAAAGTTGTATAAAGTTCAGAAATGTTTGGTCTAGTAAATACGAGAGTAACCATGAACTTTATTCATGAATATATGTAATCATATTTGTCGCACCAAATGCTACTGTATGAACAGGACCTTGCCCTAGAATAAGTTAGTGCGAACGAAAAACTCCATTTCTAAGGATTTTCAACAGGTAACTAGCTGCCAATGTTGCATATTTCACCGGCGTTCAATAAATATTACTTTATCGAACATATCTAAATAAAAGATTAAAGTTTAGATATGTTGTAATTCTAAACAAGTATTGAACGTGTTAAATAGTAGATATACAGTACAGTACATGCATGTTTAAATCAATTTGTGAATATTTATATTTTTTTATAAACATCCCGTATAGAAAAATTGTCCAGGCAATAGTCATATATTTATGATATCAGTGGAAGCAGTGATATTTTATTTTGTGAGAATGGGTTTTATCCCTTCGAACAAAATAAAATTACTTTTATACAGGGTATCCCAACGAAAATTTGACCCCCCCTATAATTGGAAAACCGAATAATATTTCAAAATTCGCCGAGACCCGTCGATTTTTGTTCTTGGGGGGAGCTTTTTTTGACAGTCAAGCCAACTCGATATGTTCATCCCCCTAATGCCTAGCAACCCCAACTTAAAAATTTCAAATGCAACTACCCCACTTGTGGCACATAATTTTAACGCCCTTTTCATTGCGAATACAGTGACGTACCGTTTTTAGAAATCGCTTGAGATTTGAGAGAATTATTGGTTACAAACGAAAAGATGACAAACCAACTTACGCGTAGTAATTTCTACACAAATGCCCACCACTAATAAGTTTTTCATCTACTACACATGACCGCATTACCTAATTGTTATTGATGTGTCTATCAGTTTACAAAAAAGTCAGAAATGAAATAAAAAAGCTGAAGCAAATAAAACTACATACTAAAATAGTTATTAGTAGAAGATACTTAAGTTTATAGAAATTCAGACCTTTTCAAAATAACAAAAAATCAGTACTACAAAAAAAATCGGTGTTTTTTGCTTGTGACCAAGAAATCGTTAGTTTCAGCCGTTATTGAAAGTATTAACGTGTGTTCGAAATGGTTTATTCTATCGCGCAAAGAGTAGAAATTGTTGCTATTTATTATCGAAATCACGATTCCGCTAAAGCTACAGCACGAATTTTTAATGCCAATCATCCTGAAAAAAAAATGTAAATCACCAGTACGTTAAACACCTGATTGACAAATTTGTTGCAACAGGTTCGCTTTTACACAAGAAACGTAAAGTAATTGGGCCAGTTCGAAATGAAGCAGTTGAAGTGGCAGTTTCGGGTCATGTACAGATGGATAATAAGCAATCGATTACAACTGTGTCTCAAGCTTCTGGCGTATCCCGTTCCAGTGTTCATCGAATTTTGAAAAAAACACAAATTTCATCCATTTAAGATGACGCTGGTTCAAGAGTTACATGAAGATGACTTTGATCGCCGTAACCAATTTTGCGAATACTTTAGTGAACAACTTCTACTGAATCCAAATCTTCTCTACAATACATGTTTCTCCGACGAATGCACATTTATGTTGAATGGCGAAGTGAATAGACACAATTGTCGTTATTGGAGTGATACTAATCCGCATGTAATCAGGGAATTTCATACTCAGACACCTCAAAAATTGAATGTTTGGGCAGGCATTTTGGGCGACCATCTTGTTGGACCATTTTTTATCCAAGGTAATCTCGATGGAAACACCTATCTAGAATTATTGGAAAGTACTATTGATCCTAGGATAACAGAGATTTTAGAAAGTGACGACAATTTACTAGAAAATGAAATAACCTTCCAACAAGATGGTGCGCCCCCGCTCTATGTTGCTGCTGTGCGACAATTTTTGGATGACCATTTCTCGGGGCATTGGATTGGCAGAAGAGGTCCCACCGAATGGCCACCAAGATCTCCGGATCTGTCCCCTTTGGACTTTTTTCTGTGGGGTCATTTAAAATCACGAGTGTACGCCACTCAGCCGGAAACATTGCAAGTGCTACGTCAGAGAATTGTAGAAGAATGCCGATTAATAACTGCTGATGTCTTTAATAATGCTCGAACAGAATTTGAAAACAGACTATATTATTGTTTGGAAGTTAACGGGGGTCATTTTGAGCAATTCATCAAATAAATCTGATTTATTATCTGCTTCAGCTTTTTTATTTCATTCCTGACTTTTTTGTAAACTGATAACAATAACAATTAGGTAATGCGGTCATGTGTAGTAGATGAAAAACTTATTAGTGGTGGGCATTTGTGTAGAAATTACTACGCGTAAGTTGGTTTGTCATCTTTTCGTTTGTAACCAATAATTCTGTCAAATCTCAACCGATTTCTAAAAACGGTACGTCACTGTATTCGAGGGCTTTAAAATGATGTGCCACAAGTGGGGTAGTTGCATTTGAAATTTTTAAGTTGGGGTTGCTAGGTATTAGGGGGATGAACATATCGAGTTGGCTTGACTGTCAAAAAAGCTCCCCCCAAGAATAAAAATCGACGGGTCTCGGCGAATTTTGAAATATTATTCGGTTTTCCAATTATAGGGGGGTCAAATTTTCGTTGGGATACCCTGTATAGCACATATATCATACACTATTGTCTTCTACAAACACTAGTAAAAATACAAATCGACGCATTTCTTACGTTATCAAAATTTATAAAAAATCATTTTTAAATCCTATTGTCCATGAAGTTTATTGCTGCTAAGGTAATGGAAGTTAGATTGGTTGTTGACAATTAACTAATTTCAAATCTCGTGACATGGAAAGTGATCAAGAAAATGAATTTCTTCCGACAGAAATCGAAGAAGCTGCTAATAAAACCACTTTCGAGTTATTGATTAGTAAGTCAAACCACTTTCGAGTTATTGATTAGTAAGTAAAATCACGTACGAGTTTTCAGACAATCGTTTCTTGAAATGGCGTAATTTGAAAAATGTTAGCGGCAAGTTCTGTGAAAAAGTGTTTTTGGCATACTTTGAAGGAAAGTCCAAAGTTTAAGAAACGTCACCGTTTTGGTCAAATTACTCCATGATGAACAAAAGGTATAAGAACATAAGTAAGAATTAATAACTTGTGGCTTTTTTAGAGAAAGGGCGAAGGATATTGACAAAAAAAGTGGGAAGTATTGACCATGGAACAAATCAACAAACTCGTAGAAGCGCAGGATAAAACGTATCTCATACATAGGGTTACTGTAACTTTCGGCGCATTTGGAGTTTGTGGTCGCGAAAAAATGTGCAGCTTGACTTTCAATAATATCGAAGATTTGGGAACTTCAGTAGCTTTACTGCACTTGATATAATGAAGTTTCGTTGTTACTGGTTCAATATATTTGAACTATTATTAAAATTATATAGGTCTTCGTCCTCCTTCAAGTAAGCTGAATATAATTACACTGGAAATGTTTTGACGTTTCGTTATCATAATAAAAATCTTTTTTATATAGTTTTTTATATCTATATAAGTCAGCCCCAGTAGGGTCGTTATACCGGTCCGAAGACTCCTCCTCCTCCCACCACTCGACCTTGAATGACATTCATGATGACGTCACGAATGACCGCTAATTAATTTCAATGTCATAGGAATAAGTCACCTCAATTGACCTCTATTTTATATAGTGCACATATCCTTGAATGACCTTCATGAACGACCGCTAATGGATTTGAAAGTCATAGTAATAGATGACTTTGAAACGACCTCTGGAAAAAATAAATTTTACATACTGTAAGCAATGTCGCACATGTCCTTGAATGACATTGCTGATTGCCACATTTTTTTTTTAGAGGGGATTTGCGCTTATATAACAAAGAAGATTCCACTGGGAAGGCATATACCAGTTTAACAATCAAGCATACAGTTAGTGTTTAGTATAGCGTAAATTTTTGTGTGTTGTGATCAAATTTGATTCAAGTGAGGATAATTATATTTATAATTAATAATGGAATTATCAAAAGATGATTTAAATAAAATTAATGATGTTATTAATGGCGAGTGTGAAAATATTACACAAAAATCGATTTATTCGTTGGACGTATCTAAACCATATTTAATTAATAAATTGTTATTGGTAAATACAAGATTTGGAAAGTGCGTTTTAGCTATACTATTTGATGAAACTTCTAATTCTAAATTCAAATGTTTTTTGCCACAAAGGGTTGTAAACCATCTACCATTGGATATTCTAAACAAAATAAATTATTTCAACACAAGGCACACATTAATTTATTTAGGCCAAAGTAAAACAACTTTTAAATATGCTAAACCTAAAGCATTGATAAAATTTGGATTTAAAGATTAATTTTAAGTAAAAATTTCTAGTAGTATCTTCTAGTAGTAAAATTAGAAATTATTTTATTATTTTCATTATTATTTTTTTTATCCCACGCATTAATTTACGCATACTTTTAGACTGGTTGTATCTTATAAATATAAGTTCTTTAGTGTTCAACAAATCCTCGCTGGTAATTACTTATTTATAATATATTTTAATTGAAATTAAATTTTCTTTTGTTTTTATTATAGAAAGATATCAATATGTGGATGCATTATGTATTGCTGCTATTGAGAGGTTGGGCGAAGAACTAAACTGTTTATCGTTTGACCGTATGCACGCTATGAACTATGACATGAATTACTGTTTCTTTGAAGAAAAAGTGATAGAACTTCAAAAGGAATGTGATAAGTTTGACAACGGTTCAGAGTTATGCAGCAAATATCGTGCTGGTGACATAAATTTGGAACAATTCTGTGAGGAAATAGTAAAATTAGAATTAAAGAGTTTCCTTATTTATAATCTTTTGGACTATTTACCAAAACCAATAATTGAAAAATATAATTTGGTGCGTAAGGATTTGTGTGATAGTGAAAATGAGAGCGAAGTCAACAACTAGTCATTGTAACACTCTTGTATTATAATTGTATTTTATTTTAGATATAGTGTATTTTGTATGCAAATGTATTTGAATAAATTTTTTAACTATGTAGATGTATTGTTTTTTTATTTATGTTAGGTATAAACAATTCGAATTTTATTGTGATGTTTAAACAAGATGAAATGAATTTACATCATATTTTTAAAGATCATGTTTTATTGTATTTTTTTTAGATATAGTGTATTTTGTATGCAAATCTATTTGAATAAATTTTTTAACTAGACATATTGTTTTTTTATTATTTATGGTAGGTATAAATAAAAATAATATATATGAGTATAAATACCATTTATTATCAGTTTGCTTTATACAAAAAAAAAGACAAAATATATAATAATTAAAATATTAAATACATATGTATATACAGATAAAAATAAACATATATTATCCTTAAAATATATTTTGGAAAAGTTTAAATTATCTAAATCCACTATAAACAGAACCATCCAGACTGTTGTATGTTATATATGCATCATGAAGTATTAAAGCATAAACTCGTGTATTTTCAGGAAACATTTTCTTTCGGCTTTCAAACTCTATTTTATGTCCACGGTTGATGACTTCATGGCATCTTGTTGATGTGAGCAATCGATAACAAATAGTGGATTCTTTCGAAATTCTCAATATCCATTAATGGTTCACAGTTATCTTTATCATAATAACTGCGTTGAAAATTTTCGTAAGCATAGTAAGCCAGAGAGTCTAGTTTCTTTGCAAAATCTAGATTCCAACGTTCATAGGGATACACTTCGGAATTTAAATACAATCGAATATTATTTATGTCTGCATGGGTAAATTGCGTAACATCACTGTTTCTGTTATCGTAACTATTAGCATTCTGAAACCTATAATGATATATCGTGGTCTTTCTAAACTGTTAGTTGTTTTACAGCCCAAACATCAGAAGCAGTTTTTCTCAGGGTAGGTAGTTCATAGAGATCCCACATTCTATATGCTATTTTAACTGAAGCATTGATTCCCCCTTTATTGATGCGATTTAATAGTTTCAACTTTTGTCTGTCCTCAGGAATAATATGTCTTATCCTCCACTCGATTTTATTAATTTCAAGGTCAGCATCAACTTCTCCAATATAACAATTCTTAAAAGATCGAGCAATTATCAATATAAGTTCTTGTTTAACATTAAAAACACCTCGCGTGTAGTCTTCAGCAAATCCCATGATATATTTTAGCGGTAATTTACCACTAAAGACGTGACTGGTTGTGTCTAAAATATCTTGTTTTTCTGCAGACAGTCCCCATCCATATGATAATAACGTTTTTAAATGTGATTCTCCACATGAAACCATGGTTTTCAAGGTACTCGTTACACCCGGTTTTCTAATAACAGCTACTTGTTCTCCTCCCATTTCATAACGAATCTCATCGAAAAGAAATGCTAGGGTGTTATTAGATAGATAACACAACTTATTGATTTCATTCGGTGTGAATTTGCCTTCTATGTATACATAACTTTCACTAATATCAAGAATAAGATCTTGAAAATGGATAGGTATTCTTATTTCATCCGAGTTTCTATAATATGGTGATCCATACGGTTTGTATGTATGTTCGTGCAGGCTAACTATGGAGTTGTCAAACAATGGTTCATTAAAGATATCCAACTTTCCAGTAGTACTCGTCACTGCCATTGTTTCTAGTAGGGAAGTTTTAGTTTTAACCCAATAGATTGAAGAAATTTGCGATCCTTAGCCGACAACCTAGGTGTTGACAGCTTAACGTTCTTTCGCGAATGAAAGAGATTTTTGTATTTGCATGATATTTTATCACTTTTGGTGGACTGTAAAGGTGTCAACTGTTTTCTGTTATTAAAACAAAAACCCATTATATTTTGACGTCTTTAACGAAGTTTTCTCAATTCTAGCTTCACAATAATTTTTTCGCCACGAAAATCTACAAAAGCACCGTTATCATCCAAAATGTTTAATGTGATGTTATCTATACACTGACGTCCTTCGGGGTTACGGGCATATAAATAATATTTTGTGGTTCCTTAGACAACTTGAAACCAGGTTCAACATCTATATCAAATTCGTAAAGTATGAACTTCTTCCCCATTCATATAGGCTCCAGAAATAATATTGCAATCCACACGAATAATTCTAACTTTCATTATGTCCACTGGTAGGGTAGATTCATGAGACATATTGGCACCATATAATTTATTTTCGAATCCTATTAGACTTGCTAAAGATTTTGGATGTGTAAAATCAATCCCACATTGAGACAAAATTTCACATTTTAATGTATTATTGTTGGCTCTTAGAGTAAAATATTTCTCAATATTGAACTCATCACGCTCAACACTGTGTTTTATTATGGTTTTTAAAATATTCTGAATTACTCTATTGATTTCATCGAGCTCATATGCACCTGGCGGCAGCTGAATAAAGGTGGTGGGTAATTTATTCTCGAATCTCATCCCAATTACATTATTTTTCTCATCAACATTTAATATTGAATTATAGGAGTAGAACCCATGCAATCCTAATCCATATCGACAACTTGTATCTAATTCTATTGGCGGATAGAAATTGTAACTTAGGACACTTGATTGTCCTGAGAATGTGAACGTACGAGACATGACTAACGCATAGATATTTTTACACCGCTATTTTATAATATTTCATTGTTGTTTGCAACAGTGATTAACATGAAATTTATTTCTTGAAATAGACGGCAACATTTCCACACTCGCACTAATTTTATTTTCAGATGCCACCGTAATATCACGCACATTGCAATAACAACATAAAAATTTTCGTGGTGTAGGACCATCATTCACATCAGTATTTTGCGATATGTTATCATTATCATAATGATCTAAGCAGTATTGGTATTTTAAAATATCGATATCATTTTGAAGACGTTCAGGTAATTTGTCCCACACAATAGCAATTTCATTTGGTGCACAGGAAATCATAACTTCTTTAGGTAAATCAGCCAACTGTTCCTAGTCATCTTTGTAAGACTCCTAACTTTGGAGAAAACAGTTAAGGAATTAGCCATTTTTAATTTCTTCTCGATCATCCTTTGGTGTAGTTATTGAGGCATCCATCGTCTTATTTGTTGTTACTTAGAAACTTCAGACAGAAGTGTCCACACAGCACTGTGTTGTACTTTTGATAGCGATGGTAATTGTAGTAAATTTTGGATGATGTGTTCCGTTTAATATTTAAATAGGCAACAAGTTCATTAGGTGGGGGTAAATCTCCAAAACTATCATAGTAATTAATAATATTGCCTTTTTTCTTATAAGCTACCCAATGAGTTCCGGCCATTGATACTATCTAAGTTTAAAATAGCTGATTCATTATATCGAGGTCCCGTCTTAGGTAGAGTATCGCGCATGAATATACCTCGAAAGTGGGGAATTTTGAGAATTTTAGCGTAATGAATAAGATCAAAATTGCTTAGAGGTCTTCGAGGTATACGCTTTATAAGTTTTTGAATTTTCGGTTTCAGATAAAGTCCTAGACCTGTCCGATATGGTTTCAAATGCAGACCTTTCCCATTTTTTCCAATAGGCACAGATGCCACTCCTCTGTTGTAAAATGAGTCTTCAGCGAGCCGTTGCTTAGCATTTTTTACATCATTGATGGTCTTATAAATACCTGCGGCACCTCCTGCCAAGCTTCCCAAAGCTGACAGTCCCGCAAATATAGGAATCAGAGGTAAAACTCCTCCCACTTTCGGAATAGGTATTACTCGTGGGTACGAATATTTTTACCTCCAGATGTTTTTAAAACCTTTCGCGCTGCGCGTAAAGCGAACTGTGTAGCTTTTGCATGTCTTTTGAAAGGAATCGTTTACCTCCGGCATTCCGTATTTCATCCCGTATTTTGTTAATAATACCACTACCAAAACTAATCTTTTTTTCTTTCTTTCTTTTCTTTATATTTTTCCTTACATTTTCGTTTTTTTTTAAACGTTTTGTAGAATCACAACCCATACCTAGTCGTTGCTTTGCTTTCATAATGTTGGTTACCAACCAAGCAGCCGCCTTTTCTTTAACGGTAGCGTCCTTTGATTTAACTCTTTCCCATGCACGTTGCTCTAATTGATAGTCTGCTTTATGACGCGCTGATAAATCCTTATGTTGATCATAAAACTGATCATGAAGTTTGCAACTGGTATCTAGAGGGTTAACACCTGGATCACCTCTTGATAATCTTTTTTGAAGTTTAGTACCAGGACCACAGTATTGGTATCCCGGTAAATGTAATTCAAATGGAAGTTTATTTATCAAAGAATTGACGAAACCCCTCCCTTTTCGCGAATTGCGCACTTTATGATTAGGTTGGTTAATGAACGGCATGAAAGTGGTTAAACAATAATAATTTTCACTCAGTACTTCAGCTTCCTTTCAGATTGTAACACTGGAACGGATAGCAATCAATTAATACAAAATCCACAGTCTGTATCTATTTATATAGTTTTTAATCATCAAACAATGCGGATTGTAAAACAGAAAGAAAGTTTTGTAGTAGACAATTTAGATGTTAGTGTTGGGTGTGGAATGGAAATTGACAACAAACGACATGGACCACATCTGCCTTCATCCATTCGAGGTATTATAATTGGACCATCGAACTGTGGAAAGACAAACGTTATGATATCTCTTATTATTCATCCGCATGGGTTACGTTTTGCTAATATTTATTTATATTCAAAATCACTGTACCAGCCGAAATATGAATACCTACGCAAAATCCTAAAATCCATCGATGGGTTGGGGTTTTATACATATAATAGTAATGCTGAAATTGTTGAACCCTCTCAAGCTAAACCAAATTCTGTATTCATATTTGACGATGTTATATGCGAGAAACAAGATGTTATTAGATCGTATTTTAGTATGGGACGCCACAAATTTATCGATTGTTTTTATCTCGCTCAAACATATTCCAGAGTACCGAAACAACTAATTCGAGACAATTCGAATTTTATTGTGATGTTTAAACAAGATGAAATGAATTTGCATCATATTTTTCAAGATCATGTTTCACCAGACATTACATTCAGAGAATTTCTAGATATGTGCGCAATGTGTTGGGAAGAGAAATATGGGTTTTTAGTTATTGACAAAGACAGACAATTACATGAAGGTAGATATCGTAAAGGTTTGGATAGCTACATATATCCATAATACACATTCGCTTGGTGTTATTTGTTTCAAATACAATGACGAGTTCACATCAAAAAATGAATAAAGTACTAACTGATAATGATGAAAATAATTCTAGTGAATTAAATCTGAAACGTAAATTAATCGATGCTACTGATGCTGTTCGCAAGAAATTCAATTTAGTAAAAAATCGAAATGTTGAAAATCAGATTGCATTAGAAAAATTATATGAACCTATAACAAAACCTTTAAAGACCATCTCTGATGCAACCGAAGAAAAAAAACGTAATTTGCAGTCGAAACAGCAATCCTTAGCAACACCCTCTAAAATAAGTATGGTTAGTAATGTTGTTACATCTAAAGCAACCAAAGCTGATGCTGAAACCGTAGAAATGATGGAAACCCCTTCATTTATAAATACACCTCCACCATCTATAATAGCAACTTCAAGCCCTGGTACATCTAGTGACAGCAGCGAAAAATTACCCTATATCGTTTCAAATTATATTGAAGGATTGAGGTTAGGTGAGACTGATTACGACACGAGATATGGTTTGAATGTTGACAATGATACAGGAAAGTTAACAATGGGCAACGCTGAAGTGAAATTTGTCGGCAAAAATATATCTTTTTGGAGAAATAATAAAAGACTTGGCACATATCGAGGAAATCCTCAATTATATGATTTGCTTTTTTTAAAACAACTTCCAGATTTGCGCAGTAAAGGTTATGGAATAAGAGATGAAAATAAAAAGATGTATGGAGAAATATTAAATATTACAAACGCAGCTTACAAACATTTTGATGTGCAATTAGGACTTAATGCCAGTAAAACTAAAAAGTATGAAGAAGTGATAAAACCATTATTACGCCAAAAAATGATGACTAGGTCCATGAAAGGCTCTGGTTTAATACCTACAAAAAATATATACTGGTAAAAAGATAGACTATGTCTATTGGAATAAACCGAAAGAGTTAGTTGATCGTTTGCGATTATTGTATAGCTCCAAAATGGCAGGTCACTCAGGTCTCCAAAACGAAATTTTTCAATAGTACAAGAATTAAAACAAGAAGGTATCATATATTAATAAAAATTAGATAAGTTAAACATCACTTCTAATTTGAATATGTGCAAGAGAAGATGGGTTCTCTCGATAAGTTTGGACGTCGGAATGTGAATCGTTTCGGAATAGGCCCACGCGGCCCTCAAGGTGTTGGTTTTAAACTTATTAATGGAAAACAATATGATATGCAAGGTAAACAATTAAAAAATCTCGGGATCCTCAGGAGGAATTAGATGCTACAACACTGAAATATGTTAACGAACTTGTGAACATTTCCAGAGGAAATACCGTTTCGGCATTTGTAAAATATGTACAACAGGAAAGAAACGTTATAGATAAGAAAATAGACAATATTAACACTGAATTAAAAAATTTTAAGAGAGAATGTCTCAAAAACAAAGAAGATTTAAATAATGTCATGCAAGATTTAGATAAATTTAAGCAACTAGTTGTGAAACATCATTCCGATCGAAACTCTGGAGGATTAGTGTCCACATCTGTTATATTAACAGGTACCTAGTGGTGCTTTATAAAATATTATTCAAATATGTTCATTAGTGATACAAAACGACAAGTTGCTAATGAATTACACAAGGCGGCGCGAGTAAATTTTAAGAGAAGAAAAACCATAATAAAGGGGTATGGTGACATATGGCAACTAGATCTATTTGAAATGCAGGATTTTGCTAAGAAAAATAAAGGTTATCGATATGTGCTCGTAGTAATTGATTGCTATTCCAAATATGTGTGGGCTAAACCGCTGAAGAACAAGACCGCTTCAGAAGTTTCGAATGCATTAAAAGATATTCTTCAAGAAGCTAATTATTCTCCGATAAATATACAGAGTGATCATGGATCGGAATTTTACAATCGTCAATTTTCAAAATTAATGCACAATAATGGTATAAATCATTATTCCACATTTAGCACAAAAAAAGCTGCTATTGTGGAACGTGTTATTAGAACTTTAAAAATTGGATATATAAAGAATTTTCAGTTAAAGGTAATTACAAGTGGATTGATATTCTTCCTAACATTATAGATAGATATAATAATAAAATTCATCGTACAACAGGAAAGAAACCTGTTGACATAAAACATTCAACAGTGTTAACTGTATATAATCACCCAAAAGTTGCATTGAAACCTAAATTCGCACTTGGGGATATTACTAGAATCAGCAAGACCAAAAGTGTATTTGAAAAAGGATATGTGGCTAATTTTTCTACAGAATTATTCAAAGTAATTAAAATAAATATAACAAATCCTACAACGTATATGTTAGAAGATATGTTTGGTAATCCAATTAAAGGATGTTTTTATGAATGGGAACTCCAAAAAACCAAATTTCCTGATGTTTATTTAATTGAAAAAGTTTTAAAGACAAAAGGTAATAAAATTTTCGTGAAGTGGCTTGGTTTTAAAGATGACAAGAATTCATGGATTAATAAGGCAGATATAGTTTAAAATGTATATTGTATATGACATACTTATAACATGATATTAATATGATAAATATATTATATATAATTTAAAATATGTATTGTAAACTAGTCTGTAATATAGTGTGTAATTATAGTTAAAGATTATACCAATAATATATAAAATATGTGAAATAACTTATTATTAATAAAATTACTAAAATATATTCACGTTTTCATTATTTTATTTTTCTGCTACATAGAATCAAATATTACAAATAAAATAAGAAAACAAGAAATATTCAGTTAAAAACTTATTTTAAATATCATAAACTTATGAAATACTAAATGACTTTTATGCATTAGTCATTGAATTGTAAATTATCGTTTAAAAAACATAAACAGGTGATCTCTAATTGACTCCTCTTTATGCAGTACAGATGTCCTTGAATGACCTTCATAGTGACGTTATGGACGACCGATAATAACAGTAACAGTAATAAGGTGACTTTCAAACGACCTCTAATAAAATAAATTTTAGATACTACGCATATCCTTGAAATGAGTCACATTCAAACTACCTCTGGAAGGTATTGGTACTAGCAAGTTATGGATTAGATCACAGTCGACCTTAGATAATGTTGAAGAACATAAACAGGTAATCTGTAATTGACTCCTCTTTATACAGTACAGATGTCCTTGAATGCCCTTCATAATGTTGTTATAAACGGTCGATAAATGAATTGAGAGTCATAGCGATGAGTGGCATCTATTAACCTTTATTAAAATAACTTTTACATAGTAAAACAATTTCACAAATGTCCTTAAACGGTACTGAATGTTAATATGTATGTAGAAATTCTGTAGTAAAAAATGAATTTCAAAATGGTTATTTAAAATAAAATTTCATTTTATTGATATTTTTTGCAATACATAAAAATTTTGAATAGTTTTACAAATTTTTATTTTATTCTGAAATTAAAATAATTCATAATAAATTTCTATACTTTGAGATAATTTTAATAAATTTGAAAAAAAATCCAAAAAGTAACTTAACAAATACTTAACAATCTTTTTAGTCTGTTTTGTAGATCATACCGTTCATTACAAAATATTTTCTAATACGTAAACCCATAATGCAATTTTGAAATTTTTTTAGTAAAAAATTTAAAATGATTATTGAAAAATATATTCATTGCCATATATATTCACAATGTATATATAAAAAATTAAATATTCTTACAATTTTTTATTTTGTATTGATATTTAAAAATGCAAATACAAAATGGTCTTAGAAATTTTGTACTGAAAATATATTTTTTTTTGTATCATAATACTATTGATAAATTATCGATATAGATAATTTTAATACTTGAATAATTAGTTTAGTATTAAAATAACAGCTAAAATGAACATACATAAATATAATCATTTATTATAACACACATATTTAAATTTTACACGTACAAAAATGTATGATTTAAATACTACACTTTTAATATATTACTATTTCTACAATACATATGTAAAAAATAACCTACTTATCTTTAAAAATAATTTTATATATACATAATGAGGGGTATTATTATTTCATGATGACGCCATTGAATTGCATTCATGGTGTCCTTGAATGACATTCACAATGACGTCCTTGAATAACATTTGCGGCCTCTAACGGATGTGGAAGATATAGTAATAGATGACCTTTCAAACGAACTCCACCAAAATACATTTTAGATACTACGTATATCCTTGAACGACCTTCATGATGTTGTTAAAAACGGTCGATAAATGAATTGAGAGTCATAGCAATGGGTGGCATTTATTAACCTTTATTAAAATAACTTTTACATAGTATAAACAATTTAAAAAAAAATGTTCTTGAACGGTACTGAATGTTAATGTATTTACAAATTCTGTACCTAGTAAAAAAAAAAAATGAATTTTAAAATGGTTATTTAAAATAAAATTTCATTTCATTGATATTTTTACAATATATAAAAATTTTTAATAGTTTTACAAATTTTTATTTTATTCTGAAATTAAAATAATTCCTAATAAATTTCTGTACTTTGGGATAATTTTAATAAATTTGAAAATCATATCCAAAGAGTAATTTAACAAATACTTAACAATCTTTTAGTCTGTTTTGTGGAACATACCGTTTATTACAAAATAGTTTCTAATATGTAAACCCATATAGCAATTTTAAAATTTTTAGAAAAAAATTTAAAATTATTTATTGAAAAATATATTCATTGCAATATATTTACAATGTACATATATATAAAAATTAAATATTCTTACAATTTTTATTTTATGTTGAGATTTAAAAATCCAAATACAAAATGATCTTAGAAATTTATTATTTTATATTAAAAAATATATATTTTTTTTTGTATCATAATACTTTTGATAAATTGTAGATATACATAATTTTAATACTTGAATTAGTTTAGAATTAAAATAACAGCTACATGTTCTACAAAACAGGCTAAAAAGAGTGTTAAGTATTTGTTAAGGGCGTCGTATTCTTGAAATAGTGTTTTCTACAAATACAAGTAATTTTAGACATTTAAGAACTGAATAATATACAGTTTAACAAATACCAATAATGTTATCTCATGCCTCCTGCGATAATTCAAAGGTAGCGAAGTAAAATCAATATATAACGTCACAAAGCGATCTATCTGACAAATTTTTAGGTACTGAAATCTCTCAAAATACGTATTTTTTAAATTCAACTATAGATATATAAATTGTTATAACATAAACTTACATAGTTCTGCATATAAGATTGTTCACTTTTGTTTATACGTATGAGTTAAAATAGCGAAATAATGTGTGTCATACAAATGCATTTTAAAAGTTATTATATTATTTGAGGAGAGTTTAAATAGTAAAAGTGGATAAACAAAACAGCAATTTTATGTTTTGATATTACTTTTGCTCTACGTGTTATTTTTTTGAGATTTCAGCACTTAAAAACACCACAATTTGATCATATGTTCTTCAACATTTTCTAAGGTCGACTGTGATATAATCCGTAACTTGCTAGTACCAATGCCTTCCAGATGTCGTTCGTGACAAATTCATGAAGGTCATTAAGGACATGTCTACTAAATAAAATTTAATTTTGGTAGAGTTCGTTTGAAGGTCACCTATTACTATATCTTTCACATCAGTTAGAGGTCGTGAATGTCATTCAAGGACATCATGAATGCAATTCAAGGGCGTCATCATGGAATAATAATACCCCTCATTATGTATATATAAAAATATTTTTAAAGATAAATAGGTTATTTTTTTTACATAGGTATTGTAGAAATAGTAATATATTTAAAGTGTATTATTTAGATGATATTTTTTTTGTATGTGTAAAATTTAAATATGAGTGTGTTATAATAAACGATTCTATTTATGTATTGTTAAAATACATTTTAAATAAAAATTGATCCTCAAGTATAAAATTTTAATAATAATAATAATAATAATTTATTTCCCATTATCGACATTTGACAAAAATGAATAGGAATTTTCAGGAACAACTACATCTACAACACAGTAGAAAAGTATTCAGAAGTCGAATAATAACATTTGTCAAATAAAAGTTTTTAATAATTTCTTAAACAAACATTCAGTTTTTTGCGGGTTTTATATAGCTATTATATATAGTTTTATATATATTATGCGGGTAGAGGAAGTCGATTAAAAAAATGTTTAGCTCTAAATAACTTGGAGAACTGAGTTTCATTTTCAGTTTAGCAAAGAGCAGTACATGAAAATCATCCCTCTGTCGCGTATTACGCCCATGAGTAAAATTATTTTGCATAAACTTATATTTGTTTTGATAAACATACACAGACATCTTATAAATAAACAAGGCAGAGTTAAAAATTCTCAGATCTTTAAATACTTGGCTACATGAACATCTACTTATCTTCGCAATATTCTCTTTTGTGCAACAAAGACTTGAGATGAGCAGGTAGAATTCCCCTAAAACATAAACTATATCTAAGCCGTGACTCAACTTGGGTACGATAAAAGAAAAGTATCTGGTCCGTAGAACTGTTCTTATATTACGAAATAAATATGTAATTATTTTAAACAATATTCCATAGCAAAATTTTGTCAATATAATTCGAAAATTTTATAATTTAAAATTTTAATTTCAACGATTTCTTAAGTAGGTGAATACTATTTTGAAATAAAACTCAAATATTATTAAATGATTAGCATTGTGCTAAAATTTCAACAGAACAGTTTCTTAAGTACTTATATGAATAGTCATTTTTAAATAAATCAGATATTAATGGTAGTTTTAAAATAAAGCTTATATATTGTTAAATACTTAATCTACTAAATTTCAGCCATTGCTATGACTCTCAATTCATTTATCGGTCGTTTTTAACAACACCATGAAGGTCATTCAAGGATATGCTTAGTATCTAAAATTTATTTTGGTAGAGTTCGTTTGAAGGTCACCTATTACTATATCTTTCACATCCGTTAGAGGCCGTGAATGTCATTCAAGGACATCATCAATATTAGCGTCATCATGAAATAATAATATCTCTACCCCTCATTATGTATATATAAAAATGTTTTTAAAGATAAATAGGTTATTTTTACATATGTATTGTAGAAATAGTAATATATTAAAAGTGTATTATTTAGATCATATATTTTTGTACGTGTAAAATTTAAATATGTGTGTTATAATAACTGATTATATTTATGTATTGTTTATTTATCAATAGTATTGATACAAAAAAAAAAAATATTTTCAGTACAAAATTTCTAAGACCATTTTGTATTTGCATTTTTAAATATCGACACAAAATAAAAAATTGTAAGAATATTTAATTTTTTATATATACATTGTAAATATATTGCAATGAATATATTTTTCAATAATCATTTTAAATTTTTTTTTCTAAAAATTTTAAAATTGCTATATGGGTTTACATATTAGAAACTATTTTGTAATAAACGGTATGTTCCACAAAACAGACTAAAAAAGATTGTTAAGTATTTGTTAAATTACTTTTTGGATTTTTTTCAAATTTATTAAAATTATTTCAAAGTACAGAAATTTATTAGGAATTATTTTAATTTCAGAATAAAATAAAAATTTGTAAAACTATTAAAAATTTTTATATATTGTAAAAATATCAATGAAATGAAATTTTATTTTAAATAAGCATTTTAAAATTCATTTTTTTTACTACAGAATTTCTAAATACGTTATTAACATTCAGTACCGTTTAAGGACATTTGTGAAATTATTTTACTATGTAAAAGTTATTTTAATAAAGGTTAATAGACGTCACCCATTGATATGACTCTCAATTCATTTATAGAGCGTTTATAACGAATATTATGAATTATTATATTATTATGAAGGTCATTCAAGGATATGCGTAATATCTAAAATTTATTTTGTTAGAGGTCGTTTGAATGTCGCCTTATTACTATGACTTTCATTATCGGTTGTTCATAACGTCACTATAAAGGTCATTCAAGGACATCTGTACTGCATAAAAGAGGAGTCAATTAGAGATCACCTGTTTATGTTTTTAAACGATAATTTACAATTCAATGCCTAATGCATTAAAGTCATTATGTATTTCATAAATTTATGATATTTAAAATAAGTTTTTAACTGAATATTTCTTGTTTTCTTATTTTATTTGTAATATTTGATTCTATGAAGCAAAAAAATAAAATAATAAAAACGTGATTATATTTTAGTAATTTTATTAATAAAATTTATTTCACATATTTTATTTATTATTGATATAATTTTTAACTATAATTACACACTATATTACAAACTAGTTTATTTTACTGCCTTTTGTCTTTAAAACTTTTTCAATTAAACACCAGGAAATTTGTTTTTTTTTAAGTTCCCATTTATAAAGCATCCTTTAATTGGATTGCCAAACATATTTTCTAAAATATACGTCGTAGAATTTATTCTAATTACTTTGAACAGTTCTGTAGAAACAATTAGTCACATATCCTTTTTCAAAACATTAAAATATTTTATTAAATTGAATAAATTGAGAAAAACATCAGTAGCATTGATTAATTTACGTTTCAGATTTAATTCACTAGAATTATTTTCATCATTATCATTAGTACTTTATGCAAACTCGTCATTGCACTTGAAACAAAACACCAAGTGAATGTGTATTATGGATATATGTGGCTATCCAAACCTTTACGATATCTACTATCACGTAATTGTCTGTCTAAAATCCCATATTTTCTTCCCAACACATTTCGCACATATCTAGAATTTCTTTGAATGTAATGTCAGGTAAAACATGATCTTTAAAAATATGATGTAAATTCATTTCATCTTGTTTAAACATCACAATAAAATTCGAATTTTTTATACTTAAAATAAATAAAAAAAAATTACATCTACATATTTAAAAATTTATTCAAATACATTTGCATACAAAATACACTATATCTAAAATAAAATACAATTATAATACAAGAGTGTTACAATGACTAGTTGTTGACTTCGCTCTCATTTTCACTATCACACAAATCCTTACGCACCAAATTATATTTTTCAATTATTGGTTTTGGTAAATAGTCCAAAAGATTATAAATAAGGAAACTCTTTAATTCTAATTTTACTATTTCCTCACAGAATTGTTCCAAATTTATGTCACCAGCACGATATTTGCTGCATAACTCTGAACCGTTGTCAAACTTATCACATTCCTTTTGAAGTTCTATCACTTTTTCTTCAAAGAAACAGTAATTCATGTCATAATTCATAGTGTGCATACGGTCAAACGATAAACAGCTTAGTTCTTCGCCCAACCTCTCAATAGCAGTGTGGAGGTCTATTGTTTTGGTCCAATTCTCACCAGCATAATGCATCCACATATTGATATCTTTCTATAATAAAAACAAAAGAAAATTTAATTTCAATTAAAATATATTATAAATAAGTAATTACCAGCGAGGATTTGTTGAACACTAAAGAACTTATATTTATAAGATACAACCAGTCTAAAAAGTATGCGTAAATTAATGCGTGGGATAAAAAAAAATAATAATGAAAATAATAAAATAATTTCTAATTTTACTACTAGAAGAAACATTTTTTTAAATTTTTACTTAAAATTAATCTTTAAATCCAAATTTTATCAATGCTTTAGGTTTAGCATCTTTAAAAGTTGTTTTGCTTTGACCTAAATAAATTAATGTGTGCCTTGTGTTGAAATAATTTATTTTGTTTAGAATATCCAATGGTAGATGGTTTACAACCCTTTGTGGCAAAAAACATTTGAATTTAGAATTATAAGTTTCATCAAATAGTATAGCTAAAACGCACTTTCCAAATCTTGTATTTACCAATAACAATTTATTAATTAAATATGGTTTAGATACGTCCAACGAATAAATCGATTTTTGTGTAATATTTTCACACTCGCCATTAATAACATCATTAATTTTATTTAAATCATCTTTTGATAATTCCATTATTAATTATAAATATAATTATCCTCACTTGAATCAAATTTGATCACAACACACAAAAATTTACGCTATACTAAACACTAACTGTATGCTTGATTGTTAAACTGGTATATGCCTTCCCAGTGGAATCTTCTTTGTTATATAAGCGCAAATCCCCTCTAAAAAAATGTGACAATCAGCAATGTCATTCAAGGACATGTGCGACATTGCTTACAGTATGTAAAATTTATTTTTTCCAGAGGTCGTTTCAAAGTCATCTATTACCATGACTTTCAAATCCATTAGCGGTCGTTCATGAAGGTCATTCAAGGACATGTGCACTATATAAAATAGAGGTCAATTGGAGGTGACTTATTCCTATGACATTGAAATTAATTAGCGGTCATTCGTGACGTCATCATGAATGTCATTCAAGGTCGAGTGGTGGGAGGAGGAGGAGTCTTCGGACCGGTATAACGACCCTACTAGCCCCCTTTTCATAATTAAACATACTACTCATATTCTGATGATTTATATTCTTTCAGAAATAAGCGATTCGTTTACAGTTATCTAATTATAAAATTTATTCCTTAAATAGTTTTCACACTGTATTATGATTGTTATTATATGTACAATCTATTCCAATAATAATGACACACTTTAAAACAAACTAAAGAGGCAGGCGCCATAAAGACAATTTCTGTGTTTCCACCTTACGTTCTAATAAAAGTAGTTAGAAATGCAAGACTTTTTAAAATAATTAATTTTCTCGAACGTTTCCCAGAAAAACTCATTGCTCTAATTATATCAATCAATTAATTATTGTCAGTAATAAAATTACATTTATACTGTTGCCAGTTACATCACTTGATTTCTTCAGAAGTTTATACCTATATAGGCAACGGGGATTAAAATAAAACAAAATTAAAACACTACTTACTGTTTTTGCAAGGCCCATCTGATTTGAATTGACGATTGATCTGTATCTTTTGAACTGTTATAACCGCAAGAAAAAGTCATTTGGAAAAAAATATTGAAATGAAAAGTTCTTTCAATATCCGTATAAAAATGCTTCTGAGAATAAAAAATTGAAATGTCACTACACCCAACGTTGTTCAGTTGTAGCCTCGTTATTTACCTTAATTTTAAGTCTTAGTCACCCCAAACAAACTTTGTTTGACAACGCTCACTTTGCTTCAGCCGTTTACAAGAAGTACTCATTTCTTCAGTTAAATCGAATTAATTTGACTTTTTATTTTGAATTGTTGGCGTATTCGAATTCAAATCTACTTTCTTCTTCTTTAACATTAGCTCTTAATTGTTTCCACTCACCAATAATAATATACCTACCTAAAGGTTCAGCGTTTCCGAGATACAAGATGTCAAAGATTTCGAAATTTTTATATATTTTTTTTATTTACTTGGAAACAACTCGCAATAACTCTAGGTTGCAATAAGATATCTACTCGTATAGTAGTTTAATTATTCAGTGTGTTTAAATATTCCCATTATCACCAGCGCCGTAGAAACACTCTTCTTTTATTTAAAATAAAAATGGTACGCTATTATAAAAAAATGTGACACTTTAAATTTTGATTATTTTGCAGTTATAATTATTACTCTTTAAAATGCATCGAATTTAGGTAATTGCTTTAAAAATATATCTGCATTTCTCAGTTTGTGCGTGATGAAACCTATTATTATGCTTTATTATAGTAATAAAGAGTGTCCTAAAATGAATGCACTATAGGGCAAGAGTAGATTCCTAACGACAAAATAATGCGACATAGCTAAACTTACTTTAGTCAAAAATTAATGGTTAAAAAGATACAGGGTGTCAAATTAAAAATTTTATTTTAGATATTTGTAAATATTTTTTTAAACAATCCAAATATTTGGTTACATTTTGGAGATTGGGGGATTTTGGGGGCGACAAATTCAAATTTGTATATAATTTTGCCGCTACTAGTAGAGGGCTTAGTGTATACATCTGACTATTAAAACAATCGATTCCTCTGCCTTTTTTATGTGAAAAATGTATATCTTATTGATGTCGTTAGGAGTAAGTGTTTTCAAAATAATCCTATTTGAAATAATCAATGCACTGAGGAAAAATTGTTTTGATTTCAGGTAAAGCCTCTTTTCCGCTAAAAATACAGCGAAATGTTACTTGAAAGTTACTCAAAATGGTAAATTATGGCGATGGGCATAGTTTCAAGTTTCCTTCAGCTTTTCATACAAATATGCGCAAACTACGAAATGCAGAGATATTTTAAATGAACAATTACTTGAATACAATGGATGTCAGTAATACCTAAGACACCCTGTATTAACAAATGAAAAGTTTATTTCAGCTTTGCACCGCGAAAGAACGAACGTTTTATCACATGTTTATACAACCGCACCAGCTAAAAAACGTAGCAATTAAAAAATGCGGCGATGATACAGACGTGTCGTAGATAATGGGCACTAACGATCGCGATAAGCCGTTCGCAAGGGAAGTTTACGGCGATTTAATTACCTCAAACAAATTAAAAACGATATATCGTAATCTGCAAGCTATTTTAAACATTCGGATAAATGCGCACAGTCAGCTAATGGCTGTGGAAACAATAAAATTCATGATTTATAAAACAATCAATCGAGGAGCAGCGAATATGCAAACATTCGTTATCTGCCTTTATGGTCCTTCAACTTAACGGTGTTCCGAGAATCGGCAGCAGCGATAAAGTACCGTGGCATTGTTTGTGGAGAACGCTACTTAGCTGTCGCTGAAAATATTCTAGACGGCTTCAAATCGTAAACTTCCTACCTGAAAACTATAGCAGGGGAAGTAAAATATGAATTTTGTAATTCTCACACACTTTCTAGAAAATTTGGAAAGTTTTCCAGACGTTTTCTTATTATAAATTTGTTATACAGGGTGTTCGTGAACTAAGTGCATTTTTTTTTCAGAGAAATATTAGAGAACATGAAATGAACAATTTTATTGTGCTGAAGATATAATTATAAAGGATGTCCCCGATTTTTCGTCCTAAATTTTTGAATAAAATAGAGCATGGAGAAATAAAAGGAGTCTTTCCTATAGCTTTTTTTCTATGACACACTGCTTGCCTGATACACTTAATAAAAATATTTTATTTTTATTACAAATAATTTTTTTTAACTAAAGCCAATGGCGTAGGTGTGGGTCTTTTTTTTTTCCTTTTCCCCCATTCCTAAAACGCGATAAAAGTTATTAAATCACATTGTATAAATAAGTTGTGTGAACAATTTTACAGTAAGTTATTTCTATATACTAAAATATTATATTGTTTCTTTCTTTATTAGCCAAAATTCAACAAGTTTCAATCAAATATCTGTGCAAAAAGAGAGTGGTTAACTTAATTTCAAAAGTTTTCGAACTTCAAATATATTTTTACAATTTAGTTTGGCAGGAATTTTATAAGTCCGCAAATGAGAAATTTTAGGAATAGATTTGTAATGATACATACATTATTCGCTATAGTAAGTAAATAACATCCTGTATGGTTTGTGTTGTACCGATATTTATTTCGCGAGAGTTTTTGTTGTCGGCGAAAAAGCGCGTTTTATACAGATAAGGTAGAGAGTTATCGTTGGTACCTGCAGTATTGGTGTGGTTGAAGTATTTATTAATAATATATTTGTGGCTAACTGTGTCACTTTGGCCGATGATATTATATCTTGGTGCATATTTATGATGTTATTGTGTCTTTCATTTGGAACAAATATATCTATCTTGTCCTGGGTATTTCTCAATCCACCCGAACCTGTTACGTAATTTGTCCCGTTACAGATTCCTTAGTTTCAAGTAAGAAATCTGAATAAATAGCTATTATGATATACGTGTTAAAAGTAAGATTTTACTTTATGAGTGAAGATGATTAAAAAACGAGCGTAGCGAGTTTTTTAACTTCATGAACAAAATAAAATCACTTTTAACACGTATATCATAAACTATTTTTTCTACAAAACAATCGGAAGAACTTTAAACTCAATAAAAACAAGAAATCAAAAAATACCACACAGATCGCAATGTTTATGAACCAAAATTTTCATAGCAACCAGTGATGTATGGTGACTCCGCAGGAAATTACAATTTCAAATTGTTCTAATTTTACTATAAATGTTAATAGTAATAACTAGTTAAAATCTTGGTTTGTACTTATTTAAAATAAAAAGTTGTTCATGTGTTTGTTAAAACGTTTTATTAATTTTCAAAGTGTTAAAAGTAACTTACGTTTAACACGCGTGTCAAAAAATGACATTTTTAACATCAAAAATGACAATTAAAGAGCCCACTTTTAACAGTTTTGTAGAAAAATAGCTATTTTGTCCAACTATAAAAAATATGACTTTTTAATTGCTATAGATATTCAAAATTACCAGTTTTTTAACGGCGATGAACAAAAACACGCTATCGTGAAATAATGAAAACAAAAACACGCAATCGGAAAAAAGTTTCTTCTTTTGTGTAGACTTACGGTTTATCCCAAAGATTCACATTCTCAGGCGCCATTAAAAAACACTGATTTTCCATACATAATAAAAAAATAACTATTTTAGTTTATGCTTGCTACAGACTATGCGTGAATTCGCGATGCATGATTTGTAAGGCTTGCTATAGACTATGTGTTTATTCGCGATTCGTGACATGTGAGGAATTCGCGAATAATGTGTAGGGTTTTATTCATTAAAAATCCATTCATAAAATTACATTACGAATCGCGACTTCACGCATTGTCTGTGGAAAGCCTAAGGAATTCGTGCACAGTGTGTAGGTTTTTTATGAATGGATTTTTAACGAACAAGACTCTACACACTATTCGCGAATTTCTCACATATCACGTATCGCGCATAACGCATAGCGAGTACACGTATAGTATGTAACAAGCCTTATGTTATATGATTGGAATAGAGTTAGTTATAGGTATGTAGTAGTTTTTCAATTCAACACCAGCGCTATAAGAAAAAAAATAAGGGAAGAATTCCATAGGAGTCCTTAGTTAAAAGTTAGTTTAGGAGTGCGGTTGGAGAATTACAAATCCGTCACGTTATTGTTAAAATTTACATGATGTTATTAGTTTAACAACTAATACTTGGTATATATCATTTTTCATTCTAAAAACATTGTTGTCATGTTTTTCTTAGAATGTAAATATATCTATAAGTAGTTTGTAAACTGAGAACAGATACTATTAGGTTCTTGAGATAGTAAATAAATCAATTTAAATCACATTGACTAATTGTAATGCTTAGTAGTAGTAGTAGATCAATGTAACCAATGCATTTGGTTGTAATTCATTACTGAAAATGGATAGATCGCACGATTTGCACGTGACATTTTTCTGTTCAGTCCTGTAGTTATATTTACAACTCCAGTTGGCGAGCGTTTTCTGTAGTGACGCCGGTGGCTGCTTATGATGTGGCCGTCGGGAGGGGGCCGGGGGGGTTGTTTTCGCAATCCATGTGACGTACCGGAGGGCCTGCATCAGCCATCAGCTGTTCAAGCACGTGATGGCAAACCGGTACGACGTGATTCTCGTGCTCGCCTGACTCTTCGGCTGCGTGAATGCGTCTTCGCGCAAGAGAGGTCTCCCCGAATCGGCCCTAAGGGGGTGGGGGGTGGGAGGGTGTCACGTCAAGCCATCACGCGGGGACCCGCGAACCTACCACCCTGCTGCTTGCCTGCCCTGCGCTCAGTCCGTGCTCGTCCGTTGCTTGTATTGATCGACTGGACAAAGGAAACTGACCACCGGTTTAGAGTCGCAAGAAACTATTCGCCACTAGCCGTTCGCCCTGTGCGGTCCCTTTTCGACTAAGTGAAGGCAGCGGTGTGTCGGAGTCGCGTCAGAAAAATTCATAAGTAGTGCAGCAGCCGGCGCTTGCGTTCGAAAGTTTGTAGAACTCTGTGTGCCACCGGTTCGTTATCTCGAGTGCATCCGTCAAAACTTCGCCGCAAGTTTTGTTTCTGTGTAAGTTTTTACAACGGTTATTCTGACTTTTTCGAACTGCGCACTCTGCCAGCGGCTTTCATTGGCTACCGGCTACATTGCATATAAACATTACCACGTGCTGTGTGTGATATTAAGGCAGCAATAAGATAGAGACTTCAGTCGGACGTGATATACAGTGCCGTGTAAATGTCTGCTAGAGCGGGAAAACGACCGATGCGGTCGCTCACGGCCCACGAGAAATTGGATGCAATTCGGCGTGTGCACGATGGGGAGAGCAAGGCCTCCGTCGCCAGGGACATCGGAGTGCCGGAGTCCACCCTTCGGGGGTGGTGCAAGAACGAGGACAAAATCTCGTATCTTTCCAGACAGTCCAGCCCAGACACAGACGAATCGCTAGAATCTCAAACCAAAAAAGCCAGATTAGACGATCCATCGATGCAACCCTATAACTTGAGTTTAAAAAGTAATAGCGGCACCTTTTCTCCAAATTCCGAAACCAGATATGGGGTCTCAGAGTGCAGCAAAACCGAGCCAGATCCAAGCAAGGCTCCGTTAAACCTTAATGTAAAAACTGAGACACCCAAATCGACGACTGACCACTTGACGGAGAGGGAAAGAAACAGAGCCGAACTTGCGCGTATGAGCGTAGAATTGGGCCTCAACAGGCCGGAGATGTTCCTATCTAATCTTCACAATACCTCCAATTTGGCCGATTTAAGTGCAAACATCAACCTCCTCGCCCACTGGAATACCATTCTGTTACAACAGCAACAGCAAAAAATTCAACAGGTCGGCAAAAGTAAAATCACCGCCCCTGCTGATACGAGTACCCACGCCGTCTCTTCATCAGCCGGCCTCCTCACCACCGTGGACCAAGAGAAGAACAAGCATTTACCAAAAGAGCAACAATCTGTGAACGAGTCCATTTGGTATTGGCTAAAAAACCAGCAAACCAAGCTGGGTTTGAGCCAGAACCCGTTACCAAATATGCCACACTCTAACGGCACCGCAACCTCCATCACGACGCCTCCGACGATGCCGACGTCTGTAAGCACCAACGCAGCCCTGAACGGATTAAACGGCGTTACTCCAGATCAAAGCTCGTGGTTTTGGAAATGGTACAAACAGATCGCCTACAGCCAACAAGCTCAACAATTTCCCACGCCAGACAAGCCCATTTTGTACCAGCAGCTCACCAAGGAGGCCCCGCAAAAAGACGAGAAAGTCAATACGCCACCATCAGACCACCAAAACGCGGAAAATGTTTTGATGAACGAAGAAAAATCCCCAAATAACAAGACCATTAACAACAACATAAACAACAACAACAAGGCGAGGTCTGTTTTAGACAACCTTTTATTCAATAATAACAACAACGTCGCCGTGAATAAAAAAGACAGCAAAGAAGACGAGGAGATATTAAGTCAGAGGGAGGCCTTAGAACACGGCGAGAAATTCCTGAAGTGGTTGGAAGCCTGCAGTGATCCTTCAGTTACAGCCATGCAGATCATGCAGTTCAAGACACTGCTGAACAACGTGAAAACGGGGGCCGACCGAAAGAGCGGAGATATGCAGAACAAAACCAAAGTGAAAAGAAAGTGAGATTGAATTAATTCTAATTAGGTGGATAATTTGACCGAAGGCTGTTTAGCAAGATACCAAATGTTTTAGTTTAAGGTGTTACATTGCATTTATGTAGTTTATGTACAAAGTTTTCTACGGGCGTACACTGACCTAGTTAAATTATGATTATAGTCTAAAAGAGAGGATATCTGCCCGCGGTTCCTTTGTTACCCATGGTGTATTATAGGCTAGCTATTCTGTACATACTTGTTAGTGATACGAAATTTTAGGTAGAACTATTCGACATCTAGTATTATTATTCTGGATGAATTTTAATATAAATAGTGCCAAATACTTTGCATTTTTTCATGCTCAAACGTGTACCTACTATGTATATTTATAAGCTGCTACATATACGAGTATAGGTTAATACATTTCCTATTTCAAGATCTCTCAGTGTGGTTTGCCAAAGTTTTTTATTCTATTTATTATTTTCGTTTGCAATATTTGCAAAGGTGTATTATTTATATTTTCCTAGACGATATGATCTCTCGTTCTTACAGGGTTATTGTACTTAAGTGATAGGTATATAACTGATATTTTTATTTCACCCTGTAGCGAACTCTGAAAAATTTACCATGATGTTGTTTGTACATTGTTGTATAAATTATCGAATATTTTTGTACCAAATTAAATAAATTTCTGAGTATTTATCTGCCTGCTTTTAATTTCCGCCGAATCTCCCATCTATGAAAAGAGATGTACAGGTTTTATAATTAACCACCAGTTGCATTCTACCCTCTAATTTGTCTAATAACAGAGGGCAATTTACATAAAATTAAATCCTCGTGTGAAATCACTTTGCTGGCGGACAAAAACGATTAGTTGTCCTCATACGAGACAATTTGTCCTGAAAGAAAAATTTCACACGGTGAGTTTTATTTATAAGATTCATAATGTCATATATGTTTTGACAAATGAAATATTTATTTATTTATTGACTGAAGCTATGAAGTATATGTATAAATGTTAAGGTGAATATTTTAAGAAATTAAAATATTAATTAAGAAATTGATAAATATGTAATTATGTTTTATGAATAGGGTAACTAAAATGATTATCCTAAAATAGCTAATAAAAATGAATATTAAAATTATATATTATATTTTTGCTAAACTGTGCATCTACACACAGTCACGTAGTGAATGTACAGGATGTCTAGAAATTATAGACAAAATTCGAGAAAGGAACTACTAATGAAACAATTGCACATTTTTTTTGTATTAAAGTGATCTTAAAATTTTTCAATAAATTTTTGAACAATTTTTTTATGACAGTGTAACAAAATACCGAGTGTCCGGAATTGCAAAAATAAAACTTTACTTATTCATTGAAATTCTTAAATAGAAAATGATTAGGTAATTATCAAGATACGAGATGTTATTTAGACTGCAATGAAAATGATTTGGAATATAAATACATGTTTAATAACTCCTAAACTAACCTATAATCTAAATAAAATTATGTCTCAACTTTCTTAATACGATATATTTTAATATTTTCCCTTATTTAAAGGCACGTATTAAAAAAAAAACAAATTTTTAAATGCTTAAACTTACGTACACAGAAATTAAATATTAAAACTTCTTTGAATTAATTTATCCTGATTTTTGTTTTGAAGAGAAAACCTTTCAGAAATCAATAAGATTTATATGCAATTTTTTAATTTCGTGTTTCAAAACATGATGTTAACAATTTTCTCTGAGAATTATTTTTAGATTAAATGATGTAGCAAGACATTAAAAATGTATTATTACAATATATAGAAAATATATTGAACAGGTAATTTTGAAAATTCTTAAAATATTTCCAAATTTTTGAGAAAGAAAATAAATTCGCTAAAAATAAAATAAAAGAATCCGCATTTATTTTGTTACATGGTGATAAATGTGTTGTGAATTTTAATAGTTATTGGTTGGATGTGATGTAAACCCGTTTCTGTCGAAGCCAGATGAACAATATAAAACAATCATATTTTATTTTGAAACATACAAAGATTTTCCGAAATGTTAAGGCCTTATTTCTTGCCATAAAATGATACAATTGACAGTTTTAAGGATAGAAATCTCGAAAAAATACAACATGTAGAACAAAAGTAACATCAAAAATATAATTCTTTTTTTTTTAATTCTTTGTTACCTACTATTTAAATTTTCCGCAAATAAAACAGTTAAATTTAAAAAATACATATTTTCAAAGATTTCTGTACCTAAAATTTGTTCATTAGACCGCTTTTTGTCGATATTTATTCGTTTCACTTCCGTATCTCTTAAAATTCACAGGTGGCATAATAATATTCCTGTTATTTGCTAAGCCCTATATTATACAGTTAATAAGTGTCTAAAATTGTTTGTAATTGTAGGAAACACTATTTTAAAATGTGGCATCCTTAATTTGTAATCTGTAATATGTAGGTAGTGTTTATTTTACCTACTATCAAAAACGATTTGCTACATTCATGTGACATATTTGCAGTGGCAAAGCGTAACATTTTTTCATGGAAGGACATTGAGAGTAAAAAAAATCAAATTGGGCAAAAAATATAATTTTTTTGTTGAAAAATATCTGTGGCATGTTCAATTCACAAAATTAATTGTTACTTAAAAATAACAAATAATAGAAATGTGTATTATGCACTTTCTACAAAATAGAAAATATATAAAAAATTAAATAGAACACCTCAAATGAAACGAAAAAGACAAAAATAATATTTCACGAAATAAAATATTAGAAATTATATAAATATAGGTACAATCGTTTGCAATAATAATGGCACTCTTGAAATAGAATTCTGCGATTTCTTTAAACCTGCTGGCGTATTTGTATTGAAATCTACTTCCAACTTTTAACATTAGTTCTTAGATGTTCCACTCACCAATAGAGATTTAATTAAATTTCTACTCAGAACTTCTAGAAGTTCAAAACCTGTTTTGAGGGAGTGTCATTATTATTGCAAAAGCATGTACCTAGGGTGTTTCAGATAATTTTTCGGAAAATGAAGGGTGTGATATTTTCGCACATTCTAAAATAAAAGCTCTTAGTAACATGGATCCGCAAACGCGAACCGTTTTCGAAAAAAAATTTTGACACTACCTCTAGAATCGTTTGAGATACAGAACTCAAATTTTTTATACACGTATTATTATTAATATTAGCTGCTTTTAAATATGAAAAAAGTGGCAACATGATAAGACGTAATTTACCTTCAATATGCGCGAATACACGCATAGTCTGTAGTGGGCCTTAGAGGTTTTGATAGTGAGGATCTTTTTTGTATAGAAAACATTGGCGGTTTAAAATGCAGATTTTGTCAGTCGTAAAAATTAGAGGTAAAAAACCTCACGCAATCCTAAAATTTCCGCCACTATCATATGAATAAAAATTGAATTAGCACTCAAAAGTAGCTAATATTAATGATTACTTGTAAAAAAAAAAATTTTTTTTTGACTTCCTATATATCGAAAATGGTGCATTTGCGGACATAATATTCTGGGCAGTAAATGTCTACCCGTACGCGTCGCCACTGTATATTTTCAGTTAGGCAAATCTGAGTTTACAAAACTAACTCCTTGACGAATCATTTTGGTGTAAATATTTTACATATCCAAAAAGAAAGTAATTAAATCATTGCACAAATGAACTGTTATAGTGATCGAACGCCTTATATTTCCTACCTTGAAGAATTTAAAGTACTTTGACTGAATTAAAATCGATTGAATAATTCCGTGCATTTGAGTATAAAAGATAGCAAATAGCCTTCCATCGATAGAACGATTCAATTCGATGTCCGACCACAGATTTCAACAAAACTACTTTATCTCTAATGGATCGCCTTCAATTTTGTTCCGTATTATAAAACTACGTGAAGAAATGTCTAGACAGGTTGAACGTGTGCTGCTCCTTTATTTTGTAGTTTTACTTACTACCGACCATTCATATCCCTCATTCAAGGGCATGTTTATTGGTTTTTGGCCGGCCCTTTACTTTGTACTTCATTATCGCATTAAACGGTTCGCAATAATTTGTTGGCAGTTTTATATTCCTTTCCCTTTGTCCTTTTTCGCCTGAAGGTTAAATTTAGTACCTACTTACAGAGTGAGCCAAATAAATGTCTTTTATCATATTATTTCAACATATCCACGTTTAAGATGTGATACCTCGCAAATACATCTTGACAAACTTTACTGGAGAAGCATAAAACTGTTTTAAAAGAGTATTAAGTTTGAATACATATTTGTTTATTTGAGGAAGGATTTAATTTCATCATTGAAGATATGTATAAGTTATTTTCAGCTAATAATAAAATTCCCAAACTTTTCTACTGGACATACGAGAAACCTCGTTTACATAAAGAAATAAAAATGGTAGCTACTTGATATAACATAGCTAAGGTACTAGGAAAAAGTAAAAACAAGTTTAAGAAAAAAATCTATTGAACAATACAGAAACAGATTTTTTATTTTACCTGAAAACTGTAGATATATGGTATCACATCAACCGTCGATACACGAAAAGAATACCAAAAAACGCACTTATTGACTTTTTAAGAATTCAATTATTATTTGAAGGTAATATCAAATGAAAAAGATAGCTACCAAATTATAAATCATTATTTAAGTGACTAAACATCATTTTTTTGTTCAATCAATTTTTAATTCACATTCATATGATTCAAAAATGTATTCTTTGCAGTAGTAACCATAAATAATATAAAATGGCTATATTATTTAAAATGTAAATGGATAACATCTGTTATATTATCCATTTACACGACAATATTAATAAAATAAAGAATACTATTAATCTGCAGTGAACAAAATATAGCAAAATTAAAGAACTATAAATTATATAAAGAACTATACTGAATTTTAAATTAACTCAATAATTCAGTAATAGCCTAAATGAAGTTCGTTCAACATTAATTTGGTACGTAAAAAATAGTTTTTCCTCTAGAATATTTGGAAAATAGATGCATAAAAATGTAACAACTATAAACAATAGATTATATCAGTATACAGGGTGTTCAGTAAAGAATAGGTCACACTTGAAGGCAAGCTTACTTCGGAAAAAAATATTGTGAATTAAATCAACCTATCTTAGTACAATTTTTCTTCCTTAAGAAGTTGTAGACCTGGGGAAGTATTTTTTTTATTCTATTTTTTACGATAATATTCTTATTTGTTGGATATCTGTACTAAAATTTTGGAAAAGAAGGATTTTTTGAGAAATAAACACAACTGCTTGGTTTTTATCCTCAATGTACAGGGCGTTCTGAGCACCTGTGCCACTATATTATTCCTCTCAGATATTTTTTAAGGATAAGAGTTTTTTGGAAATTGATTAGTTCTTTTAAAACAGGCTTCAATCAGTTTTATAAAAGGTACACTTGTTACAAGTTGCCAAAATGCATCATTTTAGAGAAATCTGCGATTAACATATTTGTTAAGCTTGAAAATCAATTCTTGAGTTCTAACAAATTATTAATTCAAAAAGTTGTTACAGTTAGTAATGTATAAATACGTTAATCGCATCAGTTTTCTCTATAATGATACGTTTTGGAGACATGCACCAAGTATACCTATTTAAAATCTAATTGAAGGTTGTTTCAAAATAAGTAATCATTTTCCAAAAATATCTGTCTTTAAAAAAATCGTATGCAATAATAATGACACTCTTTAAAATTAATTTTGCGATTTCTTTCGATCTGCTGAGGTATTTGTAATGAAATTTACTTTCAGCTTTTAACATTAGTCTTAAGTTGTTTCAGTCACCAATAGAGATTTAATGAAATTTCTACTTATAACTTCCAGAAGTTCAAAAACTGTTTAGAGGGAGTGTCACTATTATTGCAAAAGCATGTACATTTAACACAAAAATCAATTAGATATTTGTGTTTACCTCACAAAGAAATTTTACAAAATACAATTACCCAACTAATAAGATAATTATCGTAGAAAAATTAAATAAAAAAGTACTTTTTATAAGGAAACAAAAATTGTACTAGGGTAAGCTGATTTAATTTACATTAGTTTTGTGGAAGGCCTTAAAGTAGAATTCATTCTTTACATAACACTCTGTGTATTATATAATACTTCTGGTGACAATTATGGCCATTCAATATAGTACAAAATACTAGAAGTAGAAAATTGCAAATCGTAACTATTAATATTATACTATATTAGCTGTATACTAAATTTACTTCAGCTCGCTGTGAAAAAACTGTGTACTCGTAGTAGGTATATAGTTATATGTTTTCTACAAATTGTTTAAATCTGTAAAATTCTGCTTCTAATGTCGTGAGGTATTACCACCAACCTTTGATCATATAAACTGTTTTATAATTTTGTTACCCTATACAAATTCCAGCGGGCACTGCGATCAAAGCCCTCAGCTTTGCCAAATTAAGCACTAAGCATTACTATTTATTGCTTTTATTGCCCTATTACTATTATTACCTTTTTGTGGCTCGGGTCTATAAGCAATGTTTACACCAAAGATTTATTCCATGATAGATAATAATTATTGAAGATATCAGAAAGCATGTTTCTTTATTCCTTTATATTGTGACAATAGAAACGGTTGACATATCTGGTTGAGAAAAAATGTTGATATGAATTATCATTTTGTTTAAACTAAACTAAATTATGGTAACGTGCAATACTACGAAAAGATCGGCAAGGTTTGATGAAACCATTATCTTTAAATTGTCAACAATGGTTCCATCAAAGCTCAAAGATGTCATCAAAGTAGGCCGATTTCCTTGAAATTTTGCACATCGGCATTCAGAATTCTGAATAACTTTGAAGTAATATTTTGGTGTATTTTCAGTGGAAAAGGCACTTAACCTAAAACTAAAACAGTTCTTACTCGGTGCATTGACCATTTCAAATAAGATTATTTCGAAAACAGTTGCTCCTAATAATGACCTCAACAAAGTATACGTTTTCTTTTTCAGATAAAAAAGGTAGGAGCAGCGATTGTTTCAATAGTAGTCAGAGCGATACACTAAGCTGCAAAAAAGTTCTACCATTTAAAAGAAGCATGATGTACCATAACTGGCACCCTCTACTAGTGACGTCAAAATTAGAGACAAATTTGAATTTGTCCCCCCAAAATACCCCGATCCCCAAATGTATTCAATTATTTGAATTTTTTAAAAAGTTACTTACCAATATCGAAAATGAAATTTTAACTTCGACACTCTTTATCTTTTTACAAGTCAACTTTTGGACTATTTTCAGTTTTATAAACAACGCGAGGAATATAATTAGCTTTAATTTTATACACTTAAAACATTTTTGCTAAAATATAATAAGTAGATATACAAAAGAGAACAGAATTGGCTTAGTTATCTGCCTCCGATTTTTCCATTCCGAATCACACCATGACGATCTTTTCTTCGTCCTGGCAGAATCTGCGTAGGCTATCCTCTACCAGACAAATGTTAGTCACATATGTTCTTAGTTTATAATATCCTGTTACCATTGATTGATCTGCAACTTCTGGATTAATGTGTTTCACTAATTTCTTTCTAGTGGTTCCTTGTCCTTGTCACCATTTTCTAATGTTTCAATGAGCCTGGCTCTGTTGCTCATCAGTTTCCTCGTTGCCCCTATATATTTTTTATGCTCTGACACCCAAACTAAGTTCATGTTCTTTTGCTCTACCTGGCTGTCGGAATAAATAATAATTCTTTGGTTTTAACCTTCTTCGCTACTATTTCCATAGCCCCAAAACAATATCATACACTCTTTTCTTTATATTTCTGTTGCATCTTCTGTGTCGGTCCGTATGTGTTTGCATGCCAAGCTTGATTGACTTAAGCAGGACACCCTTATGGCGCTCCTTACATTCTGGTACTGCTCATCTTTTTTTAATTGTGCATAACTAGTTGGCCAATTGGCATTCTTAAATTCCGATATATTTTTACCTTACCGTACATTATATACCACCTTAGCTCGAATCAATGTATAAATGTGTAGTCTATAAATGCAGACTTAGCTTCTCCCTGAATGAAAATGTTTAAGGGCGCCGTTTTTATAGGCAAATTTTCAACTAATTTCATAGCTGTTTGTTGAGACAGTCTAAAAAAAATCTGAGTAAGTTAGAAAAAATATCTCTTCTTAAGTTTTCTCCAGGCTGATAAGTCATTTCGAATAAGAAAAAAGAGCATCATTTTCACCTAGTATGTTTTATCATAAAATCTCCTGAAATGTAGAAGTCAACTACACATTGAAAAAATTGTATACGACATTATAAACATTATCACATCCCGCAGAATGCTTTTAAAAAACTAGTAACACTTGAATTTATGTAAATTATCAAGTATTTTTCACGGTGTATAGAACACAGTGATAAGGTACAAATTCATGGTTTTTCATGTTCTCTAGCACATTTTCCCTTCAAAAGCTAAAAAAATGATTCAATTTCAGCATTATATTTAATACTACGTTAATAAGAATCTCCACCTACTGGGTGTATTTTTTTGTGCATTTTTAGATATGATTATTTGTCCTTGAAACGGCAGCATTAATGCTAGTAGGTTCAGCAATACTTCTAAAGTTGCAGCAGATGCGGCTGTCATAATTTCCTTGATATGCAAGCAAATTAATTTTTGAATAGCACTTAGGATTTTTCCAACTACACACTTGCAGCCTCTTTTACTACTGTACCGCCGCTTCATAAATTAAGATTGACCTTATGATTTACATGTATGTACAACCTTAAAATGATTTTAGATTTGATATTCAAATATTTCTCATATAATTGTTTGCACTTTTCTAGCTACATTGCATTATTTTGTCGTCAAAAATATACTCTTGCTATATGTCCCATTAATTTCGGGACGCCCTGTATAATAGTACATACGACAGTTACAATATGACTTACATTTACCTACGCTACTCGTGGAAAACAAAACGATATTCCAATTAACAAAATCTTTACGAATCAACTGAACCGAGTCCATTATAAGTTTATGAGCGAGAGAAGATTGCGTTCCATGCTCGCAGAGAAAGTCCATTTACGTCGGACCACCGTGTTCAGTGGATTTCAATAAGACCATTTTATCTTTAATGGAATGCCCTCAATTTTATTCCCCATTATAAAACTACGTTGAGTCTAGAAAGGTTGAATGTAGTAGCGCTTTTTATTTGTTTTGTAGTTTTACTACGCTTACTACGATTCATTCACATCCCTCATTCATGAGCACGCTTATTGTTTTTTGCCAGCTCTCCAGCATTATACTTCATTATCGAGTTAAACGGTTTGTAATTTCGAGCAATTTGCGGGAAACTGCGATATGCAATTTAGTCGTTTGATGTATGCTAGCAATTCACATCATTTTAAACTGTTGCAGCTACAGTGCTAGTAATAACATGCATTACATTGATTTAAAAACTATTCACACCTTATCACATATACAGTGTGTGTATGTGGGAAATCTCTCTGGTGTAGACAGAACATGAAAGACTAAGATGACACATTCCTATAATTTTTTTCCTACGGGTCCTCCAAATGGAGATATGTGTCACTGAAGAACGGCGCTGGATATCGGGTTTTCTTGAATAACTTTTGAAGTACTTAATATACATTAATAAAAATGTAATGTGACGGACACTAGTAAAGACCTCTTAAAATAGTATTCTTGAAACGTATTTAGATTTTTTAGTTTATCAGGGGCGGGCAAACCTTTACAACTTAATGCCTAAATTATTAACATCGTGTATGAAGACTTTAAAATAATAAATCTGGATAACTTTAGACTTAAAAAGGTACTCTTGTTTATTGTCGATAAAATTAACTGTTTACGAAAAAAAGTTCGACCTATCTTCGCATGTTGAACTCTTATGAAGTTTTCCATAATACCGTTAAGGTGTCTCCTGGGATATTTTAAATTTTGTATTTTTTCAGATTAAACATCTTAAAATAAAACTTTCTTGTTGTCTGAATGACTTTAGCACTTTGTTGTCGAGAAAAAAAATAGAAATCATGGCCCTATTTATTAAAAATAAAACAATTCGTTTATTATTATTTTCTCGTAAATGGTTCATTTTATCGACAGTAACCAAGTGTATTTCTTTAGTATAAGGTTGAAGGTACCCATATTTATTATTTTAAAGTCTTTATCATACAGGATGTTAAAAATTTAGGCCGCTCCTGGTAAACTAAAAAGCTAAATAATATGTTCATCACATTAAATTTTTATTAAGTTATATTGAGTATCTTAAAAGTTATTCAAGAAAAATCGATTACTAGTGGCTTGCTGGATAACAAAATGATATAGGAACTTATCTTATTTTTTCATGTTCTACGTGCACCCGAGAGATTTACCACATTTTCCCGAACACTCTATACAGGGTGGTCTGTAGGTAGTAGCCCATGGATGCATACTAGATATTTCATTTCAAGGTACTACGATTTAAACCAACTTGCGTTAATAAAATGTTGATAATAATAAAGATACAGGGTGTCAAAGTTGGAAATTAAAAAGTTACTTTTGTAATAGTTATACTGTGTTTGACTGTGTCAATTAAAAATTTAGGAATAGTGTCTTTGTATATGGGAAACCATAACTGTTGTCTATTTCGACCTATTCCCTTGTGACGTAAATTGATACCTACTAACGTTATCACGTTTTTTATTAACAAATCTCAAACCTACATTATTTTTGAGGAAAAAGTTATACTTGTCATTCGTCTTAGAAATTAACCGTTTTTGAGATAATAGCTTTTCAAAAATTAGCTGCATAGTTCCGTGTACAATATTTTAACGTACACTTTACACATCCTGTACAATTAGTAATCAAATTTAACATTAACTTAACTTAAAAATTCTGGCTAATAGATATATAACAAAATAAATGTTTTGTTTGTTGTAGGCACCCCAACTCTTTTTTTAGAAACTAAAACATTCCATTTTATTAACAAATCTCAGTAGTTTTGTGACATAATAAATAGATACTTTTTAGTAGCTGCTATTAACGATTTATTTTTACACCTCTCATTGCAGCACTTGTTTAAACTGTCTCAACAAACACCTATAAATTTGTTGAAAATTTGTATATAAAACCGATGTCCAGGGTGATTTTTAAATTGAAGCGTTGCTTGTGGTTTGTTAATACGGCAATATTTGTAAAACATCTTTCTTATTCACGAAACTAGGGCCACATATTTATTTGCTTTAATCATTGAATAATAAAAAATTATATTTAATGTCGTCTTAAGTACTACCCGTTATTGAGCACAAAATAACGAAAATTATGAATTAAGTTTATATTCTTTAATGAGTGTTCAATTACAAATATAAAGGGTATCTGGAAAAATACAGATCAGAAATATTTGAAAGTTCAATCAACTTCGCTATTTTAAATGGAACACTCTGTATATTATTTCATTTTTGGATTCTACGTAAAATTCTAGGATCATTAAGTACGAGTATAACATTCCCTATAGCAAGGAGTAATAGTTATATTTCAAAAAATCAATGTTTTCTTTATAATTGCTGTAAAACCTCGTTAAATAGTGAAATAAATATATTTAACAGTTTCGGTTTTAATTTTTAAAAATCGATGACGTTTTGTCGAAAATGGAGGCGATATTAAAATGGTCTCTTTTGGAATAAAACTGCTTTAATTTCATACCAATTTGTACTTGAATAAAATCTTATAATCCTAGTTAAGCTGTTTTATGTCAGAACTTTCATAAGACCGCTTAGCTTTCTTGCGGTTTTATGAATGGTTTTATGTTTCCCGCCAAAATTTCTAACCTATTTGTTATTGCTTTTGAGTGTTTTTCGTTTTGTTTACATTTTACTGGGTATACCTTCAATACATATATTTTTTGAGGAGTTTTTAAAAGAGCCCTTGAGTCTTGTGGTAAAATTATTGGTCATCGGTTATTTATAATACTTAGTACTTGGACATTCTATACATGTTACATACGAATTTATGTAATCTTAAGTTATTATATGTCATCAAATGTTAATATATTTGAGTTTGATTGATTTCACTCTAGAAATATATTTGGTATCAGTTAAACCTTCTATAAAACTAATTAATCTACAAACAACCCTCATAAAACCTTTATAAAACAAGAACAAGACTAATCAGCTTTTAAATTGTTGCTTGTGGTGGGACACCCTGTACTGAATATCCTAAGAATAAACAGGTACCTTTCATTTAATAGTTATTTTATCTCTTTAAAATGAGACACCTATGGAATCGCATTCACAACATCCCTCTCTATAATCGTTATCGAAGTATACATTATGCAATTAATATTTTCTTTACTGACGTAATGAAAAAGTTTTGAATGGTATAAGTAGGTAATTATTTTATTATTTCACAGCGGAAAAGGTAAACTACGTATCAGATCAAAATTGTGTAAAAAAAGTAGTCATTTGTACATCAACGTAATTGTTATTAAATAAGTCGAATATAAAATTGCTTTAGAGCAAAACATCACACCGCTCTGAAAGTCGCAGCCACCATCCGTTATAACGTTCGCGCCGCATTCACTCAATTAACTTTTCCTTTCATTAAATTCATAACAACCCCCGCAAGGACCTTGCTCGTGTGTGTTGGTTGGAAATAGTTACGGGAACATATGTGCCGACGAAGGTACAACAACGTTGGAAAGAGATAGCCGTCGTGGCCCAGCAAAAATCATCGTAAAGTGAAACTGCTCTGACAGATAAAGATAAATTGAATGGGTTCTTGATATCTTCCGCTGTTTGTTTCTCCTTATTTTTATTCAGTCTCCTCTAATAGCAGCTCGTTTCGCGTTATTTGGAACAAATTGCATTAAATGTTCCCGCGTAGATTACGTGCCTCGGGACATCCAGACTATATACAGGTTGTCTTGTAGTGACTGATCATGAGAATATTTCAGAAACTACTTGGATTTCAACTTTGAAAATTTAGATTTTGGATTTTTGAGGTTGACCTCCTTAAATAAAATAAAGCCATTCTTGTAGCACTTCCGGTTATATCGGAATTCGCCATCTACTTTATTATTTAAATGGGACACCCATTACATTTTTGTATATTAGGATTCTACGTGTAATTCTAGGGAAACTTTTATCAAGCTGCCTTATACCTAAATAGCACCAAAGTAACACTAACTGACACTGGAACCTTCAAATAATAACAATTACGTAACCGCCACCAAATTTGTTACTTTGTTGTATAAATAAATGTATGCAACAAAATTAGTCACTGCTACAAATTTTCGACTACTCCTAGTTACTTTACAGTTATATGACTTCTAAGTAGCTCCCTTGGTTTAGGGTACACCTTAGTTACCAGTGGGAACACCTTTAAGTTTACATAACTTGAAAGTGTAAATTATTACTTCAAAGTAATTATTGTAGCAGCGACTAACTGACGTTACTAAAATATTACTTCATAGTTTCAATTACTTTCAAGTAGCTATAATAGTTACCGCGACGTTCACGGAACCTTAATTGGTTGTTTAACGTCGTGGAACTTGTAAGTAATATTTATTAGTCCAAACAGAGTTATCACTACTTATAGAATTATTAAGCATCATCGAACTACATAGTAACTACAAAGTGCGTATCATCCTTTAAACCTATCATGCTGCAAATTTTACCATGTAGTTTCTTAAAGTTCAAAGCCTTCATGCTGTTCATCATTGTGTAATGTCTATTTGATCGTGTCACGTGGGGAGTGTATTTTTTACTATTTGAATATATTTCACATTTTTTATAACTATTGGATCGGTCAGTGGTCGCGCGGTTTAAGGCGTCAGTACTTGAATCGAGGTGACTGGATCGCTGTGGGTTCGACCCACGCAGCCGGCAGACCGTATATAAGCTATATTCGTGGAGAGATTGGCACCCTCCCTGCTGATATGGTAGGGTGGAAGAATGTTGGCTTGGGTCAATGTGAGAGATTGATGCCGGTTGACATTTGACTACCCCCCTAATTAATGAGGTTTTCCAGGTTTCCCTCATTCCTGCACTGAATGGTGGTTAGGGCCTACCAACGTAAGTCGTTCCTTGGTGCAAATGCGGCCTGCTTAATAATAATATGCCGCCCCCTCTCCCGCACAAGTCTTCGACTTCTGGGCTAATCCTCGTGATTAGAATGAGGGGTAGAGATATTATTATTATTATTGACTAAGTTCTAAGTATGGACATCAAAACCTCATATAAAACTATATAAATTATAACCCAGATTAAACAGTTGGGCCAAAACACTACAAAAAATGCAAAGCATAAAACATGCAATACAAGTAACATGTAAAGCCGCAAAGAAATATAATAAAAATAATAATGTAGGGATAAGTATTCTCAACTACTACTAGAAGATAAAATTCAAGGAGTGTGTGGAATGTAAACTTTGAACGTCCGCGTTCAGAATGATGTAGTTGCCTTATGATTATTGTGTGTTATTGCATTTATAGCTAAGTTGCAAATATAGGTTAATGGCAGTACAATGAGCAGCAGAAAAAATGTTACTAAGAAGTGGTAATGGGAACTTTGTAGAGACAATGTATGGCAGTCTTTACTACTACTTCAAAGTCAAGTTTTTTAACAAGCGACTTCATAGTAAGTTTTGCGACCATTATTGCAAAATATTGTTTACTTCACAAATAAAGCTTTTGTCGTTATCCCTGCAACAATAGCGTTTACCATCTAGAGTATTCATATATAATATCAGATATTGTATATATCACTGCACTTATAAATATCTACCCAGTACCTACTTGATTCAGAGTTAAGGATAAGGAAATGGAATATGTATAATTAAATGAAATATAACAATATTGCCAGATAAAGAAAGCAACATATTAATATGAAAAAGTAGTGAGAGAGTATTGAAGTTCTTTAAAAGTTGTGGTTTCTATGCTGCGACGTCTTTCTACGAAATCACAATATCGCTGGAACGTGGTCGACAAGTTCTGGAAACGTCGCGGAAACGTTTCAGGTACCAATTTATTCCCCATTTTAGTCGCAAGCACGTAATGGAATCATTTATATTACGTGCCCATGGCTAGTGACAAAACACTTTAAAGTACCTATAATAGTCGTAGCAATGTTCCAACGACTAATTGTGCTAGTTGGATACCTACCTAACCAAGCAAACTATTTATTTAAAAAATACTATAAAGAATTAAACACATAAAAAAATTAAATTAACATATATAATCATTAAACTAAAACTCAAAATTTTATCTTAGAAACACCAGTATTAAACAAATCAATAAATGACTGTTACTGCCTATGATTAGACACATGGAATAAGTTGGCGAATGTTTCATAACATTGCTATATGGCATTGATAAATGTAATAATTATAGGAGCGAGAATATAATGAGGGTGTATTAAATGCGACGAGTATGAACAATCAGTGTAATTATTGATCAACTTCAACAAAAATAACAGTGAAAAGTAAGTACCTACGTCGAGATGTCAGATCATTTAAGTTGAATCTACTCAATAGGTAAGATTGAGCTATTCCTCTTGCAGAGTAAACATTGTCAAGTCTGTCAGATAGATATTTAAGAAATCTCTGAACTATTTCCAGATGTTGAGAATGAGTAGCATGTATGGGATTCCAAATAATAGTCACATACTCAAGTTTTGACCCTACAAACGCATTGTACTATATACACACACGTATACACCTCTCTGAGGTGTTTTGCATTTCTTATAATGAAACCAAGATTTTTATTTTCAAAAGATATAATATTATTAATATGAGGAACACAGATTTTTAGTGTCAAAGGTAACTCTCTGATCTTTAAATTCAGTGTAAAGAGCGACACTTTCAGAACCAATATTGTACATGTAAATAATTGAATTAATTTTTCTTGTGTAAGTGATAGTGAAACATTTAGAAATATTCAAAGGCAACCTATTTCCAGGGCACCATAAACCAACAGATAAAACAGATGAATATAGTTTGACATCATCAATAAAAGAACATTGTCACAAATATCATTAATGAACATAGTGAACAGTAGAGGGCCCAGAACTGAACCCTGAGGTACCCAGATGTAGCAACGATTTAAACTAAAGTAAAACCACAATATTGTACGCTTAGAAATCTATTAGAAAGGTAAGATTAAAAAAAATCTACCACAAAGATTTATTATTTCAAAGTCTTTATCATACAGGGTGTTAAAAATGTAGGCATTAAGTTGTAAAGCTTAGCCCGCCCCTGGAAATCTAAAAGAGCTAAATATGTTTCAAGGACACTATTGTATGAGGTCTTTACTAGTGCCCGTTACATTTTATTAAATTTTATTAAGTACTTTAAAAGTTATTCAAGAAAAACCGATTTCCAGCAGCGTCCTTCTGGGATACATAGCCCCGTAGGGAAAATCCGTAGGAAAAAAAAATGATAGGAACATGTCATCTTATTTTTTCATGTTGTGCAATATTTTAATTAATTATGATGTGATTATTACCGCCAAACACATATTGTGACTTTTAAATATCTGTAAAAAGATTACCCTGTATTACATTTAAAACCAATATACAATTCATGCAACATCCCCATTATTAACATTCATTAACAGTACAAGTGTTTATTTTATTACTAATATCATTATTACCTAAATAGATAACCATTTGCCACCTCACCTGTTACATAATCGGCGTGTGAATACCTAAGCGATATTTCCGGTTCGAGTGCTTGTACTATTCCGGAGCTTATAAGTGTATATATTAAATCGTACACCATAATACACATATTAGAGGTTGGAAAGATATATAACACCGAATCAACAGGTCCCATTATTTCCCTCTGAAATACAACGTAATGAAATATAAAGACGATAACATACGGTCGGTTTTATAGAGGGCGATCGAGCTTATATATTAAAACGAAATGCTCCCAAATTTGCGCCAAGCGTTTCATTGAACTCGTTTTGATTTACTAAGGGGCAGCGGGGCGTTTTTTGTATTTTAAACTTTTTTGAAATGTTAAATAGAAAGTGGTATTGTATGATATATCATTTTAACAGGAATATACAGGGTGTTTCAAAAAGACATGGCAATATTATAGGATAGGGCTGATAGCATTGAAAAATATGTGGGGTTTGCTTAATAAACGTATATCTTAGAATCACTCATTTTTAAGGTACGAGGCATGTAAAATAATTTTAAAAAATCAAATTTTGGATGTTATTTTTTTAGAAAACATATTTGATTGAAAATGAAAATGAAAGAAATCAAAAAAGTTTTGTGAGAATAGATTTGAAGATAAAGAAACCTATGAAAAGGTAAGGATTACAAAGAGGAAAAAGACAACCAAATATGGCGGCCTTACGAAATCAGAGAATCCAAAAGAAGTAGATAGAAGAGATAAGGAAAAGTTTGCATGAAAACAGACAGTTAATGGAGGCAAATATAAATGAGAAATGGATAAACATCAAAAAAGTCATATAAACAGCAAGTAAGAAAGTAATACCAAAAAAAGAGTTTGCAGCGATGAAAGGATGGTGGGATGAGGAGTGTATCAGAGGGGCGGAGAAAAGAAATAAGCTAAGCTATTCAGTAGAAGAGGAGGATAAGGAAATAGACAGGGATCGAAGACGAAAGGCAAAGAAAGTGTTTAGACAAAAGAAGAGAGGAGAGCAGGTTAAGGAAATAGATGAAATAGAACGCTCTTATAAGAAGAAATAAATATGTAACTTCTACAGAGAGATAAAAAGGGAAAAAAGAGAATGAAAGAAAAGATTCAATTGAAGAGAAATCAGAAGTGAGAGAAAGATGGAGGCAATATTTTGCATATATGTTGAATGAAGAGAGCGAACGAAAGGGAAGTATCAGGAGATGATGCTGGTAAGGGAAGAGGAAGTAGAAGTAGAAGAACCTACAAAAAAGAAAATAGACATAATTATAGAAGCTTTAAAGAAAACAAAAGTCCAGGGGAAAACGGAATAACAGTAAAAAACATTAAGTTCGCATGAGAGCATTTAAGACAAAGAATATACTAAATGATCCGAAAGATTTGGAGAGGAGAATGTATGCCTGAAGATTGGAGAGATGCTATGATTATACCAATTTTAAAAAGGTGAGATGCAACAGACTGCAGAAAATATAGGGGTATATCATTGCTAGATATAGGGTATAAAATCATAGCAAAGTTAATAAAACAGAGGATAGAACCTATAGCAGAACTACAGAGAGGGGTGGAGTATCAAGCAGGTTTTAGAAAGGGTAGGTCGACAATGGATCAAATCTTGATGGTGAAGGAATTCCTGACTACATGATATAAATATGGGATTAAAATAATGGTCTTATTCGTGGACTTCAAGAAAGCATTTGGTCAAAAGGAATAAACTAAGTAAAATATTGAAGCAATTTGAGATACCAACCAAACAGATTAGACTATTGAAAATGACGTTAGAAAATATTAAAAGCAAAGTACGAATAGAAGGTGAATGTTCAGAAGGTTTTTGACTATTGACACATGACTGAGACAAGGAGACCCACTCTCAACGCTTCTTTTTAATTTAGTACTAGAAAAGATCATAAGAGATAGTTAGTTGAACAGAGAAGGACACATATTGTTTAAGTCATCAAATAGTTAGTTATGCAGATGATGTGGCCGTAATTGTTAGATATAGTAGGGAATTAGAAGAAGTAACGAGAAAACTTGTGGAAGAAAAAAGAGGGATTGCAGCTAAATCAAGAGAAAAGTAAGGTTTTGAGAATAGGAGAACAAAAAAAAAAGATCCTAAAGGACCTATTTCGAATTGATAACACAAGACGGAGTTTGAAGAAGATCAAGAATATGTGTATTTGGGGCGCTGATAACAGCTAACTGTGATGAGGAGTGAAAAATTAATAGAAGAATAATAAAAGCAAACAGGAGTTCGGCAGCAGTCAACCACTTAATAAAATAAAGTAAATTATCCAGAGGAGTAAAATTTAGAAAGTATAAAACAATTTTGAAACCGACAGCGCTGTATGGTAGTGAAACATGGATCTTCAATAAGAAGTCAAGAGAAAACCTTTTAAGGTGGGAAAGGAAGATCTTAAGAAGACGGAGGAAGACTATGTAAGGAGAAATACTGACGAAATATATGCAATGTACCAAGCATCAAAAATAGACGAAGTTGTATAAGCCAGAAGAGTGCAGTGGCTAGGGCATCTAGAACATATGAAAGATGAAAGGATAGTTAAAAAAATTGTAGGGAGGAAACCTAAGTACAAGAAAAAAAGAGGAAGACCGAGGAAGCCATGGACAGAGGCAGTGCCAATAGATCTAAAGGAGAAAAATGTAACGGATAGCAAAAGAAAGGCGAACAACAGAATGGAATGGAGGAGAATAACGCAACTCTGGGTCTAATTCTTGCACGCCCTCTAACTCAAACATGAGTGGCTCTAGGGCATACGTTTATTAACCAAACCCAACTTATTTTTCAATGCTCTATCAACCCTAGTGACGTTGCTATTTCTTTCTGAAACACTCTGTTTATGTGTTTTAAAATGATGTATCATAAAATACCACTTTCTGTGTAGGATTTTAAGCGTTAGGGATAGAAATTTGGGCAATGAATATCTATAAATATCTCCATCTTAAAACCAAGGTTGACATATTGAATTTAGTGGTGGTAAGGATTCAGACGACTTACGTCACGGTTGACGTTACACAATTATAATGCAATCTTATAAGCCCTGTATCTCAATAATTTTGTAAATATACATCACTATGGATTTAACATTGTTGCCAAATCTTATTACACCACATAATTAGCGAATGATGGCATTATTTCTATGATTTGGTCGAGAACCAAGTACGAACATTTTTATAAACAATTCACTGATTGGTGTGCATCTAAGAATATAGAATATGAAGCAATAGAAATGGTATTATTAGCATCCAAGAATTATCCAAGAAATGCAAATCATCTAGTCTTTGGGCGTTCTATTCTATGCTGCGGTCTACAATCTGTATGCGGCAAAATGTGGGCAAAATGTTGACATCAGGAAATTCAACAATTTAATTGCTTTTCCGGAAATGCAATCAGTGGGATACAAACCAAAAAAGTCAAGAATATTAACGAAAGAGGATGTTTCAAAAATTTTACAAGATGCCGATGACACTTGCTAACAAAGGTAAGAATGAGAAAATGTTTGTTATTTGAAATTCATAAATCCATAATTTAAGGTTGCCTTAATTATTGGACTTGGAGGTACATGCAGAGTGGACGAGTTAACTAATTTGTTGTTAGAAAATGTAAAAAATGTAGGAAACATTTTACATATCTTCATACGGATACGAAAACCAAAGTTTCCCGAGAATTCTTTATCACTGTCGAGAACATACTTCACCCTACGTCCTAGTCATGCCAATCATGGAATATTTTTTATTGGTTACACAGGTGGTAAATGCATGAAACTTCCTGTTGGTATAAATAATTTTAGTGTAATGCCAAAGTAGATTGCTTTTTTCTCAATTTATCACAGCCTCAACAATATACAGAGCACTGTTTTCCACGATCTACTTCACTTCTAGTCTAGCCAACAAAGGAGCAGACCTTCTAACTATAAAACGGCGTGGTAGTTGGAAGTCCAACACCATGTGAGAAGGCTATATTGAAAACAAGAAAAAAAACGCCACGAAAGTTCTTGGAGGAGGGATTGCCGTCATTGAAGCTACTTCAAATGCTTACAAAGAGAATTTTTCATTTGTACCCAAGAGTTTCGAGTCATGCAAGAGCCTTGCAAAACTGCAAAAAAAAGAAACAAGGCAATTTAAGACATGATCTTTCAAGATGGAGCAAGAACAAGACTTTCAAGAAATTCCTGTCTTGTTTTGCAAGATACGACAAGGCTTTTTCAATTTTTTTAAGATTTCTTGTCTCAGCCATCATTATTTTGGAATGAGATTTTTATGAAATAATTACACGTTAAAGTTTAAGTGAAGATTATATCTTGGGTTTTCTTTGGAAAATGCCAAATTTTACAAATCATTTAGGTACTTGTCTCTAGAAATTTTAATTTCGACGCTTAGCGCCTAATGATATTCGTAGACGTGTAAGGTCCCCAGGCCTGAATGCGTCAGACTTCTTTTTGTAGGATTTTTTTCGATTTATATGTACAATACTAGGAATCAAACTCTTTACTTGTTACTGAACAGGAAATAAGAATTGATTGCAATACATTACAGTGCATAATGTTGAATTTTCCACATAATTCATGCCTATTTATTAAACCAGTATTAGAACTTTTATTTTTTTCTTAAAATATTTAACTCACATAATCCATTTTGAAAAAAAAAACACAGTTATCGTTTCCTATACAGTACTTATATATTAATTACTACTAATTCTGGTGGCTCTCGTTTAAATAGATTCAAATCTCCAAAACTTTTGAATATACAGATCGAACAAGTTTATCAAATTTGTCCTAATTGCACATTTTGCCACCCGAGCTAATTTATAGTCTCCTAACTGCATTGTACTTGATTAAAGTGTCCTATTGAGACACTTAGAACGCTTTACCGTAGTAGAAATACAATACCTACTATTCGGTTTATTTGAATAATAAAAGCGCAACTACAGAGGTAAACACTGAATCTGAATAAATTTATGCTCGTATAGTTTTCTAGTTAAGTATGTAATATTAATAATCCAGGCGTCAGAGGTTGATAATCAACAGCTTCTTCGAATAACTGTTATTGCAGGTTTTTATTATTTGATCGCTTGTTGATTACCCAGAAAAGAAAAATTGAAAAGGAGTACTAAAATTTGATGTATAAGATATTGTTGTAAATTTTACTTGCGCAAAGGCTGCCTGTTTTCCGCGACTGGGTGACTTAGGTGAGGGAAACATCAGGGATGTATTTATAAATTTTAGTGACTAATGATTACCCATGTTCATGAATACTTATTAGACAGACATAACGTATGTATTTAACAATAAAACTTTTTTGATCATTAATAAGTAATTTTTGTATGTCTTATGCCACCTATAACTCATAATTCTTAATCAGTATCGGTTATTAATATGTTCATTTTTATATAGTTATAATTACAAAAGAAAAAAAAAAAGAAAATCATAGTATGGGTATTTTAATAATTCATAAAACAAGTCAAAATCTCAACGATTAAGATGACTGATTTGTGTTAATTTGTATTAAATTATTTATTATTTTGAGTTATCATCATAAGATTTGTGAAGTATATACTTATTTTCTCATATATGATATATTTAGTGCATAAAATTATAATTAAGTGAACAGTAGGTACTAATTACACATTTATTATATATTTAAAACATAACAAAATAAGAAAGTAATGATCCTTAAACAAAAATAGTAAAATAAAATTCTTAAGCATAATTAGATTTGAACGTAATTCGCAATTAAATAAATTCTAAAGACATTTTTTTATGTTGAATTTAGTTAAGAATATTATTGTATTCTATATTTCTTCCCTAAAATTGATACTTGCGAAAAATGCTAAAACCTCCCTCTCAGTGATTTAAACAGTTTGTTGTACAGCAAATTTTGACGCCCATTTTAAATTTTCTTCTTAATCATGAAAAAAAAAAAACGATAGAAGGAAAAACCTTTAATAGGAAATTTACAGAGAACGGAATCTCCGATGCCTGGACTATAAAAGCATTGTTTTGAAATTATGTATTTTTATATAGAGGGTGACCGCAATATAAATGCCGATGCTAAAGGGGCTTGCATATCTAATCAAAAGCAACAAAAAATTGAGCAGAAAGATATAGCTGAAAAAATAGTAGGGGTGATTCCTATAATTTTTTTCTTTGTGACACTCCGTTTTCCTGATACAGAGCGTTCAACTTAAACAAATATATATTTTCTTTATTTAGTAAGAAATAAATACTTTTCGTTCAAACTTGGTATGCCGTGAACATAATAAAATGTTAATAATTTGACGTAAATAACTTTTTTGGATTAAAACCAGTGGCATAGGTATTGGGTTTTGTTCACCCATGAGCCCCCAAAACTTCTACGTCAATGGTGCAAATATTAAAATTATATTAAAATTATTTAGCTTGGGATGAAATAAATAATAAAATGCTAATTCGGACAAAACGTTGCTAAGCAATCGATGTTATCGTTATCGTCGGTCAGTGGTTGCGCGATTTAAGGCGTCAGTACTTGAATCGATGTGGCTAGACCGGTGTGGGTTCGAGCCCCTCAGCCGGTAGACCGTTTATCAGCTATATTCGTGGAGAGGATTGGCACCCTCTCTGCTGGTATAGTAGAGTAGAAGAATGTTAGCTTGGGTCAATGTGAGAGATTGATACCGGTCGCCATTTTACTACCCCCCTAATAAATGAAGTTTTTCAGGTTTCCCTCATTCCTGCACTTAATGGTGGTCAGGGCCTATCAACGTAAGTCGTTCCTGAGTACAAATGCGGCCTGCTTAATAATAATATGCCGCCCCCTCTCCCGCACAAGTTTTCGACTTCGGGGCTAATCCTCATGATTATAATGAGGGGTAGAGATATTATTATTATTGACGAAAATGGATACTTGTGTACAAACAGTTTTTATTTGTTTAATAAATGCTTGAATGCAGTTTTTAAAATTACATTGGATAGCCCTGAATAGAAAAATATCTGAAAGAAAAGCTGCTCAGTGATATTCTTCAACCACTTTGTTTCAGAAAATAGAATTAAATTTTAATATTTGTGTTGAATAAATACTTTTCACCACTGGCGAATAAGTTTAAACCCCATACATACGCCGCTAGCTTTAACTGAAAAAAGTTATTCAAGTCAAAATATTAACATTTTATTATGATAACTGCATATCAAGTTTGACATTGAAATGTTTATTTGTTTAGTAGATAAAAAAGAAAATAAACTATATTTTTTAAAGTGGAAAGCTCTGTATCGGAAAACGGAGTGTTATAGATACAAATTTTATAAGAAAACCCCCTATTATTTTTTCATGCTCTATTTTTTCCCAAAGTTAGTAACGAAAAATCGGGTACATTCTGTATAAATTACCTCTAACTATTAATAATCTCAGAAACTGGATAATAGTAATAATTGTAAAAGTGCAGAAGAAAATAATTATCACAGTGGAAGGAGGGAAAAGTTGATAAATATTAAAATTTTGAAAATATACATAATATAATGAAACGTTCATACGAAATACAAATTAGCGAATAAGAATAGAAGTAAGTCCTAAAGTCCTACATTTTAGACACATTTTTTGAAAAAGTATATGTCAAGATTAACAATGCAGTAACACCAAATATGGTTTATCTGAGGTGCATTTAGACCAAACAATGATCCTGATCAATGATTCAATTACGTCTTTCTGAATTTTGTATGAACTGGAATACTGTAAATAATAGGACCAATAATTACACTTAGTTTCTTACGTGTAGATATAAATTTATTGGAACAACCAATCTCAAATTCTCTAATTTTCTCAAATCCGTTGTTGCCTGCATAGAACACCGTTGTTCGGCGCATGCAATCTCTCCCCTTTCGCCGACCACTGTCCGTTCTACAAGAACAAATCGCGTATCCCTTCTCCCGCGGAGAAAATAGTCCGAGGGCATACAAGATTTCAAAAATCCCTATCCTATAGTAAAGTTTTTCTATCCCAACGTACCTCAAATAACTGCAGATTTGAAAATATATGAAATGTTATTAATGAAATTCTACCAGCTTTACATAATGGTATCGATTTACAACAAAACAAAAAAGAAGAAGAAATACAACAATATTGTGTTATTAATTTGTTTTATTTCAACTGAAACAAAAGCCACTCTGCTTGAAACACCCGTTATGTAGAGGACGTATTGTAAAAGTTATTTATATATGAAGTAGGCGTTTAAGGCCCATAGCGTGAAGATAATAGCCCGGGGCTTAAACCGACGTTAAGTACCTATATTGTTTAGCTTAAAAATTACGTAGACATACAGGGTGATTCAGGTTTAATCTTGATTCACTTCAGGAATCGATGAAAGTTTAAAATAATGTTCATTTGTGATATAAACTTATTTCCTATAACGCATCGTTTTTGAGATAGAGGGTGTTGAAGTAGGATTTTTTTTCTCTCATAACTTTTGAACCACTTATCCGATTTAAGTGAAATTCGGAACACAAACACTCCTAATGATCTTACATAAGCTTCTTAAGTTTGAACGACCTACCCCTCTTGGAAGTGTATTTTGTATGCTACCCTCTCTTACTTTATTTCAAAGCTACAAAAAAATAATTAATTTCAATAAAACATCTGCACACCACTTTGACCTGATTAATTTCGAAACTTTTTCGTCTCCTGTTTTCTTTGACGTTTGGTCTTGTTTCTGAGATATTCAAAGAAATTGCTACAGTGTAGCGCACCAACCGGTTAAATTTCATTTAACGTTATAGCAACCCATAAAGACAAAACTGAGTGATTTGTGTAAACTGACGTTTTGGGCGCCGCGATAGCCGAGGTGGCTGGGAGACGACTGCTCGTGGAACCAGTCTGGATCGGCTATTTCGGTGTGGGTTCGAATCCCACTGTAGTACCATGGATGTTTGTGCTCGTCGAGAGATGCACCATAAGTCTTTAGGCTGCGGTGCATCCGGGGACACTGTCGGACGGCTCTCAAAAAAAACAACTGACGTTTGTGAAAATCATTGTAAAAAATATTATTTAAAGAGTGTTCTCCGTGTTAAGAAAAAATGCCAATAACCTCAAACATAATGTTAGTAACAACTACTTATTACAAGAATTACAACAAACTTATGAACTGATTTTGAAACTGTTAGAACAATAAATTTGAAAAAATAATGTCTATAGTTTGGAAGGCCGGAGAACTTATTATTTAATTATGTTTAGATTTAAAACTTGGAAAAACTGCATTATTGACGAAAAAATATTAGTGTCTTTGACCCTGAGAGTTCCTACTAAAATGATGAGGCATAATGTTTTTTTTTATGAACCACGGTCAGTAATTAATATAAAGTCACCCATTCATCACATTATAAGATGCTCCAATGATGTCATGTACTTAACTGACATTGATTTTTGCCTAACATTAACTCAATTTAAGAAGCATGTATTTGCATATCCTGATTTAATAGGTCCCCTGTAGATACGTATAATATACAATTAATATTGGTAGTCATGTACATGAATGTTATTATTATTATTTTTTGTTCTTTTTTTTTCTCTAAATACTGCCGTTTGACAACTGTGTATTAATTCTTGTGTACTGTATTATTTGATTTTCTACAGTAACGAGACTTGTCTGTTGGGAATACAGAAATGAGCTTTTACTTGAAGACCTGAATTGTACCTTAGTTTGCAAAACACAGGTTTGCATTTTATTGCAGTTGTACGTTTATATTTGAAATATACGTATTTGTAGAAAAACTATTCGTTTTAACAGTTTTTTTCATAAGGGTTTTTTGTTGATTTCGATCAGATATACAAGTCTCTTTGGTATCGGAACTTTTTTTTGTCATACAGATTTATAATGTGAAAGCAACTCGGTTTTTCAGCATATAGCATATAACTTGTTAAATAGCAATACTATATAAACATGTTACTAATGTGGACCCTGCTTAACAGTCGAGTCAAAATTGGCGACATTTTTGCCATTTGCCCCACTACTATGGCGGGACGGAACAGGCTGGTAGACCGTTCTCGTGCCCTGGATCGGACGCGGGGGTCCAAATGAGCATTACGTGCCACCGGGCATTGACAGCATGTAAAAGGAAACCGTGTATCCTGTAGTTTGGGGGATGCATTTGGAATAAGGCACGTCACGGACAGTGACAGCGGCACTACCTACTCGGGCTCCGGCCACCTTCTTGCTGCGTTTGCCATTTCGCCGCCACGCCGTCGTCCAGCCAGAGACTGGACGTTCCATTACAAGTATCACTGGTTATGCAAATGTGGTGTTTTCACGATAAAATATTCAAGTACTCTTCCCGTTCCGAGACAGGAAGGGGTTTAGGATGGAGGACCCTGCGGCATAGGTGGGGTGTTTATTTTGCATACACGCGTAGGTGCAGTCAACTCTAAAAATTCATTTTATACAAAAAGGTGCTCTTGATAAATTTGTTAATAAAACGTCGTTTTCGAAGAAAACGCAAAAAACTGTGGTAAAATCAACCAGGCGATCTCTGTAATAGTGCAAAGGGTGTCTCAAACTCAATAGTATCGGTCTACTGGATACAAAGAAAATAAATAAAATTAGGGTCACGTGTTGTTAAATGGGATGAGATTAAGTCCTATTTCAATCAAAAGTATTTGGGATTTGACAGAAACGACTAATGACGTCATCAATTATATTTTTCCAGAAACATACTCAATTTTTTGTTCCTGTTAAAAGGCTCTCTTTTTTTTAATAAACTTTTATTACAAAAATTTTTCTGTATTTTCCGTTTATAAGTTATAAGCAATATGCTCCTAAAGAGTCTCAAAAGAAATACCAACTAAAAATCAGATTAGCCATGGAAGGATAAACAGTAGTGTGAAAAAAATTGAATGTTCGTTGCGTAAATGTCACAAAATACTTGTGATTACTCAATACGAACGTCAATAGTATAACTTTTATGGTTGCAAAATGTTTTCTCATTCAGAAAAGTTGATATGTTACTAATTTACGACGAAAAAATAGAGAACTATGGAGTTATATCGAGAAAGAGTACCTTTACAAGATTGGAGGCGACCTTGCAACGAAATTAAGATACATTTTCTGCTCAGAATCAAATAATTGATCGAAGGGTAAGAAAGAATGTTAATAGAGCTAGACTGTTACAATTTTTCGAATAAAATCTACGAAAATCTATACGGCAGGCTATCCGGGAATTGAATTTGGATAAATGAACCGTTCAACGAATTTTAAAGACCAATGGGTACCATGACTACAAAATGTACAATTTGGAGCATTTGAGCTGAGCGTCATATTGAAAACAGACTTAATTACATAGCTGAAATTGTAGTAAATGTAGAAACTGTTGATCAGAACCTTTTTCGATACGTTTTTTGGACGGACGAAAGTCGGTTTGTCAGTAATGGTTTGCCAGGCGCAACGAGAACTACTGGTCCATTGAAAATCCCACCATTGTAAACCAGTTCAAAACCAAGGCCACTTTGGAGTAGATGTATGGTGGGGTCAGCATCATCGGCTGGCATTTAATTGGGCCTTATTTTTGTGAACATACATTGTACAGCGTGAGTTACCTAAATTTCCCACAAGAAGAATTTTCGGTACATCTGGAGGTTATGCCTTTGCAGCTAAGGAGAAACCTATTGTTTCAGCACAACGGAGCTCCACCCCACAAGGCCAGGATTGTGCAGCAATATTTAGAAAAATGGACTGGGGTTAATAGACGTACTCAGTGGCCCAGAAAGTCACTAGATTTAACACCCGTCGATTCTTTTTATGGGAGGTTTTTAAAAATGAGGTTTACGAATCAGCGTCGTGAGATATTAATCGTTTGAAGGAAAAAATCACAAATATTTGTAATGAGTTAAACGGCGAAATGTTAATAAACACAGCCCACAAAGAAGTAAAGTGAAGATTGGATATGTGTCTTGAAATGAGAGGAGGTCATATAAAGATTAGAATGTAATATGTATGTAGTATGAGGGCGTACGCCTCATTTTATAAGTTTAGTTACTTTTATCATCACTTTCGTTTTAACTATGTTAAAGAATTATCCTTTTATTTATTCTTGATGAGAAATAAGCACTTTAAACCACGAATACTCTTTTGATACTCTTTAGAACGATATTACTTATAACTTTTAAATGAGAAGTAATACAGACAAATGTTTCTATTAAACTGAGTTAGATAAATGAAGATTTACATATCACGTGATTTAGAATGAAAAGTTTCGCTGGCAACTAGCGTTCTCTACAGGATCCCCAAACACGACCTTGTATAAAATTTTAATGAAGTATGTTGTGCTTTAAAAAATTACGCCCAAAATTTGATTTTATAAAATTAAAAAATTCCCTTATTATCCACAACAATTTTTTTAAAAATTCGCTACGAACTTTCCACGATAAGTAGCAACAAAAAATGTTTTGGAGGATATAGGAAGATCATTAAAAAAAAATTATTTATTGAAATAAAAAAAATCTAACAAATAAAACTGTCAAATACAACATAGAAATATAGGGAACAGTGTTCTTTAAAATATGAAAAAAATATAATTTGTTATTATTTAAAGGCAATTATTTACAACAGCGTAAAACTCCACTACTAAGTTGAAGAACCTAATCCTGTTATTCTGACTAATTTGAAATGGTTAGGTTAGATTATAAATGGTTAGGATTGAATCATACAAAAATTTACTTTACATTTTTCAAGATATTATAGATATATTTGGTACAAAACATTCCTGTTCGTAATAATATAGTTCTAGCAGTAACCTCTGCATCGAAGCGGCAGCGAATTACTTTTACTTTCAAAAGCGTTCTAGTTGTCACATCATTCAGTGATTTGCGCCGTAGGATTTTCTTTCCTTTTACCAATCATCTAAATGCCGATCTGGCCGATCATGTAGAGGTAAAACTGCTTAATTAGTCGTTAGACGTCTGTTATTTAACAATCTCGATCAGGCGAAAAAGTCGAGAATGCAGTCAGCTGGAAGAGCGCGTTCTACTTTCTGTCGCCTCGTGAGTCTTCCGTCATAGTCCAAGTCCGAGGAGGCACCGCAGACAACGGGTTGGCTTAATTTATGCAGGAAGGCAGGGTCGTCGCGCAGTGGGGTCTTTAATAATATTAAACAACCAAAAATAAGTGTTTCCCTGCAAAATAATGAAATTATCAAAACAATTATGTATATGTACCTATCCTAAAGATTTAGCAAGGAATGGAATTCTAGAAATAGTCTAGAAAAATTTTTTAAATTTTCAAGGACAATTTTTGATGTCAAAAGCTTTACTGAGGTACACAATTCAAGTTGGTGTCAATTTTTTAAGGTTATGTATTACTCAAAATAGTAGTTGGAAGTTATTATTATTATTTTTTGAACACTCAAACTCGTGTCTACGCCGTCAGCATCCGAGTTCAGTGCTGCCAGTTGTTACCTTTCTAAATAACTAAATAACTGTAAGCAACTGACGTTATGACGGACAGAAACTGCAATAGAAAATAATTTTATAAAAACATGTTTTTAATATAAATTAGGTACCTATTGGTTTTTCTGTCTTATAAAACGTACATAATAAAAAATAATTAAAAATATTAATCTAATGGGTATGAAGAATTTTTTAAAGTGATTTCAGATTTTTAATAAGTAGGTCTTTCTACTGAATGTCGAGTTTCACCGTCAATCGTCCCAGGAACATGGTACTCCAATATTGAACAACTCATCAGAAGGACGTCCAAAACAAAATAAAAGGAGAAATCTTTGGCGACAATCTATCTACTTCATCTAGAATATAGAATATGGAATTATGAGGAGGGAAAAACGCTACATCACTTAGGCTACATTGGGTCCCTTGTATTTCCTCCCATTAGGAGATCGATCCACCTAAGTCACTAACCAACCTATTAAAGAGAAAATGGTGACTTTGCTTAGGCAGATCTTTCTAATGTAGACCATAGAAGGCCAAACACTATCTCGTCTTCCTGTTCGCAACCCCTACAAAGAGATGTAAACCCTTCCTCACATAGTAAAGGTATTTATTTAGCCAACAGTGTCTAATTTGAGTACATGTCACCAGGCAAAGATTTATTCTAGACATGGCCAGGTACTCATTAGCAAATTGACAGTTATTTGCTTCATCTCGTCACTCTTTGTGGGTGTGATAGCATCAGTAAATACTGACAACGGAAACATACTGGAAGGACCAGGCGCAAAAATATTGAGACTCAATGAAATTTGGTTAGCTTTATTATTGCCATTGCACCTCGACTGAGGCTATGCCAGTACCTGGTGGCCTTCCCATGCTGATCTATTTATTGTCTTATGATTACGTAAGATCAGTAATGATTATTTACTGTCTGTGTAGATTTTGATCGATTTATCCGTTGTATGGTTACGGGCAATTCCTTTAGCGGATATGGTAATACCATAATTCCGTTTGTACAAAGTAGCATGCCTATATGTACTTAATGATCTAAAATAGCTCCCACATCTTGCACCTTCTTTCCTTTTTTGATCTTCCTGTCAAGATGTTGATTACATCCTCACTGGCGGTCTCCTCCTCATTCCTAATGAGTATTGTGTAAGATCTGTCAGTGTACTCTATATACGAGGATGTACTGACAAGATAGGTTTTAAGAAAACACAGTACTAACACCATCTATACCTAAGACTAACAGCAAAAGAGTAATACATTCCAAGATCCTGATGTACAATATCACTTGCACATGCGGTAGGATATGTATTGGACGCATAATTATGAAGTTGAAAGAACGAAAGATATATTAAGGAATCACAGCATTGAGAAGTCAACAGTTGCCGAACATAGGGCGAATACAGAGCAATACATATAGACTTGGACAAAGTCAAGATTTTCTTGGCAAAAATGTGTATCCTATGATTTTTTATTATCAATCTTACCTACAACTGTAAAATCGGAGAAGGCCTTCTCGACGGATGAAACGTAAATCACCAAAATTTGTCCGACTTTGTTTTTTTTTCCAAAATATGAACAAAAAATAAATTTCATACATATGATCATTCATATTAATCATAATGTAACTTTTTTTATATTTACCATTCTGTAAATAAATAAAACTTGAAATTGTATTAATTTTTCCTAATATATCGACATTGCCGACACTGCCGACAGCAATCGATTCCGGGATAAATCCCGGGATTCGGGATTATAAATTTCTAATCTCGGAATCCCGGGATTGAAATTTTTCCGATTGACAGCCTTAAATCATACCCGTCCTAACCTAAAATAAAAATAAAATGTTCGCTTCGATTTTTTAATAAGTTCCGTCGCATGTTTCAAGAAAAATGATAACTTCTTCTCATTTTCCCAAAATATTGTCTTATACTCTTTTTCTGAATCACCGTTAAATTGGCAAAAACTGAGAGTTATAAACAAAAAGGAAGGGAATTCCAAATTATTGACCAACTTTTAAAATGTATTTGCATGATACACATTATTTTGCTATTCTAACCCCCACATTTTAACAATTATTTTCACATACTTATAAATAAAAGTGAACCATTTTACATGCAGAACCATGTATGTTATAACAATATTTACATCCACAGTTGAATTTAAAACATACATGGTTTTAAAGATTTCTGTACCTAATAATTTGTTGGTTAGGCCTCTTTCAGCCGTTATATTATATTCGTTTTACTTCGGTAACTTTGAATATTCGCAGGTGACATGAGGTAGCATTGCCGTTATTTGCTAAACACTATATTATTCAGTTCTTAAATGTCCAAAATTATTTGTAATTTTAAAAAACACTATTTCAAGGATACGACAGCCTTAAAGGGATTTCTAATAACTCTCTAATGGTTCTACTGCAAGCAGCGCAATCATACGGTTTCCTCTACAATTAGCAAATAAAAGTGAACAATCTTACATGCGGAACCATTTATGTTTATAACAATATTTTTATCTGCAGTTGAATTAAAAAAAATACGCATTTTGAAAGATTTCTGTACCTAAAAATTTGTTGGTTAGACCGCTTTCAGCCGTTATACATTCGTTTTACTTCGGTACCTTTGAATATTCGCAGGTGACATGAGATAACATTGCCGTTATTTGCTAAACTCTATTATCTATTATTCAGCTCTCAAATGTCTAAAATGACTTGTAATTGAAGACTCTGATGCAAGAAGGGGATATGTGCAAAATTTTGAAAAATGAGATTATTCTGTGTATAGGTAACAGAACATGCCTTTCACTGTGGTGCAAATATGGTACATGTGCGATGAATAGCTATCGAGTTATAACAGAAAAACACATATCCCCTATGATGTACTGGTGCAAGAATGGTATATGTGTCGTGGTTCTTATCCCGTTCTTGCACCACGAATAATTGTACTTTTAAGACACGTCGATCACATCTCTCTGCAGCCGTTAAACAGCCATGTTTGTTTACTTTTTTAGTCAGTATTGTTTTTCCAGCAGAGTAGGAAGGTATCGCGCGTTAAGGTCGTGTTTGTTTTTTATGTGATTTTCTAGTAGGCAAGCCAGCTATTAATTAATTATTATGAAGAAACGTGGTGAAAATACAGGACTAAGTGATGATGAGAAAACTGAATGTGAAAGCGAAAAAGAGGAGAGTGAGTGAGAGAATAATAAAGATGAAGTTACCTACAAAAGTATTGTGCCTATTTGTTACTTATCCCTTTCTTGCACCTTCGTATATAGCAGAAATTAGAAATCAGTTAACATATACCTTTTTTGCACCACAAAACTATTTTCCTAAATTTCTAGTTTATTTCTGCGCGTAACTTTATCTAATATAGACAAAAATATTTATCTCCTCTATCCCTACCTCGAATGACATTAAAACCAATCTAAAAAAAAATAAAAGTTTTTTACCTCTCCTATAAAATCTAAGAAATGTTACTTATCTCCTTCTTGCATCAGAGTCTTCAATTGTAAAAAACACTATTTCAAAATATGGCGCTCTTAAACGGATTTTCAATAACTCTCTAATGATTGTGCTGCAAGCAGCAACTGTAAAAACGCTATTTCAAGAACATGGCGCTCTTAAACGGATTTCCAATAACTCTCTAAGACCCCTTTTATGCACGCGTTTTTCTCCTCTCAACGCGGAGTTGACAAAAACGCCGCGTTTCAAGATACCCTGAACAGAGTTACTACATTTATGCATTTTGCACTGGTTTATTTGCTCTCGCGTTTTCAATTCTGTCGCGATGGCTTTACAGAACGCTTGGCGACACGCGTTCCGAAAAAGTACGAAAGTACATCGGCGTTTTTATGCAAAGCGCTCTTTGTCGCAAGTCCAGTGGCTCTGTCTGTCAAGAGTAGTTTTAGCACAGTTTGTTTTAGTTTTAGTTTAGCTGTTGATCAAGCGGGACATGGATGCAATGGACGCAATTGATATTGAAATATTTATTGATACCATCAGACCAAATCTTGTTATATGGGATTCATCATCAGAATATTATAAAGATACACCGATCTATTTTCATGTACTTCACTGACTACTGTGTGGCATGAAACTGGCGACAACTGATAGAATACGCGTGCATAAAATGGAGCAGAAATATGCACGCGTATTCTATCAGTTGCCGCCAGTTTCATGCCACACAGTAGTCAGTGAAGTACATGAAAATGGATCCATGTATATTGTATTTGCGCTACAAAAAAGGCGAAAGAGGCGTTGGGCAGTACATCCAATTAATAGAAATAGAATTCAAAAAAGTGCATTTTATATTTTATATGGAGATTTACAAAAAGATGGTGACAAGTTTTTTAATTAGGTGCCATCCATAAATTACGTCACACGAATTTTAGGACGTTTTAACCCCTTCCCCCGTCCTTGTCACAGGTTGTCACATTTTCAGAACCCCCTCTCCCGTGATGTGACATCACACATTTTTCAAATTTATGTATGTATTTTAAAATAATCAAAAGAAAACAGTTATTTTTATTTTTTTCTTACTTTTATTATATAATATTTAATAAAATCAACATAAAGTCAAATATTAGAAGCAGAAAAAACAAACGATTAGTTATAAAGCAATAAACGTCCATGGATTTTGGTAAATTTTTAAAGTTTTTTATTTACATATAAATTTCGTGTTATGGATTTTGAATTTTAACATGTGATGTCACAAAGTTTTTGACCCCCCCTGCCCCTTGCCACACTATGTCACATTCCGCTGATACCCCCCCATTAACATGTGACCTAATTTATGGATGATCCCTTACTTTCGTATGTCACAGTCATATTTTGATGAATTAATTATACAGTGTGTCCACGGATGAAGTTGACAAGAGGAGAAACTCTATTGTTTTTGACTTTATCGAAAAATGTTCTGCTTCCCGAAAAAATGAAATTCTCATAGAAACTTTTTAGATCAGATATACAGGGTGCTCATAAATCAAGAAAACAAGAAAATACTCAAGAGAAAAGTACCATTATTATTGTATACAACATTTTTATGAAACAAATCTGTTTATAACTTCAAATAGAGTCCCAATATAAATTTTAAAATCAAAATTTAAATTTTAACATTTGCTCTACCTCTACCTCTCACCTCAACACATTTCCCGCTAACTTAATAAATTGTTCGAATAGTTAGCGGCTCATTCAGTTCATGTATTCCTTGGCGTATGTGCTCTTTTAATACTTCCCTATCATGTGGCAAACCATTTGAATAAATGTTTTGTTTTAGGTCACCTTGGAGAAAAAAGGCAAGGGGTGTAAGGTTAGGATTGGGCCAAATCTTCCTGTGAGCAGGACAGCCGTGCTGTTTTCAAAACATTTTTGAAACATTTGGTTTATCATTTTTAAACTGCTGTCCTGCTCATTTTACAGCCTTGCTCAGACAATGGTGAACGGTGGATTGGAAGATTTGGCCCATTATCCTGCTAGACCACATGACTTTATTCCTAAAACAAAAGGTTTATTCAAATGATCTGCCACATGATATTAAAAGAGCGCATAAAAGAAGAAATAAACTATTCGTAGAGTAAAAGTCAAAATTGAAATTTTGATTTTAAAATTTGTATTAGGACTCTATTTCGGGTTATAAACAGATTTGTTTTATAAAAATGTTGTGTAAAATAATAAATAATGGTATTTCTTTCTTGAGTATTTTCATGTTTTTTTAATTTATGAGCACCCTGTATATCTGATCTAAGACGTTTCTTTGACAGTCTCATTTTTCCGAAAAGCAGAACTTTTTATAAAGAGTGGCATTTTTCGATAGAGTCAAAAACAAAGACTTTCTCCTCTTGTCAACTCCATCCGTGGACACACTGTATAACATATAACAGGATTTGGTCTGATGGTATCAATAAATATTTCAATATCAATCCATGTCCCGCTTGATCAACAGCTAAACTAAAATTTAGTTAACAAACTGTGCTAAAACTACTCTTGACAGACAGAGCCACTGGACTTGCGACAAATACGCTTTGCATAAAAACACCGATATACTTTCGTACTTTTTCGGAACGCGTGTCGCCAAGCGTTCTGTAAAGCCATCGCGACAGAATTGAAAACGCGAGAGCAAATAAACCAGCGCAAAATGCATAAACGTAGTAACTCTGTTCATGGTATCTTGAAACACGGCGCTTTTGTCAACTCCGCGTTGAGAGGAGAAAAACGCGTGCATAGAAGGGGTCTAATGGTTGTGTTGCAAGTAGCAATTGTAAAAAATACTATTTCTATACTAAGAATACTACGGCGCTCTTAAACAGATTTCCAATAAGTCTCTAATGGTTAAACTGCAAGCAGCGCAAGTCATACGGTTTTCCTCTACCGTCAGCAGTTCTACATGCGGTACGATAAATCGTTACGTGTATAGCACGTTTTATGGCAGTCCACCCTGTATAAGCAAACTTTCCATATATTAAATTACTTGAAAACCGAGCGGCTTCCTAAGCGCCGGGCCTGCACATAGAGGCAACGAATTGATCTGGACGTGGACAACGCAGAACGGCCTCCAAAGTTGTGCCGAACTAATTTCGTAGAAGTTCCTCTGCCGCAAGTCGGTACCGCCGCCGCCGCCGCGGCCGTCGGCGCACGGCGCGCAGCGAAGCAGGAACTCGAAGTCGAGGAACGTGAGACCGCGACGGGTTCGACCGTCGATAATTACATGCCGTGTAGCGAACGCCGTAAATTGTGAAAGCGGGCGTTCGGGGGCCCGGGGGGCGGACGGGGGCCCGGTCGGCGCGTTATGGGGGACCTGACAACGGTCCCGGCAACGGCCGTGGGCGAAACGCCTCCCCCAGGTCGGCGGGTATTGCCAATTTCGGACGTGGATATTCTAGAGAGACATCGGGGATAATGTATGTTTTTTTTCGGTGCTGCTTTCATTAGCGGGATACGGCTTATTCTTCATTTACGACGAGTGACGTGAGTCGCCAACGAATTATAAAATCAGCAGATTTTACTCTCCTTGCTCTATTTTGTCACTAACAGAGTCGTAAAATGAAGTCAAAGTATTTACAATCCAAAAGTTTTAGACCCTAAAAATAATCTTATTCTTAAAGAAGCTTTAATTTTATTTGAGTATTCTAAAAGCTGTAAACAGCATCTGTAAAGCGTTTGTAAAATTTAATTGCTTAAGTTTTATCTGGATTAAAAATTGTTATTTATAATTTCTTTCTACACCTATTCAACGATTACTATGTTTTATTTCTGTAATCTACAGAATCTCTCAACGTAAGCAGATTAAGTATAACACTCAAGGGTATAACTCTCGCTATTACTCTAAGATTCTATTACATTTTTTTATTCTCCATGCCAAGACAAGTAAAAATGTTAATCAGTGTTTTTTTTTTCGTACAGTAAAATATAAAAATGTTTTAATATCCGTTTCTATCAAAGTACCTAAGCCGATTCTTTACTTAATAACATATTATTTTAATATTGTTAAGAACAAAGGCAGTTTTCACTTGAACGATTTTTCTATTTACCGATTTTCTGAGTACCCTGTATATGCAACATGAAAGTTCTTCATGCCAACCGCATTTTAAAGAGAAACAAAAATTTTAATCAAAAATGCCTTTTTTCTATAAAACGAAAAATAAAAATATTTTCTCCCTTTTCGACTCTAGCCACATACTAACCGCATACTTATCCATTTTTTAAGTCACAGAACAGTTCATAAAACTTCAATATGATATTTTCACAAATGTTAATAATTTTAGGATAGCAAAATTTCTGAAATATTAAGTTTATTTTAGATATTTATGTCAAATTAATTGTTTGAACTTAACATACTCTGATCTGATCTTAGATTTGTAAAATTTGAGCAATATTTAAAATTTGTTACTATATTATACCAAATATTCTCTTGTAATTCTTAAATTATATAATCTACAGTATCTTGAATATTACTACATAAACTGACACCCAAATTTAAACTAAACGTATTCAAAGGAAAATAAATTTATTTTAGTTGGAAAAAAATCATAGTGGCCTTTGTTCATTCGCTTCCAGAGAATCGGATTATGGAGACGTTTCGAAATTAAACATTTAGGTATAAAATTTTATGAAAACAAAATACGTATGGAAAAGTACAGTACAGAAGCCAAAAACAAACAATAAACTAAGAAAAATAGAAACTATTCAAAATTTTGTCTTTAAAAACGATTTACCAACGTTGGAAGATAAGTAATGCGATATGTTAGTTAAAGTGAAATATTTCCTAAAATCGGCAAAAACACATTGAGTTCATAACATGAATTTTCTGTACAGGAAGGTCCATCGTTGACGACTATGATATCGACTACAAAGAAAAAATTATTTACCTGAGCAAAACATGGATTAAGTCGGGGCACATTGCTCTGATGCCACGCCATGCGCCATGTGATACAACGTCAGAAGAATCTGACACCGTGTATTCTTATGTATTTTTATATATTGTATGCATACTGCTCTGACGCTACATTACGCCACGCCACGCCATGCCATACGTGTCGCAAATCCCCTCTTGTTAGATTTCCATCACGTCGGGTGACGTGGTGTCGCGTGGTAGCAGTGAATATGAGGCATAAAATGATAGAAAATATTGACAACATTTTTTATTTCAAAGATTTGCAAGCATGAATGTCTATAGTAAAACCTAAGCGTTATAGAGTACAAATTATGAGCATATTGTTAATGAAACAACATAAATTTTAACGACGCTAGCTAAATAGATTAGGTTATAAATGTATTCATCCTCGACTCACAATTTGAGACAATTTGAGTGTGACCTTCTTCTGATATGAAATATTCCTTAAATTGATGGAATTGTCGAATGTAACGTAACGTGGCATCGCATGGCATGGTAACAGTGTGCACACATGCCACACCACGTCACGTGGCATGGCGTGGTGTGGCGTGGCGTGGCATCAGAGCAATGTGCCTCCGGCTCTAACGCTTTAGTATACCAGACAGTAAGAGCATAAATATGCTATGTCTATTTATAATAGGTACAATAAAAAAAATGTTACGTTAACACTAATGAAACTTTTAAAACAAAAATCTCCATTCACATCTATACAGAGTGTAACAAGTTAGTAGGTCAAGCCGTTAACAACATATTCTTTGGACTAAAATACAAGGTGTCAAAATAATAAAATGATTTTCATTGATAGCTCCGATAATTTTAAAGATATTTGTTTGAAATTTGGCACGTATTTTTATCTTAAGTCGGTACACTAACTCGGTAATTCTGGTCTAAAGTATCAAAGCATGAACGTGGGAAAAAGGGATGTTGTAGTGTACACGGACTCCCCTATTTTTTTTTTAGATTGAACGTAGTTCCATTCCATATTTTTTTTCACTTTTGTAAGATTTTGATTTGATGCTTGGTTTACGAGGTATTGCAACTTTTTTGGATGTGTGGAAATTAAATATTGCTACGTATTAAATGGTCATTGCCATATTTTATTCAGTAAATTGAGATCAACAAAACGGCCAGCCCCGACCAACATTGAATTAAGTCCACAATATCTGCCCATACATTGTTTATTATTAGCTTTTGTAAATGTTTTTACTGTATTGTATAGGTATTTAAGATAATAATCAATTTTCCCACAATTTCTATCAATGATCAAATATCTAGGTATGCTAATGAACAATTCCATAATCAGAGCTGTATTCAATAAAAGTCATACTTGGTTTAATGAAGTACTTAAATTCACTTTTGAAACTGTGGAAACTCGAAAATTCAACCACAATAGATCTTATTTGTCCTATTATTTCATTTTTAGGATTGCTCTCTCAGCTGGCCTCCTTTAAGTTGAGTTGAATATCTGACTAAATTACTAAATACATTATATTAATTAAAATTATTTGAAATTAAATATCGAAAATGTCAAAAGTGATGATTAGATAAAGGGTAGATTTTTTTATATAATAGGTGAATCTCGTGTCTTTAATATCTTGACATATCAAACATCACTTTTGATATTGTCGATATTTAATTTCAAATAATTTTAATTCATATTATAATTTTTATAGTTAGATATATCCAATCCTAAAGCAGGAACTTAAGTAATTGTAGAATGTTTTCATTAAACCAGATGTGACTATTTATTGTAAATTTAGCTAGATTAATTGTTATTTTTGATAATTATTGAATAGAATTTTGTCTATGGAATTATTCAAAAGGATACCTAGATATTTGGTATCAGAGAACAATACATATGAGAAGAATAGAAATAGTAGGAAAATTGATTTATAATTGCTTAAATACTTTTACAATACAGTAAAAAAATAGTTTGTGTTCTTTGGGTATCCTTGAAAAATGTCCAGGTGACATTAGATGACATTCCCGTTATTTGATAAACTTTATACGTATATAATTCAGTTATTAAATGTTTAAAATAATTTGTTTCCGTGTTTCACTATTTCATTTCAAGAATACGGGGCTCTTCAGAAAAATCGATGTTCTGAATTCGCTCCTGGCATTCACCTCATGTCCTTAAAATATTCCTGGTCTACTAATATCCTTAATACCAGCAGAAATTCTTCTTCACACGTTAGTTTCTGGACGTACTAACAAACTTTCATTGTCCGTGAAAAGACGAATCTAATCGAATTCGTGGCGTACAATAAAGCGCAGGCCGGTAGGGAAAGTCGCGACCAAGGCCTCCGGCCGACGATGGAAGATGGCCGCGACCGTCTCGCGTTTCGCCCGAATGCGTAAAATGTAATTAACGAAAAAAACGCACTTCCGCCCGTCCAGGCAATTACCCAGACCCAGGGCCCGGCGAAATTTAATATCCCTGGATGTGCCGGGCCCAGTTGTGCACTTTCTGTCCGAACCAATAACCACCCGAAGTGTCAGGTCGGCGGATAGTCCCGGACAGTTTTCGTGAAAGAGGCCCCCAGAACGCTCCGGAGGTATTTCGCAACGGTGTTGTACAGACGCGGCTGAGAGTTAGCTTTGCCTCTTATTGAATTGTTTTGTTCAATACAACAAAGCACGTTGTATCTACTATTTCAGACATACAGGGAGTCCGGAACTTATGAACAAATATTTCAGGGGGTGATTTCACGTCAAAAAAATAATAAGAGAACTTCTTATAAATACAGGGTGTCCTGAAAGTCCATCAGGAAACTCTGGGAGGTGATTCTACGGGTTAAAGTAATAACAGTATGTACTAGAATTGTTTTTGAATTGTCAATTGTTTGCAAGTTACAGCTTGTCAAAGTTCAATTTTTCTTATTATTCTTTTTAAATATCTTATCTTATTTAATTTAAGTTCGATTATTCTCTCATTTGGCACACCCGCTAAGTAGATCAAGCTCTGTTGGACCAGTCAAAGAAAAGTTTTATCATGCGCCGATAGAGAGAACTTTACCTAAAACTCAGAATTGGTTTCATTCATAATTTTTTTTCTTTCTATAGTCGACTTTCAAAATTGTAGAGAGTGACTAATGTTATAAACCTGCTCACCAGAAAAGAAGTACAACTGTGAAACGGAAAGTGATGTAAACTCCCGGAAGGAAGATTGTAATTTTAAAATGAGTTTTCCAAAAAAAAAATTATTGCTATATCTTACAAAATGAAACTTAGTCCGTATAAATGAAATCGAAAAGATTATACTGATAGAAAGGACGAAATAGTGATATGGCGAAGAAACTATTTAAAAAAATATATTATAAAATAAGAATCTGGATCGAAGAATATATTAAATTTTGACGAAACTTGGGTGTATGAAGGTCATACGGAAAGCGGTACGATATGATATAATAAGTGTTAATCTGTGACCGTTATAGTGACAGTGAGGTAACCAATAGTAAATAGTGTGTGTATTCTAAAGCCTTTTGTCCTTTTGAATGCGGAATTCGCAAATATTTGCGCGATTTATTTAATGGTTGCAAAATCTCTATTTGTAACAAATTTTGTCAACTACCTATAACATTATCTATGATTTTCATCATGAACTGCCATGGTAGATTATCATAAGCTCAAAACAAATTTATTAACACCACATAATAATGAAAGGGGCAATAATATTTGTAGTGTTTGACAGTTTCGTAAATTGCAATTGTCAAAAGTTGAGATTTTTCCGCCATAAATAATTAAAATAGAAGTTTCAAAATTCGTTCAAAAATCCATGAATTTCGCATCTATGAGGATAAGGCTTAAGTGTGATATTCGCGGAGCGCGTATCAGGTAGGTGTAAGTGGGTGGTGGTGAACAATCGCCGTCCATAAGGACAGGGGCACATTTAAAGTAATGTTCAGGTTCAGCCGACGTCAACTTATATTTGATAATTTTAGGTAATCATACCACCCGTACCTTCCGTACTCATCTCTGTGTTGTGAATTAGTCATTCTCTATTATTTTCGATCTTGGGTAATTGATAATACAAGATAAAAACTATATATTTTGAAATAATTCTTATTATTTTTATTATTTAAAAGGACGGCATTCTAATTTGTAGAGAGGATGGCACAGGTGGCACATTTAAAGTAATTGTTAATATGCTAGGTTCAAAGGACGTCAACTTATTTTTGATAGTTTTGTGTGCTTTAACTCTTCTCAAGTGGCACGCTTAGGTCACTTTCTATTATTTTCGACCTTGGATAATTGATAATACAAGATAAAAACTTAATTTTGAAATATTCTTATTGTTTTTATTATCTAACGCCTCGAAATTGGTAAAAACTCTTATATCACTGTTTTTACTCTAAAAATAATGAATGTTATGTAATGCAGTTATTTTTGTGATTTTTGTATATATTTTATATCTGATCTCATTTAAATTTAGTACGCCTATGAAACGTTGCTCCCCGCACGCTTCGCCCGTCGAGCTAGTCTACAAGCTAGCGATTACTCACTCTACAATTTCGACCGTTGACTATAGACATCACAAAAATTTAAGCATTATTGAGAAGTATTAGAAAAGATTATATAATACTTTTTACTAAAACCGATAAATGTAACCGTTTAGCAGTAAATCGCTGTTGTAACAAAAATTGTTTTTATATATATTTTTTCGGCTTTGTAATATCATGTAATACCATCTCTTGTAAAACCAACTTCTTGAGTAAATAAAATATTAATAAATGCATTATCCTCGTCATATTTTTTCATAATGCTATTACGGAGCCGTAAACGACACATGGATCCTCATGATAAAGGGCTTGAATCTTTTGCACTTAAAGTGGATGAAGAATTTGCTCGTGGAAAGCTTTCCAAACTAAAGAATGAGCAGCAATTATTCTTCTTGTACTGATAACTGCATTTAGCACTATTTCTTCTATTTCTGGAGTTCTTGTGGTTTTTGTTTTCCCATGTCATAATTATCATTTTTAAAAGAACCATGCCGCCTCAAACGTCTATGAATGTTAACAATTATTTGGGCATGTGGTAATCTTCTATTAGGATATTCGTCTCTATGTAATATTGATCAGCTTGTTCTGCATTACCATTTGCTTGTCTATAACAAAAATGCATGTCACAGTATTCAATTGACCATTGCTGGGCTACTTCTCAAATTATTATGGTGAAAAATCAAACTTATACATGCTTTAAACAATTTCTGTTACAATTTGTTGTACCAAAATTACTAATGACCTTTATTTGAAGCATGGCAACTTGATTAATTATAGAAAGAATTATTAAAAATTTGATGTTTAATAAAACTTTAATAGTGATTTTCTGCTCAAAAGTTATGCTTGAATAAAGAATACATATTTTTTTCTAATATTGTTACTCTTTTCAACAATGTTAAAATTTCTGTGATGTCTAGCAAGAAAAATTATGAATAAAACCCAAATGTGTGCCAAATGAGAGAATAATAATCGTTATTAAATGAAATAAGTTATTTAAAAATAAAAATAAAAAAAAACAACTTTGGCAAGCTGTAACTTGCAAACAATTGACAATTCGTAATTTTTTTTATTACATACTGCTATTATCTTAATTCGTAGAATGACCTCCCGGATTTTCTTGGCGGACTTTCAGAACACCCTGTATACGGAGCGAAATGGACCCTACGACCCAACGATTCGAGATAAAGTAATTACATTTGGACCAGTAAGTGAGATTTTTATGCTGAATTCGAAAATTTACACGAACTTTAGGCAATTGATTCAGAAGTGTATTAAACAGGGCCAGCTTAGGTTATTTTCAGCCCTAACTTTTTTTGTTAGAAATTATTTTTACCATTGAACAACAGACATTCAAAATCTATCGTATTTCACATTGAAAAGGTGTTCGATAAAATGCACTGTTTTCGAGTAAAAAGGATTTAAAGTGGTACATACAGATTGGTATGTAGCTTAATGAGCATATTTTTTTGTTCCCAGGTATACCAAGTTCACCAATATATGTAGAATATATCGCTAGCTTGAAGACACACGCGACGGGCGAAGCGTGAGAGGGGTAAAATTTCATAGGCGTACTAAATTTGAAGGCGATCAGATATAAAAAATATACAAAAATGGCAAAAATAATTGCATTACATAATATCCATTATTCTTAGTAGAAACAGTGATATAACAATGTTTGCCAATTTCGAGGAGTCAGATAATAAAAATCATAGTTATTTCCAAATTTAAGTAATAGAGAGTGACTTGAAAGGAGTTCAAAGCACACAAAATTATCAAAAATAAGTTGACATTGAGTGAACCTAGCACATTAACAGTTTAATTTAAATGTGTCCCCTGTGCTATTCTCTCTACAAATTAGAATGCCATTATTTTGGACAGCGATGGCTCACCACCAAACAGTTACACCTACTTGATCCGCACTTCGCGTATATCACACTTAAGCCTTGTCCATGGACACGGATTTTTGCACGAATTTTGCAATTGTTTTAATTATTTATGGCGGGAAAATCTCAAGTTTTAAGTCAAATTTTGCAAAACAGTAAAACAGTACCAATATTATTACGCTTTTATTATTATGTGTTACTAAGTTTATTTCGAGCTTCTGACAATCTACTATGACAGTTTCATGATGAAAATAATAGAAAATGTTATAGTTAACAAAAATTCGATACAAGTAGAAATTTTCCTACCATTAAATAAATTACGAATTTCGCATCTATAAGAACAAAAGGCTTATTAGTTACTAGCACAGTCATTATAACGGTCACACATTAACACTTATTATATCATATCGTACCGCGTACCGCTGTATGACCTTCATGTGTCCATGTTTCGTCAAAAGTTAATATATTTTTCGATCCAGATTCCGACCTTTTAATATTTAATTTAAATAGTTTCCTCGCCATATCCCTATTTCGTATTTTTTTGTCAGTATACTCTTTTTGATTTCATGTATAACATTCACATACCATAATTCATATATCACGCAAAATTCGCAAAAGCACCCTTGTTATATATTCTAGCAATCCAATTTTTTTTTACCTAAAACTTATTTTCCTATCATCTTTCTTGCGCCAGTTTCCACTATTTTCCGTTTTGCAGTTGTGCATCTTTACCACTCTTTTTTGTACGATACACATACATATTTCAACATCACACTCATATTTTGACAACGCGTCCTAAACCCCTCATACATGTCATCATCCGATATTCCTCACTTGTTAAATTAGGGCTTCTACGATTTTGATAAGACCCTGAAGAGCGTAAACTATTCTCCATTCTAAAGAACACAAAATCACTATTAAGTTAATTACATTTATAATTAAATTAGCGAAAAGATATACCCGAAATTTGGCCTGCCCTAAAGATATATCCGCCTATGATAGAGCTCGAAATGGAACATGGTTAACTTCTTCGATCTGGCGCATGCGTATTTGCAGAAGCCGAAGCTGTGTAATCGGGTATGCTCTCAGAGATATGTGGCACGTGATTTTATAGGAAAAATATACGGGCTGCATGTACCTATGTTTCTTTGTGTCAACTGCTATAAATTGTGAAGGGGTTTATAACATGGATCACTCTCTACATTTTTGGCCGTTGGGTATAGATAGAAACACTTCCTTGCTATTTTAGTTTATGTTATCAAAATTGACAACACTAACAGTTAAGTTTCATTGGTATTGGCGTCGATAGTCTGATTTTCCACGCTGCTAGGTACGCATTCTATGCAGCAATGTTATTGGCCACTGATTTCTCAAAGTATATTTCTGCTACGGAAGAACACTGCCAACCACTCAACTGCTTTACTGTTGCAACCAAGTCTGCGCCAGAATTTGTAACCATCGTAGTTGCAGAACGGCGAAAGCAATATCCAGTATACATTTCTGGAATTGGCAGGTTTAGAAACTCAGCTATCTTCTGGGAAATTTTATAACTGCTGTTTATTTCCATAGGTTGAACTGTGCATTTCTTCTGTTGATAGTTGATGAGGAATTTATTATGGGGCACGTTCTAAGGGTGTAGGGTGATGTATTTTCGTATAATTTTCAAACTCCAAATTTCTTATTCGTAACGCAGAACGACCGGTCTTTCTTCATTTTGGTGTCGAGAAGAGAAATATGCGTTACATATTGTCTTTTGTCAATGTTTCTATCTTCAAATCTATTTCTTAAACCGACATTCGTATAAGGCATGATAAGCTCAAATACAATATGTTGGTGTCTAATATTTCCAGCTTAGTGTTAACCCATTCCTTCTGACTCATCTTGTATAGGTATTGATTTCCAAGCTTGACAAATACGTTAAACGCAGTTATCTCTAAAATGGTGAGTTTTAGCGGCATGCAACAAATAGCTATACATTTTTTAAAGCTAACTGGAATTATTATTTTTATCATTATTATTATTATTATTATTATTATTATTATTATTATTATTATTATTATTATTATTATTATTATTATTATTATTATTTTATTATTATTATTATTATTATTATTATTATTAAATAAATTACGAATTTCGCATCTATAAGAACAAAAGGCTTATTGGTTACTAGCACAGTCACTATAACGGTCACACATTAACACTTATTATATCATATCGTACATCTTATATTGACATTTTTAATAATTCTGATCATTTTGTGTGCCTGTGAGCAGGATTCAGTTATTTATCAGTGATATTTTTTCGGTTGTGTCATGGAGAACCGAACCAATGGTAACATATTTTGTTTTTTTTTTTCTAAAATAATTATTATCTCATATTAAAAGTACATTAAAAATGTTCTATCTTTAATATTTATTTATCAAAATGGCTTAGTTTGTTTACTGTTTTGCTATATTACGTCACAAAGAGCACCGTCCTTTTTAAAAGGCCAATGGCATAATGAGTTACTACTTTTTGTGTATGAGGCTGTTTCCAGAAATCGTTTCAATTTTATTAGGCAAAATCTACACTGTAGCGATAATACAAATTTGAACTCAGAAAACAAATTTTCAAAAATTGGTCCATTATTGGATCATCTAAACCAAAAGTTCTTAGAGTATGCTCCTCTGCAAGAGAACCATAGCGTCGATGAATCCATGGTGCCGTACTTTGGGCGCCATGGTGCTAAACACTTTATTGGGGCAAAACCATTAGGTGGAGGTACAAATTTTGGACGGCTACTACCAAAAAAGGATATATTGAGTGGTTCGAACCATATCAGGGCTCCAGTACCAATCTACAAGAACGATACAACTACTTAGGTTTGGGTGCCAGTGTTGTTTTAACATTTGTTGATAATCTCACTTTAGCAAAGGTCATCTGCCATTCCACCTGTATTTTGACAATTTGTTCACATCCTGGGATTTACTTTTAGTACTTAGAGATAGAGGTATAAAAGCAACAGGTACGGTAAGAGAAAATAGAATAGCTGTATCTCTAATAAAGACTCGGACCTAAAGAAAACAGAAAAGGAAACTTTGAATATTTTGCAGAAAAGACAGAAAATATTTTAGTTTGTCGCTGGAATGATAATAGCACTGTCACAATTTGTTCTAATTGCGACTCTGTTTTACCAACGAGTAATGTGTCCAGATTTTCTCAAAAAGAAAAGAAGAAAATTTCTGTGCCTCAACCAAAACTTATAAAAAAATATAACCAAAATATGGGTGGAGTGGATAGAGCCGACCAGAATATAAGTCTGTATCGTGTAGATATTAGAGGAAAAGTAGATCCCTTGCAAAAGGTATTTTGGAAACCCATAAGAAGACAACTAAACGAGGACGCCCTAGTGCTCATGACAAAGAATTTTCTCGATTTGACGGACGAGATCATCTTATTGTTTACCAGGAGAACCAAATTAGATGTCGCCAATGTCACAAAAAAGTACAATTCTGTGTAGTACGTGTCAAGTAGGTTTACATCCCAAGTTTTGTTTTTTTGAGTACCATACCCAATGACATATAAGTTATTCGATTTTTGTTAAATTAATTATTTATTTTTGTATTTAGAAGAGATTTTTTAACATTTATACTTTATAAATAAGTCTCTATATGAATTATATTTCCAAATTTTTCTTGATACATTACACCTTGCATTTGCCCCCTATTATACCACTGTCCTTTTTAAAGGTCAGCTGGTATAAACAAAACTAAGGACTATATGATAAAAAGACCTTTTAAAAACATGTTTCATTTGCTCTCATTAAAACATTTGTGGGAAAAAATTTGATTTTTAAGAAAAAAAATATATTGGGAGTATCTGGGTTAAATAAAAAGTACTTCCCCAGGCCTCTAACTTCTTAAGGAAGCAAAATTGTGCTAAGAAGAAGACTTAAATCATATAATTTTTATCAAAGGCTGCTAGCCTTAAAGTATGGCACATTCTTTACTGAACACCCTGTATACCTTTTCAATGCGACAATATTATAAGCAAAAGTTTTAACTAAGGACCACACTTAAATAGTCGACGCTAAATTCCTCATACTGATCAAGTAATTAATTGAGCCTGGAAAGTTTTTATAAAAAACCGCCGCACCGGTAGTTTATTAGCAAGATTTTAATTGCTTATGTAATGCTAGTTCAATGTTCTCCTGTTTCCTTTATCCCATGTAACACTCGCTGCCAAGGTGCTGAAATTGTTAAAGCGTGGCATCAGCTTTTTAAGGATACATTTTGTCACTTAAAATAGTTCATTGTGTTCAATAATTAAAATTCTAAACGACGAAAGAATATACGGTGTTAATATATGGAATACAACTAAACTGCTTGACCAAAATTTAATAGATATGTTTATTTACTTGAACCAACTACATCCAACAGGCAAATGCCCATTTACAGGATTATATCATCAAGGTACAAGAGTGTCAAAAAACAATAATAAACACAATAAATTATGAAATCTACTAACATTTTTAATAAAAAAAAGAGAAAGTATAATTCAAGACAAACGCAAGGAGAAAGAACATTTTCATTTCTGCTACACAGAAAATAAATGTTTCATAAATGGTTTTAAATTCGTAGATATAACAGATTTCAGCAGTAACGTAGATATCAAAAATTCTACAAGCAATATGTATACGACTACTGAAATGGTGGAAATAATTTGGAATAGGTAGATAAAATGTACTACTACTCCTTGAAGTAAACCTAGGTGTATTAAAACATACGGGATGTTCACTTCAAAACTTCCACGCTCATTTTCTCTATATCTGTGTATTGCTTTTAAAAATCCCAAAACGTGAAAAATTTATTGAAGGAAACTTTTCATTCGAAAATTGACCCGTCTCCTTTTACCTTCTTTTAGCAACAGCTACCCCTTTAAAAATCTTAAACGGGAAGGGGTATGGAGTCATACCTCATTTTAAAAGTATTTTTAATCCGTACATGTCGGTGTTTTTTCTTAAATTTATCTAACTCTAAAGAATAAAATATAATTAAAATATTAAGTAATATCAAACAAAATGTCAATACAACAGACATAAACGTACAAAAATTTCCAGTGTAATCACATGCAGGGATGAAAATTTCTAGAATTAAATTATAGTGGTAACAAAATATAAGCATCTAATTGGTTAGATAACGTTGGTGTGAAATTTTCAAAACAATCCAAGTAGGACAAAAATTTCCGGAAATTCTTTGAATTATCATGGAAATACAAGCTTCTAATCGAATAGAAAATGTTGCTGTGGAATTGTCTTCGATAAATACATAAATAAATTAATTCCCAAATAAAAATGTGTATATAATAGTGACGTTTTGTCACTTTGACAGCGATAAAAAAGTACGTAGCTTTTTAGTCATTGATAAAAACTTCTGTTCCTCTAGACTAAACGATACAAATTCAAACGTATCTAAAAATAATTCTTTCAATGTACAGGGAACTTTTACAAATACAATTTTGTAAAAAATAAAATCAAAAAAAATATTTCAAAAATGATTAAAAAATACACTTCCGCACGGCACTGGAAACTGGTTCACTGTACCCAAAGAAAGAAATAAATTACATTTTACAGCACCTATTTTAATGCAGCAAATTCTATTGCTTTTACCGCTACTGTTAAGATTCATATAATCAATTTGTAGTTTTAAATAGTAAAATAGATTAACATCAGGTATGTCATAACAGAATTTTGGGAGAGTCTTACCCAGTTTCTACAAACTAATACAAATGTTTCTGCTTCTTGTCCGTTTTGAACTTGTAAGTTATTGGTAGCAGCCATGATACGTTTGCCTCAATCATCAATAGTGTCCACTTTGGTGCAATATACTTCATTTTTTAAATATCCCTAGTCCAAATGATTTAAAGTCAGGCGATCGTAGCGGCTATGGTACCGGTCCTCCTCGTCCAATACCCTGATATTAATGCTTGGACACGCTGTATATGGTACGGATATAATTGAGCCTGGTGTATGATACGCTACACTGCTGTAATACGCCGTGGAGGGCCTGGATATCCATTCATTCCACGATTCGGTTGCAAATTTCTTGCACTCACTGCACACCGTTGTAAAAGTAGCTGCATTTGGCACACATTTACTAGGATATCGTTCTGCTAAAGCATTTTCCCTTCACTATAAATTAAAAAGATACCTATCAACTGCGAGTTGCTATACGTAAGCCATTTATATTTGAAAAACTAATGTAAATACTTGCATCACAAAAAAGTTAATGCGATAAGTAATCAGATATTTCGTAATTACTAGAACTTCAATAATTTTTTTCTCGAAAAACATTTTACAATAAAAAAAATATGATATTGACTCCTTTTTATGACGCATATATTCCTAGATAAGTTCTGAATCACCTTGTATTTAGTAGGCGCGTCAGTTTAAATTCACATATTCGATCGTTAATTTATCTTGCCAAAAGACACTCTAGTTCTTTTTATGGATAAATTTCGTTTTCATTCGAAATTTTGACAAACAGTAATATATGAAATAATCTATAAAAACAAAAGCTCTTGTGATTTTACTGTTGGTAATGTTGATACATTCGAGTGTGTTAGTGAGAAAATAAATGTTGCCGATGTGATAAAAATATTTAGGAAGTTCTGAAATAAAAAGATAAGCCAAATAGAAATAAGTCCTATTCGAGACCATACACAAAATTATTTTTATATTTCCGTTTTTTGTTTCCCTGTACAGTGCATTGTCAAAATATTTCACGCACATTTTGAAACATTTTGACTATCTATAATTATATCTTTTGTGGGCTTCCCAAGGCCAACCAAATGAAGTCCAGAGTCATGTCACCGTTTCAAGAGCACTATAATGTGTGTGCCAGAGTGTTTGGACAGGCCTGCCTGCTTGCGAAAGGGACAAGAAGGAGGTTGCCGGCGACCGCCTTCCCAGGCTGGCCCCGCTGTAATCCTGGTGCCGTCCCTGAGTCGGTCTTGGCGACGGTCGGACGCCGTCTCTGCCGCCGCGGTGGTACGGCACGGCAGATGCCGCGGTGCGTCCCCGCGGGCAATCTCCCCTCCGTCCCGGCCCCCGATCGCCAGGTCTGTCCGTCACGCACGCGGGGCGCGAGCTGCGAGGTCAGTCTCGGCCCCCTAACTGCGCACTTAGCCGAACACGGGGGCGCCGGGGCCGGAGGGCGGTCGGGGGGGCGGCGGGCGGCGAGGGATCGGGGACGGCGGAATCCCCAATTTACCCAGATATACGGTTCGGCGAGGGTGGTCGGACATTTGGGGATATAAGTAGAGGGCGGACGAAATTTGCGAAGGAAAAGTGGACCGGCATGTTCTTTGGCTCGAGATTATTTTTCATTAGATGCCTGCGTTAATTAACTAAAAGGACAAGTCGGGGAAATTAAAAGTTTCTTGGGTTCTATTTCATGAAAATACTAATATACATAGGGAATAGCAAGAGCGACGACTGGACTGGCTTCGAAAACTATGAAAGATACCAACACGATATTGCAACATTGCGCAGTTTAGTGCTCAATCAAATGCCTTTTAAAATTCTAAATGCACTTCAAAGTTTGAAATATTCTAGAAGATATCCGGAACAAAATGAAATTTTATTTCCTTCTCATACTATCTGAAGAGATTTTTATAAAACTAATTACACTTCCACTTTTCTATAAAATGGCATTATTTTTTAAGTTCTGTTTGAATTTTTCGGGCTCTATCATTCGCATCAAGTTTTCTAAATACGTAACCTACATGTTTTATTGCATATTTTGTGAGAACTCGTCTTAATAAGGTATACGTATGTATAAACGTAGATATCCATCTTGGTACACTGCTGATATCATTAGTAACATAAAACTGAAAACAATTTATTTTTTCAAGAGTAGGTACATTAGACTAAGATCTATTATCAAAAATCAATAAACTAAATAATGTATATAAAAATTATTTGAATTCAATACAAAACAATTTTTTAATTAACCCAAAAAATTTCTCTCATACTGTTGACAGCTAGTGGAAGGTGACAAGAGTTTCCCTGTTTTAAAAAGTGGTAACCTTTTAACATCAAGAACTATCGACCTATAGTCATTTTGTCAAACTTTGTTATGGTTTTTGAAATATCATTATATGCATATAACTATAACAATGTCAGTACCTGTATTTTCTAATCAACATAGGTTCGTTGCACGTCGTTCTGCTGTAACTAACTTAGTTCAATTTACTCAGTTTGTTCCAAATCATATTGATAGTAAAGGCCAAGTAGAGTAGTAGAGATTTCTTTTCTCTGTAATCCGGATAGTCAGGGATCTTACCTTGTTAATTTCTTACGGAATTATTTTTGTCGCAAAAACCATCACTTACATTTAAGGTATGGTTCTAGATAAAATAGTATACAAATCTCGGTGAAAAGTTTCATTCTTATCTCGAGAAATATCCTACTTTTCTCTCGACAAGAATGAAACAGTCCAACTTGGTATGTAATATAGGTACCTACTATTTCAGCTTACTGTTGTATTGTAAAATGTAGTTAGATATGTTTCCCGAAATCGAGTTACTTCCAACTAGAAGTGTAAGAGTAGGTAGCTAAAAAAATGCCTAATGGTATACTCGTAAGGCTGGTTTCGCAGTTGACTGTACTACGATTTGGATATAGCGTGGCATTTACTTTACAGAATATACAAAAAATCCAATGTTTAGAACCGGTCAATTTTGCGTAGCAAGTAATGAATAAAATAGCCGAAACAGAATCGGAGCTCCTCAAGTCAGTGTATAATTAGTTCTAGTTCAGCAGATCTGGACCTAGACTCAATAATCTTTGATTTTAAACATAATTTTATGTGCTGGATGTCCTTCAAATAAATTATATTCCTGCAATGGACATGAAACATTTAATTTTTCAGTTAATGTTCACTTAAATATACCACTTTTTGTATTACAAGCAGCAATTTTTGTTGTCTTGTCTCGCAAGATTTTTTTGTCTTGTATTGCAATACGGGCTGTCTTATCTTGGTATTGTCTTATCTAGCCAGAGTAAGAGAAAAGGCAAGACATGATGCAAACACTAGTTAAACCTTAACTTAACTGTTAAACTACCACTTTTACTTGAAAGCATAGCATGTTAAGCCAAATAATTATTAGGGATAGGGTCATTCTTCCGGTTAACAGGAGAAAGGACTCCAAACAAAGCTTATGTAATTTCAATTCCGGCCAAAGTGTACGACGCTCTAGGTAATGCACTCATTAGCTGTCTGAGATATACATTGATTTGACGTTAATTTAAAGTTGAACTCGGAAACAAAAAAGAGCTTAGAGAATAGTTTCCATATCGATTCTCGTTGCTTCAGGATCGACGCTAGTAAATAAAAAGTAATTTATATATTTCAGTATTCATTTAGATATTGATTAAGAATTTGTCAATATCAAATACTGATTTTAGGTTGATTAGACATTGGTTGAAGCAACATAACTTGATATTGAAATTGACTTCCAATAATTTTCGTAGGTGTCATATTTCCACTGTCTTTCAACTGTGATTAGGTATTAGATTGGTATTCATCCTTTCTTAAACGAACACACACTACCTTCACATGATGTTGAAAAAGAAGCTCGATCATTGGCTATAAATATAAGCTTAAATATCAGATAAGTCAAAGTTAGATTTTACTTCTGACAACAAATTTTGAAGTTTATAGACCGTCTAGATTCAGAGGGCGTTGCAATCGACGTTTTGTTTTCACTTGATAAATTAAATATTTATCATTATTCTCTATTACATTTAGTGCCTTTACTATCCTATTATAACATTTTAAGTAACAAACTGCTTTTAGTTATAATTTGATATTTGTGGTGATTACTCTCGGTCGACTACGGTCCCGCTTGGAGCTCACACATGAGTATCGATATGGTCGATCGTCGACAATGGTCGATTGATAGACGTTATAAAGTATCGAAACTGCTAGTTTTACATAACAAGTTATAAATAATGAACAGAGTAGAACCAGAATCGGAGCTCTTTCAGTCAAGTGGCAGTGAAATTATAATTAGTTCAATTCAGATTAACTGGACCAAGACATTCATTTTAAAAATAACTAGATGTCCTTTAAAAATAAAATTTATACCTACAATATAAATGAAATATTTATTTTTTCAGCTAATAAATATTCACTTAAATATTACGTCTTCTTATATTTACGAAACATCTTTAAAACTTCAAAATATTTCTTGTCTTGCATGATTTTTTTTTTAAATCTGGTCTTGTCTTGCAATTTGAGTTGTCAAGTCTTGTCTTGGTCTTGTGTTGTCCTTGTCTTATCCAGCGAGACCAAGAAAAAAGTAAGACCAGATTGCCAATACTAAAACCAGACTTACAAATTTGAGAAAAATTTCAAATAAGGACGGACTATAAATGCAAAACCGTATTGCAACGACATCATCTATAAGTTTTCGGCTTTAAAAGATCAAAGAATGGGCATTATCTTTAAAAAGTAAATTAATTTTTTAGACACATTTTTAATAAAACCGCCGCAGAGTATTATTTATCCTTCCGCTTCATCTATTAACAGCAGTATAGGCACCCATATAAAGAAGCCCTTGCAAAGGATTCTCACTATTTTTCTAAAATGTGGATAAGCCTATTATGATGTTTTTATCTACAATCACTAATTAAGGAAGGGTTTCTTGCTTGACAGTGACAACGAAATATTGACGTTTATTGAGCAGTGTTACATGAGTGCCACTTTATCGTCATCATTGTGGTCGAGTTGCTCGATGCTAAAATCCACATTATCTACCAAGAATGATATTGACTTAAACAAGTTGAAAAAGTTGACGGCATTTTTAAAGAAGCAAGGAGTTGGATGTAAGCCTAAGAAATCAACTTTTTGCAAGCGCAAATATACATTTTTGCGCAAAACCGATGATGAAACATACTTATTAAAAAAGATAAATTACACATTGACTGTACACATTGATTATTGTAAAATCTGGAATTTCGCGTGCCTGCATAAGTGACGAATTAGTAAAAATGAATGTAAAAAATGTTGAGGACAAAGAATCCATTTTAAAAGTTACTATTCCTGATGCAAAGACAAGGAGAAGTCTAACTTGTACTGTAAGAAATAACATTCAAGATAATTCTATCAACTTTTTGTCATTCTATAGGAAGTATGTAGCCTTGAGACCTAGAAACGAAAATACACCAGCATGATTATTCATAAAATGTAATAAAGGCAAGTGTTTTAGTCAAGTGGTAGGAATTAATGTTTGCTAAAATACCAAACGATATTGCTAAGTATCTTAACCTACCAGAATGTCACTTATACACAGACCATTGCTTTCGCTGAACATTGATTACTTTTTTTTATATATATTTAGGTATTAATAATATTGTGTGAAACTAACTACTCTGTGGACGAAAGCCCCAACCTGCGTTGAATTACACCCACAATATCTACCCATAATATATCCCTTATTATTAGCTTTTGTAACATTTTTTACTGTATTAGAACGGTATTTTAAGCTAATATACATCAATTCTCCTACAATTCCTATCAATGAAGTCATATGTATGTCCTCTGATACCAAACATCTAGGTATGCTAATAAACAATTCCACAGACAAAGCTCCTAAAAGCAATCCTAAAAATGCAGAAATAGGTCATATATCATCTATTGTGGTTGAATTGTCGTGTTCCCACTGCCAAAAGTGAAGTTAGATATTTATAGAGCGTTTCCATTAAAGCAGGTTAGTAAATTTAGATAGATTAATTTCTTTAGATAATTATTGAATAGAGCTTTGTCTGTGGAATTGTTCATTAGCATACCTAGATGTTTGGTATCAGAGAACATATATGACTTCATTGATAGGAATTGTAGGAGATTTGATTTATATTAGCTTAAAATACCTTTCTAATACAGTAAAAAATCGATTACTTTATTGGCCCATGGTGGAGGTGAAACGTTCTGCAGTTGCAGAGGGATACATAGATAATAAAATAACATCAATCAAAAAATTTAAATAATTAAGAAAGTGGTTTAACTAGGCCATCAAATAATGTACCAATAATTGAATGTAGCGATCGTAGTGATCAAAATTTTACCATATATGAGAGTATAGCCCTAATATGACTTCTGGATCAGAAATTATTATTAAAGCTTGTTCTTTCAGCATCCAAATTATGAATGTTAACAAATGAATGTCCTACCTTTGGTCTATTTGCTATAATTTAGGTTCTCGTTGTAATAAAGTTAGTAATTGAAAAGTTTTATTTTGTTGAGGCATTACAGGCCAGAAAGTGACATTACTGCTCTAGAGCAATAATGTATCACTTTTTGCTCTTAATACATAAGTAACTATTTTGGATTTTCATGGGACTTTGTGAACATAATGAATTAAGTAATAAAACAGTAAAATTAATTCGTTTTTGTGAACGGTATCAAAACCAACTGTTTGGTTTCATATTCATCGAAAAGGAAACCAAAATTGAAGATAAAACTCAATTGAGAGCACCGCAGGCAATTTGAAGGCGATAATACTATTTCGGGGATTGAAAGATAGCCGAAAATTCCATATTTGAGGCAACACTAGACGCGGTGTATCAAACGCAACAATCGTGTAGCCGCTCATTTACACCTGCCTCGTTAAATTACCTGCAGCAGTTGGCGGAATGATTTGTAATTTTTAGGTTGTCGGCCTCAAGGTCCGCGGTCCGCGGTCCACGCCGCGCAGTTTTTTCCATTTGACACATTCATTCGTCTGATACAGTCGCGCTTTTTTTTCAAAGTAGATTATTTAATACTTCCAACTTGGCTACTATCGGCCGTATGAATTTAAATAGATTATTTATTATTAGCAATAAATCTAAAATCTACAATATATGTGTATCTATACATTAGTATGCAACAAATTTCATAAAACTATTATACAGGGTATATACAGTAAAGATGGGCCAAATATTAAGGCTAGATTCCTTGGCAAGAAATAATGTGATTTAAATCAGAGCTTATCTTAGTACAATTTTGCTTCCTAAAGAAGTTCTAAGCCTGATAATGTAATTTTATATATTTGTTATTTATATACAGGGTGTCCGGAAATAAATGCAATGTCGCATTCTAAAATTTTTAGAAGAATTTGCAACGAGTGGTTTCAGCCAGTCAACTTTAGATGTCGAATGCGAGAAAACGTAAAATATCTGTCATTTGCCATCCCTATGTTAAATATCACAAATTTTTGAAAAATGGTTAACCAGAAACAAATTTTGTATTTGTTATAGACACTTAAGCACAAATAGAACAAATATTTTATAAAAGATGTTTTTATTCCTGAAAAAAAAAACAAACAAAGAAACATGATGTGCCATAAGTTCCCTCTACTAGTGAGTCAAAATTAGAAACAAATTTGAATTTCTCGCTCGCACCCCTTACAAATTTTATGTAAATATTTGAATTTCTTGGTTATTTACAAAATATTGAAATTAAAATTTTAACGTTGACGCTCTGTAACTTTTTTATTATGCGAATTGGGATATAGGTATGTTAGGTTTATAGACCTTATAAATCATGGACGCGCCCGAAACCGTTTTCTGCCTATACAAATCGTTGATGCTCAGATATATGCGACAGAGATAGAGCTACTCCGGGCAAAAACCCACAGATCATTGGCCGAAAAAAACAAAAACCGTAAATGACAGACGTATGACATTTACGGTGACAGACCGACTCCACCATGGTTTATGAGTTTTTAAAAACACACACTAAACACAACTAAATCACAAAAGACACACAAATCATTAACAATATTAACAGGAAAGGTTTTGTCAGGTTATGTTTATATATTTTTCTGTCATAGAACATCTGTTTTTTTTCGGACTAGCTTCACCCCTCTTGTACACATCAGGACACCGGACCTCTCTTTCTAGGGCCGGTCCATGATTTATAAGATCTATGCTTAGGTTAAATCGATTTATTTTCACCTAAGGAATCTGTGGTCTCATTTTTGCTACTTCATTTAAGAACCACCCTGTATACTTATTTATTATTTTTAAATAAAATAAAACTGCATAGTAAGTACTTTATTTGGATACAACCACGTGTGTCTACACAGCAATAAATTATTTTAACACAGAAACATGAAATGCGAACAGAAGCGTCAATTTGGCATGACATGTAACAAACGTCAAAATTGAACCAATATGTAGTAATCTGTACAATACTTTAGTAGTTCATCATAAAGATCTTGTAGGCCGCCACAACAGCTCTAGCATCTCCCACCTATCGAGAGAATAGTCTATAATAATTTCCTTGTCTGTGCCCTTACTGCTTTTGATGCTTAAATAACTAAAAAAGTAGTAAGTAGATAGATACTACAAATCATAGATGAGATTTCTAGAAACCATACCTAACCTAAACCTACCCAAGGTACAAACTGACTTTAATTGCATAAATCGGATATTCCAAACAATTGAATATTTTATTATTTAATTGTCAAGTGTCAAGTGTCAAGTACCTATCGCATTTAAGATCAAATTTATAACTAGAAGTTAAGTTCTTCATACCGATTTAAGAATCAATCAGGGTGAGTTTTTCCTAAATATAATTATATTTTACTAATTTAACATTTGAAGACTAAGAATTGTTCATTATAATATAATACTTTTAGATGAGACGAGAGTGCAATGTGGTGTCCGGTCCGCCGATGATAAAAATATCTAAAAGAGCAAAAATGATGCATGGAATTATGCATTTTATTTTCTATCTGAGCGTACCATTTGCGACCATTTGCAATATACCGAAGATGAGGGCTAAGCGAGAAGGCAAATAGTTGAATCTATTGTTACTTGTTCTTTGTAATGATTAATGCCAAAATACAAATAAACTGTTAATATTCAGTGGTTTGTTGCTCAAAATCATTTCTATGTTATCTGTTAAGATACCTAAAGAGGCCTCTTAATTACTAGATAACGTCACTAAAATGATAGTACTACTACCGTGGACAAGGTCGAAAATTTGTGAAAAGGTGGCTGTCAAAGAGCAAACAACATTGAATGAGAAATCTTTGGAAGGACTTTAATAAATTACTGAATTTAAAATTTTTAGTTGAGATTCGTTTGTTTATACTATAGACAATATCTTAAAGTCAGAAATGGAGAAGATATTTCGTATTGTACAGTACATCATTACAACCATCATTAATTCGACGTGTTCGTGAATGTATTAGGTAAGGCAGTTTGCTGTTTTATAAAATAAAGTTTGCGCCCTTCTGGTTCTTTCTCTATACATGAAATTGTACCTGATGGTTAAGGTATATTTATTTTTATTTATTTTATTATTGATCCACGATAATATGACATTGGATATGTCGAATAACATAATAAGATCAAACGAAATACATTTAGAAACGAAAAATATAAAACATTTGTAATCACGTTATACGCAACACAGACACATTAACAATATAAAAACTACATAAGTACATTGTATAATACGAATCTACATTTACACACTAAAGTCACATTCAAAATACTCCTCAATATAATATAAGTAATTTCGTAAGTTATTTTATTGTTTTTTTAAAAGTTGGCCTGTAATACATTTTATATAATCAGGAAAATGATTAAATAATTTCGAAGCCATAACAAAAGGGCTGTTTTAACTATATGATGCCTAGAAGACAAAACATTGACTTGACGTCTGAACTCATGTACAAATACAAGTACAAATGTATTGTACAAATTCATGAGGATGGATTTGGATATACGCAACACACGTAATAATGTACATGGAAACCACTGTCGATATTTTCAATTGCTTAAATAGCAAACGACAATAATGTGTTCTGAATTTGAAGAGCATCGTGAAAATGATTTTTTTCTGTGCATTTAAAACAGCTCCTATACCTATTAGAATAGTTCCCACAATATATAGTAGCATAGTTCAAAATTGAGTAGACTGGCCAACAATAATGTGTATTAAAATTTAAACATTCTGTCAAGTTCCTGACAATATAATTTTATTTAGCCGATCTGCTACAGATCATTTCGATGTACCAAATGATTTTACGGAATAGTATCTTTTCCTGATTTTCCATTTATTGATACATATTATAAACTAGCGTTAGGGTCAAACCTAGGGAATTTTGGAAGAGGTCTTCTATAGTAGGCACTTTCCATATTAAAACACTGACCCACTCAACGAATTTTCGAATTGTTGCTGAAAATCTCTTCATTTTCTTTCAACATTTACACGATGCCAAGAATTTTCCATCATATTGAATTACCGTCTTAATTTCCACTTATAAATTATACAAGAGGTTTGTATTTTAGCGCGTAAATTTGGGTTGTTTGATGAGAAACTGTTGTCTAGCAATTAGAAGAAATTTAGAAAAACTGTCAACTATTAAAATTATTAGGTTGACCGTTTTTTGAGTCAAATTGCCGGTTTCAATATAAACATCGAGTGTAATTCGGCAGGACAAATTAATGAATAATCAATTTAGAAACATATCAATGCAAACTTTATTTATGAAACACTACAAATAAATACATGTTTATTTGAGCATACAATTATTAAACACTCAGTTATTGAAATTCATACGAGGAATACAAATGTCGCTACGGGTGCCACAGCTAATCGTTTCTATTGTAGATGTTAAAGTTTGTTCCAAACCAATCGATTGAATGCTTGAATGATACTCTATGTCAACTTGTAAGTATGGTTTTATTGATGATGAATCGCTGTGTCCTAATAACGATAAATACTTATGTGAGTGTAAAAATTTTGATATCATTGTTCATATTTAACCTGACTTGAATTCAGTATTTGATCAATGAATCGCACATACATGATCGGAAAAATGTTCTTTCAGAAGAACTCGCGGCATCCTTGTCTGTCACATGGAGTAGCGCGCAACACTTCGCTGTCACTCTCCATGCTCGCGTTGAAAACTTTATGTAAAATCTAGGCAACCATGGATGTGACAAACTTTTGTTAAGGGCGCCGTATTCCTGAAAAAGTGTTTTTACAAATATAAATAATTTTAGACATTTAAGAACTGAATAATATAGAGTTTAGCAAATAACAAGGATGTTATTTCATGCCACCTGCAAATATTCAAAGGTACCGAAGTAAAATCAATGTTTAACATCAGAAAGCGATCTATCCAATGAATTTTTAGGTACTGAAATCTTTCAAAATACGTATTTTTTAAAATTCAACTATAGATGTAAACATTGTTATAACATAAACTTACATAGTTCTGCATATAAGATTGTTCACTTTTGTTTATAGGTATGTGAAAATAATTGTTAAAATGTGGGGTTAGAATAGCGAAATTATGTGTGTCATATAAATGCATTTTAAAAGCTATTACAATATTTGAGGAAAGTTTAAATAGTAAAAGTCGATAAACAAAACAACAATAATTATAATATTGATATTTTGATCTACTAGTTTTATTTTTAGAGATAACAGTACCTAAAAAACACCACAAATTTGATCATTTTACGGCGAGAGATACGGGCACCTTAAGGCAACCTAATGTCGTTTGCTAGGTAATAATGACAACCTTTTATTTAAATAAAAAATCATTAAATAACTGAAAGTATATTACCTATTAACGTTTGCTCACCTGTTTATACCTCTCAACTTCATAGTTGTACTGAGGAGCAAGTAGGCAACCTAGGTTTTTCTAATTCCTTGTGTCATATTCTCTCATCTAATACTCGATTTATATGAATAACAAATGGGGGAAGTTTATGAAAAACAGTTAATTATAATATAATTAACACCATCGATTTGGCTAGGCAATCCATTCGCGATTTATCAATCTAAGTATTACCTAACATAATATTTGTCATCATTAAATAAAAGATGAGGTTATATATTTCTAATGCTGGATCTCGCACTATTAGCGTTGCGTGCAGGTCGTGATGAATTAAACTGTACGTCGGCGAAATGATTAAATTAATACAATATTGAATTCTTCATAATATTTACTTGGTAGCATTTTAGCGGTGGCGTTCCAAATTGGTTTAACTGCCGCTTCTTTGTAGTCTTTTCCGTCACATTTTCGAATATTAAAACATCCAATCTTGCAATATTACATTCAATTTCTCGATGGCAAGTATCTGGCTCAAATTGTATCAAACAAAAACTTGAAAATTGTCGCCAAATGGATGATTGAGTCGCAACTGCATTATCAGGCACACAGGTATTAACATTGACCAATTTTAGTGTTCATAGACTCATCGAATCGATTCATTGTTAGTGTTTAAATATTCAATAAGTTGTGTACAAACATGTCAATATATTTAACTGCTATACCTAGTTGATTAAAACATGAATAAGTTAAAAAACCACTAGTGCAATTGAAAACCGGAGTGCCAGAACCAGGCAACTCCAATTTTGGCTAAAATCGACTTAAGTACATATCTGGATTCTAAATAATCCAATACAAAATTCGGTGCAAGAACGAGGTAGATCCGATGAATAGTAAACCCATGGCAAAACATTTTGTTGCTACCGGTTTTTACGTTAGGTGTATAAACCAGGCAACTCCAGATCTGCCTTGTTTTTGCACTGTTTTCAATTCAATAATTCTGACATTATCAGATAGAAGGCTCTATAATATGACTGGTTCAAATGCACTTTACCGTTATTCGTTATTCTTAGTTTAGCATTGGTCGTTGTTATAAGAGGTTGCGTAGAATTAAATGCTTAAAATATGTCGGAATCGGGGAACAGTGTAGACAAATTCAATGATTTCGAGGAATCGCCGTCGAAATATACGCCTAGCAGCTATTATAGCAGTGATGAAAATCAACCAGGGCCTTCGCAACGCCGTAAAAAAAATACACGGAATCCCCAATTATTTGTTACATAAGTTTGTTTCATTTGTTGCTCCCAATATTCTGCAATTTCGGTGCAAGAAGCAGGCAGATCCATTTTTTTAAATGTTTCTTTTAAAATTTTTTTTGGAAAATAACAGATATCACAAATTTTCCTCAGAAGTGGAAAGATTGTATAATAATATTTTCTGCATAGAAAAAAATTCAGTAATTTATTAATAAAATTAAAGGGTTTGTATGGTCTTGCATTTTTCCAAAACTTTGTAAAAATGGAGTTGCCTGGTTTTTGCACTCGGGTCTTCAATTGTCGTTGTAAAAGTTGCAGGCAACTTTTACCGCTGTGTAAGCGACAATGCGGACTTTTTCTATATAAGTCAAATTGTCACTGTAAAATCTACTAATGACATTTGACACTAGTAACTGAACACCCCATATAATATGTACAATCTAAAAATATGATTAGTTAAATCAAAATAGTAGTCCTAATGAGGTTAGAAAAGCTTTTTGTGCAAGTTAGTTTTCAATTGCGGCAATCAAATAAAAAGAACGTAACACCCTGTATAATCGACGCCTCGATGAATAAATAACACGTCAACGTCGACAAGACGAACTTTCGGGCACATATCCAATATCCACCCAGCCGGCCGTCGACCATTTAGCTAGCGTTTCGGCATCATCTGCGACCCATCTCGAATCCATCAATAGAGGTCATCTGGGGCGGAAATGCCGCGGTCGCGTGTGCCCCCCTCGCCGCCCCGCGTCCCGCGAATAACGATCTCCTTCGGTAATTAGCCCGACAAGTGGTCAGTCTGGGAGGCGGGGGTCGCGGGGCTGCCACCGCCGCTGGGCCTTCGATTAATGCACGGATAAACTTGGTATACGGGGCCCCGGGTTTCCGAGGACCGACCGACCCGTATTATTATACAGGATGTTCCGTGCACTGAACCCTTTTCCTCGTCGAGGAACGCCTCGCAAGAAATGTCTGAAGCCATACCGTTTGAATGTTCAAGATTGCTACAGTTCAAAATTATGTAAATAGTATTCTTTGCCCAGGAGTGTACAGGGTGTGCAAAAAACCATTACAGAGCAGGTGCATCTAAGGGGTTCCAAAATATTGCAATGTAATGAAGCATACTTACAGGGTGTCCGGAAAAATGTAGGAAATATCTTGAGTGCAGATAGAACCTGGAAAAATAAGATAACGTTTATTCCTACAGGACTTAGAAATCGTTTTTTCTTGAATAACTTTTAAAATATTTAATATAATTTCATAAAAACTTAATGTGATGGGCACTAGCAAGGACTTCTAAAAATCCTTGAAAAATATTTAACTTTTTCAGTTTACCAGGGTCCAACCTAATGCCTAAATGTTTAACACCCTGTATGATAAAGACTTTAAAATAATAAATCAGGGTAGCTTCAACCTTAGACTAAAAAAGGTACTATTATTGCTTATTGTCGATAAAATGAACCGTTTACGATAAATATTTCAATAATTTCGTTAAGGTACCTCCTAGAACACCACTGCGTTTCTTTAAATATTGTGTTTTGTCGGATTGAACATCGTAAAATGACATTTTCCTCTTGTTTGAATGACTCGTATCGCATTTTGTTGTCGAGAAAAAAAAATCATGGCTCTTTTTATTGAAAATAAAACATGAATTCGTTTATTACCTATTCTATTTTTCGAGAATAAACGAGAGTACTTTTTTAGTCTAGTCATACAGGGTGTTTGAGGTAATAAGTTGTAAAGCCCCTGGTAAACTAAAAAAGCTAAATATGTTTCAACGACAATATTTTAAGAGGTCCTTACTAGTGTTCATCATATTAAATTTTTATTAAATTATATTGAGTACTTTAAAAGTTATTCAAGAAAAACCGATTTCCAGTGGAATCCTGCAGAGACACATATCTCTGTAGGAAACATTTGTATAGCAACTTGTCATCTTATTTTTTCATGTTATGTCTGCACCCGAGAGATTTCTCTCATTTTTCCGAACACTCTGTATACAAAGTTATTGCACCCAGGCGAAGTTACAGGTCTTCAAAGTAAATATAAATATTAAAAAAAAAATTAATATCTCTAAATTACTTAATAACTTAGAAAACCAAATTTTCTACATGATTTAGGTTTATTATTGGTCTTCTTTGACTTGAGTTTAAGTAAATTGAACACTACAAGGTGTTCATTGAGGGTGAATCACCCATAAAATTCACCCAAACTTTCTTTCCTTTGATCGAATTTAAACATAATAATATCCCGCGCAGAATTTAATTTAAAACAGTTTTTTCTCCTGTTAAATTTTAAAAAAACAATATTTTAATAGTGTTTAGAAGAAATCAAAAAGTCAGTAGTAGGCTTTGTTTTTAGGCTTTGGCAGTTAGTAATAAAACTATATAAAAAAAAATTTAAACTAAAGAAATTGTTCAAGCGGGAACCATTTTCTCTAAAACATTAATTTACTTTTCGTCAAAAATTGAACTTCATCAGGTGGCCTCCTCAAATTAAAGGAGGCCACCTGATGAAGCAATCCAAAAAAAATGCAGAAATAGATCAGATCTCATCTATTGTGGTTGAATTTCGAGTTCCCACTCCATATAATTATAGAGTATATCAGGTTAGTAAATAGAATACATTTTTTAGATAATTATTGAATAGAGTTTTGTCTGTGGGTGTTCATTAGCATACCTAGATGTTTGGTATCAGAGAGCATGCATATGACTTCATTGGTAGGAATTGTAGGAGATTTGATACATATTAGCTTAAAATACCTTTCTTAAACAGTAAAAAAAATGTTACAAAAGCTAATAATAAGGAATATATGGGTAGATATTGTGGGTGTAATTCAACGCAGGTTGGGGCTTTTGTCCACTGAGTAGTTAGTTTCACACAATATTGTTAATACCTGAAAATATATGAATTAACACCAGATGCTGACATGCCTAACGATTTGCTTGAATAAGTGAAAATATTTTGAATGTGCGAACATAATTTTTAGATGTTGATGCAATAACTTTGGATTTTGAGGGAATATTAGTCGTTTGTTTCTTGTTTTCAATAGAAGTTTCGATGTAGCTTTCAGCGATATAATTACACTTTGTGTCTTAGAAAACTTAGTCCTTACGCTGACTTTACTTATAGCATACCTAAACAACAACTGAGATTATAAATTGTATCAAGTTATAATGTATTAATAGTTATTTTAAATTTACTGATTTCTCTAATAATAGTATTATACAGGGTATCCCAACGAAAATTTGACCCCCCCTATAATTGGAAAACCGAATAATATTTCAAAATTCGCCGAGACCCGTCGATTTTTGTTCTTGGGGGGAGCTTTTTTGACAGTCAAGCTAACTCGATATGTTCATCCCCCTAATGCCTAGCAACCACAACTTAATAATTTCAAATCCAACTACTCCACTTGTGGCACATCATTTTAAAGCCCTTTTCATTGCGAATACAGTGACGTACCGTTTTTAGAAATCGGTTGAGCTTTGACAGAATTATTGGTTACAAACGAAAAGATGACAAACCAACTTACGCGTAGTAATTTCTACACAAATGCCCACCACTAATAAGTTTTTCATCTACTACACATGACCGCATTACCTAATTGTTATTGATGTGTCTATCAGTTTACAAAAAAGTCAGAAATGAAATATAAAAGCTGAAGCAAATAATAAATCAGATTTACTTGATGAATTGCTCAAAATGACCCCCGTTAACTTCCAAACAATAATACAGTCTGTTTTCAAATTCTGTTCGAACATTATTAAAGACATCCGCAGTTATTAATCGGCATTCTTCTACAATTCTCTGACGTAGCACTTGCAATGTTTCCGGCTGAGTGGCGTACACTCGTGATTTTAAATGACCCCACAGAAAAAAGTCCAAAGGGGACAGATCCGGAGATCTTGGTGGCCATTCAACGGGACCTTTTCTGCCAATCCAATGCCCCGGGAAATGGTCATCCAAAAATTGTCGCACAGCAGCAGCATAGTGCGGGGCGCAACATCTTGTTGGAAGGTTATTTTATTTTCTAGTAAATTGTCGTCACTTTCTAAAATCTCTGTTATCCTAGGATCAATTGTACTTTCCAATAATTCTAGATAGGTGTTTCCATCGAGATTACCTTGGATGAAAAATGGTCCAACAAGATGGTCGCCCAAAATACCTGCCCAAACATTCAATTTTTGAGGTGTCTGAGTATGAAATTCCCTGATTAAATGCGGATTAGTATCACTCCAATAACGACAATTGTGTCTATTCACTTCACCATTCAACATAAATGTGCATTCGTCGGAGAAACATGTATTGTAGAGAAGTTGTTCACTAAAGTATTCGCAAAATTAGTTACGGCGATCAAAGTCATCTTCATGTAACTCTTGAACCAGCGTCATCTTAAATGGATAAAACTTGTGTTTTTTCAAAATTCTATGAACACTGGAACGGGATACGCCAGAAGCTTGAGACACAGTTGTAATCGATTGCTTATTATCCATCTGTACATGACCCAAAACTGTCACTTCAACTGCTTCATTTCGAACTGGCCCAATTACTTCATGGTTCTTGTTTAAAAGCGAACCTATTGCAACATATTTGTCAATCAGGTGTTTAACGTACTGGTGGTTTACATTTTTTTCAGGATGATTGGCATTAAAAATTCGTGCTGTAGCTTTAGCGCAATCGTGATTTCGATAATAAATTGCAACAATTTCTACTCTTTCCGCGATAGAATAAACCATTTCGAACACACGTTAATACTTTCAATAACGGCTGAAACTAACGATTTCTTGGTCACAAGCAAAAAACACCGATTTTTTTTGTAGTACTGGGGTTGCTAGGCATTAGGGGGATGAACATATCGATTTGGCTTGACTGTCATAAAAGCTCCCCCCAAGAACAAAAATTGACGGGTCTCGGCGAATTTTAAAATATTATTCGGTTTTCCAATTATAGGGGAGGTCAAATTTTCGTTGGGATACCCTGTATATTAGTAATATTATCAACTCACCTACGACACATGATTGTATTTAGATACAAGGTCATCACGCGTAAACGTTAAATTATGCTTTAACTTTGTGACCTTATATCGAAAAACTAAACTCCATAACTTGACTAAAAAAAAAAAACTTTCGAACATTGCACTTTTTTCCTACTAATCACCCTGTGTATTATTACATTTTTTCATACTCCATTTTTCCTGATTTCAATGAATATGGCATGGGTTATCTTCGACTATTTTCTAGATATTGGTGATTAAATTAAATAATTCCGTAGTTACAATTATATACGTTTTTGATAAAAATTGTTAAAATGAATTGAAATCCTTGTGAAAAATTAGTCACGAAATACGCTTTTCAGTTTCTGCCATATCTTCTAGGGTAACAAAGCAAACAACTAAATCTGATTTTTTCGCGTGATATCTCTGTATAAGTTGCATCATATATTAAAACTAATATTAACTAATTGCAATAAATGCACTATAAAGAAACTGAAAACAAAAACAGTGTATATATTTTTAAAGTGCACCTCATAATCTGAAACAGGCATTGGGTCTTTTAAATGTATTAAGCGTCCGAAACAATTTGTACTCATTCTTTAAAGGAGTACTTGGAAGTTTGCGACACTTAGCTTTAATTCCCTTAATTGTAGAAAGGAATCTCAACTCAATAACAAAGTTGTTGATCTTTCCCGATTTCCACTTTCATCTTTATGTCTCCTCCACCTCCATTAATAGTCGACACAAGTGGTACAAGATTGCTACGAGCATCCTTGGACGAGACTACCGCTCTAGATGTTCATAATTATTGATGGAACTTCCTCTTATAATTTTCTTATAAATAAATGGCGAATAAAAGTTTCTAAAGATGTTTTTATCTGAGAATGCATTCAAGACGCGTTTTCACGCGCATGCAATTTATACGAATTAACTTGTTCATGCTAATTTGCTGAAATCAAATGAATTGTATCTATTTTAACGAACAGTTTAATCTGCACAAATTTGTTCACCAAAACAGCGTTTATATCAATATATTCTTTGGATTTGACTTTCCAAAACAAAGAAGAGATTTATAAAAGTCTCTGTCTGTTGAGCCAATATTTGTGAGCCAGGGTGCGTTGGAATAGTAGGCAATGAGTCAAACTCTATGGCCTGTCTAACGATTTTGATTTTCATGCCACAATTTACTTGTGTAAAATAATGTTAACGTCTTGTCTTAAATCAAGACAAGAATTGACAACTCAGATTGTACGACAAGCCTGAAAAAAAGTATTGCCAGACAAAACAAGAAATATTGCTACGGCAAGATGTCTTGCAAATATAAGAAGTGATAATATTTTAGTGAACATTAACTGAAAATATTGATATTGCATTTCTATTGTAGGTATACAAAATGGGCCTTAAATAGGTACAAATATTTTAACCAGCTGTACAGTTCACTGTGTAGAAAACATAATGAATAGTTTTTTTTACAAAAATACCAGGAATAAAACAGTCAAATTTTTAATAAATTTTGTAATTTTTCAATCGAAAACTTGTTAGTTGAGAACCGCTGATCCGATATTAATATTCTTAAGAATCGTGGTGGATTTGTAATTCCACAGCGTTGTCAGTGTTACACTAATGTACTCGAATAGGATTCAACAAAGTTAACTAGGATTTTTAGACATGACAAAATTTTAGTGAAATATGTTTATTTATGAAAATATAAATAAACATATTTTATAATTTTAATATAAATATGAATGGCCATCTCCTCCCCTTTGCCATTGTCATTGTATTGAAATTATAGAACCCCTTTCCACAAATATTACTGTTTCGAATTGTACCTTGCCTTTTGCCTTTACCACAGCTTATTCCTTTATCCTCGACTAGTGCACCGTTAGCAACATAACCTCTTCGTCTACTGTCCGTGACACCTATCTGTTACTAGTTCTATGACACCAGTTTCTATTTTGCATGCGATTGACACTGAATATTTTACTTTGCCTTCTCTTGATATTAAACGTATACAACAACCTGGTTATTTTGTTATTACATATTTTGTATTTATTTTTAAAATCTGTTTCACCCACTACGAAACGACGAAGTAGGAATTACTTTTAAATTAGAACCACCCGCAAAAAATTTAAGTTAAAAAAATATTTATCTTACAGACGATATGGCAACCGCGCCTTTAGTAAATCATATGGTTTATTAGATTACGTCAGTGGTCTATCTGGTAAACAGACCTCAAAATGTGGGTATTTAAAAAAATATATCTCCGTTAATATTTGAAATTTTTAAAAATGACTTTCAATTAACACATCTACATGACGAACTACATCTGCAGTTAAAATATTTGTACTTCACTCTACGGTTCACTCAACTTCCTTTATGTTAAAGAACGTCCATCATATAGAATTATTTTTAAGTTAAGTTTATTGAGTTTAGGTCCTGTTTTACTGAACTAGAATCCTTTATAAATTCATTGTCACTTGACTGAAAGAGCTCCAATTCTGTTTTGCTTATTTCTTCTATTGCTTATTAGGGACTTCCATGTTTCTCAGTTGTGTGCGAGAATCATGCAAGAGTCTTTAAAAATTGCGAGACTCGCAAAGCAATACAAGACATGATCTTGCAAAATCAAACAAAGATATAACAAGACTTTTTCAAATTTTGCAAAATTTCTTATTTCAGCTAACGACGCGATGTGCGCGAATTGCATGAGCGTGAACACGAGCCTTTAAACTCGTTTGTTTGTGTCATACAGCAACAAGCTCAAAAATGTTTTGTAACTTCTAACTCCTAAGAGTCTAAACATTTTGATGCCACTAAAATATAAGGTATTTTTAGAAATTTTATTACTTTCCAGTTTAAAACATATTATTTGCAAAAAAGATCTATTCTAGGCTCACTGTATAATAGTTTGATATCTTTTAGTTTTTGAACAGATGAAGTGGTTTCTATGTGGAATACCCTGTATAATTTAATTTTGAACTGCGTGGATTTATAAAAAATTCAATTTGGAGATTGTGTTTTTTTTTCAGAGATATTTTAAAATTTTACAGAAAATTTATTGCAGATTATTTAAAGTTTCAAAATTCTTTCAAATTTTTTGAGTAAGTAATGCCTCAAAGGATATTTACTACCGTTTCTGTATTTTCATTTCAACTACAAACATTAGTTCACAAGTTAAAATTTATGAGAAAGATATGATGGATAATATTATCACATTTAGTAAGCATTATATGAGATTATACATTCCAAATATATCTACTATAAATTTAAAGTAAAGAAAAATATTTTATTTCAATTATTTTAAAAAGCTATACCCTAAACTGCAATTATGTTGTCATAAGAATTCAATGAAAATACATATGAACCACTGAAAGATATATAAATTCACAATAATTAAATATTTACCACTTGACATGTCTCACGCTATCTTAATTATTTAATCATTTATATCCGGAAGGTCTTGATCACGAATATATTTTGTTAAAGTTGTAGTAACTATTCTGTCAATCGTGGAGTTCTAAATTTTAGTTAATGGAGAATTTGGTACACAATAGGTATAGTTTATTTCTATTATTTTTTTGTTTCAACAAAAGCAAAAAATGGTGGCAATGTTCTTAACAAAAATTTGTTATCTTATAACTTGAAAATATGAGAGGTCGAGATTCACGCATATACTGATGATCTACTATATACTGGTAAGAAGAACTTCTAAAGAAGCAATTGCGTCTTTTCTTCAGGAAATATTAAATGAAGTACTAGACTGGTGTGAGTCAGAACAGATATCTGTGACCCCACACATCCTTTTCAAGGAAACGCAAACTGGTCAATTTTATACCTCACGACTTCTTGGGTGAGACAATAATATTTGTGGAGGAAGCAAAATGTCTAGGAGTCATCCTAGATCACAACCACAAGGCTTATTTGTCGAAAATATTAGAGAATAGGTCCTAAACAACAATACTGGCTGTATGTGACGGTTATTAGACAATGATCATATATTAACAGTTTGGTGGGGTTTTAAACGGATCATCAAAGCTAGTCTGCAGAAATAAATTTGTCTGGTGATAACGGGGGCAACGATAACGGGTGAGAATTAGCTCAACACTGTCAGCCGCTCTGAAAATCCTTCTGAATCTACTACTTCTCCATATACTACTGGAGAGAGACCAGATGCGAAGCATACAGAAGTATACCAAATAACATAATGGAATGGAATATACTGCTAGAGGACATACAAAGTCTCTGATGATGGTCTCAGATGTTATGCCACAAGGATCAATTATAAATAACCTTTAAAAATTCTTCTTCCTGTGAGGAAGGAATGGGAACACAATAAATTTAATCATTTAAAGGTAGATAGTAGCTGGTACACGTGTGCCTTCAAAACTCCGGATAAGGTAGGAGTCGAAGTGTATAGTTGTAATTCAAGGACCAGAGTGTCTTTAGGGCTGCGTAACTATGCAACTATTTATCAGAAGTTTATGCCATAGAATTGTATCTGCATATAGGAATTTACTGAACTACCAGATAGCCAAGCAGCATTGAAAGTCCTTGGAACCTACCAGTGCAAGTCGAAAATAGTATGAAATTATCAGGAAGCTCTGGAGTGGTTGGGAATCAGCAACAGAGTAACGCTGATGTGGATACATGGTCATTAAGATATCCAGAAGAACGAGGTAGCAGATTCTTTAGCTAGAAAAGATGCTACCTTGAACTTCATTGCTTTAGAATCAGCACTTGGTGTAGCGTTGACCAAGACGGCTCTCATCACTTAGAAGGAGGAACAAGTGTCTAAATACAAGCAATAATTGTCGATATTATCTCACTTGAAGGCGTTTCTAACAGAGCTATTGTGGAAAAGAGATAAACAATTGATAGAGTGGAAGAAGTTATACCTAAGAACTCTAGCAGTTGGCCTATACACTGGGAACTGCCAATTAAGAGATCACCTACATAAGATGGGCTTGGTTGAGGAGACCGAGTGTAACTTGTGTGTTGAGAGTAAGGAATCAGCAGAACATATTATATTGTGTCACTGCCTTGCAAGGAAACAGACCAAATTGTCCTTATTTAGCAAGATGCAGCTCCTGCCGGGGGATCTGGACAAATTCTCACCTAATACGTCTGAATTTCATTACGGAACTAGTTGCTTATATGGTTAAAATGTATGTGTTTCTTAAAAATATAATATATCCTAATTTATTGTCTTCCATCGTATGGCAGAAACAATTAGATAAATGTATGCGCTGTAACTTAATATCAAACACAAAGGTTGTTTTTTAATCTTTGCAGCAGAATATGACTGAATCTTTGCAACCTAAATTAACATGACGGAGAACTTGGCTAAACGCATTTTTATATTACGGCGAAATCTTTTTTTTTGTTGAATCAGAAATTTTAAAATTGGATCCCAATGAATGCCATGCTTTCAGAGAACGTCAACAGATATTATGAAAACCAGTTGAAGCAAATTTGCGCACTATACAATATAACTACAGTACTAGGCAATGCTATTAGTCAATTGCAAATTGCTTTAGTAATATTTGATCAGAGCGTTACAAAATTATTGTTGAAACTGAAAAAACTAAGTAGAAATATAGGTAAATCCAGATCGTTCACAACTACGTAACATTTTGCAGTGCTAAATAAAAACAATGCGATACGATCTATATCAGCATTTTAATTACGCAAATGTTAGATGTAGAATGTGTCTCAAAATATGTTTTAACGATTAAATTTGCGCTTTGAAGGAGACCACTATAAAATCATATTAATTTAATGTTAGCACCAATGCTAAAAGTAAATTATTTGAACACCAGGGTTTTAAAATGACATTTTACCTTGACAGCATGCATTAAAAAGAATGCTTTATATTATACATTATTTATCACGATATTTATTCATCCCACATTTTGCAATTAAAGTACTTGTGAGCATGTGCTTATGCAAGCATTTTATCCTAAATTGTAACTCAAAATCTGTCAGAGCATTTTATTATACCTTGTATAATAAATAAACAAACAACTTCTACTCAAAACTTTCAGAAAAATACAAATTTGACGTAAAAACCTCAGTACTGTACAGCAAAACAGTAATGAAATTATTTATTTTATTCATGAAAATATAAAATCTTCAATTAGATGGTGGTATAAAATATAGTGGAACGGCTATGAGATCTTTTGTATTCGAAACAGTGGCTGAAGAAAATGAAATTAATAATTTATCAAAAAAGCCATTATTTTTTGGAGATACCTGGAATAATATTTAGCTGTTTAGGTGTCAAATATTGAGGAACTACTTTTTCGCGACATATCAATATAAATAATCAATTCAATTTACAATGGAAATTGAAAACGATAATACATAATATTTCTTACACTGACATTTTAATAAATAAAATTCCATTAGACGTAAAATATTGCCTGCGTGGAAATTAAATATAAAAACTATCTGGATTTTAAATTTTAATTTAAATCATGACAGTGACAAATCGACAAAGTGTAAATTCTATAAATGTTTACCTACATAGGTTTTGGTTTTTGACAGATTCATCTTTTTTTCTAATAATTAATTAAATAGTTGATATATAGCCATCCATAGATAATGAATAATCTCGAAAAAATGTTAACCAAAGGATTTAAAAATTAGGTATGTATCGTCTCGTCCTTCTGAACGAGCGTGCTTATTTAAAAACCCTGTATAACAATGTCTTTAACTTGTATTGTAGATGCTCAAAAATTATCAGTTATAATTTCACAAGAAATTTGTATTTTACCGGGTAAATATGGGTTATTTGACGAGAAACTGTTGCCTAGCAATTAGACAAGAAAAACTGTAAACTATTAAAAACCCAACACCGAAAGGGGGAGTTTATTTGAGCGAACAATTATTAAACACGTCGTTATTTAAATTCATACGAGGAATACTAATGTCTCTACGTGTGCCACAGCTAATCGTTTCTGTAGTAGATGTTGAAGTTTGTTCCAAACGAATAGATTGAATAATGTTTGAATGATACTCTATGTCAACTTATAAGTATGGTTTTATTGATGATGAATTGCTATGTCCTGTTATTTTTTATCAGAGCTTGTTCTTCAATTCCGCTTTTACTTAATTCGCTAACTGCTGCCGCTCGATTTGAGTGGTTTGCAATTTTGACACGTTTGACATACAGTGGCCATCATAAATGATTACAAGCCACGTGATCAGGGTCGAGATTCTCAAATCAATCGCAGAGCAATTCATATGCGAATATCCTTTTCCTCACTACGGCAATTGAGAGAAACAAGAAATCTATTTGTATACGAGTTGTTCTTCGAGAATCACAGTCCTGGTCACGTGGCTTGTAATCATTTATGAAGGCACTATATATACCAATGCGTTGTGCTGAGAATCTAGTCCATTTGGAAATTTCATTAATTCCAATCGGCATATTTTTATACCAACCCTTAGTTTTTCTTCTTTCAAAAGGGATTTGGTGTAAAAAATACTCTGTCTGTTATAGAAGTTCCTCGTTTTTTCCATGAACTAATCAAATTAACGTATTTATTGGGCGATATCTTCCTCTAAACTATTAGGCGTAACACATTTGCTGTCGCAGAATTTATTGTCACCGCCTTGTCTCGTTTTCGAAAATAGAGGATTATACTCGATACGTCCAGTTTCTTTTCCATTATTTTCAATTTCAGATACGAAATAAGTGGTTTTGCAGTAAGTTGCTTCTTCTCCGCGCCAAACTAATTCAAATGTCAAAATGTGATATAATTTCTTTTGAAGTCCTTCCGGTTCATTTTCATCATATAATCTGGTCATTACAAATGTTTCACATTCATTAAGAACTGATGCATTGGAATTTCTCTTTTCGGGTTGTGCTTGTAGGATTTTATATTTAGCATTACGTGCAGTTCGTGATGAATTAAACTGTACGTCGGTAAATGATACAATATTGAATTCTTTATAATATTTACTCTTAGCATTTTAGCGGTTGTGTTCCACATTGTTTTAACTACAGCTTCTGTATAGTCTTTTCCGTCACATTTTCGCATATTAAAAGCTCAATCTTACAATATTACATTCAATTTCTCAATGGACATATCTGGCTCAAAGTGGTATCCTTTGGCATCGCAAAATGTAGAAAATTGTTGGTGTATTGATAATTGAGTCGTAACTGTATTAGCAGACACACAGGTATTAACAATTTGAATAATTTCGTTGTTCGTAGACTTGACGAATCGACTCATTGTTGATGTTAATAATTTAATAAGTTGTTGACAAAAATGTCAAACTATTTATTTTGGCAACAGACACCGCGATAATTGATTAAAAAAGGAATAATTGAAAAAACCACTGGTGCATTTGTCGTTGTAACAGTTGCAGGTAACTTTTGTCCCTGTCATAGTGACAATTACACTGTAGTATGTGGGCTTTTTTATATAGTACAGGGTTAACTATGACTTAGTACAAATATTTTAAGAGGGGATAGGGAAAAATAAGAATTAACGCCTTCAACCTTCAAAAAAATTCCAAACTTACTTATAAAGCCAAAAAAAATGTTTTCAAGCTATATTAAATCCTTATTTATCGCCGTCACTGACCTTCTGTCAGCCGCGAGGTTAGGTATATTCTGCCAAAGGCAAAGGTGTGTTGGTTTGAAAAAAAAATCTTTACAAAATGAAGATTCTTATTTAATGATTTAATGAGAAATACGGTATGGTAGCACAGAGAGCACCTACCTTACTAATATTTATTTCCAGGAATGATAATTGGATAGATTTTAAGAATGTTAAATGAATCATCTTCTGTTTTCTTACTTGTTTAAATTAAAACCTACACAGATTTTTGTACTTGCTGTGGACTTCTTCCCTTGATCGTTCTTTTTGTGTAAAGCGAGGTACCTACTTGGTTTGGCGGTCTTGCTCAGGTCGATTACTTACGTCGGGAAAAGCACAAAGGATAACAACAAAATACATGTAAATGTACACAAATACATGAAAACACTGCCACACGTTTTCCGCCACAGCATAAAACACCTGTTCGATGTGGTTCAAAAAGTATTCAGCATAAGCCGCACGATAATGTGCACTTGTCACACTCTCATAAATCAGCACCTTATCCGTCATCTAGGCATTTGAATACCACATGTTTGTAAATACACAAAAATACGCGAAAAATTAAATTTGCGAAAAACAAGTACTGAAAAATTATTCAAACTAATCAGAGTACCGTAACCGTATACTTACGTTATAGACATCTACAGACGACATCTGGGACATCTAACGAGTAACGACATCTGTAGGCCACTAATGCAAGGTGCACTCAGGGCCTTAAATTTGTAAACTTCTTGCATTGTTGTGTAATTAAATTCTGTTAATACTAATAATAGCAACAATATTAACAGTAATCGACGATGTTTTCAGAAAATAATTTATATTTTAAACTATAACATTCCAAGATGTTTACAGTGTTCTGTAAAAATGACCCTTAGATTATAACTAACTTCGCTTTCTGCATCGTTTGGAGCATGGAAAGTAGGCAAATAGCAATGCCAGTATTCATAACCTAGAACTTACTGTTACTTTAAATCAGCTAAATGACTAATTTTAAACGTGTTATAGTAATTAAATAAAATATTTTGTCGGATGTGTAAGTGGATAATTATGATGAATCTCCAAAGAGTGAAAATGTAGTTTTGGCAGAGTGCAACGAAGGAACGAAGAACGAATACAAAATACTGCAGCTAACCGGATTAGCTGTTATCAATCAGGTACTTAGACATTATTATTATTAATAAAAATGTTTATTTTCGTCGTTTCTACACTTGACAATGTTGAAAAAACTACCGCATGGTAGTTGACATATCTAGCCATGTGGGACGATGACTGATTGTCATAGGCGCCGACTTTCCGTAGGAAAAGAGGGTTTTGCCCCATTTTTTAAGCATCGAGCTAGAATTCCGAAATAAATTTTGTATTGTCTTTTAGACCTTCCTGAGCACGTGGTTAAAATTTTTGTACTTAGTCATAGTTAACCCTGTATAAATTAAATTGTCAATACAAAATCTGTTATCTGCTACCTATATTTTCAAATATTTCGCTTGATTTTTTTATTATAGGAGTTCGATAGAGCAATAACGGTTGGGTAGCTGGCGTGCTTTCCTTTAATCTTTCCTCTGCCAAACGCACGGTAAGTAATTAAAGTTGTGAGAAAAGCATGGTGCAAGACATCCATCCGCGAACCTCGCCGTTTCCCACCCGCGATCCGCATTACTTCCGGCCCGCTAAGGGCGAATCCGTTTGATCACGTATCTAATTCGATTAGCTTAGATGAAAATTCAGTTCGGCAATAGAGCCGTCCTGTAAATAAGAGCGGGTGGCGCGAATTGGCGACTGCATTCGAGGCCGCATTAAGCCGGATGAGCGGGCGGACGGGCAGACGAACGGCTAACGGACGGCTAGTCAGGCATCTGCGAATTACCCTGACGCACACACACACACACACGGGCGTACGGATCACGGCAGTGTAGGTAGATAAGGGCGATGTGCGAGTAGGACAGCGGGGGACGGGGTGGGGACGGGCGGCCGTACAGGACGCGTAAATTCATATTGAAGTCTACTCCCACCACAGAGTAAAGACATTTTTTGCATACTATATGTGAAAATGATTCATATAAACCCTAAAAAATATAACCGAAAGTAATGTTTATCGTCCCTTGGGCTGCTACAGTATTGTTACGGAAGACGAAATCAATCGAATGAGAAGTGAGCTACAAGAAAGTGTTAGTAAGTTATAGAATGAAGTCACCAAAGTCGTAGAAGAAAATATAGTAAAATTAGAACACGAGGTTACAAATCTAAAATCCCAGTTGTCCGCGAGGGAACTCATTAAGACTGAAAGTAGTTTTCTTCCATTGTCAAGGGTTAAGCCACCAACATTTGATGGAAAGACATCATGGAGCACCTACGTTAAACAATTTGAAGTAGCTGTCTTGGCAAACAACTGGTCAGAAGAAGAAAAAGCCACATCACTTATTTTGCGGGGTGGAGCTATGGAGATATTAAGAACTCTAACTGAGGATAAACAAAAATACTATCAGACGTTGAAGAGTGCTTTAGGCAGATATAGCGCGGATGGTGAAGCTAGCCTACCTCACCGCACCGGTAGAGTTCCTAGAACAGCAGTGAGTAGCTTCATCGATGATGCGAGATTCCGAAATCAGTCAAGCTCTAGCCCTGGCGCTGGAAATAAAAGCCGCTCAACAAGCATCTAGAAGTGATCGAGATAGGACAAGGCAGATGAGACTTCAAACAGGAGAACGACGAGATGTAGAGGAAGCGAAGACCAATCCTGTGTTGGAACTGTAGAGCAAAGGGACATCTCAGGAATCAATGCCTACGAAAATCAACTAACTTTTAAAACTCTCCTTCCTGGGTAGGATGAATAGGAACAAGATAAATTCGACCTTTTAAAGGCAGATAGTTGTTGGGACACAAATGGTTTAAAAATTGCGGAGGGGGTTGAAGCCGTAGTTATAGTTACAATTCAAGGAAAAACGACTATTAAAAATGTACGACCTTATAAGATCGAGGTTGGGTTGATAGGCAAGGGGAGGTGAGTCGGCAGGAGGGAAACTTTAAGCGACCTATAGCTCAGATTGTCCCACGGGGCTACAGGAACTGTAGCGGATTGTGCAAACTTAATCTTCCGACATCGGAAATGATGGCAGAAAAGTGTCAGTTTTTTTTTCATTTGAAAGGTCATACGCGACGTTGCACAAATATTTTTTACGCACAAATGTATCCAAACCGCCTGTTTACTCTTAGGCGGTATTTATGTTGAAGAGCGCTGATAAAAGCTGCGATAACAGATATTCAAAAGTAACTTTTTTCGAAATATTGTGCACATCCTGTTAATACATGTCGGTTTACATTTGGAGAATTTCACCTTTTATATAATGACCTTTTTGACTAAATGACGCTGAACACTTGCACAATATGTCTGGAGCAATTGAAAAAAACTTGGTACAACTGTCATGCTAGACAAGTGCTCTGAGAAAGACTTCAGTAATTAATGTTTCAATATTCATCTTATTTAGTAACTGTAAATAGATTCACTATTCACTGGCCCCTGTGCAGTAAAGTCAATGAAGGCAAAGAAATATTCATGTTGGATTTCCTCCGCTCTTATCGTTGGTCGGCAAAAAAGCACCGATCTACTCGTCGCTACAACATGAACAGCTGCATATAGATACATGCACTGTATTTCGTTGTTTTGCTAGTATCGTTGCTTTTATCGTCTCTCACAGCTGCAATATAAACAAGACCTTAGTTACCAAGGCGGAAACTACGATTTTTTGTTGAAAATTAAGATGGATTTTTCTTATAATAATAAAATTATTTGAACATCCTCTGCGAAGATACAACCCCTTAAAAAGGGTGCCAAGAAAAGTAGTTTCAAAAATAATTTTAATAATTTTTTATATACCTTAATAAGACACGTTAATGCAACAATTGTATAAGGTTATAATTAAAAGTCATTTGCCCAAGTATACGACTCTTACACAATATGTTTACAATCTTTATTCAGGGTGTTAAAAAGAGTGTAAAATATTTAAGGAGGCAATAGTATGAACCAAAATAAGCCAGAAAAATCTCAATAAACATGGGTCCGCAAAGTAACGGTTGCGGAGATATGGAACGTTTTATGTTTATTAGCCCTTTTTTTATTTTGCAAAAACGTTGTGTATTTTCTTATAATAGTTGGTTGATGTTTAGTGAAATAAACAGTACGTATTTGACAGTTTTCTCAGTGCACAAGTTTTCTTTCGCTATGGCTGGTTACTCTAACGCAGAATTAACAGACATGCATTTCATGTATGGTCGTGCTAATGGGAACGCCACCGAAGGCGACGTCTTTATGTTGACGCTTATCCAAATCGCCAGATTCCTTCACAACGCATGTTTGGAAGAATTCACCAAAGATTGCGTGATACCGATTCCTTGAGCAAACAGTGCCATTTATCCGGAAGACCAAGGTCGGTATCCACTCCTAGAGCAGATGAAGAAATTCTAGCACTGATAGAGCAGAATCCAGGTACGAGTGTGCGAAGAATATCAACCGACGTAGGAATTAGTGGTCCTCTTGATTGGAGAATCCTTCACGAGCAACTGCTTTATCCATACCATATCGTTGAGACGAAGATGTCGTGCCTGCTTGGAAATGGACGGAAGGCACTTTGAACATCTTCTGTAACTTTGTTTTTTGTTTGTTAAAAGCTTCCTTTGTCGGTTTATTCCTAATAAAATAAAATGTTTGAAATAGTGGTCCATATCTCCGCAACCGTTACATTGTGGACCCATGTTTATTAAGACTTTTCTGCTTATTTTGGTTCATATTATTACCTCCTGAAATATTTTACACTCTTTTTTAACACCCTGTATATATATTTTTAAATGTTGCATGCATTATAATACCTTTATACAAATGTTAAAGAACTGAGACTTATTTGTTCTATAAAACACTTTGTAAAAACTATTATAAAACAATTTTACACAATTAATTTCTTCAGTAACAAAATTACCACAATTATTTACTCTATAAAATCAAATTGTTCAGTAAACAATGCTATTCGATAGTTATAAATTAATTCGCGAAAGGGGTCTAAAATTAAATAAAACCAATTTGTTGGCAAGTTTACGTTTCGGCTGTATTTAAGTCCTCTTCAGGACAATCCAAGAAATGTTTTCCGTGTAACGTGGTACTGGTATTATTAACGTTAATTAGATGGAGTTGCCTAAGCGCTTTGGAAATACGCATCCGGGACGCGGCTCACAATGGCCGCCTACCACCTCCGGCGCTCGCGGCTATCGGCGGCCGGTGGGCGAGGGGTGGCGGGCGGCGTGTAGTTAGCGCACGGTCCGCGGACCCGCGTCCTGACCCTCGCCCGCTCTCCGGCCCTCTCGGGTGATCTACCCGCAGCTGTCGCGTCTCTGACAGGGATGGATTTAAGGAAGCGGCGGACAAGGGGACGCCGGTGGGCCGCCGCCGCCGCCTCGCAGCAGCCACGTTAGAAATTCACCCCGACGCGGCGCGAAAAGGCCCCCCCGCCGTGAGTAATGCGCGCGGGGTGCTCCTACCCCCTTTCATTACTATAACGGCTCAATGACGGCGGGTGTCTATGCGTCTCCGATAGACGGAAGAGGTCGAGGCTGTACAGATTAAATTTCGGCTATTCAGAGATGCAGGCAGTAGTAGCAACAATTAGTTCAGCAAACCGTACAGTAAATGAAATCCAAAGAAAAACTTCGAAAACGCCTAATAAGTAAAACTGATTACTGATAAAATGAACAGCATTTTCGATTGGGATACACTTCTGCACTCGGTGTAAACTGTGAATAACTTCATCTTTACGTATTAATAGAAGATAAATGAAGATGAAGCTATTCTCAGTTCACACTGAGTGCAAAAGTGCAGCGCTCTAGAAAATGCTAGAAGAAGAATTACAAACGAAGAATTATGATATCTTTAACAGAAAAATGATAGGAAAGTAGTCAACTCCAAAAAAGACTTCTATATTTACTTCATCGAAGTTTCGGTTTATATAAAACCATCATCAGGACGCTACATTTTTGTTTTATAAAATGAACATTAATAATAAAAATACATCACAAAAACAGGCAGTACTTACAGAAATATATTATTTTTGTCTCTTTTTAGTCTCATAAATCGTATGTGTCAACAAAAACGACAAAAAAAACACAAAAACCTTAGGCTTGCTACAGACTATGCGTGATGCGCGATGAGTGGTTTGTGAGGAATTTGTGAATAGTTTGTAGGGTCTTGTTCGTTAAAAATCCATTAACAACTCTACACACTATGCACGAATTCTTTACAAATCAGGCATCGCGAATCACGAAACGCGAATTCACGCTTAGTCTGTTGTAGCAAGCATTAGAGAAACACATGTTTACACTTTTACAATATATTGGGTATTAGAAAAGAAATATACTTAGTATATAATTATTGTTAGCGGATTGTTTTAATTAGATTAAAATATGATTGATTTAGGAATTGAATATCTTGTTTATTAACCATGGTTTTTTTTTTAAATTTTGATATCATGTCAAATGTTGTTCAAACCGTTGTCTTACATTCTGGAGCATTTCGTTGAGCCATCCTGTATATGGAGCATTGTTAACTGTAGTATGGGTAGATCAATGAATAGTATTAATATAGAAAATTAATTTGGTACTCGGAACAATGGCAAAATTGGTTATAAGCATTCTCTGACTTCACTTTTTTTCTACAATATTACCCCTGGCGAAATTGAAGAACAATTATTGCAAATGAAAAATTAATCATCAAGTGGGCCCGATAGTTTGCCAATATAATTCCTAAAGTATAGTGCACCTTTTAAGATATACATTTAATTTGCCTATACAATCTGCAGTTTTTCCAAATGAACTTAAAAGTGGCACACATAATAGGACTTTATAAAAAGGGTAATCTGATCTTGTCAAAAACTACAGACCTATAAAAGTCCATTTACACACAGTGACGTATCAGCGTCAGTTCAGTATCAGTGTTATTTGGGGTCGATCACTGATGCCAGTTTACACATATCCGTCCGTAGTCCGTAGAAAGCAGTTAGTAAACGATCAAACAAAATGATCTGAATATATTTTGAACTTGATGAAAATTCCGTGCCAGCTCATCCATTGCAAGCAATACAAAAATGTGGTCAGTAAAGTTACAAAAATATCGTCGCCGGCGCATTTAAAAGCCATTGAACGGACACTGAAACAGCACTGACAGCACTGATACGGCACTGTAACGGACGTGTAGACCAGGGTCGATAATTTTTGAAACCAAAAAAAATATTAGTAGGATGTAACCTATTGGAAAAGGAAGAAAATACAACAAAAATGAAAGGAAAATAATTTACGGGAGATCTGAGGTTAGGAAGTGAAAGGAGGTGAGTTTTTAAAGGTAAAGTACGGTTTATCTCGATTTCTGGCAAAACTAAGTCCTATGGAAAAAAGTTAAATAGCAAAGTTGTAGGTAATGAAGAGATCTACAACTTTTGTATTTACACTTTTTTCACATAACCTCAAAATGGTGAAAAAATAAATATTTTGAATCTAACAAATTACAGTGTGTTTGGGACATAAAATGGTAAGTTTTCACCAAATTTCGTGAATTTCTTTATTAAAGATAAAAATAAAAAACCAAAAACTTGGTTACCTATTTGAATTTTTCATATAAATTTTGAGGTTATATGAAAAAAGAGTAAATACAAAAGTTGTAGATCTTTTTATTACCTATAACTTTTCCGTTGAACTTTTTTCCATAGGACTTGTAGTTTTGCCGGAAATCAAGATAAACCGTTTTTCACCCTTAAAAACTCACCCCCTTCCACTTCCCGACCTCAGAACGCCCGTAAAGTATTTATCTTTTCATTTTTGTTGTATTATCTTCCTTTTCGCAAATGCGCAAATGCGGCCTGCGTAATAATAATATGCCGCCCCCTCTCCCGCACAAGTCTCCGACTTCTGGGCTAATCCCTGTGATTAGAATGAGGGGTAGAGATATTATTATTATTATTATTATTTTCCAATAGGTTTCATCCTACTAGGTATTATTTTTATTTTCACTTTTTACGATTTTCAAAGGCTTCAGCACTAGTCTAGTGTATAAACACGCTAATTTAAAATCTAAGCAACGATTTTTTATTCTTCACTGATACTGATACGGAACTGACACGGCACTGATGTGTGTAAATAGACGCTAACTCTGTTATCGTATTTCTCAAAGTTATTTGCAAAAATCGATCATAATCGTATTTACAGCTTTGTTAATAAACAACATATTTTGAGTAATAGTCAGCATGGTTTTCGTCCTAAACATTCTACAAATACACTTGATAAAATGAGTATGTCTATCTAGCGTGGCCCCTTAACCTTATCTACCATGTCCCAAACTTTGACCTATTCATTGAGACACTGTGTATTTGAAGACCCATGCGGTTATGCCCTGTACAACAGGTATTCCATTACGGCGACAGAATCTCCGCTAACGAATGCAAATAAAGAGAACCCCGCATAACGACAAATTCCAATTTCGACGACCGCTCCCTCCCGGAGCAACAATCGCACCGTATCGATTCCAAAATATGGGAAAGTCCGGTCCCAAAGGGTTCCCCGGCTGATGGATGATCCAGCGGCATTCCCGCCCCGAGCCCACATTACCGAAAATACCTTAAAAACCACTTATCCCATTTTAGCGGGAGATCCGCGTACCGGCCAGGTACGAGCCAGCGAGCAAGTTTCAATTAAGTCGACCCCGAGATCGATCTCTGTCCGTGATGGAGAAGAGGGCCTCCGCATCGCAGTGATTGCGAACTATTCCCATGGTCGCGAGAGGCATGGGATGGGGTCGGACGAGAACAAACATTTCGTGGAATTCGCCGCGACAGCAGGGGCAGGGCCGCCGCGCGGGGTGTCCCCTCCGCAGTTTAGGGATCGGTAATGTCCTCGATGGCTGGATCCAAACGCTGTTGTTACTAATGGCTCGAAAATTCGAACACAAAACGAATACCTGCCAGCAGAGCTGGGTGTTACTCGAATACATCGTATTAATGAGTAGTATTCAATATAATATTTCTATATTCATGTATTGAATGTATTCAGAATTCATTACTCGAAAATAGTAAGTAAAAGTATTTTATGAATTTAGGGTATCCATCAATACCCAAGTACAGGGTTAAATAAAACTTGGGACACATGGTGTTAAATGGGATCAGGTAAGCTCTATTTTCCATTGAGTATTCCACGGTATTATCTGTAGGATTTCACGCAAACGACGTCGTCACAATTACATTTTTTCCAGAAACATACCTCATTGTTTTCCTGTTAGAAGCTCTCTTTTTTTCTAATAAAATTTTATCAAAGATATTTTTCTGTATCACTTCCTGTTTAAAAGTTATAAGCAATATCGCCCTAAAGAATCTCAAAGAAATATCACCTAAAAATCACATTAGCGGTGGAACGATCAAGTAGTCATTGGAAAATAATTGAATGTTCGTTGTTTAAAGTGCATAAATGTCATAAGAATAAATAAACAGTTAAAAGGTGATGATAAGAAAAACAAAATTTAAAAAATGAGGCAAAGGCCCTCATACTACATACATGTTACAATCTATTCTCTATATGACTCTCTCATTGCGGAACACTTCGGACTTCTTTGTAGGCTGCGTTTATTAACATTTCTCCGTTTAACTCATTACAAGCGTTTGTGAATTTATCTTTCAAATGATTAATATCTCGCGAAGGTATTTTGTAAACCTTATCTTTTACGCCCCCTCCAAAAAAAATCGAGAGGTGTTAGATCTGGTGACTTTCCTGGCCACTGAATAGGTCCATTAATCGGAATCCATTTTTCTGGGAAAGTATTATCTAAATATTACTGCACAATCCTGGCTTTGCTCCGCTGAAACCATAGTAATAATAATAATAATAATAATAATTTATTTTCACTTTTTTGACAATAATAAATTGTATAGCAATAGTCAGAAAAAAAGAACACACACTAAATATTGTAAACAAGAAATGAGTGAACAAAATAATCAAATAAAACAAACAAAACAGATACACAGAGCAAAACTAAGCAAAAACAGCAAAATTTACAAATACTCCGAGAGAGAGTAGAAGGACCGCTCTATTAAAAAGGTCTTTAATCGCGACTTAAACCCACAAATATTCTGAGCATAGGTTTCTCCTTAGCTGCAAAAGCACATTTCCCAAAAGTGAAGGAAGATCTTCTTGTAGGAAATTTAGGTAACTCACGCTGTTCAACAAAAATAAGGCCTAATTAAGTGCCGTAAGTCATATATTTTATCCAAAATGGCCTTGGTTTTAGACTGGATTTACAATCAAATCGAGTCGAAATGTATCAAAACGTATCGAAATCTATGACTCGAGTCGAAATCCCCGGATTTGGTATTCTATAAGGTAGTGCGACATTTGAAATCGAAATGTTGTAGTCGAAATATATTCATTTGATTTCGACTGCGTAAGAGCTATCGAGTTGGACCTCGATATCGAAATTCGTAGTTGACGCATGCGTGTAGAAGTAAAGAGGATGGCTTAAAATGTAAAGGCGGTAAAGACGGTAAAGAGTAAAGACATAACCATAAGTTTTCTGTGCTGTAACCTCTTAAACATAGATTAATTCTTTATTTTCTGTGTGTCATTTTTTAACAACAATTTCAATTAGCATGAATCTACAAATAATACAAGCGGGTGTCTTTCTCGGAGCCGCAATAGAAGAAGAACTGCAAAGGTAAATGTGTCTTTTATATTGGAAAATTGGATATTTCTGACTTGCTTATTTTGTTTTAGGCGATTATTTAATTATCAACGACGTGTTCTACGGGATGCGAGTAACCCTTTTCAAATACCTGATAATATTTTTAAAGGACTTTACAGGCTAGCAAAAGTACTAGCTATCTCGATCTTATCGATGAGCTAGAGCCATTTTTGCATGATCCAATTACCTGCCAAAACCCTCACTACAATACTATCGGTCACAATTTGGGAATTCCAGCATTAATGATAGGAATTTACCAAATTCTCTCTAGTTTTATTGTTTTATATCACAGATTACACGCCAGACGTTTCAGAAAGTTAGGTTAAGTTGTTTTGGATTGTTAAGATATGAAACGTCAATTGGGTATTAAAGTCGATATTCGCTTAACACGACATGTTGCCAGTTTGTTTCAAGCGCGTCAAATCGAGTAGCCTGATTTCGATGTACCACTATGTCGATGTGAGTTACTGAATACCAAAAAATAACGAGATCGACATTGGACATTTCGATTTGAAAAGATTTCGATTCGACGCACATATTTCGACTGAAGTTACAGAATAAGGCTGAATGTGAGGATTTTCAATGGACCAGTAGTGTTCATTGCGCCTGTTTGGCAAACCATTACTGACAAACCGACTTTCGTCCGTCCAAAGAACGTGTCTGGTCAAAAGTTTCTACGTTTACTACAATTTGAGCTATAAAATTAAGCCTTTTTTCAATGAGAAGCTCAGGCAAATACTTAAAATTTTGAATTTTGTAGTCATGATACCCATTGGTCTTTAAAGTTCGTCGAACGGTTGATTTATCAAAATTCAAGTCCCGGCTAGCCTGTCGTATCGAATTTCGTAGATTTTGTTCAAAATACTATAACAGTCTAGCTGTATTGTTTCTTACCCTTCGGACAATTATTTGATTCTACTGAACAGAAAATGCGTCTTCATTTCGTCACAAAGTCGCCTCCGATCTTGTAAAGTTTCTATGATCAGGAATGAGGCACTCAGGATACCTTTTTCGATACAACTCTACAGCTCTTCTTGAATTTTTTTTTGTGACTCGCCGTAAATTAGAAACATACCAACTTTTTCTGAATGAGAAAACATTTTGTAAGCACAAAAATTATACGTTTGATGTTCGTATTGAATAATGACAAGTATTTTCTGACATTTATGCACTTTAAATAACGAACATTCAATTATTTTCTAACAACTACTTGATCCTTCCACCGTCGATTGGTATTTCTTTAGAAACTCTTTAGGACTATATTGTTTATAACTTTTTAACGGAAAGTAATGAAGAAAAATTTCTCTAATAAAAGTTTGTTAGAAAAAAGAGACCTTTTTACCAGGAATACTTGGGTATGTTTCTGAAAAAATATAATTGATCACATCGTTAGTCGTTGCCGCCAATTAGTCGTTTCTGACTAAATTCAAAATCGTTTACTAAAGTGGCATTTTACCACATTAAAATGTCACTTTACTATATAGTAATGCCACTGTCAGTAAAAAACAATTTGACAGAAAGCTGTTTTATTAAAAGTACAATTATTCAAATTTTAAAAGTTACCGAGAAAAACCATTAAACTTTGAAAACACCCTCCAGTAGTTCCAAACAACTGTGATACGTGTCGCCCAAATAATAGAGATTGTCGATTTTCATGATACGTGAAACGTAGAACGTGTAAATTTCACGTTTACGTACATATAGTAAGATTCGTGTTTCAAAAATGAGTTTAAGTAGGGTAAGTTATCACGGAATCATATTATTCAGAAACGATAATTATTACTTTAATCTACGAGTATTGCTCCTTCTGTTCGTTTAGTTTTTATCAATCTGTTCTGTACATTCGGAAGTTTTCGGCCACCTCTTCGACACGTATACGTCTCTGTTTACGTTACGCAAAGACCTGTGAGCCCACGTACATCCGTATCACGTAAACGTGGAAAATTCTAATTTGAGCATGCGCGACGTTCACGTATGGGACACAACTTAAAGGTTATTCGCGAAATGGAAACGCAAATAAGTATAATAACGTCGAAATGACACACGGAGGACAGTATTGTCAGTCTTTACGGGTAAATTTACCTTCAGATAAGGCGGAAATTTGCGTGATTTTGCGCGATTTCTTGTGATTTCGCACTATTTCGCAATATTTGTGACAAGATTTCCATGAGTGATTACCCTCTCGCGAATTCATTTATGTATATATTTTCCACGTATTATCTGTAGGTTTAAAAAAGGAATTTTGAAAATCAATCAATCTGCTTAAAATTCAAGTATTAAACTGTATACATCGAAAGGGTAAACTACGGTGTGGTATTATAATCAATAGACACGCAGAAACCATTCATCTGAAAGGCTCAATAAAACATTAACAGGCGTCAAAAGAGGTTCAAGTTTAATGCAGTTATTTATTGCGACGACCCACACGGCTGTTATGTTCCTCTACAATTGCGGAGCGATGGCACGGTTCCCGTCCCATCGGGAAGGCCGAAACCGTGAAGGCCCATTTAAGCAGTAGGTACGGCCATAAAACCATAAAGCGTTTCTTCGTTAAACTGCACGGCGCTCACAGCCGGGACCCCGAGGGGTTAACGCACCACCGCCGCCAGTGCAAACACAATGGAATTAAAAGGTCCTCCGGCCTGCCGAACTTCGAATTTCACCATCTGATCCGGCCAATTGTCGCCGAGGCGCGGCGGTACCAGCACGCCAGATCGCAAACAGAGAGGAAGAAGGGGCGCAAGCTGCACCCTGTCCCGGCTTAGCTGGTGTCCCGCTGTTGAGGCAATCTGGAGACCACTTGACCGCTTTTCTCAGAAAAATTTGTGTGCTCTAGTCCTTTCTGTGCCGTGACTAAGAAGCATTTTTTGCCGCATGGTATTATATTAGTTCCCCGTAGGAACTGGAAACAGCGATGGTGATAACTCGGTGGATAGTCACATCACTTTTTAAAAGTGTCTACTTTTATTACCTAGCCCTTTTTGTAGAATATATCACAAAAAATGTTACCTTTAGAGGCGGAACCAAAAGTAAAAAGAAAATATAAACTATTTCAAATTTCTTTTCTTTATTACTCAACTAAACTTTTTTTGTACAGTGTCCACTGATGACATACTGCCCAAAGAGGAAGTTTTTATTTTTTTTTTGTGTTAATGTTTGCTTGTTCAAATAATTAAAATGTGCTTGTTGAAATAATTTAATACCCGCAAAATGTAGTTTCTAAATACTTATTAGGGTGTGTCAAGTTTCAACTAAGTAGCTCTTACTACTCAATCCAAAAATTTTATTTTTTTTTCAAACTTTAACACCCTGTATCTGGAAAACAAAGCCGTCGCGGACCCATGTTTATATGAACTTTTTGTCAATCATAGATTAACTGCTTAAAGTTTATGCACATGCTTAATTAACACCCTGTATACAATTTGCCTCCGTTTATTTACCTTATCCAATTGTGTCTACATTTTTAATTAATAAAACTTCATAACTATGCCGCCACCTATAATGAAATAAAGTAACAGTTATTTTTTTATTAAGTGCGCAAAATCAGCATTTTTTAAACGGCGTCTGAGAGTGTGAATATCTGGTCGAGAAATATTTACATTTATTTTAGGTTGGTATTCCTGAATTGAAGTAAAAATTTATGAAAAATTAAAACAAGTTTTAAGTCGTCAATAACTTGACGAAGTTCCTCATCTATTTATTTGACGTCCGAGTTTTAGTATTACATTTGTCAATTAACTTGACGAAGCCACTTGATCAATTAATTGACAAAGAAATTGCTAATGTAATGCGGGCTAAACAATTATTTTCACATATCTATAAACAAAAGTGAATGATCTTATATGCAGAACTATGTAAGTTTATGTTATAACAATATTTACATCGACAGTTGAAGTTAAATAAAATACGTATTTTGAAAGATTTCTGTACCTAAAAATTTGTTGGTTAGCCGCTGTCAGCCGTTATACAGGGTGTCCCGAAAGTAAACCGTTATACGTTAACCATGAATTCTACATCGAAAAATAATACTAGTTTGCTATATAAACTATACCCCAAAAAGGCTTCCTTACGGTTATACAGCGTGTTAAAATTTCATGGAAAAAAGACACAAACTTAAAGTTCTTCAAAACTGTTGTAGATATTGTAGTGAAATTTTAGAAGTGTCGATAGCTATGGAAGGCGTATAACTTAGCAATGCAAAGTGATTTTTTGTCTTACCAGTGACGCGCGTAGCGGAATCCACTGAACTGAATAATAAAATGGTGCGCCACTGACTTTTCTTAAAATAATCTTTTTTATTAATTCTCTGTTCAATTCTGAAGTAAATAGTTTCCTCAACCTTTTATTATACCTACAATGCACCGTATTCGTATAAAATAATAAAAACTGTTTTAATGCACACTGTTTTAATACTATCAATGAAACAATGTGCCGTTTTTATAATTTAGCCGTGATAAAACAAAAAAGATGCGTCGCTTAGTTGTAAGTATAAACTATTTGTTACTGTCAATGCCATACAAAAATTTTATACTAAAATTTATATTAAAAAAACTGTTGATCATTATACAGGGTGTTAATTATGTACACAAACTTTAAGAGGTTAATGTATGTATGTAACAGATATGATTGATTTTAAGACAAAAAGTTCATTTAAACATGGGTCCGCAACGGCTTTGTTTTCCAGATACAGGGTGTTAAAATTTGAAAAAAAATCAAGTTTTTGATCTATTTTCAGAGTAGTCAGAGCTACTTATTTGAAACTTGGCACACCCTAATAGGTATTTAGAGACTACATTTTGCAGGTATTAAATTATTTTTTATACGACTGCCTTGCAAAAGGGAGTTTTGCACACGGAAAACACGCTCTGAAAACGGAATTTAGCACACGCCGTGTGCTAAACATTTTGCACACGGTTATGTCATCTTTGCACACGCGTCTCCAGATTGTGATTTTTGTTTGATGTTGTCACCCAAATTATGCAATGTTTCAAGTTTGCTGAGTTTAAATAAAAATTTTATTTTTGTGGTCTCTGTTTACAGTCGTATAAAAAGTATCGTAAAAAACTCGTTTGAAAACCTTTTTTCACACTCGCTCGACTTGTTAATTAATATGTCTCGCTCGTGTGCAAAGAGTTGTTTTCAAACCTTGTTGTTTAAAATACTATTAATTTAGCCATGAGCGCAGATATAGCTAACTTTCACAGTTTTTTAAGAAACAAAATAGCACTACAACGAGTTTTTCAAAATTCGAAAGCTCTTTCGATTGAACCAATTAAAATTACACAAAAATGCCTCTTGGTAATTTTTGATATGATAAACCGTTTTCGACAAAATTTCTTAATTTAATTCTTATGCACGCAATTTAAGTTATAGTTAAATTTGGTCAGAACCCAACGCAAAATTATTGCGAGGTAGGTCATGAAAGTAAATTTAAAATAATTTAATATCCGCAAAATGTAGTCTCTAATTACCTATTAAGGTGTGCCAAGTTTCAACTAAGTAGCTCATACTACTCAGAAAAAAGATCCAAAAATTTGATTTTTTTTTTCAAACTTTAACACCCTGTATCTGGAAAACAAAGCCGTTGCGGACCCATGTTTATATGAACTTTTTGTCTTAAAATCAATCAACCCTTAAAGTTTGGCCACATACTTAATTAACACCCTGTATATTTGTTTTACTTCGGTACCTTTGAATATTCGCATTGCTGTTATTTGATACTCTATTATATTATTCAGCTTTTAAATGTTTAATTACTTGTATTTGTAAGAAACCCTATTTCAAGAATACGGCGCACTTAACATGCTTTACTTTCAAGTAAACGTTTAAAAATTAACTCAAGCTATAACTAGTGTTGGCATCGCTTTCAAAATTGACCCCCAATAAAAATCAGATGTAGCAGGTAGAGAATTATCAATTTTGAGGTCACTGCAAATATGATAACGATATAATTTGAGCTTCCGGAACTAACGGAAACTTGAAAATGTAAATTACTTAGTTTACTTGGAAACATTCGGTACATCCAAGTAAACGTTTTAATTTCCGAGTTTTCCTACCATCAATAAGCAATAATACATAATAATCTGAATATGGGTGTAACAAAATTGCCAACTAATGGTACATGAATTACTTTTTACAGTGATTCTCGTACACCATTCTGCCGTTCCTTCGATACCTCCCGTGTAAATTTTGCACGCCCTGTACAGCGCTTCCGGGGAGGCTGTGAGCAACACCGTGACGGACTTAGCTGGCGTCCCGCTGTTAGGGTGCAATTGCGCGGCCGATCAGGTACCCCGAACGGTCCAAGGACACCACCGGAGGGTCGTTGAGACGCTTTTGCCTGCTGCCTGCCTTGATGGCGGCGGTGGTTGGTACAGTCGCGCCATGAGACTATCGCCGGCCGCGCGAAATTTTCCAGGAATTAGTCATGCAGGCAGAGGGAGGCCCCGAACAGCGGCCGTTTTCGTGATCGGGGGTAAGGCCGGGCGGCCGCCGTCATTAAGTGTGCCGACGCCAAGGGGTTTCTGCGTGCCTCCCTCAGGGGTCAATACTGGGAATGTGCACGAAGTGAAAGGTTTTACGGCGTTACGTTCATTAGGACAAATGCGGGGAAGACCGGGCTACTGTTTTGTCAATACAATTTATGTACCTGCCTACGCTCTCACTGGGAACGTGTATGTACAGGGTGTTTCGAACTACAGGCCTCGCCCTTATCGAGAGGAAACGAAAAACGGAAATAAGGAGTAAACTCATTTGTGGTTTGAAATGGGACTTAATTAAGTCCATTTTACGCTACAACTGATCTTATTCAGCGTTCGCTAAACATGAATGAGGACATCATTAACAATTATTCTTCCTCCACGAACATATTCAAGAGTTTTTATCGCATTAAGTCTTCGAATAATACACATGAAAAGATACAATATATGAGACAAATGGAAAGAAGATGCTTCATTTGTTTTAATGTCACTAACATTTTTGTTAAGTTACATCAGAATAAATAAAATAGTTATTTCTCATACTTATAAGCGACAAAAGTGACATTTGATTTTGTGAGGAAGATCTATCCCTTCGAACAAAATAAAATCACCGTTAGCACATGTTTTATATAGTATTTTTTACACAAACACCATTAAAAGTGCAAATTAACTCATTTCTTACGTTATAAAATATCATTTTGAAATCCAATTGTCCATGAAGTTTATTGTTGCTAAGGTAATGAAAATTCGATGGTTTGCTGACAGTAACTTCAAATCTCGTGACATGGAAAATGATCAAGAAAATTAATTTCTCTAATAAACCCACTTTCGAATTATTGTTACCTGGTAAGTCAAGGCAACAGTCTGATCTAAAAAATGTGTGAAAAAGTGCTTTTGGCATACTTTGAAGAACAGTCCAAAACATGGAAATTGTCAACGCTTTGGTTAAATCACTCCATGTTGACGTCCATGATGATGATGTACATAAAGAATCAGGACATAAGCAAATATTACAAGCGAAAGGGCGAAGAATATCGACGGAAAAAGTGAAATATATTGACTAGAGAACAAATCGACAAACAAACATATTTCATGCAAAAGGTCCTGTTATCGCGAAGAATTGTTCAACTTGACATTCAATAATATCGAAGATTTGGAAACTTCACTAATTGTGCCAATCACAAAAATTAGTGTGCAAGGAACTTTTGTTATTTCTCGTGCATTATATTGGAACTATTTAAAAAGTAGCCCTTCGTCCAGCGGACACTAATCGTTCAAAAATATTCATAAAATACTTTAAAAATAAATGTGGCACGACTCCAGTTGGAATCAACATTTGGTTGGATGCCTATCAATATGTCTGGATTTTCTTGAATCTCACCTTTATACTGGACATTGCATCCGACAATTTTTGGTCATTTTATTAGCAGACTCTAGCTCTAATCTAGTACAGCAGCGGAGGGTAATATAAAGTAAATGATTAGTTACTTTGTGGAAAAAAGTAAACCAAACGACAATATATTTTGAAGGAAATCAATAACATGTTCACTCTCATGGAGGAATCAATTATTTGATGAAAGGATTATGTTTTTTAATGTTCAAGAAGGTTTTACAAACTCGTATTTTATTTATTCTAATTTAGGTACCAGCATTAAACAAATTATGAAGATAAATGTCTACATCATTTAAATAATTCTTACACACAGTTTTTGATAAAAACCAAGAAACAAATAGCAAATTTGTAAGTAAGAAAAACGATTGTATTGGTAACTAGTGAAAGAAATGGTATTGGTAGTAGAGACTACTTAGTCAATGGATATACAGGGTGTTTTATAAGTAGTAAACAGACCACTTAACAATAGTTTAAGCCCCCACACTTGTATATGTGAGCGGACTAATGTTAATATTAACGGAGATACAATAAGGGTTGAAGTAAAATATTTTTTAAGGAAACTTTTAATAATTTTTACAGTTGTTGACATGTCGATTTCAAATTTGGTGTCTATGAATTTGTGGGGGTGCCAAATTTAAATATCATATCACTTTTGAGCTATCTTATAGAGGGCGCTATATGGTGTATTAACGTGGCTAACGTAAAAAATTGGTATAACTTTTTTCTCATCTATCATTAGCGCAAAATTCTTTAAATTATAATAATTTTGACTTCTTTCAATGAAAACTGTCATACCTTGTGGAAACCCAAAAATGTAACTGTTTTCTAAATTTATATTTACATTTAAAAAATTAAATTATCTTTTATTAATATAGCTTTAATTCTTAGCCTACTTGTTCAAATAATAAAACTTGTAGGTACTTAGCTTATTTTTTTGCAGATTAATTGATAAAATTGCATAGTAAAGTGTATATTGAATTTTAACTATGTGGTGTTCCTTATAAGATAGCTCAAATGTTATATAATAATTAATATTGGCACCCCTATCGACACCAAATTTGAAATCTATACGTCAACAACTGCAAAAGTTATTAGAAACTTTCGTAAAAAAATGTTTTACTTGTTAATATTCACTTTCATATAAGTGTACAAATTCTTAATATTTTGTTTTAAACTATTACCAGATGGTCTGTGACTCACTACCTATGAAACATCCTGTATATTATGTTTTCTGCAAAATTTCTGCTTTCGATCTTACATGCTTGTACCTACCGCAATTTCAAAATAGGAATATACTGGGTATGATAATGAATAGGTATATGAGATAAAATATTGCAAGTCATAACTATATTCTGCAATTAACGTGTCCATAACCCTCTTATCTGCAATTGTGTCTATCTGTAGATGTTTATGCTACGTTAAGTCGTAATCGATTTGTAAATGATCAGACGCACAAATAAATAATGTCTGTTTACATTTATTGAAAGGTCAGTTGCCCTAACGTGGCTCGGCCACTTTGTACCCTTCTCAGTGAATAACAACCATTACAGGAGGGTATTTCTTTAGCTTTTCGGTAATGCACGTGAAATGTGGGCGTATATTGTTGAACAATTTCCGGGCTTGTTGTTACATTGTTCGTTTAGGTTTTTCGTCATTTCGAGAAACATTACATTTTTCTTCAGAAGTAACTAAAGTCTTTTAACCCTTGGTAAAGATATAAATAATACTGATACATTATTGAACGTTAGAGTTGTAATTAGAAGTTGATAGTTGTGCCATCTACTTGCGCAATAAATATACGAGTATGTATGTAGTGCAAAATTCAGAGATGAGTAACACTGATACATGGGAGCTAACGTTAAGCTACGTTTACATCTGGCACTTGTATCCTTGCATGTACAGAGTGATTCAGAACTCATCTAAAAAACAAAATTTTTGAATATTGAATTAAAAATACACTCAAGGAAAGAAATCAATAACATTTTACAACGCCTATTTTATACAGTAAATTCAACTGTCTTTGCCGCTATTCTTATTAATTATTAATGGAATTAATTTGTGGTTTTAATTAATAAAACAGTTTGATATACTTATCTGATGTTGCAACAAAATTTTGGGCCCGTCTTACCCAGTTTCTACAAATTGACACAAATGTTTCTGCTTTTTGCCTATTTTGAAGTCGTAAGTAATTGGCAGCAGCTATCATCAATAGTAGGTATCCACTTCGGTGCGACACACTTATTTTTTTAAATACATATCCCCACAAAAAGAAGTCCAAATGATTTAAAGTCAGGAGGTCGTGGTGATCATGGTACCGGGTTCCTCCTTGTCCAAACGCTTGGTATTAATGCTTGTACACGCTGTACACGTTGCAGATATAATCGAGCCTCCACACTACTGCAATACGCCTTGGGCACCCTGGACCTCCATCACTTCCACGATTCGGTTTAAAATTTCCCTCGCGGGCCTCGCGTTGCACTGTATTTGCACTCACAGCACACCGTGGTAAAAGTAGCTGCATTTGGCACATGTTTACCGGGAAATCAATCTGCTAAAGCATTTTCACATCGTCATAAAGTAAAAAGATATCTCAGACATACATTGCTAGTGCTAGCTAGTGTTTACATTCTGATAGAAATTTCAATATATTTGTGTTATGGATACGTTATGGCGTAATATGTATTAAATATACTTGTGTAATACTGACACACATTCATCTTACTAAACATCCGATATCCACGGGGCATCCAGTTTAAGTCCTTTTTAGGTAGGAACGTCGCAGGACCAGTTATGGACGTCCATGGGATGTCCAACGGTATAGCTCCCTGCGGCGTCGATAATATTAGACTTGTTGGACGTTTATTTTATGTCGGTACGTTTCAGGTCTAGTATGTACGTCCCTAGGACATTCACCAGTGTACCAAGAACCTCCTAGGGACATTCGTCGGACTTTAACGTCTCTAAATAGGCATCCACTGGACGTCTTTAGGACGTGTCTGTATTATGTGGGATTGTAGAAAGACAAAGTTCAGTCGTGTCAGGACGATCGTATCGAAGCGAAAAATTGCTGCCATTTCGATTGTCCTGGAGATCTTCGTTCAATATGGGGTCCAAATTTTAAGACGTGAAGAATTAGGTGTTTATAGTCAATTAATGCCGAATTCATTGTCGAGGATCCAGGGCAATTTCCAGATTATTTGAGGATGAAACCAGTTTGAAAGACTTGTTTGTAAAATTGGACACATAGTCAACAAGCTAGATACCAAAACAGTTTTAGGCCGTCAACCCTCATCTAGTAAAATAATTTGTAATATTTAATGTGAATAAAATTTGTTGAGAATGTGTTAATGTACAATAAGATATTTTTTGAATTAGACAATGATTGTTGACATTTACCACGGATAAAAGTGACATTTATTTGTCTGGGTGGAAAGTAATTATTTTCCACTTTGGTAAATGTCACTTTCCATCTGGATATATGACAAAGTCAGAAATATGGTAAATTTACTGTAAGTTTGAAATATCAACATTACAGATATGGTTGTATATAAACGAATTTACACGATAATGCAATTTTAATAATCTAAAACCTACAATTAGCTGCCTTAAAACACAATTTTAATTTTACAAAGTCAGTTCACAGTAATCATAATTTTGTATGACAATTCTCTAAAATTAACGTATCATTTATAAAGTAAGGGTGGACGCAAGTTTATATAAGTCGACATAGGGGTAGCAAAATGGAAAGCGTTTATTTAGACCCCCAAGCGACGTCAGATACGGGATGACAATAATAATGTAATCGGAAAATCCTTTCGCGTTAAAACTTCTTTAGTATTTACAGAGTGAAGGGAACTGCAAGAAAGTGTAAACACTAACTAATTGGTAACTATGTGTTATTTGAAAAGTTTATAACCTAAAGACTACTTACTTAAATAGTAAAAATTAAAAAAAAAGTTTATTTTTAAATTACGATTAGTAATCAACATTCATCTTGAATGTTCCGATTTTTTTAAAAACTTATTTGGATAAGAATATAATATTAGTTTACCTACTGCATTTTAGATTGAAATAAATTTTGTATCTCCAGGGCCTTTCAAACAGACATGGCCGATAAAATATTGAAAAATCAGTGAGGTTTGTTTAATAACCGTATATCCTGGGACCAACGAATTCTAACTTCAAGAAAGAGCTTTGTGAATTTAATGTGTTACTTTCAGCAACAGCTAGATAAAGAACTACCAATATTACCAATTTGATAAGGACAGAGTATACTCACGTATACCCAAAGAGACACAACTGCAGTGGCGGCAACGAGATATATCTTGACATGCATAAAAATGACACATATTTTACTCTGTACGTGAAAGTGATAGCTTAATTATAGTTTAATCAGTAATTAATGTTAAAAGCCTCACCTTTTTCAATATCTATGTAATTACTAATATTGTAGAATTTATTCCTTTCAGTGCAAACTTTAAAAATGCCTCTATTATATTGTTACAAAATATGCACGCTAATGACCACCGCAGCCAACTACGTACTATATCCGAACTCTCGTTGATGGTCCCCGATCGTACCGAAAATTTGTGTATGTTGTGGACAGTAGATTTGTTTATATAGATTCGCAAACAAATCCTGAAAATACTCCTTCTAGGGGTTAGAATTCGTAGCCTGTGACGTTATACTAAAACTTCTGCGTCCCCAGCGCCCAGCAATGTACAAATGTTATACAAGAGCTATTAAGCTATGCGTGTTCAGAAATGCAGCGACGTTAATGGGCCAATAATTCGAACATTGCAATTTTTTCTGTTTATTTTTATAGAGTCACCTTTACCATTATGTACTCACTTATTTGTTGGGTAATAATTGTAATTATATACGGTGTCTCAAATCTCAATAATTTTTCTTTTGCAATATATCCACACGATGGTGGATGTAATAATATATTATTGTATTTCCAAAATTGATAAGTACAAATTAAGTTTAGTTTTTGTAATGTTAAATATTTGTACTCATTTATTATTAAACAATCTTTATTCTAAAGCAGTATCTGTAAACCTTAATAAATATAAATACATCTGTCAACGTTCGAAGAAATATTGGTGTTATCAAAATTATCATCAACATATGTCTGGAAAATCTATTAAAAAATAAAATTAGAAGGCAGTAATTTTACCTTGAGCGCTGCCGGAATACTATTTCTCTGAGGAACTGCCAAAAATGGTCTTAATTCCTTAATACATTTTCATATTGCCCTTACTAAAACTAGATATTTCTTTTAAATTTTTGTTAGGCAAATCAAATGGATTACTTAAACCTGTTATCCTTATTCCTTGGGTTTAAATATTACAACTTACCTTCCTACCTTTAAATGTAAATTTAATAAACAATCTGTCAAATAACACATACGTTAAACTCTAGCGACACATAATTTCTTGTCTTTAAAAAGATCTGTTAAAATTGTACATAACAGAAATAACATCGCCGTTATTTCTTAACAGTTACAAGGGGGTACATACTACAACAATAATTTATGGTGACGAAATATAACATTTACCTTGAAATAACGTTGGAAACTATTATTTCGAATGACTTTTGGGTCTATTCTGTAGTGATTTTGATTAAATTTTAACGTCACGGCCAAAGTTAAAATTTTAACCTTCAATTATTTAACCCGATAATATATTCTGTAAAAATTTTAAAAGTTTTATATTAACCAACTATGTTAAAATTTAACGGAACCAAAGTAGATGCTGTTAAAATTGCACCTATTGAATAACAGTATAAATCACGATTGATATAGTTATTATTTATTTCCACATAAATGTTATAATGACACTTCAAATGAATTATATTTTATTGGATGAAGCCGACAGATTAGAATAGACATAAATAAAGTGTATTATTTGTATTTGTTGATTATTGATAGTTTCATATTTACCTATTATTTTCTTTCAACTACAATTTTAGGCTTTTCATAAAAGTTTGAAGGATCAAAGCAATCCGTTTGAATTAACTGATTGTACTTTTAAGCACAGTATACTAATCAATTGATTAGTATACTGTGCTTTTAAGTAGCTCTTTAGACTTCCAAAAACAAACTGTCATTTATTTAATCAATCATAATTTCATGTGGCTGCAATTTGTTGTTTAGTATAATATTGTTGACTCAAAAAATCAACAATTAAGTGGCTCTATTTTTTTGTCTTGCGTGAAGAACGTTTTTTCATCCCCTATACTCGGGTAAATCACAAGAATCTTGTAAATTCGTTACTAAAACAAACAAATTTGTACTAATCTAGTAATCGAGGTTATGTTATCACAAATAGACATCTTTTACCCATAGAGAAATATAAACATATTCTATGCTTTTACCTTAACTTCACTAACACTGAAATATTAACATACTGTTGATAAAATAATTTGAACTGAGCCGTTAAAAAACTTATACAGAATACCAATTGAAATTATTATTTTTAGCGCTAGGGTTAACATTAATATTTTAACCGGATGGTACAGAAGATACAGAACATACTACAGTATAGCCGTTTTTCTGTTATCTGCTTCGCTACATATTTTAGAATCATCATGTAAGTTGACGATATATAACATTTAACCTTGAGATAACGTAAATATTCTTATGACCAAATGATTGTTTATCTTTCTTTTCCAAAGCGTTGTCGAACCGAAGTGCGCTGGAAACTTTTACTTAGGATGACTTTTTCTATTATCTGTTTTGCTACATATTTTAGGATCGTCATGTAGTACCTGCAAAAATTCTCTAGCGTAGTATGCAGTGGCTCCATAAAAATCAGGATAACCTTTAAAAACCGAGAAACCAATTAGGAGTGGAAAGTAGCGACTTCCGGTTCGCATAACTCACGGTGCTCCGCCGCACCGCCAGAAACCGCTTCTCTGCCGTTTCCAGATCCATCGGCGTTGCTTGACGAACAACAGGCGGGCATTTCCTGTTCAGTTAGCAGTTGACCTACCCCAACTCCATAACTCAACGGGCAAATGCTACGTACGGGCATCGATCGCGGCGACGGCAAGGGTACAAGGAATTATTTACGTTTCTCTATGAAATATAAACCCTTTTAGGAACTCTTTATCCGGGGGAGAAAGTAGGAAACGGAGGACGAGAGGCAATAAGTGGGAACGGCCGCGGGGAATCCCCACGATTGTAATCTCCCGGTGAAAGGGCTGATGTGGGAAACAAGTTTTATTGAAGTGTAAAATTCATCGACTATAATTTCTGGGACATTATCGCCTCGGTCGGTTCGGTTCGCGGTGTCTTTAGCGTTGACTATTTTATGTGCGCCTCTGTGATATACAGGGTGATTTTACTTTGAATACTGAACCTGTATGACTTGATTTCTTATTGAAAACTCAGTTCTGTAACGTTTTGCTTTAGGAAGCTTTATTTTCGAGATACAGAGCGTTGAAGTTAAGTTTCAACTTTCTACAAAGACAAATGATTTAAAAAATTTGATAACTGAATAATGTAAGGCTTATCAAATAACGAGAATGCCACCTGCGCATTTCGTACCACAGTAGACAGTAAAATTAAAATTTTTTCTATTTCTATTTATTACTATTTTCTTCAAAGGCAAATTTTAAACATTTAATAAATGAACTACGAAGTATCAACTACCACCAAGCTCAGGGTGGCATCGTGCTCAGAGGGGCCTAATAGATAATAATAACAAAAATCTAGTTCGATATTTAAAAAATGTGACAAAACCCTCTTCTCCTCAAGAAAATTTGTGTCGTTTTTTACAGAGTTTCCAAATATATAAACGTTGGTTAGACCGCTCTCTGCGATAGTTTTGAATATTCGCAGATGATATGAGATAACATTCCTGTTATTTGCTATTCTTGTTTTGCCTTAAGGGCGCCGTATGCTTGAAATAGTGTTCTCTGCCAATACTAATCAGTTTAGATATTTAAGAGGTGAATAATATAGAAATTAGCAAATCAAAGGAATGTTATCTCATGTCACCTGCGAATATTCAAAGGTACCGAAGTAAAACGAATATATAAGGACAGAATGCGGTCTAACCCACAAATTTTTAGGTACACAAATCTTTCAAAATACGTATTTTTTTAAATTTATCTGTAAATAAAACTATTGTTATAATGTAAACGTACATAGTTCTGTATGTAAGATTGTTAACTTTTGTTTATAAGTATATGAAAATAATTATTAAAATGTGGGGTTCGAATAGCAAAACAATGTGTGTCTTACAAAGCTTTTTGGAAGTTATTATTTTATTTGAGAAGAATTTAAACAGTAAAATTGAATAAATAAAATATCAAGAATTTTATTTTTGATATTACTTTTTGCTACAAAGAACACCACATATTTGATCATTTACGGCGAGAAATACGGCGACCTTAACTGTAAATCCATACTGTTGACTGAAAATTCTTCATTCTACACCCGTACTTTGCTTCTAACACCACATACAATAAAGTTGCAAAAAAATTTTGATTCTTGTTTCCACACCTGCGCACGCCACATTTTTAATTACACGGAAATCAAGAAACACTTGACACGCGGGTCCCAGCAAACTAAAATTGTGTAATTGACACCTGAAACCTCATGTACGAGTAGTCGCTGTTTATAAACTTTATTTTTAATCACGAAACAATGCAATAATTTTGTTATCGCGGTGTCCGAAAATTATGAACAAATATTTCAAGGGAGGATTCTACGGTAAAGAATAAGACAAAATCGTCATATAAACATGGACTCTAAAGATTAGCTACCTAGTCTTTTCTAGGGTCGGCCATGAAGATAATTTTTCTTCAATATTAACGAAACAGTTCGAAGTCAAATAATGATATTCAGTTTTTATGCTGAATTCGAAAATTTTCACCGCAGTCTCTGTTTTTTTTACTTGAATTTATAAGAAATTGTATAAATTTGTAATTTTTGTAAAAAGCAAAATAATAAGTTAAATTATCTTTATGGTTTCAAGAAATGAATCAGATTATGCATTTCTCGAACAAATTTTATACCTACTATTTCCTCTATAAATTCATTTAACAGTCTCATTAATGTTGTTGTAATGGGGAATTGTGAAATAAATATCCAATTATTTGATTTATTATATTTAACATATCAGAAATTATTTGGCGTCTTTCAACTCTTTTACGATCATGAAATATGTAAATAACAATAATGTAAATTGAATGTTTCAATTTTCTCTATATTAGTTATTCTCCAATATAGATAAATTACTCACATTTAGACATATTTACTCTTCTAAAATAAATAAACTGAAATAATATGTGCGTATTCGTGAAAAGTAAAAAATATAACATTACATGCAAATGACAAACAAAAACACAGAATTACGTACTAAAAACCCAAAGTTAACAAATATTACACGCTGATCTGAATTGGGAATCACATTTTAATAAATAACAAAATATTTTGTTTACGAATGAATTATTTTTTTAGATAAATTTTAATTAAATATGGTGCTCTCATTTTTCCCTCAACAATTAACATAATTTCTGGAAAAGTTACTGGAACACACTGCAATCTTGAAAAATGCTTAACAATTTGACGGATATAATATATTACCAGCCTTTTTAAGGGTGTACGCAAGGCACCTCTAAATTTATAAAAACAACCCCTGATTCCATTAGGCGCGAGGGGCTATGTGTTTATATTTTTACATTTCAGTTGCAGCAATACCCAATTAAACAGAAAAAGTAATGAAAATGCCACAAATAAGTAATTGCTGATAATATGAATACGAAATGAATATTTATTAACAGTAATACATGATAGGTAATAGTTAATCCGATTTCTCACATTACATATCCGTCAGAATTATACCCACTAACAACAAAATACACTCCGCGTGCAATTAAATATTCTAAGAAAATCGAACAAGAGGAATAATAAATAATACAAAACTTTGAATGCATCCGCGGCAGTCTTGTCCGATAATCTAGAAAAACAAACCGGCGAACTATATCATATCTTTATTTAATTACTGCTACTACTAATTAATTAATTGTTTAAAATTGAGAGACAGGCACTAAATCTGAAGGAAAACACACAGGATTTCAAATATGATAACACATTTTACCGTTTATTGTTGATGATTGTCGTACTCTAACAGTCGGCGATCGATAAAAAATAGTTTCTAAAAAAATTTCGCTTTATAAATAATTTTTTAAGGGTGATTTCGTTCAGTCTTATCTACTTTTGTCTATCCCCTCTTAAAATATTTGTACTTAGTTATAGTTAACTTCGTATATGGGTATTTTCAAGTATGCAGAAGATGCACGAGTAAACAGCAACAAAAAATGGTTTATGCAACGAAGTTTTAGGTACAGAAACCTATAAAACATTACAAAAATTCTAATAACATAAATTTACATAACACTAGAAACATTATACATTTCTATTAAGCATTAACAGTATTGCAAAACTAACTACTTTGCGGAATAAAGCCCTGACCAGCGTTGAATTACACCCACAATATATCTACCCATACATTCTTTATTACTAGCTTTTGTAGATTTTTAACTGTATTATAATGGGTATTGAAGCTAATATAAATCAATTTTCCTATTAATGAAGTCATAATATCGTATATTCTTTGATACCAAATATCTAAGTATGCTTCAACAAGGTTGGATTAAAAAATTATTTAAAATAAAAATTTAAAGACATACAATAGGGGCATTCCACGCCAACTCAGCAGTCGATCCCACATCACCCTCTCAGATCTGGTTTAAAATTGGTACATCGATTAGTACTATCGAAAAAAGGATATTCCCAAATTTTCAGCCCCTAAGACCGCTTCCTGTCATCAGGGGCCCATTGTGAAGTTTTCGACCATCATTTCACCTCCAGGGGTCTGAAATCGGTTTTTCGTGTACTGACGTGGCATTTTGGTCTAAAAAAATGATCAAAAATACATAGGAGATGCCAAATTTCCCGTAGAACACGATGCCACCATCCGTTTTCCGATATCTAGCAAGGGGAGCCCGGAAAATGCGCTTTGATAAAAAATCTGATATCTCAAATACGGTCGCTTCAAACTGGCTGAAAATTTACCAAAAGGCTCTTCGATTATAGCTCTTTCGAATGTTCATACGCGCGTGGTGATCATTATATGTAAATAAAAAGTTACACGCGTTTTACGGGTTTTATATGGGATTTTCTGTAATTTTTTCATTAACCGCTCCACTAGCCCTATCCAGTTGGGTAATAATTGGATTTTTTCTCTCACCAAGCGTCTCTTTGTCCCCCTGTCTTTACAAACACAGAAATTTCTCTCTCCAGGCAGTATTAGAGAAAACATTATTTATTTCACAATTTTTCGTCAATTTTATTATTTTTGAGCAAATTTACATTTTCTGCAGCTTACTTCTATTACTTGTAAAAAATATGAATATAATATAATATAACGAATGGAAATCGCAGTAAGAAATAAGAAAACCCACATTACAATCATTGTTGACACTATACATCTTGATATTAATTTCACTATTTTACACGTCCTTATACATGAATCAGCATTCTATCTAAATAATGTTTTCCCTAATGCTGGCTGGAGAGAGAAATTTCTGTGTTTGTAAAGACAGTGGGACAAAAGAGATGTTTGGTGAGAGAAAAAAATCCAATTATTACCCAGCTGGATAGGGCCAGTGGAGCCGTTATAATGAAAAAATTACAGAAAATCCCATATAAAACCTGTAAAACGCGTATAACTTTTTTTTTTACATATAATGATCACCACGCGCGTATAAACATTCGAAAGAGCAATAATCGAAGAGCCTTTTGGTAAATTTTCAGCCAGTTTGAAATGACCGTATTTGAGATATCAGATATTTTTACTAAAGCGCGGTTTTTCGCGTTTTCCGGACTACCCTTGCTAGATATCGGAAAACTGATGGCGGCATCGTGTTCTATGGAAAATTTGGCATTTTCTATGCATTTTTGATATTTTTTTAGACCAAAATGCCGCGTCACTACACGAAAAACCGATTTCAGACCCCTGGGGGTGAAATGATGGTCGAAAACTTCACTATGGGCCCCTGGGGACAAGAAGCGGTCTTAGGGGCTGAAAATTTGGGAATATCCTTTTTTCAATAGTACCAATCGATGTACCAATTTTGAGCCAGATCTGAGAGGGTGATGTGGGATCGACTGTTAAGTTGGCGTGGAATGCCCCAATAGCGAATTTGAGTTTTGAAAGTTATTGAGTGATTACATTATGTCTTTTTTGTTAGTTATTTTTGTTTTACTAGATAAAGTATTTAACTCCTAATATTTGTAGATATAAGCAAAGGGCTTATGTTTACGCCCCCCAAGGACAAACAAGTGCACAGAAGTGTTCAGTGTTCATAAATCAATATTTACCTGTGAGAAAAGGACAAAGCAATGAACCTTCACTGGACATACTAGAAACACTTTGTTGTTGCCTGTCGGTTTATTGTATCAATGTATATCTTCATGTATTTAAGGCATTTTCTACGAGTGAGTAATCAGTCTGGTGTTTCTTTAAACAAAAAGATATACAATTGTTTAACTGGGTTGTAGGTACAACCACTTTATGAATATTTAAATTAGTCAATTAGTTCAAATTTAACTGCTACTTAACTTAACCTATTTAGTTAATAAATAGAATGAAACATACAGTATATTACTAGAAGTGTTCGTCCAACTACTTTTTAAGTTGCATACATCGAAAACACATCCACAACTTAACTAGTCGACTATTTCTCAGTTTCAAACTAATCCCTGACTCTTGTGTAAACTAGCCTAATAGCGGTTAGATACAAGAATGCTTCACGATATAAATAATACTGCCCACTTGTAGTGAAGGCATCTCAAATCCTTGCTCGATCAAATCAAATCTTTCACAAACTGATGCAACAATTTGCCGGCAAGCTGGTGTTATAAATACATTGGGTTGGTAGGCATGTGCATGGACTACTTAGAATATGTTTGGCCGGTTGAGATAAGAATTTGCATGCGCATATCTTGCCTCAATGTGTTGAATGCAGAAGCTATCTGCTCTATTTTGTTTGATTTTTGAAACAAACCATATAACATCAAGCAAACAGGTTCCAAAACTGAAAACTTGGGAAATCTTACATAATTGTGTATTCGTTTCTTTCTTATTAGAGACAAAATCGAACCAATTTTTTTTAATAGGAATAGACCCGATAAGTGCTGCAAGTTTGATTGATAAACCGAGATGTTGCTTACATGTGATTAAATTTAGGCACATCCTCAACTTCATGAATCCATAAATCAAAAAGTCAATATATTTTAATAGTATTGAAATATTGATTGACGAATCTATGAAGAACATTTTTTGCTTGTTGAAACATATACGTCGCTTTTTTCAGTAACTGACCAAAATTTCATGATTTAATATCGTACTGTTTTTAACTTATTTAATAAGAAGCATTTTCGGGGCCACACTTAGTATTAAATTGTGAATATATTTTTTCAAGAAAGATGGATCTCATCTGAAATCCTAGTGCTGACAGCATAAAGCAATTTTTCTCCACTGCAAGCTGCTTGCTACATGCACTGAAATTTTGAATACTCAATTTAGAGCCTTGTAATATTTACTGATTTACTAGTTAGCAAACTATAAAAAAATTGTAACCCTTTCCCCTCCGTCTGTGAACAATTATTTATTATCCCCGTGGCAGATTCCTATCGGCGCCGTTTCTGTTCATTAACCGCCCATCTGTCCCGCCGTCCCGTATCTTCACCGGCCCGATGGTGGCTTTTGTAGTTGTTTAGCGACTGTGAGAATACAAGGACAGTGCCCTTCGGCGGCATCCATAACCCACGGATGGATGGATGGGATGGTAAGACACCACGGCGTCCTATTTCCACTCTTATCTCTCGCTTACGCGTATACCTCTCCCGGCCGTTTGGGACGGCGGAAAGGCGACGTTGCCAGCCCATTTTGCCCAGAAGGTGCAAACTTGAAGCTTGAGTTCAACTAAATCAAGAGCATTTACATAGACATTGTAAAACGTATAAGAATAATCTCTTTTTTTAAGTTATTTTGTAAAATACAGTTATTTGTTTAATTAAGCAGTAAAGTACAAGATATAAAGCAGCACCTGGACCAGGTGCAGCCGAGTCAATTTAAGTAGACTAGGCATTAAATCTACTTTACTGCCAAGTTAAACACATCATTTTTCGCTTAGCAATGTTTATTTTATAATTTTAGCAAACAATGCTATTTATTTTATATTTTGATATGATACCTCGATGAAGATATATTAGTAAACATATGAAAAATTTGTTGATTATCGGGTTGAGAATAATATATTTTCAGAAAATGTACCCTTGGTATGTTTTTCTGAATTAAGCTAAAATATGAAGTCTCCATTATGGTCAACATATGTGATGCTCCGAGCTGTATAGAACATCGACATGGGCAATTATCTAAAATTAAAAGCATTCTTGAAATGACAACCGTATGAATGACATGCTAAAAAATCACGCGTTTTATAAAATGAAGAAATTAAAAAATTCATAATATAGCCCCCTGATACGTATTTAAGTACAAAACTAATTATAAACCAAATGTTTTTGTAAACGAAGATTACTATTATTATTTTAGGCGGCAATGATTTTTGCTATATCTGAGGCGTGTCGATACGTAGTACCTAAATGTTTCAAAACAAACAGGACAAGAGATATCCCTTACAGGCTGTTCTAATGTCACTATAAATGTTTACAATAAATAAAATTACTTCCGTTAAGGAACAAATTTTAATTTTTAATTTAGCGGCAGTAAAAATGATTCTAATGCCTAGGCAGGAAATGTGGTACTTTAGTGCCTAACAGCTGTGACTAAAACTACGCGTTTAATGTCGATCATCGAAAAACACATTTTTTTTTCTACTGTCATGCAAAAAGCAAAACTTTATTGAACTATATTTAGTGGAAAAAGTGGTTCTTTATTGCACTAGTGCAATAAAATGTTTATTGCATTCATCTGTCATTCTACTACCGCGTTTTGCGTCATCTAAATAACACATTTTTTGGTTTTTGCATGAACGTAGAAAAGATATTGTATGCAACTCGTACAAAAAGTGCTTATTTCACGTCGCGTGTGTGTCGTTTTTGTATACTTAAGTATTACGGACTTTTGGAAATGAAATTCACTGAATTATCACTCAATTAATAGACAAAATTACAAAATTTTTATAGGACTTAACAATGTCATTCCGAATATTAATCAATGTTAAATAAACCTCATACAACAACAATTGAAAATAATCAAACCATTTATGTGGTTTTAAACTGTGGTTTAACCTTCACATTAAAGTTCCAGGATAAAAAAACAAATTTCCCTAAGAAATGGTTTTCTAGTTTTCAGTATAAACGAAGGTATAATGGGAGGCTAAATAAAATTTTGGTGAGGCTGTAAAAGGCAAAAAAAGATAGATATTTAGTGTTTTGAAAAACTTTTTCCCCATATTTTCTTTCAAATTTTTTCACATAATCAAAGCACCATTAAAAAAATATACATTAAGTATGTTTTTGGTGACTGAATATTCTTACAAAAGTTGCTAGAATTGTATACTACTTGGTATAAATAAACGGGTCTTAACTGAAAATTTAACTTGTATAGTTTATTACAATTCTTTCAAAAAATAATTTAGCACCCAACCATTTGACTTCATTCATTCAATCTATCTGAGTTATTGTCATAACCACATTTTTTTATTTCATGAATTTTCATAACATTGGTACAGCTTTAGCAACGTTTTCTAGTATTAATTCTTAAATGAAAAAAATAAAGAGTTGTTATGAAACTGTGCTTTGAATTCGCTGGAAAAAAAATAAAAAAGAAAATGGAAAATAACATTTTTTATAAAAGCTAAATGGCATTAAACATAATTAGCCTATGGCACTATTATATTAGTCATGTTTAAATAGACTGTTTACAATCACAATACCATCTTCTGACCTATGGTTCCCCATGTATTTTTGGCTCCCGAAACCGATCGCGGGGTTGGTATAGCCCAGACGTTCCATATTTGCGCGCTACGGTCAAAAAAATGACTAAAATTTGGCCATTACCTGGAAATAAGCGCAAAGCTCTATCTTCGTGCTATTGAAGGGTTCAAACATGAATTAGTCGTTGACGTAGGAAGTATTGTAGCTTCTTTCTTTCTTTTTTAAATTTTATTTTTTTTTCAATTTTTTTAATTTTTTTATTTTTCTTAATTTTTTTATTTTTCTTTATTTTTTTGTCTATTGTGCAATGCTACATGAAGACAATCCTCTTAAATCAATTCGATCCTGAATACGGTGAAATTATATGATTTTTTCTTGCAATTTGAAATTTTTAAGGACCAATTTTCTGCCAATCCGTGGCCCTCAAGTGACAATTGGAATGTACGAGGTCCTATCCAACAACTGATTCATGTTTGGCACGGAGATAAAGCTTTGCGCTTATTTCCAGGTAACGGCCAAGTTTTGGTAATTTTTGACCGTAGCGCGCAAATATGGAACGTCTGGGCTATACCGATTCTGGGATCGGTTTCGGGAGCCAAAAATACATGGGGAACCATAGGTCGGAGCTTGGGCACAGTACTTTTTTTTTGTGTTCCTGTGTTATGTACCCTATTAGTATTTCTGAATCACTCTATATATACATATATTAGAATTTACTTGAATGAATTATTATAATAGTTAATTTTATCTGTTTTACAATAGTCCTTCATTTATTTACATAGGGAACAACATTTTATACAGGGTGATTCAGAACTTATTTAAAAGAATTTGGCAATATGGTGAAGTGAAAATGATGTAGAAAAACGATTTCCCGGTAAACATGTTCCAAATGCAGCTAATTTTACAACGGTATGCAGTGAGTGCAAATGTAGTGAACACACTGACGTGACACGGAAAATTTGCAATTGAATCTTGGAAGAGATGGAGGTTCAGTGCATCTACGAAGTATTAGAGTAGTGTGACGTATCATACACGAGGCTCAATTATATCCGTACCATATACAGCGTGTCCAAGCATTAATACCAAGAGATTGGGCGAAGATGATCGATGCCATGGCCGCTACGATCTTCTGACTAAATCTTTTGGATTTATTTTTGTGGAGATATTTAAAAATTAAGTATGTTGAGATGTGATTAACTCTTTTGAATGGATTGCACTTGAAATTGAAGAATAAAATTCTGCTTAAGATTACGATCTATATTTATCTACTTTGTACAAACAACTGGTCTCGCATGGCCCTGACGGCAGTGGTGCCAACCATATGAAAACAAACCACAGAACAGATTGACACCATACAAAAGAAATAGATAATACATACACTAGGCGGAGTAACTAAACAAGTATATTGCACCGAAGTGGATGCAAACGTATCATAGCTGCTACCAATAACTTACAAGTTCAAAACGGATAAGAAATATTTGTGTCAGTTTGTAGAAACTGGGTAAGACCAGGCACAAAATTCTATTACTAATTAGTAATTAATAACAATAGCGGCAAAAGAAGTTGAATTTGCTGTATAAAAATAGGTGTAATTTATTTATTTCTTTGCGAATTTCTTTCAATTTTCTGTCCGGTCGCCTATTATACGCCTTATCAGGTTTTACAGTGCCGTGCCCTGTGGTATATTTTTTAATAGATTTTGAACTGCTCTTTTTGTACAAAATTGTATTTGTAAGGGTACTCTGTTCATTAAAAAATTTGTTTAGATAAGTTCTTAATCACCCTGTATAACAATAATGTTAGTGATAATCTGAAAATTACTCTCTAAGCTCTTGATATAACTATATGGACACCCTGTAGTACTAGGAACTGAATGAAAACCGATATAATATTTTCATTAATATCTCAAAAATTACGTCCGAAAGTTGTACTAAACTTTTCTCAAACCTGACAACACCGCGTCGAGGACGGCTGCTAGTTCCAATATGGATCAAGGCCTTTTTGGTAGCAGGCTTGTTTTTAAAATCGCCGTGGCGGACCAAGGTCGGAACGACCGTTCGTTTCAGACTTTGACAGCGGATCAGCCACTCGCAAGTACTCTCTTTGCGAGGATTGATGGGTTAAGATGGGCGGCCCTGTTCAGGGAAGAGAGAAGCGGCCAAAACCCGCCCGGGGACTGGCGCAGGTAGTGTCTTTGGTCTATTTGCGTTAGGAATTTTGCGACTCGCGCTATCACGGGGTGTTTGTTCTATTCCGTCAGGATGGCTCGAATTTTCAGTAGACAAATGCGGTCTGCGAAAGTCTATGGCAAGCATAAATTTTGATGATGTTGAGGATTGGATCAATTTATATTTGATCTCACTTTAAATATTATTATTGGTCTGATAATTAGCGGCCCTTAACCTTTGTTGTCACAAGCTTTTTAACAAATACACCAAGTGGGGTATAAAATGTTACCCACACGGTTTTGTACAGCACCTACTTTAGTTATATCAACTGTTCTAACGTTATTGTAGGGAATAAAAGTGATTTGTTTAACAGATTTGCTCATAGCATTATTAGGGATTATACAGGGTGATTCATTAAAAATGGGCAATATCTAAACTGGAGATACTACACAACAAAATACGACTGAGCTTAACAGGCCTCATACAAATGTTTACAAAGGTTTACGAGATGTTCAAAGTTGGAATTTTGATTTGAAATTTTCAATAATTTTGGAATTATTAACACAATCAACACAAAATTTGATAGTTTTATGTTATTTTGTATGAAAATTATTAATGCGATACTAAAGTTAAAAATCTAAAAGTCAATGCAATGCAAAATGGTATTTTTGATTAATTAATCTATAACTTTCGGTTTCTTGAAGATCTTTGCATATTAAATAAAACATATTTTTTATGTATTTTTAGGTATTAACAATATTGTGTGAAACTAACTACTCTGCGGACTAAAGCCCCGACCAGCGTTGAATTACATCCACAATGTCTACCAATATATTCTTTATTATTAGCTTTTGTAACATTTTTTACTGTATTAGAGAGGTATCTTAAGCTAATATATGTCAAATCTCCTACAATTCCTATCAATGAAGTCATATGTATGTTCTCTGATACCAAACATCTAAGTATGGTAATGAACAATTCCACAGACAAAGCTCTATTCAATAATTATCTAAAAAAAAATAATCTAGCTAAATTCAAGAATTGTAGGAGATTTGATATATATTAGCTTAAAATACATGTTACAAAAGCTAATAATAAAGAATATGAGGGTAGATATTGTGGGTGTAATTCAACGCTGGTCGGGGCTTTAGTCCGCAGAGTAGTTAGTTTCACACAATTTTGTTAATACCTAAAAATATATAAAAAACGATTACATAAAGGGTAAAATGTTTATTAATTAAATAAGTAATCGTCATGTTCAATTTAAATTCATTGACAGGTTAAAGACGCTTTTGACGTTGTCGATATTTAATTTAAAATAATTTTAATTTATCGGTATAATAATTTTTATAGTTGGATATTTGACTCAATTTAAAGGAGGTCAAGAAGCAATCCTAAAAATGCAGAAATAGGTGAGATCTCATCTACTGTGGTTGAATTTTCGCTTCCCCACAGTTTCAAAAGTGAACTAGATTATTTTTTTTAGATAATTATTGAATAGAGCTTTGTCTATGGAATTGTTCATTAGCATACCTGTTTGGTATCAGAGAGCATACCTTCATTGATAGGAATTGTAGGAGATTTAATATAAACTGAACGGCAAAAAACTGGCCATTAAAAACTAGCCCCAATTTTAAAGTTGTTTTCCTCGCGAACCGCTCATTTGATTTTGATGACCTTTTTTTTAAATTGTACATTGATTTCTCAGGAACGGATGCTATGTGGGAAATTTTAATTCGAAATTTAATTTGAGCATATACGGGGAGCAAGTAAAAAGTCAAAGTTTTTTTCCCGAAGTTTGTAACACCCTGTGGGGTGCAGCAGCTACGGTCGCGGTTGCGTACTAGAAACTATTTATGATAAATATTAGGTCGAAATCTGAATCAAAGAATATATTCCAATGACGTAACATGGATGAGTGAAGGCTATAGGATGATACATATGGGACCTAGTGCTGTTAATTATTTTCTTATTATTGCTGCGACCACTTAGGTTGGTTCAACTATCAACTTTGTCTCTCAAGTTTCATTTTATATTTATGTAATATATGTTATAAGTAAAATGTAAACTACCTACAATTTGGACAAAATCAACCATTTTTTTCAATATGAAATAAACATTTAAAATTAACGTTAATAATTACACTACAGCCACTGACACTAATCGTTTTAACCCTAACTGTTCTGTTAAAAATTCTTTTTACAATTTTACCACAGAAATTCAAAATCTAATATTTTTACACTAAACACGTACTCTTGTTAGATTTAGATAAAATGAACCGTTTTCGAATAAAACAGTACATGCCAGTTGCGACGTAATGTACACACATTATATTCTTTAATGCATCATATCTAATTGATTTAAGACTTTCCATATAAAAAAAGTTACAGGAAGCCATCTTTGACACATTGCATTTGTTTACAGATCAAAGGTTAAAAAGAAGTTCTGTGTATGATCGTAACACAAAGAAAAATTCAACCGACACAAAAATGGCACCACTCTCACAAACTTCTCATGATGCACACTTTTAAATCTTATTGTTTTCCTTGACGCGAAAAGTAGAGTGGCCTGCAGCATTCAAAGCGTCACCCCTTTGAATCCTCTGTCACTCAGTTTGTTCCCTTGATTTTTGTTTTATTAACCGTCTTTAAACTAACAATTATAAAAACATGCCTAGACACCTTGTTGGCAAGTAATTCTGGTTAGATATTATATTACCGACTATTGTTGATTCCTTCAACCCCTCATTTTTAGGGAAAATGGTTGTTCCGTATTCTCTTCTAAACTAGAAATGTCTCTGTACTACTAAACTGAACTAGTTTTAGCAGTTACTTTATGGATTTACATTCTCACAATTGAGTAAAAAGTGGTGTTCAGTGATTTCCACATAAAAGAGTTTATTATATGTATATAGGTCACGCAATTATATGAGGCTTATATTTAATATTTCTCCCTTATAACTGTCTGGCCTTACTTTTTTCGAGAATTTCATTCGGTAAAATACAGGGTGAACCTTAAATAAGTACAAATATTTTAACTGCAGGTGTAGTTCGTCATATAGATAAGTCTAGTGAGTCATTTTTAAAAATTTCAAATATTTACGGAGATATATTTTTTTTAAATACCCACATTTTGAGGACCGCTGACCAGATAGGCCACTGAGGTAACCTAATAAAATAAACCATATCATTTACTGAAGGTGAGGTTGCCATATCTTCTGTAAGATAAATATTTTTTTAAAGTAAATTCAATTTTTACCATTGTTTCTAGTTTAAAAACACTCGTTCTTAGCAATAAGTAAAGTAAAATTATCATAAACGATTAAAATATGAATTTTCTCAAGTTAGATACTGTCAGTTAAAGAGTTTAAGAAGTTACTTAAAAGATTTCAAAAAAATATCCATAAACGTGCATAAAAGCTCACCTACTTACTGAAAAACCATATATTTAAACAGTTATCCATATTTCAGTTAATGCCATTGTACACTGTTAGAAAGATTATCACAAATTATCCACTTTTATTATCCACAATTCTTTTATGAAGATTAACAAAAAACTATAATTTTCACACAACATCTTAGAGTTAATTTCCATCACATAACCTCAAACAACGTGTCAGTGCTAACGATTTCGTACCTCGTAGTTTCGTAGTGGGTGAAACAGATTTTAAAAATAAACGCAAAACATGAAATAACAAAATAACTAGTTTGATGTATGTGTTCAATATCAAGAGAAGGCAAAGTAAAATATTTAAAAGCAGCATCAATCGCATGCAAAAAGAAACTGATGTTGTAGGCACAGATAACAGGTAGGTGTCAGGAGCAGTAGGCGAATTGTCCCGCACAAGCCCCATCCTCTAGGCTCTAGGATTCATAGAGGTTATGTTGATGTTGATACCGGTGCACTAGTATGGTTCAGGACAAAGGAATAAGCTGTGGCAAAGGCATCTAATATTTGTGGAAAAGGATTTGATAATTTCAATACACGTAAATTGAAAGTTAATATGAGGTACTTTTGCATCTTCTGAAACCGAACTAAGCTAATAGTTTCTTTAAGTAATGCACTGCTCGACTGTTTTAAGAGTTGCGGCACTAACGTATAAAACTTATTTATATCGTCTTATTATTTTCACGGACAGTGTTTTTCTCTTAAGTGTCTTGTGTAATTTAATTAATATTTTTTCGTGAAATACAGTGTGATTAAATAAATATGGCGCATTAATCAACATTGAAAAGGTTGACATGCTAAAAGCATTTTTGTTAATTAGTGTTAATCAGTGATAGTGATAAAAATAACGTATTATAATAAATCAGTCGGAGTGTAGTAAAAATGGATAATGAACAAATTCTGGATTACTATGATTGTGAGTAGAGAATCTTAATATTTTCATAAATAAAAATATTTCAAACATTCTTTGACATGTCTAAAACTTCTTGTGTAACACTGGCAACGCTGTGGAATGCACATCCACCATGACTCCCCAATAAGTTTTCTAGTGAACAATCACGAAATTATTTACAATTTGACTTTTTTGTTCCCGATTTTTTTGGAAAAAGACTATTAATTCTATACAGTGAACTGTACTGCTGGTTAAAATATTTGTACTTATTTAAGGTTTACCCTGTATAGTTTAATACAGTGTGATTAACAGCTTATCTAAAAAATTGGGAATAGAGGTGTCATAAAAAATGGAGTAATTATAGTTTCTGAGTTGAACATTTAGTTTAACCGAGTTAAATATTGTTTTTTTTTTTACTTTTTGCTGTTAGTTGTGCCGTTTGATTATTTCAATTTACTGAATAAAATGGAAATGACTATTTAATACCTAGCTATATTTACTTTGTGCCACATCACCTAGCACATCCAAAAAAGTTGCAATATGTCATAAACCGAGCTTTTTCTTATAAGAGTGAAAAATAGAATAAAAACACGCCATATTGGTAGGTCCGTGGATACTACAACCACTCTTTTCTCCGTTCATGCTTTGATATTTTACATCAAAATTACACAGAAAGTATGCCGACTTAAAATACAAATATGTGACAAATTTCAAACCAAAATCATCATCAATAATATTTAAAATTTTAATTTCGACACCCTGTATTTTGAAAATGTACTCGAAAATGAAAAGTACCATAAGAAAAGTTCCATAATTTTAGTCCAAAGAATATGTGGTTGACCTACTAATTTGCAACACCCTGTCTATTCAGGGTAATCAACTGAAATTCTTTAAGTCCCACCAAAGGCTGAGTGAAGTTGACCGTCATCTTAATTACTTTAAAAGGTATGGAATGAATCTATTCTTCTACTCAGAGGTGGGCTTCTTTACTTGAACTGGGTCCAATTTCTCTTGTGGTTACCAACAAAGTTGCGTGCAAAATAATGCACCAAAAACATCAATTTATTTATTGACTTCCTCCATTCATTAGTAAAGCCTGCACTTCATTAGCAGATCTCAGGTCTGGATTTGGTAACTACGTTAATATTTAAATATACTTAGCAAATTTAATCTTATTCATGCCGGCGAATCGGCAGAAACAACCCATTTATTTACCTGCAGAGGCTCGATGCTCGAACTTAATGGAACACGTTCCCTCAGAAAGTGACGTAAATACTCATAAGAAAATGCAAGTCTGTATTCTTGACCATTGTTATTGTTGTTATTTCCCATAACAGCTAGGGAATTATTTTACATGGTTTTTGCCAAAGAAATATAAAGCTTCAACAATTGTAAATACACACAGAAGATAATATACTGAGGAATTTACCCAAAATTTATTTCACTGCATTCTAGAATCGAGGCTCAGATGTGCTATTTTTATTTAGACATGTGAAGACTTATAGCAGGTTACTACTCGTAATACAAAACAGTTGCAATGGAACCGTACGTTGGGATAAGTATCTAGAAGCTACGTCATATTTCTACGTACATTTGGACGGGATAAAAAGTATTCTACATCAACTCAAGAGGCGCTACTTCTATTTTATACACTCAACGGATTGAGCTCAAATATTTAGCATACATATATTTTAATTATTCACGGATATCTTCAGTTATTCGCCGTTTTAAAGTGAAGACAGAATCAGGATATTCAATAAATAACGCAGTAAATAATATTTTTTATTTGCGATAGTTTGTTTCTCAGTTATTATGACCTTGGAAAAAAAATTGATACCGTTTTGCAGAACAATCCGGGATTTCTTAATACCGTATTACTACCTTTTTGCTGGCAAAGAAGTCGACTTTTCTGAATACAGTGGCATCCATAAAAATTATATATACTTTAAATATGCCCCGGTGACCTCTGTGGACGTTGAGGACACATTTTTGAAACCGAAATGGATTATTAGCGACAAACGCCACAGCCTAGCACTTTAACATTTACAGAAGTTGCTGGTTATTCAGTTTTAATTCAGTACTACAAGTGAATAGTTATGTAGAGTGTTTTCTAAAATAATAAGCTTAATATGAATAATTTTGGATATTATAAATTGCCAGTACAAGGTAAGATGTGTATTTTAACTTTTTGTAGGTTTGAACCTCAGTTTCTACCATAGACCTTATAAATCATGGACCGGCCCTAGAAAGAGAGGTCCGGTGTCCTGATGTGTACAAGAAGGATGAAGCTAGTCCGGGCAAAAACAGATGTTCTATGACAGAAAAATATATAAACATAACCTGACAAAACCTTTCCTGTTAATATTGTTAATGATTTGTGTGCCTTTTGTGATTTAGTTGTGTTTAGTGTGTTTATTAGCAATAGTTTTAAAACCTCATAAACCATGGTGGAGTCAGTCTGTCACCGTAAATGTCATACGTCTGTCATTTTTTTTTTTTCGGCCAATGATCTGTGGGTTTTTGCCCGGAGTAGCTCTATCTCTGTCGCACATATCTGAGCATCAACGATTTGTATAGGGAGAAAACGGTTTTGGGCGCGTTCATGATTTATAAGGTCAATGGTTTCTACACACATTAATATAGCGTCCTAAGTGCGCCCCTGACAATGACGTCATTTGCGAACAAAGTGCGGGTTTCATTCATAATTTTACCCAAATAATTGCCTACTGGGTGGGCTCGTTACAATTGTTTATTGCTCATCAAAAATCGATAACCCATTTTATCCTAATATACCGTTTTGACCGATTCTTCCCTTTCCAACTACAAGAAGACCCGTAAGAAATTTACCCCGGCTTCATCAACTTTGTGCCTCTTAGCGCTTTCGAGATTCCGATGGCATGATCGATTTCGCCAAATCTACTAATAGTCATCATTACCGCGTTTCGGGTGACAGATTAACAAAACACCCAGGTCTAATTAATTCAGTTCATCATGGGTGTAATTCCCAATTTGCCATCTGCCCCGTGCAGCGCTACGAAGGCATGTATACGTAACGTTATCGTTTGCGGAAGGCATAAAGCATCGGGGCAATTATTGCAGGCGCGGCGATAGTTCGGATTAAAGATCACGTCGTTGGATGTAAATCACGCGACGTCTATTACAAAGGCATCACCATCCCGACGACTACCTGAGCCGGTCGACAAAGGCAAGGAGGCACGGCAAGGCAAGGGGTTCCGCCAGGCGGCCGAATATTGTGTTCGCTCTCCGAGGGCGCTAATGATGGAAATTCGCAACGCAAGATGTTCACGGCGGCGTAACGTCGCCCCACGCCGTTGGATATATCGGCGGAGGGTCCTCTCGCTGGCAGCGGCGTAGCAAAACCTACTTAACCCAAGTGCAGATTAAGGGGCGAAAAATAAAGAAAAAAAAACAACAGCGGCAAGAAAAATAAACCTAAATTGATCGATATTTACTATTTTTTTTACCATAAAAACAGTCTGTTACAAAATCTTGTAATACCAAAATTTTAGTCAAAAATTTGTTATCTAAGAGTAATATAATGACGTTCAAGTAAAATGAAATATATGTCAATTTATATGGTTCGCAATAATTACAAATTGCTGTGTTTTCAAATATTAAAATTCTAATAACGCGGAAGTCGAAGTTATAATTTACTTAATTTCGTCTTCAAATCTGTCAATATCCAGGGATTTTTTAAATTATTATAATATTTAGATTTTTATTATAAAATTGTAAAACTTATTTTGTCTTAGTAACTTAGTAACTAGTACTTAAAAATAAGGTAACAACTAGTTATTTTTCCTTATTGAATCCTTCAATTTGCTAAGATCTATCAACTTTGTTAATACCTTCTAAAGAATATATTGTTACGAAAGCTCACCTACCTTTTTAGTTTGTTAATTATGTTTCGTCGAACGCGAATGACTGAAACGTCAAAGTAAAGCATTTGACAGCTGTGAATTTGTTGAAGCAGATTTCTTGTATATTCAAGAGTGACAATAAAGTTGTTTGTCTACGTGACGTGTTCCACGAAAAGGCAATTTCGAGGTTACATTGGTGTCAGAAGTAGGACGTTCCACAAAGTAGACCTTTAGGGCGCGTTCGCATGACACCGAAGACGGAACGGAATTACTGCAAGGAATTTCCGTCTTGTTCTTGTCATAGTTCGCATAAGACGGAACTAAATTCGGAACGGAACTTGCCAAGATTAAACTTGTAAACGTTAATAAACCATTTTCATCTGTCACAATTTTATTTACATTTTCATCGAAATGCGAAAAGCAAGAGTGTGCTAAATAGTTATACAAAAAAGTTATACAAAAGCCACATTTATTTGATTACTGTAATAAATATATAGCTTTGCAATGCTACACAACTTATAAACAATCAATAAATAAATAATTATCATCACATACCTCCATTTTTAAAATATTTGCAGTTCAAATTATCTTATGTTTGCAGTGTTCCGACCTACCGTTCCGTATAAAGTTGAAGTTAAATCAACTCAAAACGGAATGACCTTGTTAAACACGGAATTGTCTCGTGACCAATCAGAAGGCGAGAAGGTATCCATTCCGTCCTCGATCCGTGCTAATTCCGTGTCATGCGAACGGGCTCTTAGAGTATACAAGCGAATGCCGGTAACGAGATCGAAAACAACAGAAATGGAGGAAACATTGAAACAGTTAATGGGAATGATGCAAGATATGAAGAAGGGTCAAGAAGATATGAAAAAGAGTCAAGAAGATATGAAGAACAGCCAGGACGAAATGAAAGAAGACTTGAAAAAGGAAGGATAATACAATCAAGAGGAAGTGAAGAACAGTTTAGAGAAAATGGCAAGTAGTCAAGAAGAATTGAGAAACGAAATGAAAACCAGTTTGCAAGAAAACAATAAGAAGCTGGAAGAGACAATTAAGGTTAAACTTAATAGACGATACCCTGGATACACTGTCTGGATCTCAATGGTTTTCCACATTAGACCTGAAGAGTGGCTATTGGCAAGTGCAGCTTCATTCAAATGATAAAGAGAAGACAGCGTTTTCCATTGGAACAGGGTTGTCGCACTTCAGTGTCATACCCTTTGGCCTCTGCAATGCACTAGCCACCTTTGAAAGACTTATGGAAACAATTCTGCGAGGAATAACGTGGAAAACTTGTCTCGTTTATCTTGATGACATAATGATAGTTGGCAAAGATTTTGAAGATCATTTGAAGAATGTCCAAGAAGTTTTCCAAAAATTTAGAGAGGCCCGACTCAAGTTAAGCCCTAAGAAGTGCATACTGTTTCAAAAAGAAGTCAAGTATTTAGGACACATTTTTTCGTCTGATGGAGTGAAGACTGACCCAGAGAAAACTGAAACCATCTAGAAGGCCCTTATAACGTCGTGTCACGATTGAATGACGTAGTTTACAGGATCCAGAGAAATCCCCAAGTCAAGATGAAGATTGTCCACATCGATCGTTTGCCACCTTATCAAGAAGGTCATGCGGACAATGGAGTAACCTGATCGGAACGATCAGTTCTATGAGGGGGGCAATGTTACGAAAGCTCACCTACCTTTTTAGTTTGTTAATTATGTTCCTGTTTACGTTAGAATTTATAATTGAAGCTCACCTACCTCGTTAGTTTGTAAATTACGTTTCTGTTTATATTAGAATTTATAATGTTTGCGATGCCTTTATTTTGACGTTTTCCGGAATATTCCAGGCTGTATTCTATTTATTTCTCGAGACGTTCTCGAGTTCTCAGAAACTTCCAGAACTCTAAAAACCTATATAAGCAGATAATTTTCGCCGCTGGAGGCATTTTATATTGAGCAGTCGAACGCGAATGACTGAAATGTCAAAGCAAAGCATTTGACAGTTGCGAATTTGTTGAAGCAGATTTCTTGTATAATCAAGAGTGACAATAAAGTTGTTTGTCTACGTGACGTGTTTCCACAAAAAGGCAATTTCGAGGATACAATATTATGACCCAATTAACCTAATAGAAATATTGTCCTATATTATGGTACTATTTACTTGTCAATAATACTTTAACACGTAAATGTGTCTTAAATAGGCCTTTCAGGGCGCAAGCTTCTTATGTATTCAGACAGATCTTCATGCAATATGGTGTTGAAGTTGTTTTTGTGTTTTGGCTATCTGCAGTGCTAATGTACTTAATAATAATAATATAATTATTGGATTCATATTTTGGATATCAAAATTGAAGCCAATACTACAGATTATGTAAATCAAGCTATACTCGAATCAAGAATTCAGACATCTTACGTTACGGCTGACGTTACACATTTGTTTTTATTATCAACGTAATTTTCGATATGTGGTCGCGTTAAAAACAATCATTTTTTGCAATTTAGTGCAATATATAATGCAAACTTTTAGTGTAGTATATAGTTTTATTACTACCAGTTGCAGTTTCCTAAATATTTTAATGAAAATATAAAGAATTATTCATTTGTTCGTATGACGTAAGCCGTCTGAATTCTTATCGCGAGTATAGTGATAATGTATCGATAAACACATCATAAGTATTCTATATGATAACGCTGTTATCGTTTCAGATGAATTCAGTAGTGCAGGTGAACTGAAATTTGGATTGAGTTCCGTTCCGAAATATTTATTTTGTTTTTGTTTATTTGATTGGATTATAAGCACACATAAAATTATTGGCTTCAATTTGAATTTTCAGTCACAAATAAAATCCCAAATAAATCCAAGAGTAGAATTTTATGTGTAGATACCTAGTAATAATTTCGTTGGTAATAAATTACCATAAAATATATTCATTTGGAGGAAATTTCTACCACAAAGTTAATATGTTTCTGTGACGTCAAAATTGGCATAGGCAATCTGACCTATAGGTTAAAACTTACAGACAAATCGACTTCAAAGTTGATTTTATTTGAGCGTCCATGTTGTAACAAACACTAGGTGGTTTGCTTCTTATTTCTAGTTGATTATTCATTAGAATTACGTTAACACAGATAATATTAGTTAATACATTTATGATGAAGATTATTAAACACATTTTATCATGAAATACATCAGTTTTTATTTTAGGTTATTTTTCAAGACAGTAATATTGTGCCTTCATAAATGATTACAAGCCACGTGACCAGGATTGTGATTCTCGAAGAACAACTCGTATGCAAATAGATTTCTTGTCTCTCTCAATTGCCGTAGTGAGGAAAAGGATATTCGCATATGAATTGCTCTGCGATTGATTTGAGCATTATAGCAGATACCCATAGACCTATTCCTACTCTACTTGTAGCTTTGTAGTCTGACTTATAGTCTCTCTGTCTTTTCCTATCCCTGTTTGCTATTAGAATGTATTTAATCAAACATATGTTGTTTCTCTTGGACAGAAGTAAATCATATAAAGGGCATAATTAGGATATATTTTGGTAATAATGTCTTTTATATTTTGATATTTTAACATGAAATTGGCCTGTGTTTCTTTTAGGTCCAATCAATTATTAGCTATTATATAAAAAATAAAGCAGAAATTTGTAAAATATTGTGTATATGTATGTGTGTGTATATTTTGTCTAATATGTTGAGTGTTGATTGTTGAATACAATTTCCAGCAACCTTCCTTAATGATTACACAATCAGTTGACTTTTTGAGGATTGAGGAGTTATATCAGCCCCTTCTTCAGAAGAAACTCTGAAACAGTTACATATTCTAAATTGACGAAGAAAAGATGAGTTCGTAAATTTTCTAACATTCCAGCAAGTCGTCCAACTATCGCCATTGCTCGATGGCCTTACGTTACGCCACTGCCCATCGATCGCTGTTCTATCTGTAATCCCATAATAGCCGCGATGTCGCTCATCTGTTTCATGGGAAACCGGTGCTGTGGTGCTTTTCAGAAAGCTCTCTCTCGCATCGAACTCGCGCCCCTTTCCTCGTCGGTGCCACTTTTCACAAAGGGCCCGGTTTTTTCTCCCGGTCTAGTTTTTTTTCGGCGGCGGATAGGAAGCGCGGACAGGGACGGTGGGGTCGGGAGCATGTGAATTTAATTAAAAACGGCGTGCGGTGAAATTATTTAAGTAAATTGCCAGGAGACGTTGCCGAGGAAAATATGATTACGGAGTAGGGTTGGAGTTTGGAAGGGTTCGATTAGATGTTAAGCTTCACCGGATAGTGGTACTAGGTACCCACGAGCTTAATTACTTATTCAAAAACTGGGAACAGATTTAGAGAATTGTAATTTCATCTAAAAAATAGCATTTATATGCAGGCTCTTTTTATTATGGGAAAAGGGTTTTTCTTGTAAACGGCTGACCCAACTAACATATAAGCATAATAGACTACACAAGAAAAATAAACGTAAATTGTTCGAGACCTACTACTTTCTGCCATAAAAATAGTTTTCAGTGTTACAAAATCTTGTAATACCAACATTTTAGTGAAAAATTTGTTAACCAAGAGTAATATAAAGACCTGTGTTTTCAAATACTAACATTCCAAGAATTAAGATGAAGTTATAATTTACTGAATTTCACCTTGAAATTTGTCTTCAATAGCCAGGGATTTTTTAAAATTATTACAATATTAATATTTACATATTTATTACGAAATTGTAAAACTTATTTTGTCTTCAACTAGTAATTAAAAATAAGGTAATAAATATATTTAACAGGCCTTATACAAATGTTTAGAAAGGTTTACGAGATGTTCAAAGTTGGAATTTTGATTTGAAATTTGTCAATGATTTTGGAATTATTAGCACAATCAACACAATATTTGGTAGTTTTATGTTATTTTGTATGAAAATTATTAATTCGATGTTAAAGTTAAAAATCTAAAAGGCAATGCACTTTGAAATAGAAATGGTATTTTTGTTTAATTAATCTAACTTTCGGCTTCTTGAAGATCTTTGCATATTAAATAAAATATATTTTTTTATGTATTTTTAGGTATTAACAATATCGTGTGAAACTAACTACTCTGTGGGCTAAAGCCCCAACCAGCGTTGAATTACACCCACAATATCCACCCATATATTCTTTATACAATTATTGAATAGAGGCTTGTCTGTGGAATTGTTCATTAGCATACCTAGATGTTTGGTATCAGAGAACATGCACATGACTTCATTGATAGGAATTGTAGAAGATTTGATATATATTAGCTTAAAATACCTTTCTTAAACAGTAAAAAAAGGTAATAAATAGTTATTTTGCCCTATTCCTGCCTTCCTTCGATTTGCTAAGTTCTATTTTTATTACAATATAAACCTATTTCAACGTTGTTCTTCTAAGGAATATTTGACGATTTCAATTAGCCTAATAGAAATAGTATCCTATATTATGGTACAAATTTACTTGTTAATAATGCTTCGACGTAAATGTGTCTTCAAAAGGTCTTTTAGGAAGCTAGCTTTTTATTATATGTATTCAGACAGATTCTCATGAAATATGGTGTGTTTTGGCGAACTGTAGTGAAAACCAGCAGCAGGTGGGTCTCACAATATTACAGAATTGTACATACCTAGTAATAATTTTGTTGGTAATAAATTACTATAAAATATCTTCATTGTGAGGAAATTTCAAGTTAATGATTTGCTGTGACGTCAACATTGGCATAGGCCAATCTGCTTTATAGGTTACAACTTACAAACAAATTTACTTCAAAGTTTGCCAGCGGAATAGGTCAAACATTTTTTTAACCAATTTAGAGGTCAAATTAACGTAATTTTAATTTTAAATGTTTGTCGGGGAAGCAAAATAAGCATAGCTAAATAAATATTGCTTGAACTGAGTAAGACTTGAAATTAATGTAGATAACGAAACAATAACCATAATTTTTTTATTAGAAGCATACCATTTTTTTTTACAGATATTTAAAGAACTTTTCATTACTATTTTTTTTACCAAATAACGTTTTCTTGTGTTTATAACATTTCAAAAGATACAGATCACTTATTATGTAACTGGAATTTTTCGTTTACCACATAAATTGTCAATTTCGATCACATTGGCCTTGCAAAAAGAGTAGTAGGTAGTATTTTAATTTTGTTCTGCTTTAATTCCAATTAATATATAAAGCAGTCTTTGAGAAAATAATATTAAATACAACTTTTTATTTGCGACTGATGTACGAGTGCTAAAAGCAAAAAAACCATATAATACAGATATATTTTATTTCAATCGAAGGAGCATATGGTTGCCGACGTCATGGAAACGAGAAATATTTTACGTCAAGAATTTTGCAAATTTGTAATTTCCCTTAGTTTTATTATAATGATGAATCTGATACTGCAACAAACGTAGTTTTGTCACTTTTACCAGAAAAATTAAGCATGAACAAGCCTATGCACGTTTATGCGAATGGTGCGGGAAGAAAATTAAGAACGAGGCGAATGAAAAGGTACTGTTTGATGCTACTGCTTATTTCGAGAGTTTGTCCAAGCGCTATAAGTCTTCAAGTCTTTGGGCGTATTATTCGATAATACGATCAACTATATCTATGGAAAAAATGTGGAGGTCATTAAATACATTCAGGTCGTGGCATTTCTCAAGAGAAAATCTAAAAGGTATAAACCGAAAAAATCAAATATTTTAGCTAAAAATGTTTGCAACAAATAATGTAGATACCTAGTTCTTATTAATATTTAATAGAAGTTTTGATCATAAACTGCCTAAAAACTTCAAAAGTTCTTATCCCACTCAGTGCGGTAATACAGTTCTTATCCCACCCAAAATGAGTGGGAAAAGTGACATTTATTCCATATGCACAGATAAGTATAATTATTGACTTAATAACAAATATCCTTTAAAGAAGCAATAATGAACTTTGTAACAAAAAAATTAACTACATCAATGAAGAAAACTTAACTAAAACTGAACAGTCTGCTTTAATCGATGCTCGATATATGAACCATTAATATCTATCTACTTGCACATAGATTGCAGCGCTTTCTTAGACGACGTTAGACGAAGTTACTTTTTTAAATTATAGACCGATTTATATGTCAGACGTCTGTAGTTCATGTGAAAAAACAAACCGATTTTGAAAGAAATTGGATATGGATTTTAAAAATGTAACTTCATCCGAAACAAGAAAGCACTACAAGTTATTTGTAAATACTAATGATGCTTATATCGAACATCTATTAAAACAGGCTTTTAATTTTGTCTTAATTATGCTTAATTGATGTAGTACATTTTTCACAATGCATATACCACACTTGTTTTCCTCAAAGGTTACTTTATATATAGTGTGGAAGAAAAGTATGGAATAAATTCATTATTTCTAAAACAACGAAGTTTCATGAAATTTCCTCGGACCAGTCGATTTTGCTTTTTAAGAGTACTCTTTTTTCTATACCAACGCATTTCCGACGTTCATTTGTTTTCGCGTGATGACGTCATCAGATATTTTTTTAAATAGAACCCCTATATTTTTTCATCGGATTTTTGTAGAGCTTAACTTGCTGCATTCAAAAATATATAGTTTCCTTCAACTTTACGAGAAAAAAAAATAACCGATCCAATAAACGCTGCAGTTGACAGATGTCAATTCTGATTAGATTTTGTTTAGCTGCCAGAAACAGTTTCTGTGGTGACTTGATTTAATTTGTTGTTTTTGCTATCAAAAGATGTAATATTCTAACATGCAATCTAATAAAACAAAATAAATTAGGGGATCAAATACGATTGAGGCAACCATAATTTAATTATTAATTAATTAATTAATTAGTTATTATTGTTAAATTGCTTTAAAAATGAAGAGTCCTTATTTTGTGATACTGCCGATGAATTCACTATATCCATTTTACTCTCAACCAGCCCATCACAGACACAGATGGGAATATTCACATTTTTTTCAAGCCGATTTTATTGGATCGGTTATTATTTTTTTTTTTCGGAAAGTTGAAGGAATAAAGTGTTGAAATTATACATTTTTGAATTCAGCAAGTTAAGCTCTACAAGAATCCGATGAAAAAATATAGGGGTTCTATTTAAAAAATTATCCGATGACGTCATCACGCGAAAACAAATGAACGTCGGAAATGCATTGGTATAGAAAAAAGAGTCTTTTTAAAAAGCAAAATCGACGGGTTCGAGGAAATTTCATGTAACTCCGTTATTTTTGAAATAATGAATTTATTCCATGCTTTTCTTCCACACTGTATAACTGAGATTTAAATAAAACAAAATTAAAACACTGCCTAGTTTTTTTCAAGGCCCATCTAATCTATATGGACGATTGATGTAGTAAACGAAAAATTCCAGTTACAGAATAAGCGGTCTGTATCGTTCGAACTGTTATAAATACAAGAAAAAATTATTTGGAAAAAAGAGAAGTTCTTTCAATATCCGTAAAAAATGGTATGCTTCTGAGAAAAAAAATTGGAATGTCACGATGCCCAGCGTCGTTTATTCATCTCCTTATCGTTCGTTATCTACCTAAATTTCAAGTCTTAGTCAGCCCAAATATACTTTGTTTGCAACGCCCACTTTGCTTCAACCGTTCAAAAAAGAAATAATTTTTTCAATTAAATCGCTCAATGTATAATGCACCCACTGGATCAAGTCCACTAGTTCGTTTTGTTAACGGCACAGGCGTGGACGTGTCTCGTCTTGTGTAGATTGATTTATGTTGTTTTATTTAAAAATGCCTCATTCAAATCAAAAGGTGTTTAAAATTTTGTTGGCTGGTAAAACACGCTGCGAGGCAATGTCCTTGAAACTGCAACATACACTTTACAAAATACAGCTGGATTCGATAAAATTCTATTTCTTTCATTTGATAATTATTTTACTTTGAAAATGTCACATTCTCATTACTCCAACTATTTCTTCAAAATGAAAGTATTCAAAGTCATTTTGCAGATTTATTAAAATTTTAATTCAACTTATTCTCTCAAATATTTCTACAAATAGCTACAAATGAAAATTACTAAAACGGCGGTGTGAATGGGTAATTATTGTTGTTATACCAAATTTGAGTGTCATGTTACTAAAATGTAACACTTTTGTCAGAATATGGAAGGTATATTTCTGCCAACTATTACTTATTACCAATGTTCGATAAATAACTATTAACATATTGTATGAAGTCTGGAATAACGAAACTCATCTTAATTATTCTTGGTATTATTTGTAAGACTTAATTTGAGTTAAACCATACGTGAACAACAGTCTCATATAAAAAGCAAACAAAAATACAAATCTATCAATGTTGCAACAATGACATATAATGTTCCATATCTAATATTTTGTTTATAGTATTTTTGTTGAATAAATTTGATACTTTAGAAATACTTAAGACGTGAAATTGAAACGATTTTACTAAAAAGCAATTTACAGTTTCTTATTTTGAAATATATAACTGACCCTAAAATACAACCTACGAGTATTACTAATATGAAATTCAAATAATGCTGCCTTAATCAAATCGAGTTGATCTAAGATTCGATACACTTAATAAAATGATTTGGACAAAGGGTAGCCAGAAATAAAAACTATACAGTATCTCCAAAAACTGCAATTTACTCAGTTGATTTCACAGTTTGGTTGGCGGGCCGAGACCAATAAATTTTTATAGAACGTAGGTATTATATGCCTCCCTACGAAATGATGACGTTAAAAAATAGATGTACCGCAAATTTTATAGAAATTTATTCGAAGCGAGGCACCCTTTACAGAACATAATGGTTTAGTAGCTAGACACGGTTAAATTTATACAATGCCGCCATTTTACAGTGTCATTTTTTGGCTCAGCTTCAGTAATATTCAATGATAGTTCTCCCAGGTAAGGGTAATGTGTCAAAGAAGCCTTGTCATTTAAATAATTGTATATTTACATTTCATTTTTTCATTTTAAGTTCATATTTCAGAGTACAGACTAGCTCACATTCCCACCCAGCTTGGTTCTTTAATTCAGTAACTAAAAAAACAAATATATATTTGGAACAAATCAATGATATCCTTTTTATGAAGAAACATTTATTTATATATAAAATGTTATTTTATCGTTGACAAAAAATAGTCTTTTATGCAACAAGTACAAAAAGTAAGTGTTGGACAATTCCACGTCGCGTGCACATTTTGTACGAGTTCATGCAAAAACCAAAACATGTTTTATTTTATTTAGATGATACTAAGTCTAGGAAAATATGACGTCGATTTGAATGTTTATGCTTGTCATGATGACAAAACGCTGTAGTAGAATGGCAGATGAATGCAATAAACATTTTATTGCACTAGTGCAATAAAGAACCACTTTTTTCACTAAATATAGTTCAATAAAGTTTTGGTTTTTGCATGAACGTAGAAAAAAATAATAATAATAATAGTAGCCCTGCTCGCACAACAGTTGAAAACTGTTTCAAATCTTCCGACGCACGCGCAGTTTATTTATAATGCCTCCATAAAGTTGAACATCATCGCTTTATTAATTATATATTTATCATTTTAAGTTCATGTTCCAGAGTACAGAGTAGCTAACATTCCCACCTAAATTGATCCTTTAATTCAGTAACTAAAAAAGAAAAATACATTTTTAAAACATATCAATAGGTATGTTCAAGTAAAGAATCCGAACTGGTTCCAAACTGTCAAAAACGCTCATCCAACTACTTCCTGCACGATGTTTACTGACAACAAATTCATAATTTTATTGGTCGAATATTTCTGACAGTTTGAATAGACCTAATGATATCCTTTTATGAAGAAACAGTTATTTTTTACACAAAATGATAAAATGTTATTTTATCGTCGATTAAAAAAAAACTGATAATAATTAACGAGCGACGTAATCGCGAGTAAATTAACTTCGGGGGACTACAATGGAATTTTATTATCGTTTGTAAAACAATGTTTTTTCTATAGCCCAAATATGGACTGGTTTAGTAAGAAGAAGAATTTAGAAATTATTTGAAGCAATTTTAAATTAGGAAAGCTTTTGCAAAGTTACCATTGGTTTTCATTGAGTTTGATGATTAATTAAACAAAGTCAGCTCTTTGGATTGTCATTCCTCCTTTGGTGTCATTTTGTGTGGTTGTTGGAGGCAAAATTGTCAAAAACGAGATAAAAGAGGAATTATTCCACCCGATATTCGGACTGAGGCGTCACAACTCATATCCAAGTTATTACCATCAAAATCTCGATTGGTTTATAAAAAGGAACATACAAAATATCAACAATGGAAAAACATCAAACACATCAAGTGAAAATTTATTGATAATATATTTTTCGGAAAAATCATAGAAAATGTAGCCTTCAAGTTTATGGTTTATCTACAGCTTAAGTACCATACTGCTGAATGAATATATATATTTGAAGGTACCTAAGGATGAACCGAACAACCGCTTAAAATCATGTAGTATTAATTGCACTTTTGTATGTAGATGCAGCAAGCTCATACCTTTCCTAAAACCATCAATTAACGGTTACAAATCAAAAAATGTCCAAAATTTTTAACCCGGAAGACGATAAGATTTCTACAAACTGCTACAGATGATGAGTATCTCCTTGTTAAGATAAAACTCGAAGCAACCTCTAAAATAAATGTGTATATTACTTGTTTGGCTTGTAACTATAATTGGTTTACATGAAGCGTGCTGTTGAGATGAGTTGCACAAACTACTAGTAGTTGGAAACACTGACAATCCACAATACGTAATGCTTGTTTCCCTTCTCGACACCAAAACCAAGAAAGGTCGAACGTTTTGTGTAACGAATAAGAAATTTCCCAACGTCCTCAGACCGTGCCCCATAACAAATTCTTCATCAATTATCGACAGAAGAATAGCACTGCTTAACCTGTGGGTAAACACCATTTATAACATTCTAAAGAAGATAGCTGAGTTTTTAAAGTTGCCAAATCCAGCAATTTATACTGAACATTGCAAATTCTGGCGCAGGCTTAGATTAAGAAATCAGTGGCCAACAAGGTTGCTGTATCAGAATTCATACTTAACAGCGTAGAAAATCAAAATTGGAGTAAATATATCAGTATAACAAATATAGATCTTTATCTATTCTTGGCGTTAAAGTATCATTTTATCTACCTTAGGGAGGTTAAAGTAGGTACTACTTTTTCTAGGATTTTTAGTAGATGAAAGGAAACTTTAACATTAGCTGCAGAAAAATATAATACTAACCAATTACGCTTACGCTTTTTTTAAAATGAATAACTTGTTATTTGATATCAGGAGAAGAATATTATACCAGTAATCTGTTAGGTTTTAGACTAATTATTTAGGGATACAAAATGATAATTAAGTAATTTACTGTTCAACTCTGTTAAGCTCAAATGTTTACATACTTGTCATTTTTATTACAAAGAGAATTATAAAATATATTATATAACACTTAGGTTCAAATAATATATCAAACGTTTGTAAGTACTTGAAACTCAAAATAAAAGGAACGGGAGGGTTTAAAAGCAAATTTTAATCTTCATGGGGGATACTAATTAGTAAGAGAGGTTGCTCCGTCTAGTGCACAATTAGCGTCCCATAATTTCCAAATTAAGACTTATCAAGGAAAATGCTTAAATATTACAAATACTGCATGGGAAAGTTATCCTGTCAATTAATTCATGTCAACAATAATCTCTCTCATGGATATGTGGTTTGAAAAAAAGACTGACTCTACTAAAACAGCCAAAAACTATGACACTAACAACATCTCTCCATACCATGTCAGGATTGTCAGGTGTTTGTATAGTGTGTCCTAATTTAGTTGTAATTGCAGAGGATCTCGGAAACTAGAAGAGATAGAAAGATGCGGTTTTCGCAACATTGAATTACTTTTACAGAGCGTGTGTGTGTGTCTGCATTTTATTTTATGTGACTGTTTTATTATTACATTAATTTAAATAAATAGAGTACAATTACATAGGATAGAAGTATGAAATAAGAGAATAGTGTTATTATTACAATGAAAAACTTGTCTATACAAAATATATACAAATTTCAGTTTTTAATTGAACAAAATAAATTTTTCATTAAACAATTAAATAATCTATAAATTTCATAATGCAATTATTAAATAGAATTATTCCATGAAATATTTATACTTACAGGGCTTAAAAAAAAACAAAAAATGTAAGTGCTCAGAACCGCTCTTGACAAAAAGTGAATTTCATGCAAATTGTTCAAAGTACTAGAACATTTCATGTAACGGGTGCTGACATAATATCAACTTAAAGAAGGTTCACAGGAACCGCCGCCCAAATTTTACTCAGCACACCATAAGTGCTAATAAGAATGAGCTAACCTACAAAAAATAAGGACAAAAACACAAACACTGATACTTTTAGAAAAATTATAATAATAAATAGCTATTACAATATGGATTTCAGATAACTACACACAACGTCAAAAGCCTTGGACCCCCCTCCCAATTCTTGTTGTCAGTAAAATCAAATACATTTTTAAAAGTATATTGTTTTCTGAACCTTTTTTATGAAAAGAATATGTTCGAGTACTTAGAAAATTAAAAACCAGCAAATGTGTGACGTTTTTGACAAAATTTATTAAATCAAATAGAAGTAACAAAGCACGTTCTCTACTTGACTAATAGTCGGTATGACCTCCACCAGATACCAATAGCATATTGACACGTCTATGCATTGAGATAATCAAGCGGTTAACGATCTCCTGCGGAATATTGTTCCATTCCTCTTCTGCCGCCACGACTAACTCATCTGCAGTCTGAGGTTGAGGAATATGATTGATTCTGAATGGCTCAAGCAACGAAATCCCACATGTTCTCAATAGGATTCGTGGTAGGAGGGTTGGCTGGCCAATCTAATCTACATATTGATATGTCCTGCTTCTCTTGAACCCTTCTTGCGCGATGTGGTCGAACGTTGTCGTCCATAAACACAAAATATTCGCCTAATTAATTACGTAGGGAGTAATACTTGTTCGATGTAAATTTGACTGTTCATATTCTGTGGTACCTATGCGAATTAATGGGGTGCGGCGGTTGAACATTATTCCACCCCAAAACATTACGGTACATACGGAGCAACTTCGCGGGGAAAATGAAGTCGCTGTTAACGACCTGGTTCTCTCCAGACTCCTTGTCAATAGTCATTAGTAACCAGCTCCATTCTAGTTTCGTCTGTAAATAAGACCCACCGCCACTGGCGTAAAAGTCAACTCCTATGCCTTCTAGCACGTAAATTTGCGTTGTGGAGTCGTCTTTGAATAGTAGGTGTCGATAGAACACGGCAAAACGTACCTTGAAAGTGGGACCTGAGATCTGAAGCTAAAGATGTACGGTGTCTACGAGCATATTGCACCAAATACCGATCCTCTCTTTCATTAGATACTCGAGGACGTCCAGTACATGGTCTATTTTCCACTGTGTCAAATTTTTCATCTCTGTCTACTATTCGTACAACAAATGATCTGGGAATGCCCAACATGTTCAGGTCCTGGCGTTATAATGTACAAAAATTCAAAGGAACACTTGGCTGAATACACTGCCAAACTGACCAGATTTGTAAAAGCATTGGTAATAAAGTAAAGGTTTATCGTCTGCAATTTTGTATTGTCTTTTTTGTTCTCTAAGTACATGTACTTTTTTACTACATTGAGAAAAATTACTAGGTATAATCGAATCATTTTATACAGGGTGTCTCGCTTAAAAGTGGAACAAGCCTGTAACATGCGTACCGTTCGACCCATTTTAATAAACTTTTTATTGTTGGATACACCTTCAAAAAGTCTATCTTCGACATACTTGGTGTTCTCTAAAATTCGAAACCGTGGCCGACTACGATAAAATTTATGTCGCTTAAAATCGGAAAATCATATTAGGGATTTTTTTATTCAAAAAATTCCTACGAATTCTTGATCAGGACCCCATCAAACCCTACCAACCAAATATTCATAGCCACATTATACAGGGTGCTCAGGATAACTTGGGTGTCTCGCTTAAAAGTGGAACAAGCCTGTAACATGTCTACCGTGCTACCGATTTCAATAAACTTTTTTTTGTTGGATACACCTTCAAAAAGTCTATCTTCGACATACTTGATGTTCTCTAAAATTCGAAACCGTGGCCGACTACGATACAATTTATGTGGCCTAAAAACGGAAAATCATAATAGGGATTTTTTTATTCGAAAATTTTTTACGAATTCTTGATCAGCACTCCAGAAAACCTTACCAACCAAATTTTCGTTGCCACATTATACAGAGTGCTCAATATAACTTGGGTGTCTCGCTTAAAAGGGGAACAAGCCTGTAACATGCGTACCGTTCGACCGATTTCAATAAACTTTTTTTTGTTGGATATACTATGACTAAGTACAAAAATTTTAATATCTGAAACTTTAACAACTTAAATTTCTTGTATTTCCAAAACAATGCAGTTACAAAAAAACTATTAAAATTTCGATAGTTAGTAGACATAAAATAAATTAGTTTTTACTAGCTGCAGTTTATTAATACTGGTTGAAAGCTAAGTACCTACCTTATTATTTCCACCATTTCTTTTGTTAAAGTTTTATGTATAATTTATTTATGAGTTTATAAAAAATCAAAAATGGTATTTATTGTCTTTTATTTCAGGTCTATTCAATATAATACTGTAACCTATTATAATGGTTTACTAATAAACTAAAATAGAAAAGTCAAAATTAAATATGACCATCTACATCCATATCTATACAATGCTCTGAATATAATAAATAATATTGTACTTAGGAATTGAGTCACATGCCCCATACAAAAACTTTGATAAATAGGAAATAGATCAATTATCCAAATCATTTTGAAAAAATACGAATTATATTCAAAAGCGACAATTTCTTAATTTCAAAATGTAGTTTTTATTTCAATACCAAAAACAACTACCTATCCTGTATACTGTGGCAACGAAAATTTGGTTGGTAGGGTTTTCTGGGGTCCTGATCAAGAATTCGTAGGAATTTTTCGAATAAAAAAATCCCTATTATGATTTTCCGTTTTTAGGCCACATAAATTGTATCGTAGTCGGCCACGGTTTCGAATTTTAGAGAACATCAAGTATGTCGAAGATAGACTTTTTGAAGGTGTATCCAACAAAAAAAAGTTTATTGAAATCGGTAGCACGGTAGACATGTTACAGGCTTGTTCCACTTTTAAGCGAGACACCCTGTATATAGAGGGTGGTCCAAGACTGTTGACGTTGTGTGTATTTGCATATCCTTTTATTATTAGAAATGAATAATAACCAATAAATCATAAATCTTGGCATGTAGCTATTATTTCTACAAGTAGAATAATATAAGATTCTGATGTGCGATTAATTTTAATTTTTTCTTTTATTATGTGTTTATAAATATCTAAATATATTCTATGATCACCTAGTCCCAACAATAACTGCAGATTTAAAGATTTTTAAATAATTAAAATATTCCACCAGAGGTGATACATATGAGGAAGGTAATTAATAAATTAACGAATTGTATTAGAAATTAAAAAAATAAAAATAAAACCATAAGTATTTTTAAATGTTTTGAGTAATATAGATACTAAAATATTCTTTAATTTTTTACTTAGAAATGAACTGATTTTAATTAAATTTATTTGCATATAAAAAATAAATTCATAAATTTAATAAGTGGTACTCAATATGGAATAATTTAAAATAGCCAGTCCATATTAGGTACCTACACTGATAAAAATGATTGTAAATTTAAATGTTGTTCACATCATACATTAATGTAAAAAAAACGAAATTTAAACTACATTCCAAGAATTTCCATGTGAATATCGTAGGTACATTTACATTCATGTAAAATTACATTATTTTTTTCTAAAAATGCATAACGCAGTAAAATTACATTTCATGTAGAAAATGCAAGTTTATAAGTAATAATTGTCCATTACAGATGTAACATTACATTCTGGTGTGTTATTTCGCACGATTGACCTAGGCAATAAATAACCAACAATCCACTGGGTAATGTCACTAATATTTTTTCTCAGTGTATCCATCATTAATTTTACATACCAAATATATACCTTTACGATTACATAATCACAAATTGCAAACCAAAATTTAGAGCTTTTATCAATACACAATTTTGGTGGTATCTTCCTGAAGCATAAATTTGAATTCACAACTTAATATTTTTTCCACAAATCAATAAAAATTTTTGTTAAGAATTTATAAGGCCTAAATCAAATAATATTTATTAATTAAGAGATTATTGACATCTACTAAACAAATTAACTATAATTTTTGTCACAAAGCCACAAATTACACTCCGTAAGGATTTCAACGAAGGAAATGGACAATTTGTGATGTTAGCCACACATTTTCTCATATTTAAAAAAGTTTTTCATGAAATAGATTATGGTGATATAGTAAAACAGTACACACACACACACAAGATACCTTGCATATTGTTTCGGGAAATTGATGAAAAACATTTCCACAATAGTTTAATAATTAAATAAGTTTTCCATAGAAAAGATAATTATATTTTGCATAGTTTTAAGGTTGCCGCATTTCTCGCCCTAAACTGCTCAAATTTGTGGTGTTTTTCGGTACAGAAACCTCGAAAAATAAAGCACATAGGACAAAATTAAAATTCTTGATGCCTTGTTTATTCACTTTTACTATTTAAATGTTCATCAAATAAAATAATAAGTTTTAAAAAGCGTTTGTAAGACACACATTATTTTGCCATTCTATCTCCACATTTTAACAATTATATTCACATACTTATAAACAGAAGTGAACACTGAACAGCCTTATATGCAGAACTATGCAAGTTTATGTTATAACAATATTTACATCTAGAGTTAAATTTAAACAAATACGTATTTTGATAGATTTCAGTTCCTAAGAATTTGTTGCTTAGAACGCGTGCGTCCTTTGAATATTCGTGGGTGGTATAAAATTTCTGTTATTTGCTAAATTCTATATTATTCAGTTTTTAATAGTCTAAAATTATTTGTATTTGTAAAAAACACTATTTCAAGAATACGGCACCCTTAACGGGCCACACTAGATGCAACCGTAGAAATTTCTATAGACTGCGTTCCGCTAGGCGCACAATAACCGTATGACTTCCCTTACATCTTCCATCATTGCCTGTGTCGTATCTCTCATCGCCTGGTTCTCTTTGAACGTAAGGGATTACTCAGCACCTTCTTAGTTTCAAATTTACAAAGTTACTATTTTCAGAAACAGAGTTCGAAATTAATAATATACAGGGTGTCCGGAATATGAGTGTCTTAATTTTGCCATATGATAAGTGGTTAGTACCAAAACAAATTTGCTTTAACAATTTTTTTTCTCTGACCAGCGGTAACAGAATTATGACAGCAAACATCTCTTGAATATGTGACAACGTCGCTCACATACTATCTTAGGATTGCTATGTATTTATACATAATAATTACAAATAGGTACACCTAAACATACATAACACTTACTGTGGATGGTTTTCTTAGAGCTCTTTTCACAACACATAATAATAGTTACAAGTATTTCTTGTAAGAAGCGTTTACCGTACAAACGTCTAGTAGCCAAAGAGTTTTGCCTAGATTCGCCGTAAATTAGCATGCCATGCAGCTGGTTATAATTACTATAAATTGTACCATTTTTGTTTATGTACACTCACAAAAATCAAAGAAAAATTAGACAAAAATGAATCACACTAGTTGTACGCACCATTATAACTAATATTACTTTCAGGTTATCACCAGCAGTCTGACACTGCAATGTTGTCGAACTTTACGGTACGTTACAGTTTTAACGAGTTTCTCAGAAACAAAAATCAAATTATGAATAAATTACGTTACAAGCGCTTTTACTTAACCTTTATTGTACCTTAGTTTGTAATTTTGTAATATAGTTTTGCATATTATTGCAGTTGTATTTTTATTTTTGAAATGTATTTGTAGACAAAATATTCGTTTTAGTCATTTTTTCATAAGAGTTCTTTTGTTGATTTTAGTCAGATATATGTCCTTAAAATTACGGCCCATTTATTTTGTTCTCTTTACGTTTTATACCCTAGTTGATTCGTATCAAAAAATATGATTTGCCGCATCCTAAAGATTAGAATATTTTCTAAGAAAACATGCAAGCCGCATCGAAATCGAATCATTATGACGGGAGTTAATTTGTTTCAAGATACCTAAAGAGGTCCCTTAAATCACTAAGCATATAAATGAGTCATATACTTCAGAAACTTGTACTTGTTTATTTGATAAAGTGAAAAAATTTCAATCAACGGTTCTAAATTTAAATACTTGTACCTTAATTTACATTTTCTGATTGTTAAACTTTATTTTAATCTGTACATATAATTAATCAAGATCTCGAATTCATTTTTCGAAAGATCAGCTGACAACTACTATTTCCGTAAGATTCCTTATTAAAAAAGCGTTAACTTTTGTTAAAATTTAATTATCAATACAACGAAATTTGTCACAAGTTCTTAATATTATTGTTTAAATTTGTTACATTTTTGACATGTTACGTAACAATGGAGAATGTAAAGTTAATTTTGAATTAATAATTTTCGATTTTATGTTACATGCCTGGCAACACCGTGTAGATCCAGTATTTTTCGTATTTACGAGGAACATATGCAGTTGTGCGATTTCGATTAAATTTCCCATTTCCACCTACTGCGACCCATTCCGAAGTCGATACCATCCGCCTATGGCGCCGGGGAGGCCGTTAGGGCAGCGGGCGAGGGGAGGTGGAACAAGGACGCATTAAGGGTCAGTCGCGGGCTATTGAACTCGCGATTTCGAGAGAGGAGGCGAGATGGGAGCCGGGCACACGGCCGCGTCGTCCCTAAATCATGGTGTTCCAGGGCCAGGGCTGGCCTGGATAACGGCTCCCTGGCCCGGGTAGCAACGCTGCCCTCCCGAGGACCTATTAGCGGGAATTAGTTAGGCGGCCGGCCGAGCGAACGCCCTTTGTTTACGTGGAGGCCCCCGTTACCTAAATAATGTACGTGCTCCGAAGATGATGGCCAGCGGACGGCAGCGTGGCGGCGGTGCCGCATTACGTCCGCCCGCTGCCTTATCTCGACGGAGGTATATAATAGGGGGCAGGCAGCCTGGAAACAATTAGTTCGTGCTCTGGGAATCACGCACCAAGGAGCTAAAGTTTAAAAAATATACGGATACAAAATGTTTTATAGTACAGGCTACAATTTCTGTAGCTTGGATTTTACTTTTCTGTGTCTTTGTCAGTACTCACGACTTGCAGCCGAACGTTAGGATTGGTTTATACAGCGTGTTTCAGGAGGAGATGTACATATACTCGCGTCAAGAATTCAGACGTCTTACGTCACAGCTGACGTTACAGATTTGTTTTTATTGTCAACGTAATTTTCGATATTTAGTCGTGTTAAGAACAATCATTTTTTGCAATTTAGTGCAATATATAATGCAAACTTTTAGTGTATTATATAGTTTTATTACTATCAGTTGCAGTTTCTTAAATAGTTTGATGAAAATATAATGAATTCTTCATTTGTTCATATGACGTAAGTCGTCTGAGTTCTTGTCCCGAGTATACCTCAGAATGTTATTATACTTTCAATTTTAAGCAGAACATTTCCTATGAACTTAGGTCTGAAAACGCTACGTTTAGGATATACAGAATGTCAAATTAAAAAAAATAATAATTACAGCTTCTTTAATAACTCAACTACTTTGAGTTAAATTTATGAAATTTTGTATACGGTGTTTCTTGAGACGGGAAATTCATATCTTATGAACGATTGGCTGTATCTCAACTTTTTTGTGCCACGGTGTATGTAATTTCGGAATAGAAAAAAATTGTCCCCTGCCTTTTCTACTTAAGAAATGTACACCTTATAGAAGTCCGTTAAATATTCATAAAGATGATGATGCACACAAATTAAGCATTAGAGTGCTAATTATGTATTAACATCGTATAAAATTTTCAACCAAGACCGCATGTCAAAAGATGGGAAAGGAAGTGTTTCGAGTTTTGTTTTGCTTAAGATTGAACACAGAATAACGTACTGAAGTATGTACATCTCCTACTGAAACACCCTGTATATCGCTTTGAATACTTTAGTTTTGGTATCACTGGATATTTCTTTCTTATTTATGAAACTGTTATTCATTGATTGATATAATTTCAACGTTTTCTTTATTATACTGTTAATCTCTATATCTTGTTTTCCACTGCTCTTAATTAATATTCTTAAATATTTAAAGTCATTCTATTGGTGCATCTTCTATCGTTATACCTAATTTCTGTTGTTCTCTTTCTATTGTAATTACTTTTGTTTTTATTCATCCTCATTATCTATTCCTTCAGTACTTTATTCCATATATATCTAAATTTTTCTGTAGATCTTCTTTGCTCTCTATTATTATTATCATTACGAAATTGCTTCTGATATTCCTACCCGTTGCATTTTTCTACATCCTATATGTATTTTCTTGCTTTAATAATAAATAATAAATAATGTTGAGCTTCCTTCTCCTTGATGAATGTCATCTTTTGTTGAAAACGCCTTGGATATTTTGTTGTTGCTTATGACTGTATTGTTATTCTTTCTGTAAATATTTTCACGACTTCTCAATATATTCCATAATATTTCTAGGTACCTTATCGAAATCTTTCTCTAAATCAATGAACCCCATGTCTATTATCTAAAAAGGTCTCTACTGTGTCTCTTAATTTTTTATCCAATCATTTTTCAAAAAATTGTATTGCTACACATAAGAGAGTTGTCCTTCTGTAATTCTTGCATAGTTTTTTGTCCCCTTTCTTGTATATAGGCACTTAGGCTAATGCTGTTTGCGAATCTTTAGGAATTTGTTCTGTTTCCCACACTCTCTTATAAATTTCTAGAAAAACCTCTGTTATTTGTACATCCATATTTTTTATCATTTCCACTGATATTTTATCATAACCTCGCGCTTTTCGATTATTTTGTTCTTCTATTATTTTTTGTAATTATTTTGGCGTTAGTTTTTGTTCATTACTTCCTTCATTAATTTCATCTTGTTCCTCGTATCCATTGTTCTACATTTTATCCTTCATTACTAACTAGTTGTGTCATTAAAATGTACCCAAGGTACTGTATTAGTACTTTCTGCTATAGTAAAGTTATTGTCTGTATAATAACATTTTTGTCTACTATAGTGCACTTGGTACATCAAAAATAAATTAGTTTGGTTATAAAAATATACGGTTTCATCAAATTTCATAAATTAAATAAGTTGGATCCACATACTCCAAATAATACCATCGGTCATAATAAACATAAATATGTTTTTATTCTGTTAGAAAAATGGAACAACATAGAATAGAACGTTGTCGCCAACAACTTTTAAATAAGAACAGCAGATTAATGCCCCATATGCGACGCCTATGCTTTCAGCGTAACTAAGCCCATGGTGGACACGAACTGTGGTGCCATACCCGAGCGACAGACCCGCACAGTCGTCTTCCACTGCATTGCTGATACCAGAGATTAGGTTATCGGGATATTGCCAACGCGTGGATTTTAGATATGGCGCGGCGGGCAAACTTCGATAGGCAGGCTACCTAATAGCAGAGACCAGAGGCTACCGACGGCCGTTCAGCGGCCGAGGAATTTTGTGCCAGTAATGTTTCTGGGAAACGGACTTGGGAATTGAGAAGGATGTTGTCGAAGAAAACGAGATGGTTTGAAACACTTTCGTCCCATGATCACACCGAAAATACCCGGCTGTCAAGGTTCTTTTTTAATTTTAGAAATAAAAGGAAATCTAGCAGGGCTAAACAATAATACTTCTTTTACACACAGCCCAAAATATGCATTTACTCGTATATATGAAAAATCACATTTTTCATCTAGAACTGTAATAGTACTTAAAAAATTGACCTTAGTTGTTAACGAATTTAAAAACTAATTTATTAGGCAGCACATCGAGTGCTTGCGATGCCAAATGCGAGGAAAAACTATTACATCACATCGGTCGGTGCTCGATTGTGTTTGCCATCCACCGCAGGTTCGAATTCTACTACCGGTAGACCGTAGATCAGCTACATTTGTGCAGAGGATTGGCACTCTTTCTGCGGGTATGGTAGGGTCGAAGAACGTTGGCTTAGATTAATGTGAGAAATTGATACTGATTGGAGTTTGATTATCCCCCTACTTAACGAAGTCTCCCTCATTCCTGCACTGAATGGTGTGGCTAAGGCCTACCAACGTGTTTCTTGACGCAAATGCGACCTGCTTAATAATAATATACCGCCTTCTTCCCCGCACAAGTCTCCCGACTTCTGGACTAATCCTCGTGATTAGAATGAGGGATAGATATTATTATTACATATTTACAGTTTGGGTCTTACAAATTGTTTATTTTCCTAGGACTTATGTATAATTTTAATTAAAAAAAAATATATATTTTTAAAATTATATTTACTCGTTAATATAATTCCACATTTCATATATATATATATATATCTACAACAGTTAATCCAATCAGTTATGTCAGAAATTTAACATTGTCTTTAATAAGACAGGTTGGATTAAGTTAGGGACATCATTTTTATATATCTACTTTGGCATTTCATAATATGAGTTTTATCAATTTTGAATTCTACTCTCTATTTTTATCACACTTATTACTCTAATAACATCTCTGAAACATTTGAAATGAGTATAGATTGATTTTCAGCATGCATGGTAATAAAAGAACCTCAAATTTTAGGTTATAAATCATTAATATACAGGGCGTTCCAGAATGATGCTCAAATATTTTACCAGTGTGTTTCACAAGCCATTTCAGGAGGAGATCTTCATATAAAATTTTTCAATTTGCGTCCTTCCTGTTGAGATATTCGAGTCTCAAAATGGCGGAAAAAAATAGTTTTTTTATTTTTCCTTAAAAACGGCTACACTTAGAAATTTCAATTTTGGTACACATTATCATCTAGTCAAAATCTATTTTGTGGTAGTGTCTATTCGTTAGCTTATGTTTCTGGAGGGCGGGAATAAACAATCCCTAGATTTATTTCTTTCAGAACTTTTTCCTGCAACAACCGATTTCAACAGAACTGTTTTTTAAAATACCTCACCTAATTTGACTACTTTTTTCCTTCTTGTAATTTTTTCATGCAACCAACAGTTTGCGCGGAAAAAAATAAAAATAGTTTTATTTGCTCTAAACATCTTTTCTTCACGGGTTACTGATAAACGCAGTAGTTTTGTTGTAATCGGTTGTTGCAGGAAAAAGTTCTGAAAGAAATAAATCTAGGGGTTGTTTATTCCCGCCCTCCAGAAACATGAACCAAGGAGACACCACTACAAAATAGCTTTTGACTAGCTTATAATGTGCATCCAAATTGAAATTTCTCTATACAATGTTATGCAGGTTGTATTATTTGTGTGTTAAGAATAAAGTAACGATAACGATAAAATTAATGCAGTCCTGTAAGATATCACAAATATCACTATCCTCATTTAAGTCAATCCCCGAATTTTTTTATCTCACTGTTTTCGATAATCGATTTGAAGTGAAAATGAACTTTTTTCTTTCATGAACGCCACACTGGATTTCCTTGTACTTAAATGGAGAAACATTTAGAAGTAGAATAGAAATACAAAAATATTTTTAAATCTTTATATTTATGAATATTTCATCATTTCAGCAAAAAAAAATCAGCAAAATATTGCACAACTTTCTTTTAAAGGCACTTTGTATTTTTAACTTATAGTTTACGATATTATTGTAGTCATGTCCTTAAATAATTCTAACTCGACATAAACATAAGCATAAATATACACGTAAAAGGAATTAGATATATGCGAAAAACAAGTGGAAATTTATATGAAAAGCTATAATTAACATAGAATCACGTATTTAATATCACCCTCTTAATTGTCGGAACTGAGGAATTGAAGATGTCAATACTACTTACTTTTATTATTCTTAAAAACATAACTGAAGCATTTGCCCCAGATATTGTAAGAAACATGAAACCCCTGGAATACAGAGTGTCGCCATTTTTGCAATCTTAATTTTGGCAAAGGAAAAATCATAAAAGAATATAATAACATTTTTCTCTATGACACTGTTTTTGTGATACAGGGAGTGCCGTTGAGAAAATCTGATTCGTATTCGAACAGCTTGCAGTGAAATAAATAATGGTACGTTAATTGCAACAAGACACTCACTAAGAAAACGATGTAATCGTTGTTTTTAAAGACATTTACATCAATTTGAGCATTCTTTCATGAAATTGCTTAGCAAACTGTTGTTATTTGTTTAAAGGCGCTATATTTTTTAAATACCTAGCGTATTCTATTCATATTGATAGCCGAGCATGTGTGAGTAACTGTTCCATTTGCTCCACATAAAAGTAACTAGTTTAGTAACTAACTAGTTAGTGGTGTTTTGTTGGGAAACATAAATTTTTTTAACACAAGGTGTGGATCTAAAGTATACTGTGTACCATTGTCGTTATCTCAAAGTCGTTGAATTTGTTATTTCATCAAATATAGTTCCTTTATTTTTTTCTCCCTTGTGGCTGTATCGTGTGGTTAAAAGTGTGAACAGCATGGGAGGCGGAGCAAAAGCTACGCGCAGTGCTGCCAGCAGTGTTGATGACAGTTTTCCAAGTTCTGATGAAGCTATTGAAAAATTAATTACAAAGGTTTGTTAAATTCTTCAATTTTAAATTCTCATGTTTCTATTCATGATTATAAATTAGTTAGAAATGACCGCGAAGGTAGGGTAGGAGGTGGAGTTGCGTTTTTTATAAGAAATTATTTTAAATTTTCTATTTTAGAACTTGATCAAAGTAGCTCGTTGGAACATCTCTGGATTAGTCTTAAGGTTGGGGGTAAAAAAATTTGTTTTGGGACATTATATTTACCTTCATTGATTAACTTTAATTCATCTATTGATCATTTGCAAGATATTTTAGTGAGTATAATGCCTGAATATGATTATATTGTTTTTGGCGGTGATTTAAATGTAAATTTTTTGACTGATAATAGTTATCACACTAAACTGGGCAATTTGTTTACTAAATATGGTTTGTGTCAAGTGGTTACTGAACCAACTAGGATTATTGCTACGTCAGAAACGTTGCTTCATATAATAGTTACATCTTGTCTTGAAATTACTGAAACTGTTGATATTTTTAGAATGGATGGTATATCTGACCATAGATATATTAATTGTAAACTAAAATTAATGAAACCGTCTCAGCAAGCATTCAATTGGTCAATGGTACTACTCTTATTAAACACAGTAATTGATGATTTGAAAACGCTCATCAACCAATTAACAATTCAAAACTGGTCTAATAAATTAAATATTAATCCCACTAAGACAGAAACATGAATATTTAGGCTTAGGAAAACCCCATATATTTTAAATTGTGATCCTGTTAGATTTCTGGGGGTTTATCTGGATTCAAAAATATGAAATTGTCACACTGTAGCTTACATCATCAAGTATCTCAACAAACCTTTAAAACAGCGTATCATAGTCTTGTTCATACTGTAGTTACTGTTTATTTTAAGCAATTTTATTTTGGAGTCACTCTACTTCAGCTTCTGCTGTATTTGCTCTACAAAAAAGGGGCTAAAAGATTAATAGGCGGACTTAAATTCAGGGATAGCCAGAAGTACGGAAAACAATTCATATCTTTTGAATGAGTTATTTCTTAAAAAAAAAACCGCCGAAACACCTTAACTGATCTTAACTGAGTTAATTTTTGTAAATTATCTAGTTGTTTCAATTTCTAAATGAAAAAAAACTGGGTCTGCGTCGGACCAGACGGTGGAAGTTATACTTCTTTAAAAGAAAAAAACTTCCTTTCAAAGCCTGAACGTACAAAAAAAAAGTTCTTAAAAATGTGTTCTTCCTTTTGAGCGTGACGCGGTTTCTCGACCAACATCCCATCCCAATGTGTCTAACGGGCGCAAAGAAGTATACTTCAAAAACTTGTTATTGAAAACATGAACTTGCTTATTTGGTACGGCTGGATTCAGTATTCTATAAGCTTTTCAACGAGTCATTTCATGCCTCATGTTCCCCTTTGAAAAAAAAAGTAGGGGTAGCTGGAGGTTGGGGGGTTGAAGAAAAATTAATTATTATATAATCGAATGATGGGAAAAAATCAAGATCACTTAACGTGTTTCGACGTTTTAAAAAAAATTCATTCATTCAAAAAATAATAATTTTATTCCGTACTTCTGATCATCCCTGTGTAGTGGCGAGTGTAGACTAAAATTTGTTGAAATTAGTATATTAACAGTTCCTTGCATATACACTGAGCTCGTAAAGTTTGGAATAAACTCGATAAATCGTTATTGAAAGGTTTTGACAGGAAATCCTCGGACACGTCAACTTTAGTTTACAAAATGTCACATTTTTCAGTTTTTTTTGTTTTGTTTGTTTTTGAGTTATGACGTCATCGGCATTTTTTTAAATGGCAACCCATATTTTTTTTCACGGATTTCGATAGAACACATTTTTCTGAGTACGAATATGTCAAAAATGCATGACCTTCAAGATGGAAGTTTTCGAGATATTCGGTTCCAAAGTTTCAAGAATGCATTACACAAACGATGACAAAATACTAATCATTTATCAATGAGGCGCTGGATAAATTACAATTTTAACAGTTGTCAGAATTTTTAAATTTGTCCTCGCAAGTTTGTGTTTTATCTTAAGTTGATTAATCATTATTCTATAAGAATTCTTTTTATTTCAAAATGCTCCGTCGTTTCAGTGAAAGGGAAAGAATCGAAATTTTGATGATGATCGGTTACGGTAACAGAGCTCGCACACAAGTAGAAGTTTGCCGTTTATTTCACAACAAATATCCAAACAGAGAACCAATTACACAGTCCACCCTTAGTAAAATAGAGTCATGTGAGAGATCGCTCTAGAATAGGTCGTCCACCAGTACAAGATGTTCAAGGTGGTTGTGTATGCCTCAATAAACAAACTATTGCTTATTTTTATTTATAAGTATGTGAAAATAATTATTAAAATGTGGAGGTTGGAATAGCAAAATAATGTGTGTTTTACAAAAGCCTCTTAATAGTTTTTATTTAATTTGAAAAGATTAAGTATTTTATTTTTGATATTACTTTTCTACATGTTTTATTATAAAAATTTATCGGAACCGGAATCGCCCCGTATAAGGACACAAATTACCTTAAAATTGCACATTTTTATATGTATAATTTTAATTTTATTACTAAATATTTTAATTCCGAGATTCGTATCCCAAACTCTAATTACAATATATCTGCACTAAAAGTGAATTAGGTTAGCTACCTTTGTTTCCTGGATTATCCTGTAACACATATCGACAAATACTGGTTTTAGTTTGAACCAGCATGGAACATAATTGTGGCATAAATTCATGAATGAACATACAGGTTAATCAATTTAGATGTATGTGTCCTATAAATGTTGGCAGAGGGTAGACATATATTAAATATTTATTCGGTTTTTGGGCATCGCAACTACTAACACATTACATCACATATGTTTATGAATAATTGAACTGATTCCGTAACATACAGGGTGTAGCAAATTAATAGGTCAAGCCGTTGACCACACATTCTTTGGATAAAAATAATGCGACTTTTGTTATGCCACTTTTCATTTTGGAGCTCAATTTTCAAAATACAGAATATGAAAAAAAAAATTTTAAAACTCATTTTTATTGATAGCTTGTTTGAAATTTGGCCCATATTTTAATATCAAATCGGCACACTTTCTGTGTAATTTTGATCTAAAATATCAAAACATGAACGGAGAAAAGGAGAGTTGTAGTACCCACGGACCCCCCTCTATTTTTTTTTGAGGACGCTTATGGTTTCGGAATATTTTTTTAGATATAGATCGTGTTTTGGTACCTACTATTGCAGATATTGAGATACTGTAACTTTTTTGCATGTTCTAGATGTGACACAAAGTAAATATGGCTAAGTATTAAATGGTCATTTCTATTGTGGCAGGATTCGAATGAATGGACGCACAGTTTTAAATTTTTACAATATTTATTTAATATTTTTTTGACACAAACTTCTATCAACAAATTGTTGTTTTCACTATGTCAAAAGATACTCTGGCCTACTTACCAGGAACTATAAATATATATTTCAAATAATCTGCTGGCTATTATGCCACCCAAAACACAGTAGTACATTAAAAGTTGTCTCACTATTTTATTCAGAAAATTGAGACAAACATACGGCGCAGTACAGTAAAAAAAAAAAAAATTGAAATCAAACTAAATGTTCAACGAATATTCTGGAAAATATGTGATGTCAGCCTCAAGTGCTCTCCACCTTGTATAATTCGGTCCCTTAGCTCTTCAGTTGTGTGAGAACCATATAAATGAAATATGAATCATTTTGCTTGCATATTCCACACCCGAGGATATGTACGTGGATTTTATTTTTTTAAAAGAAAACGCGTGTCTGCATAAAAATACTAAGAGGGGGAACATTATGTAAATTGATTGCTCTATTTACTGTAATTTTTTCATATCGAGAAACGTTTAGAATAAAAAGTTCTAATTAAAAAGCAATAGAGTTTGGTGGTTTCCACCTTTGTAAGCATTTGGTAGCAATAAAAATCGTACTCAACAATGTCACTTAACTTACTAAATGTATTCACCGATTTTCAGATTTATAAGTTTAACCGAAATTTTTTCAATTTTTTAGAAGCCCTTATCTCGTAAGAAAGGGCTCAAATCAAAAAATTTTATAGAAAGATCCTCCCCTATAATGACCCAAGGAACACACTTTCCAAAAGAGCGCACAGCATTATGGGACACCCTTGTTCGCAATTTTTTTCTACATCTGTTGTAAAGATCCAATATGACGTCCATAAGAAAAATTCCTCTGTACCAAATTTCAGCTCTTTCTATTGAGAAATAATTACACTAAATGGCATTTTCTAAAATTTACAATTTTTTTACAATACTTCAGCATCAGATCTTGGATCGTTTGTTATATCTTAGTGGCCATTAAAGGCGCAACATTTTTCTAATTTCAGCCACCCTGTATATTTTACGGTTTCCGGGATACCAACGGTGGGCCATGAATAACGGACCACCCTATGTATCTGATGACAAGAAGTAGCGAAACCCACTCAAAAGTCGAGGTCGGACCAGTGGTTAAGACCGGAGGCAAATTTATTGAATATCTAAGAGATCAAGTCGTTTAATTCGAGTAAACCGTGGCAATAGAGGCGCGGGTAAACTCTGGAGCTAAGGGATATTCGAAAATCAGCGGTCACGTCGGCTCCAAGGGAGGATTACCCCTTAACAGTGGGCAACAGCATCCAGGGATCCCGCGTCCTATCATTAATTATAATGGTACACGCTCGTCCCGGATCAGTTAACGTTACGGCGCGAAGCGGCGGCGAGGGCCTTATCGCGAGAGGCCGGATCTCGGCGTTTCGTGACGTCAAAGCCAGGGTCGGATCTAGAAGGGGAAGAGGGTCATCATCTAACAAATCTAAATCTCTCTAAATGAAGTAGCAAAATTGAGACCACAGATTCCTTAGGTGAAAATAAATCGATTTAATAAAAAAGATACAGGGTGTCAAAGTTAAGATTTTATTTTCGGTATTTGTATATAACTTCTTAAGAAATTCAAATATTTACATAAAATTTGTAAATCGGGGGTTTTTGCGGGCGAGAAATTCAAATTTGCCTCCTACCTGTTTTATTTGAAAAAGGTATACCTTGCTGAAGTCGGTAGGAGTAACCATTTTTTAAATAATCCTATTTGAAATGCTCAGGGCATCGAGTAAAAACTGTTTTGGTTTCAGGTAACGTGCCTTTTCTGCTAAAAATACAGCAAAATGTTACTTGAAAAAGTTCAGAATGATAAATTATAGAGACGTGTAAAATTTCAAGAAGATCGGCGAGGTTTGTTGAAACCATTCTTCAACAAAGCATAAAGATTTTATCAAAGCAGGTTAAATGGATTTATTTTTACCTAAGGAATATGTGGTCTCATTGTTGCTAAATTGCTTCATTTAAAAACACCCTGTATAAATGTGGGGTTTTAGTAGGGCTGCCATTGTCCAACCGCTTGCTATAATTAATAGTTATTTATGCAACAAGTGCAAAAACTAAGTGTTTATTGCACGCGACGTGAAATTGTCCAACGAGGCCGTCAGGCCGAGTAGGACAACACGTCGAGTGCAATAAGCACTTTTTGTACGAGTTGCATACAATATTTTTTTTACGTTCATGCAAAAACCAAAAAATGTTATTTAGATGACACTAAGTCTAGAAAAATGTGACGTCGATTTGAAGCTTTATGTTTGTCATGATGACAAAACGCTGCAGTAGAATGACAGATGAGTGCAATAAAGAACACTTTTTCCACTAAATATAGTTCAATAAAGTATTGTTTTTTGCATGAACGTAGAAAAACCAAATTTGGCGTGCATATCTAGTGTGATAGTGACAGTAGGTATGCAACAAAATGTCACCACCTTCAGAAGCTTACCAGTGGTAGAGGTGTGGGTATCATCAGTCATTATTTACCAAAAAAAAAAATATATATACTGGATGTCTCATAACGATGTGCGCTCCTTTGGAGGGTGTGCTCCTTGGGTCATTGTAGGGGGGGGTCTTTCCATAAAATTTTTCTATTTGAGTAAGCAAGCAAAATACTTCATATGAAAATATTAAGAGGGGAAAATTTTTGTAAATTGCTTGTCCTATTTACTGTAATTTTTTCATATCGAGAAACGGTTACAATAAATAGTTCTAATTAAAAAAAACAACAGAGTTTGGTGGTTGATGAAAATGAAAACCGAATTTTTTTAAATTTTTTAGTAATCCTTAACCGTCAGGAATGGCTGAAATTTTATAGAAATAGCCCCCCGACAATGACCCAAGGAACACACCCTCCAAAGCAGCGCACATCATTATGGGACATCCTGTATATTATTACAAATAAAATAGGTCATCATTGTAATATCTTCCCTTTTTGTTTCTTTAACCTTTTTTGTATTCCAAAACTATTAATAACAATTGATTTATCTCATCAGGTGCAGTTTTACAGTTACTTAAATTACTTAAATATATCTTAGGAAGGCCCGTGCAAAAGAATAATAATAAGAAGCTATCATCTTATTTAATCAATGTATTATCAAATTAAGCTTATTTTTTCAAAATATTAAGTTTTAATAATGTCTTATGCATATTCAAATGTTGGAATGGCCAATATGGTTTATATTTGTGGCCTTGCAGATGGAAATCGTAGAGCTGCGCGAATTTATATGGAAAGATTTCTAAATCATCCAATTCCAATCCAGGAATGTTCAGAAATATTTTTCAACGTCTTTCGGAGACAGGTTCATTTCAGAAAGGTCCACTTTCTGGAAGGCTTTTGAGTGTTACGACGCCTGAGTTCGTAGAAGCTATTCTACACGAAATTGAAGAAGACCCAAATACTAGTACTAGGAAGATCACTGCAAACCTTAATGTAAATCATAGGTAAATTAGTTTGGTCCGTTCTGAAGCATCATATTGGCTTTACCGCTGGCATATTGTTTTCTGACGAAGCTAATTTTTCCAGAGACGCTATAATGAACTTCCACAATAAGTATGTTTGGTCTAATCAAAACCCTAATGCCATAATGGAATCTCGACTTCAACATTAGTTTTATTTGAATGTATGAATGGATATTATTGGAAATTTTCTTATTCGGCTTTACTTTTTACCAAGAACTTTAACCGGTGCCTTCTACAGACATTTTCATGAAAACGTTTTACCTGAACTACCTGACGATGTTGCCTATGCGCTAAAATAAAGAATGTGGTTTATGCACGACATGGCTCCCCCACATTTTATTTTGTCTGTTAATGAATTTTTAAATGAATGATTCGGTAGTAACGTGATTGGACGAAACAGTGAAGAACCAGGTCATACTTGACCATCTAGAACACCCGATATCAACCATATCGATTTTTTATGTTTGGGGGTCTCAAGACATTTGTTAACGAGGTAAAAAAATGAATCTGAGGAGCACTTGAGTCAACAAATCATATCTGGTTGTGATTGTGATATGAGCTATTCCTGGAATTTGTGCACGTCTTGGAGCTGTAATGTCAAAAAGATCTGAAGCATATATTTTAACTGAAAGTGGTCATTTCCAACATTTGTTATAATAAATCATAGTAAAGTAATTCTATTGTTAATTAATTATTTTTTTATTATTTTAAGCAATGTAATAAGTATCATAAAAATGCACTTGATCAAATAAATCAATTTTGTTATTAATCGGTTTGGTATACAAAAAAAGTGTAAAGAAACAAAGAGTGACTATAATACAATGGCGTATAAGACGACATATTTTTTTTGTAATATGATACAGGGTGACATTTTTTTTGCAACTAGTGATCGATGATATCCACACATCCGCCACTGGAAGATTCTAAAGCTGGTAATTTTATGTTTTATACGTACTGTCATACTAAATATGCACACCAAATTTGATTAAATTATCTCAAGCGGTTTGGAAATTAAAAACGGTATTTTTTATTTTTGACACTGTAGCTGAACAATGGTTGTCCTAAGACCTCACATTTATATAACCTTTATTTTTGGCCCCAGAATACGCCTCTTTTAGCTCTACTTGAGAAATACCTTCCCTCAAACATATTGAAAGGTCAGAACATGTTTCTGGCGACAGTACTCACATAATAATTAAAATATTATTATTATATTAAGAAACTGCCATAAACAAAACTACGTGGCCGAAAACGTGATTTCATTGGTGTGGCGTCACATGACGGTCAGCGAGGCTGTTTATGTTTCCGTAGATACATGTGCAGTGTTACGGTGACCGTGATGTAAACAGGCGTTTGTTTCTAGTGAGGTCATAGAGAATGTAAATACTCTGTAGTCTTCTTTCCGATTCCAACTATATAACCCATATTTACGGGATAGAGGGTTTTACTTGAGGTACTTATAAAATTATACCCTCTTATCCCATTTCTGTCGCGTTATAGTCATACTATAAATTACATTCCCCAAGGCCCATAATGACCTATTCCCCGTAACCAGTTATTTGTTACTTCAATTATTACATTGTACTTCAGTTCCATACATTACGTCCACCATCGTTCGATATCCCCCGATTCTCTGACACTCCTTATACACAAAACATAAACACCAATACCGATAAACCCCAAAATCTATAAACAATGTCATACCTTAAACCCATAAGTCTCATAATCCATACAACCTAAAACTGTAAATCTTGAAACCTATAAGCTCCAAATTCGAAGCCCATAAATGCGAATACTCAATGGAATTACTCGCCCACAACTATCCGTAGAGAACTGTTGGAAAACGATTTGTAAGTAATAAACCCATTAATTATCCTGAGAAGGAGTCTTGATAAGCGATCTTGATTTCGAAACCAGCACTATCGATAACAATAATATACATACGATATGCAATATACTTAGCCAATTTATTTTCCGATATATCAAAACTAATGCAAAACTAATAAATTTCAATGGACGATATCTCAAAAAGGAAAAAGGTATTTGAGCAAACTCAATTTAATTTTGAAGGAGAAGACTAGTACTGTTAGACGCAATCCTTACTTTCCAGGCAAAATTCTACTTTTTGTAATAAAATAACTTCTAATATAGCAACAAACAGCGTGTTTGCACTTTTAAGTTTGAATATCTCGAAATCCTGACGTGATGATGCCATTCTGATCGGATTCAGATTCAACGCACCAAAATCCTTTGGAAACATGATTAGTGCTCGTGCGATAAAATTATGTAAACTTGTGTCATTAATAATGCTATTCTCTACTCTAAACAGATCTGAGAGGGTAGTGTACTGATAATTAGATAAATAAGTTATTCTTAAACCATTTTACAGTTCATGTAACACTGATTCATCAACATTCAGTTGTGTAATAATTGTTCTCTAAATTTGAGAACTTCTATTCATATGATTTTCATTGTTTCAACTGCTTACGTAGTTCAGTTGTTCGGCCAAATTGAAACAATATGTATATATATGTTCAACTGACTTTCAACTTGATCATAAATTCTGAATATGTCCGATTGCCTCCTATTTTTATTACTCTATTTTTTTTTCAATCAGTGTGCTTTACGTGCTTCAAATATTCAGCTCTTCATTCAACTTTCATTTTTTCATTTATTTTAAGAGTTCAACCAAACTGAAGCAATACTTTCTTTAAGATAACGTTCAATTGACTTAAACTTCGAGTCATTCAGCAATAAATGAACTGAGTGGCGCTACTTTTTTTGTCTTACGCGATGTGATGAATATCGTACATAATTTACCATGTGCCGCCCTTGGAATGTAGCAAATTCGTCCGGTCTCTAGTTATCACGTAGGCTCCCTCCATTCTTAGCCGCTCGCAATTACCGGTTATTGTGGAGCAGATGGCCGGATCGCCGAATGCTCTTTAGATATCTGGCGCTGATGACGCGGCGGTGCGGGCTACGGGCTGCTTTTTACGTCCTCGCGGCCCCATTGACTCCGTCACGCCGCAGAAATTGCTTTCCCTGGGTCGGGCTCTTCTTCCTCCCCGGCAAAAAACCGTCATTGTTCGCGAGGAGCCGTTGTCGCTACCTCGACCCTTCCTCCAGCGGAGGATCTGGGATCCCTCGGTCGCATTTTTACTTTTGTAAAAAAGCACCTAGAAGGATATGTTTTTATCTCAGAGCTGCAACGCAGGTTCGTCTTGCTCCAGACAGAAGGCTTCTGATGAGGTTGAATTAAAAGAAGTGTTAATAACGTAATTGAAAAGGTCCCTTAAAATGTAAATGAAAGTAACGTTCATTAGGGTAGGAACACCTAAGAGTACGCATCACTTGGTTACCCGTGTATTCAAGTAGTGAAGTATAGATATATTTTTATTATTGTTATTGTTATTATTACCATTGCAATAGCGATAGCGATTGATTGAATTGGGATCGGTGTTTTCTCTGTCGTGCTCTTTTATCTCATGAATTACGGCACTGATAGATGGTTACCTAGGCTGTTGCACCATTGATTGAAAACTAATAAACGAGGTGTATTTAGTAATTTGGTATTGTTTTATTTAAAACTACTCAAATCTCCCTAATTTCGTAAATATGTATCACATTCGAGGTAAGTTAATAAATATAAATAAACACAACGTACAACGTATGTAAATTTTCTCAATTATTGGCCAAATATTTCCTCTTTCAATAATGTTGAACGAACCCTGATATGTTACACTACAACGCATTTGTTTTTTCTTTCAGTAATTGGCAATAATTGCACAAGGAGTTGATGCAGCGTCTAGGTTGTTATGACTGCGGCAATTTATGGCTAGAATTGGTCTGCGTGTGCGCTATTCAAAGTGACAGCAAAAAGTTTATTTGTTGTCTAAATATTATAACAGATCTGTTCAAGCAAGGAATCCTGCCTTGTTTCAAACTGTCAGAAATATTCGACTAGTAAAGTTATGAATTGGTTTTCAGCAATAACCAATTGGACGAACATTTTTGACAGTTTCAAACCAGTCTATATTCCTTGCTTGAACACCTCCCGGATTCTGATTTCTGATTAAATTCGTTTCGCATCAAGTGTCTTGACAGTCTAGTGATCTGTATTTATATTTGAAATAAGGGACACTAGACTGTCGAAAGACTCGATACTAGACGAATTCCATTACTCAGAATCCAGGGACAGACTTAATATTTCCAGCTTCATTGGTAAGTTCTCTTCTTCTTATTAAACAAATTTAATACCAATCGAAAGTACAGAACATAAGAAATATGTAAAAGTTAGCTTGCCTTTCTTTTTGTGGTCTTTTTGTGTTGCCCGGTATAAACATTGAATTATACAGAGTGTAACAAAAAAGCCATTAACTGCATATTTTTGACAAAATACTATAATTATTTAACCCTACAAAAATGCCTGCCTTAAAAGATACAGGGTGTTGACATTAAACTAAAAATATTTTTTTCGCATTTTATCAATTTCTCACATATACGTTTGAAATTTATTAGATATACTACTTGTAGTTAATTAAATCCTCCAGGATATTATTGTAAACGATGCCTTAAAACAAACGTAGAAACTGAGCGGAAGGGGTTACTTTGCCTCTCCATTATTTCTGTCGTAGACCCAGGGACAAGTATTTCCAATATCGTAGTGTAAAATATAATTTAAAATATGTTTTTACTCTTGATAATTTCGCCTAAAATTTGTTTTTCCAATTAAATTCGATTTTTAAAGATCTATTTCTGAAGAAACGCTCAAAGTAACAATTTATAAATAATTTAAGTTTTTAAGTGTTCTAATTGGTTCTATACATAGTGTCTCTGGATATAGGGCTAACCAGCTTTTCCATTTTTGTCTTTTTACCTGTGTAATTTCGTTTACTAAGAAAAATTAAAACAGAAACAGATTAGTTAAACACACACACTTACACATTGAAATTTAATTTTATAGAATAATGTCAATATTTTAATTGACTAATTTCATATTTTAGTTGACTAATTGCTACACATGTCCATCTGATTAAGGAATGCATTAATGGGCTTTTCTAATTACGGAAAGTTTAATAATTTGAAGAACCTGTTGTTTTTACCAAAACTCATTCAATCGTATTTATAAGATGTTATTTTCAGTTGATTAATATTCTCCATCAATTCAGATTAAACTTACATAAACCCATAAATTAAACTGAAATGGACTAAAATTAGGGAAGCGTGGTAGCTACTGAATAATTGCGAATCTTTTACCTATCGACTTGGAAAAATTATTTTTTAATTAAAAAATATTTAAAGTAATGTAAAATAGCCATTTAATCCTCTGAGTGGAAGTATATAAACGATGTTGAAAAGTTTTAGCAAAAACAATAGTTTTTCTTTAATTAAAAGGTAGTTTATGCATTGTTAAGACAGGCGGATATGTATAGCAATTACTGTGTTTCTAACTAATCTGTTTCTTAAACAGGTACTGTATTTAATTTTTCTTAGTAAATGAAATTACATAGTTAAAAAACATTTGTTTGCGTAAATGTGGTAAAACTGAAGCCCTACGTTTACGAATAGTTTTACGGAAAATTATGAAGTTTGATAAAATAATCTAAATAAAATGATACACGCTATGTTGTTGAAAGGAATTGTCCACGGGCGTACGTCAAAAAAATGGGAAGGGCATAGTACCCTTCCCCTCAATTTCTACGTTTGTTTTTTAGGGGTCATTTACAACAATATCCTTGAGGATTTAGTTAACCACAAGGCATATCTCTGATAAATTTCAATGTTATATGTGGAAAATTAGTTACTGCGAAAAATCGTTTTTAAAAGTTCAATTTCAACACCTTTTAAGGGAGGCAGGCTTTTGTTGCACCCTGTATATTTCAATGTTTATACTGGACAAACCGGTAATATTGACCAGAAAAAGGAAGCCAACCTAACTTTTACATGTTCCTTATACTTTGTACATTCGACTGGTATTGAATTTGTTTGGTAACAAGTGAGCGCTTTATTAACAAACAAAAATTATTACGATATTTTTAATTAAGGGCAGCCATGAACATATTTCATTAGGAAACCTATTTGAGATATATTTGTTTACATATTATAAGTATATGATAAAAAATATTTTTCATCCGGTAACCAGATGGGCGCAGTTCGGATATTAGACTATACCTACAGTGTCTTCATAAATGATTACAAGCCACGTGACCAGGACTGTGATTCTCGAAGTACAACTCGTATGCAAATAGATTTCTTGTCTCTCAATTGCCGTAGTGAGGAAGAGGATATTCGCATATGAATCGCTCTGCGATTGACTTGAGAATCTCGACCCTGATCACGTAGCTTGTAATCATTTATGAAGGCACTGTACTTACGATGAGGCTGCATTGATAAAAAGGGTAGAAATTTACTTATTTTGTTATGCTCTTTCTACATAATATTTACTGGAAAATGGTAAAACAGAAAAACAGATAGTATAAGATTATATTTTGTTACGTGTGCAGCTACAGGCATTCCAATTTAAATATTATACAATTCATAAATATCAGCATCACTTAAACGGTACGTTAGATGTCTGCAACAAAACTACGCCATTACATATGTATCTTTACCATGCAACATTCATTTCAAGTAACATATTTATCTTTATAACAGTAAAAATAGTAACTGCTTATAATTGATATTAATATTAGTAAATATTTATTTTTACACATATATCTACAAATTATTGCAAACACCAATGAATACTCGTATATACTGATGTTTCAAGAATAATTATGTAGTATTTTCAGCGAAAGTATTCAACATATTTTCTAATGCGAATAAAATACCTACATCGCAATACATTTTTAGATGATGGATGAACAATACACTTTTACAGAGAATGATGGATAAATACACATTTACAGGATGAATGGACAAACTTCATTAAAAATTATTCCTACCCAGAAGTTATTCTGCTCCTGACAAGGCCTTCTAACTATTTAGAAATAAAAATGTTACTCGCTTTTATTAATGAGTTCTAATAATAAAATCTACTGTATTTCTAATAATTTGTTAGTAAGGGATATCCTGCATATTATATTGACTAGCTTAAATCTGTACTTTTGTACATTTTAGCAAGCAGACTTTTTCCACGGCACTATAAGTAAAAACTTTTACCACTTTTTAACTTCATCTGTCTACACACTTTATATAACTACATAAACAATATTAATACATTTCTTAACTGACTTCTGTTACACTATTCAGGTTTAACAAAATTAAAATATTTGAATTGATTGATGAACTCTTTGATATATACACTTTTTAAACTTGCGCATATTGTTCAAATTTTTACACATTGATATTCAGTCATACAATGTAAAATAATGTCAGTTATTGAAAAACTGTTCTCTTTGTATATTTTTCAATGGTAAAAGGTAAGTGAAATTATCTACTCAGTAAAATTACATATCTATGTATAATATTTTACAGTTACTGCCTAAAAATTACATAAATAATTTAAAATAGCGAAATTTTGGGTCAACTACACGTTCGGCCGGCGCTCGGCCTTCAGAAACGTCAAACCGCGAGCCAGACAGTGCACAGCCTGTGACAGCTCCCAATAAAACCCAGCGTTCGCATAACAGAAAGTATCTAGAGACTTCAAATTTACTTTTTCTGACCTTTTCGGGCCTCCGATCGGCCAGACAAATTTTTATAATTGGTAATATTCGCATTATAATAAATTATCGTTGATGCTTCCAGTAAAATAAACTCAGATTTAATGTCTTTACAGGAATATTTTTTAAGAAATAATCTAAAATTAAATCCTGATAAATGTAATGCCATTTGTTTTTGTTCTCGTGTAATAAGAACATTTATTGATGCAAATTTTAATTTAAAAATAGATCAAAAACCACTTAGATCTGTTGGTATAGTAAAAAACCTTGATATAATTCTTGACATTGATTTGCGTTTTAAAGAATATATAAATGTTTTAATAAAAAAATATTGCGGGGATCTACGACTTTTAAATGTAAATGTAAATATTTTAGAAAAAAGCTGATCGAGACTAGTATTGCCAATTCTGTCATATTGTATTATACCGTATACCGTTTATTATTCGCGTTTAGATAAATTTTCAAAACGTCGCCTTCAAGTGATTCAAAACTGTTGTTGTAGATTTGTTTATAGATTAAAAAAATATGATCATGTTTCTTCTAAAGTTAACGAACTATCTTGACTATAACTCGAAAATTTAACTGGGCTTGTTCATAACATTTTGACTACTTCATCACCACCCTATCTTCGGGAGAAACTTTCTTTTAGGTTTAGTTTTCATTCTGTTAATGTTAGATACTCAAATTTGCTAGCACTTCCCCGTTATAACTTAGGCACATTTCAGCATTTTCGTATAATGCAGTACATGTTTACAATAAATTAAGTTCCCACCTTAAGCAGAAATTTGATTATCGTTATCGTTATCCTTATCCTTATCCTCATCCTCATCCTCATCCTCATCCTCATCCTCATCCTCATCCTCATCCTCATCCTCATCCTCATCCTCATCCTCATCCTCATCCTCATCCTCATCCTCATCCTCATCCTCTTCCTCATCCTCATCCTCATCCTCATCCTCATCCTCATCCTCATCCTCATCCTCATCCTCATCCTCATCCTCATCCTCATCCTCATCCTCATCCTCATCCTCATCCTCATCCTCATCCTCATCCTCATCCTCATCCTCATCCTCATCCTCATCCTCATCCTCATCCTCATCCTCATCCTCATCCTCATCCTCATCCTCATCCTCATCCTCATCCTCATCCTCATCCTCATCCTCATCTTCATCCTCATCCTCATCCTCATCATTATCATTATCATTATTATTATTATACTCGCGTCAAGAATTCAGACATTTGACGTCAGGGCTGACGTTACACATTTGTTTTTATTGTCAACGTAGTTTTCGATATTTGGTCGCGTTAAAAACAAACATTTTTTCGAATTTAGTGCAATACATATACAGGGTGTTTCATGAGGTTCTCCCGGCACGAATACAGGATGTTCCTTGGGTTATTTCGAGAAAAAAAGTTTATATAAACATGTCTCCGATTTGCTTTACTTTGTGAGCTACATGACTTTGAAACTTAAATGTAAAAAGTAATAATCAAATTTGTTGCGTTACGTCTTGGCGCGCTACGCATTGGTCAAGTGTGCTCTGGCGACATTTGCAAGGTAAAATTTTTAGCGAAAGAAATCCCGCGATTGCTTGAAGATGTACCTCTGGCAATACTATTAAGAATGTACTTGCAACATGATGGAGCCCCACCTCATATTTCCCGAATTGTCACTGCTCATCAAAATGAGCATTACCCTGGTCGCTGGATCGGTCGAGGTGGGCCACACATTTGGCCAGCTAGGTCTCCAGACCTCAATCCGTTCAATTACAATATGTGGGGTTGAATGAAGGATTTGGTTTATCAAGAGAAAGTGGCTCTAATCCAGAGAATTGTTAATGCTGCAACGCAAATAGAAGAAAAGCACGCGAATATTAGAAATTCAACGCGAGCAATTCACAAGCGTGCTGACAAATGTATTGAAGTAAAAGGTGGAATTTTCGAAAACCTTTTAAATTGAGAATATATGTCACTATTACCGATGTTCTAAAAATAAAAATGAAAATTAATTTCCATTATTTTATTTTCAAATTCGTGTACATAGCTCAATAAGTAAAGTAAATCGGACACATGTTTATATGAACTTTTTTCTAAAAATAACCCAAGGAACATCCTGTATTAGTGCCGGGAGAACTTCATGAAACATCCTATATAATGCAAGCTTTTTGTGTAGTATATAGTTGTATTACTATCAGTTGCAGTTTCTTAAATATATTGTGAAATTATAATGAATTATTCATTTGTTCGTATGACGTAAGTCGTCTGAATTCTTGTCGCGAGTATATTATTATTATTTATGAAATTGGATGATATTCCCCACAACTTTATTACTTATCTCATTTAGAAGATAACAATAGAGAGAGGTTTTACAAATTATTACTACGTTTTTTTTACAAAAAAAACTTTAAGCTCCTGGTACTTTATTTTATCAGCAACATTTCATCACAGATTACATTGCGACATAAACAGTTTTAGGACTGCCGGCATAGAGAAATTAACTTCGCAGCTCGTGACAACTTACGATGACGGACGCTCCGATACCCACATAAAATACGTTATTTTCTTTTTGCTTTATGTAGTCCAGCAACGTGTACCCTAATGAATTGCAGTTGAACAGGTACGAACACGTGATGAGGAAGGATGACGTAAATTATGCTTAAATAATCTTTTAATTACATGAAATTGGTTCGCTACATTTAATAATAAATTAAAATTAGCATTAATTAAACGTGTTTGGGAAAAACAAACACGATGAGAAAATAAATTAATAACGAAAATGCCAGTATATTGTGTCTGTGAGTGTGTGTGTGTGTCTCGAATCTGCATATTAGATTAAATTCTTTTTTTACATCAGTTAACAATTATTACAGACGGTCAAGTACCTGAAATATTCTAGTCTAATTAAATTTTATGGTTTGTTGAGTTTGCAACTAAATTAAATATTTTTCACGTGTAAGATCACAAAGAAATGAATGTGATCAGTAAAGCTTGCACGCAGATCTCAGGCCCAGCCTTGGCGGCGACCAATATTTAAATATACTTTATTTATATTAAAACAAACTTTATCCTATCATACCAGCTGATCGAGAGAAACATTCCATTTACTTATCTGCAGGGGCTCTATTCTCGAGTTTAGTGGAACACATTCTCTCAGAAAGTGACGTAAATTCTCATGAGAAAATACAAATCTGTATTCTTGATAATTCTCATTATAGTTACTTCTCATTAATACATGATTTTTGCTAAAGGAATGTAAAGCTTAAAGAATTGTAAATATACACATCGATAATAATATACACAGGAATTTTTTAAGTGGAATGAATTCCCACTCAAATTTATTTAACTGCATTCGAGAATCGAGGCCCGTCATACTATTACGTTCATTTTGATGGCATAAAAAGTATTCTACAGCAATTACTTACAGTCAAGTGATGCTACTCCTATTTTATAGGTTCTGCCGATATTTAACGATCCCAAAATTCGCGAAAATTTAACATACATACATTTTAATAATTATTCACGGATACCATCAGTTAATTACCGTCTTGAAGCAACTGCGACAACATCAGTATATTCAATGAATAACGCAGTAAATAATATATTTTTTCTATACTGCGGGAAACAACTACTCCGCGGTCTAATGCCCCGACCGGCATTGAATTACACCTGTGAACAGGCAAGAACCCTTGTCGACCACCCCATCAGACATGGACCGGTTTCGGGCTTGTTAGCCCTCATCAGTATGCCATACATGATTATTAAAAGCAAACGTAACACTAACATTTGAAGTGACGAGAATATTAAATTTGATGGTCAGTGTCTTGAACAAGTACAGTATGTTAAATATTTGGGTATTGTTATCGGTGAAAATCTTGTTTTTTGAACATATTGAATATTTGGTCAAAAAAATATAAAAAAAATTAGATTTTTATGTAGAACTAGTAAAGCGCTGACACAGTTTACCAATGTCATTATTAAACCCCATTTTCAATAGTGTTCATCTGTATTATTTATGTGTCAGAATTCTAACCTTCATAAACTTCAGATTCTACAGAATGTATGTGTATTATATTAAATTGTAACAGATACTATTATAAATAGAATGCAATTACAGCTTAACTGGATGTCGATTAAAGACTCAATTCACTTTAGAACCTTGATTTTTATTCATAAAATTAATTAATATGCTCCCGAAATATCTCTCTGTAAATTTGTGGTTTTGTCATGAAATTACTTAATGTGTCCTAAGAAAAATATGTTTGATGCTGGAATTGCTGCATATAACAGTTTGCTGTGACGTACAAAATTTGTTCATTTTTAAAAAAGACTTTGGCAATATATTATAAACAAATCGTAGAAGTATTTAAAATAGGTCGGTTAAAAAAGAGGGAAAAAAATTGGGTAAATTAGGATAGTATTTTTTAGGTGTCTCTTGCAGTTGCAGTTATATTGTGCAATTGTATCTTATATTGTGTACTTTTTTTATGTATTGTTTTTCTTAGATCCATAATTTAGTTATTAGTTTAGTTATTTAATTTTTTAATTTATTAGATCCATATTTTACATATATTTTTTTATATTATTATTATTTTAGTCTGTCACATATTTATGTACTCATACTTATGTTAACGTTGCTAAATAAACAATAAATAAATAGGTAAGATGACCGACAATTGAACTGGCTGTTGCTTCATATTATGTATGTTCACATATAAACCGAGTGCAGGTGAGTCCAATTGTCGGTCATCTCACCTATGGCATACTGCATGATAAGGGTTAACAAGCCCGAAACCGGTCTTTGTCTGGTGGGATGACCGACAAGGGTTCTTGGGTGTTCACACAGATACTGCAGGTGTAATTCAATGCCGGTCGGGGCATTAGTCCGGGGAGTTGTTGTTTCCTGCAGTATCATTTATAGATTTAATGGCGCGTGGCCCAGGGCTAAAGGTCTTCAATTAAGTACCTGCTGTAAGGTAGGTCGCTTCCTACAAGTTCAGCCGCTTAGGCCAGGCAGGAAGTAGCAGACTACTTTATCTCAATGTTTTTTTTTAATTGCGACAGTTTATTTACCAGTTATAAGGATCTAGTGCTGAAAGTATGAAAAAGAAAATTGATACCGTTTTGCAGAACAATCCGGGATTTCTTTACTTTATGTCGTATAGTAGATCTTTCTGATGGCAAATATTTTTCTGAACCCACCTTAAATGTGTCATCCAGAAAAAGTTATAGATACTTACATATGCCTCAGTGTCCTCTGTGGACGTTGAATTTCGATATGAAATGGATTACATTTCGGGTCCAGTCCTCAATATTACACAATTGTTTACACTGTAGTACGCGTTAGTTCTACTCCGAGCACAGGGTTTAAAGAGTTTCAAAACCGGTCCTGTCCAACTGGCCTTGATCTCGTCACATTCCGTTGTAGCTTTCATTGTGTTTTTCTGTGCTCCAGAGCGCGGGTCGCTACGACAGAATAATTTGCTTAACAAGGAGTTCTGCAATTTATTATTGTCGTTTGCAATAATTGTAAGTATATAATACTGTAATATTAACATTTTTAGCATTCTCTTTTAGTCTGCTATGAGTAAACATAAATAAAAGTCTCATAAGAGACAAAAAGCCCATCGCCAAGCGATCGGCTTCCTTAGACACAATGGATTCTGTGAATCAAAACATTATCAGCGAGATAATAAAGCAGTTGGATGAAGTAGTAAAACGGTAGGTATGCTAGTTTCCATTTATTTTCTAGATAGGTCGAGGGCCATATTGCCGGCAACAAAGCAAAAGAAGCGCTAGCCGACACACCTTGTCTAGTCACGTAGACGAAATTGTACAGGACCGGCTGGCAGCATGGATTTTAATCTAGACACTGATGCATGTAGCATCTATTCTGTTAATAAAGTGAACGAAGAACCAGGTGTACTGGTTATTCGCAACAATAATATATTATCATCTTTGCCGGATGATATATATATTACACGATGCATGTGGACGATCGCTTGTCAATTACCCAAGATGGTACAGGGCCCGCTTTAAGAACGGATTTTAATCTAGACACTGATGCATGTAGCATCTATTCTGCTTATAAAGTGAACGAAGAACCGGGTGTACTGGTTATTCGCAACAATAATATATTATCATCTTTGCCGGATGATATATGTATTACACGTTGGATGTGGACGATCGCTTGTCAATTACCCAAGATGGTACAGGGCCCGCTTTAAGAGCGGATTTTAATCTAGACACTGATGCATGTAGCATCTATTCTGCTTATAAAGTGAACGAAGAACCGGGTGTACTGGTTATTCGCAACAATAATATATTATCATCTTTGCCGGATGATATATGTATTACATGATGGATGTGGACGATCGCTTGTCAATTACCCAAGATGGTACAGGGCCCGCTTTAAGAACGGATTTTAATCTAGACACTGATGCATGTAGCATCTATTCTGCTTTTAAAGTGAACGAAGAACCGGGTGTACTGGTTATTCGCAACAGTAATATATTATCATCTTTGCCGGATGATATATGTATTACACGATGCATGTGGACAATCGCTTGTCAATTACCCAAGATGGTACAGGGCCCGCTTTAAGAGCGGATTTGAATCTAGACACTGATGCATGTAGCATCTATTCTGCTAATAAAGTGAACGAAGAACTGGGTATACTGGTTATTCGCAACAATAAGATATTATCATCTTTGTCGGATGATATATATATATTTCACGATACATGTGGACGATCGTTTGTCAATTATCCAAGATTGTACATGACCGGCTTTAATCTCGAATTTTAATCTAGATACTGATGCATGTAGCATCTATTGTACTAATAAATAAAGTGAATGAAGAACCAGGTGTACTGGCTATTCACAACGATGAGATATTACCGTCCTTGCTGGATGATATTCTCAATATCATACGATACATGTGGACGATCGCTTGTCAATTACCTAAAATTGCATAGGACTGGTTTACAGCGCAGTTTTTAATCTAGTGACTGATGGCTGGAGTATCTATTGTGTTAATAAAATGAATGAAATCCTGGTGCACTGGTTATTCACAATGATGAGATATTACCATCCTTGTTGGATGATATTCTCAATATCATGGGAGACAATCCCAAAAAAGACAAAGATACCGATTTTTCATTACATAAATAAATCATCCTAAGATGGCGAGCTATTCTTTAAAACGGACTTAAAAAGAAAGACCCTGTAGGTCTTCTCGGTAATTATAAAATTTCAATAAACCTTACAAATGTAAGTTCTCCCAAATTAAAGCAGGAGATAATGATCGCCTCATAAAAATACTACCCCATTACTGATTGATTCATCTCATGTAGAGATTCAGAATCAACTAAGGAAAGGGTTATGTACTTTGAGAAAAAGTGTTTCCACTGTTCTAAATAATCTTAAAAAATATCAAGATTATTTCTGATGCGTGCTTACCTCAGCCGAATATCCCTTTGGGTCAGTTCAGTCTGGGAAATTAAAGTTTCTGAAAACCTTATAAAACGTTAGCAAAGAATTTCTGTTACCCAGCACCTCCAATTATTCTGCCATTCTAACAAAAAGGGGCACCACTGTTAATAGTTTTCCCACAAAAAATCGTGTTTAAAATGCCCGGCATGTCAAGCGGGGCGGGGTTGTAACCAATAATTAAAAAGCACTTTTGCGATAGAAGTAGAAATAGAATCAGTAAGTATTCTTTTCTATGCAGGTCGTTTACAAATATTTTAATGACCAATGGCTAACCAGGTGTGACAGTTCGATTGTCTTGGATTCGTTGCTAGGATATAAATTACCTTTTCTCGACATACCTGTTCAGCTTCAAGCAACTTTATGCTTGAAGAGAAAAGAATTGAACAAATAAAAAATTTGCAAATCTTGTTCCTGGTCAACTCGTGCCTAATATATTATTAGCGGGTTAGCCATTTCAAATGGAGGACACCCGGACAGTAGTTCGGCTTGGAGTTCCAATTAGAATTTAGGCAGCAAAATGGATCTCAAAGATGCCTATTCATTAAGAACACAGGAAACCCCTGCGATTCAAATTTGATGCACATCTTTACGAATTTGCTTGTCTGTCATTTAGCTATCATCAGCGTCATTTACCTTTACTAAACCTACGAAACATGTTATACAGACTACATTCTCAAGGAATAACATGCATCAACTGGTTTCGTTGATTTTCTGTTTTTGGGTGGAAACAAAAGAGAAATATCGTAGGCATGTGCAATTTACTATTTCTTTATTAAACCCTCATGAATAGGCGTAAGTTTTGGAGTTCCCTTTCGATTCGAAAGAAACAAAATTAGAAAGTTTAGAAAACTGTCCTGACAAGTTAAAAAAAAAAAAATTGTCAAATTTAATGTCTTGCTAACCTCTGCTTGCCTCGCTGTGAAGTCTAGCTTCATGTACACAGAAAATTATATCATTCAAAATATATAACCCTAAAAGCTAACCTTGGAAATTATTCAACAATAATGCCTATTTCCTGAGATATAATTTTAGATTTGCAGTGGTGGCTAGAACAGTTACACTTGTTGCAATGATCTAGTTTATCTGATTGCTGCAGAGATAGCGCACACGGATGGTGGACTTTAGTTCGTGCAGTTAAAAATGAGTTCTTGGAATTTCAAGATATATTTTTGAACTGAATTGTTTTTGCCGACAATATGCGGCTATATGGGAAATTGTTAGATTCTAACAAGAATTGACAATACAACATGTCATGTCAACATGTGTAGTGTATCAAACTAAATGCCTTATTAAGAATATATCTGACAATGAGGCGAAGCCAGCAGTTTGCGGATATTTGCATCTTACATTTACTCTCGTGATAATATCTGAGACTGAGTGATCTATTCATTCAGAGATTTTCAATGATATTTCAAGTCGGATTATAGAAATTGATTTATTAGCTTCAAGCAATAATTATAAATATTCAAGATATATCTCCTGGCTATGGGATCCTGGACTAAAAGCCAGATGTATTTACGGTTAATTAGAACATCTCGGTTTGTATGCCATCATTTTGCATTTATTCTACGAGTATTGTAGAATTTTTTTACGGAAAACTTGACAGGTATCCTTATCGTTCCCCCGTGGAAATGGCAATTTATTATTCACAAAACTAGTAATTACCGATCTTTTAGTTTTTGATCCAAAAGTGATCTTGTATTGTGTCCTGTTTGGCGAAACAGTGCTCAACTTACCTTGAGTGGCACTGTCATTCATTACTTCAAGAAAACTAGAAGACAATCAACACATCAAAAGATTCTCGAAAGATGTTTCTAGACATTGACCACCTTAACCCTGGTATAATTTTACATTGAATCTACAGCAGATGCTGAAATACTGAGAGGATTCCTGTGAATCTACCCTCGAATTTCTTTCGAGTAAGTTAGTAATCATATTGGCTCTCACTTAAGGCGAAATCATTTGCTTCAATATTGACAATACTCATCCCGGACTAAGTTAAAACATCTAGTCCTAATTCATCTCAGCCTTGCTTAGGTTACCTTAGCTAACCCCAACTTATGTGTATAAACGTCAATTGAGAAATACCTGACTGTTACACAAACCCTACGCAACAGCTTCTTTGATTTACATTAGATGTACTAATGTTATATTTTCTTCCTTCCTAGTTTATAATAACTTACATGTAAAGTTGCATTTCAGTTATTGTTAATGTATGAAATCAACACTTTGTGGTGTTTGTGGCTTATTAAATTAAACAAAGCCACTACACTTATTACTAAGTTTTACGGCAAATTTCTTTAAACATCTACAGTGTAAACAATTGTGTAATATTGAGGACTGGACCCGAAATATAATTTACTGATCAAAAGAACTTACCTGAAGTTCGATCATAATTATATGAGGGTCCAGTCCGAAAATATTACACACCCGCCCGTCCCTTAGTTCCCCTGCCGTAAAACATAAACACTTTAAACAATGAAAGCTACAACGGAATGTGACGAGATCAAGGCCAGTTGGACAGGACCGGTTTTGAAACTCTTTAAACCCTGTGCTCGGAGTAGAACTAACGCGTACTACAGTGTAAACAATTGTGTAATATTTTCGGACTGGACCCTCATATAATTATGATCGAACTTCAGGTAAGTTCTTTTGATCAGTAAATTATTAGCGACAAACGCCACAGACTAACACCTGAACATTTACAACAGTTGCTGGTTATTCAATTTTATTCCAGTACTACAAGTGAATAGTTATGTAGAGTGGTTTATAAACTAATAAACATAATATGAATAATGTTGGATATTATAGATTACCTGTACAATTTTATTTAATTCTGCTTCGCGCAATCCAACAGTCCGCTATGTGAATATAATCCAAAACCAAATACGTCGGAATATGACGCTGTTGACAATCAGTGTAATTCCGTCGGTAAATTCCTAAAGGATCAAAGGACGAGTTAATATCCCTTCAACAGTTGGAAGAATTGTTTAGTGGTAGTGGTGAAAATGAATTCGTGCCTAGGTGCAAACAAAAGAATTGAAGTTATAGACAGCAGGAAACTTAACAAATTTCACCGGAACTTATATAGGTATTGTTGGTTATTTTATGTATTCTATTAGTGTTAGTAACTATTTGGCAAAATAATAATTATTAAACTTTTTATATGTAAACTGCAAATTTGTCCCACACCGCCTAAACAAATTAATTTTAAATGTCATTGGTGACCAATTGGGAACAGATCAACCAAAGGCTATTAAAATTTAAAGAAAACACGAATAATCAATCTAAACGTGCTATTAAAAAAGAGATTCCAAAAAGTGAACGTACTAAAAAATAAATTTGAGATACTCTTGTTCAATTATTACACAACTAATTTTGTAGGTCTTTACTGGTCTAACTTGGATAACACACAAAGACTCAAACCTAAACGAATTTTTGCTGTAATAAGAGACAAAGTAGTAAAATCATTTCAGGTATTAGACGTAAAGTATAAAGTTCGTACAGCTTGTTTGGAACAAATTGATCCATTAATTGTTGACGAAAATGTTATACCAGTGGTAACAATGGCAATGACAAATGCTGATTTTTTTAATTTAGCTAACAAAATTATACCTCAAATATTTGACGGCTCCTCCGATAAACTACAACTGTTTTTAGAACTCTCATGACCATGTTGCTAATTCTGTTGCCTTCGTCAAAACTAGTCTAACTGGTAAAGCTCGTGACATAATTACTGTAGAAGCATCCCTCCCAGAAATAATTAATAATAAAATTAAAGACGAAAGTTCTCAATTTTTAATATCAAAACTACTAAATCTCAAACAAAATCATAAAGATACCTCATCTTATACTGCGCAGATAGAAAGTTTAGCAGAAAATCTAAAAAGGGTATTTATTAGTGAAGGAGTGCCTTATGAAGTAGCAGAAAGGTACCCTACAGAACATGTAGTTAGATTCTTAGGTCGTAACGCCAATTCGGAAAAAGCTCGTATAGTAATGGAGGCTGGTACTTTTGGTACATCGAATCACTCCGGAAATGTTGCAGAATGTGCGCGAACGTTTCGCTCTTTATTCTTGTATGGAAGTGGGCGCTCATCAGTTTGAACATTTAATCAAATAAGTAGTAAGTAAGCAACTAAACATTATTTAAATTTTAAAATGTAATTTTTTTTCAAAGTGCTGGGCGGAATTATAAAATTTAAAGTCTGTTGTAAAGGGAATTGTAAGAGCTTTCAAAATAAATATCACTCAACCCCCAATGCCATTTAAATATTTTGGAGTGATGTTACCCTTACTTGGGGGTGAAAGTGTCGGAGTGAATAATACCAGCCAAGAATGTCCCCCTTTAATCTAAAATCGACGGGTCTGAGTGTTTTTGTACAATCTTGAAGCAGTTCCTGAAAATGGCTCTGTTTCGTTTTTATTTGGCCGTCCTGTATATTCTGTGGTATTAGATTAAAAATCGTTATCTTGCCCTTTAAAGTTTGTCCTTATACTCTGCATAAGGGTACAATCGTTTGCAATAATAATGACACTCTCTTAAAACAGTTTTTGAACTTCTGGAAGTTCTGAATAGAAATTTCATTAAATCTCTCTTGGTAAGTGAAACAACTAATAACTAATGTTAAAAATTTAAAGCAGATTTCAATATGAATACGTCACAAGTTCAAAATAAATCGCAAAATTCATTTTAGTGAGTGTCATTAATATTGCAAACGATAGTACATATGCTTGATATAATTTGCATTCCATATTTTGGTAAATTTAGTGATCTGCACAATGGGCACGTGTTAACATTCCCGTGAAAATTCGAGTGAATGCCCTTCCGTTTTCAATTTATTAACCAAACATTTAAATACTATATTAAGAAAAAATACTCTAAGATACATAATGCCCTCATGCTATACAAAACATATATCTTTCAAGAAAGCCGTATAGTATTTACTTCATTGAGAGTATCGTTCAATAACCTGTCTCTTAGGTAAGTTAAATTTATAAAATTTTCTTTGCTTATTTCATCTCCTATAGAAATAACTCCATGGGGACCAAGTCAGGACTCTCTGTGGTCCATAAAATTGCCCACTTAAAAGAGAAACTGACTTAGAACATATGCCCTTTTGTTTAGAATAGGGTGGGATTATAGAACACATTTTATAGTACAGTATTTTTTTTTTCGTAGATAAAGATAGATAAAATGATAATCAAGGATAGATAAAGATCTTTTTCTATTTTTTTAAAGTAAGTATTTATATCCACTAATTTAAATCATTATCTATTATTTGTGAATACAAATATTAATATTACAATTAACATTCCCAGAAATATTCATGGGAAGCGAAGAATTCTTTTTTTTGTTCCGACCAAGATAACGATGGATTGGCGCCAATGGTCTGATTTTCCATGCTGTTGAGTATGTCTCTAACATATGTTATGTTCTGAGTTTTACCTTATCTGAAGCAGTTTGTAGAAATATTATCACATCTTTGGGGTTACAAATTTTGAACTTTTTTTGTTTGTAACTGCTCCTCAGTTGATCCTTACACTAAAACATCGATATCTTCGTTCATTTTGAGCATTGAATACGGCCATAAAGTTGAAACCTTTATTTTCATTGATTTTTAATGTTCTCACTTAGATGCATAATGTTCTTTGTGTTATTCTGTTATTTATATTCATTTTCTTAGGTTCATCCTTTGACTTCTTAGTCCGAATATCGGATGGTAACAATTCTTCTTTTAGCTCGTTTTCAGAAACATTTGGATCTAACAACCACACAAAACGACACCAAAGCAGAAATAAATTTTGACACCACAATGAGACACAAAGGGATTACCTTGTTCTCTGATTTAAAGTCGCTTCAACTAATTTCTAAATTTTTCTACATACCAAACGCGTTCATATTTGGGTTGTAGAAAAAACATTCGACGGTAAAATTCCATTGTCGTCAACCAAAATTAATTTATCGTGAATTTAATCTTTTTCGGTAGACGATAAAATAACGTTTTATCGTTTTGTATTAAAAATAAATATTTTCTTAGTGGAAAATTTCAAAATAAGAGTTTTATCAAAAAGATTGTGTTAGGGAAGTTTCTGTGTGGTTGAAAAAGGAGGAAGGCTGTTAATGCCACAAAATTTATCGCTTCCAAGCTGTAGAAAGTAGTTCTGGGAAGCCTACACTATTTTCTGCGTCACATATCTGTCAAATCCTTTTCAGAATACGTCGCACAGTTTATACGCCTGCATATTCTAGTGCCGCTTGTCACCTTGCATCATTTAGGTCTCATCCAGAGGCGGCGCCTATCTAGATAATACAGGATACGCTAACTCTCTAAATATCAGAAGATTAATGACCTAGCAGTTTCAGGTTATTATTGTACATAGGTAATAAAATGATATTAGACCTTTTTAATTGAGTAGTAGTAAGTCTCTTCTTATTCATAATAAAAAAAACTAGACTATAAAATTATTTTGAAAGATACAGGGCGACGGATAAAAATGTATATGAATTTCTGAGAAAATTATCTTCATCGCAATATAGTTTAACATTTTGGGAAAATAAAACCTGTCAAGAAATTTTGCATTAACTTTCAACCACCAAAATTTGGAGCAATATCGTTCAAATCACTTAAAATTATATGAAATCATGCGAAATCTTGTGAAAATATCCGAAATCCGCGAAATTAACAAAATCTTGCGAAGCCTTATAAAATCAAACAGAATTATTGAGAATTAATATTAACCTCCGCTTTATAATGCATCTGATCGATTCAATCTCGTTTATATATAATTTTTCACCTCGTTTCGTAATTTAGCCTCACTTGCACTGACGTCACAAAGTATGCTCGAGGTAGAAGATATACGTTTCAAACTGAGGATGCAGCACGAAGAGATGGAATTCGAAGTACAAGAATATGTGTACTTGGGGGTTCTGATAACAATTAAGTGAGACGAGGAACAAACTAGATTAATAGGAGAATAATAAAAGCAAACAGAAGTTCGGCTGCAATCAACCATTTAATTTAATAAAAAAATTTAACCAAAGGAGTAAAATTTAAAATGTACAAAACAATATTTAGGCCGATGGCGCTATGCGACAGCGAAGCCTGGACCTTCAATAAAGGAAAACCTGTTCAGATGAGAAATGAAGATCTTAAAAAAAATTCTAAGAGGAAGAAGACGGATGACAGTTATGTATGGAGAAATAATAGGGAGATATATGGAATATACTAGTTAGCAGAAATAGATGAGGTTGCGATATTCACAAAAGTTGAAAATACAGTTTTGTAAAGAAAATAATCAACAAGGGCAGTTTGAAAATGATTTAAAAATACACTTCTGCATGGCACTTGAAACTGGTTTACTATAAAACTTTACTTTGCGCAAGGCAAAACATGTCGGCGACCGACGCAGAAAGTGTAATAAAAAATGAGCACAAAAAATTTAAAGAATTTTCCAAGGAAAGAAATAAATAAAATTGTGTATATAATATCTATATTATATCAGCAAATTCAACTGCTCTTGCAGCTACTGTTAATATTAATTAATAAAATAATTTGACATATCTGATGTTACAAAAGCTGTTCAAAATTTTGTCCAGCGATATATAAACACATTTGGGTCCGTCCAGTTTCTACGAACAAACACAAATGTTTCTGGTTGTCTAGTAGGTATCCGCTTTGGTACGATACACTTAATTTTTTAAATATCTCCACAAAAAGAAGTTCAAAGAATTTAAGTCAGATCGTGGCGACCATGGCATTGGCTATCCTCCTCCAATCTGTCGTAACCCTAGAACTGCATTAAGATACCCCACTCCCAAACATTTTGTCGAAAATGAAAGGAGCACCATCGTGCAAGAACCACATTCGGAATCGGACAGTTAAGGCACATCTTCTAGAAGGTCAGGCCACTTCAAAGAAACTCGAGATAATCCCTATCCATTCGATTTGGTAATATAAATGGTCATGGACAATCTCTGGTCAAACATTTAAGGAAAAGCGCTGTTGGAAATGATCTATCTCAATGTTATACATCCCATTCTGTGTAGCTTCATCTGTAACTAACACGTCAGCTGTAAATCTGGGACTTTGAGCATTTTGTTGCAGCAACCGTTCACAAAATCTAATTCGTAAGTGATAATCACTTGTTAATAATAGTTGGACAAGCTGTACATCGTACAGATATAAAAGAGCCTCGTGTTATGCTACGCTGTTGATTGGGACATATGTCTACCGATACATCGTTGTTCACAAAGACGAGAAGCTGCTAAAGCATTTTGTCTTACTTCACCATAAATTAAAATAACATCCATCAATTTCGCGTTATATACGTAAGCCATTTTGGATACTTGAAAAACTAATGTAAACACTATCGCAAAAATGTTAATACTACAATCGGATTCAGAATTACCAGCGTGGAGAGAGAGCGCACAACTTAAACTGTAGTAGCCCAGCGATATAAAGAAAATACTACAACTTCAATATATTTCTTTTACGATATTGACTTCAATTTTTTAGATAAGTTGTAAATCACTCTAGGTCAAGCGAGAGAAACGAAACCTAAGGAACATTATCTACTAAAAATCGATTTTTTCACCTTTTTTGGTAGGGCGTAAATTTTGTAACGACGATTTTTTTAAAAATGTTACATAAAAGCCTCTCTTAATTTTCAACAAAAAATCGCCCCTTAAATATTTTCGCGCTTATTTTGATACACCCTGTGTATAATTTCAATACCAACTTCTTTATTATAGATGTTTTTACTTACACTACTTACTGTGGTTTACCCAAATCGAAGCCCATCGTAATTCGGTCGTTCCCGTGACCCCCCCGCACCCCGTCCTACACCGCACTGGCCTCTAATTGCGTCCGTGGCTTTCAATAATTCCGGCGATCGGGGACGTCCAGGCGCGGTCTTGACGCTCCTCGGTCGCCGAACACATGGCCGGGTGACGCCAGCAACCGGCCTTCCTCGCACCACCGCATGCCAGTCACCGTCGTCGTCGTCACGCCGCATTCCCATTTTCGGCGAAAACCCCGACGCCCCCCGCCCCCGCGAACCGCCACCCCCCTCGGTCGGGCCGTGGGCCGAGGGTCGCTGCCGTGGATCGAAAAGACTGCTATTGACCACCCCGGTCTCGGCAGGCCGGAGTTAAGTGCCGATTAGATATGGCTAGTAGCGCTCGCCGATAAGGAGATGGCAGGATTCTATGGAAGAACATGTCGGTTACACGGTCTAACGTCTCGGGAATGTTACCTTGTGTTTTATATCTGAAGGCGCATCTGAAATATACAGGGTGTCCTATAAAAAATCAGACACAGCTCAATGAGATATTCTTTATACATATTACTGTCATTTTATATAAATTTTTAAGTATTAACAATACTGTGTGAAACTAACTACTCTGCGAACTAGAGCCCTGACCAGCATTGAATTACACCCTCAATATCTGCCCATATACTCTATTATTAGTTTTTTACTGTATTATAAACGTATTTTAAGCTAATATAAATGATTTCTCCTACAATTCCTATCAATGAAGTCATATACAGGGTGTCCCAAAACTAATAGGACGCAGGGCAAGAGTAGATTCCTTACATTAAAATAATGCGATTAAGCCAAACTTACCTTAGTCCATTTGTGGATAATAAAAAAGTTACAGGGCGTTAAAGTTCAAATTTTGAATTTGAAATTCTTAAAATAGGTATTTATAAAGTTTTCAGGGGATTCTTTTGAAAATTTGGATTAGGGGGTTTTCTGGGACGAGAAAAACGAATCCGTACTGTAGACGCTAGATGGTGCTACGAAATGGTTGATAAAAACTGGTTATAACTTTTTTATCAGCGTATGTACGAAAGTTTTAATAGAAAAATATTGTTCTCCTATCTATTTTTCACAAATAAGGTATCCTTGTTTTATGTCGACAAATTTAACCGTTTTCGATATATGTCTTCTTTTTCTATTGGATGCAATAAAATAAAATAAAAGTTTGTAGTTACTTACGTAAAACTGTCATAGTAAGCTTTGGTTACTTGAAAACAAATTGTACTATTGACAATTAACTGATTGACAAGTAACTTATGTTAAATAGTGTATTCCTTTAAGTTTTTGTTTACAATTAATAACATCGCGTGAAATATGTCTCGGCATAATTTATTTTCTAATGAAGAAATTCGAGATATGGTATATATTTCTGCGAAAGAAAATTTTATTGGACGTCGTGCGTGCCGCAGGTATTTAGAAAGTTACCCAAATAGATTACAACAAAATCACAAATTATTCAAAAATCTTTATGACCGGTTAGGAGAAACTGGATCATTTCGTTCTAAAAGACGAAATGCTGGCCGTCCAACAACTGTTACTCCAGAACAAGAGGAGGATATTTTGCTTCGTGTTACAGATAATCCTGAAATAAGTTTACGACGAATGTCTGCGGCTGTAGTGGTACCTAAACCATCTATTCATAGATTATTTTATAATGAAAAACTGTACCCGTATCACTTTAACACAGTGCATAATTTACTACCTGCAGATTTTCCAGATAGGGAACAATTTTGTCTTCGATTCTTACACCGGCGCAATGATGATCCACACTTTTTAAGCAAGGTGCTGTTTACAGACGAAGCCACATTTACTCGTCGGGGCGTTTTAAATTTCAGAAATAAACATGTTTGTGATAATGAAAACCAGCATGTATTAAGAGAACGTCATTTCCAACATGAACTTAAGATAAACATTTGGTATTGTTAGAAATCATGTGTTGGGCCCTGTTGAATTGCCATAATATAATCTGAATGGCTGTTCTTACTTACATTTCTTAGAACATGATTTTGAGGAACTTATTGATAATTTACTATTAAATGTGAGACACAATATGTCGTTTAAGCAAGACGGTGCCCCTGCCCATTTTTCTGTACAGATGCAAAACTATCTTAACGCACAATTTTCCCAACGGTGGATAGATCGCGGCAGCACATTTTCATGGCCTGCCCGCAGCCCAGATTTAAACCCTATGGATTTCAGTATTTGGAGTATTTTGAAATCAAAAGTTTACAGTGACGCAATTAATATACTTGATGAGCTGTGGCAAGCAATTTTAAATGCTAGGAATTTATTAAGAAATGAAGAAACACTATTTAATATTAGACAATCATTTATCAAACGAATAAGATTGTGTATTAATGTAAACGGGGGTCATATTGAGAATTTAATGTAGCCACCTGAATGTAATTAAATTATTATTAAAAATAATCTTTAGTTTTTTACGTAAGTAACTAGGTATAAAATTTTATTTTATTGCATCCAAAAGAAAAACAAGCAATAAATAAAAAACGCTTAAATTTAGCGACAAAACAAGTATACCTTATTTGTGAAAAATAGATAGGAAAACAATATTTTTCTATTAAAACTTTCGTACACACACTGATAAAAAAGTTATAACCAGTTTTTATCAACCAAGAATACAATTTGTAGCGCCCTCTAGCGTCTTAAGTACGGATTCGTTTTTATTGTCCCGCGCCGTTATTTCTTTGGCGAACGATGGCCTTGTATGGTTTAGGATCGAGCGCTCTTTATCCTTCCCCATCTCTGTAGGCCTGGGCGGCCTCGTAAAGGTGGGCCCCATCCATCACCTACCCCGACCACTGGCGTGGCCGGTGTAGGCGCTTTGCGGGGCCTCCTTCTGCCCTGGCTGACCCCCGCCGGCAGGGGGGCCTTCTTCTGGCGCTCTTCGGGTCTTCTATGTTCTTTCTTCGCCGGCCGTCCTAAACCCCCGGGGTGGTCTTTGTTGGGAATTGGGTTATTGTGATTGGCTAGGTAGTTATAGGATGCTTTTTCCTCCCGAACCTTTGTCGGTTCGGGAGATGCGAGCGCTAGGTAAGGATAGGAATTTGGTTTGGGTTGTCTATGTTCTCGTCTTCTTCGTGGTGGTCATCTGGGTCGTGGCTTCTTCGTCCTGAAACAGAAAAGATTAGCGGGGGGGAGGGGGGTAGGGGTTTGGTCATGGGGGAAGGTCAAGGAATTGGTGTCTGGGGCGTTTGTGTTTGTCAGTCGGGGTTTTATTGTCCCAGAAAACCTCCTAATCCTAATTTTCCAAAGAATCTTTTGAAAACTTTCTAAAAATGTTAAGAACTTCCAATTCAAAATTTGAACTTTAACGCCCTGTAACGTTTTTATTATCCACAAATGGACTGTAAGTTTGGCTTAATCGCATTATTTTGATTTAAGAAATCTACTCTTGCTCTGTGTTCCATTAATTTCGGAACACCCTGTATATGCTCTCTGATACTAAACATCTAGATATGCTAATGAACAATTCCATATACAAAACTGTATTTAATAATTATCTACAATAAAAAAACATTTTACAAATACTTGAAACTGTGGGAACTCGAAAATTCAACCACAATAGATGAGATCTGATCTATTTCTGCATTCTTAGGATTGTTTTTTCAGGCCCTCTTTAAGTTGATATTGTGGGTGTAATTCAACGCTGGTCGGCGCTTTAGTCCGCAGAGTAGTTAGTTTCACACAATATTGTCAATACCTACCTAAAAGTATATAAAAAACGAATACATAAAGGGTAAACATTTTTAAGTTCCCACAGTTTCAAAAGTGAACTTAATTATTTATAGAATCTTTTCATTAAACCAGTTTAGGAAATTTAGGTAGACTAATTTTATATTTTAAATCATTATTAAATATAACTTCTTCTATGGAATTGTTCATTAGCATACCTAATTGTTTGGTATCAGAGAGCATACATATGACTTCATTGATAGGCATACAGTAATCAAGTTAAAAGAGAAAGCTATCTATCCAAGTTAAAGGGACTGGATAGGTATATAATTTGTGATGAAGCTACATACTTAAACGCAAATTTAGTATAATTGACGGCCCTCATATTTTAATATATTTTTAACTAAGGTATATAAAGTCTTCTTTTAATTAGAACCCCATGTGTCCAACTTAACGATATCCAAGTTTAAATGGGTAATTTCAAGGTATTGCTATCTATATCTCCAAGGTTTTTATAAAGCGTATCTTTTCTAATGTGTTCAACCTCAGCCTCGTCGTTGTTGACACGTATTGTTTACATATTTATTGGTTATCAAGAAAGGAAAATTTTCAATAGTAGCATGCGCCTGAGTTTCAAAATAATAGAGAATGGATAGTTCACAGCTCTTAGATGAGTACGGATAGTGAAGATTCCATAGGCAAGAAGGGTTCATAGAACACAATTACCAAAAATAAGTTGACATTGAGTAAACCTAACATTTTAATAGTTTACTTTAAAAAGTTTATGAACTCACCCGTATCATTCTCTTCACAATAATAATATTATAGAATGCCGTCCTTTTCATTGCTGATATTCCATCATCATCCACTTACACCTACTTGATGCGCACATCGCGGATATCACACTTATAATACATTCAAACTATTCATAACTTGTTGGCACTGTCACTATTACGGTCACCAATTATTTATTTTACACTAAACTATGGCTTTCATTTATTTATGTTTCGGCAAAGTATAATATACCTATATTTTTCGATTCAGATTTTAACCTTCTAATATTTGTTTTAAATAGTTTTTTCTATATCGCCATTTCATCTTTTTCTATTAGCATACCTACTCGTTGGAGTAACGAAGCGAGTAGTAAAAATTTAGATATCATAATTCATACGTCACGCATAATTCGCAAAAGCTCCCTTCTAGATATTCTAGGCAAAGTTTTATCCTGTAGCATAGCTACTCATTTTTTTTATTGTCGGAAGTTCATTTTAAAATACCATCTATGAATTTTTCTACGAATCGCCTATTACAGAATTTACAGTTTCGCAGTAGCATATTCTCTGTCACTTTTTATTGCACGATATACACTACTCACGGACACTCTTGTTAATAAATATTTCAACCGCATAAATTACACTTATATTTTAGTCTCGCGCTTTGATACCTTCTCACAAGTTTTTTATCATACAATATTCCTCAGTTGTTAGATTAGGGCATTTCCAATTTTGAGAACCTACTATAGACTTGAATTATCTATTCCTAATAACATAAACAAAAAATCACTAATAAATTAATTACAATTATAGTTAAATTAGCGGAAAGATATACCCGAATTTGACCAACCATGCTAGTTGGCATAGGAAATAGGTGGATATGTCATGGCATCATTATAAATCGAATATTTTTGCAGCAGAAACTGTGTAATCGTGTACGCGGATACACACTTTTATACAGAGCTCTACCACTTATATATCTGTTTGTGTTGACAGCTATAAATTGTGAGAGGGTTTATATAAAAATATATATGTCAGAATACGTTGAATAAGTCAAACATGCCTTAATGTAATTATTGCTTCATTTCAATTCACAGTAGGTATTTCGAATCATGAAGGGAATATTTGTATTTAGTAAATATTAACTCAAGGTCACCAACTCTTTGCATATTTGTGGACTTGAAGAAGGCTGTTGACACCGTTAGTCATACGCAAGTTATGGAAGTTCTGGAGGGGACTGGCTTCAGGGGAGCAACATATTGGTTAATGGGAAGTTATCTTAGTAATAGAAAGCAATGTATAAAAATAGATGATATAACGAATGACTTTATGACGATTAAATATGGAGTTCCACAAGGAAGAGTACTTACTCCAGTGCTGTTCAATTTGTATTTAAATGATTTATATCAAATAGACACAGTTGGGAATATAGTAAGCTTTGCGGATGATACTGCAGTTATATATCAAGCAAATAGTTGGGAGAATCTAAAAAAATTGCACGAATGAATTTCTCAGGTATTATAAGATGGTTTGACAGTAGACTGTTAACTGTAAATATTACCAAGACACATTATCTTCCCATTACCTCTTATTCTTCTAACTTACCTCACTACAAGTTTCTTTCCACGTTGAAGGAAGAATTGTTGAAATCCACCAAGTATCCACAATAAAATAACTTGGCGTTCACGTTGACCCAGACCTAAAATAGGATACACACATAACTAAGGTTGTTAAAAAGTTGCGTTTTGTGATATATAAACTTAAATACTTAGCAAAACATTATAATACAAATCAACTGAAAACTTTGTAGTATGCATTAATAGAAATCCATTTATGGTATTATTCTATGGGGCATATCAGACAAGTATATCAAACTAGAAGTACTTCAACGGTATGCTTTAAAGGTTATAATAAAAAAAAAACAAATATGTATTATACAAATAAACTGTATGAAGAGAGCCAAATATTGGATATCAGGCAATTGTAAAATAGTAATAATAACGAGGCGAGTGTATGTTCTTTTACGTTTCAATTAGCAAGATAGAACAATATTTCAATCATTTATTTTGGATTAAAATATCCAAACCTTTATCTAGCGAAGTAGAAAGCTTACCGGCCGGCTGCTATTTTGAAGAAAAGAATAAGGGATAGGAAAGTGAGAAATTTGTTTACTATTCAATCAAGTTTTCGGCTGGATTGATACTGTTCACTTGCTAGTTTTCCAAATTAGATGTTATTCCTTGTTACTTAACCACTTACACAGAACAAATTGTACTTAGGAATTAAAGGGAGAAAACCGGTCTCTAAGTTTACTAATACCGTAATTTCTAATAAATTTATCCGGATTGATCTCAACCTCAACTAAATATTATAGGTAACCAACAACGCAAAATTTGGTAACTACTCTTTTAATTTGGCTCGACAAACGGCTATATCAACGACTACACATTTCAAACCTTAGACATCGAAATGTTAATTCTTACTACTAGCTCCATGCTGTGGTTAGTAATAATAATAATGATAATATACTGCCTTTATTTTTTTTATTGCCAAAATGCCGCTTTTCTACGTAACCAATCTTATAGTTTAACAAATAGTAGACTGCGTCAAATGTATTCCTGACATATGTATTACTGAAAACTAACTATTCGTATTGAACAAAGTTATTAGGATATTAATGACTCGAAGAGATCTAGGCCTTGACACGTTTACGGAATATTTATTTATTTATTTTGAATACAACATTCCACAGGACTAACCCAGTTATGGGATGAGGACACAATACAGTAGATAACAAAATTATAGTAAGGTTTACAATTTGAAACAAAACTTGATCAAAAAATATAAAATTAAAAAGAAAACACATTAAAAACTAAATATCTACGAGTATATAGGGGGTATCAGTAAAATGATTATATATACAACAAAAAGACACAATTGTACAACAAACATTTCTATAATAATATAAACATACTAGAGGCAGACATAATATTATCTGGAATATTATTATAAATTTTACAAGCATTGTAAGGAAAAGATCGCTCAAATAAAGCTGTCCTATGTCTAGGTACAGAATACAAACCACGATGTCGAGTAGGCACATTATGTATATCACAACCTCTAATCAACTTATTAAACAGATACCTAGGTAGAAAAATATTACTTATTTTATAAACAAGACACGAAATATGGCAAATAAATCTAGCATCTAAACTTTAGCCAATTAGAGCGCGGAAAAACGGAAGATAAAAGATCAAATTTTCACAAATTAAAGCAATATCTTATACAACTGTTTTGTGTTTTTTGTAGAGTATATTTGTTATTACAAGTTAAGGCTGGACAGTACACAATGTCACAGTAAGCTAAATGTGATAAAATTAGCGCATCGCAAAGATGCAATTTTATAGTCTCATTTCAAAATTCCTTATATATATATAATATTTTCAATACTTATACTATATAACTTTTGAACCAAATTATTTACATGATTAGTAAATCTCAAATTATTGTCAATCATAAGTCTTATATTTTACAATAATTAACTGGTTTTAAAATTTTATTTTTAAAACAAAGTTAAGTTATCAATCATTAAAGTTCTGTTTTCTTTTCATTTAATACCAATCTTATGAGAACTAGCAACCAGAACGATATTATTCAAATCCTTGTTAATACGATTAGCTGCAACTGAAGCATCTTCCCGAGGAAACGAAAGATAAAGCTGAGTACCTATCATCAGCGTACTGATGAATTTTGCAATGATTTAAGTATGTTTGAAAATCTGCAGAAGAGTAATGGACCTAATATACTCCTACAACGAATATGTGTTACCCAGACAAACCCTTTGACGACGATTTCCAAGTATTTGGTAAAGAAAGAAAGAGCAATATCGCTAAGTCCGAAATATTTCAATTTTTTGACTAAAATGGAGTGGTTAATGGTGTCAAACGCCTTACTGAAATCCAACAAGATAAGACATGAGTTATTGTTGTTACCTATTTCTTGAAAAATGTCATTGGTGACATCAAGTAATGCCATACTGGTACTATGTTATCAAAAAACCATTAACAAAGCCACAGACCACGACAACCCCCTGCTTAGGCAAGCCGTCGACTACGCCCCCGCCCCGACAGACAAACACAAACGTCCAAAACACCAATTCCTTGACCTTCCTCCCTGATAAAATACTAACCCCCCCCCCTTAATCTTTTCTGTTTCAGGACAAGAAGAAACCAAGACCAAGAAGACCACCAAGAAGAAGACAAGAACATAGACAACCCAAACCCAAACCCTATCCTTACCTAGCGCTCGCATCTCCCGAACCGTAACAGGCTCGGGAAGAAGAGCATCCTATGGCTACAAGCCACTCACATATACCCACTCCCAACAAAGACCACCCCCGGGGGTTTAGGACGGCCGGCGAAGAAAGAACCTAGAAGACACGAAGAGCGCCAGAAGAGGCCCCCTGCCGGCGGGGGTCAGCCAGGGCAGGAGGAGGTTCCTCGAGCCACCAGCATCGGCCGCAACAGCGGTCGAGGCTGACTGGAGAAGGGAAACCACCTCTACGAGGCCGCCCAGGTCTACAGAGATGGTGAAGGATAAAGAGCGATAATACCGCTCGATCCTAATCCATACAAGGCCACCGTTCGCCAATAAAATAACGGCGCGCTACTGGTACTATAAAATCCTTATAGTGAAAATTCTAACAGCGTAAACACCTACTAGAGGTTTAACTTAAGTGAAAATCACATTTTTATTATTTTACCTTACTTCATTCAGCAATTCTTTCACCTTAAATAACAATCATTCAGTATCTAATATTACCAATTATTATTCCTATTAAAACAAAGGTATTTTACAACAGGCTACTTTATTTTTGTTCGCCAAATTTAATTTTGATTAATTAATACCAAGAGAGAAAGAGGCATCCCCATTCATCTAATTGAAAGAAACCCGCTGCGTCAAGAATCTCACGAAATATACTTCCCAATTTCACGCATATCCTCCCTCCGTCTCTGGTGCACATGACGAGATACAAACAGCCCGCACCACACCCTCAGGCTCGCTAGAAATAAATCAGTTCCTGACCTAAATGACGGCACATTTGCAAGCCGCCGAATATCACAAATCAGGGGTTTTAAGCAGACAGGGGTCTTTATCAAACGCTAAGATATGTCGCTCTGCGTTTCACGTGTGATTCTACACTTTTGTTATAACAGTTTACGGTTTGTTTTCCATATGTAGTGGTGCAATTACTGATTAATAAACAAATAAAAAATCTACAGAACATTGGTAAGACCGACATACGCTGAAGGAAATATTGTTAAGGAAACTGATAAAGTTGAAAATGGGTAAAAAAAGTTAGTGAAATAATAAGAATGAGTATTAAATTGTTGGCCATACATCTGGTTGGTAAATGATTGCGCACATTATGCCTGCACGGACCAGCATGGAGCTGCAAAGCATGGACCTGCAAAACCTGCTCATGAAGGTTCCCATGTTATTTAATGGAGCATCGCACACTAGATCAGCACCTGTATAGACTGTCACCTGCAACGACCGTCATTGAAGGTTTTATTGGTGGCCTGCAATTTCTATGCTTGGCTAAGCTAGTCCAACGTAGGTTCTGTTCTACAAAAGTCAGGGATTGGTTTCAAAGTGTTAGAGATATTTGACCAGTTACATTGCGAATGAATTGAACTGTCGGGCACCCTAGCTTATTAACAACCTCTTTTACTTTATTTTTTACTTACCTTTAACAAACTGCAAGTTTTTCGTCAGATGTCACTGCTTTGCGAGGTGCTAGTGTTTTGGTGCTGTAGGCGAGGGCGATCTAAGAGCTCGAAAACAATTTTTTGACCTACGGAAACATTGACAAAAATTTGGTGATCTCTCTCTAGTTCAGAAAATAAATGATGACATTCACCATATAGCTTTCTCTTTTTATCGATAGGAGGATTCTAAAACTTTCTCATTTTTCTTGCTTCTTCCCCCTCCTCCTCTTCATACAACATTGTTAAAACAATATTCTCTTGTTCTGAACTACACTCAACTATCACTGGTGACATTACTTGTTTTAAATAACAAGGAGGATGGAGATCGAGCACTGTGGCAGAAGGTTACATTGAAGACTCACTTTTGAATAAAGAAACTATTGCGAGAAGAATACTGAAAGTTGATAGTATTAATGATAAACCAAGCACCGTTGTTATTTCTGATTTCACAACATCTCAAAATAATATAAAACTATTAATGAAAACGTGTTGAACTACTTTGAGAATAGCTCCAAGCATTAGGGTAGTGGCAGTTTCAGTGTTTTTTTTTTAATTTGCATACTTGTTCAAACTGTGTATTTAATATCAATATGGATAAACAAATAATATTGTAAATATTGTTGAATAAACTTTTAGCTGGAGTTCCTCAGGGATCTAATTTGGGGCCCTTGCTTTTTTTATATATTATTAACGATCTAGCATCTGAGCTGAAGTGTAAGAAACCATTGTTTGCTGATGACTTAAAGTTTTTTTAGTAAGATATCAGATATTGGAAATTGTCAAAGATTACAAAACCAATTATACATACTGAACAACTGCTGCGCTAATAATTGTCTGCAGTTAAATGTAGTGAAATGCAAGACACTACGTTACACTCACAAATTGCATCCAATAGAATATAATTACGGATTAGATCTGGAGATGCTTGACAGAATGGACTCCATAAAAGAATTGGGCGTCTTATATGATTCGAAACTCACATTTTGTAAACATGTCAGTGATATTACTTCATCTGCTTTAAAGATACGAGGCTGTATCATGCGCAACTGTCAGTCGTTATCTAACAAAACAGCTTTAAAATGTCTTTATAACTCGTACGTAAGATCTAAATTGGAATATTGTTCATTAGTGTGGTATCCACGTTATGATTATCTGAAGCCTTGTTTAGAAAGTATCCAGAGAAAGTTTTTAAAATTTATTTCACTTAAAACAGACAGCTTTTGTCCAGAAAGAAGTTATGACCATGTTACTTTACTTAACAGATTTGATTTTCTTCTTTTAGAGTTTTGCAGGGTTCTTGCAAGTATCAAAATTTTATACAATTTATTCCATAATAATTTAAAATGTCAATCTCTATTATGAGTTTTCCTTTAATGTTCCTCGCTTAAATTCTCGCCAAAATTGTACATTAATTTGTACTAGAGCAAGGTGCCGCGGTCTTAAAATGTATCGAGTCCATATTATGTGTCACAATTTCAGTAAAATTTCAGATGCGATTAATTGCACCCTTAATCAGATAGTTGAAACTGTTATATTAGGGTTCCCATATTTTCTGTGTAACATATTGTTAAAAGCCTTATGTGCACTACATACATACATGCATCAGATACTAGGAGGGGCGTTCAAAGTATTCTCGGTATCAGCAAGAAGAAAAAGAATTAATAACTTAAAATAATTTTTATTTTTCAGAATAATCTCCCATAACGTCAATACGTCTATTACATCTACAAATTAACTTTTCATTTCCCTGTAAAAAATGCATATCTTTCTTGCCTGAAGAATGTGCGTTAATTGCCGCCTTGACCTCTTCATCATCTGAAAGTCGCTTTCCACGAGGATATTTTTTAAAATTGGGAACAGGTAATAGTCACTGGGGGCTAAATTGGGACTATAGCGTGGATGGTTAAGTTTTACTAAACCGCAGTCGCGTATTGTTGTGTAAGAAACATAATCACAGCGCGGTGCTCGATTTTCTTCAAAATTGTAACGTCAGTCGGTATGGTCCTCTTTTATTAACGACTACTAGAAAACAAATGGTTACACAATTACTTAAAATTTTATATGCATAATCTCAGATAGTGACATTAGTTAATGCATTAATATAATTACCCACATCGGTGGCAGATCATACCGAGAATACTTTGAACCCCCTGTGGTGTAATTAAAGAGTATCTAATTTCTTTACAAGTTTATTGTTTGACTTACATAGTTAATCTGATTTTTTAATGTTACCAAAAGTTAACGAGGTTGCTGTTTTATTTATTCAGCAATATTTCGTAACACTATTACTACAACTAATAACTTATTTCATACGGACCTAACTGGGTTGGTACAATGTCCAAGCGTGTTAAGCTATACAGGATGACTGCTTTTAGGACATTACACCTTCCGTTTCAGAGAGAATGATATTCACTATGGCCACTTGTGAAGAGCATTTGTCTGAACATGTACAAATACCTAATAAACAATAGTTAAATCTAATCTAGACACTAAGGCCCGGTTTTTCAATTGATGGTTAACTTGTGATTAATAGTAAACCGATAGTTACATCGAAAATTCAGTTTTTCAATTATTGGTTACCAAATATTTAGTAGTTAACTTTTTGTTAAGATAACCTGTCCAAGTAGGGGTTAACTAAGGATGTGACAGTTAATTCAGAAACTTAACCTAAAAAATAGTTAATTTGTTACTATTTATTATGGAATACGATATTAATGCATACAGTAGCGACAAAGAAGATATTAGAAGACCTAAAATAATACGAGCTAGACCAAAATACTTCGGAGAATATGACGGTAAAGCCTTTTTTAATAGATTTAGATTGTCACAGCGGACAGTTTTTGCAACCTGCGATATTTTAAGAACACACTTGACAGTTGTCATAAACATATTTAAAAAGTTAGGTTACCAATTTGTGGGTTTTTGTTGCCAACGTAGTGCATTTTACATAACAATCGTAGCAAAATACATAAAATGTGCCAGCAATTTCGCCAACATAAATAAATAAATTGCAAACCTCCAGATAGTTAACTGAAGTAACAAAAAGTAATGAAAAACGCATTTGGGAATTAACCATTAGCCAACTTGTAGACTCATACAAGTTAACCTCATATTGAAAAACCGGGCCTAAAGAACATATTTATAAAGTAGCCTAACTATTTCTATGTGCACATATTATTAAATATTAAATATAAAATACTATATTGACAATTGGGGTATATTTTTGTAAACGATTTTTGTGTACCACTAATTGTTCACCTTTATTGTCTAGGACACAATTAGGACCATCTGCCTTTATAACTGAAAGCGGACCCTTATACAAAGAATCGAATTTTGTTCGTGCTTCATTAGTAACAATAACACAGTGTCCTATTTTTAAATCTATTTCTGAGGTTTTACTGTCATATAGACATTTTCGCTCCACTTTCGCTTTCTCAAGATCCATGTGGTGTAATCAAATTCCTCTGGATACGTTTCTTAACTTGCTTGCCATAACCTTTGCAAATCTTCAAAGCCAGTAAGGTCGACAGTACTATTACTATAATGTACAACATAATTTTAACATCCATGGTAACATTGTATTCCTTTTTCTGTACAATAAAATTTGAATTTACTACTCCCGTGTCTGTTACTTCTTGGTTTGTTGATTTAGTTTGACCCTCCAAATAACGATTACCATACCAGATCGCCTTCTTCAATAACTTTCCAATTTTATATTTTTTACCAGGATCGCCATGTGGTGTAATCAAAGAGTATCTAATTTCTTTACAAGTTCATTGTTTGACTTACATAGTTAATCTGCTCTTTCAATGTTACCAAAAGTAAACGAGGTTGCTGTTTTATTTAAGCTGTTTTGTTGCGATGAAATGTGTTCAACCGGGTTTAAAACATTATATTTTTGCGTTGATTCAGTGACGTCACATACGTCGCTGTTTAAACCGTGTTTAAAACGTCCACTGAACTCTTTAGATGCTTTGCTATTGGTCTATGCAGCAGTTGCCTAAAAAGTAGAGATTTGAAAATCGGTGTGATTTAAATGTTTTAGATTAATATTTAAAATGTTTGTTATTTTGATACTTTTTATTCATGTTTATTTAAAAAGGACGGCCCTTTCTACCCATCTATGTGGACCTGTGTTATGGCCTCCAAGATCGCCTGATCTGAACCCTCTAGATTTCTTCGATTGAGGATATTTGAAGACATTAGTGTATGGTACTCCTGTAAATAGCCTGGAAGAGCTGCAGCTACGGATTAATCAAAAGTGTCAAGAAATCCAAATCAAGGAGGGTGTTTTCGAAAGAGTTCGAATATCGTTGAGACGAAGATGTCGTGCCTGCTTGGAAATGGATGGAAGGCACTTTGAACATCTTCTGTAACTTTGTTTTTTGTCGGTTAAAAGCTTCCTTTGTCGGTTTATTCCTAATAAAATAAAATGTTTGAAAAACGAATAGTGGTCCATGTCTCCGCAACCGTTACTTTGCGGGCCCATGTTTATTAAGACTTTTCTGCTTATTTTGGTTCATACTATTACCTCCTAAAATATTTTACAGTATTTTTTTAACAGCCTGTATATGTTTTAAGCAATTCACTTTTGATTTGTAAACATTTATCCTATAAATGGATATTATCTGTTGGTGAATAAAGATTATTATTATTATAAATTAAAACTTAATTAACTCTTTTAATCTAAGGATTAAAAGTGTCAACTGTAGCTTGTAGAATTAAAAGTGAATACTTCTGTTGTTAAGATTCCATTTTGCCAAGATATCAAATAATGTCACAGTTTTGTGCCGATTGGAGAAAAAATGTGTTTACTGGGTTATTAATTACAATAATTCGAATTTTTCAGCCAATTATAGACGCAGCAATAAAGGCTCATAATTAATTAAACGGCGTAACACTTTATCAAAATAAAACGGCGTCGTCCAGGATATCCGACACTTCCACACAGAATTAACGGCTAATATAACACTGTTGTGATTAACTGCAACTTTCCGTTTGAATCATTCCGTTTTAATGAATCCGCTGAGACCAGTTTAACTCGTGTTAACTCAATTGTCTCTAAAACTGTATAATGCGATAAAACGGCCGGGGCGATAGTGGCGAGAGCGGAGCGGAGAGAACGAGTTTCGCAGCTCTTTACAGTTTTCCAATTGCCTCGAAGTTATTTTATTTTACCCACCTGTTACTCGCAACAGTTCGCCGGCCGTAATAAAAGTAATAAAACAAACAGGGGTGCACAATTCTTTAGAAATTCTGTCCCTATATCTGATTTTTATAGACACTTGTTGCTGGCCCCGCTCGCCGTGTCTCCGCCGCCTTGCCTCGCCAACGGGCTTAATGCAATTTTAAAGCTTTATTCTTTAAAGAGGGTGAGCCGGAAGAGAGCCGAATTAAATATTCATGCAAATTTCGGCCGGCGTATTCCTACACTTTTATGGACGTTAATTAATTCGGAGATGAGACAGGATGATAAAGCGATTACGAACTTGATTTGTTTAGGCTTATTAACTAACTGTTGATTTAATTCGCTAGATACCTCCAGCAGAGTTATTTTGCTGTCGTTGAGATGGTCATATCTACAAGGCTAAATATACAAAAAAAGTAAAAAAAAAAATCATCTGCTTAAGGAGGCCAAAATAACAAATTTATTTATTTATTTATTTATACAGGGTAACACAAAGGGGAATATGAGATCCCTGTGGAACCGCAAATAATACTTTCAAAACAGAAGATCAATTTTAATAGGTTGCCCTGAACACCGACAATCCCAAGTTTGTCAACAAGACTGATTATAAACCTTGTGGAACGCCTTAGAGAAATCGGTGTACATGGCACACACTGACGAACCGTTGGACATGGCATTATACAGGGTGTCCTATAATGATGTGCGCTCCTTTGGAGGGTGTGTTCCTTGCGTCATTTTTATAGAAAGGACCCCCCCCTTTCTATAAAATTTTTCGATTTGAGTCCTCCCTGACGAGATAAGGGCTTCTAAAAAATTGAAAAATGTTGGTCTTCATTTTTTTCCTCAAAAAACGGTTAAACTTATAAATCTGAAAATCGGTGACTACATTTAGTTAATTAAGTGACATTGGTGAGTACAATTTTTATTTTTACCAAATGTCTACAAGGGTGGCAATCACCAACCTCTGTTGTTTTTTTAATTAGAACTTTTTATTCTAAACGTTTCTCGTTATGAAAAAATTACAGTAAATATAACAATCAATTTACTACATTTCTTTCCTCTTAGTATTTTTATGCAAAGACACGCGTTTTCTTTTAAAAAAAATAAAATCCACATACGTAAATATCCTCGGGTGTGGAATATGCAAGTAAAATAATTCATATGAAGTTATCAAGATGAAACCTGAATCACCCTGTATAAAAAAGTTGATATGTGCGGGAATCAAACCACCGTCCTCTGGACTGATGAATCTAAATGCTACCAATCGAGCTACTACAACCTTTGGACATGTAGTAGGTAACCTTCACCAGATGAATAATTAAATGTCCAATTAATTTTAGAAAGTTTAACTCACTCAGAATAATAAAAGAATTCTAGCTCGATGTTTAAGAAATGAGGCAAAACCTGCTTTTCCCCCAGAAAATCGGCGCCTGTGACAATCATGCGAAATGGCGGAGGTATGTCAACTACCATGAGGTTGTCTTTTACAGCGTTGTCAAATGTAGAAACAATGAAAATAAACATTTTTATTAAAAAATAATATCTAAGTACCTCATAGATAACAGTTAATCCGGTTAGCTGCAATATCTTGTATTCGTTCCTACGTTGCATACTGCCAAAACTATATTTTCACTGATTACAAGTCCGTCAAAATTATAACAGAATATACAGTTTGTGTTCAGTAAAATAAAATACCCATTTATTCTACGAATATTTAAATTTAATATAAATGATATCTACTAAAAAAATCTAAATGTACGCCCAGCAGTCTTTAATTGTAAAATCTTGTACAATTGCCGTAGCTCCATTGGATTTGCCCTCCACTCTAGAAAATAACACATAGGACTAATCATGTAGGAAAATATCTGTATCCGGTATAAATATCTTTATTTAATCCTCCCTCCTTCTAGTTGCATACTTTCCCAACATCAAAGAACACTGGTGAAAGCTTACAATATTATGTTCTAAGGGTCATGGAAAGGATTTGTACTGTCCACTGAAAACATCCCGGAATGTTACAGTTTACAATAGTACTAATTATTTTATGCTAATATCTTCGATTATTACTAATTTTGTTGGTATTATTAGTAATAACAAAATTTAATTCCCCACTCCCCACCTTGCACTAGTGACATAAGAAAATATCATATACAGGGTGTTCAGTAAAGAATGTGCCAAACTTCAGATGTAGATAGTTTGGATAAAAATAAGCTGAATTAATTCATCTCACCATAATGCAAAAGTTAATACTAACGGAGCTACAGGGTGTCAAAGTTGAAAAAATAAATCACATTTTTTTATTATTTTTCCATAGCATCGACCATATTTTATGAAATTTGGTATAGGGAGGTTTCTTGGGACTAGAAATTCGAATATATTGACGATTTTGGTGTATCTGCTAGAGAGCGCCACCAACGATGGTTTGGACCCTTTTAAATCACTACGACTTATTTGTGCTACACTGTATCTCATTTTGGACTGGAAAAATATTCTTCCCTCTCTTTTCTAGTTAAAAAAGATACATCTTGTTGATGTCGTTAGAAGCAATGGTTTCTGAGAAAAACGCATCTAAATCTCATGATACATGCAATTTATCTAAAAGTAAAGTCAAATTCTTGCGTAAGTAATGGGTCATACAGCATAATACTGCTACCAAAATAAGTCGATTTACTTTAGCTTATCCTGAAAAATTCCAAAAATGTGATTTATTTCTTTGTTATTATTGGATGGTGGATTTTTGGATTTTTTAATATAGTTTCGGTTTTTTTTTTCTATATAGTTTATATTTAAAGTTTCGTGACATATTGGCATTATCAGGTTTTAATTATTGTGATATTGTTCTTGTTTACTTATTTTCGATAAATTTCGCATAGAAAATATTCAAAATACTGGTTGTAAACTCGTTTAAGGTCTTAGAGAACGTCATTATCCTTCATTTAAGAATTAAATTGGTTGAATATAGGTAACCGCAGAATTCATCATTTGGACAGTTACCCTTTAAATAAGTTCTTACCACGTTTGCACGATCTTTTATTTATAATGCTATTAAACTTTACAATGCATTACCAGAAGAGTTGAAAGTACTTAATTTGAGCATATTTAAATATTTTATTTTACCTAAGCAAAAGTCAAGGTATAGATTGATATTATTATTTTATTTACTTTTTGTATGTTGAATTAGTTCTTGTTAATATTATTTTTCCTTCACCATAGTGGCCTAGAGAGTTAAATTTCAATGGCAGTTCTGCTAGACTTCATCTTTTCTGGTGTTTCATTCTTGTGTTATATTGATTGTACAGTCTTTTACTTGTTTGTCATTATTATTAAGTGTATTATATTCAGTAATACATAAATTATATTAATTTTGTATGACTATTACCAAATCAGAGTGTTTAGTTAAAATAATAGTTAAAAATCACTTAAATTTTAAAATTAATAAATAGAAAATAAGCAACCAACAACATTATTTACATAAGTAATATAAACAAATATTTAGATTAATATCCGAATTCGATATAATGGCGGATGCGCCAAGTTAACTGAGTAATTGATTTTGGCGGTCGTTGCAGGTGTGAACCACGGAAGGTTCGCTACTCAAGTTTGCTTCGTTTCATATAAAAGCAGAAAACCTTTTGACTCGTCAATTTATATTTTGAGGGGGACATATTTTATATATGTATCACCAAATTTTAACTCCTAAGCTGGACTGACGGTTTCGTTCTTAAAATCGTAAATTAAAATACTATGTGACAAATCAATTTAAAATTTTTAATTGTCTCTTCAACACCATTTAGGTTATGTCTTAAATTAAATAAAATTTGATCAAAAGCCTGTCAGATTAATTGTAAAGTGTAAATGTAATATGTAATTAGTTTCAAATTGTAAGTTTTATTTGTATTTTGTTAAATTTTGAAAATATGCCTCGACATAATCAGTTTTTCAACTCAGAAATGGCAGATATACAGGGTGTCCGGAAATGATGAGCAAACAATTCAGGGGATACGCGGTGTAGAACTAACTACTTCTATCGGCCGTTCGCTACTCCATGCCGGACTGAAAATGTCACAGACACGAAGCGTTCTACATGCAGTAGACACCATTGAAAGCTGTCGACCTTTATCGCGATCGGCGAGAAACGATATTTTGCAAACACGGAATTCCAGGAAACAACTACTCTGCGGGCTAATGCCCCGACCAGCATTGAATTACACCTGGAAAACCTATAGCAACAGCTAGATAGATGTAGTTAGTTCTACACCGCGTACTCATGGTCCCTTCTGTCGGGTTAGACAGACGAAAGCAGCTAGGATTATTCGTCGGATACCTCACCTATGGCATACTGATGAGAGCTAATAAGCTCGAAACCGGTATATGTCTGGTGGGCGTCTAACGAATGACTCTAGCTGTTGCTATAGGCTTTCCAGGTGTAATTCAATGCTGGTCGGGGCATTAGCCCGCAGAGTAGTTGTTTCCTGGAATTCCGTGTTTGCAATTCAGGGGATAATTCTAGATCGAAAATAAATGCTATCTCTTTCTATAACATTTTTTCCAAAACTGATTATTATCGGAGTTACAGGGTGTTAAAGTTAAAATTTTATTTTCGATATTTGTAAATAACTTCTTAAATCCAAATATTTACATAAAATTCGTAAATCGTGGGTTTTTGCGGACGAGAAATTCAAATATGTTTCTAATTTTGACGTCACTGGTAGAGGGCGCCACTTACGGCACATCAAGTTTCTTTTAAATGACAGAACTTTTTTGCTACTTAGTGTATTCATCTAACTATTGAAACAATCGATTCTCCTACCTATATCTAAAAAAAGTTTATCTTATTGAAGTCGTTAGGAGTAACAGTTTTCGAACTAATCTTATTTGAAATATTCAGTGCACCGATTGAAAACTGTTATCGTTTCAGTTAAAGTGTCTTTTCTACTAAAAATATAGTAAAATTTTACAAAAATCGGCCTGCTTTGATAAAATCTTTGTGCTTTGTTGAAAAATGGTTTCATCAAACCTCGCCGATCTTCTTGAAATTGCACGTCTCCATAATTTACGATTCTGAACAACTTTTTCAAGTAACATTTTGCTGTATTTTCAGCAGAAAAGGCACTTTACCTGAAACCAAAACAGTTTTTACTCGGTGCACTGAGCATTTCAAATAGGATTATTTCAAAAATGGTTACGCCTACCGACTTCAGCAAGGTATACCTTTTTCAAGTAAAACAGGTAGTATCGATTGTTTCGATAGTCAGATGGATACATTATGATGCAAAAAAGTTCTGCCATTTAAAAGAAACATGGTGTGCCACAAGTGGCGCCCTCTACTAGTGACGTCAAAATTAGAAACATATTTGAATTTCTCGTCCGCAAAAACCTCCGATCTGCAAATTTGGATTTCTTAAGAAGTTATTTACAAACATCGAAAATAAAATGTTAACTTTAACACCATGTAACTCCGTTAATAATCAGTTTTGGATAAAATGTTATAGAAAGAGATAGCATTTATTTTCGGTCTAGAATTATGCCTTGAATTTTTTGCTCATCATTTTCTACAAAAAAAAAAATAATAAAAAATCTGGAACACGTGATGTTAAATAGGATGACGTAAGCTGCATTTTCAAACGAAAATATTATCTTTGGGATTTGACAGAAACGACTAATGACGTCATCAGTTATATTTTTCCAGTTCGTTGTTAAAAATACATAAATGTCATTAAGAGTAAATAACAGGATTAAACTCGGTAATTCTTTAATACATACATATTCGCCTGACTTCTTTGTGGGCTACGTTTACTAACATTTCGCCATTTAACTCATTACAAATGTTTGTGATTTTTTCTTTTAAATGATTAATATCTCGCGAAAGTGTTTTGTAAACCTTATGTTTTAAAACCATAAAAATAATTGAGGGGTCTTAGGTTTGGTGACTTTCCGGGCCACTGAATAGGTCCATCAATCTCAACCCATTTTTCTGGGAAAGTGTTATCTCAATATTGCTGCACAATCCTGGCCATAAGGGGTGGAGCTTCATCGTGCTGAAACCATAGGTTTCTCCTTAGCTACAAAGGCACATTCTCCATACATTTACTCCAAAATAGTATTGGTTTCGGACTGAATTTACATTTTATGTGGGGATTTTTCAGTGGACCAGTAGTGTTCGTTGCACCTGTTTAGCAAACCATTCTGACAAACCGACTTTCGTCCGTTCAAAGAAAGGAAAAAGGTTCTGATCAACAGTTTCTACATTTACTACATTTGAGCTATAAAATTAAGTCTGTTACGCTCAGGCAAATACTCCAAATTGTGAATTTTGTAGTCATGATACCCATTGGTCTTTGAAATTCGTTGAACGGTTGATTTATTCAAATTCAATTCCCGACTAATCTCCTGTATAAAATTTCGTGGATTTTCTTTGAAATATTGTAACTCTCTAGTTGTATTAACATTATTTCTTACCTTTCGGTCAATTGTTTGATTCTTCCGGACAGAAAATGCATCTTCATTTCGTCGCAAGATTGCCTCCAATCTTGTAACGGTTTTGTGATCGGGAATGAGGCGCTCTGGATACATTTTTCGATACAATTCTACAGCTCTTTTTGAACTTTTTTGTGACTTGCCGTAAATTAGCAACATATCACTTGTTCTGACTAAGAAAACATTTTGTAAGCACAAAAGTTATACGCTTGACGTTCGTATTGAGTAATGACAAGTAGGTATTTTGTGACTTGTGCACTTTAAACAACAAACATTCAATTATGTTCCAATGGCTACTTGATTCTTCTATTGCTAATGTGATTTTTAGGTGGTATGATGACTCTATTACGATATTGCTTATAACTTCAAAACGGGAAGTAATAAAAAAAAATTCTCTAATAAAAATTTATTAGAAAAAAGAGATCTTTTTATCATGAACAAAGTTGGGGTATGTTTCTGAAAAAAATATATAATTAATGGCGTCATTAGTCGTTTCTGTCACAGATAATGCTTTCTATTGAAAATGGAGTTTATCTCCCATTTATCACTTGCTTGTAACCGTCCAGCTGACTTTTTAGTTGCTTATTCCGCTACCGACCGTATTAGTTTTGTAAACTAAGTGTATTACTTTATTCTGATTTTTATTCCTAGAACAGTCTAACTCCTCCCTCACGACCCTCTGGACATACCGTGTCTTCACTGTAGCCGCTCGAGTAGTGGTGTTTGTGCACTGTAAACTGGCGCCCGAGGTTACCGCCACCGCAGCTCAGGCGTCACAGTGACACCGCGTCGTACCGGAATCACGACGTAGGTTCGTTTAAAATTTTAATTAAAATTTTTGTATCCTCACAGTAGGCCCACGCTATCGAGTTTGAGATACCTTGAACATGCGGAGAGCGAATAATCATATTACAAATTCGATGGCATAGCAATGTTACAATTTCACAAAACTCGTTTATTGTTGCACAATGCTTAGTAAAATACAAAAATGGACGAAATGAAATCAAATTCAATTTGAATATTTTTCAAAAACCCTTCGTGATTAGTTTATATATACTTAATTTATTCCAGCCAAGACGCTTATGCTCTCCCCACACTACATTCCTTCGCCAAGGCGGTCACTCCTTCGAGATATCCACAGCGCTGTGTTCGCTTCTACGTGGATTGAGCTACGACGCTTACGTTGTTTCCGGTTACGCCACCAAAGACGTAACCCTTCGCATACTGAGTCGAGTGGATACGCCGTATCCGCCCATCGAAGAACAGGAAGAAGTGAAGGAGGAACCTGTAGTCCACGAAAAGTACAAACTTCGACCCCCGAAGGACCTCAGAAGCCAATTTCTGCTGATGATGGCGCAAAGGGAAGTCGATAAAAAGAAAGCTGAGGAGGAGAAGGTGGAAGAGATGGAGAGACTGTGGACATTAGTGAGTATTGTCTGGATTGTTGGATAAGGCATGTATTAAATCGAATAGCGTGTTGAATACTTGTTATTCTATTTATTAATAACATAATTTAATATGTTAAGTACTTACTATATTGAGCGTTTCTTAAGTAGAGGTCGAATATCCAGGAGCGGATTATGTAGCCAAAACTAAGATTTTTTAAATATAAATGTGGGATCTTAAGACTGCCATTGTCCGGCTACAGCCTATCAAAATTTAAAAATTAGTCTTTAATTTTTAATTTATAATTAAGATACTTGAGATAATTAAACCAAATTTAGTGTGTATATTTATCATGATAGTAGGTATGAAACAATCAGCTTTAGAAACTTACCAGTGGCGCAGGTGTGAGTATCATCGATCATTATTTACCAAAAAAAATACCACCCTGTATAATATTACAAATATGCACCATTGTATTAACTTACTTTTGGTTTCTTTACATTTTTTTGTATTCCAAACAGATTAAGAACAAAATTGATTGATTTGAGTGCATTTTTACTTAACTCATGACATTACTTAAAATAATTGAAACTAGAATTTAGACTACTCCGGAGATTTTCAAACATAACCTAAATAAAATTAAATTTTTAACGCCCTGTAATAATTCAAAATCTAAGGCACTTAGAAAAAAACTTTATATGAACTTTCCTTCATGACATTACTTAAGGGAAATATTTCAGATTACTTAGAAAACACCCTGTATATTAACAAATAAACTATTAATCAAGATCTTGTACAGAATTTTAACAAAAGGTGAAGAATTTTAATTATAATATCTGCAAATGGTACTGCAGGAAACAACTACTCCGCGGACTAATGCTCCGACCGGCATTGAATTACTCCTCCAGACATAGACCGGTTTCGGGCTTGTTAGCCCTCATCAGTATGTCATAGGTGAGATGACCGACAATTGAACTGGCTGTTCCTTCATATGTATGTTCACATAGAAACTGAGTGCAGGTGAGATATAAGTGGTCTGCTTACTTCCTGCTGGGCTACATTGCAGCATGTACTTAACGAAGACCTCTCGCCCTGAGCGACGAGCAGTTAAATCTGTAAATGATACTGCAGGAAACATCTACTCCGCGGACTAATGCTTGAATATTGATAATGCACCATCCAAAAGTATTTAAACTTGGGTATTTTTAAATATTTTTTTTGCTATAGGTACAGAAAATTTTTCAACTGACCTACTAATTACTATTCTTTCTTTCCTAGCTTTTTCATTTAAATCTTCTGAAATTTGAAATAATTATATTTTTAGTCTATAAGATTAAGTAGGATTTGTTCTGAATTAGATATCCTTCTTCCGATCTAAGAATCTATCGGACGTGTTCCGAACAAGTTCAAAGGTAAACAAACCACGAACACGGATTTTTTAATTCATAGTGGTTTAATTTTCCACTGCGAATGGCCAAATTTAAAGCACGCATGCGATCACCCTCTGAATGTGTACGGGATGAGTTCCGCAAAAATAGATATTCATTTTTATTTTCAAAATTACTTTGAGGGCAATAGAGTAAGTCCTGGATAGTTCGACAACTTTTTATATAAGCATCAGAATATTCATTTCTATAGATAAGAACATTTAGATCAATTCTTATGAATGTATAAAGATTTCTTATTCGCTTATAATGTCCACAAATTATAATACTTTGTGATAGTCTAGTTTTACGTGTTGACGTTTGCCATCAAAAATTTATTGGTTTGTCAGTGCATCCTAGTTTTAATGTCGATCATTAGACGTAAATTATCAATGCTAATAAAGAGAAGTTTGTAAAAATAACAAAATCTGTTTTTTAATGGTTGATAATATTGGATATCTGACCGTAGTTTTCAACTAGGATCAACTTTTCTTAATAACGTTTGTCGATATTATAAAAAATAAGGGTACTTTACTTTTGAGCAAAATTTATATTTTCCGACATATCTCATATACGACTGCAAAATATTGAAATCTGATTAGTTTATTTTGGGTTTTAGGCCATGCAATACTTTTTATCAAGAGTAACTTTTTCTCATAAAATCAATAATAAAAAAGTTCCCCATATGGTGCCGACTTAATTGTACACGCTGTGTTTATCCTAAGAAAATGATGACACTTCATACTTCTTTCTGAATCAGCTTTTCTTTCTTTTTTTGGGTGGTGCCAAATATTAGAACTAAGCCCCAATTTTATAATATTAGAATGTTTAACTTTATAGCTATTATTTTCCATAGTTACCTACATATTGTATTCATTACTATGGAGATTAAAGAATTTTTAATTAAATGCTACTTTAACGTTGTTATGAAATTAAATTAGACCTAATATACAGTGTGTCCCCGGATGGAGTTGACAAGAGGAGAAACTCTTTTGTTTTTGACTTTATCGAAAAATGTCACTCTTTATAAAAAGTTCTGCTTCTCGAAAAAATGAGATTTCCATAGAAAACAAGAAAATACTCAAGAGAAAAGTACCATTATTTATTATTGTATACAACATTTTAATGAAATAAATCTGCTTATAACTTCAGATAGAGTCCCAATACAAATTTTAAAATCAAAATTTAAATTTTAACATTTGCTCTACCTCTATCTCCCACCTCAACACATTTTCCCGCTAACTTAATAAATATTTCGGATAGTTAGCGGCTCATTCAGTTCATGTACGAGTATTTCTTGGCATATGTGCTCTTTTAATACTTCCTTATCATGTGGCAAACCATTTGAATAAATGTTTTGTTTTAGGGCACTTTGGAGAAAAAAGGCACGGGGTGTGAGGTTAGGATTGGGCCAAATCTTAGCCAGAAGTACGCAATAACCTGTTTTGGCAACAGGACTGCTGTCTTGCTCATTTTACAGCCTTGCTCAGACAATGGTGAAAGGTGGATCGGAAGATTTGACCCATTATCCTGCTATACCACCTGACCTTACGCCCCTTGACTTTTTTCTAGAACGAAAGGTTCATTCAAATGATCTGTCACATGATCGCATAAGAGCGCATAAGAGAATAAATAAACTATTCGTAGTGTGTAGAGTAAAAGTCAAAATTGAAATTTTGATTTTAAAATTTGTATTAGGACTCTATTTGGGGTTATAAACAGATTTGTTTTATAAAAATGTTGTGTAAAATAATAAATAATGGTATTTCTCCCTTGAGTAATTTCATGTTTTTTTAATTTATGAGCACCCTGTATATCTGATCTAAGACGTTTCTATGATAGTCTCATTTTTTCGAAAAGCAGAACTTTTTGTAAAAAGTGACATTTTCCGATAAAGTCAAAAACAAAAGACTTTCTCCTCTTGTCAACTCCATCCGTGAACACACTGTATATTTTTTTCTACGTTCATGCAAAAAACAATACTTTATTGAACTATATTTAGTGGAAAAAGTGGTTCTTTATTGCACTCATCTGTCATTCTACTGCAGCGGTTTGTCTTCATGACAAACATAAATCTTCAAATCGACGTCACATTTTTCTAGACTTAGTGTGATCTAAATAACATTTTTTGGTTTTTGCATGAACGTAGAAAAAATATTGTATGCAACTCGTACAAAAAGTGCTTATTGCACTCGACGTGTTGCCTTACTCGGCCTGACGGCCTCGTTACTTTTTGCACTTGTTGCATAAATAACTATAAAACGGCACTTTTGGCTGTGTGTCATCATATTTCAGTCATCGGTCTATCCCAAGTTAAACTGGTCGGACAATCCCAAAACACTGGGAGAGATCGGTCACCCCTGCTGTTACGTTTTAGGTTATAACTCGAAATCTTAGCATAAATTGTAGCCTAACATGCTGCCTATTCGATAAAACAGCATTTACTGCAATAAATTTACCTACTTGGTGAGTGCCAACACTGTTATAGTCGAGAAATTATGAACAGGCTCGAAAGCAATAAATGACGAATAACTACTCAATATTGATTCAGAACGACGCGTCGCGACGGTTCAATGAGGATCTATGGTATTGATGACTTAGTGTGTTACCCAAAGACATACTGTTGAAGCTACCTGCTAGTTAATTTCCGAATTATCAGTGCTGGTCGGTCTATCCCGCTGGTCGTACTCTCTCGGATATATCTAAAACAAATTGAGAAATCGAGATGAATGAAGTACATCGTTTTTATTTATAAATGTACTCTCTTTCATAACTTAAGGTCAATCGGTCAAAAGTCTTAGAGGTAAAAAAAGTCTCCAAGATTTTACGCAATCCATATTGTGTAACTACCGTCCTCTAACAGATTTCTTAAACACTAACGTAACTTCACCGGTTTTGACTCATATCTGGTCAATTGTTTTCGAGATATTAACCGAATTATTATAAGAAATTAAGCTGAATCGACTTATTTGGGCGTCTTCTATACCCTGTTACTGTATAGCCTATTAATTATGGATTATAAAAAAATGTTTTATATGAAATCTTGTGTAATTGATTTTGTGCATGCATTTATTATTGGAAAGCAAAAATGCAATATTTCACCGATATCTTGGAAATAAAAAAGTTACAGTACCTATAGCATATTTTAAAATGTGAAACAGTTCCCGATATGTAAGAGTCATTAGTTAGTAGTAATATAACAACCTAATACTTTTCCCATTTAAATTATTATTTTATATTTCTAATAGTTTCTGAGATCCTAATACATGCAGCAACAAAATATCTCATGATACATTAAGCTACTATTTAATAACAGCATATCAACAAATTATTGAATCTATACAACTCATTGACTACAAATAATCTAAATTTAATTAATTAACAATTACGTAACTAATATTAAAAATATGATTTATTACCTTTCCGATACCATATTTAAACTCGATATTATGGCGAATGCGCCAAGTTTAATAAAGGATTTATTCTGGTGGTGTCTTTGTATAGGCAACCCGTTACACAAGCTTCTGATTCATCATTCGTATCTAAAACTGAAATCGATTTTTGTTCCAGCATGTAAATATTATTTTTGACTGCAATTTTTTCCTATTCGAATATTAAAGCATAATCAATAAAATTCAGATGAACGCTTCTTATATTGTCCGCAAGTAATATGATTAACCACATTAATGTAGTGTAAACATTTTTATTTCTACAGGAAATGTGAATTAATAGAAATCCATTATTTGCATTTAACAACAAAATGAGAATAATCTAGAAATACTTGTGAGCAAGAAAATTTTGTAAGAGATATTATTTCCGTAACTATAAAAAATATGATTTACATTGATAGCTCCTCAATGTACATTGCTGGTTATAAACTAATTCGTTATGATCGTGTTAGAAGATAATCAAATTAAATTTTTAAAAATTCAACCTTTAAGCCCGCCTACCTGATCCTTTTCAGCATTTATGAATATCTCTGTGTATTTCAGGTAAATGGATATGCTTAAGAACGATGTTTAGACCACCTAGAATAAATTTAAGTGTATGTTTCGATGAACTAAACAGTTACATCATTAGTTAGACAATACAGTTTAATTTTGTAATATGTGGAGGTGAATTTAATGAGAATTTTTTGGTCAAAAATAGACTTTAAGCAAATAGCTCTTTTTAAAATAGTGTCACGGAATTTGCCCCACTCACTCCCAAACCGACGACTGTGGCACCGCGAATTGCCTAAGATTGTCCCGATCGCCCCTACGCCATTCTGGTAAACAAACAACATTCCGTGAATCGAGGCGTTACTAGAAAATTGTGGAAACGACGAGAAGCGTTCCAGTCGTTCGAGAAAATGGGTCTAGAAATGCTGGAATATACCTGGAATATTCGTTGGGTCTATAAAAGAAGAACAAACGGCCGAGTTAGTTAGTTATTAGTCTTGTATTACAGTCTGAAGTGAAGTATTTAGTTAGAGAGATCAAAGCGATTTAGATAGCGATTAAATTAAATAAGTGTTTAGTTGAGCTGTAATTAGTAGTGTACTGAGCAGTTAATAAAGAAGTGATTAATTAACGGATTGTGTTTTTCTGGAAGTAAGAAAAAGACGGATTGGGAAATCCGTGACAATAGATAATATAATCTTTCAGTGATGGTTACTAGCCCTACTATCATAAAGAACAATTATAGTATCCTTATTGATTATATTATCCCTGTTCGCACAGCAGTTGGAAACCGTTTCCAATCGTCCCACGCACGTGCAGTTTCTTTATAATGCCTCCATAAGGTTGAAAATCCATTGTTTTAGCTGGAATGCGCACGCTCCGGGCGATTGGAAAGTAATTTGTGTATTGTGCGAACAAAGCTATTATCACTAACAATGCTGATATAATGACATATTAAGGTCATTAATATGGAAAGCATTTCTGACCATTGCCTTGTCGCTGGTAAAATTAAAATAAATAAAACTAAATTTGATTCAAAATTTGTTACGTTCAGAGATTATAAGCAGCTTGATTATAATGTTTTCTCTATGACTTATAAATTTGCAAATTGTCTATAATTTTGTCGATATTATTGCTATATTAGAATTTCTGAACGATTACGTTCTTAATTATATAAAACTGTTTGTGTTCCTAAACCTCCTGCATCATGGTTAACTGATGATGTAAAATTCGACTCATTATGAAATTGCGTGATAAATGCTTAAAGTATAGGAAATCTAAAACTGATGAGAATTGGAATGATTATAAATATATGAGAAATGTTGTCAGCCATTCAATCAAATTAGAAAAACGAGCATATTTCAGACATGTTTACAAATCCGATGCGAAGAAAGTATATGTTCAAGAAACCAACCAACCATTGTTTACTATAATACAAACATTTTATGCAATGCTAAGCATCCTAATTCAGTCACAGATTTTGTTTTTAGTGAAGTTTCTCCAGACGAGGTCAGTGCTGTATTACGTAGTTTTAAATCGAAGGCAATGGGGACCGTTAATTTTAATTTAAGGATGACTAAATATGATTACTTGTCCCATGGTGAATTTTCCAGTTAGAAACCAATATGCACAGATTTGTTATTCATAACAGCACTAATGTATATCAACAACGCGTGTCGCATAGTGAATTTTTTAGTTATACTATTATGTTTAGGAGTTCCACAGGGCAGTACTTTAGGGCCGCTCTTATTCAATATTTATATATCTGATTTTAATAGTTTTATCCACGACCACTATATTAAGAACGTTTAATATGTTTGTTTTCCGTGGATTAAAGGTTTTTTAACACACCATACAGTGGATTAGAATTCATAATACCACGCTTCGATTTTATAACCATAGAAATGATTCCAACACTTTCTAGTATTCAGCTGACAATAGATATTCTTGATTAAAATAAATTTGGCAAATTGACGTTTTTCAAAGCAATAATTTTTCACCTACTCTCACACGGCTTTTACTCATCTAATCTAATATACCGGTTTTGGCCGTGGTTGTGGAAAAAACGTTGAATTACATTTGGTTCATTTTTCTCGTGTATTAAAGGTTTGTTAATTCACTTATATAATAATTAACTATTATTAATTCCTGTCAAATACCTACATCACTATTCTGATGATACCCAAATACAGGTTGTCATTTGACTCCCATGAACCACACACTTTAAAAATAATAGCGCATGTTTCGAAAGCTCATAAGTTGGTGTTAAATGAAAACAAAACGGAGATGTTGGTGTTTAATGCGGATAATGACTCCTTAGTTAACAATCCTTTGTCATATATCGAAAAAAATTTATGGAATCCGGTTGGTTTAATTTAAATGAAAGATTCCTATTGAATTTGTACTGTTCTACTTATAAAGTAGTTGTATTTCATGAACCATTCTACTTATTTGAGAATTGCTTAGGGCCGGTTTTACAAAGGCGACTCAAGGTAAGCAACACTGAACCTGCGTTGAGCTCCTGAACTAACATTATTGGCGTTTTACAATTGAATCGGTGATTGTTGAAAGGGTGCTAAGTCCATTTTTCAATGAAATTATATTTGATATGGGTTGCTATAGAAAATTATATCAGCGACCGTTTGGCGTTGAATGGAACTAAGTCCCATTAACGGAATTGCCAATAATGTGTACATACTGGATTGCAGTGGGAGTTGAATGGAACTAAGTCACGGACTTAGTTCCATTCAGCTCTCACTCATGTTTTCCCATTCTAATTGCACTGTTCTGCGCAAACGCATATTTTCTATCGTGTTACCGTCACTACAGTAAACAGTCACCGACAGTCACTTGTTGAAATGCAGAGTCCAGTTGTTGCTGTGAAAATGAGTGGTAGAAAAATATCTAAAAACCCTGAAACCTACAAAAGAAATATTATTAAGAAATCCAATATAGAAGGAACTGAATACATAAATTACGGTAGCAAGTTAATTCTTGCAAAAGATATTTGTCAAACATCTAACTGGTGAGTGTTAACTTTTCTAGGTTAGAAAATAATATCTGTATGTTTGTTATTTTTAATAGTTGCAAAAGAAAACGCTGTTTGGAAAAAGTAAACTTTACGGAACGAAAATCTATACTTGCTGTATTTCACGGTTTAAGCAGCAAAAATGAACAAGACTTACATTTGCAACGATTGATCGAATTTAAATCTATTATACGAAGAAGACCACGTGTTACAGAAAAGCAGCACGAAACAAAATTACGGCAAGCTTGTTTTGAATATTTTGTATTGAACAACAATAAACGCGTCAAAATCTGCAGAAAAGCATTTGCTCAGCTTCACCGTGTGTCTGAAAAACGTATTCTACGAATAACCCATTTGCTTGTTAAATCAGAAACGCCTAGAGATAAAAGAGGTACGAATCCAAAAACACATTGCATTCCAAAACTTGTATGTCAGCAGATTCGCGATCATATTCAGTCTTTCCCTACAAAAACTACGCATTATTCTGGTCGTTGTATTCAATACTTGGATGCTAGGCTTGATGTTAAAAGAATGTTTGGCTTGTTCAAAGATAAATTCCCGAACACAAAAGCTAAATACGAATTTTATTTAAAATTTTTCAACGAAAATTTTGCACTTCGATTTGGTCGTCCACAAATCGATGTATGTTGTACATGTGAAGAGCTCTCCGTGAAAATAAAAACTCCACATTTATCACAAAATGTAAAACTTGCTGCACAAGCAGACCTGTCTCTCCACAAAAGAAGAAGCAAGAAATTTTTTACGGCCCTCAAAAATACAGGAGACGAATCTAAAACAAATCCAAAAATTTTAGGACTTGCATTCGATTTTATGCAGAACTTGCCACTCCCACATACTCCAGTTGGTGAAATATTTTATTTAAGACAGTTATGGGTGAACGCATTTTGCATTCATAATCTAAAAGATGATAACTCGCAGATTTACATGTATCACGAGGGTGTTGCCAAAAAGGCGCAAACGAGGTGTGCTCATTTATTTATGACTACATAACCCATAATGTTTCTGCTGAAGTAACTGATCTATATTTGTACAGCGATGGATGCCCTGGGCAAAACCGAAACCATACGATGATAAGAATGTGTCTTGCGCTAGTAGATAATGGAAAATATCAGAAAATTGTTCATCGTTTTCCGGTTCGAGGGCATTCATTTCTCCCCTGTGATAGGGACTTCGGGGTTTTTAAAAGAAAAATTTAAAAAATGGACAGAGTATTTTTGCCCAAAGATTACTGCAGCATAATAGCTAACAGTAAGAAAAACGTAACAGTTAAGATGGTATCTGCTGATGATATACTGAATTTCAGTAAATGGTGGCCGTCTTTATACAAAAAGACAACTCTGTCGGATGATAGTAGAGGCAAAAATGTACCTAAAGATCAGAAAATATCTTTTACGCCATCACAGTTTTATGAATTTGTATACTCATCAGAGCATCCTGGAAAAGTAATTGCTAAGTCTTTTATTAACGGTCTTATGAAGAACACTTTTGATTTACGACAGAGTGGACAACACAACATTTGCATGTCTTCTATACCTCAGGCATATCCTGCTGGAAACGTACCAATTAACAGTAAAAGCTTGAAAACATTAGACAGGTTGTTAAATATGTTTCCGCTGAAGATGATGAAGCTCGAGCATTTTACGAGGAAATTTTACAGTGGCCAACCACAGAACAAGAGGTTGAAGACGAATAAGTTGTTCTAACTTTAAGTGTTTTGTACATCAAACATTTTTTTCAGTTGGTATTTTTTAAGTATTACTATATTCATTTGTATGTCTTAATTTTTCAATAAAGTATATTCGTTTCAGTCATAACTACTTAATTTAATTTCACTCATTGTTGAAAATTAATAAGTCCTTACTTTTGAAAAATAGCAAAAAATACAAAAATTAAAAATTATCATTATTTCTGTAAGATAAACCAATCCTAACCAATTCACCTTCACAACACTGACAGCATGTATCAATGAACTAAAATATATGATATCTAAACATATTTTTTTAATTTACTCAAAACTTTTATTTTTGGACTTAGCACCCTTTCAACAATCACCGATTCAATTGAGGTTCAAGCCTAAGCTCGGCTCATTCAGTTAGTTCAGTTGAGCTTCCAATTTTGACGGTTTAAGTTTGGTTCAAGTTGACATTAAGGTTATAAATACATAAAGTTGTAAATAATAAGAAAGAACATCAGGTTCTCTGCCAATAATGCAGTAAGATTAGAATTAATTAACTACTTTAATGGACTGATGGATGTTGAATATAAATAACGTATGTGAATGTTAATTATAAATATACCATTTTTTTAAATTTATTGTTCATATTCAAGTTTAAATAAAATAAATAAAAATATAAACTAAATTCTTTATTAATTTTTGTATAACGTATATAAGATTTACTAGATCACATTAAAAAAAGTTTACTTTATCCTGCTACTAAATTTTTATTCTTTTTTTCTTCTTGGTTATTTTTTAAATATTTTCATATTTCTTTTTCAGAATCTTATGAGAACGAGAATTTTCTCCAGCAATACTATTAAATTCATTTTAAATTTTTCTCCAAGTTTTTACTTTTTGAAAGTTTGCCTTCGAATCTGATAGCTTACACTCCACAATTTCGTTATATTTTTTGACTAAAGATATTAAAATTGATTCCTCTATAACGGAAAAATTTGAGGATCTTTTTCTATCATCCATATTCTATAAAATAAAAAATAATATAAATATTTGCACGATTCATCGTGCAAATATCCCAAAAAACAGTATATTTTCTTTATAATATATACTGCAAACTACTAATTACTACTACTTACCTAATTCTTTGACAGTTCAGAATTCAAACTTCAAATCACATAAAACTGGCTAGATTTCACAAAACGTTCCCCTAATGCAAGCGCCAGCAATACCAACATATACATGAAACACCTGAGCAGAGGTTTTACTAAACTAAGTTCAATTGTGTTTTGTAAAACGTAAATTATTCTGAACCTGTGCTCAGCTTGAGCTGTGGTTCACTTAAGCTTGTGCTGAACTTGGTATTGTAAAACCGGCCCTTTTTTAGAGGTTCTCACATTCATTCCCCTAATACCAGGCGTGAGTCTCTGTTCCTAGGCATCGAACATCTCAATTGCAGAAGTAGTTTACTTTTAATGCATTTAGACATTTTAATAAACTTTCGCGGGACATCAAGGCAGCACTTAGTATTTATTTGTTTCGTAAATATGTTGAAAGACATTCAGTGCTTAAGAGATTATAGTAATTTAGTGTTCCTATTTTAGTATCTATAGAAAAGTAGCGTTCTTTCCATAAAATTTATATAAATATGTATGGTTGTGTGGAAAAGCGAGAAATTGAACGCCACCATTCTTTTAATTATTTCATTTTGATTACAAAATATGTACTTGAACAATTAATAAAAACGTTAGTTATTTAATGAGCAAACAATTGTTTTATGTATATAAAGCAAGAAGAAAGACCACCCTATGACGAACTGGAAGGTCAACGTGTCCATTCCTGGATACTGTTAAAGGCAGGTGCAAAAGGCGTAGAAGAAGACGTATTCCTCGAACCAAGTAACGGACTTGTTCATCCACTTGGTAGTTTTTTGTATTGCGGTATCGAAAGCATTTGGAATGATGTAAATTACTGGGTAAGTAGGTATTTAATTTCAAAATTATATTCACGGTATAACTAAATTCCTTGGTCTAACATGTATATTAAGGTCTGTTCTTTATAATAATTATTTAGTCTAATGTTGAACCATGTGTAAAAAATAATAGAACTGCTGCAACTAATAATAACAATAATATCTTAATTATATAAAATTGTCTGGAACTAGTGTTAGCTGCAGAAAATTTAAATTATTTTATAATGAAGCATGATGTCAAACCGTTATTTAGAGAATGATTTATATTTTCACAGACAGAACTTTTATGTTAAACAGAAATCAAACGAAATAAATAAAATAAAGATGTTATGGATACAGTAATTCACGACTACCTCAGAGTAAACATATATGGAATACTAAATGAAAAATGCTATATAGGGTATTTCAGATGCAGGTCTTTCAAAGAAAATATTTTCAACTTTTTCGGCTATTTGCAGAAATGCCGCAAATGGAACACTATATATCATTGCATTTTTGGAATACTTAGTATGAAATTTTGAATCGAAGACTTGTAATATAACCAATCCGCAATAATTTTTAAGATGCAAGTGCACCAAGCGACTAAAAGTAGCCAGCTCCATGACAATGTAATTTTGAACATTCAGTTTGGGCAACATTTGTTTTATTTGTATTATTATTAGTAATATTGCATTAAACTGTCGTGATTCCATTTTTGTGTGATATTTTATAGATTTCATAAATATATTTTAAGGGGTTTGTCATGTTTGTTTGTAGCATTTCAATTCAATGTACATTTTGTTAGGTTTTAGGTTTTAACTATAAATGATAAAGCACGGTTGCTGCGATTGAGCAGACATTACCTCTGTCCAGCCGTTTCATAATTGACATTTGACAAAAAATTACAATTTACAAGGTTTGTAAGAATCTCTATTACTTTTTTCGCGTTACATTTAGGCATCTAATTTTCGGTATACCTACTATGAAATCTTAATGTTTTGCAATATTTTTGCAGTTCTAAAATACTGTATCAAATATTCCATTTCTCAGGCTACAGTTTACCAATTTCAATGGACGAAAACTGTATTATTTTAAAGATACTCCGTAGGTATATATAAAATTAAGGTGCCCGTATCTCTCGCCGTAAAATGATCAAATTTGTGGTGTTCTTTAGGTACTGAAATCTCGAAAAATAAAACTCGTAGAGCAAAATTAATATCAAAAATAGAATTATTGATGTTTTGTTGATCCACTTTTACTATTTAAACTTTCCTCAAATAATGTAATAACTTTTAAAATGCATTTATATGACACACATAATTTCGCTATTCTAACCCCACATTTTAACAATTATTTTCACATACTTATAAACAAAAGTGAACAATCTTATATGCAGAACTATGTAAGTTTATGTTATAACAATGTTTACATCTATAGTTGAATTTAAAAATACGTATTTTGAAAGATTTCAGTACCTAAAAATTCATTGGATAGATCGCTTTCTGATGTTAAATATTGATTTTACTTCGGTACCTTTGAATATTTGCAGGTGGCATGAAATAACATCCTTGTTATTTGCTAAACTCTATATTATTCAGTTCTTAAATGTCTAAAATTATTTATATTTGTAGAAAACACTTTTTCAGGAATACGGCGCCCTTAAATTCTTAAATCTCTGCCTCTATTCGCTATTTTGGCGGATGCGCCAAGGTAAGTCCCTACACAGGTCATAATATAGGCAACTAGCTATACACATAAATGTATTACGTATTCTATAACGAGAACAAATTGCTCATACACAAACTGTGCAAGAATTTTGTAAGTAAATGCATTTATCAAAAACAAAAAAAAAGAAAAGAAAATTATATACGAGGGCGTCTTGCTTATATTCAAAGAAATTACTGTCGTGAATGTTCGGTTTTAGTTACACTGGAAATTGATGTCAACTTTAACATTATTTTAAATAGATCACCTTGAATATTATTGCATATTTGAAGGTATTGTAAAATTTGAAATAAAATATTCATGCTGCTCCATGAACACACATTTCATTCTACTACCAATTTGTAGAAGTTAAGCTTACAAGATATTTTAAATTTTTATAGAAAAATTTATTTAGAAAATTATCTACCATTATCACATATACACTGTAAGTCAGTTGTCAAATAAGTCATTCAAAAGGTATGTAAATATCAAATTAGACAAAAGGTGAAATTCATAGTGAACATAAACACAACTTATTCTTATTATTATTTCCACAATACAAAAGAAATTAATTTTTTCCTTCTCTGTAGTATGCATAAACACGATTTTTTACGTAGTGCGGCAAGAATTCAGACGACTTATGTCATACGAACAAAAAATTAATAATTTATTATATTTTTATCAAAATATTTGACAAACTGCAACTGAGAATAATAAAACTGTATACTACACTAAATGTTTGCACTATATATTGCACTAAATTGCAAAAAAATGCTTGTTTTTAACGTGACCAAATATCGAAAATTATGTTAACAATAAAAACAATTGCGTAACGTCAGCCGTGACGTAAGTCGACTGAATTCTTGCAGCAACTATACCTGTAATTTAGATAGTTTGGTCTGAAATTTTCTTACCGAATATCCGTCAAGCTTAAATTAATAACCAGAAATTTTCCTCGTCTATGAATATTTTTATAAAATTATAATTTTCAAAATATTCGTGACCTCGAATAAATTTCCGGAAATAATTTAATGACAAGGGATATTATAGGTAAAAATTTCACGCTATGGTTTTCTAGCCAATAGATGTGATATTGAATTTTGTTTCGTATGTAACGTAAATCTAGTCCGATAACCTAGAAAACAAAACAGGCTTTGTTATAGGAAAATATCTCCCCGACATAAATTTCGTTATTTAATTACTGTAAAACATTAAAAATTGAAAAAGTGAGCACTAAAAACTGAAGAAAATTGCAAACGTAAACACACAGGGTTTGAATTATGACAACAAATTGTTGGTGGCTGCCTAAGTCTCTAAATGCTAAATGTGCGGTCGCGGCCGCCTGTGCCGGCGATAAATTGGGGTTTAAACATTTTTTTTTTAAATTAAATTTGGAAAATTCCGTTAATTGATATTTTTCTCCATCTCCTCTTAAAATATTAGTCATAGTTAACCCTGTACTTGATATTTTAATTAGTTTTTATCCTTGAGTTATTAATGGCCTATATGTAAACTAAAACATACAGAAGCAGTAAGTTATTATATTCTATATGTAGGTAACTATTTTCGATACAAAGTCTAATTGTCACACGTGATCTACATTTCTACCTTCAAATTAATAGTTTGATGTGAAATTTTCTTACCGAATAACTTTCGAACTTAAATTAACAATCGAAATTTTTTTCTCGTTCATGAATATTTTTAGAAAATTATCATGACCTCGAAAAAATTTTCGGAAATAATTTAAGTAGATAACAGGTGTGATAAAATCAATTGAATGGTAGAAGAGCGATGAAAAAGAACAATATTTGATCTTAAGTATTTACTTAGAATTTTATTCACTTACTTTATTTACCTACAAATATCCTAGTACTTAGACATTTAGTATATTCTATTCTTGGCTCAATCTTATATGAACTAAAATTGTACGAATAATGCAAATATGAAAATATGATATTTAGAGACGTTTTTTATTGCTTTCAGAATGTAACATGAAAAATGGAACACAAAAATTTTTTCAATTATTGTTTATCGTAGTATTTAACACATTTCACGGTTTTCCTTTCTGTGAAATCACTAAAAGATGATTTCACAAAATACCGAGGATATATTTTTTTTAAGTTCTTGCATCTGTCACAAAATGTTAAATATCCTTCAAAACAGCAAGATCTAGGCATCGAGTAGCTTCAATACTTTTATTCCAAACTTCATAATCTTCAAAAAAATGCAATAATATACATGGAATTCCATTCAAAATATCAAAGTTGTGATCAATTTCTTATACATATAACCACTTTGACTTTGATAGATCACTACGAAAAATCCCTGCATACAGATTTTAGATTAAATATTTCACTATTTCAGGTGAACATGCAAGATTGTTCTCAAGGATTAGGACACCTTAAGTACGACCTAACTAATATCGAGCATTGGGAACATTTACTAATTGGCGAGCCTGTAAACTGGCGTAAATCAAAACCCAAAGATTTAGGGGAAGAAGACGAAGCAAACAACGAAATGTTTGACGAGAAACATCTTGATCTTCCTTTCTCTTGGAGCATGCGCATTAGCATTCCTCATGATGGTTAATATTATATTTTGTTAAATATTAAAATAGTCAACAAATAGAAAACAAATTTAAAAAGAAATGTGAAACTGAAATCTCAAATTTCGCAGCAATATTTTATAATTCTATTTAAAGTTATAGAACAAAATATGTGTCTCTTCTTTCCATAAAAAAATCACTGTATGAACTATTACGATATTTATTAGCAAAATATGGTATTCCAGCTATAATTTAGTGAGTAGAAGCAGATATGTGACGCTACTGAATAAATTTAAAAAATACGTAAAATTTTACTCGCGCCCATACCTGCTTGGACCAGCACAGCGCAATCATGCAACCTACACGACTTCGTTCAGTTGTCCAACATAGACCAGTAACTTTTAATGAAGGTTCTGTATGTGAAGCACGTTTAAATTTGTTTAAGTAGTAGTGGAAATGTGTACTTTAGAGGAAGAATGTTTCATTTTAATGATGTTGTGTGAAAATAAGGAGAAGGAAAAGCCAGCAAAAAGAGAAGGTTTTGGGTTCACCCTATCAATGGGGGAGCAATATGATGAATTTCACTATTTATTTCCTGAACTGAAGAGAGATCAACAAAAATTCATTTTATAAGGTCTTGATACATGTAATTTTCCGGGTTTTTATGCCGTGATCTCGGTAACTGGTCGCTGCCAGAAACAGAGTTAAAATGCACACCCCTAGCATTAGCCGGGATTCTTTTATCTCTCCTGGTTGTTCTCGGCCTAGATTCTGTGGGGACAGACCCGCTATCGGTGTCTCTGAGCCCGCCCATATATTAATTTCAGTTTATATTGTTGATATTACGACTACTATGGTTGGAACTGTTCCTCGGACAATGGTGGTCCTCCGAGGCGTTCAGTAACCACCGCTTTAACTGGTCGCATCCCATGCTTCCAAACGTTTCGCCGCTCTTCACTGTCGGTATCTTCAGTGGTGACTCCGCAAAAGCTTCGTTGCGACCCGGGAAATCACTATGTATCAAATGAAATCCTAAAAACCACTTTATAATGTCTTGTTTGCCATTCGTATTCACTTAAAGCACTAAAACACAAGATTTCACAGAGCACTGTATTTTCTGAAATGTCTAAAATTACTACTATTTGTAGAAAACACTATTTCAAGAACACGGCACCCTTAAGGCATGTAAATAGAGGTCGTTGATAAGTATAGTTAGACAAACAACACTATGTGTTGTGGATGATGGTACAAGTTAGTACTTGTTTACCGTGTGTTACTCCATTAAATGATATGGGACTTGAGTGGCTTCAGGAGCAGGCTTTTCTGGTCCATGTCGTGCTGGTCCGTGCAGGTATAATATGTGAGATCTTTTATTCTTAACGAAAAAGATGTTCTTCATAGTTAAAACACAAACGGAAACTTTTATATCGACAAAAATTGTACAATTTAACCTGTTAACATTATTAATTGCTACTTACAAGTATACAGGGTGAACCTTAAATAAGTACAAATATTTTAACTGCTGGTGTAGTTTGTCATATAGATCAGTCAAGTGAAAGCCATTTTTTAAAATTTCTAATATTTATGGAGATATTAATTTTTTTTAAAAATACCCACATTTTGAGGACCGCTATCTTAGCTAACCTAATGAACCATATGATTGATGATCTGATGATCTTCTCTAATATAAATATTACGTTTCCCTTAACGTAATAGTAAAGTAATACAGTTAATTCTATTTTAAAAATACTTGTTTGAAGCATAAGTACAGTAAAGTTGGGTATGTAGTATGATACGCAGCAATATTAACATATATTTTCTGCTTAACTGACTGAAAGGAATTTCCGCAAGTTAAATATTACCGTAAAGTATTTAGGAAGATATTACGTGATATTACTATGTCTAATGTTCAAAAATAATACATAAACGTGCACACAAGCTTACCTGTTTGTTAAATTAACTATTTAATCAGTAATCCACATTTCACAAGTTAAATGCCATTGTACACTGTTAGAAAGAGACACAAGACACAATTTCCTTAAGTTATTTTATGAATAATAACGAAAAACTATGATTTTCACACAACATATTAAGTTTCTTCAAGCAAAGACATTTGTGTAACACTGGCAACACTGTGAACTACACGTTCAATCTGAAGCGCTATGACTCGTAAATGTATGAAAGTCAGCGGTCCTCAACAAGTTTTCTACAGAAAAATTACAAAATTTATTTAAAATTTCATTTTTTTATTTCTCATTTTTTTTGTAAAAAAAGCTATTAATTATGTGTTCTACACAGTGAACTATACTGCTGGTTAAAATATTTGTACTTATTTAAGGTTCACCCTGTATAGATCTATATACTATATCTAAAATTTGTCATAATGCGACCGCATACGAAATTTAAAGTCATTTTCAATTGACTAAATATTTGCTCTGTGATAGTCTCGGCTACTTATAACGCTAAACACTTTATGTGACGTCATATAGTTTAACTTAACAGAAATAAAGATTATCAGCTGCTTACCCATGAGCTAGAATAGCCTATGTTTGTTTATTTACTTTTATAGTGAAGATAATTCATGGTGATATTTAACCTATACGCATAAATTTGGGACATAGCTAGGGTTTCCCAACCGTCCCGGTTTGGGCAGGATTAATCAGGAATGAGAGTTTGTCCCGGCAAAAGTTTTGCCTTGGCCGGGACAGAAAAAATCTCGGAAATCCTTAACTTAAGAATATTTGAACAATATTCATAAATGTTCGTGTATACGGCAACGCTGCGAACTTTGACGACCAAACGCCGTGTCGTTTTTTGCTATTGGTAGTCTGAGGTATATTTTCGTGCGTATAAGACGCTTCAAAGCTATTAGTTGTAGTTGGTTGACCTTGTCATGACAACCAAGGAAAGAAATCGACTGAGTATATCTCAAGTAAAATCGGAAATACAAGTGAGACTAAATTTTGATTTAAAATGTGAGGAAATGTAAGTAGCAATGGAAAGTAAAAAAGGTTTATTTTAATGTTTATTTTTGTCAACAATATTTATTAGTTTGGTTAAATAGGTACTTACTTACCATTTACCTACTTCCTAGTCCTAGTTACCAAAGTTATGTTAATTTCTGATGGTTGATGTTCTGTTTCAATTATTTGAAAACGTAAAAACACTTCTCCCGGAATAGCCGATGCTCAAGTTGGGAATCCTAGACATAGCTGAGGACAAATAATGAAGAATAATGGAAAAAATGTTTTTCAGTTACGGAGAATTTATTTGAAATAAAAATAAAAAACGTGAATATTTTAAAATTGAAACCGCATTTAATTTATCATAGTATTTGTTTGTAGTTTCCGTGATTTTCAATACATAGTTGAGCTTGTCAAATCCATTAGTGCCTCACATGCACGTCTTTAACCAGGCTGTAGTCGAATTACCTCAGCAGTAGCATGTATTCGATTAAATGGATTTAGGTCATGCCTTCGAGGGGGCTACCTAATTGGACTAACTCAGTCTATCAATCGTTCGGGAAACACATGATACAAATGTTGTTGCACTAGTCGCGCAAAATGTAGTGGAGCACCATCACGTCAAACGTTAAGATTAACTTCTTCAGGGAGTACCGGTAAATCCTTACGCAGATATTGTAAATGAAGAATACTAGTTAAATGATTTTCCAGAACGAAGGGAACAATAAGTACTACGTTCACAATTCCAGCTCACATATTTACTGAAAATCGTTGTTGAAAATGGGATCCGGATTTTTCATTGCCCAATAATGCGTATTTTGAATACCCTTACGTATGAAAATTGCCTCATAACTAAAATGTTCATGGTAAAGTTTGGTTTTAAGTGGTGTTGAACTACTCGTAAAAGTTCATTTGAAACGGAAGATCCCTTGGAAGTAAGGCTTGTGCCCGCTCTACGTGAAATAGGTAGAATAAGTCGTGCCTTAACGTTCACCAAACTGTAGATTGTGATGTGTCAAATTGCGCTGCAATTGGAGTAGTGCTTGTGCCAGACTGCTCCTCGACGACATTTAATTTGAATTGAATCTCTTCCTGTAGATTCACAATATACAGATTCGGAAATTGCGGATCTTTACAGAGAAAGTAGAAATTGCCGCTTCATCCCAGGGAAGGTACGAACTTTAAGAGGGGCGGCGACGTGCATTGGTCTAGCATTCCCCACTACTACGGTAATCGGTTCCGTATCGCCAACGCCAATTCGCCATTGCAAATCTAACTGTCCGGTCAACTGATGCCAGTGTTGTCAGATCTCATGCATTCCGAGGAAATCTCATGTTCTCATATTTTGATTACAAAATCTCATGCTTAAAAAAAAAATTATTAAAATTACTCTTTGAAATCTACCAAAACAAAGACCTAACGAGGAATAAAGGCAAAATCGAGGGCAAAATTGAATAGATAGAGGTAGGTATCTACAATATTTGGGTACTTGAAATGTCCTTTATTGTAGACTGCTCTCTTAATAATTAGCAATGAATACATAAACGGGTATGACAGTCTACGGATATGCGGTGTGTGTGCTGTATTCACGCTGTATTGTAGTGATTCTTAACTCTATTCCGTAAGGGTACCTACATTTTCTGGAAACAACAGATTTTACGACCCGTGTGTCACCCTGCGTCACGTCAACTGCGCCTCAACGTTCGCCCGGCCTAACAGTAAAATAAATTAGAAAGGTTACGTGGTTAATAACTTTTAAGTAAGTACCTGTAACTACCTACTTACAATGTAATATTATGATAAAATAGCAGAACATAATGATGTTTAATAAAATAAAAATGGCATTACAAAGTAATTAAAAATTAAGCTGTGTCAAGAGGTGTTTTTTGATAAATTAAGCCATCTCATGCTTTTTTCTCCAAACCTCATGCTTCTTTGAAATTATTCTCATGCACTGAATTTTTCCCACCTGGCAACACTGCTTGATGCAAACACGCTGTGGTCGAAGTATGCGTATAGCATGACACAAATACACGCAAGCGGCAAAATACAATTCACCATCAAGATCCTCACTTTCCAAATCTGTATATAGGTATAATGGCTCTCCCATGTCGCCCAGGCCTCGGCCGTAAATTGCCAATTTCTCTACCTCGCTAAACTACACGTAAAAAGGCATAAAGATGAGCTGCAGTCACTGAATTTTAATGTGATTCCCCGTATGCCTCTAGCGTGTGCATAAGTTCTTCGCTTGAGAATTTATGCACCATACCTTTATAATCGCGTGAAAACAAATTCAAATAGGACCACAATTAATAACCAAGTACTGCTACAAATAAAAAATTCCACAAAATATTTCACCTGATAAATTTTTATAAACATCCCAAACTAAAAATATTTTTCTACGTTCATGCAAAAAACAAAACTTTATTGAAAACTTCACCTCGTGAATAATACCCATTATACGCAAGTAGAATACTATACTTACTTTATCCACGCTACTAAATATTACATTACATTTTTAGTTCGTTTTTTAACACAATTTAACACAAAATATCAAAACACTGAGAAATCTATGCACACAAACAATAATGTTGACAGGTTTGAGTCAAATTTGTTTTGTTTTAAAAGCTACTTAGATTTATGAAATGTTTCGAAAAACATGGTATGTTAAGAAACAGATATACGAAGCGCATGAACGAAGTCGCTGATGGCTGATGCTCCTTCCCTTCCAACCGCCGGTCGCGGGTTCGAATCCGGTCTAGGAAAATTCACTTTTTTATTTTTTTTTTATATGTACAGCACTGAATTGAAAATATTTAGTGGTTTACACAATTAAATTTTAAAAACCGATTGTTTGTAGCAGAACAATATAAACAGCTAAATCAAGGAAGCATCTGACAGTAGTGATTAATGACTCATTAATCACTGCCGTGATTAATGGATATTATTAAGGTCGAGGAAACAGATGTATAATGGGTACATTATACAATAGTCGTGGATAAAATGTTTATTGCGTTCATCTGTCATTCTACTACAGCGTTTTGTCATTATGACAAACATAAACGTTCAAATCGACGTCATATTTTCCTAGACTTAGTGTCATCTAAATAAAATATTTTTTGGTTTTTGCATGAATGTAGAAAAAAGTTTTTATTGCACGCGGCGTGAAACACTTTTTGTACTTATTGTCTGAAGCTATTTATTTGTGGCATAATTTTAGTTTTTCTTTTGATAACGAAAACAGAGAGTTTTTCGAAACGTCATAATACGAAAGTGCGCGATAGTGATGTGATTTTTGTTATTTTTACTTATCTACTTTTTTCAATGTGAGATTTTTTGGTTAGGCCAACTTAGTTTTAAAAATAACCCTTGACTGTTCCGTTTGGCGCAAGGGCTTATTTAATTAATCTTTATTATTTTTCAGAAGTGTGGCAAAAACCCAATAAAACTAAAGAAAAACTTTTTGTACTTGTTGCATAAATAACTATTTACTACATTCTTTTCACTATTCATTATTTGTCCTCAGCTATAAGCAAGTTTATGCGTATAGGTTAAGAACCACCCTGTATATAATGCTACTTTGATATTAAACAGGCTACGGTATACACGTTGTATGCCGTAGTCGAGATTACAGGCATACAGATCCTTCCGGCAAGCCAGCTCTTGTATCTTAAGAAAATGTATTTTTTAATTACTTCATTTACTATACAGGATTAACTATGACTAAGTAAAAAAAAATAACCACGTGCCTAGGAGGCCTAAAAGACAATAAAAAAATTATTCCAGAATTTTAGCTCGATATTTAAAAATGGGGCAAAACCCTTTTTTCCTACGGAAAGTCGGCGCCTATGCTAAGAATCGACTGAGATGGCTTAGACCCATAGATAAAACTTACAGCTGTCAACAATATCTACTACCATCGTCGTTTTTTTGCAGCATTTTTAAATGTAGAAACGAAAATTAACATTCTAATAGTAATAATACCTGATAGATAGATAACAGTTAATCCACTTAGCTCCAGTATTTTGCATTCGTTTTCCATTATTTCTTTATAAACTGGTATAACTACATATTCGCTCATTACAGCCACTCACTACCGATAAAAGACACTTCCGTAGGTACAATTAGATAGATTAGATTCCTATTTATTATAACAAAATCGAACGAAAGGAATAAGAGACGTTTAACCGCGGCAGTTTTGTCCCATAACCTAGAAAACCAAACCGGCGAACTATATTGTAAGAAATTATCTGCACCCAATACAAATATCTTTATTTGTTAACTATAAAACGTTTAAAAATTAAAATAAGGCACTAAAAACTGCAGAAGAACACAAAATTACAAAGTAAACACAGGAATTCAATTATGACATGACAGGACACTACTGACATTGACTAATGAGCGACTGTTGCATGCTTGTAGAGTATGCAACCAACAAGCATTGGCGGCGTTAAATGAGGATTTAAAATAATATCGAAAAAAATTTTTTTTGGCTTTATAAATAAGTTTAGAATTTTTGAGGGGTGATTCCGTTAATTCTTATTTTTCCCTATCCCCTCTTAAAATATTTGTACTAAGTCATAGTTAACCCTGTATAAAGAAGGTCTACTCATCGAATGTTGCTAATATGTACTGGCAGACAATTTCACTTTTATTTTTTGTGTAATTTCCCGAATCTATCAAAATGATTTGCCTTCTATAAGTTACAGGTTTCTAATATTACTTTTTTTTAGTTTTGAAGTTGCGATTCCCTGAAGGTATGAGGTCTCAGTTCTATAAACGAACTTTAGTAGAAGAATATGCACCCTATGTGTCTGATGATGGATTAGTGATACGTATCATGCGCTACAAAGATTTTGAATGTACGCAGTTGCTGACCGAAGAAGACAGATATGAAAATCGCGTAGATAAGCTCTACAAAAGCATCCACGATATCAAAACAAATAAGGTTACAGATTACCATTCCAGAGGAAGAGAAGATAGAGTAATTAGTAAGGAACATAGATAAAAAATAAATAAATTTAAAATAAGCCTAAGTTGCATAAGTACACCTATGTTATTCGGTAAATTTTAATTCATACAAAAATTGGTGGTAAAGTATAACTTTTTGATGTTCAGCTCTGCTTGTTTGTGAAATAGAGCTATGAATTCAGATCTGCAAAATAAAGTACACTTTAAGAAGGAACGTTGCATGAATTTTATGTTGGTTTGAAATGTATTACGTAAGGTTTTTTTTTCTACAAAACTGTTAAAAGTGAGCTTTTTAATTGTCATTTTTGATGTTAAAAATGTCATTTTTTGACACGCGTGTTAAAAGTAAGTTACTTTTAACACTAGTGTTAAAAGTAAATCAAAGTTTATTTGGTTGCTACGAAAATTTTGGTTCATAAACATTGCGATCTGTGTGGTATTTTTTGATTTCTTATTTTTATTGAGTTTAAAGTTCTTCCGATTGTTTTGTAGAAAAAATAGTGTATGATATACGTGTTAAAAGTGATTTTATTTTGTTCGTGAAGTGAAGAAAATCTTACTTTTCACACGTATATGATAAATAGCTATTTTACAGCAGGAAACGGTTTGAAACTGTCAGAATTATTCGACCAGTTAATTTGAGAACGCGTTCAATTGAACGCAATAAATAGTTGGACGGACATTTCTGATAGTGACACGCCATTTCCAACAGCTGCAAAAACAAACCTATAGTAACCTTTCAAACATATTGAAAGGTCAGAACATGTGTCCGGCGGCAATAATACCACGTGGCCGAACATACAATATCATTGATGTGACGTCACGCGACATTCGACGCAGATTATAGGTGCAGTGTTACGGTGTTGAGAATGGAAACAAGGGTTTGTTTCCTGTGTCTTTGCGTTCTTGGGTCATAGATATAAAGCAAATACTATAGGAAATGCTGTGCAAATTTCACGATGACGGAAGCGGGTTTCGTGAAAGCATAATCGCACGATTATTATTAGTTTACCACAAGTGAATTTATTTAATTTTAAACCTATAAACTTTATTGGTGCTAATCCCAACTTCATTAGTGCAACAAATACGGAGAGCGAAAGCAAGCAGGCGTCTATGATTTTCCGTTTTTGACATTACCATAATTACTAGTGATGATGTGGTGATCTTACGGTACTGTTAAACGCAACTTAATTTTTTGTTTACAATATAGATCCGTTCGTGAAAATTACGGTGACAATGCTGTTAGTTACGTCCCGATAGAACGTTTTACTTGAGATATTTATATAATTATGCTACGCATTATACTACTTGTATTAATTTGAAAAGTAATAAATATATTTTTTTAATTAATTTATTATTATTTTTTTATTGCTATTTATTTCTAATTTTATTTCCCCTTTAAATTTGTTTTTAAAATCCTTATTTATCACCTTTGTTTATATGTTTTCAGAATAAAACAGGTAATTTACTGTAGTGAAATCAGATAGCAAAATTTTATAAATGTCTCAAATACAGAACATGTTATTTGGAATCAAGCACTGAATACAATAAACGGAAAAAAATGTTTTTCTACGTTCATGCCCATAACAAAACTTTATTGACCTATATTTAATGATTAAAGTTGTTGTTTATTGCACTAGTGCAATAAAATGTTTATTGCATTCATCTGTCATTCTACAACAGCGTTTTGTCTTCATGACAACCATAAACGTTCAAATCGAGGTCATATTTTCCTACTTAGTGTCATCTAAATAAAACAGTTTTTGGTTTTTGCATGAACGTAGAAAAAATATCCCCTGTTTCTGAGCTGGGTCTCACCACCATCCAGCTCAGAAACAGGGGATCATAGATACCTTGATTCATCGAGCCCGGATTATTAGTGAACCCAGACACTTGGAGGAGGAACTGGAACACCTACGCATGGCCCTGAGAGGAAATGGCTACACGAAAAGAAATATTGAACGAGCTATCAGGAGGAGGCATACGCCCAAGGAGAAAACGGAGTACCTAGCGACGACATATCTACCTTACGTGGAAGGCTGTACAGATAAAATCGGACGTCTTTTGAAGAAAAGAAATATCAACACAGTATTCAGCACTGTGAAAAAGGTGGCGGCAGCTTTTCCGAAGACCTGCAACAGCGACCATCTCCAGGGCCCCGGTGTGTACAGCATCCCCTGCTCCTCTGGAAAGGTTTATATAGGACAGACAGGAAGGCACATCAACACAAGGTTAAAGGAACACAAGAGTCCCTCAAAAAAAACAACTGGGAAAAATCGTCAGTAGCAGAGCATAGAACGGACACGGGACACACGGTGGAGCTAAGTGAAGCCAGCATGCAAGTAAGAGAGAAGATTTTGGCCCCGACTATACAGAGAAGCTATAGAAATTCATAAAAATCCGAACAATTTCAACAGGGACGGTGGCGTGGATCTGCTCGGTATTTGGAAACGATTCATCCGTGAAAGCAATCCACCGGAACATCATGGATCAGTGACCACCCCACCAGGACATCATGGATCAGTGACCACCCCACCGGAACATCATGGATCAGTGACCACTCCTGATATAAATAGTGCGACGACCAATATATCTCCAGTTTCAGAGTAACTTCTAAAAAAGAGAGCGATATGTCTCTCGAAATCTCAAGAGTTCTAAACCGACGACGTGGCAACCAGCCCGGAAATCACGTGACCATTAACGACAGCCACGGAAGCCTACAAACTAAACGTTACAATGCTGAGAGCTTAACGTTTTCCTTTCGTCGTGCTTCATCCCCCTACACCACATTTTTTTTAATTTTTTCTATATGGTGAAACATTTTTATTAGGCGCTGTATGGTGTATTCGTATATATTGGCATAATGCAGTACTTCTTCCCTATGTCCGGTGAAACGCACTTTCTGTGCTCATTTTACGAATCTATTTTGTAACTTTATTCAATATCAATGTCTATTTAACACAATAAGAGTGAATAATATCACAAATGACAACTTTTACGTATGTACTGCGTTATCCGAACATGGAAATCGTATACAGATACTCGTACAAAGCACAATGCTGTGCGAATGTCGTCTGACGTCACAGGTCTTCGCCGTGTTGACCCCGTCTTCTGGGGGAGTGACCAGAATATAATTTTAAATACTGTTTATAAGCTTATTTTTCTCAAGAAATTGTCTAGGACAAATGCTATTTCGATTACTATAGTACATTCTTTCTTCAGCACATATTTAGAAAAATCATGCAATTTCTCCATTCCGAAAAGCTTATATTCAAAAATATACAAGATTCTCTCTATTTTCAAATATGTAGATTCTTTGTCACGCCTTTTAAGGACATCTTGTACAACATTAATAATTTAATTGATATCAGTATTAACTACTTCTAGTTAGGAGCTACAACTTTTTCATTTAGCATTTTTTTATAAATTTAAGTAGATAACCCTTTTAAGGATTATGATATACAGCGGTTGGTGTCATCTCGGTAACCGAATCGGTAATATTTAAAGGGAATGACACCACACAACGGTCGCGTTGGCAGCCGAGTCGGTCGCCAAATGAGCTACTGTTTACTAAGTGTAACCATACCATAGGCCGAGACGGCGACCAGCGGTGAGTATTTTGGTCTATCTAACTCTTAGTAAACTGCTGCCGACTCAGCAGCCGAGACGGTGAAAATCACTGTGTGGTGTCATCCCCTTTAAATTTTGCCGATCCTGTTACCAGATTAGTAATATTTTAAAAAAATCAAATTCTTAATGCTTTTCGTTAACCGATGAAATGTGGTCTGTGTTCCAGAGCACATTTTCTATAAAAACAAAGAAACGGAAGTAGATGACCGAACAATTATTTATAATTCAAGAGGAAGATCCGATTCTCTGGCAAGAATTGAAGTCGCATTTGACATGTTAACGGAATATTATGAAAACAGAGAAGACAAGTAAGAGCAAATTGATTTTATTCTTTTAAGTAATTTGAAGCTGATTCAATAATTTTTTGATATTAGTCAATTAAATTTATACTTAAAGTTTAATTTAAATTTAGGTTCGAGTTTAAAGGTATAAAGTCAAATCCATAAGTTTTCACTAAAACTGCTTATATATTTAGTATTGGACTCTATACTTCCTTCAGCAATTTTTAGTTTATCTGTTTAATTGTGTCAGTTCTTCGTCTCTTTAATCAAGTTTACAGGGGTCAAATAAACGATCAAGTAAAGCGGTAAAGTCAAAGTTCTTGGATAATGTAAACAATTCTGGTCAAATCAAGTTCTTCTACACGATGGACAAGTAGATTGACTGCTACCTGTACCATAAATTTGATCACTTGATCGCCTACATAACTGCCTATTTTCCCAAGCTGTAGTTCAAGTCAAGTCAATTAAAAAAAGTCACGCAAGTGTGAAGGTAAGTTACTCGACTCTCGACTTGACATATGTAAACGCTCCTTAAAAACGAGTTTCCACGGGTGAAGTAGTTTGCTCTCACACTTGCGGGTTTTGTTCTACTTGACTTAAGTCAACCACAGCTTGGAAGAATAAGTAGTCAAGAAGGTCAAGTGATAAATTAATGCAGGTAGTAGTCAAATCAAGCTACTTGTGTAACGTGCGGTGTCACTTGATTTGACCGGAACTGAAAACACGAAGCAAGAAGAATATTCTACTTTACTTGCTTTAAAAGCAAGTTTACACTGGTCAAATAAACGGCCATGTGAAGCGGTAAAATATTCTTCTTGCATAGTGTAAACAGTTCTGATCAAATGAACTACCGATCTGCATCATGTAGTGAGACAATGACGAATGAGCGGAGCTCTCGTGATGCAATACCCATTCGTCACTGTGCCAAAATTAGATACCATCGCTAAAGCAAATCAAGCAATCTTCAAATTTATAACCACGAATTATTGCTTAACCTTGTGGAAGGAATTCATGTTGAACCATTGTAAGCAAAGAAATTTCTTATTTTTCATTGTGGCTATTGAACTCACAATGCTGATAGAAACGTGTTATTGTTTGCCCTAAAAAGAAAGCAACCTTCACAGACGTCAACGTGATGTTATTCCTGATCCTCGTTCTGAACCGGGAATAGTACTGCATCACGACTTATTTCAAGCTTTTTGTTAGGATTTCTTAACGTGAATCAAACAAAATGCTGCTATCTTTAGCTATATGAGTGAATGATTTTCCAGCTTCACTTCACACAGAACTGGATGCTAACGCGTTGCTATTCAATATTCATCACAAAATCGCTGAACTTGCAGTAATGCTTTTACAGAAACAAGTATACAAGGCTAGTTCTCATTCATGCTACTAAAAATACAGCAAAATGTTACTTGAAAAAGTTGTTCAGAACGGTAAATTATGAGGACGTGCAAAATTTTAAGAAGATCGGCGAGGTTTGATTTTGAAACCATTTTTCAACAAAGCACAAAGATTTTATCAAAGCAGGCCGATCTTTTTAAAATTTTGCACGTCTCCATAATTTACCGTTTTAAACAACTTTTTCAAGTAAAATTTTTCAGTTTTCAATAGCTGCACTATTGCTAAAGTTGAAGGAATAAAGTGTTGAAATTATACATTTTTTAATTCAGCAAGTTAAGCTCTACAAGAATCCGATGTACAAATATAGGGGTTCTATTTAAAAAAATATCCGATGACGTCATCACGCATAAACAAATGAACGTCGGAAATGCGTTGGTATAGAAAAAAGAGTATTTTTAAAAAGCAAAATCGACCTGTCCGAGGAAATTTCATAAAACTTCGTAGTTTTAGAAATAATGAATTTATTCCATACCTTTCTTCCACACTGTATATCCATGATTATGTCGTTGAAAACACAAATCAGATAGACCAATCAGAATGGAAAAGCAGCGCAATGTTTTCGCTCGTTGGTTTGTAATTGGTCAGATTATATGAAAAGTATAAAATAAGCGAAATAGTTGCGATAGTACAAGCAGGCTTTGGTTTGTGATTGGTCAGATTATGTGAACATTTTAAGATAAGTGAAGTAGTCATGTGAATTTCGCAGTTCTGCAAAAATGTAGATTTCATGTAGTTTTTATGATAAGAATTTATTTTTCTTTGAATATTTTAGTGACTTTTTGACTTTAAGTTGTTAAGTTACATTGCGCATCTTGTCGTTCTATGAATTGTTAAAATTTATTAAATGTGTGAAGAAATAAAATCAGTCAGTGGTTAGTGGTCGCGCGGTTTAAGGCGTTAGTACTTGAATCGAGGTGACTAGACGGAGTTGGTTCAAGCCCAGCTGCCGGTAGACCGTATATAAGCTATATTCGTGGAGAAGATTGGCACCCTCTCTGCGGGTATGGTAGGGTGGAATAATGTTAGCTTGGGTCAATGTGAGAGATTGATGCCGGTTGATATTTGACTACCCCCCTAATTAATGAGGTTTTCCAGGTTTTCCTCATTCCTGCACTGAATAGTGGTTAGGGCCTACCAACGTAAACGTAAGTCGTTCGTGGGCGCAAATGCGGCTTAATAATAATATGCCGCCCCCTCTCCCGCACAAGTCTCAGACTTCTGGGCTAATCCCTGTGATTAGAATGAGGGATAGAGATATTATTAGAGATATTATTATTATAATAAAATCAATATTAATCTAAATAATAGATAACAATAATGGATTACCAAGTTTTCTGGTAACTACTGAGCCTCTATAACTACGATTGTAGTTTTTGATCAAGTTGGTAATGCAAAAATTTTACAATCGCAGTAGCATATTTTTTGTACTTTTGACTATGTTTAAATAATGCACACCTATATTTTTAATTTAATTGCATTTGATCCTAACGTATAGGGTTGACATTTCAATTATCTGTAAGCTATCCACATGGGTTTTATCATTTTAGCTACTATTAAAATGTTCGTTTCAGAATGTACTTCAGGCAAACCACTTACGCTAGTAAGTATGACCTTCCTACAGATACAACCACAATCAAACCACAATCAAACAGAAGGCCGATCTTGGTAAGTTTAATAAAGAGCGGTAAAATCTGTTATTCAGATTCTGAACAGCAACATTTTGTATTAATTAAGGGTTTTGCAATATTCCTCACTTGAATTGAATTATCATTATCTTAATTAGTTTTCGTATTGTTCATTCATTCATTCAATTGTAAAATATACAGAAAAGGATGTTCTGATCTAATGTAATATATTTTTTATATATTTTCAGCTATTAACAATATTGTGTGAAATTAACTATTCTATGGGCTAAAGCCCCTACCAGCGTTGAATTACACCCATATATTCTTTATTATTAGCTTTTTTTGTAACATTTGTTACTGTTTTAGAAAGGTATTTTAAGCTAATATATATCAAATCTCCTACAATTCCTATCAATGAGGTCATATGTATGTTCTCTGATACCAAACATCTAGGTATGCTAATGAACAATATCACAGACAAAGCTCTATTCAATAATTATCTAAAGAAATTAATCTATCTAAATTTACTAACCTGGTTTAATGAAAACACTATAGATATCTAACTTCTGGCAGTAAGAACTCGAAAATTCAACAACAATGGAAGAGATCTGATCAATTTCTGCATTTTTAGGTCATATCTCGTCTATTGTGGTTGAATTTTCGAGTTCCCACTGTCATAGAACTAACATACATATGATTTCATCTATAAATGATACTGCAGGAAACAACTACTCCGCGGGCTAATGCCCCGACCGGCATTGAATTATACCTGCAGTATCTGTGTGAAACAGCCAAGAACCCTTGTCGGCCACTCCACCAGACATAGACCGGTTTCGGGCTTGTTAGCCCTCATCAGTATGCCATAGGTGAGATGACCGACAATTGAACTGGCTGTTCCTTCATATGTAGTTTCACATATAAATCGAGTGCAGGTGAGATGTAACTGGTCTGCTACTTTCTGCTCGGCCTAAGCGGCTCGACTTGCAGAAAGCGACCTACAATATCGTAGGTACTTAACCGCAGACCTCTCGCCCCGGGCGATGCGCCATTAAATCTATAAATCATACTGCAGGAAACAACTACTCCGCGGGCTAATGCCCCGACCGGCATTGAATTATACCTGCAGTATCTGTGTGAAACAGCCAAGAACCCTTGTCGGCCACTCCACCAGACATAGACCGGTTTCGGGCTTGTTAGCCCTCATCAGTATGCCATAGGTGAGATGACCGACAATTGAACTGGCTGTTCCTTCATATGTAGTTTCACATATAAATCGAGTGCAGGTGAGATGTAACTGGTCTGCTACTTTCTGCTCGGCCTAAGCGGCTCGACTTGCAGAAAGCGACCTACAATATCGTAGGTACTTAACCGCAGACCTCTCGCCCCGGGCGATGCGCCATTAAATCTATAAATGATACTGCAGGAAACAACTACTCCGCGGGCTAATGCTCCGACCGGCATTGAATTATACCTGCAATATCTGTGTATTATTCGGTATACACGGTATAATTCAATGCCGGTCGGGGCATTAGCCTGCGGAGTAGTTGTTTCCTGCAGTATCATTTATAGATTTAATGGCGCATCGCCCGGGGCGAGAGGTCTGCGGTTAAGTACCTACGATATTGTAGGTCGCTTTCTGCAAGTCGAGCCGCTTAGGCCGAGCAGAAAGTAGCAGACCAGTTACATCTCACATACATATGATTTCATTGATAGGAATTGTAGGAGATTTGATATACATTAGCTTAAAATACCTTTCTAAAACAGTAACTAATGTAATATATTATACAACAATTACTTTAACTGTCCATTGTTATCAATACAATATAATGCGAACTTCAGATAAGGTATAAACAATCCAAAATTATTGAAAAGTGTATATTCGCATCATATGAAATAAATATTACGTTTCGTTTTTCAGATCTATAAATAAATTAAATAACAATTACAACAGCAACTATACCAGAAAACAATGACGCACCTAGAATCTATTATGATAACAATAGATATGTGACCAAAATAACAGTAACAGAGCTTCTTCTATTTTGGCTACTGTTGCTAATTTGGTAATTGAATATTTGTAAGATTATATCATTCAATTTCTCGCCCTTACACCTCATTCTTTACAAAAATATATGAATGGTTGTGTTTTATGTATTCTTAAATATAAACAACATGTTCTTGATAAATTTAATGGTTTCCATGATAAATTATAATTTACAATTGAAATTGAATATAAACTTTTTGGACATTGCTATTTCTTATGATGAAAATAGTCTATTCGAATTGGTATACGAAAAAGGTTTGATCTCAAATATATCTCAATTATATCATTTTGTCCTATTAAATATAAAAAAAGTGTTGTGAATGCATTAACTGATAAAGCCATTATATTATCACACCTTCACTTTAGAAAACAAAAGTTAAATAAATTAAAGGATCGTCATATATTGCACATATTATAGTCCCGCCATCTAGCCGACATGGTGCACAACTAAAGCCGGTTGACTAACTAAGGCCCTTGAGTATATACACCAAGAGAGTCAGTCCTTAATAAAAACCGATATAGTTATCATAAGTCCTGTTAGATGTCGTCCTGTGTAACAATACGCATTTATTCAAACGAAGGAAATAAAGCGCTACTATTTTAATCTGCAAAAAACTGCAAAGGCGTTTTGAGGGCGTGGCCGCGTGACCCTTTTTCATATACCTGCCTAAATAATAAGATTGTGGCAATATATTTATATTCAAACCACAGATCCACAGCACAGATCATAAAATTTGAAACATAAGCAGTTTATGTTATTGCGTTAGAGTAGTAAAAATATGAACTGTTAATTAATTTAAAAAAAAAAAACAGAAAAATAAGATTGTAAAAAAGAGTTTTCAGCGATATGCCAAAATTTACAGTTTCTATTTTATTTGCTTTAAAGATATTAAGATAATTCAAATGAATTCGATATACCTACTTCTATAAAGAGACATATACAACTACAGATTATCGTGTGGCTTTCTCTTATTGCATAAGATGCATTATTATTTTACGAAAAATCAAATATTTTTAAGAAAAATTCATTAGTAAAAATTATAAAACAATAAGTATACAAAAATTTTTTAAATGTTTTGTCTAAGTATAATTTTGTTATGGTGTGAAACAAATATTATTTTGTAGTCTCTTTGAAGAGTAATTTTAAATTAAATTTAAATTTATTTAAAATTCAAATAATTTAAATTTAATAATTTAAATAAATTTACATGCGCTAATGTTTTTAGTAAAAATAATTTGTGAACTTTACAGGTCTCACAGAAAGAATGCGTTTCAAAATTTATTTATTATTATAAGTATTATATAGGGTGAACCATTAATAATGTGCCAGAGTAGGAATGACATCTTTGGAGCAAAATATGTAGATATAGCTAAATATGCCTTACTAAAATGTTGCTATGGAAAAAGATACAGGTTTACATTATTTTGTTCGTTTTTTTTGTAATAACTATATAGGATTGCTCAACCGATTGTCATCAAATTTGGTAGAGAAACATATTTTAAGAAAAGTAATCATAATTTATGTAGTAGATACCTATTAAAACAGATAGACCATTAACAATGCCAGATGATGACAATTTCTCTCTTATTTTTTGTTAACGAAATTCCTACCGTTTTCCAGAAAACTGATCTAAAACAACCACATGTATTTTTCGACGTAAGGAAAGCTCTTAGGAGCATTAGAAAATTGCATAGAAGTGGAAGGCCATATTGAAAATTTACTGTAATCAGCTGTAATAATTAGTTTAATTAATTAAGACATGTAGTAGAGGTAGAGAGAGTTTGCTCAAGGGCTAAGTTGTTTTTAGTGCTCTGTTGCTCTGTTGTTATTTTTGTAAATAAAAGTAAATATGTGGGTAATTTTTTTTCAAATATGAGTTTTTTTCCAAAGTTACTCTGGATATTTAAAAAAAATAAACGACTCATTGATACCTACTATTTTTTTGGAATTAAATTTCAATAGCATTTTTCAAGTCGCGTGTAAGCAAAACGTAGAAATGATGTTCGGATACAATTTTGTAGTCGACCGAATCAAAATGTTTTGTCAACAAAAAATAAGATAAAAATTCATCATTAGACATTGTTAGTGCGACGCCCTTTATTGGCAAAACTGATTTAATACATAAATTATTTTTATTTTTCTTAAAAAATATTTCACTACCAAATTTGGTGACAATCAGTTGCGAGATACTCGCGTTATTACAAAAAAAGAAAACACAAATAAAAATATTTCAACTTTGACACCTTGTATCTTTTTCCACAGCAATATTTTACTAAGATATATTTAGCTATATCTTCATATTTCCTCTCAATGATGTTACTCCTCTATATCCCTTATTAATGACCCACCCTGTATATTTTTATCGACACGTAGGTATTGAATGACTTCTTCACTTGAATTTACCAAAGCTGGAGCAGTATGATAAAAGTGTTATCTGGCGGTTAATATATTTTAAGCTTTGACTTTCATTGATACGTGAAAGTGAATATAAACTGGATAACTGCACTTCTGTAATTTGTTTGTTTTCTGTAAATATGAGAATATTTTTATTATTAAATCATGTGATGGAATTACTATAATTACTTATCACAATTCAAAATCTATTATTATAGTCGATTTTCGCCTTGCGGAAAAGTTTTATTCCTGGAATCTAGTTTTATTACATTTTAAAAAATAACATTTATTTCCTTCCTGCTTCTTCATGACTAACACATTCACCTAATAATAAATTAAACAGTAATCCTATTGAATGTCATTAAAGCCTTGACTATATACACTATTAAAGTTATAAATTCTAAGTACATACAAGCTTTCGAAATAATAATGACTCTCTCAAAACAGTTTTGAACTTCTCGAAGTTCTGAGAGAAATTTCATTAAATCTATATTGGTAAGTGAAGCAACTAATTACTAATGTTAAAAGTTGAAAGTAGATTTCATTATAAATACGTCAGCAGTTCAAAAGAAATAGCAAAATTCAATTTAAAGGGTGTCATTATTACTGCAAACGATTGTACATAACATAATATGTATGAACCAATCATCTTCGATGGGAGGAGCTTTCAAAATTATATATCCAAATTCATGTCATTTTAGTACCTAATATTGCGCCATCTATTAGCAAATAGCCCAAGTGTAAACGTACTTTTTGAGATCGTTTCCCATCACGCGAGAGTTGGTTTTCCATTCAGGGCAACAAGCTCTCCCATTAGATTGACTAGTCTTAGTGTATATAGTCAAGGCTAAGGCTATACTTTATATAAACACTGGTAGAATGTCCTGCATCATGTAAAGCAGTCATTCTTGCTCGGGTAAACGTAGAAATTTCATCGTCCTGCAGCGGCGTGCAGAAAGGGCCCGCAGGGGGCCCCTGCTCAGCCTCGACCTCGACTACCTCCAGCAAGCTTTTTACATAGTAATAAAATAACTATTAATTTTGTAGCGGCGAAATATGTCTATACCTCATAATTTTCCAAAATCAAATTAAATATATTTTGCCTTATCAGTACCTATTACCATTGTATACAATGCTATTACCAAATAGTTAATAAATATGTTGCTTTACACACAAGAAAATAGTTTTTTTCTATATTTAAAAAAGTCTGAAATGCGATTCAAATCATAATAATATTTTTAGAGTTAATGTGTTTTATTTGTTTATTTTTGTTATATTAAAAGGATTATTTTTGTGTTAGTTATAAATGTTTTATTTTTGTTACAATTTTGTGTTAGTAATGTTTATTAAATAAAGTTATAATGTTATGTTCTGTAATTTTCCAAACCTAAACCAGAACTCATATTGGCCATATACTATCGCTGGAATTTGGTACGTTTATGACGCTATGAAATATGAATTTTATTAATTAGAATTCTTATTCTTCAAAGTCGAAAGAAAAAAACTCAAAATATAAAGGTGAGGTCACACCAAATTTTCTCTATCTATAAACCGATTTGAAATATCACCGCAAACAGTAGTTTCGTTATCACCCAGTAGGCAGTATATTATTTTTTTTTTTTGATGTAGAAGGGGGCACCTTGAAAAAAATTGCGGGGGGCCCCCGAAGACCTTGGCACGCCACTGCCGTCCTGGAATTATAGTGTATAAAAATTTAAAGCAACACTTGGCTGAATATACTATCAAACTGACTAGATTTGTAAAAATATTGGTAATAAAGTAAAGGTTCACGGTCTGCACTTTTTGATTGTCATTTTTGCTGCCTAAGTACATGCACTTTTTTACCACATTAAGAAAATCCGTTAGGTTTAATCAAATCATTTTATATACAGGAGGTCCAAAACTTTTGACGTTGGGTGTACATATAGATTGTTTAGAACGCATTCAAGACGTATCCTAAAGTTCTTATGTTATAAAGAGGACGGGGTTTATCCAAATATTGGATATCCTTGTAGGTACTGTAGTTTCCTTGTCAAAGGAGTGTTTTTGTAGTGGCTTCTTATAATGATGTTATCATTCTAGCATGAAATGACTCTTGTTTATTGTTACAAATTTTAAAACTTTTATTCTATGATACTTACCAATACGTTACAAGCTCCTAATAATTGCGGATGAAAAGCTGTAATAAATATTTTTTTACTAATTCTATTACTGTTATTTTCGTCACAAATCTATTGTTATCACAATAGGTTCTGGGTATGTTATTGTTTTTCAGTATAATTGATGTTGTAATTGTTTTAGTTATAGATCTGAGGATGGTTTTGTAATAAAAAAATGAAACTTAATGTTTAACTCATATGATAAGAACATGTATTTTATACCTTGACTGAAGTTCCCATTATAATGTATTATTAGTAATATAAAACAAGACAATTTTTTCTATGGCCCATGGGAATTTTTGAATTTCAAAGGTCATATTTTGAAGTCAAATTTGGTTCTGTCAAGTCAGAATTAGTTCAAAATTTTAGGACACTAAATATTTATTTATTTATTTATTTTTATTTATTTACTAACGGATTAACCCCTTTTAAATTAAGAAAACATTTATAAGCAATACACTAGCTTAGGAACAATTAACCATACCAGCAAAACAATGGTACAATCCTTAATACCACAAATAATACATTTAATAAACTACAATTGAATACACCACAACTAACGCACAAAGTATGTCAACAACAATAAACACAACTGAAATACATCATCCATATTTAGAATATTGTTTTGTGGTTCTTCGTAAAAGTTTACCCTGTATATTTGTGTACTACTTCATACAATTCTTGATGGCTTCTGCATTGCAATGAAATTCAACTAACACATCTTTGTAATCAATTATTCTGTATTATTTTGGCCATTAAAGCCAATATATTTTTTTGGCAATTCCATTCCGAATGAGTAGTACAATAATTTCCTTTTGTAATTTTCAATAGTAAAGTTTTGTAATACTATTTGTAAGAGCCATCTTTCACATCAATTCTTCGACCATTAATATCAATATCTACAGTATTTTTTCTGTACGACTATTGTTTACCATAATAACATGTTCAAAATTGTTTGCATTTTTTGCAGAAAATTGTGCAAAAATTCAGTCGTAACGAAGAAAAGAAGGCAGACGACGACATCGCCGTGAGAACGTTCGCCATACTAGACAGGCAAATCCACCTGAAATTCCATTACGGTAAAGGTCACGTGACTGCTTCGACGAGGACTTTTATCAAACCGCCCCTCGCTGAAATGGGCCAAGGAATGGTCTTCAGACCACAATTAACTTACGGGTATCAAGCAGAAATCGGATCTAAACCACCTAGACACCAAAAATTGTTCGCTCTGTTCGAGGAACAGTTGCGAGAAGAAGAAATCGTCATCAGTAATATCAGAGAAATCGAAAATCAGGTAAATTTCATATTTGGATAAGTGAAATAGGTGTCTCAAAAAATTTGAATAAGTTCCGATCTAAAATGAAGCCTATCATACTTTATAAAACAATCGTTTGTGTAGCGCATCGTAACAAGTTTATGGTCTACAATAATGCCTTCTCGAGAAGCAATATAGACCATGTATTTAGTTTAAAACCAAGGCTTAAAAATACCTGAAATATGGAAATTACTGACATACATGATGTCCCTTTAATTATACACATAGTATTGCCATCTTCTCTTGCTTTTTCTTGATCTTGTCTTGGTCTCGGAAGACAAAAGCTTCAATCCAAAGTACTTGCGAGACATTTCATATTCACTTGAAATATTTTTGGGAGTACACAACAAATCACAATTGCGCGTTGAATAGTTATGAAAATGAGAATATTTTACTAAAGAAGGAATATTTTCAGTAATAATATAACAAGAGAGTGAGAATAAATTGAAAATAATTTGACAGATTTTTTGAAAACTTTTGGAAATTTGGAAATAGCCACTCGAGCCCTGCGGGCTCTCGTGACTATTGCCTGGCAACAAGTTTAAACAAAATCTGTCAAATTATTTTCTAATTTATGGAACTCGCGAGTTATATTTGACTAGATTATTTTTGTTATTCACAAATTTTGACAATAAAAAAGATCAATACTGCATCAGAAAAGGTACTAAACCGATGATTTTCACCCATTTTATATATCGCGTTGACACAATTAGGTAATTATTTTGACAACTATCTGACACTTGCTAGGCAAATAAAAACCACAGTGATTATTCCCGAGAATAATCACAAGAGATTTATTCCCACTATAATAATGACATAATTGATTGAAACTTACCCTTGTGACAAATAAAGAAGCATTTCATTGGTTTTAAGAAACGTCAAAAATACAGTCTTTGATATACAGTGCTTTCGAAGAGTAACGAATAAATTCATTATTTTTGAAATTGAGAAGTTGTCGAAAAAATACCCTGGCACGCCGATTTTGTTTTTAAAATAGGCACTTTTTGACATACGACCCACATTTGTGACGTCATCGTTGTTCGAGATATGACGTCAGCGACAATTTTTTTAATAGCAACTCCCAATTTTGACCATGCCATTTGAAAGAGCGTGTCATGCTATAATACATACATCATGAAAAATTATGGTGTTACATAACAAAAATTTCAAGAAAATAATGTTTGAAGATTTTATAATTTAATTTTCACATTACTGAAAATGATTGTGTAAAAAATCGACTAAATTAAATGTTCAAATTGTGCACCGTTGGCAGGTTGACAGTAGCCATGACGATAAATAAATTATTTTTGGACATTATCAATAACTTCAGGAGCTATACCTCTCGTGTATCTCGTGACAAATTCTTGCTTTTAAATCTTCTAAATTAACCGGTTTAGTAACGTATACTTTGCTTTTTAAGTATCCCCACAATAAATAATCTAGGGGTGTTAAATCAGGAGATCTGGCTGGCCACTCAATCGGCCCCCTTCTCCCTATCCAACGATTCGGGAACAGCTCATCTAAATAAGCACGGACATGTGTTGTATAATGGGGAGGTGCACAGTATTGTGAAAATTAAATTTTAAAATATTTAAACAGTATTTTTTAAAATTTTTCTTAACCAATTTATTTAGTATGCACCCAGCATATTGTTAGTTTAGCTACGGGTAACAAATTATAACAAATAATAAATTCATAATATCTTTGCTTATAGTTTTGACGAGTATTACTAATAATTCAAATTTTGCTTAGAAATTATAAATATTAAATTAACTTATTTTAAAAAAATAAATTGGTAGAAATAGAAATGTATTTGAATGTATGTGAACAACAAATATTGAAGATAATAATTAAACATAAAAAATGACGTAACTTTTATTAATTTCAAAAATTACTGTTTAAAGTGAGCACATTTAATATTTGGTAAATAGACAGTATATATATAACCAATTTATTACAAATTTTGTTGATATATTTGGTAGTCGAAATAAGACATTTGTTTCTGTTTGATATGGTTATCTACTCTTCATTCGAAATGAAGAAAAATTATCTTATGCAGATATACATATAATAATTATGCTTATAATTGTAAATGTACATTTCCTTATTTGTTTTTTTCCAATTCCAAGATAGCAGAATTCCTACTCCAAAGATCGCACGAATTAGCATTTCCGAAGCTGGACGTATCCCTTTTCAACAAAGAGCAAAATATAGAGTACAGAACTGCCATGTTAGAAAAGGAGGAACAGCAGAGAATGTACAAGGAAAAGGAAGTGGAGGAAGAGATAAACTATCTGGCCCCTTATCTAGTCCGAGTGAAATATATCGAAAATTTGACGTTTCAGCAAGCTTTAGAAATAAAGTACAAGTGCCTTGAAGATTTCAAGCGCAAGTTGGTTAATAGAGCTAACGTTATCCAGAAGACATTTGAAAGGGTAAGTAACTTGGTGACATAAAACATCTAAATCTTAAACTCATAAACATTAGAATTGATACTTGTCTGGTGTTTGCCAATGCATTGTTATTGCTCCAATCTCAAACACCTTGGGTTTGTTAGACCTTCTACCTCTCGATAAAATTGCTGATGACTATCTTGAAAATAAGACTATCGGGTGGTTTTAATATCCATATCAGTATACTACATTTTATGTTGATTCAAATAGATGAGCTCAGGTTAAGACACTCAAATCAGTATTAATTGACAGAGCTATCTTAACTTAAATGAGGAAGTAAGTAGATAAGAATATAATATGTATTTTTGATAATTTGAAGAGCAATAGGTGTGAGCATTAGATCCTATTCTCACAACATCTGGCACTGAATTAGCATCTCGAAAAACGTACTAATCGTCAGTATACATATACTAATTATGATGAAAATGAGTTTACATTAATTGCATCATTAACATGAATAATAAAGGACCTAAGTGGAACCCTTGAAGGACTCTCGATGTTACTCATAAAAAAAATATTGATCCACCTAACAGCTTGATATCTAATTGAGAGAAACCAGCTGAGTAGAAACCCGTTCTTTAATTTCAGCAAGTTTATGTATTATAATACGATGAAAAAGAATGCTAACGAAGACAAGGAGCATCACTATTTTTCAGTTTCATCCCTCCATCATTTTCTGCATTTGGCAGATTTATAATAGACAATTTTGATACTGAAATATAGTAATGTTTATCTGTCAAGATAAATAAAGTAACATGTTGTACTCTTTTTCAAAGAATAAATAAAACACGTCAAAATAAACAATTTCCGATCACTTAACTTATGCAACTGTTCACAATGTACTAATAGGATCAAGTTCAATAAAATCCGATGTAGTCAACGGCGCGGGCTCCAGTGCGGACAAGTCTCGTCGAGGATAAATTATTCAATGGCACTGTTTTTTAAAAATGCCTCATCAAGAAAGAGCAGATGTTCTATGAACATGGTATGTGTGTGTACTGAACATTCATTGTTGTTGTTGTTGACACCACCTATCTTCAACAACAATTTTTGTTGTATTTCATGTATCATGCTGATAAAATTGCTTATACTATTGGCTCGCAAGCCATAATTTTCACTGCCGTTTAAAAGCATGCTTATTATCTTGTAGAAATAATTTCGAAAAATGATTGTGCAATTATCTTATATCGATTTATGGTAATGAGTCTAGTTCTAGCACTTTCTAACTTAGAGCTCTTAAGAAAGTATTTAAAAATATATATTTCGACTGGCAAAAACATTGAAAGGTGGCATCCTTGAAATTGCAAGGCACTACACGCGACAGGGTCAGTTTCAAAATGTTTCTTCAATTTGATATTTTTTCTTACTTGAAAGTATAACATTTTATACCAGAGGTTTTTTAATCAAAATTACTTATTTTCATGTATCGATTCTCCTACCTGTTGTATCTAAAAAAGGTATACCTTGTTGAAGTCGTTAGGAGTAACAGTTTTCGAAATAATCCTATTTGAAATATTCAGTGCACCGATTGAAAACTGTTATCGTTTCAGGTAAAGTGCCTTTTCTACTGAAAATACAGCAAAATTTTACTTGAAAAAGTTGTTTAGAACGGTAAATTATATGGGGACGTGCTAAATTTCAAGATCGAAGTTTGGAAGGCCTAGGTAACCAGCGATGTTGGATGGCATCTTACCCCCTTTATAGAATAAGAAAAACCGATCGTGAGAGGTATATCTAGGACGCAAAATGGCATAACTTCGATAGATATCGACATATTTAATTGTTTCTTCACCACAAATTGTCTTGAACCATTGGTTTTCGTGTTTGATATGATAATAATAAGCACATCCCCTTTGTCTTCTATATCGTGGAACGTTATATTTGTTAGTTCTTCGCAGCAAGAGGCACCGGTAATTCCAAGTATTGTAGCTACTTTGGTCATAAAATATATATTGTCTGGGGCAGTTAAGAGAAACAAATTTATTTCCTTTCTTTCTAATTTTGTGGGCTTGTAACCGATTGTAATCAACATTTGATTTCTTCAAATGGCTTGAGGTATTTTCCAATATCAATGTCCTTCTTTGAAGCATAGTTTCAACATCGAATACTTCGACGATAGAGTTGACGGAGCCAAAGATACCTCTTCTTTTAAAGATGACGTGTTTTCCATGCATGAAAAATAAATCAAACTCAACCTTCAAACTGTACCAATTGAGAGTTTTGAAAGCATATATAAAAATTTATCAAAACTGCACGAAGTTATGGAAATAACAATTTTTATCGGTGGTTACTTGTGCCCAGCGTAATTCCGCGTCGCAGGAGCTTTACTGCTATTTTCTGTTTAGGCGGTAAGCTGCATCGAGCGGTAGATACTTATAAGCACATTGAGAAAAATCTAACACAAAGCAGCATCCGTTGAATTGCGTTGGACACAAGCACTGTCATAACAATGCGATAGGCATACTGTATAATGTAATAAATACCGTGCGGTAAAGTGTCGCTTTCGCCACGAAAGTACACTTTTCCGCATGATCGTAGGAAAATAATATAAATAAATAAATAGTTATTTATGCAACAAGTACAAAAAGTAAGTAGTGTTGTCCTACTCGGCTTGACGGCCTCGTTTAACAATTTCACGTCACGTGTAATAAGCACTTTTTGTGCGAGTTCCATACAATATTTTTTTACGTTCATGCAAAAACCAGAAAATGATATTTAGATGACACTAAGTCTAGGAAAATGTGACGTCGATTTGAACGTTTACGTTTGTCATGATGACAAAACGCTGTAGTAGAATGATAGATGAATGCAATAAACATTTTATTGCACTAGTGCAATAAAGAGCCACTTTTTCCACTAAATATAGTTCAATAAAGTATTGTTTTTTTCATGAACGTAGAAAATAGTTATTTATGCAACAAGTACAAAAAGTAAGTGTTTATTGCACGCGACGTGAAATTGTCCAACGAGGCCGTCAGACCGAGTAGGACAACACGTCGAGTGCTATAAGCACTTTTTGTACGAGTTGCATACAATATTTTTTCTACGTTCATGCAAAAACCAAAAAATGATATTTAGATGACACTAAGTCTAGGAGGAAAATGTGACATTGATTTGAACGGTTATGTTTATCATGATGACAAAACGCTGTAGTAGAATGACAGATGAATGCTATAAACATTTTATTGCACTAGTGCAATAGAGAACCACTTTTTCCACTAAATATAGTTCAATAAAGTTTTGTTTTTTGCATGAACGTAGAAAAAAAAAATTATATTTTTTTATTTTAGATGAGTGAACAGTTGACCACTGAACAGTCCTGGTACACGATTCATCACGATTCCCTAAGTTCAGAAGAAGAAGCTCGATACTTCGAAAAAGTGAATAATATAATTTTTTATTTGAGAACATTGGAAATTCGATTGAATAAACTTAAAGAAGGCTCCTCGGCCAGGTAAATGTTTACAAAATGAAATCATTAATTGAGAGATTTCACATTTTCTAAAATACGTTCAATATGAAATAATTACCTACCCTTGTAAAATCTTTCTTTTTTTTTGTCGAAGTAATTTTTTATTTATAGGTATTAAAAATGAGCATTCAACAAGTGAAGATTCATTTTTTGGCTGTAGTCAGATTTCAGAAAGTATTATTTTGGTTTTTTTTAGGAAATATCGTATGATGAGTTCTTATTTAGAATGTTCTAAAATGTACTGAATTTTGTTGTAAAATACAGCAATAAATTGGTAGATACAAGTGACACTGCCCAAGCAACTGACAAGTACGAATATTTTTATTGTAAAATCCTGAAAAATCTTGAAAACCTCAAGAAATATACAGGGTGTATACAGAACTTGTCTAAAAAAACTCTGACAAATACTGTTTTGTAAAAGAAAAATCAAAAGGGGTAGCTTAAAAATAATTTAAAAATACACTTCTGCACGGCACTGGAAACTGGTTCATCGTAAAACCTGATAAGTCAAAGCATGCAATCGGCGACCGGTCAGAGATATTTAAAAAATAAATCACATTTTGTAACACCTACTTTATACAGCAAATTTAACCGATTTTGCTGCTATTATTAGAAGTTAATAGAATTTATTTGCGGTTTTAATTAATAAAATAGTTTGACATACCTGATGTTCCAACAATAAAACTTTCAGTCCATCTTACCCAGTTTCTACAAACTAACACAAATGTTTCTGCTTCTTGTCGGTTTTGAACACGCAAGTTATTGGCAGCTATGATACGTTTGCGTAAATCTTTAATCGACTTCCACAAAAAGAATTTAAAGTCGTGGCGGCCATGGTATCGGACATCCTCATTCAATCTCTTGGTACCTTTTATTGCTTGAACACGCCGTACATGGTTGGGCCTTGTGTATGATACGCCACACTGCTGCAATACGTCGTTGACGTCCTGGACGTCGATTTCAAATTTCCCCTGTCACGCCCGCGTTGCAGCTGCACAATGCGTTACAGTAGCTGCATTTAGCACACTTGAAAAACTAATGTAAACACTCGCATCTCAAAGACATTAATACTATAAGAATTTCGATAATATCGAATTTCAATATTCGGAATCGCCTGGCTACACTACAGTAGCCCAGCGATGTAAAAGTGAAAAATACTACATATGATGAATGATATATCATTCGATAAAAAATCTGGTTCTTTTTTCATAAGAGTTCATCTCCAAATTTTTGACGGCCCTGTAGGTATATTTCTCATACATTATGCATTTTCAGATATAGGTAACAATTTCTAGATTATCATTGATGCAGAAATTGAAATTTTACTTTTTTCTTAAGACTTTAAATAATTCAAACAAGCAACAAACAGTCTCAAACTATACTTGACTTCCAAAATTGTAGAGAGTGACTAATCGCTAGCTTGTAGACTATGGCGACGGGCGAAGCGTGCGGGGAGCAACATTTTATAGGCGTACTAAATTTGAATGCGATCAGATATAAAAAATATACAAAAATGACGAAAATAATTGCATTACATAACATCCATTGCTTTTAGAGTAGAAGCAGTGATATAACAGTTTTTACCAATTTTGAGGCGTTAGATAATAAAAATAATAAGAATATTTCAAAATTTAAAGTTTTTATCTTGTATTATCAATTACCCAAGGTCGAAAATAATAGATAGTGACTAATTCACAACACAGATATGAGAACGGAAGATACGTGTGGTATGATTACCTAAGCGTGCCACTTGAGAAGAGTTAAAGCACACAACATTATCAAAAATAAGTTGACGTCCCGTCGGCTGAACCTAGCACATTAACAATTTACTTTAAATGTGCCACCTGTGTCATCCTCTCTACAAATTAGAATGCCGTCCTTTTGGATGGCGATTGCCCACCACCACCCACTTACACCTACCTGATGAGCACTCTGTGGATATCACACTTAAGCCTTGTCCTCATGAACGCGAAATTCACGGACTTTTGCACGAATTTTGCAACTTCTGTTTTAATTATTTATGGCGAGAAAATCTCAACTTTTGACAATTGCAATTTGCGAAACTGTCAAACACTACAAATATTATTTCCCCTTCTACCATGGCAGTTTCATGATGAAAATGATAGATAATGTTATAGGTAGTTGACAAAATTTGTTACAAATAGAGATTTTTTCAGCATTAAATAAATCGCGCAAATATTTGCGAATTCCGCATTCAAAAGGACAAATGGCTTTAGAACACATACACACTATTTACTATTGGTTACTAGCACTGTCACTATAACCACAAAACTAGAAAAAATATAGACTGTGCCAGTGTCATATTGCCAGCGACCGCAAATTCATGGCTGCCCTAGAAGGTACAGAATCGCTAAAACTTGGTTTTTATGCCAATTTACGTTGGTTGTATTGTAGCATGAAGTTCATTTGTTTACTGTGATTGGTCACATTAATGTCACATTCTTTAATGACATTTAAAATGACAGCAAGTTAGTTAATTTCATATTGCAATGCAGCCATCATATTTGCACAACCGCCAACATAAAGCAAATAAAATATCCATTTTCATTTTGTAAGATATAGCAATATTTTTTTTTTGGAAAACTCATTTTAAAAATACAATCTTCCTTCCGTGAGTTGCCATCACTTTCCATTTCACAGTTGTACTTCTTTACCACTTTTTTTATTTGCACACATATGCTATTCACGTACAATTTTGTCAGTGAAATATATATTTCAACATCACTTACACTCACATTTTGACCTCGCGCTCTAAACTCTTCATACATGTCATCATCCGATATTCCTCATTTCGATCAAATCACTAATAAAATTAATTACATTCATAATTACACTAGCGAAGATATACCCGAAATGTTGCCCGCCCGAACGATATACCCGCCCATGATAGCGCTGGAGATGAAACAGTTGGATCCGACAATTCGTCGCAGCCAATCAAAAAACAGCAGCACATGCGTACTAACGTGTCTAACTGCAGCGTATACGTAGCAGAAGCTGTGTAATCGAGTAAGCTCTCAGAGATATGCACACGATTTTGTAGGAAAAATATACGGGGAGCATGTATATTTCTTTGTGTTGACTGCTATAAATTGTGAGCAGGTTTATAACATTAGTCACTCTCTACAATTTTGGAAGTCTACTATAGTCCCTGACTCTTGTGGAAACAAACATGTAGGCATCTAATTTTTGTTATAGGTACCAAGAAATTTTGAGGTGTTGCATCTTTTATATTTAATAGCTATTTCCAAAATACGACACTAAGTGTTTCATTTTTTCGCTTATATATTACCAATTTCAATAGGCCAAAGCTTTTATTTCAGAACACCCTGTTTTTGCTTGCTCCAAGTTATGTAATATTAAATTCTTTTTTCTCTGGTTTTTCGTTAAATCATATTATTTGTGAACTTAAATACATAGTCAACTTAAATGATTGCATGCATTTAATATTTATTTTATTTTAATTAAATTCTTAAATTATATTTTTAAAATTTTGTAATATTACTGTAAAGTTTTAATCACAATACGTAAAACTTTTTAAAAACGAAGAAAATCTCAAAACACAAAAAATAATAAATTTAAACACGACAATGTCTATATTAGGAAAAAATAATATAATTTTGAACTATTTGGAACAAAAATATACAGATTATGTTCTATTTGAAATTGGTAAAATGTTACCAGAAAAATGGAACACATGTAGTTCAGAGTGAGCTCCTTTTCAAATGTAATCTATAAATATCTGAACAGATTTCAATCATTTAGGTAGATATTAATTTTAAGACAATTTATAAATATGTTAGCTGATGTGCTTTTAGTTGTACATAACACGTTTACATCATTATATAATTAACGCTTTTTTAAATATAATTTTCTCATTTTTCAGATCTCAAGCGATGCAGACATATTTGAACAATCATCCAGTATTGACATCTGTTTTATCTTAATCATGCTAGTGTATATATATTTTTACATAATTTTATGAAATGACAAATTTTACAAACAATAAAAGTACAAATAAAATATGTATGTATGTTTTAATTGTCATAAACAAAATCTTTCATTCTCCTTCTTTTTACTCGTTACCTCATAGAGTTTATAATAGTAATTGTTACAGAAATGATGTAAATATTAAGTATTCATTTTTACAATTACTTATTGAAAAAATTTGACTTGAAATGTAAAATGTAAAGCAAACTGATATACGAGTATGTATATGTTTTGTTGTTACATTGTTGCATGTTAGATAAGTTTCTCTTGAAAAAATAGTAGAGGTAATTCATAAAACGTGTTTTTATTTACGTTATGTCAAGATGCAGTGTTACAGTTGTTACTCTCAAAAGGGTTTTCTTAATTATCTTGAAATAGGTTCAAGATAAATTTTTATAGGAATATTGTGTCTTAAAAAAAAACATGTAAATTGTTTTTTCTTTAACGGCAGAGAATGGATGTGGGTGTAATTGAAAGAAAACTATATTAAAAGTCAATATTTTAATTATATTTGTATGTGTAAGCGACTTTGTAACTCAAAAAGTTTTTTTCTAAAAAAGTGAAGATAAAGTTCCGTGCTCACACAAAATGGCGGAAATAAATTTTAAAATAAAATATTGACATGAAAAAAGTATGATTAAGTACAATTATTAGTTGTCTCAAGATAGTAAGATTTTCTTAACATTTTAGTAATTTTTGGCATAAACTAAATTCTTTTCACACAGACTGATTATACGGCATCATGCCATATATCTAAATGGAATACCGGTACCAAATATCTGTAGCAAACACTCATAGACATATAAGATTTTTTTTTGAAATCATTTTGTATAACAGGGTTTACTTTACTCTTCGATTTCTCAACAAATATGTCCATGTCAGCATGGTTTCATGAAAATGAGATCAACAACCAACAACAACCTGACCGTTCTATCTCGGTATGCATTGGAAGCGGTGGAAGCGCAGTTCAATTTTATACCGGGTGACAACGGAAAGTGGGAACAACCTGTAACTTTTTTATGACTGCTGATAAAAATTTTAAATTTGGTGGATTTATACTAGATGGCGCCATGAATTCTTTGAGGTCATTTCGGATTTTATAACATTTCCGGTTTGACCGGAAATGACAGTAAATTTATATTTTTAAATGGGGCACCCTGTATTTTTTGATATTTTTGGAATCAGCGGATCATTTTACGTATGGCAGGACCAATTTTCTGACTCATTTTCTGGATTAAGTATATTTTTTTAATTTTTAAAAATAAAACTAGAAGGCCGCGACTGGCAGAAATTGTTTTCTTTTTTGTTTGTAATTATGGGAAAAATTCTAAATTTGAATATTTTTGTACATTATTTTAGTTATTACCACTATAAATTTCGATTTATTGTTTTCTTTAAAAACTCATTTTTTTTTCAAATGTAAAGAGGGTGGGCCTTATTGATTTTTTAATCAAGGATTTTTTTCTGAATTTTGTGGTACAACAATTTTTAAAATCCGTCAAGAAAAGAAAAAAGAAAACAATTTCTGCCAGTCGCGGCCTTCTGGTTTTATTTTTAAAAATTAAAAAAAATTACTTAATCCAGAAAATGTGTCAGAAAATTGGTCCTGCCATACGTAAAATGACCCGCTGATTCCAAAAATGTAAAAAATACAGGGTGTCCCAATAAAAATATAAATTTATGATCATTTCCGGTCAAACCGGAAATGTCATGAAATCCGAAATGACCTCAAAGAATTCATGGCACCATCCCAATTTCAAATTATTATCAGCAGTCATAAAAAAGTTACAGCGTGTTCCCACTTTCCGTTGTCACCCGGTTGCCTTTGCCAATGCATTTGACAGAATTAATCATAATATTTTCTTGCAAAAACTTTACAGCTTTGGTTTCGATTCTAATTCAGCCTTACTATTACAGTTATATTTATCGGAAAGACAACATTATGTTTCTTATAATGGTTGAGTCTGTCATATATTTGGCGAAGTCGGGAGTACCTCAAGGTTCGAAACGGTCATTCCTAATAAAAAAAGTATAGAAATATTTGTTATAAAAAGGTTTGTTTTTCTGCTACACTTCAATAATTGTAGAAAAGCACGGTTAAATTAAAAAATATTAAAAAATTAATTAACACAAATATTGTAATACTTGGTATATAGGTATGTTTGTTTCAATCGACTCAAAATCACGTATTCTATCACCTTCTAAAATGATTGTAATCATCTGCAAGACACCCTGTATAATTATAAGTAAATTATTCATGGCCAAACTTTTTTAGATTCTTTTTCTTTAAATTTTTGAAATGAAAAAAATCTAAAAAATTCTGGCCATAAAAAAGATTTCTAATATTTCGTTATTGTTGCTTACATTCTGAATGAATTTACTTATAATTATAACTGGCAGAACAAAACTTTTCCTCATATCTAGAACTCTCATTATTTCTAAGATTAAGACCAAAATTTATAATAGGTATGTTAATTTCAAATTAACTGTGTGTAAACTTTAACGTAATGTCCCAATTTTGCCATCAATTTTGTTTTTTTGTAAGATGTTTATATAGATTTGTAGGTTTTTTTAATTATATTATAATTATCAATTTTATCAATTATGAACTTTTTAGATATTTTCCTAAATTAGAAATAATGTATGAGTAGGTTCTATTATTTATTAATGTATTTTTTATCTTCAAGCATTTCCAGTGCAGTGTATTTCCTGCCTCCTAGATTTTTAAACTCAAACGAATGCTTATTGAACTTTAAATTTGGATAGAATGTATTTTACATTATAATTTGATGGAATTTGAGTATCTACTAAGGGAATACATTATGTATTACAATGTAACATGACCAATTTCTTGATCACCAAAAGTTAAACGACAAGAGTTATACCGACAAACTTATTTTAACTATAATAAAATTTTAAAAATGGTTGTACAGTATTAAAGTCTGTAAACAATAAGTATCTAACCGGTGTGTAAACTGGCAGCCAAAGTTAGCAGCTAAATTGGCGGAAATGCCCGAATGAACATAGGCGTTCGTCTATTGCGCACACTATAAGAAGAATTAATATTACTATTATAGTCTACCAATGTAATATGGCAAAATACACCTGAAATGTACTGAGACATTTTCAAAGGGTTGTTTTCCTAATTCAAGTATTACATATTCGTCGGTAAACTACTCATGCCATTAGATTGAAAATTAGATATAATTTTTGCACTAATTGAATTAAGTGCACGGTCATATGACTGGCTCTACAGAAGTTTCGGGGTAGTTCAGCTATCATCCTCAAGAACGTAGATATTATTTTTGTCTAAACGACACACCCTGTCAAGCTCAAATTTTAGTATAGCATACCTCTTTAACTACTTGAATAATATATAGGGCCAAATTGACTGGCGCTATAGAAGTTTCTGGGGAAGTTCGGCTATCATCCCCAACAATGTAGATATTATTTATGTCTAAACGACACACCCTGTCATGCTCAAATTTTAGTATAGCATACCTCTTTAACTACTTGAATGATATATAGGGCCAAATTGACTGGCGCTACAGAAGTTTCTGGGTGGTTAGGTTATCATCCCCAACAGCGTAGATATTTTTTATCTAAACGACACACCCCGTCAAGCTCAAATTTTAGTATGGCATACCTCTTTAACTACTTGAATGATATGTAGGGCCAAATTGACTGGCGCTACAGAAGTTTCGGGGTAGCACGGCTATCATTTCCAACAATGTAGATATTATTTTCGTCTAAACGACACACCCTGTTAAGCTCAAATTTTGGTATGGTATACCGCTTTCACTACTTGAATAATATATAGGGCCAAATTGACTGGCGCTACAGAAGTTTCTGGGTGGTTAGGTTATCATCCCCAACAGCGTAGATATTATTTTTATGTAAAGGACACATCCTGTCAAGTTCAAATTTTAGTATAAGTCACCTCTTTAACTACTTGAATGATATGTAGGGCCAAATTTACTGGCGCTACAGAAGTTTCAGGTAGTTCGGCTATCATCCCCAACAACGTAGATGTTATTTTTGTCTAAACGACACACCCTGTCAAGCTCAAATTTTAGTATAGTTTACCTCTTTAACTACTTGACTGATATGCCGGACCAAATTGGCTGGCGCTACAAAACTTTCGGGGTGGTACGGCTATCATCCCCAACAGCGTAGATATTATTTTTATCTAAACGACACACCCTGTCATGCTCAAATTTTAGTATAGCATACCTCTTTAACTACTTGAATATAGGGCCAAATTGACTGGCGCTAGAGAAGTTTTAGGGTAGTTCGGCTATCATTCCCAACAATGTAGATATTATTTTTCTCTAAACGACACACACTGTCAAGCTCAAATTTTAGTATATCATACCTCTTTAACTACTTGAATAATATATAGGGCCAAATTGACTGGCGCTACAGGAAGTTTCTGGGTGGTTAGGTTATCATCCCCAACAGCGTAGATATTATTTTTATGTAAAGGACACATCCTGTCAAGTTCAAATTTTAGTATAAGTCACCTCTTTAACTACTTGAATGATATGTAGGGCCAAATTTACTGGCGCTACAGAAGTTTCAGGGTAGTTCGGCTGTCATCCTCAAGAACGTAGATATTATTTTTGTCTAAACGACACATCCTGTCAAGCTCAAATTTTAGTATAGCATACCTCTTTAACTACTTGAATAATATATAGGGCCAAATTGACTGGCGCTACAGAAGTTTCTGGGTGGTTAGGTTATCATCCCCAACAGCGTAGATATTATTTTTATGTAAAGGACACATCCTGTCAAGTTCAAATTTTAGTATAAGTCACCTCTTTAACTACTTGAATGATATGTAGGGCCAAATTTACTGGCGCTACAGAAGTTTCGGGTAGTTCGGCTATCACCCTCAGCAACGTAGATATTATTTTTGTCTAAACGACGCACCCCGTCAAGCTCAAATGTTAGTATAGTATATCTCTTCAACTACTTCAATGATATGTAGGGCCAAATTGATTGACGCTATAAAAGTTTCGGGGTGGGACGGCTATCATTCCCAACATCGTAGATATTATTTTTGTCTAAACGACACACCCTGTCATGCTCAAATTTTAGTATAGCATACCTCTTTAACTACTTGAATGATATATAGGGCCAAATTGACTGGCGCTACAGAAGTTTCTGGGTGGTTAGGTTATCATCCCCAACAGCGTAGATATTATTTTTATCTAAACGACACACCCTGTCATGCTCAAATTTTAGTATAGCATACCTCTTTAACTACTTGAATAATATATAGGGCCAAATTGACTGGCGCTATAGAAGTTTCGGGAAGTTCGGCTATCATCCCCAACAATGTAGATATTATTTATGTCTAAACGACACACCCTGTCAAGCTCAAATATTAGTATAGCATACCTCTTTAACTCTTGAATAATATATAGGGCCAAATTGACTGGCGCTACAGAAGTTTCTGGGTGGTTAGGTTATCATCCCCAATAGCGTAGATATTATTTTTATGTAAAGGACACAGCCTGTCAAGTTCAAATTTTGGTATGGTATATCTCTGTAACTACTTGAATGATATGTAGGGCCAAATTGACTGGCGCTACAGAGGTTTCGGGGTAGCACGGCTATCATTTCCAACAATGTAGATATTATTTTCGTCTAAACGACACACCCTGTTAAGCTCAAATTTTAGTATAGCATACTACTTGAGTGATATATAGGGCCAAATTGACTGGTGCTACAGAAGGTTCGGGGTAGTTTGGCTATCATCTCCAACAATGTAGATATTATTTTTGTCTAAATGACGCACCCTGTCAGGCTCAAATTTTATTAGAGCATACCTCTTTAACTACTTCAATGATATGTAGGGCCAAATTGATTGGCGCTATAAAAGTTTCGGGGTGGGACGGCCATCATCCCCAACATCGTATATATTATTTTTGTCTAAACGACACACCCTGTCAAGCTCCAAATTTTAGTATAGCATACCTCTTTAACTACTTGAATATAGGGCCAAATTGACTGGCGCTATAGAAGTTTCGGGAAGTTCGGCTATCATCCCCAACAATGTAGATATTATTTATGTCTAAATGACACACCCTGTCAAGCTCAAATTTTAGTATAGCATACCTCTTTAACTACTTGAATAATATATAGGGCCAAATTGACTGGCGCTACAGAAGTTTCTGGGTGGTTAGGTTATCATCCCCAACAGCGTAGATATTATTTTTATGTAAAGGACACATCCTGTCAAGTTCAAATTTTAGTATAAGTCACCTCTTTAACTACTTGAATGATATGTAGGGCCAAATTTACTGGCGCTACAGAAGTTTCGGGTAGTTCGGCTATCATCCTCAAGAACGTAGATATTATTTTTGTCTAAACGACACATCCTGTCAAGCTCAAATTTTAGTATAGCATACCTCTTTAACTACTTGAATAATATATAGGGCCAAATTGACTGGCGCTACAGAAGTTTCTGGGTGGTTAGGTTATCATCCCCAACAGCGTAGATATTATTTTTATGTAAAGGACACATCCTGTCAAGTTCAAATTTTAGTATAAGTCACCTCTTTAACTACTTGAATGATATGTAGGGCCAAATTGACTGGCGCTACAGAAGTTTCGGGGTAGTACGGCTATCATCCCCAGCAACGTAGATATTATTTTTGTCTAAACGACACACCCTGTCAAGCTCAAATTTTAGTATAGCATATCTCTTCAACTACTTCAATGATATGTAGGGCCAAATTGATTGACGCTATAAAAGTTTCGGGAAGTTCGGCTATCATCCCCAACAAAGCAGATAGATATTTTTTATCTAAACGACACTCCCTGCCAAGCTCAAATTTTAGTATAGCATACTACTTGAGTGATATATAGGGCCAAATTGACTGGTGCTACAGAAGGTTCGGGGTAGTTTGGCTATCATCTCCAACAATGTAGATATTATTTTTATGTAAAGGACACATCCTGTCAAGTTCAAATTTTAGGATAAGTCACCTCTTTAACTACTTCAATGATATGTAGGGCAAAATTGACTGGCGCTACAGAAGTTTCGGGGTAGTACGGTTATCAACCTCAGCAACGTAGATATTATTTTTGTCTAAACGACGCACCCCGTCAAGCTCAAATGTTAGTATAGTATATCTCTTCAACTACTTCAATGATATGTAGGGCCAAATTGATTGACGCTATAAAAGTTTCGGGGTGGTTAGGTTATCATCCCCAACAGCGTAGATATTATTTTTATCTAAACGACACACCCTGTCATGCTCAAATTTTAGTATAGCATACCTCTTTAACTACTTGAATAATATATAGGGCCAAATTGACTGGCGCTATAGAAGTTTCGGGAAGTTCGGCTATCATCCCCAACAATGTAGATATTATTTATGTCTAAACGACACACCCTGTCAAGCTCAAATATTAGTATAGCATACTTCTTTAACTACTTGAGTGATATATAGGGCCAAATTGACTGGTGCTACAGAAGTTTCTGGGTGGTTAGGTTATCATCCCCAACAGCGTAGATATTATTTTTATGTAAAGGACACATCCTGTCAAGTTCAAATTTTAGTATAAGTCACCTCTTTAACTACTAGAATGATATGTAGGTCCAAATTGAGTGGCGCTACAGAAGTTTCGGGGTGGTTACGTTATTATCCCCAGCAACGTAGATATTATTTTTGTCTAAACGACACACCCCGTCACACTCAAATTTTAGTATGGCATACCTCTTTAACTACTTGAATGATGTATAGGGCCAAATTGACTGACGCTACAGAAGTTTCGGGAAGTTCGGCTATCATCCCCAACAATGTAGATATTATTTATGTCTAAACGACACACCCTGTCATGCTCAAATTTTAGTATAGCATACCTCTTTAACTACTTGAATAATATATAGGGCCAAATTGACTGGCGCTATACAAGTTTGGGAAGTTCGGCTATCATCCCCAACAATGTAGATATTATTTATGTCTAAACGACACACCCTGTCATGCTCAAATTTTAGTATAGCATACCTCTTTAACTACTTGAATGATATATAGGGCCAAATTGACTGGCGCTACAGAAGTTTCTGGGTGGTTAGGTTATCATCCCCAACAGCGTAGATATTATTTTTATGTAAAGGACACATCCTGTCAAGTTCAAATTTTAGGATAAGTCACCTCTTTAACTACTTGAATGATATGTAGGGCCAAATTTACTGGCGCTACAGAAGTTTCGGGGTAGTTCGGCTATCATCCCCAACAACGTAGATGTTATTTTTGTCTAAACGACACACCCTGTCAAGCTCAAATTTTAGTATAGTTTACCTCTTTAACTACTTGACTGATATGCCGGACCAAATTGGCTGGCGCTACAAAACTTTCGGGGTGGTACGGCTATCATCCCCAACAACGTAGATATTATGTTTATCTAAACGACACTCCCTGCCAAGCTCAAATTTTAGTATAGCATACTACTTGAGTGATATATAGGGCCAAATTGACTGGTGCTACAGAAGGTTCGGGGTAGTTTGGCTATCATCTCCAACAATGTAGATATTATTTATGTCTAAACGACACTCCCTGTCAAGCTCAAATTTTAGTATAGCATACTTCTTTAACTACTTGAGTGATATATAGGGCCAAATTGACTGGTGCTACAGAAGGTTCGGGGTAGTTTGGCTATCATCTCCAACAATGTAGATATTATTTTTGTCTAAATGACGCACCCTGTAAATTATGTAGGGCAAAATTGACTGGCGCTACAGAAGTTTCGGGGTAGTACGGTTATCAACCTCAAGAACGTAGATATTATTTTTGTCTAAACGACACACCCCGTCAAGCTCAAATTTTAGTATAGCATACCTCTTTAACTACTTGAATGATATATAGGGCCAAATTGACTGACGCTATAGAAGTTTCAGGGTAGTTCGGCTATCATCCCCAACAATGTAGATATTATTTATGTCTAAACGACACACCCTGTCATGCTCAAATTTTAGTATAGCATACCTCTTTAACTACTTGAATGATATATAGGGCCAAATTGACTGGCGCTACAGAAGTTTCTGGGTGGTTAGGTTATCATCCCCAACAGCGTAGATATTATTTTTATGTAAAGTACACATCCTGTCAAGCTCAATTTTTAATATAGTACACCTCTTTAACTACTTGAATGGCATGTAGGTCCAAATTGACTGGCGCTACAGAAGTTTCGGGGTTAGTTTGGCTATCATTCCCAGCAACGTAGATATTATTTTTGTCTAAACGACAAACCCTGTCAAGCTCAAATTTTAGTATAGCATACCTGTTTAACTACTTGAATGAGATGTAGGGCTAAATTGACTGGCGCTACAAGAGTTTCGGGGTGGTTAGGTTATCATCCCCAACAGCGTAGATATTATTTTTATGTAAAGGACACATCCTGTCAAGTTCAAATTTTAATATAAGATACCTCTTTAACTACTTGAATGATATGTAAAGTCAAATTGACTGGCACTGCAAAAATTTCGAGATGGTTGAGGTGCCATCCCCAATAACATATATGTATATTATTTTTGCGACAACGACAAATTTTGATATGCTAACATTGCTAAGAACGTAGATGTTAATTTTGACTAAACGACATGCTTTGTTAATTTCAAATTTTAGAATTGATTACATAATTAGATGTTTGAAAAATATGCCTTGTCAAATTGACGGCGTTACCCTCAAGTTGGGTAGTTTATATACATGTCTAAAGTATATTGAAGATCTAGGGATTAGTTGAATGAACTAAACATTAGAGAAATGAAATTAATTTTTATTCATATGCATAATAATAATATTTTTATTTGATATTGAACATTAATATATTTGGCAAATAGCACACATGTCATTTTTAACGAAATATTCTTGACTATTATGTTGCTTTATGCAACTGATATGAGTAAATCGCAGGCACTCTAAACACTGCACGTCACAATTGGCTGCTGTATCTCTCGAACAGATTAAACATTTCTGTTTCATATCACTTGATTGTTCAATGAGCAGATGTTTAATTTTCTCTCTATAATTACCCATGTCACAAGAATCGGTGAGAGGTGCATCATTAAGCAATTGTTCAAAATAATATATAATTAAAGGACCGCAGCTATGTCCATCTGTTTGCAATATATGGTCGTAAATGACAGGTTTTAAGTTGTAGTTAATTTTTGATCCTTGGGTATTTCTATTATAATACTCTAAAAATCTTCGATTTTCTTTTTATAAATATCTATGGTATTCATTTCGCCACCAGAAGGATTAATGAAGGAAAATAACTCGTTTGGAATATCTACAATAATCAAACAGAAGTGATTTTGATTTATTAGTACTGGCATTGCCAGCTTCAAATTATGCGTGGATATTTTACTAATCAGGTGGTCGGTATAGTTAATGCTATTTGAACAAATTGTGGTTGATACTTCGACGGGTATGATTTGGAATGTCTTGTTAAAATTTAATAAATTCATGGAAATGTCTATAACATAATTCGTTAACCAATTGGTTCCGTCTATAGATTGGTAGTCGCTAATTAATATTTCTTTAACGTGACAGTCTGGGTTCTCATATACTGCCACTGTATAATCTCTACCGGTTGATGTCTTTTTATAGTATTTTGGATCCGAAACCAATCCGTTATGCAGAAATTTTAAAGGTTTTGACGTTGTCCAATGTTCATAATTTCGGTTTAATACTTTTCAGAGGCAACTAAAGCCGGAAGGCAATAAAACATATAAAAATTTCTTAAATTAGGAAACATTTTCTCCAGAACTTGTTGCTCCTTTCTACTCTAATAATTTTTATGTCTTTGTTGGTGTAAATTATTAAGTCACACCATGGCCGATTTACGATTTCAAGCAACCCTTGAATTTGATAATGGTAATCATGATTCTCTTTTAAATTTCCATGGCTGTCAAGGTATGTGAGATTTACTTCAGCGAGGTTCTTATTTCTTGCCTTATAGGGACATTTTACTTCAATAATTCCGTCTGAATTTATTAATCCGTCAGGAGAGCCACCTAAATAGGGGTAGTTTTTGTGAATGAGCAATCCACAATTTATATAATTACATTTATATTTTTCAACGTACTTTTTAATTGCTCTACTTTCATTTTCTCTTCCATATTTCACTGCTGCTATATTATTTAGTTTGTCTCCACATTTCATATTTTTCAATATATTTTTTTGTAGAATCTGTTCTCGCTTTACATATTCTTCCAAAATTGGAAGCTGTTAAGCGTTTTGTCTTTCCTTGTACCACAGATGAGAATTGCTTTGTCCTCTGGTATTGATTTCTATTTCTCTTCTATCATCTCGATTTAAAATATCTAAGAATGCTAAACATGTCACCGGTGTGAAACTGGCAGCCAAAAGTTAGCAGCTAAATTGGCGGAAATGCCCGAATGAACATAGACGCTCGTCTATTGCGGAAACTTTAAGAATAATTAATATTACTATTATAGTCTACATGACAGAAATGCACCTGAAATGTAGTGAAACATTTTCAAAGGGTTGTTTTCCCTAATTCAAGTATTACATATTCGTCAGTAAACTACTCATGCCATTAGATTGAAAATTAGATATAATTTTTGCACTAATTGAATTAAGTGCACGGCCATATGACTGGCTCTACAGAAGTTTCGGGGTAGTTCAGCTATCATCCTCAAGAACGTAGATATTATTTTTGTCTAAACGTCAAGCTCAAATTTTAGTATACCATACCTCTTTAACTACTTGAATGATATATAGGGTCAAATTTACTGGCGCTACAGAAGTTTCTGGGTGGTTAGGTTATCATCCCCAACAGCGTAGATATTATTTTTATCTAAACGACACACCCTGTCATGCTCAAATTTTAGTATAGCATACCTCTTTAACTTCTAGAATGATATGTTGGGCTAAATTGACTGGCGCTACAAGAGATTCTGGGTGGTTAGGTTATCATCCCCAACAGCGTAGATATTATTTTTATGTAAAGGACACATCCTGTCAAGTTCAAATTTTAGTATAAGTCACCTCTTTAACTACTTGAATGATATGTAGGGCCAAATTTACTGGCGCTACAGAAGTTTCAGGGGTAGTTCGGCTATCATCCTCAAGAACGTAGATATTATTTTTGTCTAAACGACACATCCTGTCAAGCTCAAATTTTAGTATAGCATACCTCTTTAACTACTTGAATGATATATAGGGTCAAATTGACTGGCGCTACAGAAGTTTCTGGGTGGTTAGGTTATCATCCCCAACAGCGTAGATATTATTTTTATGTAAAGGACACATCCTGTCAAGTTCAAATTTTAGTATAAGTCACCTCTTTAACTACTTGAATGATATGTAGGGCCAAATTTACTGGCGCTACAGAAGTTTCGGGGTAGTTCGGCTATCATCCCCAACAACGTAGATGTTATTTTTGTCTAAACGACACACCCTGTCAAGCTCAAATTTTAGTATAGCATACCTCTTTAACTACTTGAATGATATGTAGGGTCATATTGATTGGCGCTACAAAAGTTTCGAGGTGGTTAGGTTATCATCCCCAACAGCGTAGATATTATTTTTATCTAAACGACACCCTGTCATGCTCAAATTTTAGTATAGCATACCTCTTTAACTACTTGAATATAGGGCCAAATTGACTGGCGCTATAGAAGTTTTAGGGTAGTTCGGCTATCATCCCCAACAAAGCAGATATTTTTTTATCTAAACGACACTCCCTGTCAAGCTCAAATTTTAGTATAGCATACTTCTTTAACTACTTGAGTGATATATAGGGCCAAATTGACTGGTGCTACAGAAGGTTCTGGGTGGTTAGGTTATCATCCCCAACAGCGTAGATATTATTTTTATGTAAAGGACACATCCTGTCAAGTTCAAATTTTAGTATAAGTCACCTCTTTAACTACTTGAATGATATGTAGGGCCAAATTTACTGGCGCTACAGAAGTTTCGAGGTAGTTCGGCTATCATCCTCAAGAACGTAGATATTATTTTTGTCTAAACGACACATCCTGTCAAGCTCAAATTTTAGTATAGCATACCTCTTTAACTACTTGAATAATATATAGGGCCAAATTGACTGGCGCTACAGAAGTTTCTGGGTGGTTAGGTTATCATCCCCAACAGCGTAGATATTATTTTTATGTAAAGGACACATCCTGTCAAGTTCAAATTTTAGTATAAGTCACCTCTTTAACTACTTGAATGATATGTAGGGCAAAATTGACTGGCGCTACAGAAGTTTCGGGGTAGTACGGATATCAACCTCAGCAACGTAGATATTATTTTTGTCTAAACGACACACCCTGTCAAGCTCAAATTTTAGTATAGCATACCTCTTTAACTACTTGAATGATATGCCGGGCCAAATTGGCTGGCGCTATAAAAGTTTCGGGGTGGTACGGCTATCATCCCCAACAATGTAGATATTATTTATGTCTAAACGACACACCCTGTCATGCTCAAATTTTAGTATAGCATACCTCTTTAACTACTTGAATGATATATAGGGCCAAATTGACTGGCGCTACAGAAGTTTCTGGGTGGTTAGGTTATCATCCCCAACAGCGTAGATATTATTTTTATCTAAACGACACACCCTGTCATGCTCAAATTTTAGTATAGCATACCTCTTTAACTACTTGAATAATATATAGGGCCAAATTGACTGGCGCTATAGAAGTTTCAGGAAGTTCGGCTATCATCCCCAACAATGTAGATATTATTTATGTCTAAACGACACACCCTGTCAAGCTCAAATATTAGTATAGCATACCTCTTTAACTCTTGAATAATATATAGGGCCAAATTGACTGGCGCTACAGAAGTTTCTGGGTGGTTAGGTTATCATCCCCAACAGCGTAGATATTATTTTTATGTAAAGGACACATCCTGTCAAGTTCAAATTTTAGTATAAGTCACCTCTTTAACTACTAGAATGATATGTAGGTCCAAATTGACTGGCGCTACAGAAGTTTCGGGGTAGTACGGCTATCATCCCCAACAACGTAGATATTATTTTTGTCTAAACGACACACCCTGTCAAGCTCAAATTTTAGTATAGCATACCTCTTTAACTAATTGAATGATATGTAGGGCCAAATTGACTGGCGCTATAGAAGTTTCGGGAAGTTCGGCTATCATCTCCAACAATGTAGATATTATTTTTGTCTAAATGACGCACCCTGTCAGGCTCAAATTTTATTAGAGCATACCTCTTTAACTACTTCAATGATATGTAGGGCCAAATTGATTGGCGCTATAAAAGTTTCGGGGTGGGACGGCCATCATCCCCAACATCGTATATATTATTTTTGTCTAAACGACACTCCCTGCCAAGCTCAAATTTTAGTATAGCATACTACTTGAGTGATATATAGGGCCAAATTGACTGGTGCTACAGAAGGTTCGGGGTAGTTTGGCTATCATCTCCAACAATGTAGATATTATTTTTGTCTAAATGACGCACCCTGTCAAGCTCAAATTTTAGTATAGCATACCTCTTTAACTACTTGAATAATATATAGGGCCAAATTGACTGGCGCTACAGAAGTTTCTGGGTGGTTAGGTTATCATCCCCAACAGCGTAGATATTATTTTTATGTAAAGGACACATCCTGTCAAGTTCAAATTTTAGTATAAGTCACCTCTTTAACTACTTGAATGATATGTAGGGCCAAATTTACTGGCGCTACAGAAGTTTCGGGGTAGTTCGGCTATCATCCTCAAGAACGTAGATATTATTTTTGTCTAAACGACACATCCTGTCAAGCTCAAATTTTAGTATAGCATACCTCTTTAACTACTTGAATAATATATAGGGCCAAATTGACTGGCGCTACAGAAGTTTCTGGGTGGTTAGGTTATCATCCCCAACAGCGTAGATATTATTTTTATGTAAAGGACACATCCTGTCAAGTTCAAATTTTAGTATGGCATACCTCTTTAACTACTTGAATGATGTATAGGGCCAAATTGACTGACGCTACAGAAGTTTCAGGGTAGTTCGGCTATCATCCCCAGCAACTTAGATATTATTTTTGTCTAAACGACACACCCTATCAAGCTCAAATTTTAGTATGGCATACCTCTTTAACTACTTGAATGATATATAGGGCCAAACTGACTGGCGCTACAGAAGTTTCGAGGTGGGACGGCTATCATCCCCAACAAAGCAGATAGATATTTTTTATCTAAACGACACTCCCTGCCAAGCTCAAATTTTAGTATAGCATACTACTTGAGTGATATATAGGGCCAAATTGACTGGTGCTACAGAAGTTTCTGGGTGGTTAGGTTATCATCCCCAACAGCGTAGATATTATTTTTATGTAAAGGACACATCCTGTCAAGTTCAAATTTTAGGATAAGTCACCTCTTTAACTACTTGAATGATATGTAGGGCCAAATTTACTGGCGCTACAGAAGTTTCGGGGTAGTACGGTTATCATCCCCAACAACGTAGATGTTATTTTTGTCTAAACGACACACCCTGTCAAGCTCAAATTTTAGTATAGTTTACCTCTTTAACTACTTGACTGATATGCCGGACCAAATTGGCTGGCGCTACAAAACTTTCGGGGTGGTACGGCTATCATCCCCAACAAAGTAGATATTTTTTTATCTAAACGACACTCCCTGTCAAGCTCAAATTTTAGTATAGCATACTTCTTTAACTACTTGAGTGATATATAGGGCCAAATTGACTGGCGCTATAGAAGTTTCGGAAGTTCGGCTATCATCCCCAACAATGTAGATATTATTTATGTCTAAACGACACACCCTGTCAAGCTCAAATATTAGTATAGCATACTTCTTTAACTACTTGAGTGATATATAGGGCCAAATTGACTGGTGCTACAGAAGTTTCTGGGTGGTTAGGTTATCATCCCCAACAGCGTAGATATTATTTTTATGTAAAGGACACATCCTGTCAAGTTCAAATTTTAGTATAAGTCACCTCTTTAACTACTTGAATGATATGTAGGTCCAAATTGACTGGCGCTATAAAAGTTTCGGGGTGGGACGGCCATCATCCCCAACATCGTATATATTATTTTTGTCTAAACGACACACCCTGTCAAGCTCCAAATTTTAGTATAGCATAGGTAGGTACTTCTTTAACTGCTTGAATGATATGTAGGGTCATATTGATTGGCGCTACAAAAGTTTCGGGGTGGTTAGGTTATCATCCCCAACAGCGTAGATATTATTTTTATGTAAAGGACACATCCTGTCAAGTTCAAATTTTAATATAAGATACCTCTTTAACTACTTGAATGATATGTAAAGTCAAATTGACTGGCACTGCAAAATTTCGAGATGGTTGAGGTGCCATCCCCAATAACATATATGTATATTATTTTTTGCGACAACGACAAATTTTGATATGCTAACATTGCTAAGAACGTAGATGTTAATTTTGACTAAACGACATGCTTTGTTAATTTCAAATTTTAGAATTGATTACATAATTAGATGTTTGAAAATATGCCTTGTCAAATTGACGGCGTTACCCTCAAATTGGGTAGTTTATATACATGTCTAAAGTATATTGAAGATCTAGGGATTAGTTGAATGAACTAAACATTAGAGAAATGAAATTAATTTTTATTCATATGCATAATAATATTTTTATTTGATATTGAACATTAATATATTTGGCAAATAGCACACATGTCATTTTTAACGAAATATTCTTGACTATTATGTTGCTTTATGCAACTGATATGAGTAAATCGCAGGCACTCTAAACACTGCACGTCACAATTGGCTGCTGTATCTCTCGAACAGATTAAACATTTCTGTTTCATATCACTTGATTGTTCAATGAGCAGATGTTTAATTTTCTCTCTATAATTACCCATGTCACAAGAATCGGTGAGAGGTGCATCATTAAGCAATTGTTCAAAATAATATATAATTAAAGGACCGCAGCTATGTCCATCTGTTTGCAATATATGGTCGTAAATGACAGGTTTTAAGTTGTAGTTAATTTTTGATCCTTGGGTATTTCTATTATAATACTCTAAAATCTTCGATTTTCTTTTATAAATATCTATGGTATTCATTTCGCCACCAGAAGGATTAATGAAGGAAAATAACTCGTTTGGAATATCTACAATAATCAAACAGAAGTGATTTTGATTTATTAGTACTGGCATTGCCAGCTTCAAATTATGCGTGGATATTTTACTAATCAGGTGGTCGGTATAGTTAATGCTATTTGAACAAATTGTGGTTGATACTTCGACGGGTATGATTTGGAATGTCTTGTTGAAATTTAATAAATTCATGGAAATGTCTATAACATAATTCGTTAACCAATTGGTTCCGTCTATAGATTGGTAGTCGCTAATTAATATTTCTTTAACGTGACAGTCTGGGTTCTCATATACTGCCACTGTATAATCTCTACCGGTTGATGTCTTTTATAGTATTTTGGATCCGAAACCAATCCGTTATGCAGAAATTTTAAAGGTTTTGACGTTGTCAATGTTCATAATTTCGGTTTAATACTTTTCAGAGGCAACTAAAGCCGGAAGGCAATAAAACATATAAAAATTTCTTAAATTAGGAAACATTTTTCTCCAGAACTTGTTGCTCCTTTCTACTCTAATAATTTTTATGTCTTTGTTGGTGTAAATTATTAAGTCACACCATGGCCGATTTACGATTTCAAGCAACCCTTGAATTTGATAATGGTAATCATGATTCTCTTTTAAATTTCCATGGCTGTCAAGGTATGTGAGATTTACTTCAGCGAGGTTCTTATTTCTTGCCTTATAGGGACATTTTACTTCAATAATTCCGTCTGAATTTATTAATCCGTCAGGAGAGCCACCTAAATAGGGGTAGTTTTTGTGAATGAGCAATCCACAATTTATATAATTACATTTATATTTTTCAACGTACTTTTAATTGCTCTACTTTCATTTTCTCTTCCATATTTCACTGCTGCTATATTATTTAGTTTGTCTCACATTTCATATTTTTCAATATATTTTTTTGTAGAATCTGTTCTCGCTTTACATATTCTTCCAAAATTGGAAGCTGTTAAGCGTTTTTGTCTTTCCTTGTACCACAGATGAGAATTGCTTTGTCCTCTGGTATTGATTTCTATTTCTCTTCTATCATCTCGATTTAAAATATCTAAGAATGCTAAACATGTCTGCCTTAAATTAGTACTTACATTTGAAATGTTTCTATTTCCATTCATATCTGTTTGTGAATTGCATAGATTACAAATAAAAGACCACTGTAAGTTGTCTCACCGTTAGGTGAGTCGCAGTTTTGGTGAACCCACCCGTCACATCGATCGCATTGAACCCAATTTGTCGTTTCATCAAGACGGCCACCGTTACAGTATATACACTTCATAACACTTAGAGTTTCATTTATAGCTACACATTCAGTTTCTGCTTCGGTATTAACGTCTTCAATTAAGTTTTCAATATTTGTTGCATGTTCCTTCAAAAACTACCACTAAAATGGGTCTTTAAAGTTTTCTTCTTCCCACATTTCTTTACAATACTTTTCCGCATTTGGATCTTTAACTTTTACTTCTTTAGTGAGTCGGTTCTTTGGAATGTTTAAAACCATTTCCTTGTAAATACATACTACATTTTCACGACTTTTTCTCAAAAATCTTGAACACTTGAGATTTTTTTCATGATATAAAATATTATTTTTTAAATTACCAAAGTAATTTTCTACATTACTATTGCTGAATTACAAACATTACTTTGTGATCTTATCATTGTACCACTCCATAGACAACAATATGGCATGTATTTAGTCAGTAAAACATCTAGAAAATTTGGATTATAAAACCTATTTTCCGTATTACCGTCCAATATATCAGTTCTTAAATAAATATCATAAAAATGTTTGTAAAATGGACTCAGTTTGTAAAGCGGCGCATCATTTTTGATAATGTCTTCAATTTCCACTAGATGTTTAAAGTTCATTTTTACCACTTTGTGAGCATAACATTTGCAAGGCGGTAGTAACTAATTTATTTCTGTTTCGATCGCAGAATAATCACCATGCAACTAAACCATTCCTCAATTTGATCCATGTTTAAATATTCTATGAATTTGGCCATGACATTTTTGAAGAATAGTTTCTTGGGGGGATCTTTGAAATTATCATTTAGGTCACTAGATATTGTCTTCATTAAATGTGCACAGCACAAATGTATTGTAATAACACTGTTCGTATCTTGGTTACTGCTTGTCACAATATCGTAACACTTACATAAATATTCGATTATTGTTAAACGATTGCAGGCTTTTGTAATGGCGTGTATGTTAGCCCAACTGAAATCCGTTACAACTCCTTTAAACACAGGCCATTTGTTGTTGTCTTCACAAAATGTTCTAAACTCATTGAATATTTTAAAAATAGTTTTGGAATAATGTGTTGATACCATTTCGAAAATAGGACAAATTCTCTCAGTTTGTGCCACCGGAACAACAGCAGAATATAAATATATTCTTTACAATCTTTTGAAGGTTTTCGTACAATGCCTCCTGTTGCGTCGAAAAATATCATTGGTAAGTGTGTATTATTTTTTTGTTTATCTAAGATAACTAATTGTTCCTCACTATAACATTTGACATTGAATGGTACACTTACTTCTTTCAAATATTCACCATGCTGATACTGCATTTGAATTAAATCAATTATGTCGTTTTTATCTCTATCCCAATGAGACATAGCCTCCGATTTTAATTTTCTAACAGTATTATCTGATTTAATACTTTGAAGGTTACCTGACTGAATTAATTTAATGTTCGCCTTCATAATAGTGTTTCTTTTATATGAAGATGGTTTAACTTTTAGAAGTGCTTTTTCCGTACTTCTTTCTACACCTCTAACAGTTGACGAAATTCGCTGTTGATGACAATAATCGATAGAGGAGCTGTAGACTTCGGCGATAAAATCCTTAATTGTTATTTTAAATCTTTTACATTGATATCTGTTGTGTTTGCAAATCGCATATATACATATTACACCATTTTTAAATACTTCACGTATTTGAAAATGAAGTTGCAGGTGTTATTTACATATTTCCTTATCCTATTTTTGAAATAGTACGGGTAATAATTGACATCTAATTTCTGGTGTTTGAACATGATTTCCCAAACAGCCTTATCTATTTCAAAATTACCTTCATGAATATTACAATTCTTAAATTTCTGTTTACACAGATTTGGTACATTTGATGAACCCACAGGTAAAATATCTATAATTTTTTCATCAGGGATAAATTTTTTAAACGATCTGGCACGTCAAAACTTTCTGAAGTTACGTTGAATTTATCATTTTGACTTTTATTTAAATTATTTTCAGAAAGATTAACATCAACGTCGAAGGAAGAATCCTTATTGTCATCAGTAATATTAAGTGGAACATTAACAGGTGTCGAAGTGTATATATTTGTGAAACTAATGTCTTCATAATTTATTTTGTCATCAAAATAGTCAGAGGGTTTTTGCCTATCTTCTCCCAAAGGGTCAATGTTGTAAACATGAGTCGAACACGGTAAATTATGGAAGTTTATTTTTTCATTCCCAGTTGTATTGGCAGAAAGACGGTTAATTCGAAAAAGAGAGTTCTCCGGTGAAATATTCTGATTGTCTTCATCATACTCTTGCAATTTTGCTGCAAAGTTTTGTGTTTGATGATACTGTCTCCAAAAATAGTATATTTTTTTCGAATTTTTAAATTATTATTTTTGCCAAGACTGTTACATATTTCTCTATATATAGATGATTTCTTATTTCTGTAAGCATATAATTCCTTAGGTATAGGTTTCAACATTACAATAATATTTATAATGTCGTCTTTAACGTTTTTGTTTAATTGCACTTGAATTTATGTCTGTATTACTATTTAATGCAGCACGAAAGTAATCGACATTTCTATTAATTAATCTGTATATCTGGCTACCATATATTGTATTTTCTTCATATTTAATCTTTTACAATTTGAACGAATAGCTTATCGTTTGATTTCATTTTCTTTAAATCTTCAAATTTAAATTGAGGTAGTTGGACTAGAATAGCGGTAGCTATTTTTTCTAGTAGTCCACGTTTATTATTATAAAACATGCTGGCACTATGAACACTGGCAAAAATAAAATAGTTTACGAATTTACACAACACTCAAATCAAAAGTTATTCTAAAACACGTCAATTATATTATATACAAAATGAAATTGTTGTACTCTAAAAGCAAAACGTAGCTTGTGCCAAAATAAATACTAATGTGTCTGCTACAAACTGATTTGTCACATAAAAGTTCACATTTAACGACCAAAATTATCATTTAGGCTGATTTCTGTACTTTACTGCTACTATGTATCGCATACAGCGGATGCAGCCACAATGAAGAGACAGGCATCAGTGCTGCCATATAAATACCTTACGATTACCCCCTTCCTTCCCAACCTGTCACAGCTTAAATAACAATCAGCTCACAGACTCGTATGAGCGGGAACGTCTCGCGCAGATCCTTCGCGCATGCTGTCATTTGAGGATAGCACATTGTCGGGTGGTTGTAAAATTTGCACTTGGCCGATGACTGCGTCCTTGGCGTACAGGTGCTGTGTTTTGTGGTTGGTTGAATTTTGTGTATTTTATACTGTTATGTTATTTTATTTTTAAACAACTTCAAGTAAAACAAAATTATATTCGTATGTTACAAAATTGGGGTGTTCCATTAAAAAAGTTTTATGTCTTGATACACCATGTACAAAAATTTATTCAGCATTTTGTAGTTTATACCTGTATCTACAACTTTCATATATAAAAGCATTTTTATATATGTCACAGTTCTCGCAATTAATACTGATCAACTCTTATCTTGGACATTCAGTATATGTAAAAAAATAATAAGACCAATATTTGGACCTGAGCAATTAAAAATGTATACCAGTACAATTTATTCTCGTTATGTAGGTAGGTATACAGATGTAATATATATGTTTTCTGTAATTTTTGTTTTGTATAATGTAATATTTCGAAAACAAAAGTGGCTTAATAAATTTTTAATATAATTTTTATAGTTAGTTAGATATTTGACTCAACTTAAAGGAGGCCACATGATAAAGCAATCCTAAAATTGTTGAAATAGGTCAGATCTCATCTATTGTGGTTGAATTTTCGAGTTCCCACTTTTCAAGAGGGAACTTAAATATTTATAGAGTGTTTTCATTAAACCAGGTTGGTAAATTTAGCTATATTTTTTTTTAGATAATTACTGATTAGCGCGTCTGTGGAATTGTTCATTAGCATACCTAGATGTTTGGTATCAGAGAACATACATATGACTTCATTGATAGGAATTGTAGGAGATTTGATATATATTAGCTTAAAATACCTTTCTAATACAGTAAAACTATTTTTAATTTGGCCTGACTCCTATTCTGAGCAGAAGAGAGAAACAACATGCTTCAAGGTCAAATTTTCTGTGTTTAATACTTCAAAGGTGCCGCCGCAGAGTCTGTGAGCTGATTGTTATTTAAGCTGTGATCCTGTCTCTTCACTGTGGCTGCATCCGCTGTATGCTATACATAGTAGCAGTAAAGTACAGAAATCAGCCTAAATGACAATTTTGATCGTTAAATGTGAACTTTTATGAAATTGATACAATAGATATTTATAAAAGAAAATAGAACATTTTTTAGATTATTACAATAGAAATACCCAATGATCAAAAATTAACTACAACTTAAAACCTATCGTATATTACATACAGACGGACATAGCTGCGGTCCTTTAATTATATATATTTTTGAAAAATTGCTTAATGATGCACCTCTCACCGATTCTTGTGACATGGGTAATTATAGAGAGAAAATTAAACATCTACTCATTGAACAATCAAGTGACATGAAACAGAAATGTTTAATCTGTTCGAGAGATGCAGCAGCCAATTGTAACGTGCAGTGTTTAGAGTGCCTGCGATTTACTCATATCAGTTGTATAAAGCAACATAATAGTCAAGAATATTTCGTTAAAAATGGCATGTGTGCTATTTGCCGAATTTATTAATGTCCAATATCAAATAAAAATATTATTATACATATGAATAAAAATTAATTTCATTTCTCTGATCTTCAATATACTTTAGACATGTATATAAACTACCCAATTTTAGGGTAACGCCGTCAATTTGACAAGGCATATTTTTCAAATATCTAATTATGTATTCAATTCTAAAATTTGAATTTGACAAAGCATGTCGTTTAGTCAAAATTAACATCTACGTTCTTAGCAATGTTAGCATATCAAAATTTGTCGTTGTCGCAAAAATAATATATATATATGTTATTGGGGATGGGAGCTCAACCATCCCCAAATTTTTGCAGTGCCAGTCAATTTCACTCTACATATCATTCAAGTAGTTAAAGAGGTATCTTATATTAAAATTTGAACTTGGATGTGTCCTTTACATAAAAATAATATCTAGGCAGTTGGAGGATGATAACCTAACCACCCAGAAACTCTGTAGCGCCAGTCAATTTGGCCCTATATATCATTCAAGTAGTTAAAGAGGTATGCTATACTAAAATTTGAGCATGACAGGGTGTGTCGTTTAGACATAAATAATATCTACATTGTTGGGGATGATAGCCGAACTTCCCGAAACTTCTATAGCGCCAGTCAATTTGGCCCTATATATTATTCAAGTAGTTAAAGAGGTATGCTATACTAAAATTTGAGCTTGACAGGGTGTGTCGTTTAGACAAAAATAATATCTACGTTCTTGATGATGATAGCCGAACTACCCGAAACTTCTGTAGCGCCAGTAAATTTGGCCCTACATATCATTCAAGTAGTTAAAGAGGTGACTTATACTAAAATTTGAACTTGACAGGATGTGTCCTTTACATAAAAATAATATCTACGTTGCTGGGGATAATAACGTAACCACCCCGAAACTTCTGTAGCGCCACTCAATTTGGACCTACATATCATTCTAGTAGTTAAAGAGGTATGCTATCCTAAAATTTGAGCTTGACAGGGTATGTCGTTTAGACAAAAAAATATCTACTTTGTTGAGGATGATAGCCGAACTTCCGAAACTTCTATAGCGCCAGTAATTTGGCCCTATATATTATTCAAGTAGTTAAAGAGGTATGACTATACTAAAATTTGAACTTGACAGGGTGTGTCGTTTAGACAAAAATAATATCTATGTTCTTGAGGATGATAGCCGAACTACCCAGAAACTTCTGTAGCGCCAGTAAATTTGGCCCTACATATCATTCAAGTAGTTAAAGAGGTGACTTATACTAAAATTTGACTTGACAGGATGTGTCCTTTACATAAAAATAATATCTACGCTGTTGGGGATGATAGCCGAACTACCCTGAAACTTCTGTAGCGTCAGTCAATTTGGCCCTATACATCATTCAAGTAGTTAAAGAGGTATGCCATACTAAAATTTGAGTGTGACGGGGTGTGTCGTTTAGACAAAAATAATATCTACTTTGTTGGGGATGATAGCCAAACTACCCCGAACCTTCTGTAGCACCAGTCAATTTGGCCCTATATATCACTCAAGTAGTATGCTATACTAAAATTTGAGCTTGGCAGGGAGTGTCGTTTAGATAAAAATAATATCTACGCTGTTGGGGATGATAACCTAACCACCTCGAAACTCTTGTAGCGCCAATCAATTTGGCCCTATATCATTATTCAAGTAGTTAAAGAGGTATGCCATACTAAAATTTGAGCTTGATAGGGTGTGTCGTTTAGACAAAAATAATATCTAAGTTGCTGGGGATGATAGCCGAACTACCCTGAAACTTCTGTAGCGTCAGTCAATTTGGCCCTAAAGATCATTCTAGTAGTTAAAGAGGTGACTTATACTAAAATTTGAACTTGACGGGGTGTGTCGTTTAGACAAAAATAATATCTACGTTGCTGGGGATAATAACGTAACCACCCCGAAACTTCTGTAGCGCCACTCAATTTGGACCTACATATCATTCTAGTAGTTAAAGAGGTATGCTATCCTAAAATTTGAGCTTGACAGGGTATGTCGTTTAGACAAAAAAATATCTGCTTTGTTGGGGATGATAGCCGAACTTCCGAAACTTCTATAGCGCCAGTCAATTTGGCCCTATATATTATTCAAGTAGTTAAAGAGGTATGCTATACTAAAATTTGAGCTTGGCAGGGAGTGTCGTTTAGATAAAAAATATCTACATTATTGAAGATGATAGCCAAACTACCCCGAACCTTCTGTAGCACCAGTCAATTTGGCCCTATATATCACTCAAGTAGTTAAAGAAGTATGCTATACTAAAATTTGAGCTTGACAGGGAGTGTCGTTTAGATAAAAAAATATCTGCTTTGTTGGGGATGATAGCCGAACTACCCCGAAACTTCTGTAGCGCCAGTAAATTTGGCCCTACATATCATTCAAGTAGTTAAAGAGGTGACTTATACTAAAATTTGAACTTGACAGGATGTGTCCTTTACATAAAAATAATATCTACGCTGTTGGGGATGATAACCTAACCACCCAGAAACTTCTGTAGCGCCAGTAATTTGGCCCTATATATCATTCAAGTAGTTAAAGAGGTATGCTATACTAAAATTTGAGCATGACAGGGTGTGTCGTTTAGACATAAATAATATCTACATTGTTGGGGATGATAGCCGAACTTCCCGAAACTTCTATAGCGGCAGTCAATTTGGCCCTATATATTATTCAAGTAGTTAAAGAGGTATGCTATACTAAAATTTGAGCTTGACAGGGTGTGTCGTTTAGACAAAAATAATATCTATGTTCTTGAGGATGATAGCCGAACTACCCAGAAACTTCTGTAGCGCCAGTAAATTTGGCCCTACATATCATTCAAGTAGTTAAAGAGGTGACTTATACTAAAATTTGAACTTGATAGGGTGTGTCGTTTAGACAAAAATAATATCTAAGTTGCTGGGGATGATAGCCGAACTACCCTGAAACTTCTGTAGCGTCAGTCAATTTGGCCCTATACATCATTCAAGTAGTTAAAGAGGTATGCCATACTAAAATTTGAGTGTGACGGGGTGTGTCGTTTAGACAAAAATAATATCTACGTTGCTGGGGATGATAGCCGTCCCACCCCGAAACTTTTATAGCGCCAATCAATTTGGCCCTACATATTATTCAAGTAGTTAAAGAGGTATGCTATACTAAAATTTGAGCATGACAGGGTGTGTCGTTTAGATAAAAATAATATCTACGCTGTTGGGGATGATAACCTAACCACCTCGAAACTCTTGTAGCGCCAATCAATTTGGCCCTACATATCAGTCAAGTAGTTAAAGAGGTAAACTATACTAAAATTTGAGCTTGACAGGGTGTGTCGTTTAGACAAAAATAATATCTACGTTGCTGGGAATGATAGCCAAACTAACCCCGAAACTTCTGTAGCGCCAGTCAATTTGGACCTACATGCCATTCAAGTAGTTAAAGAGGTGTACTATATTAAAAATTGAGCTTGACAGGGTATGTCGTTTAGACAAAAATAATATCTACGCTGTTGGGGATGATAACCTAACCACCCAGAAACTTCTGTAGCGCCAGTCAATTTGACCCTATATATCATTCAAGTAGTTAAAGAGGTATGCTATACTAAAATTTGAGCTTGACAGGATGTGTCGTTTAGACAAAAATAATATCTACGTTCTTGAGGATGATAGCCGAACTACCCCGAAACTTCTGTAGCGCCAGTAAATTTGGCCCTACATATCATTCAAGTAGTTAAAGAGGTGACTTATACTAAAATTTGAACTTGACAGGATGTGTCCTTTACATAAAAATAATATCTACGCTGTTGGGGATGATAACCTAACCACCCAGAATCTCTTGTAGCGCCAGTCAATTTAGCCCAACATATCATTCTAGAAGTTAAAGAGGTATGCTATACTAAAATTTGAGCATGACAGGGTGTGTCGTTTAGATAAAAATAATATCTACGCTGTTGGGGATGATAACCTAACCACCCAGAAACTTCTGTAGCGCCAGTAAATTTGACCCTATATATCATTCAAGTAGTTAAAGAGGTATGGTATACTAAAATTTGAGCTTGACGTTTGGACAAAAATAATATCTACGTTCTTGAGGATGATAGCTGAACTACCCCGAAACTTCTGTAGAGCCAGTCAATATGGCCGTGCACTTAATTCAATTAGTGCAAAAATTATATCTAGTTTTCGATCTGATGGCATGAGTAGTTTACCGACGAATATGTAATACTTGAATTAGGGAAAACAACCCTTTGAAAATGTTTCACTACATTTCAGGTGCATTTCTGTCATGTAGACTATAATAGTAATATTAATTATTCTTAAAGTTTCCGCAATAGACGAGCGTCTATGTTCATTCGGGCATTTCCGCCGATTTAGCTGCTAACTTTTGGCTGCGTTTCACACCGGTAAGTATCTAACTACTTTATTCTTGGCTAATTAAATTTGATAGGAAAACAACACAACTTATTATTTTAGTTCAAAAGAGTAACTATTTGAAGAAAATAATTAATGTTTAGAAATATTCTATTATATTCACACAATATCAATTTTTTAAAGTTAAGGAATAATCAATTTAATAAATTAATTTATACCTCTTTACTTATTAGATTAATTTGTTAGAGATATACACAGATATAAAGTGTATCAGTGATGAGTACGGCAATGGTACTGTGAGCACGGGTTAGTTTCGCTCCGTATAAATTTGAATAGGTTTCAAGTCATCGAAAAACAGTGAAATTATTACAACACAATTGCAATATTAGTTGTCGGGTCTGTATATAACAAGAAGTTTGAAATATGCCTCCAAAAGGTAATACTGAAATGAAAATGTTAATAAGGGAAACTATTAAAGAGTTGCTTTCTGACGAGGCCTTTATCAGCAACGTGTTAAAAAAGGTTTCAGAAAAAGTGAGTGCCTTAGAAAAAATTGTTCAGAAACAAGAAGAACAAATTAATCAGGTGTAAGCAAAACTAGACAATATGTATCAAAATGAGAAGGTAAACAACATATGCATTTAAGGTGTACGAGAAGAAGACAATGAAAAAATTAAGGAAAAGGTTTTAAATATTTTCAATGAAAACTTGCATGTGACTATTCAACCCGAAAATATTGTCAAATGTTATCTATCGAATTTGGAAAAGTGAATCTACAAGGCCTATTATTGTAAAGTTGGAAACTTATAATCTAAAGCTAAAAATATTGCAAAATTGTACGAGACTTAAGAATACTGGCATAGGAATAGCCGAAGAATTGTCAAGAAACAGATTGAAACTTCTAGAAGGTGCTCGCCGTAAGTTTGATAAAAAAAGAATATTTACAAGAAGAGGAAATATTTGTGTAAAATTAGACAATGGAAGCTCTCGAAGAATCAGCTGTAATGACGATTTGGACCGATTATAAAACATGAAAGAGTATAAATTGATCCTAGGGGCGACGCTACTACATTACGACACAATTGATTTATTTTATTTTTTCTTTGCATTACTTTATGCAACTGTTTACTTTAAGAATTGATATTGTTATATTTTCTTTTTTTAGTATAATACATATATATATAGTATAGTGTTTAGTACTACATTTTGAAAAGTAATTTCTGTCAGAAGAATTTGATTTGTGATTTGTTATAAGTACTAATATAAAAAATGGCGTTAGATCTATTGAATATTGTTGAAGAATATGAGGAATATGATACATTTGTTTCAGAATCTATAGGACAAGCACAAGAAATAATAATTGGTAGTAAAAAATTTAATATTTCATGCAAGCATAAAAAAATTTTTATAGCCTGCTAATATATTTGGAAGAAATAAAAATGGAAAATGTAGATATTTTGATTTTGTCGGAAACATTTAACTTAGAAGAGCATGAGGTGAGTACCTTTTTATGGAGGGATATAAAACGTTTTACAACGAATCGAAATTTAACAAAAATGATGGATTAATTATATTTGTCAGAAATTATATTCCAGTAGATATTGAAATTGTGAAGTTTAGTGAAATAAGTTTAATAAGGGGTACATTTAGTATAAGTAATTTACAGATGGGCATAACAGCGGCATACAGACCACCTGCGACAAGTTTAGACCATTTTCTTAGCGATCTTGAAGCTTATATAAACAATTTATCTTGCGAGAAGTTGGAATTATTTGTCGGTGATTTTAATATAGATATATTAAATAATTCCGATATGAAAACAAACAATTATTTCGATATATTAGCGACAAAGGGTTTCATATCTTGTATTAATAAACCTACAAGAGTTACGAATAATTCTCGCAGTACTATTGATCACATATTCGTATTTAACAGTAACAGAACAGAAATTAGACCTATAATATATAAAACTCATTTTACAGATCATTATCTTATAGCAGTATCAATAAATCTGAATAGTCATAAAGTTGGTAAATTAGAAACATTTAATTATAATAAAATAAATTACGAGATGTTAAATAATTTGTTATTACATGAAACTTGGGATAATGTCCAATTAATTGAAGATGTAGAAATATCATATTCATTGTTTTTAAATGCGCTTAATACGGCAATAAAAAATTCTACAGAAACTGTAACAGTAAGTTGCAAATATAAGAAAATTAAACCCTGGATAACTTCAGAACTAATCAGGTCTATTAGGCATAGAGATAATATGAAAAACAACTTTTGATTAACTACAGAGATAATTTTTCGCCAAGAATATATATAAGATATAGAAATACGTTAAACAAACTAATTAAGAAAACAAAGAATGAATATTATAGCATAAAAATTACAGAGTAAAAAAATATTACAAAAAAATATGGAATGTTATCAATGAAGTTATAAATAAAAAAGTAGAAAATAAACGTATAGATAAAATTAAGGATAATTTTGGTAATGAAATTGTAGATGATGCAGTTAAAAGTAATATCTTCAACAATTTTGTTGTTAATATTGGTAAAAATTTAGCTAGTCAAATTATTCCATCTAATACACATGTTCCTATTAAATCTATTTCATCTAAGACCAGTAGATGAGAATGAATTATTAACACACATAAATTCTTTACAAAATAATTCTGCGCCAGGTGAAGATAGCATAACTGTTAAAATTATAAAAAGTATACATACATTCATACTGAAACCATTAAAACATATTATTAATTTAGTTTTTTCAACAAATGTGATTCTCCATGCATGGAAATCATCTATAGTAACATCTATTTACAAAGTAGGTAACAGAACTGAAACTACAAATTATAGGCCAATATCGCTAATAAACAATTTTGCAAAAATATTTGAAAAATGTTTAAAAACAAGATTAGTTGAGTTCTTAGAAGATCAACACATTTTATTCGATAATCAATTTGGTTTTAGATGTAACAAGAATACTGAAGATGCAGGAATTGCATTGACTAATGAAATAATCAGTCATATTAATAATGGGAAGAAATGTCTAGCTGTATTTATGGATTTAACTAAAGCTTTTGACACTTGACACTGTCATGATATATTATTAGAAAAATTATGTGATATTGGAATAAGGGGACATGGCTTAGATTTATTAAAATGTTATTTAAATAATCGTAAACAAAAAGTAAAAATTAATAATACGATAAGTAAAGAATTGAATATTGAAACAGGCGTCCCACAAGGTACTGTTCTTGGGCCTATACTCTTTTTAACATACATTAACGAAATTGCAAATCTACTAAAAAATGGAAAAATGATTTCTTATGCCGATGACACAGCTATCATATTTTATGGTGATAGTTGGGAAGATACGTATAAAAATGCAGAAATTGAATTAAAATTTATTCAACACTGGTTAAGTGATAATCATCTATTTCTTAATTACTCCAAAACTAATTTTATGACGTTCTCTCTTACAGTTTTGGGTCAACCTACCTCTGATAATATTATAATACATAATACTGCTTGTACAAATACAGATAACACAGTCTGCCTTTGTTCATCTATTAAAAAAGTAAATTCTATAAAATATTTGGGAATATATATAGATCAAAATATTTAAGATGGTCTGAACATGTTACACAAACTATTAAAAAACTTCGTAAATTGTTTTATAGGTTATATCTCTTAAGAAATATAATGGATGTTAAAAATATAAAAATTATATACCACTCATTTGTTGAATCAATAATAAGGTATGGAATTGTCATATGGGGTGGTTTGTATGTCGATGTTATGAAAAGCTTACAGGTTCGTCAAAACACTGCTTTAAAAATATTATTCCATAAAAATCGTAGATATTCCTCAAAATTACTTTATGAACAGATAAATGTTTTGATATTAGAGGTTTATATTATTATAGTGTATTAATTTACATCGTAAAAATAATTCAAATCTATCGAATGATTTTGCTCTGCTATCAATCAAGAGCGGTAACAAATAATACTATTCAGACGCCTTTCCTTAAAAGATCACATCCTCAAAGGAATATATTTTTTTATGCTCCTAAATTTTATAACTTAATTCCTGCTTCAATAAAAAAATTTATGAATAATAAATATAAATATAAGAAATTAATTAAAACATTTTTAATTCAAAATTATATAAAATTCGAACAAATAACAAATAGCATGTAAATTTAGTGTAGAGATATGTTGCTGATTCTTTAACTATTCTCAGTTCTTTGTTATTAAGTATATGTATATGTATTACAAACCTAATTATATTTAGTTATAAGTATTACATGCTATTTTTTGTCTGTACAAAGAACAGAAACATTCAAATACAGACTGACTTATCAGTCTAGCTGAAGTTTCTGTTTTTCTAAACCTGAATTGTAATTGTAATTATTTCAAATAAATACTAAAAATACTAATCACAAATGAAAAACTTGTTTATTTGTAAATTTAAGGGAAAATATTCTCCGCGGCATTTTCAGCTGTGGATTATTTATTTAAATTTTGTCTGTTTTGTTGTACCTACTATGACTATATTGCTTTAACTTTTGTATAGGTATGTCGTTTACTATAATGTTCATATTTAAAGTTTACACAAAACCTAGGTACATTTAGTTGAATATAACTGCTATAAAATACCTATATTCTTGAAAATTGTACCTGCGTTACCTTTATCTATTATCGTTCGTAAAATAATCATATAATAATTATTAAATTAAGATCAGTTCAATGTTACATCAAATAAACGAATTCATCTCTGAGCAGATTGTAATCGGTATTTATTTATTTATTTATTTATTTATTTATAATTTAGGAACACAACAGGTCAAAGACCCACAATAGTTTCCACTAATTCAGTAACAAAATGAAAATTCATGGTATATAAAATTACATCAACTATCAAATATATATAAAAAAGGGATAAACTAAAACCTAGTAAAACAACGGGAAGAAATACAGTACTAAACCTTAAGAAAGAAAAAAACAAAAAGACAACAACAAAAAAGGTACATTTTAAAATAAAAACTTACTCATAATTGCATGCGCTTAACAAAGTATTTAAAAGAGTTTAACGATAAGGAGGCTGAATGAGGCCTACCATCATCATTTGAAATATAATTATTGTAGGACGAAGTCATTCGACAAATAGAGCTGTTCATGCCTAAATTGGTTCTGTAAAAATGTATGTTAAACATATAATTACTCCTAGTGTTAATAGGCGGAACGTGAAAGTTTAGCAAGGACAAAAGTTCTGGACAATCAATCATGTTATTTAACAATTTGAATAAAAATATAAGATCTGCATGAAATCTTCGGTTCTCTAATGTAATAATTTGAAAAGCTTGTTTAGTTGCTGCGATGTCTGGCACATTATATATATTATGCATTCTAAAATTCAAATAACGAGCAAATCTATTTTGCAGTCTTTCCAGTCTAGTTATATATACATTATAAATAGGATTCCAAATGATGCATGCAAAATTCAGCCTACTGTAAACATAAGCATAATACAAAGATTTCATTGATTTCACCTGTTTAAAAAATTTACATGTTCTTATTATAAAACCTAACATTTTGTTGCACTTATTGCAAATGTGATCTACATGAGGGCCAAAACTCATCTTAACATCAAAGAGCACTCCTAAATCTTTTACAATTGTAACCCTTTGTAACATTTGGTTATTTATATAATAGTTAAAATCAAAAACGTTATGATTTTTAGTAAAACTAATACAGTGACACTTGGCTATATTTAAATTCAGTTTGTTATTAGTACAATAACAGATAATGCTATTCAAGTCAGTTTGGATTAATTCACAATCATGGAAAGAATTGACTGTTCGAAATAATTTTAAATCATCGGCATATAAAAGGAACTTACAATGATGAATAAAATTACCTATATCATTGATATATATAAGAAACAGTAACGGACCCAAATGAGAGCCTTGCGGCACTCCAGAAGTATTAACTATTGGATTAGACCTAAAGCCATTGACAAATACCATTTGAGACCTATTATATAGGTATATAGGAAGCAAACCAACGCAATAGGTCACCATATATACCGATATCAGCCAATTTGGTAATCAAAATATTATGATGAATTTTGTCAAAGGCTTTACTTAAGTCCGTATATAATGCATCTACTTGAATACGATGGTCCATAGCACTACGAATGTATTCACTATAACAAAGCAGATTCGTTTCAATAGATCTTTTAGAGAAAAAACCATGTTGTTCCATAATAATTGATGTTCTAAGGTTATCAAAAAGAAAATCGTATATGATTGATTCAAATAATTTACTAAAAATACATAACTTGCTAATACCTCTATAATTATTGACAGAAGTTTTGTCTCCTGAATTTTTATATATAGGGATTAAAAAAGCTTGTTTCCATAAAATTGGAAACGACCCAATTTTAAGAGATTTGTTAAATATCAATGATAGAGGTACATATAAAACTGGGGCGCATTCTTTTACAAAAAATGCGGGTAAGCCATCAACTCCTGCCCCTTTATTCGGATCAATAGCATTTAATTTATTTAATACCACATTCTCTGTTATTTCTACTGAGGAAATGACATTTCCACTAATCGTATTTGTAGAATCAGGTAACTGGAGTGGTTTTTGCACATATAACTCATAAACACTTTGAAAGTAAGATGAGAAAAGGCTACAAATATCTGGACCATTATGAGCATATGTGTCATTATGATGCACTGAATTAGGTATACCAAAATCTTTTCTAGTATTTGAAACAAACTTCCAAATATTTTTCGGATAAGATTGAATATCATTTTCTATACCAGCAACATAGTTTCTAAAATCTCTGTGCATCAGCTGCTTACTCTGACGTCTAAAAAAACTAAATTTAATATAGTCACTATTATTATTATATAACTTCCATTTTTTATGGTATTTAATTTTATTTTTAACTTTATTTATTGTTTCAAACGAAAAATAAATTGGAAATTTATAGAATTTAATTTTTACTTTTGGCACGTGCAAAGCAATGGCAGAATTGAGTCTTTCATAAAAAGATGAGACATCTTCATCTATGCATTTACTGTTCAATAACAAATTCCAATCAACACTGCTCAAGCAGTTACGGATGCCATTATAATTAGCTTTTTTGAAATTGTAGTTGCTAGGAGCAATATTGATAGGTAATCTTTTGGTATCCTTAACAGAAAAACTAAACTCTATTGCAGGATGATGTACATCTTCACAAACAAGAGGTAGGTTACTAGTTTTTAAATTTGTTATCTTAAAGTCGTTACATAAAATTAAATCTAACATTCGGTCATTAGTATTAGCACACGAATTAAACTGCATGAGTCCACTAAAAGACAATATATCGATCAAATCACAGGATTTTTCATCTACTTTAGTAGGAACATAAAATAGTTTATCTACAGAATTTGGTACCCAGCTTACAGAACCTAAATTAAAGTCACCACAGATCAAAATAATATCATTAGAGATTTTATGCCAAATAGACTGCAAATTATTAGCAAAACACGATTTCGCATACTCATCACCAGGAGGTAAGTATACACAACATAAATGCACTTTCTTTTGCTCCATATGATTAGGGTGAAGTGTAAGCCATAAGTCCTCAGCATCGCTTTGCCATTCCACACGCACTACTACACTCAAATTTTTCCGGACTGCGATAAGCACACCGCCTCCATCCGCCTTAATACTCTTGGAACTTTCTCGATCACGACGAAATGTGTTATAATTTTCATCAAATAGTTCGCTATTAAATACAGAAGAATTTAACCAAGTTTCTGTTATCATGTATAAGTCTGCATCGTAATTAGCTGAATTTAATTTAAAGTCACGTGTTTTTGACCTTAAACCGCGAGTATTTTGATAGTATACTACCAGATCCATATTTTAGAAAGATAAATATATATAAACAAAAAAAAAAACAGAAATACAAGTCTGTATTGCAACGAACTCGACAATTTACAGTGACAATAAACTATCAGCGTTGCGAATTAATATAACCTTGGAAGTATCAGTCTTGCGAACGAAAATGTTGCCATTTTTTATCCACACGTACTTATAATTCTTATCTTTAGCAACATCCCTCGCTTGTTTGAAAAGTAACTTATTATTTGAAGTAAGATGTTCGTTAATAAACAGGGATTGTGACACATTTTCGATACTTAAGCCAGGAGTTGATAAACCTCTTCGTTTCGATTTTACTGCTGCAAGTATATTTTCTTTAATTTGTCGTGATTGAAGACCTATGATAATATTTCTTGGTTTCTGAGGATTTTTATTGAACGACTGTACTCTATGTGCGAATTCAACACCATTTTCGCAGTTAACATTCAGAAAGGACACAATTTTAGAAAAAACAGACATAATGTTTTCATTAGGTTTCTCAGGAACCCCCTGAATCTCAATATTTTTCAAACGAGCATGTTGCTCTAATTCATTTAATTTCAAGTTAAGTTGAGTAACATCTTTCTTAAGAACATCATTTTCTGTCTTTAGCTGTTGAATAAGCTTCATACTAGCATTCATATCAGAAAGAGATCTCTCAAAATCGGTGATTTTAGCAGAGCAAAAAGTAACCGAATTAATTAACTCATCCTGTTTATCCCGTACATACTGTAATTGATTTTTCATTTCGTGCATACAAGCTAAATAAGCATCATTTGGTGAGCCTACAGATCTTCCACTGTTACCAGCATTGATGATAACGACGTCCTCGTCCGAAACCGACTGACTCGGGGTCTTATCACCGGTGAATGAATGACACGCCGTACATCGCCAGCCCAGCCCAGGGTTCGCCTTAATAAATTTAATTTGTTCCAATCCAAGACCAGCACATTTATTGTGAAAAAAATTTGCACAAAAACCTGTACATTGTACACCAGGAGATTTTTTTGTTACTGCTAAAGAGCACTGCTTGCAAATATGAGACATTATAAAGCAAATTTGCGATATTTCTGGTTAAGATAAAAATATACCAATTTGACAACAATTGTAATGTACTATATAATAACCGTTGATTAAGTTTAGCTTATTAGATCGAATGTTTTCCAACCATGAACTCACAATAAACACAGAGCAAATCACTACGACTATACTCCGCGATATCACACGATACTTTTGCTTTTTAAATGCTATTCTAAATAATCCACATTGTTTATTAGTTGTTGTAAAGAGCTTAATAGTACAAGATTCGAATTAGTTACAATTTTGTGCATTTAGGGGTGACTTTGGCCGTCCTCTAGGGGTGAGGGGTAAAGCTTTTAGAGAACAATACATACCGAGGAATATGTTATTTCTAGTTTCTACTAAATATGTAGGTACATATTTAAAGAATTTGATTTTTTTTGTCTTACATTTTAAAATGTGAATATCAACGTTTATTTTTTATAAAATCGTAGAAAATTATTTTATTTCATTAATTTAGAATTAATATTGCTGTCGAAGCTTAAAAAACGTTTTAGGCAGCCTATGGTATCCTATATACGATCAGACATCTTCTCATCTACTTTTAAATAAGAAAAAACTAACTCGGCCATAGTGACCCCGAACCATCAGGTGACTTTCACCGCCATTTTATTTTCTTTTTCCTTCTGTTCCGAATTTGCGAAATTTAACATCAGAATTTGATCTGTAGACCCAGGCTATGATTTAGGCGCCTAGCAACAAAAATAAATTTGCATACAAAAAATGTATGCTTTGCCAATGTTGAAAAGCTGACCAAAGTCATTTTACGGTATGCATTTCATGCCTAAACTGTGAGATACGACTGAAAAATTCCATTTTTTGTCAAGAATGAAAGGTGAAATTTAACATTAACGTGTCTTTTTTAAATTTAATCAATGGTGCCACATACATTTTTTTGCGCAAGAGCGCGTTAAAATGCCTTATATCAGTAATATATGTCGTATACTTAGTCCATATTAAAAGTATTAAACAAAACCCTTCTTTCGCAAAAAACCTTAACTCATTGTAAGTTTGAAAATTAAAATTTAATTACTTTTCTCCTTGCTTTGCAAAACGCTCACGTGATTTTGATGTAGGTACTATGGTGTTTTATGCCCTATATAATGACAATTTTTTACATTCAATTTAATATCGAAATAAGCAACTTTTTTGAAGTAGTGCGTAAGTAGCTATTTATGTGCCAAAATTAAGTGTGGTTGACACGAGAAATTGAAATATATTAAAATAAAATATTTAATTGGTATAGGCATTTATTAAGGAATTGAAAAATGTGTCCTTAGTTTTTAATTGCACTGTATATTATAACTAATCATTTTAAATGTATGCAGTAAAAAAGTACTGAAAATGTCATCATAAATTCGATACAGTATCTGTTTTAGCATAGACGAAAACGGTCAGAGAGTTCCTTAAGGGCTCCCACACAAAACCGTGATGCGATGCGATGCGATGCGATACGATGCCGCATCACAGGAACTTGCGATGCGAATTTCTGCGATACGATTTTGTGCGGCAAACCGTTCGCAAATCATATTCCGCCATTCTATAAACAAAGAAGGCGGCGCAGGCGCCGCGCGTCTTTTTCTAAAGCTGTTAGTCTAAGAGCCAGTGGCCGGCAACCTATAAGTAAATGATTATACCTGAAATTTTGCACAGTGAGTCTCGCTAAGCCCGGCGAGGCCGACTCAAGAGTTACTCAGGTGCGAGAAGTATGAAAATGTAATCAACTTCGTTATTAAATTAACAAAGCTGCCGTTTGAAAATTTTAAAATATACAATTATTATTATATAAAAATAACAAAGGCAGACGATTACCGTGCTTCTAAGATCATGGCAGACACTTGTGGAATTGGCAAAAATTATAAATTTCAAAAGTATTTGATTAAATCTGATTTTTGACGTTTAAGAACTGTCAGAAATGTCAAGCATTGTAATCGACACCACCAAATCTCAGAACCTGTGCCAGAAATAGAGGTTATTTGTTACTTATATTATTTTAATATAAAAAGCTGCTAAATATAATAAATAATAAAAATTAATGCCTAATTTGTCAGATCTGAAATTTTAAAATTTTCAAACAGCAGCTTTGTTAATTTAATAACGAAGTTGGTTAAATTTTCATACCTCTCGCACCTGAGTAACAGTTGGGTCGGCCTCGCCGGGCTTAGAGAGTCATCACATCATGAATGATAGGTATAAGAGACTCACTGTGCAAAATTTCAGGTATAATCATTTACTTATAGGTTGCCGGCCACTGGCTCTTAGACTATGTTTCAGAGGGGACTAAAAGTCTTTCAAAAGGGGCGTCACCAAGTATGACGTAATATCGCAGGAAAGCGCGATGCGAATGAGATGGGACGTTCTTGCGGTGCATTCGTGCGATGCGAGTTCGCAGTTTTGTGTGGGAGCCCCAACAGTTCAAGAGAAACTTATAGTGATTGAGCGAGTTCATGGTGGTGAAAGTAAAGCCTTTATTGTGAGGGACATCGGAGTAACGGAGTCCACATTTAGGAAGTGGTGCAAAAACGAACAAAAATTCTTTAACACAGAATCACGTTCGAGTCGAAAAGACGGTTTTGAAGAACAACGCCGACGAGTGATAGTACTTTAACCAATTCAAACATCGTAATTACTACAAAATGTTCAGTTAATTAAGACTATTATGGATGCATCTACAAATAACAATGATTACTGCAATATACAGATTCGGAAATTGCGGATCTTTACAGAGAAAGTAGAAATTGCCGCTTCATCCCAGGGAAGGTACGAACTTTAAGAGGGGCGGCGACGTGCATTGGTCTAGCATTCCCCACTACTACGGTAATCGGTTCCGTATCGCCAACGCCAATTCGCCATTGCAAATCTAACTGTCCGGTCAACTGATGTCAGTGTTGTCAGATCTCATGCATTCCGAGGAAATCTCATGCTCTCATATTTTGATTACAAAATCTCATGCTTTTTAATAGACACAAAAAGAAATAATAAAATTATTAAAATTACTCTTGAAATCTACCAAAACAAAGACCTAACGAGAAATAAAGGCAAAATCGAGGGCAAAATTGAATAGATAGAGGTAGGTATCTACAATATTTGGGTACTTGAAATGTCCTTTATTGTAGACTGCTCTCTTAATAATTAGCAATGAATACATAAACGGGTATGACAGTCTACGGATATGCGGTGTGTGTGCTGTATTCACGCTGTATTGCAGTGATTCTTAACTCTATTCCGTAAGGGTACCTACATTTTCTGGAAACAACAGATTTTAGGACCCGTGAGTCACCCTGCGTCACGTCAACTGCGCCTCAACGTTCGCCCGGCCTAACAATAAAATAAATTAGAAAGGGTACGTGGTTAATAACTTTTAAGTAAGTACCTGTAACTACCTACTTACAATGTAATATTATGATAAAATAGCAGAACATAATGCTTTTTAATGAAATAAAAATGGCATTACAAAAGTAATTAAAAATTAAGCTGTGTGAAGAGGTGTTCTTTGATAAATTAAGCCATCTCATGCTTTTTTCTCCAAACCTCATGCTTCTTTGAAATTATTCTCATGCACTGAATTTTTCCCACCTGGCAACACTGCTTGATGCAAACACGCTGTGGTCGAAGTATGCGTGTAGCATGACACAAATACACGCAAGCGGCAAAATACAATTCACCATCAAGATCCTCATTTTCCAAATCTGTAAATTAATCAATTATTGCCGGATGGAAATCAGAGTTGTCAATGAGAAGGTTTGGCACTGGCCTTTAAATAATCATCAGGAATGTGATGCTGAAGAAGATGAATGCATGCCCATATGAGATTTAAAAATGTCGCTTACTTATTCTTAAGCGAAAAAAATATTTCTGACGAAGCCGCATGAGGCTGATTGATGTTTTATACCCACGATGTACAAATAACTACAATACTACAATATTGTATGTATTTTTATTTATTTTATTATGAATTAAATATAGGATATAAAAATTCATGTATGCATTTTTAATAAAATTCTTAATTATATTACTATTTTAAAAACCTATGTATGTACAAAATAATTATTATATATAGTAGAAATTAGCATTGCTGGCTAGTTAACAACCAAAGTTTTAATTCATTTGGGTAAAGAAGTGAAGTCAAGAAAAAGAAACACTCTTTTTTCTGTTCTAGCTTTCGAACTTTATTAGTTCTTCATCAGGAAGTTTACAATAAAATTAGTTGTACACATAAAAAACATTTTTGCAGTTTTGATCAAATGCATAATTGCATAAAAATGTCATATTTTATATAACAGAAATTACGGTAAATATTCTGTTTTCTGATATGAATAGTAAATTGTTCTTTTCGTGAATATTGTGATTTCTTTAAAATTTTATTGTGCTGTGCTTGTTACGCGCTACTACATAATAATAATGAAAACTAGTATCAGCAGTGCAGATGTGCAGATGTTGACTTTTGGGGATATGTTTTAAGAGTACCACTGCAGTTAAATGCTCCATAAAAATTCTTATACTTTTCTGTAATGGTGTGGATGCAATTGTTGTTCTTTTAGTATTCTCTACACGCTAGAAAATTGACTGATTACTTATCTGTCAAAAAAAATTCTTACGCTAATGGTTGGACCTTCGGAGACCAAATCTAAAATACATTAATCTTTTTGATTAGTCCCAGCTGAACTACCGGAATTATTTTGTTTAGGTTTAACGTCACCAGTTTCTCGACAAAATCTTCCTACTACAAAAATGTTTTTCTATTTGACAGCTGCTTCTCAGCAAATTTTTCCGAATATCATCTAATTATTGCTACAGTACCCTTAAAATATATATATTTACACCAGCGTGTATATATCCAGAAAATTAGTCCTACATTGCGTAAAATGATCCGCTGATTCCAAAAATGTATAAAAATTCAGGGTGTCACATTTAAAACTATAAATTTACGGTCATTTCCGGTCAAACCGGCAATGTCATGATATCCGAAGTGACCTCAAAGAATTCATGGCACCATCTAGTATAAACCCACCCAATTTCAAATTTGTACCAGCAGTAATAAAAAAGTTAAGCAGCGTGTTCCCACTTTCCGTTGTCCCCGGTATATATAATCAAAAAACCCATTTACCATTTTATGGTGTAGGGTAATACAAATTGCTAACATAATTTACTATAACTATTATACATGTATAAATTTCGCCCACTTCTTCTTATTTCTTGTTAAAATTTTTGCATCGGTCCATGTTATCTCTTTTCTCTGTAATATTTCTCCCACGATTTTGTCCCATGTTTGTCTAGGTCTACCTCTTTTCTTCCCTTAAAATATTAGTCCAAAAGTCAACACCTACATAACTTCACTAAGTTCCAATTACTATTAGCGCGTTACAAATACATAGCAGAATAAAATCTTAAGTTTACAATATTCTCTAAAAGAACAAATTACTATTCAAACTAGAGAATAATCATCATACTGGAGTTTCTGTTAATCCAAATATGATATAAATGGATGAGTTGAAGGTTTAACACATACACACTTGATATGCAAGGATCGACTGATTGACTTTATTACAGTTTTTTGCATTTTCCTCGAAAATTTTACATAATATAACATAACAAGGCTTAGAATAAAAAAAATCCTACATAAAAAATGTTAGATAATAATATCATCCAAAATGCTAGCCATTACCGCCCTCTACTTAGTACAAAAAAACTACCAAACACCAGCGTGTTTGGCGCCACCAAAAACATATCTGTGTCAAATTTTAGACAAATCTGTTAGTCGAAAAAATTACTTTTAAAATTTGATTTTTTAAATTGTCTTGAACGTATTGTCAAGAATGGAAATTTGAGTAGAAATATATTTGAATTAATTTAGAAATTATACTCGAAAGCATCGACCCAGTTTTATTCAAAATTATTATATTTTATTTATATAAATAATATTGTTAAAGATTACAAAATTATAACATTCCAAGTAGTTCGGTGACCAGTGATTTCCTGCATATAGTGCAATGTTGCTGACTGGCCAGAAGTGCATCGGGGACATTGCAAATGCAGCGAAATTGTTGTTAACAGGTTCGGTGCTCAAAAGTAGGAGAAAAAGAGTCAGTCGGTGGCAGTGTGGAAAGTGATGAAGTTCTCCCCCTTTTTGGAATAGCAGTATCTCCCCTAGATCATGGAAGTTGGAAATAGGTAAGACCTATATTGATATTTGTACAACCTCCAGCTGGTGGCAGTATTTTCTCGCCCCTATGTTTGTAATTATTGAATAAACCATTTTGTTACTGTTTTTTTGGTGTGATTAATCTACATCTGTAGCTACCCCCTTGTGCGTAGAGATGCTACGTAACATATGGTGGAGGCGCCGGGAATAAAGAAAATGAAGCCGGGCAGCCTTTGATTTCGTTTGATATTTATAATTTTGAAATTGTATTTTTTTTTCTTCACCAAATACGTAACATATGGTGGAGGCGACTGCTTTGATTTCTCTTGACCGATTTAATATTTATTATTTTTATACGATGCCGACCTGGAATTTTTTTATCTATAAATTGTGTTTTTGTTCCTCTACCAAGTACATAACATATGACAGAGGCGCTGATGTTCGATTTTAAAGCATACTAGTAATTATAATTTTTTCCTTATAAATTCATAATAAAGTAACAATATTTTTAAATCATGTTTTTTCTTGCGTGTTCTAAAGTTTATAATATTTTAGTCTAGACTTTTACAAATCAATTATTGTGAGAACCATTTAAACTTTGCATAGAATATTTCTTTCTCGTTCAGACTAATTTACATAATTTTTTGTGTGTGAATTTTAATAAAATAAAAACTAATTTTTGCTTATTTGATAATTAAAAAAAAATCTAAATAAGGGAAATAATTTAATTTTAAAAACATCTCAATTTAGAGAAGTTAGTTTTTTATTCGTTATTCTGAAATTTTTTTTTTCTTAAATGGAAAATCTTTGATTTTAGTGGAAATATTTTTGTAATAATTATATATAATTTCTTTGTCATATAAAATCCAAGGACAATAAAACTGCATATTTTATTTTGGTTCTGGTAAATATATGGAAACATTTTTTTAATTGAGGATATTTTTTTTAAATCAATTAAATTCTGGAATTTTAAATATTTAATAAGATATTTGTTTTTATTTTTCTAGTTTACATTTAAACCATTGCAAGGAAAAAATTAAGATATTTGATATATGATTATATTTTTTTATATAGAAGAATACTTAAAAGAGACATTTCTACTTTGGTTTCAGTAATGAGAACATTTTGGTTTAACTATTTTTATATTATAAATGTTGAGAATTTCGTTTTTCCGAGTATAATTTTGAATAATAAGTTTTAACAGTATTTTAACGTTGAATATAACCAGCTGAAGAGGTTAATGATATTTCTTTTTGTGTGTATTTCTTTTTTTATCTTATATAGGTAAATTTGTGGTGTAAAAACAGGTGTGATTTTGGTTTTGATTGACAGTTACATTTTTTTTTTAAATAGGAATGTTTGTTTTAACGGCTACTAAAAAGTATATATTTTTTAGTTAAATTCGTTTTATAAACAGACAAATTTTAGTTTTGTTGGTAAACATTTTTTTTTAATAAGATATATTTTTCAAATTTTAATTTTACCATATTTTGTTTAGTAATTTTGAAAAATTTAAATAATCTTTTGTTTAAATATAATTTCCTTGTGAATATAATTAAAGAGCTCATTTTATTTTTTATTAAGAAATATATATTTGTCTTAATATTTTGATTTAACCACATTTTGAATATATCAAGTCGAAACAGGCCACCTGGAGTTAGGCTGTTATTTTTTTCATTTCTGTGCGAAATATCTACATATATTTAAAAGTTTAACTGTGCGTCAAGAAAAGTAATTACATGATAGGGCAAGAAAGATAATTTTTGTATTTTTTATGAGTAAATTAATGAAAACGGTCCAAACTAAAACGATGCGACGGCAAGGTTATTTCTTAAGGATATCAAACAAAACTTAGACCTCAACATAGGAGTATAAATATATTTAGTGATTTGAATTAAATAGTCATCAAAAGTCAACGGTTTTGTTCGTTCTTTTTTAAACTTTTGGATCTGTCATATGTGAAAATGTTAGAGAAGATACAGGGGCAAGTAGTAAATAGGAAAAAGAAGTTACGAAGTCAAGAAAACAAGAAGTGGTACAAAGAAGAAATTATAAGAAGAAACAAGCCAGTTACTGTAGAAAAGAAATTGGATATTGGAAAATTTGTGCCCCGACGGTCATGGGTTACAAGTGAAAATAGTGAAGACGAAGTGCGTGTTAGAAGAAATAAGAAAAATGGATACGACAATTGCCACAAGTTTAGCGAAACCCAAAACACCTGTATTTCCAAAATTTGTATGTCCGCCGACGTTCGATCCTCGATAGATAATGCCTTGGCGTTTATGAAAACTTACGAACGCACTGCAGCGGCAAACAGCTGGGACGATGATTTCAAAATTACCTACCTTAGTTCGTTCCTGGAGGGTGCATCAGAATTATGGTTTAGAATATATAAAAAAGCGCCGGAAAATCAAAATAAGACATGGGAAAATATTAAAGAAGAATTCATAAGAGAGTTTATTGGTCCGGACTTTAGAAGAATGTTAGAGAAAAAATTATATGAAACAAAGCAACGCCCTAACCAAACTATACAACAATATTTCTACGAATTACAGACTCTCTTTGCAGATTACGACCCGAATTTAAATGTAGAAGAATTTAGAAAATTTTTTGAAAACGGTATGAGCAAAGAGCTCTACAAAAGCTACCGGCTTATTTTAGATACGAATGTAACATGGGAAAAATTCAAGGAGATAATTAGAAGATTAGAAGATATTGGTAAATTGGTAAATGGATCGTCCGCGTCGCAAAACTTTACTATGAGAGAAGAAAAACATTGCGGTACCTATTCACATGCGTACGGACAAGAAAATCGAAATCAGAATAGAAACAGTTATTGTAGTAGACATCACGGAACTTTTCAACATAATAGTTATCAAAACTTTAAACCACAGTATTTACAACAAGGATTTTATAACACAACCCCGCGCAATTATAGGAATGGAAACAATAATATTAACCTTATTAACTATGCCAAACAAAATGTTTTACCTAATAATAAATTTCAAAGACAGCAGTCATATTCGCCAAATAATTACCGAAATGCAAGTACCGTGGTAATGGTACCTTGCTCAATAAATGGCTATTGTGTTAAAGCTATCATAGATACAGGTGCTGAGAAGAATGTACTCGCAACTGGGATTGTCGAGTACACTAAGCATGATTGGGCAAATTCAAAAAATTTAATTGTGGCTGGTGGTGGAAAAATTCCAGTTCTAGGTAGCGCAAGTTTTAATCTGGGGATAGGAGGGATAACTTTGCATTGTGATGCAAATGTTATCGAAAACCTCCCTTACCCATTGCTGCTTGGAATGGAATTTTTAAAAAAATATGACGCCATCATTGATATTGGGCAAGGTACGGTATCGTTACTTGTAAATAACGAAATTATTAATCTTAATATGGCAAATAGCCAAAATAAACGCAGAAATATTGAAGGTAATATACAGGCAAATCAAATTGTGCAAAATAGGAATAGCTCTTGGCAGAAAAATAATAATAATCAAAAATGTATACAGGGTGGCCATCAAAAATATATAAATCGTTATCATTTTCAAAATAATAACCGAAGAAATAATAAATTTCTACAGGGTGTATATGGAAATAAAATAAATAATGGCTATTGGCAGAATAATAGCAATAATAGTGATAGAAAAATATCATATAATGATACGATACAGGGGGCGCCCAAAAAGTATCGGAATAATAATGATAGGAGGAAGAAAGGAGCAAGTATTAATGCAGAAAAGGAATCAATTATGAATGAAAATGGAAAACACTTTGTTGCAAATAAAAAATACGATACTTGTAAGAAAAATTTTAATAATCAAAATATACAGGGGGACCTCAAAAATTACAACGACTGTTTGAAGAATAACAGTGGTAATAGTGAAAAGATGGAGGAGAATTTTAAAGGAAAATTTAGAAATTGTATACAAGGTGGCGGTAATAAAGCAACTGTACGCGGTGAAATAATACAGGGAGTGTATAAAAAGTTTCAAAATAAAAAGGTTTTGGAAAACCAAGGCACTGATAATATAGAACAAAAACCAAATGGAAATGAAAACACTACAGGCTATTTAAGAAAAAATAACAATAAAATTAGAAGAAATATTGACAATTACCAAATAATACATGAAAAGGATGAAATGACTCAAAATAAATACTGTTCAAAGAAGAATAACAGTAATAATGAGGAAATGCAAAGTAGGAAATCACTCCAAAAAGGAAATTTGGAAAAAAGTACAGATTTTAAAGAAAAAATAAATACACAGATTTTTTCTAGAACTGGTAGGATAGCAGAGCCAGAGAGAAAAATTGAAAAAAGGATAAATACTAACAGGAAATATATACAGAAAGATAATGGCGAGGATGAATGTAAACAGTTATTTCAAGATTTTATGAAAACAAAAAGGAACTTTGAAGATGACATAATGAGGGCCAAAATAGAAGAAAAGAATAAAGATTTATTTAATAACACAAACAGTTATTGTTTAGCGCACTGTGTATCAGCTGACCTTAGAATGGGCAAAGGTATAGCAAAAATATTTAAAGAAAAATTTGGGAGAGTAAATGAACTCATAAATCAAAAACAAAAGCCAGGAGGATTGGCATTGTTAAAGGAAGGTAATAGATGGATTATTTACCTAGTGACAAAAGAATATTTTTGGGAGAAGCCGTCACTAGAGACATTTTGGACAACACTGTATAATTTAAGAAATTTTACATTGGACAATAATATAAGAAAATTGGCAATCCCAAGATTGGGATGTGGATTAGATCAACTAGATTGGAGACTTGTAAAAAATATGATTTTGTATTTATTTAAAGATATTGAAATAGATATAATTATTTGTCACTGGCCAATTGACACTACGACAGAAAATAATTGGAATACAGCAATAGTACATAAAGAAGATGAATACTTTATGGGAAATATGGAAATAGAAGAAGAAAAGCTTAATAAAGTAGTACTGCAAAGAGACTATGTCTTAGAACCTCGTGGCGTATATAATTTAGAAGTGGAATCGTTATACAATGAAGATAAAACGGGTAATAAAAATTGGATATATGAAGATAATGAAGCATTTTTCACAGCAAGAGGACTAATACGGATTGATTTTTTAGAAAGTACTCAACAAAATAGAAAATTTTACATACAGGTAGAAAATATGAGTAGTAGGAAAGTAAAAGTTTTTAAAGGGTCAACAGTGGGTTATGTTGTGCCCCAGAGAAACAGTTCAGAAGCTATGGTCTTATACCTGGAGGAACAGGAAGACATAGTAACTTTGGCAGATCATGATTTGGACCATCTTACAGATGAGTCACAAAGAAATGAACTGTCTGAATTACTGGAGAGATATAACGATGTTTTTTCAAAATCAACCAGGGGAATGGGTTTAACAGATTTAACGAAACATAAAATAGATGTTGGCGATGCTGCTCCTATAAAATGCCGACCCTACAGGGTGTCTCAAAAGAGCGGCAAATTATAGACGAGCAAATACAAGATATGTTAGTTAATAACGTTATAAGCCCTAGCCACTTGGGCGAGTCCAGTAGTACTAGTGAAGAAAAAAGACGGATCCACAAGGTTCTGCGTGGATTACCGGAAATTAAACAATGTAACAAAGAAGTCGACGTACCCCATTCCGAATATAGACGATATCCTTACTTACCTCGGTGGGGCTAAATATTTTACAACGCTGGATATGTTCAGTGGCTACTGGCAGGTAGAAATTGAAGAAAAATCTAAGGAGTATACTGCTTTTATAACACAAGGACAAGGGCTATTTCAGTTTAATGTCCTTCCTTTTGGATTATGCAACGCCCCCGCAACGTTTCAGCATCTAGCTGATCAAGTTTTTGAAGGGATGAAATGGAAAGATGTTTTAATATATTTAGATGACATAGTTGTATTTTCAAAAACATGGGACGAACACTTGGAAAAATTAGAAAGAGTTTTCGAAAGGCTGAGAATGGCTAATTTAACCTTAAAACCTAGTAAATGTATTTACGTGAAAGAAGAAGTGAAACTATTGGGGCACATAGTAAACAAGGATGGTATTGCGCCAGATAAAGATAAATTAATGGCTATTAGAGAATTTCCGCAGCCAAAGACGATAAAACACATTCAAAGTTTCGTAGGATTGTGCAATTATTACAGAAAATTTGTAAAAGATTTTTCCTTATAGCTAGGCCATTACATTTAACAATAAAAGACGGAAATAATTTTGTTTGGGGCCATGACCAACAAAAATCTTTTGAAACACTCAAGGAAAAATTATTAACTAGCCCCGTTTTGCAACATTTTAATCCAAATAAACCATGCGAGTTGCGTGTGGATGGATGTACTATAGGTATCGGTGCGATACTTCTTCAGGAGGGGGAAGACGGGCAACAACATCCCGTAGCCTACGTTAGTAGGAGCCTCTCGAAAGCTGAGAGTAATTATACGATCAGCGAGATTGAAGCACTAGCTGCAATTTGGGCACTAGGCTATTTGAGACACCTAATTTACGGAAGACCCGTTAAAATTGTTACCGATCATCATGCCCTTTGTTGGATAAGATCCTTAAAGGACCCGACAGGTAGACTGGCGAGATGGTCGCTAAAACTCTCGGAGTTTGACTACTCCATTGTGCATAAAGTGGTAAAGCACACGCAGATGCGGATGCTTTATCACGAAATCCAGTATTAGAGGTCGAGAATGATCGACAAGATATCGAGGACATACCGACATATCTAATGTTGCCCGAAGATCTTGCTAAAGAACAGGAGGCGGACCCAGAAATAGAAGAACTGATACAAGCAGTTAAAAATCCCGAGAACGCGCCTATTGGTGTCGCTCGACGAGCGAAAAATTTTCGTATTGTTGATGGAGTTTTATATAAAATTAATCCTTCTTTTGTGGGACGGGAAAATTTACTCGTCATACCAATACAGTTACGTGGAGAAATTTTATACTCGCATCACTCGGAACCTCTCGGAGGACACTTAGGAGTGGCAAAAACCTTAGGTAAAATTAAAGCTAGATATTATTGGTCCAATCTACAAAAGATGTAGAAAAATTTATTAAGGGTTGCCCAGATTGTCAGGCCAGAAAGGGTCAACAAAATAAAAGCCAGTAGGTCTTCTCCAACCGATAGCGGTGGGGACCTTTTGAGAAAGTAGGAATTGATATTTTAGGCCCATTTCGAAGGAGTCGAAACGGAAAAACTGTGATAGTTGTTGCCACTGATTATGCTACTCGTTGGGTAGAGGCTGAGGCCTTACCCTCGGGAAAAGCAAAACCTGTTGCCAAATTTATCTTAGAAAAGATAATAACACGGCATGGAGCTCCTAGGCACATTTTAAGTGATCGAGGACAAACGTTTAGGTCAGAATTAGTGAGAGAACTGTTACAATGCATGGGTACATATAGTCAGTACACCACGGCATATCACCCTAGTTGTAATGGGTTGACTAAAAGGTTTAATAAAACGCTAGCTAATATGCTCTCGTTATATACAAACACCCAACAGTCAGATTGGGATGAATATTTACCTCACGTAATTTTTGCATATAATACGTCGCCACAAGATACCACTAAATACTCCCCGTTTATGTTGGTATATGGGCGAGAAGCTGTACAGCCAACGGAGGCTAATTTGATGGAAACGAGTAATAATTTGGATGCTCACCAAATAAGGGAAAGAGCTTTAGCGGTCAGAGCAGAGGCAGCTGCTAATATTCACGATAAGCAAAAGTATGACAAAATTAGATATGATAATAAGCACCGCCATTTAGAATTTTCAGACGGTGACAAAGTAAAAGTTTTTACTCCAGTAAGAAAAGTAGGAAGAAGTGAGAAACTTTTACTTCGCTGGTTTGGACCGTACTATATCGTAAAAAGGAATAGTGATGTAGATTATTTGGTTCAAAAGGGACCAACGAAAAAGTCAAAAACAGAAGTAGTTCATGTAAGCCGTATCTTGCCCTATTATGACCCTTGGACGCCTATACCAGTTCCGGTAACTGAAAATTAGTAGAAAAAATATAAAGTAAAATGTTATAAATTTAATAAGTAAATAATAGATGTGTAATTTTTGAAATGTGAAATGATCGAATGATGCGAGATGAGAAAATGAAGTTAATAGTTATATATTTATATGTATTTTGTTTTTCTGATAAAGAATGGAATAATAATATTTTGTTTTATAAAACATCAAACCAATTGGCACAGGAAAGGAAGACGCAACATCTCCTTTACCACAATATAAAATGGTGGCTCCGTCCAACCATACAATTTTCTATGCGAGAGAATGAAGGAGAGTAGTTCATCTAGCTACAGGCTAACATACATCCGCTAAATAGATTATCCCATGGTTGATCAGTCCCAAAACTTCGAAACCAGATGATGTTATGTACCCGTAGGAAAAAGGAAGCCCAGCTGTTAACATCTGCCACGTCCCAACCTAGCAGTACGGTTCTACAGTATGCAAATCTGTACTACAACTGTGACAAACAACGAGGTGCATCGTCTTGTGAGTAACGAACGAACAATTTTCCCCAATATAGATGAACAGTTATGTCAGCTCATAAAAACTGAATGTGAAGTGTTTCTGTGTGTGTGTGTGCTCCATGGATATTATTACAACATGACAAACTTATTTTGGTTCAAATTTAGATAATACAAATAGAGAAATTTTTATCTTTTATCTTAACATTGGAGTACTAAATGATTAATAATTTTTAACTATACTATAGAAATTTCTTTATTTCTTTAATTTATCCCGTTTGTGTGTTTTTTTTTAATTTTTTATCCCCACAGGAGGGGCATGTTTTAGATTACTTTATAATTTTAAGATTGTATTCTCTTCTCTTCACCCTTAGGATCCCATTATTTAAAAAGGGATTGAAATTTTTTTTTTATTTACAAGTTCTTTTCTATTTTTTCATTATTTTCATTATTTTTTTAGTACAGCTGACAAGCTTAAAGCTGGAGGCCAGCTTTCATGAGGTAGGGGAGATATGTCAAGAATGGAAATTTGAGTAGAAATATATTTGAATTAATTTAGAAATTATACTCGAAAGCATCGACCCAGTTTTATTCAAAATTATTATATTTTATTTATATAAATAATATTGTTAAAGATTACAAAATTATAACATTCCAAGTAGTTCGGTGACCAGTGATTTCCTGCATATAGTGCAATGTTGCTGACTGGCCAGAAGTGCATCGGGGACATTGCAAATGCAGCGAAATTGTTGTTAACAGGTTCGGTGCTCAAAAGTAGGAGAAAAAAGAGTTAGTCGGTGGCAGTGTGGAAAGTGATGAAGTTCTCCCCCTTTTTGGAATAGCAGTATCTCCCCTAGATCATGGAAGTTGGAAATAGGTAAGACCTATATTGATATTTGTACAACCTCCAGCTGGTGGCAGTATTTTCTCGCCCCTATGTTTGTAATTATTGAATAAACCATTTTGTTACTGTTTTTTTGGTGTGATTAATCTACATCTGTAGCTACCCCCTTGTGCGTAGAGATGCTACGTAACGTATCTTAAAAATGTTTAATGTTCTATTAGCCATAGTGATATTGCCATGCCTTTTAGAAATACCCTGTATATAAACCTTTGTTCCAAAACGAGTCCATAAAAAGGTACAGATTTTGAATTTCATAAAAAAAAGTTTAAAAATGCCTATTACGGCAATGACTAATGTTGGAAAAAATCTGTCATTTAAATTTAGTTTTCATTCTACTATAAAAATGCTCCATTATAAAATCGAATAATAGCTTTCTACTAATTATGATGTCTTATTGGAATATAGGTAGCCTGATAAATTCTTGTGTGGATATTACATGAATTAAAAATACATAACGAAAACCTAACGAAATAAATAATAGAATTAACGAACTATAGCAAACGTTCAAAGCCGCAGCCTTTTAGCCGCAATACTGGCGTCATCAATATTATCACGTTTTGTACATTACTATATACCTATTAAATTTTAATTATATTAAAGTACAGGAAATGAAGAACAGAGATAAATATATAGTATAAAAAAAATAAATAGAAGAAAAAAACTACAACTAATATTGAAAATTATTGAAATAATCAGATGCAATTGATCACACTGATCTGCTACTTGGTTATAATTATTGGTTATTAAACATTTAGGAGATTTTATAAGTAGGTATATTTGTTCTAGCATTCCAACAATAGAATAGTAAATTATCACGAGCAGAGGTACCAACTTAGGTTGCAATAATAGAGTTTTGAACGTACGAGAGAATAATATAGACTTCTCAATGCACTTACATCAGTGAAGGATTTTCTACTCCTTATTATAACAAAGCCTAAGGTCTGTACGCAGATTTAATATTTTAATTAATAAGACTAGAAAAAAATCATATGCTGTCAAACACTATACCAAGGTATTTAATTTCCTCATAACGTGTTAACGGTGACATACCTATATTATAAAAAAACCTTAGCGGCTGATTTTTGAGAGTATACGTACATGATTTGCATTTATTTATATTAATGGGTAAACAATTATCAGTATCAGTACACCAAGTATAAACGTTATCTACAAGGTCTTGCAGAATCAGACTGTCACTCGTAGATATGCAGAGTGATTCATTTGTTCAGTAGCATCATCAAACGATACAGTTCAGACTTTTTTCAGGTAATTAAATTTCTCCTACTGTAATTTTTTTAAATTATACACTAGACGGTGTAGTTTTTAACACCTGTAGTTTGAAAATTTACACCACATAAGTACAGTAACAAATCAAATATTTTTTTTAAATACATTACTCAAGCATTTTTGTACAATTTACCAAATCACGATGGGGTCATCCACCCTTTTCCGTGCAAACTTCCCTGGACCAAAGATAGTATAAATTTCGTGTAAAATTTTACCTGGCTTTTTTGCTGTGTAAACTACTGTTCGAGATACGAATAAATATAAGAATTATTCTGGACTACGCAAAAGCAGCAACTGCAATTAAATAAAAACAAGTTATGGATAACTCTAAAAAAGATCATCATTATGCATAAGTTCAAACTTTATGAATTTTATGAAAATAAACAAACAAATAAAATTTACAATGTAGTACAATGTAAAATTTATAATTTTCCAGTAATCCCATTACCTGCCTAAGCCCATACTTACCGCCTTTGATCAAGTTTATTATGATTAATATTCAATAATCCGATCTCAAGCACTTACTAGAAATATTTTAGCAATTGAAAATTTCCAAATTAGATTTTAATAGCATTTCCACCACTCTTATTTACCTGTCCTTCGAATAGTTTGGGTCAGCTGAACATTCTATTTTAGCCACTCGACGAGGCAGCATCTACTTACTGTGATTCCCTGGACACTTAGTTTATTCAGTTAGTTAATTGCAGTTTCAATTAAAACTAGGTGAGATAAACTCAAGTGTATTATTTCCTACACGGACAGCTCCAGTTCATATTAGTGACTCCGACGTGATCGAGCAGCAGGAATTTTGATCTCAAAACATGTACAGGGTTTCCGGTCATGCTGCCCCCATGAAGCCAGGTTCGGGTATACCCGGTTCAGCAAGTGCAAGTGGAGTAGTTCCAAAGGAACCTGAGCTAAATTGTGTTGCGGTACAAGTGCCGCAATTTTATCCTGATGATCCAGAAATGTGGTTTGTGCAATTAGAACATCAGTTTTCTATCGCTGGGGTTGTCAGCGAGGACACCAAGTTTAGCTATGTAGCCGGCAATTTGGAAGCGAAATATATGAGAGAAGTGAGAGACATCCTTATGAAGCCGCCACAAACAAATAATTATGAGTATCTTAAATCAAATTTTATACAACGTTTAAGAGCATCCCAGTGGGAGAAGGCGCGACAGCTTCTGGAACAAGAAGAGATGGGTGACAGAAAACCATCAGCGTTCCTGCGCCACCTCCAAGATTTAGCGGGGGCAAACATTCCAGATAACTTAATCCGTCCCTTATGGTTGTCGCGACTACCTACAAGTATGCAAGCCATTTTAAAAACGCAAAAAAACGCGAGTCTCACCACGGTTGCAGAATTAGCAGATGCTGTAGCAGAGACCAATACAGAACAGCACATAGCCGAAACCGCGACGTCTTCTAGCCGTTTAGAAGCATTGCTGGAGCAGCTTATTGCAAAAATGGACGCAATGACAACTCAAATAATAGCAGCTCTCTCCGATCGACAACAAGGTTTGGGACAACAAAAAGACCAAGAAAGTCGATTAATGGAATACAACACAGCAACAGATCAATTCTTACATGGAGAGGGAACCTTTAATTATGTTTATTATAATTTACAAAAAAATAAAATAAATTAACAAAATTGGTTATACAAATTTACTTTAAAATGCACATTTTCACACTAGACCACATAATAAACGAATAAATTCATTATTTTTGAAATTGAGAAGTTTTCGAAAAAATCCCCTGGCACGTCGATTTTGTTTTAAAAAAGGCACTTTTTGACATACGACCCACATTTGTGACGTCATCGTGGTTCGAGATATGACGCATCGACAATTTTTTTAAATAGCAACCCCCAATTTTGACCATGACCATTTGAGAGATCGTGTCATTTTACATACATACATCATGAAAAATTATGGTGTTACATAACAAAAATTTCAATACAATAATGTTTAAAGATTTTAAAATTTCATTTTCACAATACTGAATATGATATCTAATGATTATGTAAAAAATCGACTAAATTAAATGTTCAAATTGTGCACCGTTGGCTGCCCGACAGTAGCCAAGACGATTAATAAATTCTTTTTGGACATTATCAATAACTTCAGGAGGTATACAATGTATCTCGTGACGAATTCTTGCTTTTAAATCTTCTAAATTAACCGGTCTAGTAACGTATCCTTTGCTTTTTAGGTATCTCCACAAAAAATAATCTAGGGGTGTCAAATCAGGCGATCTGGCTGGCCACTCAATCGGTTCCCTTCTCCCTATCCAACGATTCGGGAACAGCTCATTTAAATAAGCACGGACAGGTGTTACGTAATGGCGAGGTGCACAGTTTTGTGAAAATTAAATTTTAAAATCTTCAAACATTATTTTCTTGAAATTTTTATTATGTAACACTATAATTTTTCGTCATGTTTGTAAGTAGAATGAAACGCTCTTTCAAATGGCATGGTCAAAATTAGGGGTTGCTATTTAAAAAAATTGTCGATGACGTCATATCTCGAACAACGATGACGTCACAAATATGGGTCGTATGTCAAAAAGTGCCTTTTTTTAAAACAAAATCGACGTGCGAGGGGATTTTTTTGAAAACTTCTCAATTTCAAAAATAATGAATTTATTCGTTACTTTTCGAATGCACTGTATTATGCTTTAACCCATCGATATAAGAGAATAAAAAACGGCAAAAAGACTGCCATAAAAACATCAAGGACTTGCATGTGTTCCTTGTCAGCAGTTTGTCAGCTGTAGACAGGATCATATTTACGTCAGTTACCCGTATTTGTTCAATTTCGCCAATAATAATTTAAAATATAAGTATATCCTAATGAATGTAATTGTGACTCTGAGTATGTTCGAAAAAAAAACAAATGTGCATATTTGGATTAGCTCGATGTTATTATGTAATTTTAAATTATTATTGCCTGGCAAGGACCACGAGGAGATGCGAACATTCTCTGCCAAGATAGTGGGATTAAGATGGTAGGGTAAGGGTACATGAGAACACAAGAAAATAGAATAGAAAAGAATAACTAATAAGTTAAAATACTCTTCTCTAAACCGAAAACATACATACAAAAATAATAACATAAAATAATTATACAGAAATATTTTATGGATATAATTATATCCACGCCATATTCAGAATTTATCTAAAAAAATTGGGCATAGATGCGTCTTGAAAAATATAGTCAAGTAAATTATCAAATGTCTACATCAGGAATTTAAAGATACTGAATATACTAAATACTAAACAGTTTTTGGCAAACTAGGCACGAATTATACTGACTTAATATAACGAGGTGCCTTTCGACTTGAATGAACCTATTATTTCACTAAAATAACACCTTTTAGCCAAATGTGACTCAAGAACTTGTAAACCTAAATATGGCAAATTATCTTAGCCCATTATCGATCTTAATGCATTCTTGTAATAATTAATAATTCGCATCATTTTCATATTAACATACTTACACTTGTTAGGTTTATTATTGGTCTTCTTTGACTACGATTTCAAACAAACTGAAACTACAAGGTGCAGATTGAGGGTGAGTCACCCCTAAAATTATACCAAACTCTTTTCCATTGAATTTAGAAAAAAAAAATCCCGCGAGAATTTAACTTAAAACACTTTTTTACTCTTGTTAAATTTAAAAAAACTAAGGTTTTCAAGTCAGTAGTAGGCTTTGTCTTTAAAAATTGACAATTAGTAATAAAACTATAAAAAAATTGTTCAAAATGGGCACCATTTCCTCTGAAACATAAATTTACTCTTCCTAACTATTTTACCAACTCGGTGTACAGAAGTTCTTGATAATCCACTTTATTGAGATAAACGATTAGTACTTATTTGCGGTTCATCTTCAACTGTTTGCGAAATATTTTCTTCATCTGGTACTCTTATTACACTAGAACATTCTCGGATATAATTGAAAAACTTTCCCCCTCTCTCTCAAGCCCGCCTTTCAACATTAGAAAAGTTTGTCTATGGGAATCACCCGATTTGGAAATGTCCTACGATATTCTTCTACAGTTTCCTTCACAAAAACCTAGCACATCTCAACTTGTTCGCTGAATGTAAATTTTCCAGCCATTTTCAACAACAAACAGTAGCAGAAATAAAATAGTTTTATATGTTGTATCTAGTGACCTTTCATAAATTAATTAATTAAAATTCTTCTTCTTTCTTTTAAAATGAATAGAATAAAAATAAATATTACTAGGTACTTGGCTTGCTGTAATATTAAGTTAAAAATTGTAATTTTAATGTGTAATTTTCAATGTGTTTTGTTTTAATTTATTGTAATTTTATATTAGTTATGTAACACGTTTACATTTCTAGAGCCCTGAAGATGGCTTAAATATAAGCCGAAACGTTGGCAATTTGTAAAAAAAAATTGGTTTTTCTACTGAAATTGACCTATTACCAGACTAAATAAACAACATGAATAAAATAGTTTTATCCACAATTTCCTTATAATCGGATTTTTATCCACACATATGAACCGTCTAAATTGGTACCACAGGTACCATCAGACGCGCAGGATATGGTGTGCAGCTTTCTCAGTATGTGGAGCACCATGTAACTGTCAGTATAAACGAACGTTCGTTGGGAGAGGAAGTAAGATATCAGAGACGTATTCAGTATTGTCTTGTTGTTCGAGAAAACGCCTTTTGTGACGCTGGCGTATTGCCCCAAAACAATTTTTAAACAGTGCTGTTTATGCTTCTAGTTCATACAAATTTCATACCTTCATTTTTAGCTAATTCTCCTAATTTAATGAAACCTAATATTGTTATTTTCCACCCATTAATACATTTTATTGTAGATGTTTAATCTTTTGCTTTTGAATCAATTATTTGTGATTTCTGAAACATATTGAAATAGGCTCTAAAGATATCGTTTTCGTCACTTGTGAATATGTACGCATTTTGAAATTATGGTTTTCCAAATTGACTCGAGAAATTTAAGGGTCAAATAGGTTGCTGATGTTCCTGACAAATTTCTCCGTTTCTTTTACTTCTAAATGAAGCACTTTAAATCTAATATAAAGATTCATACACGATGCTGTCATTGCATCCTCAAATCCACAAATTTTATCAATGTGTCTTGTATAAAATAAACTTACTTTCGGACTAATTTCGTCTACACAGACCATATATAATTTATTTATATGATTAAAATTTTCAAATTTCTTTTCTAAAAGTTTGAGAACCTCATTAACTTCAGGGGCAATTTTGATATGCTTTATAAATGACTGTAAAGTTGACGCACTAAGTAAACAAAATAATTTAACAAGTTTCCTTTTATATAATTTGGGACCGAGAATATATAGTGACAAACAAATATTTGCAAACACGGAATTCCAGGAAACAACTACTCTGCGGGCTAATGCCCCGACCAGCATTGAATTACACCTGGAAAACCTATAGCAACAGCTAGAGTCATTCGTCAGACGCCCACCAGACATATACCGGTTTCGAGCTTATTAGCTCTCATCAGTATGCCATAGGTGAGGTATCCGACGAATAATCCTAGTTGCTTTCGTCTGTCTAACCCGACAGAAGGGACCATGAGTACGCGGTGTAGAACTAACTACATTATTATTGCATTAGCCCGCAGAGTAGTTGTTTCCTGGAATTCCGTGTTTGCAAAATATCGTTTCTCGCCGATCGCGATAAAGGTCGACAGCTTTCAATGGTGTCTACTGCATGTAGAACGCTTCGTGTCTGTGACATTTTCAGTCCGGCATGGAGTAGCGAACGGCCGATAGATGTAGTTGTTAGTTCTACACCGCGTACTCATGGTCCCTTCTGTCGGGTTAGACAGACGAAAGCAGCTAGGATTATTCGTCGGATACCTCACCTATGGCATACTGATGAGAGCTAATAAGCTCGAAACCGGTATATGTCTGGTGGGCGTCTGACGAATGACTCTAGCTGTTGCTATAGGTTTTCCAGGTGTAATTCAATGCTGGTCGGGGCATTAGCCCGCAGAGTAGTTGTTTCCTGGAATTCCGTGTTTGCAAAATATCGTTTCTCGCCGATCGCGATAAAGGTCGACAGCTTTCAATGGTGTCTACTGCATGTAGAACGCTTCGTGTCTGTGACATTTTCAGTCCGGCATGGAGTAGCGAACGGCCGATAGATGTAGTTGTTAGTTCTACACCGCGTACTCATGGTCCCTTCTGTCGGGTTAGACAGACGAAAGCAGCTAGGATTATTCGTCGGATACCTCACCTATGGCATACTGATGAGAGCTAATAAGCTCGAAACCGGTATATGTCTGGTGGGCGTCTGACGAATGACTCTAGCTGTTGCTATAGGTTTTCCAGGTGTAATTCAATGCTGGTCGGGGCATTAGCCCGCAGAGTAGTTGTTTCCTGGAATTCCGTGTTTGCAAAATATCGTTTCTCGCCGATCGCGATAAAGGTCGACAGCTTTCAATGGTGTCTACTGCATGTAGAACGCTTCGTGTCTGTGACATTTTCAGTCCGGCATGGAGTAGCGAACGGCCGATAGATGTAGTTGTTAGTTCTACACCGCGTACTCATGGTCCCTTCTGTCGGGTTAGACAGACGAAAGCAGCTAGGATTATTCGTCGGATACCTCACCTATGGCATACTGATGAGAGCTAATAAGCTCGAAACCGGTATATGTCTGGTGGGCGTCTGACGAATGACTCTAGCTGTTGCTATAGGTTTTCCAGGTGTAATTCAATGCTGGTCGGGGCATTAGCCCGCAGAGTAGTTGTTTCCTGGAATTCCGTGTTTGCAAAATATCGTTTCTCGCCGATCGCGATAAAGGTCGACAGCTTTCAATGGTGTCTACTGCATGTAGAACGCTTCGTGTCTGTGACATTTTCAGTCCGGCATGGAGTAAGCGAACGGCCGATAGATGTAGTTGTTAGTTCTACACCGCGTAAACAAATATTTTTTAAATTTTTGGAATAACTGCGCCCCTTTGCCTTTCTACTATGTTCAGACATTTGCACATTAATTTTGGATTGTTTGGAAATCTATATAAGCCTCATAATAATTTCGTTAAATTCATAACAACCAATCCTTTTCCAAGAGAATTTTGAAATACTTTCTGCTCAAAACAATGTTGTAAAAAAGTTTGTTACATTATTTAAATCTTTACATTTTGTACATCTTCGTAAACATTTTAACTATATATATATATCATTTATATGCTAGGTTTATATTATACAATAAAATGTGTAAGTAGAAATTTTAAAGTTGTTAATACAACCAGAAAACAATAATTTGGAGACATAACTGAAAATAAAATAATTAACAGTAGGTAATTTGTTTTGTTATTATTATAAATTATTTGTATTTGCATTCTAATGCATTTTATGTAAAGAAACGTAATTAAAATATGTTTAATTAAACCTTTGCAAACAACAAGACGCACGGTCTTGTTTGTATTAAATATTTGTTACATACGGCCCTGCTAAATGTGAGAGAGAGATAGGAACCGGCAAGCACCCGTGCCGCTATACGCGTCTGTCTGAAATAGATCAAAGTACCGACAGTCGAGTAATTTTGCTGGTTTCGTTATGCTGTGGTGGTACTTTATCCACTAGTGGAATAAAGTAACTTTATTTCATTAGTATAATAATGAAAAAATAATAAACCTATAATAAATCAAATTTTATTGATTACTTATTAACATTTACATTCACAGTACTACACATTTCGTTTTATCATGTTTAACTTCCTTTCCGTTAATAATCCTTGTAGCATTTTGCATCATTTTCGATGCTCATAACATCTGTGAAATTTTTTAAAAATTTGCACAAGTTGCGGATGTCTGTTCTTGTAAGGAACAGCATATTTTCCTGGGATTTTATTTGCAATGTCAAGTTTGTGTTTCATTGAGTACTAAGAAATAACAAGTCATGCGAATATTTTTTTATTAAATTCCAATAATTCTGATTCCCCAAATATGATTGTGATGTGATTATAGATAAAACGTTGTATTGCGTTCGTGTTTTAATTGATCTTTATCCATTTAAGAATATTAAATACTCGAACTACGTTCTCACATTTAAACATTATTGCGTAAATAAAATAATACTTAAAATATACTTACAATAAATAACTATTATTAGTAACTGTCTAATATTAAAGACAAAGCCCACTAATGACTTTTCAATTTCTTCTAATAAGCACTATTGAAATTTTGTTTTAGTTAAAGCATTTTTTCTTGAGGACCTTATAAAGTTTTTTAAAATTTAACAAGAATTAAAAAGTGTTTTAAATGAAATTTAAGAGATGCCTCACCCTTAATGGACACCTTGTAGGGTTTCAATTTACTTGAATCCATAGTCAAAGAAGATCAATAATAAACCTAAATCACGTACCAAATTTGGTTATTCCAAGTTCAGTATGTTAAATTGCAATATATTGGGACCTCCTATATGCACCTGCTTTGTGTCGGTTCTTATGCGGAACACCCTGTATATAGGTATTTAAGAAATTTTAATAAGTATTTAATATTACAAATACCGCATTATCTACGGATAATCCCTGTTAATTATCCCGTTATAAATTTGCACCCTCTCTCTCACTAGGTAGAAAATAAATACTGAGGAATCGCATCCAGCACAATCAGTTCACCTTCAACGTTGTGCGTGGTTAGATATCTACGAAAATGTCAGATAGAATTTATTTGAGTTTAGACGAAATCATAAAATCAAATAAAAGGAAAGGTGGGTATGTTCGCAAGACTAGAACCTATAAGGAAGATTCTAAACGACCGGGACAAGGAGTGCTAAGAGGCCAAGGACGAGGTGGAATTAGAAGAAAAAACACCTCGAATATGAGTTTGTGGAACATACCGATTTATATGGACACTACATCCAACGCTCAGCTCATTATTTCGAACTTAGGTTGTGGAGTTTCCGATAACGACATCCGTGACCTTTTTTCCGAATTTCGATCTTTGGCCAGTTCGGCCCTTCATTATGACAGGTTAGGTAGACCGCTGGGTAGTGCTAATGTGAATTTTAACAGAAGAAGTGATGCTATTAAAGCCATGAAACTGTATAATGGAGTTGCTTTGGATGGACGAATTATGAATATTCAGCTAGTCGCATCAGAAGTTCCAGATAAAAGTAAACATAAATTTAGATCAAACAAAAAGATCCAGAAAAGAAGATATAGACATGAAGGAAACGAGAACAGAATAGGTGGGTTGCTTATAATAATTTATATGTAGTAAAACTAATTTAAGTATATGTATGAAAAACTAAATCTACCATGTTTATTATTGTTATGTTAAAATAATATAATTAATATGTTTATTTTATTGGTCATTAATTTTATTATCATTTTAGGTCGTCGACAACGCAACAAGAAAAATGTACGTGAACCACCAACAGCGGGACAGTTGAATACAAAATTGAATACAAATAACAGGAGAATAAAAAAGACGTATTATAGGTACTAAAATTGCTATTTAAATATTATTAATTTTAATTAAGTTTTCCAAAACTGTGGATATAGGTACCTAGTTAAAACCAATATTTAGTATAAAGTTATATTATTAGAATGTTAAAGACTAGACCAATAGATAAAAAAACTATGTAATATCTTAATAACTTATGAGTATAATAATAAAAATATAACATGAAATATGTATCTAAATTACTTAAAAACATACTTTTTTATTTAAAATACCTACCAATCTCGAGGTTTATTATTAAAATTAAAACAGAAAATATTAAAATCAGTTAGATGCTGTGCTTAGATATAGATAACTGTGAAATATTAAGGAGAAACGCACTAGGCGATCGCGGTTTAGGCGCACCGCGGACCTTGCTACTCTTGTTCTCGCCTAGTGAAAAATCTTCTAATGATTTAAAGTGTACACGTTTTCACTAGTAGGCCTGGAACTGAACTCGTTCGCGTCGTGATCTCGCCGATATTTTTGGCGTCATGCCAAATAAAAGAATTAATAAAAATACATCTTCCACAAAACATATTTTAACCCCTAAACAGTACAGTAGAACAAGTCGGAAGCGCATAGAGAATGACATATGCAATTTATTTTGTAAGAATCCGTGACCAGCTCGGCGCAGAGAGATCCGCGATGCGCCTAGACTGCGACCTCATAATCGTTCTCTCCTCAAACATATAATGTATATACGAATACATAAACACGTACAAAATTTCTTATAAGAACTGTATAATGTTCTAAGGGCTAATTTTTAGAAAAAATCGATTGAACATACATACAACACAACAAATTAAAATGGTTATTTTAAAAAAATAGAGAAAAATCCCAGTGTCACTTTAGTAAGCTTAAAAAAATTCGGAAATTCTTTTTGACCTTGATCAAGTGTGTTTCTTATGTACTTTGATGCGTTGAATTTGAATCTGAAGGTGAAGGTCTATTGAGCTGCATCATTTACAGATTTTGAAAAAATTGTGAAATATTACCCCTAATTAATGAGGTTTTCCAGGTTTTCCTCATTCCTGCACTGTATAGTGGTTAGGGCCTACCAACGTAAGTCGTTCCTGGGCGCAAATGCGGCCTGCTTAATAATAATATGCCGCCCCCTCTCCCGCACAAGTCTCCGACTTCTGGGCTAATCCCTGTGATTAGAATGAGGGGTAGAGATATTATTGTTATTGTTATTGATATTATTCCTTTAGTGAATTTTAAGATTTGCCGGTTCAAAAAAATAATCTGAAGCTAAAAACTAATAATAAATAATTTTATAGTGTCAAATACCAAATAAGATAATACTAAAATGTAAATGTTAAAATCTATCAAGACTAAACATGTAGAATTATTAGCATCATGGGTACGGAACAAATCATCACTAACTTTAAGTAACGCCGTTGTCGTACTTTACTCCGAAAGCCTGATTGAGTATTAGATATAATTTTATTCACAGTTAGAAATTCAGTAAATTGTTCACATACGTATTTCTTAAGAACTTTTGATAACACAGAAAGAATACTTATTGGTCTAAAATGAGAAAATGAGGATGGATTGCCAATTTTAAGAACTGGAATAATATTAGCATCTTTCCATATACTAGGGAATTGTGTAGAAGAAGGGCATTTATTAATAATACACGTAATATGATCATTTAAATAGGGTGTAATAGATAATAACATTTTTAAGGAAATTCCATTGGGAAGAGCTTAGAAACATCAGAATCAACTAACCTAAACTGAAAATTGTGAACAATGCCAGGGCAAGTGGTTGATATTAATTGATTAAAAAACGTCATCTTTAACTCTTCGAAGTAGGGGCACTATTAGTAAAAAAAGTATTAAAATCATCTGGAGAACCAAACTTAACTTGATCATCATGATTGTAAGGAGAATTATAACAAATATTTTAAAGTTTTCCGAAACTCTTTAGGGTCTGATTTAAATTTGTGATGTACAATCGTTTACAATAATAATGACACTCTCTTAAAACAGTTTTTGAACTTCTGGAAGTTCTGAATAGATATTTCATTAAATCTCTCTTGGTAAGTGAAACAACTAATAACTAATGTTAAATTTATGTTAATAAATTTAAAGCACATTTCAATATGAATACGTCACAAGTTCAAAATAAATAGCAAAATTCATTTTAGTGAGTGTTATTAATATTGCAAACGATAGTACCTAAATACGCCTTTTTAACTAGATTTCTTATATGCTTGTATTCATTCCAAGATTCAGTTGATTTTAATCTTTTGTATTGAAGTAAACCCTTCTTTCTCAATTTAAATATTAGTTTGAATTTATCAGTAAGCCAAGGAACCGGTGGTTTGGTAATTTTCGAAGTTTTAAAAGGAGAATGAATATCAAATCAATACAAAAGCTTCTCATTAACTGGCTTGCTACAGACTATGCGTATATTCACGATTCGTAATTTGCAATGCGTGGTTTGTGAGGAATTCGAGAATAGTGTGTAGGGTCGTATTCGTTAAAAATCTACACACTATGCACGAATTCTATACAAATCATGAATCACGAATTACGAATCGCGAATTCAAGCATAGTCTGTAGCAAGGATTCCACATTGTCATAGTAAAAAATACGATTCCAAAGAATAGATTGAAGATATAGCAAAAATAAATCATAATTAAATTTAGAGAAGTCAAATAACCTGTTGCGGCAGTTTTATTAATTTAAGTCAACAATTAACATATTATGATACTGAGAAATGCCATCCAATCTAAAAAAATCGACTACGCAATATCGGGACATGACGTTACGATTAGGTCTATCAAAGATTTGGTATTCGAAGTAACTCTAGTTGGTTCAATAATCAATTTATTTAAACTATATTTTTTAAACAAATCATTTAATCCAGTGTGATAATAATTATCAATTAAAAAATTAATATCTAAATCGCCGCTAAATACGAGATAATCAAATTCTGGAATAAGACAAACTATAATATTTTGTAAATGATTAAAAAATTAATTAAAATTATTTAAAGAAGGTAAATATACTCGTAGAGCCCCAAAACAAATCTTTTTACCCCCCACTTTAAAACTGATCCAAAGATGCCCCAAAGAAGAAATATTATTATCAAATTGTAAGACAGTAACCTTAAAACATTTTTTTATAACAAACGCAACTCAACACAACAATTTAAAATATAAGGATTTAGCCAAGTTTCTGATAGTCCAATAATATCAAAAGAGCCATATGAAAGTACAATAGTTGCAGACAGTGTTCTAATATTAAGGTGAGAAAAATTAATACATGGGGCTTGCATATGTCACATTAAAACTTAAGCGAAATTGAATAAAAGAAACAATAATAATAACAATTGAAGGTCGCGTGAAATAAACAAGAGAAAGGGAAAAAATATAGTAATTAGAAAAACAACACTAAAAAATGGAAATAATTTCAGGCTTGTAGTAATTAATAATGTATTAAATATTATATGAGACATGTTAAAGAATTAAATTTTTCGTAGACCGCTAAATAAATAGGTCAAATAAGTTCTAGCAAATCGCAAAAACTAAACTACATAAAAGCAATAAAAAAAGATCTGTTCGAAAGATAGCAACCCAACTGAAAATAATATAGAAATACTAGGGGACTCGGCAAACGTTGTTTTGCCTTATGAATTATTTTTTATGCCAATTTACGTTGGTTGTATTGTAGCGTGAATCTCATTTGTTTACTGTGATTGGTCACATTCTTTAATGACATTTAAAATTACAGCAAGTTAGTTAATTTCATATTGCAATGCAGCCATCATATTTGCACAACCGCCAACATAAAGCAAATAAAATATCAATTTTCTGGACCTTAGGTCCCTAGAAAACGCAGCACCTATCACGTGACCTATATCATGAACCGACGCTGTCTATATTTTTTCTAGGTTTGTGGTGAGAAGTGACACCGGCAGACGCCTGGCGGGGATAACTGATCTAGTGGCTATTAAAAAATAGGGGTTTGTCATAGAAGGGTGAAAATTAAGAGTTGTATGTAGTTTTTAATGCCATATAAAAAAAATAAAAATATAAACTTTTGTACAATAAATAAAAAAAATGTTTAGGGTGGACCACCCTTATCACTTATCAGCGGTATGAAAAATAGATTACGACCGATTCTCAGACCTACCGAATATACATATAAAATTTCATAAAAATCGGTAAAGCCGTTTCCGAGGAGTATGGCGTCTAACACTGTGACACGAGAATTTTATATATTAGATAGTCCTACCATATCGCTAAAGTAGTAATAAATTGAATTAACTCAAGTTGACACCTTATTAAAAATAACATTCACATATGTAATTATTAAAATGCACAAAAAAGAACAACGGTACATTATTTTAACTGAATTGATAATTCTTCTTTCCATCCTTCTCACTCCAGGCAAGTATTTTTCCACCAGCTGGCCAAACTTTATTATTGCCAAATTTCTTTTTTGCTGACTTAAAGAAGCAATTTGTGTAGAAGATCCTCAAATATAGCAATATACGAATTCTTTAGTAGTCTTCTTGCACCAGAAACTTCAGTCTTCTTCATATTAGATACAAAATTGGTGAAGATACAACCCAAAACGTAAAATAAAATATTCTTGAGCTTGATGACTGATGAACTGCGTTGATTAAAAATTTATTAAACAAAATCTTTTTTCACAACAAATTTTATTCTCTGCAGCCTTGAAAATAAAAGTTTAAAGGACTTTTTCTTCCTGTGTTTGTTTTTACAACATGCTATTGATGTACTATGACGTTACAAACTATATAATGACATTTTTTTACATTCAATTTAATTTTGGAATAAGAAAAATTTTGAAACTAATGCAGAAGTTGTTATCTATGTGACAAGTGCCAAAATTAAGTGTTTGGTAAACGTGCAATTAAAATATAATTATATTTAATTGACATATAAATTCATTATGAGCTATAAAGATTACCTATCTGAAAAATTAATTGCATCCATGTTCAGGTAAAAATAGTAACAATTAAGTTTAATGGTATTTATTGAATGTATCTCTTCATTTCTTACTAAGACATTAAAAGGTTGGGGGATTATTAATTAAGCCATTTTATTATATATATATATATATATTTGTCGTTTAGACATTGCAGTTGTACCTTAATAACATGGAACATACAATGACAGAAAAACGGTCAGTGAGTTCCTTCACACTTCGAGAGAAGCTTATAGCGATTCGGCGAGTTCATAGTGGAGAAAGTAAAGCTTCAATTGCGAGGACCATCGGAGTAGCGGAGTCAACATTCAGGAAGTGGTGCAGAAACGAACAAAAATTCTTTAACCTTTACAAGAAATCACGTCCGACTCGAAAAGACGGTTCTGAAGAAACAGCGCAGACCAGTGATAGTACCACTTTAACCAATTCAAGCATCACGAATATGAAAGAGAACAAAGAAGGAAGTAGTAGCAACCCTGAAAGTGAAGAAAATTGGACTGAGCTGGTTAGATTGGGCAAAACATTGGGCCTCTATGTACCAGAAGTAAATCCGCACCAAGTTAAAATATTGGAGCTGCTTAAAGGAAATTCTACGATCGTCCAGTCGTGTTATGGCCTGATGCATCAATATCAACAAAATATTGAGTTAATTAAGACTATGATAAATGCACCTACAAATAACGCAATAACTGCAAGAGGAGCAAATGAAGGATTCAAACAATTACCGGATGGAAGTCAGGCAAGCAATGAGAAGGTTTCGAATTGGATGTTAAATTATCATCAGGAATATTGTGATGATGACGAAGAAGATGAATGCCGTTGCGAAATTTAAGAAACAATGTAAATTAGCTTTACGCAATTAATTCTTTTCTTCGCGATTGATCAGTTCCGACGAGGCCACATGAGGCTAAAGGTCCATTTACACACATCAGTGACGTCTCAGTTCAGTTATGTTATGTTATGTTGTTATTTGTGGTCGATCACTGATGCCAGTTTACACATATCCGTCCGTAGTCCGTAAAAAGGAGTTAGTAGACGATCAAGCAAAGTAATCTGAATATATTTATTCTGCAGTTGATCAGCATTTCATCTACTTCAACTCTATAAGCTTTTCATAAATTCTAAGCAATAAAAAAACCTGGTCAGTTCGTCAGTGGAATTACAAAAATATCGTCGCCGGCGTATTTAAAAACCACTGAACGAACCCTAAAGTAGCACTGGCGGCACTGTAACAGATGTGTATAAACATGCCAATTTAAAATCTAAGCAACGATTTTTTATTTTTCACTGATACTGATACGGAACTGACACGGCACTGATTTGTGTAAATAGACCTTAATTCATATTTTATAGTATGTAAATGCGACATATAATAGGTATATTGAATAAATATAATTTAATGTAAATAATTTATGCATTTACTTATAAATTAAATATCTAAAATAATGGACTTTTAATATTCTTCTTAATTACCTTACTATTTCTAGGCTATTGATAAACAAAATAATTATTAAAAAAATGTACTAACTACACTACATGTTTAGAGTGTTTAAAACATGTGTCGGAAAATGAAGGATGCGACTCTTTGGCGCCTTCTAAGATAGAAAGACTGGCTTTTATTGTTGATTTGCTTAGTTTTAAAACACTTTTTTTATCGTGTTCCACTTTCTTCCGTCATAAAACGCCATTCATCTTGAAAACAGTTCGCGTTAAAGCTTTTGATGATAAGTAACTTTTCTGTGTAAAAAATATTGGCAGTTTAAAATGTGCTTTCAAAATGCTAATTTTCCCAGACTCGTAAAAACTAACGACAGAAAGAAATCGCGCAATTTTAGAATCTACGCCACATTTATGAAATTTAATTAGCGTTCAAAAGTACCAAATATTACGTCCACAAAATTTGAGTTCTATACCTATCTCCAGCGGTTCCCGAGATATCGTCAAAAAAGTTTTTTACACGTTTTGAATATATAAGCATATAATTGGAAACTGTGATTTTATATTCGAATTTGTTGTTGGATATAGTGACTTTTTAAACAATAAATAAAAGGCAATATGCGATTTTAAAACTACATAAACGCTAGTGTGGCAAATATCTAAGTTTTCAAATGGTTTACAAAAGTAGTATCAAAATAAAAAATTTTGACGTTTCTCCTCTTTTACTATTTAAATGCTCCTCAAATAACAACATTTAAAAAGCGATGGTAAGCCACACATCATTTTGCTGTTATAACCCCACATTTTAAAAATTATTTTCACATACTTCTACAGGCGAAAATGTTTTGATAGCATGACTGAAATTTGGTAGTGTTGGGTTTTTGGTGCGAAAATTACGAATTACGAAAAAATCCCCTGGCACGTCGAATTTGTTTTTAAAAAAGACACATTTTAATTAAATTTTAAAATCTTCAAATATTATTTTCTTGAAATTTTTGTTATGTAACACCATAATTTTTCATGATGTATGTATGGTATGTAGAATGACACGCTCTTTCAAAAGGCATGGTCAAAATTGAAGATTACTATTTAAAAAAATTGTTGATGACGTCATATCTCGAACAACGATGACGTCATAAATGTGGGTCGTATGTCAAAAAGTGACTGTTTTAAAAACAAAATCGACGTGCCAGGGGATTTTTTCGAAAACTTCTCAATTTCAAAAATAATTAATTTATTCATACTTTTCAAAAGCACTGTATATTTATATATATGCGGCTTATATACTATATTATAGCTCACCGTCCGTAACTAGCTTTATGGTTCCATTTTTCATTCTACTCTAATATTTCAATATATTTCTATATATCTGCCCTAATGGTTACAAGAAAAAAATCAGATTATGCATTTCTCGAACAAATTCTATACCTACTATTCCCTCTATAAACTCATTTAACAGTTTTATTAATATTGTTGTAATGAGGGGTTGTGAAAATAAATATCCAATTATTTAATTTATTATAACATATTAGAAATTATTTGGTGTCTTTCAACTCTTTTACGATCATGAAATATGTAAATAACAATGTAAATTGAATGTTTCAAATTTCACTATATTCTTTATTCTTCAATATAGATAAATTACTCACATTTAGACATATTTACTTTTCTAAAATAAATAAACTGAAATTTGTACGTATTCGTGAAATATGTATAACGCTACATGCAAATGACAAAAAAAACACAAAATTACGTATTATAAGACCAAAGTTAACAGAGTAAACAAATATTACACGCTGATCTTCATTATTTTTGAGTACTCGTAGTCAAACAAGGCGCTATTATACACATCGACTTATAAAATATGAATTATTTGAAACAGTTTTTGGCTTGTAAGAAGTTGTCTTAGAAATGGGAATCAAATTTTAATAAATAATAAAATATTTTATTTACGAATAAACTATTTTTTAGATCAATTTTAATTAAATATGGTGCCCTCATTTTCTCCTCAACAATTAACACAATTTCTGGAAAAGTCACTGGAACACACTGCAATCTTGAAAAATGCTTAACAATTTGTAATATTTTACCAGCTTTTTGAAGAGTGTACGCAAGACAACTCCAAATTTATAAAACCAACCCCTTGACTGATTCCATTAGGCGCCAGGGGCTATTTGTTTATATTTTTAAATTTCAGGGGCAGCAATACCCAATTAAACAGAAAAAGTAACAAAAAATGCCACAAATAAGTAATTGCAATTAATATGTACTATGTTATATTATATCATATCGAAAATAAATGTATTGGCCACCAGTGTCATCTATATTCCATATTTCATATATAATTTTTAAATATATTTCATGTAATTACCATCGTTTCAAATATTTATAAATAACAAAAACCATACACAAGCTGCACTATCATAATTATTACATATTGAATTAAACAGAGCAACAAATTCCTTATATTGAACATCTATGAAACGAAGAAATAATTAAGACTGAGTTTGCACGTTGCATAGTTTGGCAAGTCGCTGCGACTCACAGTCCTTAACCCGTAGTTTAAAAGTAACATGTAATGTAATACATTTTTTACTTTTCTGTTTCTTGACAATAAGATAATAACAACATGTTATTACAGTTTCATGGGTTACATTGTATGCAATGTGTTCCTAAAACTAAAGGTCAATGTACGTAAAATAAATTACTCTAAATACTAAAGAATTTATATTTATTTAAGAACATTGCGGGCTTATTTTTAAATGTAATTACTTCACGCACTGAAGTATTAAAGCAGTAATAAAATAATTAAGTTCGATTTAGAATTCGCGCAGGTAGTAAATAATTAGGGATTAGGGGAGAAGTCTGTGCGAATATAAATCGAAATCCCACCTTTTCCACACACAGTTTGAATTGGTTCAAGTCAGTTAAAACCGTTGACCATAGTTATTACTTCAAGAAAAAAAAAGTCAAAGAACTTCAAGATGTCTTCCGCAAACGAAAGCAATTTACCAAAAGCAAAAACCACGAAGAGGTATTTTTCAGTTGAAACCAAAATATTCGCAATTTGTCGAATCCGTAATGGAGAAAGCAAGGCCTCTGTAGCTAGGGCATTGTCGGTAGCAGAATCTACAGTTAGGGGTTGGTACAAAAATCAAGAAAACATTTTCCGTATGTCTGGTACGCCTAAAGTGCTCCGACATACAAATTTGAAAACGGTACATAAGAAAAACGTGCATTCTTCCTGGGCTACAGAAATGCTGCAGCAACCACGAACTTCCAATGAAGATTCCGAAGCTTTGAACTACACAAAGGAAGTGTTAGATTCCCAGCTGAAATATTCAAGCACAGCATCTCAGGATTCCTTATTCAATTATCCTGCGTTGGAGAGATCTAGAACACTGGCATATCCATACCCCAACAGAACAATCAGCAACACAGCTGAGGGACTTATTTATGACTATAACAAAAGCCTCTTGCATAATACAAATACTGACACAGTTTTAGAAGAACATTGGAAAAATTATTTAAGAAGCCAACTCTGTCAAAGGAATAGACAACAAAATACCAATGTTGTAACTGAAGTAGCAACTCAACTGCTCACCACAAAACGTTGCTTCGAGCAGACAAAGGAAGAAATTCCTGATAAAATTGATGAGCAGTCTACTAATAACAAAAATGGTGCACAAATAAATAAAATGGAGGCGTGTAGACATGGCGAAAAATTTCTTAGATGGTTAGAAAAATGCGAATATCCTAATGTTACGATGCTGCAAGTACTTCAAGCCAAAGCGCTTTTAAATAAATTAAGCGTTGAAACGACTAAGGAGGAATAAACAACATATTTATTTGTTGCTGATTTGATTTAGTTTTAATGTATTTATCTTGTAACACATAGCATTAAAAGGACGACGTTTTCCAACTGATTACCTTTATTGTAGATAAATTTTAATTTATTTAGATAATAAAAAGTTGTGTGTGAAATGCTTTTTAAATATGTGTAGGTGTATATGTGTTATATCATGTACATACCTATTAAATGTTCCTATTAGTTTTTGTCTATAGTAACAATATATAGCAAACAACATAGAATTAATAAATATAGGTATGTATTATTTTTTATATAAAATAAATTAATATATCTCAACTAATACTTTTAATCTCACACATTTTTGTTCAAAATCCTCATTGCCCATGGTTTTTGAAAGACATCTGTGGACAAAATTTAAATTAAAGCAAATTGACCCAGAAATATACTATCATTCATATGCATTTAATAATAATCATATATTTACAATTAAATTGTGTTTCAATTAAAGTACATTTGATAAAGTTTTCCGTTCCCACTCTGGTTTAAACAAAATATAATTCTCAATAAATTATATTTTTCTTGATAGCGACCATAGCGACCAGCGTTGAAAATTCTGCAAATCGTTTTTGATCCTCCTTAGTAAACCACTTACATGATACCAGTACTTTGCTTTTAACTTCCTAGTTAATATTGTGTTTTCACTCTACAACTCTGCATACGATCAAACTGCCATACGTGAAGGTCGCGCTACATTTTTAAATGAATCCAAAACACTTAAGGAAACATTAAACACGCAGGTCTTGGCAAATTAGAATTGTGGAATTGACAACTTAGGGTGATGCTACAGAGGTTGTGTGGTTGTGTCACCTCGGCAGCCGAATCGGAGGGTTGTTGTTTACTAAGCTGCACTAGTTTATTAGACAGACCAAAGCACACACAGTGTTTTTGCTGCCTTGTTTTTTTTTAAATGACTTGGCTTATGATGTGAACACATGCCTGTAGGTTTGTGTCATCTTCTATAAATTATGCCGATTCGGCTGCCGAGACGGCACAAACCGCTGTGTATGCCATCGCCTTTAGCGCGGTTATTGGTGTCGGTGTTGGTACTACTGTCGAATTGATTTGAGATATACAACCACCGACATTTCTATCGGATCGGAGAGTGTAACCATCTTCACTTGATGCCATATTTTTCTAACTCATTCTGACACCAGTACTCGACACCGACAACATCGTTGTTTTATAAGCTTAATTTTTAATCTCGAAAAAATTTAAGTTTTTTTTATTTTATACGTAAAGATATGACATTTAAATCATGGGATGAGACAATTTATAACTTAAACTATAAGTTTTTTAAATATTATTTTGTTTAATAAATAAAGTAGTATTTTAACAAAAGCCTCCTGAACAATTCTCATACTGACAGAGTTTTAGAAGGACATTGGAAAAATTACCTAAGAAGCGAAATCTGTCAGAGGAATATATAACAAAATTTCAATGCTGTAACTGAAGTAGCAGCTGAAAAGAATAATAGTGCGATGAACATGCTTGCCACAAAATGTTGCTTCGAACAGACAAAGGAGGAAATTCCCGATAAAATTGATGAGCAGTCTACTAATAAGAAAAATGGTGCAGAAATAAATAAAATGGAGGCATGTAAACATGGCGATAAATGTCTTAGATGATCAGAAAAATGCGAATATCCTAATGTTACGATGCTGCAAGTATTATAAGCCAAAGCTCTGTTGAATAAATTAAACGTTGAAACGACTAATGAGAAATAAACAGAACATATTTGTTTGTTGCTAGATTTAATTTGAATACCAATGGATGTAGTTTTAATTTATTTATCTTGTAACACTGAGTGTTAAAGGGACGACTGATTATGTTTATTGCAGATAAATTTTAATTTATTTAGATAATAAAGAGTTGTGTGTCAAACGCTTTTTAAATATGTGTAGGTGTACAGCATGTACAAATGTACCTACTATTTTTTGTCTGTAGTAAAATAATTTAGCAAACAACATAGCACTAATAAGTATATGCACTATTTTTTATATAAAATAAATGATTATATCTCAAAAAGGCCCCGCTACATTTTTAATTAAATTCAAATACACTTAAGGAAACATTAGACACTCAGGTCTTGGCAAACTAGAATAATTGTGAAATTGACAACTTAGGGTGATAACAGATACAGAGGTTGTGTGGTTGTGTCGGCTCGGCGGTTGTTGTTTACTAAGCTGCACTAAGTTAACTAGATAGACTAAAACCACACAGCGGTATTTGCCGCCTTGTTTTTTGAAAAAGTATTGGCCTATGATATGGCATGTGCCTGTAGGTGTGTGCCATCTTCTATAAATTGTGCCGATTCGGTTGCCGAGGCGGTACAAACCACTGTGTATGTCACCATCCTTAGCGCGGTTTCACACATGACGATATTATTGGTGTCGGTGTTGGTACTGGTGTCGAATTAAGTTAGAAATACACTGACATTTCTATCAGATCAGAGAGTGTAAACCTTTACTTGATGCTATGCATTTCTAACTCAATCCGACACCAGTACCCGATACCGACAATATCGTCCTGTGAGAAACCTTGCTTACACCACATGTGCTAGTAGTTGCTGTTGGTTTATAAGCTAAATTTTTAATCTCGAAAAAATGATATAGTTGTTTTTTATTTAATACATAGCGAAGATTTAATAGTGGGATGAGATAATTTATACCTTACAACTATAAGTTTTCTAAATATTCTTTTTGTTTAATAAAGTAATATTTTTCATATATTTTTAGGTTTAACACTTCTTAAAATGTTTGGTTACAATATTAAGCACCCTGTTTTTCCTGGTTTTGTTTTTACAACATGCTTTTGACGTACTATGACGTTACACTCTATATAATGACATTTTTTACATTCAATTTAGTTTTGGAATAAGAAAAATTTTGAAACTAATGCAGAAGTTGTTATCTCTGTGACAAGTGCCGAAATTAAGTGTTCGGTAAACGTGAAATTAAAATATAATTATATTTAATTGGCATATAAATTTATTATGAGTTATAAAGATTATCTGAAAAATTAATTACATCCATGTTCAGGTAAAAATAGTAACAATTAAGTTTAATGGTATTCATTGAATGTATTTCTTCATTTCTTACTAAGACATTAAAGGGTTGGGGGATTATAAATGAAGCAATTTTATTATATATATTCCCTGCACTTTAGTCGTTTAGACATTGCAGTTGTACCTTAATAACATGGAACATACAATGACAGAAAAACGGTCAGTGAGTTCCTTCACACTTCGAGAGAAGCTTATAGCGATTCGGCGAGTTCATAGTGGAGAAAGTAAAGCTTCAATTGCGAGGACCATCGGAGTAGCGGAGTCAACATTCAGGAAGTGGTGCAGAAACGAACAAAAATTCTTTAACCTTTACAAAAAATCACGTACGAGTCCAAAAGACGGTTCTGAAGAAACAGCGCAGACCAGTGATAGTACCTCTTTAACCAATTCAAGCATCTCGAATATGAAAGAGAACAAAGAAGGAAGTAGTAGCAACCCTGAAAGTGAAGAAAATTGGACTAAGGTGGTTAGATTGGGCAAAACATTGGGCCTCTATGTACCAGAAGTAAATCCGCACAAAGTTAAAATATTGGAGCTCCTTAAAAAAAATTCTACGATCGTCCAGTCGTGTTATGGCCTGATGCACCAATATCAACAAAATGTTGAGTTAATTAAGACTATGATAAATGCACCTACAAATAACGCAATGACTGCAAGAGGAGCAAATGAAGGATTCAAACAATTACCGGATGGAAATCAGGCAAGCAATGAGAAGGTTTCGAATTGGATGTTAAATTATCATCAGGAATATTGTGACGATGACGAAGAAGATGAATGAAGATGCGAAATTTAAGAAACAATGTAAATTAGCTTTACGCAATTAATTCTTTTCTTCGCGATTGATCAGTTCCGACGAGGCCACATGAGGCTAAAGGTCCATTTACACACATCAGTGACGTCTCAGTTCAGTTATGTTATGTTATGTTGTTATTTGTGGTCGATCACTGATGCCAGTTTACACATATCCGTTCGTAGTCCGTAAAAAGGAGTTAGTAGACGATCAAGCAAAGTAATCTGAATATATTTATTCTGCAGTTGATCAGCATTTCATCTACTTCAACTCTATAAGCTTTTCATAAATTCTAAGCAATAAAAAAACCTGGTCAGTTCGTCAGTGGAATTACAAAAATATCGTCGCCGGCGTATTTAAAAACCACTGAACGAACCCTAAAGTAGCACTGGCGGCACTGTGACGGATGTGTATAAACATGCCAATTTAAAATCTAAGCAACGATTTTTTATTTTTCACTGATACTGATACGGAACTGACACGGCACTGATTTGTGTAAATAGACCTTAATTCATATTTTATAGTATGTAAATGCGACATATAATAGGTATATTGAATAAATATAATTTAATGTAAATAATTTATGCATTTACTTATAAATTAAATATCTAAAATAATGGACTTTTAATATTCTTCTTAATTACCACCTTACTATTTCTAGGCTATTGATAAACAAAATAATTATTAAAAAAATTTACTAACTACACTACTTGTTTAGAGTGTTTAAAACATGTGTCGGAAAATGAAGGATGCGACTCTTTGGCGCCTTCTAAGATAGAAAGACTGGCTTTTATTGTTGATTTGTTTAGTTTTAAAACACTTTTTTTTATCGTGTTCCACTTTCTTCCGTCATAAAACGCCATTCATCTTGAAAACAGCTCGCGTTAAAGCTTTTGATGATAAGTAACTTTTCTGTGTAAAAAATATTGGCAGTTTAAAATGTGCTTTCAACATACTAATTTTCCCAGACTCGCGCAATCCTAACCAAGGAGGGTGTTTTCGAAAGAGTTCGAATATCATTGAGAAGAACATGTCGTGCTTGGAAATGGACGGAGGGCACTTTGAACATCTTCTGTAACTTTGTTTCTTGTTTGTTAAAAGCTTCCTTTGGCGGTTTATTACTGATAAAATAAAATGTTTGAAAAACGAATAGTGGTCCATATCTCCGCAACCGTTACTTTGCGGGCCCATGTTTATTAAGACTTTTCTGCTTATTTTGGTTCATACTAATACCTCCTGAAATATTTTACACTCCTTTTTAAACAAAATGTATTCTTTGGTTATTATTAACAATATATATTGTCTTTAACGTGTATCTTTGACTTTTCTGTTTCTTGACAATAAGATAATAAGAACATGTTATTATAGTTTCATGGGTTACATTGTATGCAATGTGTTCCTAAAACTAAAGGTCAATGTACGTAAAATAAATTACTCTAAATACTAAAGAATTTATATTTATTTAAGAACATTGCCGGCTTATTTTTAAATGTAATTACTTCACGTACACAAATTCACAAATAAAATGAATTCAATTAAAGCAGTAATAAAACAATTAGGTTCGGTTTATAATTCGCGCAGGTAGTAAATAATTAGGGATTAGGGGAGAACTATGTGCGAATATAAATCGAAATCCCACCTTTTCCACGCACAGTTTGAATTGGTTCAAGTCAGTTAAAACCGTTGACCATAGTTATTACTTCAAGAAAAAAAAAAGTTAAACAACTTCAAGATGTCTTCCGCAAACGAAAGCAATTTACCAAAAGAAAAAACCACGAAGAGGCATTTTTCAGTTGAAACCAAAATATTCGCAATTTGTCGAATCCGTAATGGAGAAAGCAAGGCCTCTGTAGCTAGGGCATTGTCGGTAGCAGAATCTACAGTTAGGGGTTGGTACAAAAATCAAGAAAACATTTTCCGTATGTCTGGTACGCCTAAAGTGCTCCGACATACAAATTTGAAAACGGTACATAAGAAAAACGTGCATTCTTCCTGGGCTACAGAAATGCTGCAGCAACCACGAACTTCCAATGAAGATTCCGAAGCTTTGAACTACACAAAGGAAGTGTTAGATTCCCAGCTGAAATATTCAAGCACAGCATCTCAGGATTCCTTATTCAATTATCCTGCGTTGGAGAGATCTAGAACACAGACATATCCATACCCCAACAGAACACTCAGCAACACAGCTGAAAGACTTATGTATGACTATAACAAAAGCCTCTTGCATAATTCCAATACTGACAGAGTTTTAGAAGAACATTGGAAAAATTATTTAAGAAGCCAACTCTGTCAAAGAAATAGAAAACAAAATACCAATGCTGTAACTGAAGTATCAACTCAACTGCTTACCACAAAATGTTGCTTCGAGCAGACAAAGGAAGAAATTCCTGATAAAATTGATGAACAGTCTACTAATAACAAAAATGGTGCACAAATAAATAAAATGGAGGCGTGTAGACATGGCGAAAAATTTCTTAGATGGTTAGAAAAATGCGAATATCCTAATGTTACGATGCTGCAAGTACTTCAAGCCAAAGCGCTGTTAAATAAATTAAGCGTTGAAACGACTAAGGAAGAATAAACGACATATTTATTTGTTGCTGATTTGATTTAGTTTTAATGTATTTATCTTGTAACACATAGTATTAAAAGGACGACGTTTTCCAACTGATTACCCTTATTGTAGATACATTTTAATTTATTTAGATAATAACGAGTTGTGTATGAAATGCTTTTTAAATATATGTAGGTGTATATGTGTTATATCATGTACATACCTATTAAATGTTATTATTTTTTGACTATAGTAACAATATATAGCAAACAACATAGAACTAATAAATATATGTTTTATTTTTTATATAAAATAAATCAATTTATTTCAACTAATATTTCTAATCTCATATATTTTTGTTCAAAATCCTCATTGCCCATGGTTTTTAAAAGACGTCTGTGGACAAAATTTAAACTTAAGCAATTATATGCATTAATATGCATTTAATAATAATCATATATTTACAATTAAATTGTGTTCCAATTAAAGTACATTTGATAAAGTTTTCCTTTCCCACACTGGTTTAAATAACAAAATATACTTGTCAACAAATTATATTTTTCTTGATTAACATAAGCTCATTTCCAACACGGCACCTGACTGGTTGGAAACATGCCCCAAGTGGATAGCCAAATCGTTCACCTACTTACTGCAGTGGAGTTGTATCTAATATTAAACTGACTGACGGCTTCGGACAGGTTTTTGATCCTCCTTAGCAAACCACTTACATGATACCAGTACTTTGCTTTTAACTTCCTAGTTAATATTGTGTTTTCACTCTACAACTCTGCATACGATCAAACTGCAGGAAAAATATACTATCAAAAAAAATATCGATTAATGTTTCCACTGCAATACGTGAAGGTCACGTTACATTTTTAAATAAATCCAAAACACTTAAGGAAACATTAAACACGCAGGTCTTGGTAAATTAGAATTGTGGAACTGACAACTTAGGGTGATGACAGATACAAGTTGTGTGGTAGTGTCACCTCGGCAGCCGAATCGGAGGGTTGTTGTTTACTAATCTGCACTAGTTTATTAGACAGACCAAACCACACAGTGTTTTTGCTGCCTTGTTTTTTGAAAATGACTTGGCTTATGATGTGAACACATTGCTGTAGGTTTGTGTCATCTTCTATAAATTATGCCGATTCGGCTGCCGAGGCGGCACAAACCGCTGTGTATGTCATCCTTAGCGCGGTTATTGGTGTCGGTGTTGGTACTACTGTCGAATTGAAGATGTACAACCACCGACATCTCTATCGGCTCGGAAAGTGTAACCATCTTCACTTGATGCCATGTTTTTCTAACTCATTCCGACACCAGTACTCGACACCGACAACATCGTTGTTTTATAAGCTTAATTAATCTCGAAAATATGTTATAGTTTTTTTATTTTATACGTAGAGAAGATATGACATTTAAATCATGGGATGAGACAATTTATAACTTACAACTATAAGTTTTCTAAGTATTCTTTTGTTTAATAAATGAAGTAGTATTTTGATTGCAAATCAATCTAACTTAAAATTCGGTAAATTGAATAGTCAACCATAAATTTGATTTGGAAATGTGTCAGTTTAATTAAGTATTTTATTACGTCAAACTGCTGTAAAGTAACTGTCAAGTTTTACAGTCTTAACCACTTTAGTTTAAATTCAGAACAAATACTATACAGACTTACTAATAATGAATAAGTTTAAATAATAATAATAATAATAATAATAACTAGTAGTATAATAATAAAGATATTTTGATACTACAAATAAATTTTTACTAAAATTGCACTGAACATTCAATGAATCGCCCTGTATATGGCGTCAAAACAAAAATGTATGTACAATTTTCGGATTTTGGGAATCATAAGTTCACAGTAAATAAGAAATGACTTGATCTGAACAATTTTATAATTAATTCTAAACTAACCTTGAATTAAAAAAAAATTTAAAAAACCCTTCTATAATCCGCAGATAAATTTAAAATACTAAAATAGTAGTCACTTGGATACAGTATCTGTACATATAACATTCTTTGAAAAATTAATTCCATCCATGTGCAGGTAATAATAATAATTAAGTTTAATAGTATTTATAAAACAATGATTAAAAGCAGTGTCTTAATTTCTTACCTAGACAATAGGTTGAGGCAGTTATCAATTGACCCATTTTATTGTTATATGGCCTGCATTTTAGGCTTTAAGTAACATAAAACTAAACATTGTTCATTACAGCTGTGTCTTACCAGAGATTATAATCTCTGGTATTACGAACAAAAAGCATATACGATGGCACAGAAACGATCAGCTCAGAACAGTTATAAAATATTGAGGGGAATTGGAAGAAATTATATCGCCCGCTCGTTGAATCATCTAAATTCTAAAGTTTCAGTTTGAACGAAACATTAAATTTACTAAGAAATTGTGGGCACATACTAATAATACCACGACTACTTCAACAGAAGGAAACCAACAATTGCCGAATGCAACTAATGAGAAGGTATGGCATTGGCTTTTAAATCATCATCAAGAAGATTACGATGCTGACGAAGAAGATGAAAGCGATGCGATGTCAGTCACTACTTCTTAATAAGCCAAGAATAATATTTACTTTTATTGATTAGTTCTGACGATGTCATGAGATGTCACCTATTGATGTTTTATACTGTGTACAAATAACATACAATTTGAATCAATGTTGTTTAAAGTAAAAAACTGTATATATTTCCTAGAAATTAGATACATTACATAATTTATATTTACTTGTTTTCAGTATACTTTTTAATTACATTACCATTTCTGAATAAAATAATAATAAAAAATATGTAGAGAGTAAGTCGTTACAAAAATATTTAGATAATATACACGATAAAATAAAATATATTCACTAATAAATACAGTAAAAAATTTGAAAAATAGAAACAAAAAAAAACTTATATCTAGTTAAGAAGAGACTACTGCTCAATACAAAAATTTAAATAGATGTAAAAACGGATTAACATACCTAAGCACAAGAAGTACTATAAATCCATGTGTATACAAACACAACATATCAGTTATGCTTCTTTATGAGTAATGAAAAAAAAACTCTGCAGCTGTATATTACATTTAATTTTTAAAAAATAATCAATTCAAGAATAAAGCATTCAATACGTCTTTGAAAACAAAAGTTACAGCAGATTTTAAAAATTTGAGAAATTATGTAAACCAAGTAAAATATAGAGGAAAAGATATACCGGGTGTTCTCTCTAAGCCTTTCAGTGCTTATATCTCAGAAACCATCATAGCCAGCCTGACGAAATTTGGTATACAGGCACTAGATGGCGCGTAGAATTTGATGATGGCATTAGTTTTTATACAGGGTTTTCAGTTTTGCATAAAATCGATTTAATTTCGATATTTTGGTAGTCAACCTCGGTAAAATTTGTATTTAAATTGAAATATACTTAATTATGAACACATTCTGATAAAAAAAAGTCCCAAAAAATTTTATTTTGTTGTTGTGTAAAAAAAAACGCCTATGAAAAGTCCCCAAATTTCATTGTTTTGTCATGCAAAATGTGTATAGCCTTGAATCCAATTTACATACACACAACAACCGCATGGATAGACGTCAAAACGGAAACTCAAAAAGTCAAAGCAAGTATGAGTATGTTTGTTGGAATTTTATTATGAATACGTAACGCTACGAGGTACATTGAATGTACGTATTTGCAATAATGCTACAGTTTTGTTAAAAAAAATTAAATTTTTAGGTTATTAGCTGCTCGTGTGCGCTGAGCTTTATCCGGCATGAACACTCTGAAAATGTGTGAAACACTGTTTTTTGAATTGGTTAATTAGACTATTCTCGGAAATAATAAAAGCGATAGGGGACAATCCGTACGAGCAGAAAACTAAATTTATGAACACGTCACATGCCCTTGAATCTCGCTGCCCCAAAACATATCTCGCTGCTATGCTGCGAAGTTGCCATTAATATTTGACAATTCAATGACAATTCATAGTTTTGACGTTTACCGATGTTAATTTCTTCTGTGTAAGTCTGGCTCAAGATTATACACATTTTACATGTCAAAACAATGAAATTTGAGCACTTTTTGGAGGCGTTTTTATGTTACATTTTAAAATTTTTGAATGTTTATATTTCAGAATGTTTCAATAATTAAGTATATTTCAATTTATATAAGAATTGATGTTATCATCAGATTCTACACGCCACTTAGTGTCTGTATACCAAATTTTGCCACGCTGGCTATGATGGTTTCTGCGATATAAGCACTGAAAGTCTTAGAGCGAACACCCGGTATATGTAAAAATCATGTTGCAAAGAAGCACCACTCTCTATTTGGTACAGAGGTGATCAATATCAATAATACTATTTCACGTAATTATCATCATTGCAAAGATTTATAAACAATGTCATATTGGTCAATTGTAACATGCACTATCAGAATTATTTTATCTTGAATTAAACTGAGCTACAAGTTCCTTATATTGAACAAACTATGAAACAAAAGAAATCGTTAAGACTGAGTTTGCACGTTGCGTAGTTTGGCAAGCCGCGAACCACGAACGATTCTTAACCTGTGGTGTAAAATGCAGTTACAGTTAGTTCGTTGTAATATATTCTTTGAAAATGAAAATGGTGTGCTTAATTTTAAAGATAAGTACTGCAGTTTTCAAGTATTCACAAAAAAACATTAATTCAATTAAAGCAGCAATCAAGCAATTAATTTCAGCTTAGCATTCCCGCAGGTAATACACATTTACCATACATAGTTTGAATTGGTTCAAACCAGTGAGAACAGTTGTAGTTATTACTCCAAGAAAAAAAAGTTAAGCAACTCCAATATGTCTTCCGCAAACAAAAGCAGTTTACCAATCCACGAGGAGGCATTTTTCAGTGCAAAACAAAATATATGCAATTTCTGACATCCGCAATGGAGAAAGCAAGGCCTCCGTTGCTAGGGCATTATAAGTAGTAGGATCCATACTTAGAAGTTGGTACAAAAATCAAGAAAACATTTTTCATATGTTTGGTACACGTAAAGTGCGTCGACATATAAATTTGAAAACGGTAGATAAGAAAAACGTACATTTTTCTTGAGTTACAGAAATATTGTAGCAACAACAAACTTCTAATAAATATTGGGAAGCTTTGGACTACAGAAAGGAAGTGTTAGATTCCAAGCTGAAATATTCAAGCACAGCAACTCAGGATTCCTTATTCAATAATTATCCTGCGTTGGAGAGACCTAAAATACCGGCATATCTATACCCCAACAGAACAATCAGCAACACAGCTGAAAGTTTTGTTTGTTGCTAGATTTAATTTGAATACCAATGGATTTAGTTTTAATTTATTTATCTTGTAACACTGAGTGTTAAAAGGACGACTGATTATGTTTATTGCAGATAAATTTTAATTTATTTAGATGAGTTGTGTGTCAAATGTTTTTTAAATATGTGTAGGTATACATCATGTACAAACCTATTAAATGTACCTACTATTTTTTGTCTGTAGTAAAATAATTTAGCAAACAACATAGCACTAATAAGTATATGCACTATTTTTTATATAAAATAAATGATTATATCTCAAAAAGGCCACTCTTAGGGTGATAACAGATACAGAGGTTGTGTGGTTGTGTCGGCTCGGAGGTTGTTGTTTACTAAGCTGCACTAAGTTAACTAGATAGACTAAAACCACACAGCGGTATTTGCCGCCTTGTTTTTTGAAAAAGTATTGGCCTATGATATGGCATGTGCCTGTAGGTGTGTGCCATCTTCTATAAATTGTGCCGATTCGGTTGCCGAGGCGGTACAAACCACTGTGTATGTCACCATCCTTAGCGCGGTTTCACACATGACGATATTATTGGTGTCGGTGTTGGTACTGGTGTCGAATGAAGTTAGAAATACACTGACATTTCTATCGGATCGGAGAGTGTAAACCTTTACTTGATGCTATGTATTTCTAACTCAATCCGACACCAGTACCCGATACCGACAATATCGTCCTGTGAGAAACCTTGCTTACACCACATGTGCTAGTAGTTGCTGTTGGTTTATAAGCTAAATTTTTAATCTCGAAAAAATGAAATAGTTGTTTTTTATTTTATACATAGAGAAGATTTAATAGTGGGATGAGATCATTTATATCTTACAACTATAAGTTTTCTAAATATACTTTTTGTTTAATAAAGTAATATTTTTCATATATTTTTAGGTATTAACAATATTGTGTGAAACTACTCTGCGGACTAAAGCCCCGAGCAGTGTTGAATTACACTCAAAATATCTACCCATATATTATTTCTTATTAGCTTTTGTAACATTTTTTACTGTATTAGAAAGGTATTTTAAGCTAATATAAATCAAATATCCTACAATTCCTATCAATGAAGTCTTATACAATATGCTTCTGATACCAAACATCTAGGTATGCTAATGAACAATCTCACAGACAAAAACTATCCAATAATTATCTAAAAAAACTAATCTAGCTAAATTTGCTAACCTGGTTTAATGAAAAGACTTTATAAATATCTAAGTTCACTTTTGAAACTGTGGAAACTCGAAAATGCAACCTCAATAGATGAGATCTGTGGAAGAATTCATTGTGATAGTTAACAGTGTGCTCAGTCATACAAACATTTAAATAAACAGTTTAAATTTTGCCCAAGAACGAAGAATAAATATAATTTAAATGTTCTATTTATTTGAATCATTAACTAAATCGATTTATTTCCACATCGATTCGTCAACATCGGAAACTATAAACTATTTTATACTCATTTCCCCATCACCTGGCGATAGAGTAAGTGGCGCGTTTTTTTTTATTGTGGGCTCCCCAGAAGGCCTAATCCACTTTCATCTTTTTGAAATTACTCTATGTTTGGTTTCACTATTTCATCAGTTATCAACTATCGTAGGAGCAGATCAGCAATATGACCTGTTCTTTTACTTAACACTTCTCAAAATTGTTAATTATATTAGTTATGCTTGTCTGTTTTTTTATTAATTATCGTAGGCGCAGATCAGCAGTATGATCTGTTCCTTTATTTAACACTTATCAAAATTGTTAACAGTATTAGTAATGCTTGTCTGTTTTTTATCAATTATCGTAGGTGCAGATCAGCAGTATGATCTGTTGTTTTATTTAACACTTCTTAAAATTTTTGGATACAATATTAAGCAACCTGTTTTTCCTGGTTTTATTTGTACAACATGCTTTTGACGTACTATGACGCTACACTCTATATAATGACATTTTTTACATTCAATTTAGTTTTGGAATAAGAAAAATTTTGAAACTAATGCAGAAGTTGTTATCTCTGTGACAAGTGCCAAAATTAAGTGAAATTAAAATATAATTATATTTAATTGGCATATAAATTTATTATGAGTTATAAAGATTATCTGAAAAATTAATCCATCCATCCATGTTCAGGTAAAAATATTAACAAATAAGTTTAATGGTATATATTGAATGTATCTCTTCAATTCTTACTAAGACATTAGAAGGTTGCAGGATTATTTATTAACCCATTTTATTATTTATTCCCTGCACTTTAGTCGTTTAGACATTGCAGTTCTATCTTAATAATCTGGAACATATACAATGGCAGAAAAAAGATCAGTGAGTTCCTTCACACTCCAAGAGAAACTTATAGCGATTCGACGAGTTCATAGTGGAGAAAGTAAAGCTTCAATTGCGAGGGAGATCGGAGTAGCGGAGTCAACATTCAGGAAGTGGTGCAGAAACGAACAAAAATTCTTTAACCTTTACAAAAAATCACGTCCGAGTCGAAAAGACGGTTCTGAAGAAACAGCGCAGACCAGTGATAGTACCACTTTAACCAATTCAAGCATCACGAATATGAAAGAGAACAAAGAAGGAAGTAGTAGCAACCCTGAAAGTGAAGTAAATTGGACTAAGGTGGTTAGATTGGGCAAAACATTGGGCCTCTATGTACCAGAAGTAAATCCGCACAAAGTTAAAATATTGGAGCTCCTTAAAATAAACTCTATGATCGTCCAGTCGTGTTATGGCCTGATGCACCAATATCAACAAAATGTTGAGTTAATTAAGACTATGACAAATGCACCTACAAATAACGCAATGACTGCAAGAGGAGCAAATGAAGGATTTAAACAATTACCGGATGGAAATCAGGCAAGCAATGAGAAGGTTTCGAATTGGCTGTTAAATTATCATCAGGAATATTGTGATGATGACGAAGAAGATGAATGCCGTTGCGAAATTTAAGAAACAATGTAAATTATTTTTACGCAATTAATTATTTTCTTCGTGATTGATCAGTTCCGACGAAGCCACATGAGGCTAAAGGTCCATTTACACACATCAGTGACGTCTCAGTTCAGTGTCAGTTCAGTATCACTGTTATTTGTGGTCGATCACTGATGCCAGTTTGCATATATCCGTCCTTAGTTCGTAAAAAGGAGTTAGTAGACGATCAAGCAAAGTCATCTGAATATATTTATTCTGTAGTTGATCAACATTTCATACCAACTCTATAAGCTTTTCATCCATTCTAAGCAATAAAAAAATCTGGTCAGTTCGTCAGTGGAATTACAAAAATATCATCGCCAGCGTATTTAAAAACCACTGAACGAACCCTAAAGTAGCACTGACGGCACTGTGACGGATAAACATGCCAATTTAAAATCTAAGCAACGATTTTTTATTTTTCACTGATACTGATACGGAACTGACACGGCACTGATTTGTGTAAATATACCTTAATTCATATTTTATAGTATGTAGGTAAATGCGACATATAATAGGTATTCGTATATTGAATAAATATAATTTAATGTAAATAATTTATGCATTTACTTATAAATTAAATATTTAAAATAATGGACTTTTAATATTCTTCTTAATTACCTTCCTATTTCTAGGCTATTGATAAACAAAATAATTATTAAAAAAATTTACTAACTACACTACATGTTTAGAGTGTTTTAAAGCATGCGTCGGAAAATGAAGGATGCGACTCTTCGGCGCATTCTAAGATAGAAAGACTGGTTTTTATTGTTGATTTGATTAGTTTTCAAAAAAATTTTCTATCGTGTTCCACTTTCTTCCGTCATAAAATGCCATTCACCTTGAAAACAGTTCGCGTTAAAGCTTTTGATGATAAGTACCTTTTCTGTGTAAAAAACATTGGCAGTTTAAAATGTGCTTTCAAAATGCTAATTTTCCCAGAATCGTAAAAATTAACGACAGAAAGAAATCGCGCAATTCTAAAATCTACGCCACATATGAAATTTAATTAGCGTTCAAAAGTACCAAATATTACGTCTACAAAATTTGAGTTCAATACCTATCTCCAGCGGTTCCCGAGATATCGTCAAAAAAGTTTTTTACACGTTTTGTAATTATATAAGCATATAATTTGAAACTGTGATTTTATATTCGAATTTGTTGTTGGATATAGTGACTTTTTAAACAATAAGAGGCAATATGCGATTTTAAAACTACATAAACGCTAGTGTGGCAAATGGTTTACAAAAGTAGTATCAAAATAAAAAAATTTAATGTTCCTTCTCTTTTACTATTTAAATTCTCCTCAAATAACAACATTTAAAAAGCGATCATTTTGCTGTTATAACCCCACATTTTAAAAATTATTTTCACATACCTATACAGGGTGAGTTAGAAAGAATGGGTCAACACTAATCTGGAGATACTAGACTAGTTCAAGGTGTAATTTTTTTCTGAAATATATCAATAATTGAGAAAGTTTTGATAGCACGACTGAAATTTGGTAGTGTTGGGTTTTTTGGTGCGAAAATTACGAATTTGAAGCTTATTTTGGCGCTAGTTTCACCATATTATTCAAAACATATATTTTTTTATCTGTTGAGCTATTCTTAAAAATCTAAAGTAACGATCAATTCTACATAAAAAATATTCTCTTGTTTAGGTCACCTAAGTTCATTGGTTTCTGTTATTTCAATAGTATTTTGTGGTGATTTTCTTTCAGGCGCTGATAATGCTATTTCTTTTCTTAGTAGGCTTGTGTCAAATTTTCATGTCAATAAATATTAGCGTATTTTGCGAAAGTGTGATTTATTATTAGTGCAATTATTGAAATAATTCAGAATAAAATTTAAACCTTGTACCTCTTAAACCAGCGATATTCGTATAACGCATGATGAGTTCAAACATAATATTTTAATTTTTCTTATAACGGTAAAAAGTGTAGTGAAAAACGAAAAATATATAAATAGTGAAAGTTAAGCATTATTATTAACCTTATATGTGAAAAAAATATTAATGAAAACCTAGTGACAGCTATATTAACAAAGTTTAGTATAAACAAAGAGATAACCTTAGAAGAACGATACGAAATTAAATCTAAGAAAAGTCTTACACTATGCTCCCAAATTCAGCTATAACAGAAATCTCAAATAAAATTTTGTTAGAAGAAATACAGAATAGTAGAACAGAATTAAAACAATGCATTAAAGATAGTGAAACATGTTTACTACTGGAGATTGCGACATTAAAGAAAAAAATTGATACATTAGAACTAGAAAATTTGCAATTAAAAGAAGAAGTAGAAAATCTAAATAGGCAGAGTAAACGTAATAATATTGTTATATTTGGTCTGAAAAAGTCTGCACTAGAGATAAATGCCCAAGGAATATGTCAAGATCTTAAATCTCTTATTAATGTACAAATTGCGGAATGTGATATTAATGACTGTTACCGTTTGGGAAAATCTGTGGAAAATCCTATCAAAGTCGAACTAGTTTCATATTGGAAGAAAAAGGAAATTTTGAATAATTGTAAACATTTAAAAGGCACAGAAGTATTTATTGCACATGATTTGACTTTGAAACAGAGGAAAGAAAATCAGTTATTAAGAAAACATTTGAATCAGGCACGTCAAAATAAAAATAACAACTGTTTTATCAAAGCAAATAAACTGTACATAAACGAAGAAGTATATACACCCAGTCAGCTTTTAGAAATCGAAGAAAATCAAGAAAAATACGACCCGGAAGAAATTCAAATAGTTAGCGTTTCATCGATACCAAATACATCAGAGGAAAGTCACAATACAGAAATTAGTTTACAGTTGCCACAAGATAGAAAAAGTGCTATCGTAAATAGCAAGAAAACGACAAAAACGACAATCCAATCCATTCAACCTCATGAAAGAGTCAAAACTCGATCAACAAACAAGTAGGAATTTTTGTATAGATATGTGTAACAGAGGAATATAATATGTAGTTTGGGTTAATTGTTTATTTAATAAAATGCTTATGTATTGTACACCGATATACATCAACAGATTGTGGTAATATTGATGAGCGTATATTTGTATAACAATAATTAAAGTGCATATATGTTGTGTATGTATTATTGTTTATGTATTTGAGCTGAATATATTTTTATTTTTATTTTTTTTGTAAATTATAACCTTTAAAATGGATCAATTTATAAGAGATTATCGAAATGATCCGATAATGGGTAAAACGATTGTTAACATGCATGATTTTAATATCGAATGCTTGAAAATAGAAAGCAGCTTCAAACTATTGCACGTTAATATTCGTAGTTTGTCGAAGAATAATGATGAATTGCTATTGTTTTTGAGCCAATGTGCAATAGATTTCGATATCATAATTCTAACAGAGACATTTCAAATTTATGATTTGAATATCTTCAATATTGAGGGTTATAATATTATATATAATCAGGGTAATCTTAATAAAAATGATGGTGTGGTACTACTGATAAGGTCTATTTTTAATTATACATATAAAATAGTGAATTTTGATGAAATAAAAGTTTTAGAAATGGACATTGAAGGTAGTGCAAAAATGACAATAACTGCTGTATATAGGTCTCCAAGTACATGCCCAAAAACATTTAATTTAAATTTGTTCAATTACTTGGAAGGAAAAAAGAAATTAGATTGTCATATACTAGCAGGCGATATCAATATAGATATTTTAGGTGATCTGGAATATATTGAGGAGTATAAAAATATATTAAATTTTTACGAGTTCACTTCATATATAAATGGTTGTACGCGACCAATAAGTGAAACATGTTTGGATCACATATGGATAAAAGATAACCTAGAAAATAGAGTAACTAATATAAAATCATATGTTTTTCATTATAATATAACCGATCATTATCCAGTCGGTGTTGTAATACAAACAGATATAAAACTAGATAATACTACTATGATGAATAGAAAAAATTTCAAAACATATATTAACTATGACAATTTAAGAACTGATCTATTAAATGAATTGTGGGATTGTGTGTATGATAATGTTGATGTAAATAGTATGTCTGAAATATTTACTGATAAATTAAGATATTACATAAACAAAAATTCAAAGCAGATAAAATTAAACAGAAAAAATGCTAATAAAAAACCGTGGATAACAAAAGGACTCTTACATTCTATAATAGAAAAAAATGAACTCTATAAAAATTTTATGAACAACCCTGATGACCTAATTTTGAAAGAAAGATATAAAACACACAAAAATAAATTAATTAAGTTAATAGCTAAATCTAAAAAGGATTATATGAACTTCCAGATTATTAAACATAAAAATTCTTCAAAATGTCTTTGGGACTGTGTAAATAATCTTTGCAAGAAAAGTAAAGAAACAACAAAAATCGAAAAACTTAAACTTGGGGATGATAGCATAATCATTGATAAAACAGAAATTGCAAATAACTTTAACACTTATTATAGTAATTTAGGAAAATAATTAGCGGAAAAAATTAAAACTCCGCAAAATTATAACGAAAACATGAACTTTTTAGAAAATTCAATGTTTTTGCATCCTGTCGATGAAATTGAAGTAAGACACGCTATAAACGAATTGAAGCTAAAAAAGGCACCAGGACATGATAAAATAAGGGCGGAAACGTTAAAAGAAGTCTGTAATGAAATTCTTTCTCCATTAACATATATAATTAATGCTGTCTTTGATGCAGGGGTTTTTCCCAAAACATTTAAGGTTGGTATAATTAAACCACTTTATAAAACGGGTAACAAATTGTTAACTGTTAACTACCGACCAGTCTCGTTAATTTCTGTAATTGCCAAAATTTTTGAAAAAATTTTGAAGTCTAGAATCAATCAATTTTTAAATAAGTATAATGTAATATCTGATTGTCAGTTTGGTTTTAGAGAGGGAAAGTCAACTTAAGATGCAATTCTTTATTTATAATCTATTATATACAATGCTTTAGATAAGAAAATTCCAACTATCGGTGTTTTTATTGACTTATCTAAGGCGTTCGATACTATATGTCATAACAGACTTTTAGATAAATTACATCATTATGGTATAAGAGGAAAAGTACATAGTCTCATTAAAAGTTATTTAACGGGTAGACAGCAATATGTTGAGGTGGATGGAGTCATGAGCGAGCCCCAAACTGTGACGTATGGAGTTCCGCAAGGAACCGTATTAGGTCCATTATTATTCACCATCTATATAAACAACCTATTATTTTTAGATACGAAGGGAGTGATTCTTAGTTTTGCTGACGACACTGCAGTGATCTGCCAAGCAGACTCATGGCTCAATTTAAAAAATATAGTCAAAACCGATTTAAGACTAATTAAATCATGGTTCCAATTTAACAAACTAACCTTGAATGTTGAAAAGACAAAATACCTGCCATTTACATCCTATGCAAATAACCTACCCGATCTAGGAGTTTTAGATATTGATGTAGAAACTAAAATACCGGAAGCAGATTCTATAAAATATCTGGGAATTATAATTGATAGGCACTTTAAGTGGAATTTACATATAAAAAGTTTAACAAATAAAATTAGGGGTTTAATATCAAGGTTCAAATTTTTTAAAGAATTTTTAAATATAGATCAGCTCAAAATTATGTATTATTCATTAGTACAGTCTCAGTTGTCCTACGGTATATTACGATGGGGTGGGGTGAACGATACGCATTTAGAAAGTTTAAATATATTACAAAAATGGATTATTAAAATAATGTACGGGAAACATCGAAGGTACCCCAGTCATCAAATATATAAAGTAAGCAATATATTTGACGTTAGACAACTTTTCTGTTTAAAAATGCTGTTAAATGTACATAATAAAAACATTTCTTTGGAGCCAATTAATCACAGACATGACACGAGGGGAAAACAATTTATGTCTTATGTACCTAAATTGGAAAAAACCATAGGACAACGTAGTTGTAATTATTTGGCCCCAAAGTTATATAATATTGTACCAGAAAACTTGAAAATTCTTACAAAATATAATACATATAAATATAAAATAAAGGAATGGATTCATGGTAGCGAAAGACAGATATTTCATAATTTGGTAAACCTAAAATAAATAAAATTTAATAATATTAACAATATTACAATTATACTTATTATTTCAAACAATAAGTTGCTTATTGATTAGTTTTTAGTTCTAGTAGGTAGTAATTATTTTCAATGGTTCTAGTATTTAAACGCTTCGACTGAAACATACATTGGATATCACTAACAAGCAGTAATGAGATTATTGCTTCTGTGATTAGAGTGTTTGTTTACGTTTGCATGTTCTTATCACTTATCACTTGTAAGTAAAAATTAGTATTATTTTACATTGTATTGTATTATATTGTAGATTTAGTAAATAAACATTATTATTATTATTATTATTATATTTTGGTGTCTAGTGTATCCAGATTAATGTTGACTCATTCTTTCTGACCCACCCTGAATACACAGAAGTGAACGGTCCTATGTACAGAATTATGTAAGTTTATGTTATAACAATATTTACATCTACAGTTAAATTGAAAAATACGTATTTTGAAAGTTTCCTGTACCTAAAAATTTGTTGGTTAGACCGCTTTCTGTCGATATACTTCGTTTTACTGCGATAGTTTTAAATATTCGCAGATGGTATGAGGTAACATTCCTGTTTTGCCCTTAAGGGCGCCGTATGCTTAAAATTGTGTTCTCTGCAAATATAAATCAGTTTAGATATTTAAGAGCTGAATAATATAGAATTTAGCACCTCCCCATTATGCAACACCTGTCCGTGCTTACTTAGATGAGCTGTTCCCGAATCGTTGGATATAGTGAAGGGGGCCGATTGAGTGGCCAGCCAGATCGCCTGATTTGACACCCTTAGATTATTTCTTGTGGGGATACTTAAAAGCAATGTATACGTTACTAGACCCGTTAATTTAAAAGATTTAAAAGAATTCGTCACGAGATACATCGTATACCTACCTCCTGAAGTTACTGATATTGTCCAAAAATAATTTATTAATCGTCTTGGCTACTGTCAAGCAGCCAACGGTGCACCATTTGAACATTTAATTTAGACGTTATTTTACATAATCATTATCATTTTCAGTATTGTGAAAATTAAATTTTAAAATCTTCAAACATTATTTTCTTGAAATTTTTGTTATGTAACACCATGATGTATGTATGTATGTAGAATGACACGCTCTTTCAAAAGGCATGGTCAAAATTGAAGATTACTATTTAAAAAAATTGTTGATGACGTCATATCTCGAACAACGATGACGTCATAAATGTGGGTCGTATGTCAAAAAGTGACTGTTTTAAAAACAAAATCGACGTGCCAGGGGATTTTTTCGAAAACTTCTCAATTTCAAAAATAATTAATTTATTCATTACTTTTCGAAAGCACTGTATATTTATATCTATGCGGTTTATATATTATATTATTGCTCACCGTCCGTAACTAGCTTTATGGTTCCATTTTTCCTTCTACTCTAATATTTCAATATATTTCTAATATATCTGCCCTAATGGTTACAAGAAAAAATTCAGATTATGCATTTCTCGAACAAATTTTATACCTATATACTATTCCCTCTATAAACTCATTTAACAGTCTTATTAATATTGTTGCAATGAAGGATTGTGAAAATAAATATCCAATTATTTAATTTATTATATTTAACATTTTAGAAATTATTTGGCGTCTTTCAACTCTTTTACGATCATGAAATATGTAAATAACAATAATGTAAATTGAATGTTTCAAATTTCTCTATATTCTTTATTCTTCAATATAGATAAATTACTCACATTTAGACATATTTACTTTTCTAAAATAAATAAACTGAAATTTGTACATATTCGTGAAAAGTAAAAAAATATGTATAACGTTACATGCAAATGACAAAAAAAACACAAAATTACGTATTAAAAAACCAAAGATAACATAGTCAGCAAATATTACACGCTGATCTTCATTATTTTTGAGTACTCGTAGTCAAACAAGGCGCTATTATACACATCGACTTATAAAATATTAATTATTTAAAACAGTTTTTGGCTTGTAAGAAGTTGTCTTAGAATTGGGAATCAAATTTTAATAAATAATAAAATATTTTATTTACGAATGAACTACTTTTTAGATAAATTTTAATTAAATATGGTGCCCTCATTTTCTCCTCAACAATTAACACAATTTCTGGAAAAGTCACTGGAACACACTGCAATCTTGAAAAATGCTTAACAATTTGTAATATTTTACCAGCTTTTTGAAGGGTGTACGCAAGACAACTCCAAATTTATAAAACCAACCCCTTGACTGATTCCATTAGGCGCGAGGGGCTATTTGTTTATATTTTTAAATTTCAGTTGCAGCAATACCCAATAAACAGAAAAAGTAATGAAAAATGCCAAAAATAAGTAATTGCAGATAATATGTACTGTGTTATATTATATCATGTCGAAAATAAATGTATTGGCCACCAGTGTCATCTATATTCCATATTTCATATATAAATTTTAAATATATTTCATGTAATTACCATAGTTTCAAATATTTATAAATAACAAAAACCATACACAAGCTGCACTATCATAATTATTTTATATTGAATTAAACAGAGCAACAAATTCCTTATATTGAACATCTATGAAACGAAGAAATAATTAAGACTGAGTTTGCACGTTGCATAGTTTGGCAAGTCGCTGCGACTCACAGTCCTTAACCCGTAGTTTAAAAGTAACAGTTAGTTCGATGTAATACATTTTTTACTTTTCTGTTTCTTGACAATAAGATAATAACATGTTATTACAGTTTTATGGGTTACATTGTATGCAATGTGTTCCTAAAACTAAAGGTCAATGCACGTAAAATAAATTACTCTAAATACTAAAGAATATATTTTTATTTAAGAACATTGCCGGCTTATTTTTAAATGTAATTACTTCACGTACACAAATTCACAAATAAAATGAATTCAATTAAAGCAGTAATAAAACAATTAAGTTCGGTTTATAATTCGCGCAGGTAGTAAATAATTAGGGATTAGGGGAGAAGTCTGTGCGAATATAAATCAAAATCCCACCTTTTCCACGCACAGTTTGAATTGGTTCAAGTCAGTTAAAACCGTTGACCATAGTTATTACTTCAAGAAAAAAAAAAGTTAAACAACTTCAAGATGTCTTCCGCAAACGAAAGCAATTTACCAAAAGAAAAAACCACGAAGAGGCATTTTTCAGTTGAAACCAAAATATTAGCAATTTGTCGAATCCGTAATGGAGAAAGCAAGGCCTCTGTAGCTAGGGCATTGTCGGTAGCAAAATCTACAGTTAGGGGTTGGTACAAAAATCAAGAAAACATTTTCCGTATGTCTGTTACGCCTAAAGTGCTCCGACATACAAATTTGAAAACTGTAAATAAGAAAAACGTGCATTATTCCTGGGCTACAGAAATGCTGCAGCAACCACGAACTTCCAATGAAGATTACGAAGCTTTGAACTACACAAAGGAAGTGTTAGATTCCCAGCTGAAATATTCAAGCACAGCATCTCAGGATTTCTTATTCAATTATCGTGCGTTGGAGAGATCTAGAACACAGGCATATCCATACCCCAACAGAACAGTCAGCAACATAGCTGAAAGACTTATGTATGACTATAACAAAAGCCTCTTGCATAATTCCACTACTGACACAGTTTTAGAAGAACATTGGAAACATTATTTAAGAAGCCAACTCTGCCAAAGGAATAGAAAACAAAATACGAGTACCAATGCTGTAACTGAAGTAGCAACTCAACTGCTTACCACAAAATGTTGCTTCGAGCAGACAAAGGAAGAAATTCCTGATAAAATTGATGAGCAGTCTACTAATAACAAAAATGGTGCACAAATAAATAAAATGGAGGCGTGTAGACATGGCGAAAAATTTCTTAGATGGTTAGAAAAATGCGAATATCCTAATGTTACGATGCTGCAAGTACTTCAAGCCAAAGCGCTGTTAAATAAATTAAGCGTTGAAACGACTAAGGAGGAATAAACCACATATTTATTTGTTGCTGATTTGATCTAGTTTTAATGTATTTATCTTGTAACACATAGTATTAAAAGGACGACGTTTTCCAACTGATTACCTTTATTGTAGATAAATTTTAATTTATTTATATAATAAAAAGTTGTGTTTGAAATGCTTTTTAAATATATGTAGGTGTATATGTGTTATATCATGTACATACCTATTAAATGTTCCTATTAGTATTTGTCAATAGTAACAATATATAGCAAACAACATAGAAATAATAAATATATGTATTTTTTATATAAAATAAATTAATATATCTCAACTAATACTTTTAATCTCACACATTTTTGTTCAAACTTCTCATTGCCCATGGTTTTTGAAAGACAAAATTTAAACTAAAGCAAATTGGCCCAAAAATATACTATCATTCATATGCATTTAATAATAATCATATATTTACAATTAAATTGTGTTTCAATTAAAGTACATTTGATAAAGTTTTCCGTTCCCACTCTGGTTTAAATAACAAAATATACTTGCCAAAAAATCATATTTTTCTTGATTAACATAGCGAACAGCGTTGAAAATTTTTCAAATGGTTTTTGATCCTCCTAGCAAACCACTTACATTATACCAGTACTTTGCTTTTAACTTATTTAACTAAGTTAATATTGAGTTTTCACTCTACAACTCTGCATCCGATCAAACTGCAGGAAAAATATACTTGCAAAAAAATATATCGACTAATGTTTCCACTGCAATACGTGAAGGTCACACTACATTTACAAATAAGGAAACATTAAACATGCAGGTCTTGGCAAATTAGAATTGTGGAATTGTCAACTTAGGGTGATGACAGATACAGAAGTTGTGTGGTTGTGTCACCTCCGCAGCCGAATCGTAGGGTTGTTGTTTACTAATCTGCACTAGTTTATTAGACAGACCAAAGCACACACGGTGTTTTTGCTGCCTTGTTTTTTGAAAATGACTTGGCTTATGATGTGAACACATGCCTGTAGGTTTGTGTCATCTTCTATAAATTATGCCGACTCGGCTGCCGAGGCGGCACAAACCGCTGTGTATGCCATCGCCTTTAGCGCGGTTATTGGTGTCGGTGTTGGTACTACTGTCGAATTGAGTTGAGATATACAACCACCGACATTTCTATCGGTTCGGAGAGTGTAACCATCTTCAATTGATTCCATGTTTTTCTAACTCATTCTGACACCAGTACTCGACACCGACAACATCGTTGTTTTATAAGCTTAATTTTTAATCTCGAAAAAATTAAAGTTTTTTTTATTTTATACGTAAAGATATGACATTTAAATCATGGGATGAGACAATTTATAACTTAAACTATAAGTTTTTTAAATATTATTTTGTTTAATAAATAAAGTAATATTTTGATTACAAATTAATTTCAATCTAACTTGAAAAATTGATAAATTAAATAGTTAACCATAAATTTGATTTGGAAATGTGTCAGTTTAATTATTTTATTATGTAACACTGCTGTAAAGTAACTGTCATTAGCTGAATCTCAATTTTTCCAAAGTTTTACAGTCTTAACCACTTTAGTTTAAATTCACAACAAATATCATACAGACTTACTAATAATGAATAGTTTAAATAGTATAATAATAAAGCTATTTTGACACTACAAATAATTTTTTATTAAAATTATAGAACCTACGAAATTGCACTGAACATTCAATGTTTGTATTAAACGTTATTATGAGTCATCCTGTATATGGAGTCAAAACAAAAATGTATGTACAATTTTCGGACTTTGAGAATCATAAGTTCAGAGTATATAAGAAATCACTTACTATCTGAACAATTTTATAATTAATTCTAAACTAACTTTGAATTAAAAAAATTTAAAAAACTCTATAATCCGCAGATAAATTTGCAATACTAAAATAGTCGTCATTTCGATACAGTATCTGTATATACTACATTCTTTGAAAAATTAATTCCATCCATGTGCAGGTAATAATAATAATTAAGTTTAATAGTATTTATAAAACTATGATTAAAAGCAGTGTCTTAATTTCTTACCTAGACAATAGGTTGGGGCAGTTATCAATTGACCCATTTTATTGTTATATGGCCTGCATTTTAGGCTTTAAGTAACAGAAAACTAAACATTGTTCATTACAGCTGTGTCTTACAAACAAAAAGCATATACGATGGCACAGAAACGATCAGCTCAGAACAGTTATAAAATATTGAGGGGAATTGGAAGAAATTATATCGTCCGCTCGTTGAATCATCTAAAGTTTCAGTTTGAACGAAACATTAAATTTACTAAAAATTTGTGGGCACATATTAATAATACCACGACTACTTCAACAGAAGGAAACCAACAATTGCCGAATGCAACTAATGAGAAGGTATGGCATTGGCTTCTAAATCATCATCAAGAAGATTACGATGCTGACGAAGAAGATGAAAGCGATGCGATGTCAGTCACAACTGCTTAATAAGCCAAGAATAATATTTACTTTTATTGATTAGTTCTGTCGATGTCATGAGATGTCACCTATTGATGTTTTATACTGTGTACGGATAACATACAATTTTGAATAAATGTTGTTTAAAGTAAAAAACTGTATATATTTCCTAGAAATTAGATACATTACATAATTTATATTTACTTGTTTTCAGTATACTTTTTAATTACATTCCCATTTCTAAATAAAATAATAATAAAGAAATATGTAGATAGTAAGTCGATACAAAAATATTTAGATAATATACACGGGCTGACGGTAGCCGAGCGGCCAAGACGGTGACAAATAGTTGCTGCCAGGGAAGCACGAGCAGCCGGAAGTTGGTTCGAATCCAACACGGGGCAGAAATTTTTCTGTCCTACCCATAGATGTTTGTGATTGTAAAGGTGGGGGGTAGTGTAAGTTAGTAGGTAAAAAGGGCCAAATATGGCCTAATTACCAGTAAGCTTCAATACCTTTACCTTTTAGATAATATACACGATGAAATAAAATATATTCACTAATAAATACAGTAAAAAATTTGAAAAATACGAAAATTTAAATAGATGTAAAAACGGATTAACATACCTAAGCACAAAAAGTACTATAAATCCATGTGTATACAAACACAACATATCAGTTATGCTCCTTTATGAGTAATGAAAAAAAAACTCTGCAGCTGTATATTACATTTAATTTAAAAAAAAAAAAATAATCAATTCAAGAATAAAGCATTCGATACGTCTTTGAAAACAAAAGTTACAGCTGATTTTAAAAATTTGAGAAATTATGTAAACCAAGCAAAAAATACAGAAAAAAATATACCGGGTGTTCTCTCTAAGCCTTTTAGTGCCTATATCTCAGGAATCATCATAGCCAGCGTATACAGGCACTAGATGGCGCGTAGAATTTTATGATGGCATTAGTTTTTATACAGGGTTTTCAGTTTTGCAGAAAATCGATTTAATTTCGATATTTTGGTAGTCAACCTCGGTAAAATTTGTATTTAAATTGAAATATACTTAGTTATGAACACATTCTGATAAAAAAGTCCCAAAAATTTTTATTTTGTTATAAAAACGCCTATGAAGTTCCCAAATTTCATTGTTTTGTCATGCAAAATGTGTATAGCCTTGAATCCAATTTACATACACACAACAACCGCATGGATAGACGTCACAACGTAAAGTGACAGTAACTGTCAAAGCAAGTATGAGTATGTTTGTTGGAATTTTATTATAAATACGTAACGCCACGAGGTACATTGAATGTGCGTACGTATTTGCAATAATGCTACAGTTTTATTTAAAAAAAAAATAAAATTTTGAGGTTATTAGCTGCTCGAATGCGCTGAGCTTTATCCGGCATGAACACTCCGAAAATATGTGAAACACTGTTTCTTGAATTGGTTAATAAGAGTATTCTCGGAAATAATAAAAGCGATAGGGAACAATCCGTACGAGCAGAAAACTAAATTTATGAACACGTCACATGCCCTTGAATCTCGCTGCCCCAAAACATATCTCGCTGCTATGCTACGAAGTTGCCATTAATATTTGACAATTCATAGTTTGACGTTTTCTAATGTTGCGTTAATGGAGGCGTTTTTATATTACATTTAAAAATTTTTGAATATTTATATTTCAGAGTGTTTCAATAATTAAGTATATTTCAATTTAAACATAAGTTTTAGCGATGTTGACTACCAAAAATCAAAATTGAATAGATTTTCCGAAATATGGAACACCCTGTATAAGAATTGATGTTATCAGATTCTACACGCCACCTAGTGTCTGTATACCAAATTTTGTCACGCTGGTTCTGATGGTTTCTGAGATATAACCACTGAAAGTCTTAGAGCGAACACCCGGTATATGTAAAATTTATGTTGCAAAGAAGCACCACTCTCTATTTGGTACAGAGGTGACCAATATCAATAATACTATTTCAACTAATTATCATCATTGCAAAGATTTATAAACAATGTCATATTGGTCAATTGTAACATGCACTATCAGAATTATTTTATCTTGAATTAAACTGAGCTACAAGTTCCTTATATTGAACAAGGCAAGCCGCGAACCACGAGCTACGACGGGCCGTCGACATAAACGCTACGAGTCACGATTCTTAACCTGTGGTTTAAAATGCAGTTATAGTTAGTTCGTTATACTATACAGGGTTTGAAAAAAAGAGTGTGAAATATTTAAGGAGGTAATAGTATGAACCAAAATAAGCAGAAAAGTCTCAATAAACATGGGTCCGCAAAGTAACGGTGCGGAGGTATGAAATGTTTTATGTTTTTTAGCCCCTTTTTTATTTTGCAAAAACGTTGTGTATTTTCTTATAATAGTTGGTTGATGTTTAGTGAAATAAACAGTACGTATTTGACAGTTGTTCTCTGTGCACAAGTTTTCATTTGCTATGGCTGGTTATTCTAACGCAGAATTAACAGACATGCATTTCATGTATGGTCGTGCTAATGGGAACGCCACCGAAGCGCGACGTCTTTATGTTGACGCTTATCCAAATCGCCAGATTCCTTCACAACGCATGTTTGGAAGAATTCACCAAAGATTGCGTGATATCGGTTCCTTGAGCAAACAGTGCCATTTATCCGGAAGACCAAGGTCGATATCCACTACTAGAGCAGAAGAAGAAATTCTAGCACTGGTAGAGCAGAATCCAGGTACGAGTATGCGGAAAATATCAGCCGAGGTAGGAATTAGTGGTCCTCTTGTTTGGAGAATCCTTCACGAGCAACTGCTTTATCCATACCATGTGCAACGAGTACAGGCCTTAAAATCCAATAAATGATCATCAAGCACGTTTGGTTTTTTGCCGCTGGTTTCTACGTCATGATGCTGAAGACCCTCGTTTTCTTGCAAACATTCTTTTTAATGATGAGGCCGTGTTCACAAGAAATGGAGTGTTTAATTTTCACAATACGCATATTTGGGCCGACGAATATCCTCATGCTCTAATAGAATCTGGACATCAGGCACGTTTTTCATTAAACATTTGGATGGGTATTGTAGGTGACAGGTTTCTACGTCCTGTTATTTTATCAAACTGATTAACAGGCGCTGCTTACCTCAACTTTCTGCAGATCACACTGTATGAGTTTATGGAAGGCATTCCTTTGAATCAGAGGCAACAAATGTGGTTCCAGCATGATGATGCTTCAGCTCATTTTTTCATGGCCGTTAGAGAGCATTTACACCAAACTTTTTCCAGATAGATGGATAGGAAGGGCCGGACCCATTTTATGGCCTCCAAGATCGCCTGCTCTGAACCCTCTAGATTTATTTGTTTGGGGATATTTGAAGACATTAGTGTTTGGTATTCCTGTTGATAGCCTGGAAGAGCTGCAGCTACGGATTAATCAAAAGTGTCAAGAAATCCAAACCAAGGAGGGTGTTTTCGAAAAAGTTCGAATATCGTTGAAACGAAGATGTCGTGCCTGCTTGGAAATGGACGGAGGGCACTTTGAACATCTTCTGTAACTTTGTTTTTTGTTTGTCAAAAGCTTCCTTTGTCGGTTTATTCCTAATAAAATAAAATGTTTGAAAAACGAATAGTGGTCCATATCTCCGCAACCGTTATTTTGCGGACCCATGTTTATTAAGACTTTTTTGCTTATTTTGGTTCATACTATTACCTCGTGAAATATTTTACACTCTTTTTTAACACCCTGTATATAGATTTTATTTATTATTTTTTTCAATATAAACCTAAAGGTTCCATCACTCTTTTTAAAAAAGAAAAATGAGGAATAAATTCACCCCTATCTCCAAAAGTTGGTTAATAACTTCAATCTACAGAGCGGTTTCACTTTGTATAACCGCTTCAGTTTTACTTGGATACCATCACATTCGCACTCAGCTCTCCTTCAATGATTATCTCTTCCATTTTTGGAAGGTTCGTTCACTGTGTTTTGGAACTCATCCATCTGGAAGTCTTCCTCTGAGGTTGAATCTTTTAATCAGAAGGTAGCAACACTTAGGTATCTGTATGTGAAAAGCTATAAAAGGGTGTCTGTGAAAGGTTGAGAAATCTCGGAGCTGGAGATACTGGTGACCAAAAATAGTCGAATGAGCCAAATATGCCTTATGCGAATGTTGCTGGTTTCAAAAATGCAGGGCATTCAATGCTAGAATTTTATTTTGAAATATCTCAATAACTTTGAAACCTGTCGGTATTACAAAAAATGACACAATTATGTTTTTTGGAACGGCAAATAAGAATTTTTAACTAATTTTGACGTCACTAGTAGAGAGCGCCACTTATGGCACAACATGTTACTTTTAAATGACAGAACTTTTTTGCTGTTTAGTGTATTCATCTGTCTATTAATAATATCTCTACCCCTCATTTTAATCACAGGGATTAGCCCAGAAGTCGGAGACTTGTGCGGGAGAGGGGGCGGCATATTATTATTAAGCAGGCCGCATTTGCGCCCAGGAACGACTTACGTTGGTAGGCCCTAACCACTATTCAGTACAGGAATGAGGGAAACCTGGCAAACCCCATTAATTAGGGGAGTAGTCAAATATCAACCGATATCAATCTCTCACATTGACCCAAGCTAACATTATTCCACCCTACCATACCCGCAGAGAGGATGCCAATCCTCTCCTCGAATATAGCTTATATACACGGTCTACCGGCAGCTGGACGCGAACCAACTCCGATCTAGTCACCTCGATTCAAGTACTGACGCCTTAAAACGCGCGACCACTGACCGACCCAATCGTTCCATTGAAACAATCGATTCTCCTATGCTGTGCTGTTATATCTGACAAAGGTATACCTTGGTGAAGTCGTTATGAGTAACCATTTTTGAAATAATCGTATTTGAAATATTCAGTGCGGCGATTGAAAACTGTTATCATTTCAGGTAAAGTTCCTTTTCTACTGAAAATACAGCAAAATGTTACTTCAAAAAGTTGTTCAGAATGGTAAATTATGGAGACGTGGACAATTTCAAAAAGATACATATGTACAGGGACTTAGGGTTTTAAACCTTGTTAAAATTACCAAAAAAAATTATACATTATTGGATATTAGAAAGTTCCTTGGTAGTATTTATATTGCCAAAATGTAGCGATTTTATACTTAAAATATATATTGAAGTGGCTCGTTTTATGGAATTTTTACGCAAGCTTCAACAATTAATTTTTCTCATTGTTTTGATTATCGACATATTTGTTTTGACAGTGTGTCATGAAATAATGATGACAGAAGCGTTATATTGCAACTAATGTAATGTAGGTATACATAGAGGTTACAAAATTTTTTGAAATTAAGATTAGCGAGGTTTCTGATGTAAATAATTACCATGTATATTTCTATATTTCCTCCAGCTTTTCACTTGTTTTCCTGTGAGATTTCTTGATTCGCCCTTCTAGTAACACACAACAAACACTTTTTCGCTTTGCCACTCTCACTACTTCACGTACATACCGTGCGGGTACAAAAAATACAATAACAGTAACACCTCTTTCACATTATACGGTTTTGACCGCGCGGCAAAAAACCGTACGGCTGTTGAAATGAGATAAGGCATGGGGTCTTTCACATTATACGGCTACGGTTAAATGCCGGTGCCGTGTCGTGCAACAGCCGTGCCTGGTTAAAAGCCGCACGGGCGTGTTCGTCAAAGTGACCTTATTGGGGTGCACCCAATAAAGGCGACCTCCTGCTATTCTTTTTCGGCGACGATGAAGCAACCACAAAGCACAAAGTTTTTTTCGATTCATGTTGACACGTACTAAACAAGTGAAATAAAAATATTACGATAAAAATCAGTGCCAATGTGAAAACAACAATTTTCGCGGCAAAAACTCGGACGATTTTTAACCGCACGATTAAAACCGTATAATGTGAAAGAGGCGTAAGAGCATGTTGGAGAGGTGTGGTAACAGAGACAAGGGTTTTTTGTCTTTACAGTACGTACCGGGTGAGTTTGAAAAGTGCAAACTACAAGTAGTTAAATGTATAATTCGAGACGAAATTGCGAAATATAATTTTAACAATATAATCTATGTATCTACAGTAGTATGATATGATACGATAATCTGAGCAGCTTTAAGTAGACAAAAACATGTTTCTTCTATAGATTTAATCTCTTTGACTATTAGAACTAATATAAGTTATAGAGTTGAGGAGGTTTATATGAATCACCTATACAGTATGCGCCAAAAGTATGGAATAAATTCAATAAAAACGAAACAATTTTTTTTGGGAAAAATCCTCGAACAGGTCGATTTTTAATTTAAAAAATACATATTTTAGCGTAAAATGCGATTTTCAAATGTCATTTGTTTTCGAGTAATGACGTCATCGATTTTTTTTTAAATGGCAACACCATATTCGGGATCAGGATCATCTTCATTGAGTTCCTGCACAAGTTGAATTTTGTAGGGATGATATTTTCCTTTCTCAAGATACGTAGCACTGTGCTCTGACTAGTGTCATTGTTTAATGCAACCAATCGTGAAGAATTATGAGGATTATCCACCATACTTATCAAAATGTTCTGTTTCTGATTTTCATTAATGCTTGGACGTCTTTGGAATATTTACAACATTGCCAGTTTCTCTAAATTTAGACTCTACCTTACTGACTGTTGATTGGCTGATAGGGCGATCTGGATATTTTCATTAAATAAATAGCAAACTTCCTGCAGAGTTCTAGTCATATTCCCGCATCCGATAAAATTAAAATTTCAATTCTTTGAGTAACAGTTAAATGTGCCATAATACTTTAAATTGAATAATAATTTCTATGTCGCTTACAATACTTATTAGAAAGTCGGTGTGACAATGACACTTTGTAAAGATTTTCACCTACGTGATCCATAAAAGAAATATGGAATTCGAAAAAATAAGCTTGATAACGTTTTGCTTTATTTTAATTGATTTACGTTTTCTAACATTCAATCGTCATTTACTCCAAAAACTTTCCTATGTAAGAGGACAAAATTTTAGTACTGTCTGATAGAGAATTAAACGATCTTTCAGAATCGAGGAAAAAATATGGTGTTGCCATTTAAAAAAATCGATGACGTCATTACTCGAAAACAAATGACATTTGAAAATCGCTTTTACGCTAAGATATGTATTTTTTAAATTAAAAATCGACCTGTTCGAGGATTTTTCCCAAAAAATAAGTGTTTCGTTTTTATTGAATTTATTCCATACTTTTGGCGCATACTGTATATTAAGTCAAAGCAAAACACGCACCAGCAGAAACCATTTATTAAAGACTTCGAGGTGCATAAAAGTAACTTACTATTTAAAAAATTTGATAGTTCCAAACCATCACTTTGCAGGTAAATAGTTGCCTACAAAAATCGAAATACGATCTTAGATAATCAATCAATCAACAATCAAGTAAATTAAAACTAAATATGGAAGTAGGTACATGCAGTCTTAATGATATCAAAATATATCAAATAAAATGAAATGCAAAAGTTCTACATGTGGCTGAATACAGACTGGGAATTAGAAACGAGAAACGGAATATTACAGTGGACCAGACCCGCTATAAGCAGCAACGAAAAAAATATGAAGATCGTAGGTATTTCATTATTTTGCGGTCATTTAGCGCAAACATTACAAAACAATATTACATAAAAATACATTACGGGGTGAAAGGGGATTAGGGTATTGTGAACATCTAAAAAATTTGGGAAATATAGAGGAGAGTTTGATAGTCTGATATTTTGTCAAAAAATAGTAATAAGCATTAGAATAACATATATTACGAAAACGAAAATATTCCGGGGAGTAAGGGGGTTGCGAGGATGTTGAAAAATTATAAAATTCGGGAAATCTAGAGGAGAGTTTAATACAGTCTGATATTTTGCCAAAAAAAATAGTAACAAGCAATAGAAACAACATGTATTACGGACACGGAAATATTCCGGGGAGTAAGAGGGTTGCGGGGTTGAAAAATCATAAAATTCGGGAAATCCAGAGGAGAGTTTGATACAGTCTGATATTTTGCCAAACAATAGTAATAAGCATTAGAAACAACATATATTACGGAAAAGAAAATATTCCGGGGAGTAAAGGGGTTGTGGGGGTGTTAAACAATTATAAAATTCGGGAAATCTAGAGGAGAGTTTGATACAGTCTGATATTTTGCTAAAAAATAGTAACAAGTATTAGAAACAACATATATTACGGAAACAAAAATATTCCGGGGAGTAAAGAAGTTGCGGGGGTGTTGAAAAATGATTAAATTCTGGAAATCTATAGGAAAGTTTGATATAGTCTGATATTTTGCCAAAAAATAGTAACAAGCATTAGAAACAACATATATTCCGGAAACGAAAATATTCCGGGGAGTAAGGGGTTTGCGGGAGTGTTAAAAAATTATAAAATTCGGGAAATCTAGAGGAGAGTTTGATACAGTCTGATATTTTGCCACAAAATAGTAACAAGCATTAGAAACAACATATATTCCGGAAACGAAAATATTTCGGGGAGTAAGGGGACTTACAATAAAATTTAAATTTTACAGTAAATTATGCATATTTGTAAATGTTAACACCATACCAAATTTAAATCAATTAGTTATAGGCATGCCAAAGATTTCATAAATAATGATTTAAAAAATCGAACAAAACGGTCCTGTATAGTGAAAACAGTCAGACTTAGACCAATGCTATAAAGCAAATCTGAATTATTTATCGGGTTCTGTCTGGGGTTAATTTTGATTCACTCGAACTGAAACACCCTGCACAGGAATTTTAATTTTAAGTTAACGTTGAGAACAAATTATTTACTTTCAATATATATGCTACATTTGTGAGTATTTTCCTTACCCTACACCGCTCGTTCCGATTGTTTATTAGCTCTCATGTCCTATATTATAGTTTTATTAGGTTTGTTTTAGCAGCAGTTGAAAACTGTTTGGAAACTATCAGAAATATCCGTCCAACTAATTATTGCGTCAAATTCAATGGTAACGCTATCTCAACTTAACTGGTCGAATATTTCTGACAGTTTCCAAACTGTTTTCAACTGCTGCAAAAACAAACCTATTATTAGTCATTTGCACAACATTTCTTCACCACACTTATAACCTGTATTAACGTTACCAAAAAGAAAAAATTCAAAAATCCAGAAGTAGTCAAACTAAAAAAATACCGAAAGTTTTGCTTGTCTTTAAAATACGGTTGGCATGTAATCCCTTGATCTTGTATGTACTATCGTTTGAAATATTAATGACACTCACTAAAATGAATTTTGCGATATCTTTTGAACTTCTGACTAACTTCATATTGAAATCTGCTTTAAATTTTTAACATTAGTTATTAGTTGTTTCATTTACCAATAGAGATTTAATGAAATTTCGATTCAGAACTTCCAGAAGCTCAAAAACTGTTTTAAGAGAGTGTCATTATTATTGCAAACGATTGTACAAAAATCAATAAATATGAAAATCCTTCAAGAATAAATTGCTATTGTTTTTAACAAAACAAAAAAAGTTAATAGGGAAAGTTGTTTAGAACTGAAAGTTATGTTATAATTTCGATTTGTGCATAAAAAGCATCCTTAATGATTCAATATTACGAGGTGATCTAGATGAACTTTTTTTGCATAAATTTGTATAAAATATATACGTAATTATACAAGGTGTTGTTTATATAATTATAGAGCAGATTCTACATCCAAAAATACGAAGAAACGTTCCTATAAACCTAGGACCGCAAAAATTTAAAGTAATTGATTTTTATTAATAATTTTTCATTGGAAACCGTTTAAATTTAGGTATTGACGATTTCAAATAAAAAATTTAGAAATTGTAAATAAATAAATAAAAAATTTAATTTCTTTTGAGAGTCTGTGTTTAGAAAACAAAGCATATACGGATCTAGGTTTATAAGAACTTTTCTGTATTTTTGGATGTACAATCTGCTCTACAATTCTTTGAACAACATTATGCAATTACCTATATATTTTTTGTTGTCGTAGAATTAAAAAATATACTACCTATATATTTTTATGTATTGTGTTTACACATATTATATATACAATCTCATATTTTTTTGTTAACCAGCCTCCTATTTGTAATATTTTTAAAGAGATATGTAGACAAGACTTAAAACTTATTAACATAATAAAATTCAACTAAATATGTAGCTACTAATTTATTTCATTCAAAGACATGAACTAGAAAAAAGAAGATTTAAACAAATCTCTATTGGAAAGACCCCCTATAACTGCTTTATTATAAATCGCATCCTTAATATATGTGCACATTATGAAACACTTTGCTTATTTGATAATAAGCATATTATACAATTAACAAATGGTTTTTATTTTTCTTAGCATATCACTTACCTTTAGCCTGTTACTTTGATTCTCTTTCAATGTAATATAGTGTTTTCACCCTACACAGCACTGCATACGATGAAGTAAAACAAACAATAATTACAATAAACAAATTGTCTTTCCACTGCCGCACGTTAAGAAATTAACACTACATTTTTAATTAAATCATGAAACAGACGATACGCGAGTCTGAGAACTAAAATTGTGCCATTAACCGCTAAATTGCAAGTACGACTAGTCGCTGAAGTTCAACTGTTGTTTTTTAAATCTTTATTTTTAATAGCGACAAAAATGCCATGGTTTGTTTTTGCCCTACACAATGCGTCGCTGACGTGTATGTTTCTGCAAAAAGCATTTCAGTATACTATACAGGGTGGATCAACTTAGAAAAAGAAGAAAAATTAAGATAAACCAAACACATCAAAGATATATGCTATTATTTTTATAAAGTATTGTGCGATGATACAATTTACAAACTACAAATTATCAATCAAAACATTTATAAAAAATTTGATTAATCAATAAAATAATGAATTTTCGATAATAATTGGAACGTTGTATCGAGTCATCTAGGTTCTTTTATATAAATCACCCTTCTACAGTGTGTCTCGCTTAAAAGTGGAATAAGCCTGTAACATGCCTACCATGCGACCGTTCTCAACAAACTTTTTTTTCTTGGAAACATCTTCAAAAAGTCTATCTTGGACATACCTGGTGTTCTCTAAAATTCGAAAGCGTGGCCGACTACGATACAATTTATGTGGTTTAAAATCAGAAAATCATATTAGGATTTTTTTATTCGAAAAATTCCCACGAATTCTTAATCAGGATCTAAGAAAACCCTACCAATCAAATTTTCTTTGCCACATTATACAGGGTGCTCAGGATAACTTGGGTGTCTCGCTTAAAAGTGGAACAAGCCTGTCACATGCCTACCGTTCGACCAATTTCAATAAACTTTTTTTTGTTAGATACATCTTCGACATCTCTCTTGGACATGCCTGGTGTTCTCTAAAATTCGAAACCGTGGCCGACTACGATAAAATTTATGTGGCTTAAAATCGGAAATACATATTAGGGATTTTTTTATTCGAAAAATTCCCACGAATTCTTGATCAGAACCCCAGAAAACCCTACCAATCAAATTTTCTTTGCCACATTATACAGGGTGCTCAGGATAACTTGGGTGTCTCGCTTAAAAGTGGAACAAGCCTGTCACATGCCTACCGTTCGACCGATTTCAATAAACTTTTTTTTGTTAGATACATCTTCGACATCTCTCTTGGACATGCCTGGTGTTCTCTAAAATTCGAAACCGTGGCCGACTACGATAAAATTTATGTGGCTTAAAATCGGAAATACATATTAGGGATTTTTTTTATTCGAAAAATTCCCACAAACTCTAGATCAGGACCCCAGAAAACCCTGCCAATAAAATTTTCGTTGCCACATGATACAGCGTGCTCGGGATAGCTTGGGTGTCTCGCTTAAAAGTGAAACAAGCCTGTAACATCCCTACCGATCGACTGATTTCAATACTTATTTTTGTTGGAAACATCTTTAAAACGTCTATCATGGACATGCCTCATGTTCTCTAAAATTTAAAAAGGTGGCCGACTACGTTACAATTTATGTGGTCTTAAATCGAAAAATCATATTAGAGATTTTTTTATTCGAAAAAGGTTATTGAAATCGGTGGAACGGTAGGCATGTTACAGGCTTGTTCCACTTCTAAGCGAGACATCCAAGTTATCCTGAGCACTCTGTATAATGTGGCTACGAAAATTTGGTTGGTAGGATTTTCTAAGGTCCTGATCAAGAATTTGTGGGAATTACACGATTAAAAAGATCCCTAATATGATTTTACGATTTTAAGCCACATAAATTTTATCGCAGTCGGCCACGGTCTCGATTTTTAGAGAACACCAGGTGTGTCCAAGAGAGACATTTTGAAGATGTATGTAACAAAAAAAATTTATTGAAATTGGTCGACCGGTGGGCATGTTACAGGCTTGTTCCATTTTTAAGCGAGACACCCTGTATATCAAGTCAAAATAAAAACAAATGTATAATTTTCAGATTTTGAGAATCCATCAACATAGACCATTATTATATGAAAAATTAGAATTTTAAAGCAATTTTTAAACTAGTACATTACATTAATAAAAAATAAAGCGCATCAATTTTCTACATCTCACAGATAAATTTCTAATAATTCTAACCCTTCACTGCATAATGTTGTAAATACTCGTATGTTTTGTAAACTGTTGTAGTTCTACAACATAGCAATACAGTATACAGGGTGTTTCATGAAGTTCTCCCGGCACTAATACAGGATGTTCCTTGGGTTATTTCTAGAAAAAAAGTTTATATAAACATGTGTCCGATTTGCTTTACTTTGTGAGCTACATGAATGTGAAATTTAAATGTAAAAAGTAATAATCAAATTTGTTCTTTGACTTCAGTCTTGTAGAGATATTTTATTTCCTCAAAGTGTATTAGACTTGGAGAGCCCATATGAATTTTTTTCTTATTTATTTTTAATAGAATCGTACAGGAAACTAATATTTTTGCGATTCAAATTGATTCAATAATAACATTTTTGTGCTTGTTTTTGTACCTTCATGCACAATATTGTAAATTTACAAGCGTACATTTTTTTCCAAAATAAATATAAAAATTTGCAAATATATTTTTTAAATTATGTTTCCCATAAATCTTTGCCTTTCTCCCAAAATATACATTTTTTTATGTAAAAATAAAAAATCATACAGTGAAGGGCTAAAATAATGAAATACTTGCCTTAAATAATCAATTATTTAATTTCATAAAAATAAATGAAAACTAAAAATGTTCAAGAATTGTAAATATATGAATGATACCGAAAAGGTTTGTCAAATAATATCAAATGAAACAGAATGTAAAAAATACATTATAACCAGGTTAAATAGTACAGAGTGACTAATTTATAGCACTTAAATGAGTACGGAACGTGAAGGTTGCAAAGGACAATATTCCATATGCATACCAATTGAGAAGGGTACAAAGAACACAAAATTACCAAAAATAAGTTAATGTTGAGTGAACTTAATAGTTTACTTTAAAAAGCTTATATAAACTCACCTGTGTCATCATCTCCACAACTGTAAAATACTGTCTTTTTGGACCGACCACCATCACTTATCACACTTTAACACTACGAGTTTCCAGAACAGTCACACGTTAACACTTATTATATATTACACATTACTGGCAAGCTGTCACTATTACCGGTATCACTAGAACTATCCTGTAATTTAAATATATTCTATATGTGCTACTCCATTTCCTATCTAGGCCCAGATTAACTCTTTGGGACTTAGTTCACAATGGTAGGGTGACAAGCGAAGTACTGTAACTCCCATGAGTTGTGGCCATTTCATCGACTGCATACTTAATGTATTGGCTTACCTCTCCTTCCGAAATTTTGAGTAATTCAGGTTTAAGTATTGTTTCGTCGAATTCAAACGATTTTTAAAATACTTCTCTATCCATATTATAATAGTCTCCTGTTCGTCGTGATTCAAAAACAAGTAAACTTTTCAAAAATCTTCCTGTAATTCCAATATGCGTTATTAGACGCCGTCTTTTTCCAGAAGGTGACTTAAATAAGGTCATAAAGAAATGCCTGCCTTTGCTATGGATGCTAAAATCATGCCACACTTTTGTCATATTTCTCCATGTTTCGTCAGTGTAATGTATTCTTCGATTCATATTTCAACCTTCCAATATTTGTGTTAATAGTTTTTTCGCTATATTATATTCCATTTCGTAGTTTCTATCAGCATAGTCTTTCGATTACTTTTTATAAAACGGAAATTCATATCGCGCATAATTCGCAAAAGCACCCTTGTAAATATTCTAGGCAAAATGTCATCCTGTGAGATAGTAACCTGATTTTTTTGTCATTGTCGGAAGTTCATTTTTAACATGAGAACCAGGAACTGTTCTACGAATTGCGTATTTTGTGTCGTCATCACATATCTTCTTTCTTCTGCGAGTTTCTACTGTTTTCCGTTTCGCTGTATGTTCTTCTTTGTCACTCTTTATTGCACAATTTACACTACTCACGGACACTTTTATTTATGAACTACATACTTCAATCCCATGACTTACAGTCATATTTTAGTCTCGCACCCTAATCCCTTCAAACACATTTTTTTCATCCGATATTTCTCACTTCTACGGTTTTGGGAACAAGCTGTAGAGCTTGAATTAATCTACATTTTCAAGAACAGAAACACAAAAACACTAATAAATTAATTACGGACACAATTAAATTAGCGGAAAAATATACCTTATCTTCTCTTTTTCTGCGTTACTGTTAGCTGTACAGATGGAATAACCGATTCGAATTAACGCACTTAACTGACGTCACGGAGTCATAACGAATAGAAGAAGAGCATTGTGTATTTATTGCAGCAGAAGGAATAGCCGGTAGCTCTGTGTTAACTGGTAAAAATTAAAAGCGAATTTCGCTCTACTATTTTGAAACCTGAAAATTCAAATAAATTAAAATATTTTAAAAAAGTAATACAACTTTACTAAAAATTAAGCATTAGTAAAACCTATGAATTTTCTTTTGTATTTGGAATATTGCTACACAACCTGTATATATTTATGGAAACTTCAGCTCTAAGTGTACCATTAACAAATAAAATAAAATATACGTGTAAGCAGTCAAAAGTACTTCCTACAAATTTTATTATCGATATAATTTTAGCTTCCGTAAAGCAAACCAAATATCAATCAACAACAATTGCAAGTTACTTTGCTGTGAATTCAGTAACAGTTAAAGCTTTGATTCATTAATAATAAATTAACAAAACTTATCTAAGTGACACGTAAAAAAATAATAAAATATCTTTGGTAATTAAAGAGTACAAAAAGTTAAAGGACAAATATGGAATTCGTTACATATGTGGAATGAAAATTAAAAATTAAGAGAATGTTCATTTTTGTACTTTACTTTGAGTATGAGTATTAGTAACTAAAAGACCAGGAGCCCATTTGGCCTATACAACGACCATCCTCGTCGAAAGTTGCAAGTGTGAGCCTGCTAAGTTTGTTGCTCAAAGATGGTAAAGTCGATGAGTGTGTTGTTCCCATGACCAGGGAGGAATGTGTTTCTATAAAATATAAATACAATTTTTTATATTCCTCATTCTCATTCATCAGTCTAAAGCCTTAATTTCCTCGAGTAATCTGGCGCAGAAAATCGACAGGGCTGTTGCTCGCAGACGACGGCGATTTAGGTCTGAAATGGTTTGCTAGAAATGGATAGTTCCTAGTCTTCTCATTCGTAAGTCTGCATGATTGCGTTTTGCAAAAATGTTTCACCCAAATTTTATTAATCAGAAATGCTTCAATTGCAGTCAGTTGAGCCGTATGATTCCGCGTAGCTGAACGGAATCTAGCAAACCAGACGTACTTAAATACTCACGTCGTTTGTCGGATGACGAACTGGCGGTTGTCCGCGGCGAATTATTCGAGAAAACCAAGGCTTAAGTTTATGCTATCAAGCAATAAGCGTTTTTTGACAACCCAAACCACATTTAATACTGTTAGCTTGATTTTCTTTTGTTGGTAATTAGAGTTAGCCACTTGATAATCTCGCAAAAATTCTTTTGATTTGGATCAGCGAGCAAATCCAAACCTCAATGGCAGATCGATTACTGGTCACACGTCAAATATCAAGTATTTGATTATATGCTAAAATGTTTAATGACACACCAGTTTCAATTTATTCACTTATAACTATCCCGGCTCTTATTCTCATAACATCTAACCTAACTTCTATCCAACAACTTGCATGTGGGATTAGACAAAGATAGAATTATCCGAACATGATCCGAACCCATCCCACCAATTTCCGTATTTCCCGCCAAAATGCGCCAAATCACGGCTAACTGTAGTTAACCGAGTTAGTGATTTTCTCGCAAAAAAACACTAAGGCCCGGCGCAAAATGAGGCGCAGCTTGGTGAGGTGACGCAGCGTGAGTCATGGCGAGTTTTTGTGAATCTAAGTAATAATACGAGGGTTGTCCGTAAATTAAAGTCTCCAATGTTTTTTCAAATAGTAAACATCATTTTATTTCAAAATTAAGTACATACTCTGAAAGCTTGGCTATTTTTCAACGTAGACTCCGTCACGATCAATGCATGTTTGTAGACGTTCTAGAAGCTTTTTCATACCCGCGTCGTACAGTGGTATCCCACCGATTCGTGCAGGAAGGTATCGACGGCTGCCTTCAGCTCTTCGTCGCTGGAGAATTTCATTCCTCCTAAGTGTTGTTTCAGGTCGGGAAACAAATAGTTGTCACTAGGGGCCAAATCAGGGCTGTAAGGAGGATGATCTATGATTTCTACAAGCAAATGCTCCTCAACTTTCGTTACTGACTCGTCCGAAACTGATGGGCGCCCGCGGCTGGCCTCGTCATGCACGTTTGTACGACCGGCTGCAAACTCTCTACATCGCATTTTTTATGTCCATACACTTTTCTCCATACACATCGGTCAACTGACGATCAATTTCAATAGGGGATGACCCCTTAAACCACAGAAATCTAATCACCGAACACAATTCACACTTGGCGGGAGCGTCGATTTTTTCTTCCAATGTTAACGGCTGCTAAGCCAAGACCCCAAGACTGACCGTCACAGCGAGGTAGTGACCAGCCAGATTAATGGTGGGGGAAGCAAAAAACACGGTGCTGTTGTTAGATTTAAGCTAGGGGAGCTTGTTGGAGACCTTAATTTACGGACAACCCTCGTAGTTATTACGCATATTTCTTCGCGTGACGTGACGGAGTTTTGGTTCAACGTAATCCAGCGGAACGCAGTGTAGTTGCCGTAGTTTTCTTTAGAAAGCGCGTGTTTAAAAACATGGAAGAAAAATTAATCGAGGCTCTGCGAAATCAACAAGTTTTGTACGATACAAGCTATGTAGACTACATGAGAACAAAATCGTCACTAAATTCTTTAGCTAAGGCAAATTCTCCATGAGTGTTTGTTTTTTCAAGTAGTGTCTTCATAAATGATTACAAGCCACGTGACCAGGACTGTGATTCTCGAAGAACAACTCGTATGCAAATAGATTTCTTGTCTCTCTCAATTGCCGTAGTAGGGAAAAGGATATCAGCATATGAATTTCTCTGCGATTGATTTGAGGATCTCGACCCTGATCACGTAGCTTGTAATCATTTATGAACGCACTGTACAAACTTCTCACTGACTTTATTCCTACGCATCTGGGTGATACACGATGCCATTTCGGACTCAAACTCGTCTTCTGAATCAGATTCAGAACTAAATTGAGAATCAATGAGTGCAGTAGCAGTTGTCATTTTTCAGTAATGTGGCCTGCCTCCGAAGTGAAAACTGCAATCGTATTTGCGCGGTACCCGCGCCAGCAGTTTCCTCCTGCAGAAAACTCGCCGTGACTCACGCTGTGTCACTTCACCAAGCTGCGTCTCATTTTGCGCTGGGCCTTAATGTATAAAACTGTAGACCAATACGTATTTTTAAATTCCAACCACAACATTTAAATTAGTTATTGTAGAATGAAATAGGCAAATAACGATGCGCATGAGAATAATGATTTACCGTGAGACCAAAATCGCTGCATAAAAATTGACAATAACATTATAAGATCAAGTGGGACAATTTCAGCACACATGGAACACATCCACGCAAATTTAGCAGCTTAGGGTTATTGTGGTATTAATTGAGCATGTTACTCCAGACGAGCCAATCGCGCTGTTCGTACGTCCGAATTCAGACAGTCAAGTACGTTCCTTCGAGCGCAATTGAACGCGTCAAACTTTATCCATGCCTTGTCGTTAAATTCGATTTGCTCACAGAAATTTGCTTGTTCGTCGGTGCGCAGTAAGTACGGAGGTTTGAAGTGTTCGAAATGTTCACATCAATTTAATTAATTGGCTTATTTTGAAAATGCAATATCCTGCATTATTAAATCCAAAACATGGATTACATTACAATAAACTTAAAAAGTATGATGATTGCGTAATTATTTCTGAAATTATGGAATATGTTATCAAAGCCAAGAAGGTAGAGAGCATTCTTTCGAATTTTTTTCGAGATGTATACTGTTCATATCTTTTACCAATCCCGTATTTTCTTCGTTGTTAAGTAATGTATCACGAAAAAGGCATCAGCAGCCACTAGTACATCATCCGCGTCCATGATTTTCGATGAACAATGATTAAACTGGTAGGATCACGACAAATGCAGCAAATATTTCGCACACATGAGCTTAGTCAATAAACACCTTTTAGAGTGATCCGATAGAATAATTTAAACAATATCTATCTATAATAGTAGTGCAGTGGTAAGTTCCATGTTGAGCAACTTTGATCAGGAAAAACGTCACAATATTTGCACTGAACATCTCCATTGTAAGATCCGTTAGATGTCATAAGATTTATGACAAAAATATTAATTTTACTGTTTATTACCTCCTTTTTTATTTTTATTTACATTCTACCCTGGGGCAGCAACAAATTGCAACATTTAACGAACAAATCACAAATAAGCAATTGCACATTTTTATTGAAAAGAAGCAAAGATATCGAAATGAAGAACCACATTTTTATAGTGCTCAAATGAATGCCTAAAATGTGTCTCTTCAAGTTAAATATTAATAAAAAAAAAATGTGAAATTGACCCACTTGACCCAAGCTTGAAGTAAAAGTAGGTAGTTATGCTGAATGACAGAAGATATGTTATTTAATACTTTTTAACTAAATGGATAAAACAAACCGACATTACTCGTTATTATCTAAATAAGTATATTTCAACTCACCATTTTCGTTACCAATATGATTATCATACGATTTATCGGGTTCGTCGTTCGATTTGGACTTCAGCTGCGTAACGAAAACCGTGATGAGCGTATCCATGAGGCTGGCCTGACGAGAAAATACCTGCAATATTTTAGACACTCTCGCGCCGTTCTCGACAACCATGAACTGCACGAAGAGACAGGGTAGGCAATTAGGATCTTCTTCTTTGGAGGGCCTTGCGTATTCCCAACTGAACTCTTCAAATCTTAAGCCAAGCAAAATGGTCTAGAAAGGGAAATCCAAAGTTACTGGTGCTAGAGAGACGTGCAAGCACCACACTTACACATTGAAGGTCGTCTATGATATAAAGTCCTTTCGAGTTTATAGCTACCAATACCGGAATGTCTTGGTGGGTCATCAGAGAGGTTAAGCCTCGAACAGGTTGCTCCACCTGTCCCTCAAAATATGCAGACCTGAAACAAGCACAATTTAATTTAGAATCGGTTATACTGTAGTTCAAACGTACCGCGACATATTCAACCTGATTAATTGTTTAAACGCATAGTGAAGTAGGAGTATAATATAGAAGCCTGAACGGTTTTTTAATTTTGGTACATTTGAACTACTTTTGGTAGGCACAATTCTATTATTAACCAGAAAAAATAGTACCTCACTTGAAAATTTAAACCTCGCATGCCCCTATTATAAATTTACCCATAAAAAGGCAGGGACCAGCAGAACTCCAGGTACTTCTTCATCAATTTCCTGTTGGTGGCGGAATTTGGAATTCTCTTGAATTGCTCCAAAAGTCGTACCTCTGCCGAATTCTTCGAGCTGATAGGAAGCCAGGTCCATGTGGCACTTTTCCTCACGTGCATTGGCAAATACTTGGTTTGCTCCTCTCTGAAGTAGTGGGTGGAGTGAACTTGGGGGTTGTAAGGACCCAGTTCTATGCGAGCCTGTATGCCTCCTAACATAATATAATGCACCACTTCACAAGGATATCGTCCCTCTAGGATGTTGTGGCGCGCTTCTTCATACAGCAGTTCGAGAATTTTTTGATCTCTAGAATTAATAAGTTCGCACAAAATAACAAACCTAGCCTTTTGTGTGCTGAAAATTTATTTGATTTTTTTTCATTTGACCATTTCACACTTACTTTAATTTTTCTTCCAAATGTTGTGGAAAAAATATATTCCTTTGGAACATAAGTTTTGGTTCATCCCTTTGTTGCCTATTGTATGATGCGTGGCTATATTGATCCACAAGCGCCCTCCAATATTGTCTTGTTTCATAGGGTCTGTGAGATGGTTTTAACTGCAGTTCTGTAATAAGAACATCATACGGTCACAGTTAAAAGCTGCTGAAGACAGTAATTTATTTATTTTTCTACCCTCTCAAGGACAAACTCTACTACAAAAAAGTAATTGCAAAACAATTATTAAAAAAAAAATAGTACGAAAAAAACTACAAACTTTTGGATTCAAAATAAAACCATTAATAAAATTAAAAAAAAAAACGCTGTTAATATTTCTTGATGTCTTTCACACTAAAAGAAATAATGTTGAAATATTCTATATTATTGCAATTATTTAACATTATGAGCAGCTTAATATACAGAGTCATTCAATCATACTGTCATTAATTTTAACCAAGTATTTGAAAGGCCTTATAAAGACAGAAAATCGGGAACAAAATTTTACTCAACCTTCAAAAGATAAACAAATCAGCCCATAACAATCGGTAACACGACACTCCTGATACGCTACAAATTTTCTGATGACGCGTTTGAATATTGAAGCTATATAGAAGTCCAACAGCGTTGCCACTCAGGACCACATACATATGATAACAGCATGTGCGGTACTGAAGTGATAGATGTTGTTTCTAATGAAAAACTAAAATTGCCAATTTTATTAATAATTATAAACTACACTGGCGACACAAACACACGAAATCCATCAACCTCTATCATGCGAAAATGGTAACTGATGGATGAAGGGAGAGAAGTCAGGCCGCGTGCATCTGTTCAAATGCCAGATTCAGTTCGGCGGCGAGCTCGTCTGCATAGGAAAACAGACTCGAACGATGTTCGACTTATTCCGCCGGTAACGTATTAAACCGGAATTTGAACTGCCAACTTTTTAGCTGTGCCGAGTGTGTCGATTACAGCCTATCCGATATCGGTGCTGATTACTGAGGTTGGGCATTCCATGATTTCATCTGATTACACCGGGTGTTTATGAAAATGTAAATTTAATTATTTTTTGTTTCTCTTATTATTTAGTGGTTCTGTAGCGCTCGTCATTGAGTAGACATTACAAAGGTTATTGACCTAAATACGGTAGGCCAAGACTCGGAATGCCGGATTATTTATCACTGGATAGGTATGTCTCGGACTGTTTTTTGTGAGGGTTTTTTATTACTGTCCGTATTTAAATACAGAAAACGTTTTAGCCTCTCTTAATAATGTAACCTAGTAAGTATTAGATTTTATTTCACTATTTATGTAATGAAATGTGAATGGTTTATTTTGATCCGTTGGAGTTTTGTAATTGCGATATTAGGTTTAATCGCGACATCATTTTTCTCTATCTTCCCTTAAACTTAATGACATTATAACTGAATTACCCTGTATACTGATAACAGTAAAATGTAACAAACAAAATACTATGTCAAGTGTTAAAATGTGGGTATGGAGTAAAAAATTTCAATAAATGTTGATAATTTAAACAATGAAAGTTGCAACAAATAACAGCCTTTTGCGAAATATCCTGAACATTTAAGAGATTTAAAAAATGTTGGTTGAACTCTGTTTCATAATGATGTATATGAAATACAAATGGGATTCCATGTAATTGAAGTGGCAACTGTTTTATTATGAAAGTAATAAACGTAGTTGAAAATACATAACTTATATAATCGGAAAAATTTAATTGTAGTGGGCACGTCGATGTTATTTACACCCATTTTTCTAAGGCGTTCGACAGACTTGATCACGGTATTCTTTTACAAAAGTTATATAATATGGGACTGGCAAAATCATTTATTAATTTTTTTCATCATACTTATCTAATAGAAAACTAAGCGTTTCATACCGTGGTCACAAATCTGTCGATTAATAGCTACATCTGGGGTGCCCCAAGGATCAGTACTTGGTCCTCTATTGCTCATTATTTTCATAAATGACATCAACTTGGACCTACAGTGTTTTACACTTTAATATGCCGACGATAGTAAACTATTTACGCGTATCAACAATGTCAATGAATGCTTAAATTTACAAGAAGACTTCTTAAAATTGGACCAGATGGTGCATAGAGAACCGGTTAGCTCTGAATGTTAGTAAGTGTAATTGTGTTTCATTTTCTAGGAAAATTAACGTTATCCAATTCAATTACAAATTAAATTATGTAATCCTGAATATATATAATCAGGTTAAATATTTCGGTGTAAATTTTGATTGTAAGTTGAGTTTCGTTTCTCATGTGAATGATATTGCAGCTGGTGCTTACAGAAATTTGGGGTTTATTATTAGAAACTCGAAAGAGTTCACAGATAATAATAGTTTAGTATTACTTTTTAATGCTTTTGTTAGGTCAAAGCTAAAATATGCTTCTGTAGTTTGGAATCCAGGTTATGAAATTCACAAATTTAAATTGGAGAAAATTCAGAGGTGTTTTTGTAAGTACTTATGGTGGAAAAATGATGGTGTTTATCCAGTAAGACGTATACCTCAGTATAATTTACTAAACCGTTTCGGCATCAATGATTTGGAAACCGGCCGTAAGTATTTTTCAATAGTTTTTTTATTCAAATTAATCAACAACCAAATTGATTGCCCTTTCTTATTAAGTTACATACATTTTTATATTAGATCTTTCTATAGTCGATCTATTGATATACTTTACTTACGATCTTCTCAGTCTAATATGTTGAGATTTTCGCCTGTACATAAAATGTGCTTTAATTATATTGCTGTTCAGAATGAGTTTGATATTTACTGTACTAATATAAGAAAAATAAGGAGTGTTATCTTGCAACTTATTTAATGTTTATACTATTTTTTGCTTGTAAAATATTTGTCATATTCTGCTGATTTGCATATTTTTGTTTATTTTATATCTATGTTTTTGTTTTCCTACTCTATAAATGGAACTTCTGTGTGGGTAGTGTATTCTAAATAAATAAATAAATAATATCACCAATAAAGATAACCAATATAAGAGATTTAAGTATGGATTCTTGAGGAATATCTGAACTTTGGAGGAAAGTGTTAAATATTAGGTTAGAAATATTAGTCTTGAACATACACGATCGATCACAGAGTAGGTATGAATTTAAATAGCTCCACTAGAAACTTGTTTTATTTTATTACCTAAAAGAGGGCTAACTATCCAAAGAGTAAATATTTGAGATGCCAACTGTTTATTCAGACCCAGTTCATCACTGTTTACTATTGCCTGACACATTAGTTCGCACGTTGCCGTAGGTGTGTCTTCAATTTCCATCATTATAGCCGTTCTGTTGTGTAAAAATACGCCAGTTGGAATGATCGGACCTTGCAGAGATTCTGAGATGCTGGCTGTTGGAATGTTGCTGACTGTGGAACTAGGAACTGAGGCAGTGTTGGACTCTGGAAAGAAAGCATTTACTGGAGACATATAGGTATATGTAACTGGAATTGACAAATCATCACATAATTTAATATAATTTCTCGGTAGGTTATTATAACATTCAATTATACATAAAAATTGGAATAATCTGGTTTTCGTAGCAACTCAACAATTCGTTATCGTTTTTTCACAGAGTGCTTAAACCAAATGCACACATAAGCTACAAATAATTAATTAATGCATCCTAATATTGTTGGTACTGATAACAAACAGACTATTATATATTACATTTTAATAAATCGATAACAGAGATGGAGATTGATAAAATGTGATTAATATGTTTACATAATTATTTATAAAATACAAAACTCTATTTAATATTTGTATACATACATATAATTAATGCACATTTTAGGTTGTTTTCTTACCGAAGCGGACATTCTCTGAAAATTATTTAAAATATTTGCAATAAATAATAAAATGTAAGAAACATCAACAATATTACAAATAATACGCAACAAATATTAAGTGTTGACCTCTAAGGTATTTAGTGTCTGAATGAACAGACGCTAAGTTTTAACTAAATAGTTTAAACTAAATGTAAAAAAGGCATAAAGAAAACTAAGGGTCAACATACATTCTTTTTATTTTTTCTTGGAAGTTCACATCAATATACAGGGTGGACCATTAATAATGAGCCATAGATCAAAGGCGACATCTTTGAGACATAATACGAAGATATATCCGAATATGTCTTAGTAAAATGTTGCTGTGGAAAAAGACACAGTGTGTCAAAGTTGTTTTGTAATAACTCAAGTACCACTTAACCGATTGTCGCCAAATTTGGTAGCAAAACATTTTTTGAATCATAATTTATGTATTATATCAGGTTCGGTTAAACAGGGCGCTACATTAGCAATGCCTGATGACGAATTTTTTTCTTATTTTTTACTGACGAAACATTTTGCTTCGGACACATGATTAGGACAAAAAAACATTTGATAACATGTAAACTGTATTATTATCTCTAAATATACATCATGTTTCCCTTTTCATGGTCCCTCTTGTAACTCGCTTACCTGTTATTCAATTGTTCTGAATTTTTGACAGCTGATACAGCCTTATAAAGTAACTATTTTCACACTGTGGCCTGTACACATAACGACGTTAAAAATTGCTTTAAAATATTTTCAAGCATTTTTAATGGAGCACCTATTATTTCATAAAATATCTTTAATTTCATACCAATATACTCTTTGATGGTTTTGATGGCGTGTATGCCTGATTGACACCTGGCATGTGGTAATATGCTATCCTTGAACTTGTTTAAAATGAACCGAAATAAAAATCATGAATAATACATAAGCGGATCATAACAGATTCCGGTCTTTAATGGGATTTAGACTTTCATGTCCGTGACATTCTCACGATCCTCTCTATTTATGGTACATAATGCACGAATTATATTATGATGCATATTTCTCCAGTTTGCTTCACAGCTTATTACGTCTACTACTGCTTATTAAGGTAGGAACATTACAAATAATGTGATATGTCAATAATTGTCATGTATAATATATATTAAAAAAGTTCAGTTGACGATCTTTCCAATGACGTAAAAGTATGCAACATTTAGAAAACAAAACTTGAACAAAACTCTAGAAAGTGTGATATTCAATTGTTTTTATTACACGTTTTAAAAAATATTAAAACTTTCATTGTTACACCTTTTCTCAAATAATAACGGAGAATAATATATTTCTGAAAAGCTCAGTTGAAGGTCTTTCTATTTCAAAAACAAAAGTTAATAAGTCGTTTTATTTTAAGCAGTGAAAATTCTGTCAAGAGCAATCCTAATAATTTCTGGTCCTACATAAATTCTAAGGCATTGTACTACATCTATTCCATCTACCATGATGCTTAACAACGTTGGCATAGATGATCCGCAATATATTGGAAATATTTTTGCAACTTTTCTTTATAGCGCTTTTGTTGCATCGAATAATTTTGGAACACAATGATTGCGTAAATATAAGGTTTGTTCCAAATAAATACTTTTGTACGGCCACGATACCGTCAAGAGATTATGTGCACTGATAATAGGCGCATGCGTCAAGCTTGTACCGTGCATGGAATCGCGAATGTTTGGAACGTTTACTTGACCGGAAAATGAGTGGGGACAATCATAATATAGCCAGCTACCTCTGAACTTAACTTTGAAGTTGTAAACAACCTCGTATGCAAGTCATTATTTAAAATTAAAAACTAGAGTCATGGATGGGCGTTTTAAAATTCAATTTATTATTTATCAATCAAGAAAACGACTAAATTGAACAGTTTTAATGTCAAATCTAAACGAAATTACTCAGTGCACATGTCTATACAAACAGTTCACAAGTAGTTCGTACACATGACCGTGTAGTGATATTATCGCCGTGGGGCGGTTCAATGCTCGTCCGAAAGATATTTGGAACGCTAAGGAAATCGTACAATGAATGATAATTTTTAATTTGGAACAGTTTTTTGCTATAGCGCAGACTCGAACCGTACATTGTACGGTTTTCTATGCATTTGGAACAAACCTATAAATTTTCTGGGTATGTTGCATATTTCTGAGTCGGATATACTCACGGCTATAAAAAAATAAAGGCCAATATGTGCATGGGTCCCGACTTTTCTTATTAAAGATTGTGCAGTTGTATTTTGTAAGCCATTGATTACTTTATTTAATCTTAATAACTTTGGATTATGCGATCGCTTGCTCAAACTGTTCCAGTTTTATCTAACAAATTGCTACCAGTTTGTTCAGTATAGGGGTTTTACATCTAACACTTTCCCTCAGGCGTCTGGTATTCTCTAAGGATCTATTTTGTGTCCACTACTATTTATAATATTGTTTTATTAACGACATTGTGAAAGGCCTTAATGTTCATCGCCTGTATGCTGACGACGTAAAATTGTATTGTTACATTGCCTGCGTAACAGATTACAAGAATTTGCAAAGCAGTTTTATTACATTTAGCAACTGGAGTATTGACAATAACCTGCTCTTAAATACTACCAAGTGTATGGTTATGTTCTTTTTCCGCAGGATACAATATCTCATATTCAATTACACTTAGCAGGAATTTCCTTGAGAGGCTTGAATTTATTAAAGACATAAGTATTCCATTTGATCTTCAACTTATATTTTCACGTCACAGTTTTCACATCTGAGGCATACAGAAACTTATTTTATATTTATTATTATACGGAAAGGATTTAAATATCTTACCACGCTTTGCCTGTTATACCTATAATACCTTTGTTAGGTCCAAGCTCAAATATGGATCAGTGATATGAAACCCGATATATGAGACTCAGATATCCATGTTTAAAAGGGTTCAGAGGAGATTTTTTCAAATCTACAACATTTATCCTAGATGGTTTTTATCCTGCTAGAGGTACACTACAGGATATATTTTACAGTCATTTTAAATTACAAAGACTTATTTCTAGGCGTCAAATGCATTCCGTAATGTTCCTTTTTAAATTAATTAATTTCATTGCTAAATCAGATTCTTTGCTAAATTATTATTTGAATTTTCGAGTTCTAACTTTAATAGCCCATACTAATATTTTGGTTAAATCGTCATTATTCCAAATGCAAAGCATTATCATAATATTGAACATACTCTAGATATACAGGGTGTTAAAAAAAAGTGTAAAATATTTCAGGAGGTAATAGTATGAACCAAAATAAGCAGAAAAGTCTTAATAAACATGGGTCCGCAAAGTAACGGTTGCGGAGATATGGACCACTATTCGTTTTTCAAACATTTTATTTTATTAGGAATAAACCGACAAAGGAAGCTTTTAACAAACAAAACACAAAGTTACAGAAGATGTTCAGTGCCCTCCGTCCATTTTCAAGCAGGCACGACATCTTCGTCTCATCGATATTCGAACTCTTTAGAAAACACCCTCCTTGGTTTGGATTTCTTGACACTTTTGATTAATCCGTAGCTGCAGCTCTTCCGGGCTATTTACAGGAGTACCATACACTAATGTCTTCAAATATCCTCAAACAAAGAAATCTAGAGGGTTCAGATCAGGCGATCTTGCAGGCCATAAAACAGGTCCGGCCCTTCCTACCCATCTATGTGGAAAAGTTTGGTGTAAATGCTCTCTAACGGCCATAGAAAAATGAGCTGGAGCACCATCATGCTGGAACCACATTTGTTGCCTCTAATTCAAAGGAATGTCTTCCAAAAACTCATACAGTGTGTTCTGCAGAAAGTTGAGGTAAGCAGCGCCTGTTAATCGGTTTGGTAAAACAACAGGACCTAGAAACCTGTCACCTACAAAACCCATCCAAATGTTTAATGAAACACGTGCCTGATGTCCAGATTCTATTAGAGCATGAGGATTTTCGTCGGCCCAAATATGCGTATTGTGAAAATTAAACACTCCTTTTCTTGTAAACCCGGCTTCATTAGTAAAAAGAATGAAAAAAACGAGGGTCTTCAGCATGATGACGTAGAAAACACCGGCAAAAAACCACATGTGCTTGATCATTTATTGGATTTAAGGCCTGTACTCGTTGCACATGGTATGGATAAAGCAGTTGCTCGTGAAGGATTCTCCAAACAAGAGGACCACTAATTCCTACTTCGGCTGATATTCTCTGCACACTCGTACCTGGATTCTGCTCTACCAGTGATAGAATTTCTTCTTCTGCTCTAGGAGTGGATACCGACCTCGGTCTTCCGGATAAATGGCACTGTTTGCTCAAGGAACCGGTATCACGCAATCTTTGATGAATTCTTCCAAACAAGCGTTGTGAAGAAATCTGGCGATTTGGATAAGCGTCAACATAAAGACGTCGCGCTTCGGTGGCATTCTCATTAGCACGACCATTCATGAAATGCATGTCTGTTAATTCTGCGTTAGAGTAACCAGCCATAGCGAAATAAAACTTGTGCACTGAGAACAACTGTCAAATACGTACTGTTTATTTCACTAAACATCAACCAACTATTATAAGAAAATACACAACGTTTTTGAAAAAAAGCTAAAAAACATAAAATATTCCATATCTCCGCAACCGTTACTTTGCGGACTCATGTTTATTGACACTTTTCTGCTTATTTTGGTTCATACTATTACCTCCTTAAATATTTTACACTCTTTTTTAACACCCTGTATTATCGTGTACATATCGTAATATAAAGCAGCATTTTATGTAACCTCTTATTGTTCTATTCTTTTTTTGTCTTATGCGTGTTTGTACCTTTCCTATAAACAATATACAGGATGTCCGGGAATATGTGGGAAATCTCTAGTGTGCAGTTAGAACATGAAAAATAAAATGACAAGTTCGTATACAATTTTTCCCTACAAGTCCTTCCTACGGAGATATCTGTTCCTGAAGGATCAGTTCTTGAATAACTTTGTTTATTATTCTTTTTTTCATAAAAAATAGAAATCATGGCCCTTTTTCTTGTAAACGGTTCATTTTATCGGCAATAAACAAGTGTACCTTTTTTAGTCTAAGGTTGAAGCTACCCAGATTTATTATTTTAAAATCTTTATCATAATATAGGGTGTAAAAAGTTAGGCTTTAAGTTGTAAAGCTTAGCCCGCCCCTAAAGCTAAATATGTTTCAAGGCACTATTTTAAGAGGTCCTTACTAGTGCCCATCACTCTGAAATTTTATTAAATTATATTAAGTACCTTAAAAGTGTTATTAATAAAAAAAAAACGATTTCCAGTGACGTCATTCAGGGACACATATCTCCGTAGGGAGAGCATGTAGGAAAAAATGTATAGGAACATCTTACTTTCATGTTCTATTTACACCCGAGAGATTCCCCACATTTTCCCGAATACTCTGTATATTGTCTGTTTTTAATTGTTCCATTTTTATTACTTTTAACTGTAAATTCTCACTGTAACTTCTCCTGAAATTGGGTTTTACCCGTTGGATATTTAATAAATAAAAGTGGGGCATACATCTCAAATATGTGATATTCAATTGTTTCTGTGACACATGCTTTCAAAATATTTAGGTTCCAACAGCTTTCCTACACCTTTTTCGTATCTCAAATAATGACGCAGAATGGGGGGCGGCAAGTTTCGTGTGCACCCTGTACACCTTAGGTGCAAATTACATATCGTCGTTGCGCCTGCAAAATCAGCTATGTGACATTTTCCCCCAAAATAATATTTATGCGTACAGTTATTAAGGCATACATTTAGAATAGGTCTGTAAAACCAGCTATGTGTATGTTAATATAGTAATTAGGATAAAAGCACTGTAATTAAATCCAGCTATGTAATTTGTACAAAAATTGTGCCTGCAAAATCTGCCATGTGAAGTATATCATTAAAATAGCTTAGTAGTTGGTGTCAAAAGTGTGCTGTGTTAAAAATGTATCTTATGTAATATCTTATTTTATTTCCAGCAAAGCATTCTAATGTAGGTTAATTTAATATCACATACTATTTTTGTTTTATAATTATCTTTTTTCATTTTATTATCATTGTTTTATAATTTTCTTTTTTTTTTCATTTTTCAATAGATATTTATTATGGCTCATTATTCAAGAGCAAAAAGATTAGTAGACATGTGTACTTCTTTCAATACTGCTAACAGTAACAAAGAAAATCTGTAAAGAACAAATCTTATAGCAATACAAATTGCAGTGACAATAATTCCAATGATAATATTAAAATTATTCCAGAACAAGTTTTCAATGTAGAGTGCAGTTTACAACTAGTTATCTGCAGATATTTTTCCTAGCATGAGTTATTCTGTAGATAATGTGCAAAGAGAAGTAGTTGATGTGGATGAGCATGAGAATAATATGTGTGAAGACATAGTTACTAATGATAAAAATATTTGATGTGGAAAACTCTGATGTTATTGGTAACAATAATATTAATGTAAATCAAGTAATAGAAATGATGGATAATAATATGTGTGAAAATATAGCAATGGATAATTTATGTCATATAGAAAATGCTGAGGAAAATAGTATTAATTTAAACAACGTACAAGTTAATTTTGCAGACATAAACAATGACCATGGCCCAGAAAATTAAAACATCCATATGGATAATCCAGAATGTTTACCTGATAGTGATGTCGAAAACAATAGTAAAGGTACTGGCAACTTAATTAGTGAAACTATTAACAGAAAGTCCAAGCGAAGAAACTACGTTTGCTTGGCCAGAAATACCAAGGGTTTAGAAAAACACAGACAGGCAAAATAGTGGACATTGTAGACATTTTTCCTTTCTACGCTTGACATAAAAAAGTATTGTATTAATGTATACCTATTTATTATTTCGCATTTTTTAAGTCATATTAGGAAAGAGACTAGTGATAAAATGGGCACTTAATCGGCTATGTGCTAAAATAGCCCAGAATTAAAGCATCTATTTGCAAGCAAAAGTAATAACATTACAAATAGAATTTATAATAAACTTTGAACAAAAAATTCATTCACTAAGCATTTGCAAATGATATATTGAAGACAAAAAAAAATTCATAAAGATCGATTATTTCAATAAATAATGTAATACGATTTTTTTTGTTGCTCCTGTAATTTTAAAATAATTAAATAAATTTTAAAAAGTACATGGGCACAACGACGATATTATAAAAGTCATCGAAACAAAGTTTTTATCTGATGATCCTGTGGGCACTACATTTTCAAGTTAATTACATTTGCTATTCGATTTTTCAGTTTTACTGGATGAAAATTTATTTTTCCCACAAAACAATCTTGTGGGAAAAAATATTTTCCTTTCGTTTGGTTTTTTCATCTAGTATTGGGAAGTAATATTCTGTGGTCAAACGGGGATCCACAATTATGCCGCGCCACGCCAAAATCACTTCCTGAATGCGACTAAACGGAAAATCCACCAAATTCAGTCTGGGGACGGTGTTGGTCTACGGAAGTCGACAGACGAAAGATAGCGTTATCAAATATCCATGGTATTTGCATTATAAGTTATCTCTCATTTGCATTTACTTGTATTTGAGAAGAGGGTGTGTGAAATCACAATTGGAAGCGCTCTCACGATGTTGGTTCAATTAGTTAATGTGTTAATACTCGTGAGTATACTTTATTTTATCACTTAATCTCTTTTGCTTATAATATTAATAAAATTCTAGAGTAACCACAATCCTATTTGAAAAATGCCCTGGAATAATTTGACTATACACACAGTATACAGTTGTGAAAGTGTCAGTGTCAGTGAACTTAAAAATAACATGTGCAAATTGGGTTTCAGAACTTTTATTTTTGTACTCTATTATTTTCTTATTTACTTTCAAAGGAATGCCATGCTAAATTAAACTAAAATTATGGCTTACCAATATATTTAAATTGCCTAATTTTAAGTAAAAATATCTAGAATTTATTTGCACAGGGAAAAATTATTCCTCCATGAAATTATAACCCAAAGGCCTGAATTGAGTTTATATGGATCTAGTATATCATTTTAGTTATTGAAAAACAATTATTTTTAACACGCCAGTTTCTAAGAAATTTTGGTCCAAAAAGAATAGAAAACTTTTTTGTCAAATTGACTTTGGATATAGGCACCTACATTTTTTAATCACCCTGTACAAGAGTACTATTAGATATTTTAAATTTCAATATGAAGAGAAATTTATTTTAAGGAAAAAGTCTTGAGAAAGTAATATTTCAGGTCATTAAATGTCAACAAAACATCAATCAAGATTTAGAAACTACTGTGTCATTTTGTGAAGGGGACAAGAATGATAAACTTCCATTTACAAAGAACTGTGCAATTGTTTTCGCAATTTTTTTTTTTTAAATTCTTAGTATATGAAATCATATCCAGGGAGCAAATGCCTTCTTCCAAAGGAGTTATAAACGACGTGCACAAAACACATCTCCATTTTGAAAAAAATGAGCTACTAGATCGTGAGTTTTAAAAAACGTAAAATGGACCAGACCTTAATCGTTAAGTTGAAACGTTTGTTTATATCATTGTTTATCCATCAAAACAACTTGTAGCCATAGGCGAAGTTGGGGGGGGGGGGCTATAAACATTCATAAACATCTCATACACATTTCAGAACCTAAATTAAAACACAGTCCATCCGCGGCTTTGCCCCCCCCCCCACAGATTTGATGACTTAACTTAACCTAACCTAACCTAACTTCGCCCATGCTTGTAACTTCATAACGTCACCACTAAACGAAGTAGATGAACCGTATCTAAAGCATCTGACATAGCGTCAAAAAATGAAGTACATGAACCCTACATCTAAACCTCGATTATGAATTTGGTATGAGCGCAGCGAATTCTGCAAGCTACATCAGTGCCTTAAAGACACGTTTAACACAAATATCATACAATATTTTTTCTACAAACAGCATTAAAAATAATTAACCCGGGTAGAAATAAGTTAAGTTTTAAATAGCTTCGCAAGCACTATATCAAATTCTCGAAGTGGACACTTGCCAATGATATATGTATAGTAACCATGCTGGCAACCATTGTTGTATTCATCATTTACAAAACGGTTGAAAGCTTTGGATTTGTCACTATTAAACGTTGTGGCTTTTTGCTCTTAAAAAGTATAAAGAAAATATGGAAAAGAACAATCCATTTAAAGAAATCGATAAAGCGGTCAACCGAGCTACTTTGGACTTATTACCAAGAAAAACCCGGATTCAGTACGAAATTGCATACAATAAGTTTGTGAAGTGGTGTGAAGAAAAAAGCGTTCCTGAAAAATATACTGAAAATGTATTCTTGGCCTATTTTGAGGATAAATCGAAGGTTTGGTAATCTTCATCTCTATGGTCTAATTATTCTACGATTAAAGCTATGTTACGAATAGGTAAATACCGTAACTAGATATCAGCAAGCATTTTAAGCTCATTGCGTTTCTGAAGCGTCAAGGAGAAGGTTATCAACCCAAAAAATCATAGATCTTGACCAGAGACCAAATTGAACAGTTTTTGAAGTGCGCACCGGATGACGAGTATTTTATGATGAAAGTAGCTACTATTTTGGGAATATTTGGTGCCTGCCGTAGAGAGGAGTTTTGCCAGTTGAGTCGACAACTTGGAAATTGTGGGCACTTCCAGCTTAAGATATCAGATACCAAAACCAAGGTTCCACCAAATTTCACGGTATCCCTCGGCAAGCTTACTAGCGGATAGCGGAGCAAATTTTTGACAATTAAGCGGCATGGGGGATGGAAATCTTTATCAGTCGCCGAGGGATACATCGAAGATTCGTTGGAAAGTAAAAAATTCGAATAGCCGAAAACTGCTTTCAGTGCCATCAATATCAGCAGATTCTGCTCAAACGTCAACTAGGAATGCGGTCGTTTCAGTTGAGAGTGGTAGAATTGTGAAAGGATTTAATTTTTCAAATTGTGTGAATTGTAAAATGTGTTCATGTTAATAAAGAATATACAAATTAAATGTAATGCAAATTTACTATAACAATTTGACATCTACTTTAAGGCACTAGTGCTTTAAAGTGATCATTTTAAGGCACTGATGCCTTCAAACAATATTTTTAATGCTACAAGGGAGTTTTAAAAATTGCATTTTTAACATTTTTGTAAAAAATATTCTTTCCAGTTGTGGAATCGTTTTATAATCTGACGTTACTCTCTGGATATCGGTCAGCGTAGAGTCATTACTTGCCTAATGTGAGTTTTTGCTTGCTTATCCAAATATAAGTAAAAATCATAAATGTTTCATGAAATATTAGGTATTTTTTACTGTATTAGAAAGGTATTTTAAGCTAATATAAATCTAATCTCCTACAATTCCTATCAATGAAGTCATATGTATGCTCTCTGATACCAAACATCTAGGTATGCTAATGAACAATTCCACAGACAAAGCTCTATTCAATAATTTGTCGGGTTAGGAAATCCGTAACAATAGGTATATCTGATACATGGTGATTTTCCGGGTTGTTATGCCGTGACCTCGGTAACTGGTAGCTGCCAGAAACAGAGTTAAAATGCACATCCCTAGCATTAGCTGATATTATTTTGAGTTCTGAAAGTTTGGGATGGCTTATTGTTCTGGCTGATAGACCCGCTATCGGTGTCTCTGGGCCTGTCCATATATTGATTTCGGTTCCTACTGTTGGTATTACGACTGCTACGGTCACTGCTGAGGCTCAGTCGCGGCGAAGCTTTTGCAGAGTCACCACTGAAGATGCCGACAGTGAAGAGCGGCGAAACGTTTGGAAGCATGGGATGCGACCAGTTACAGCGGCGGCTACGGAACGCCTCGGAGGACCACCAGTATCCGAGAAGCGGTTCCGACCGTAGCAGTCGTAATACCAACAGTAGGAACCGAAATCAATATATGGACAGGCCCAGAGACACCGATAGCGGGTCTGTCCCCACAGAGCCTAGCCCGAGAACAACCAGGGCAGGTAAAAGTATCCCAGCTAATGCTAGGGATGTGCATTTTAACTCTGTTTCTGGCAGCTACCAGTTACCGAGGTCACGGCATAACAACCCGGAAAATCACCATGTATCAAATTACAACACTGGCCGTGAAAGCCTAAAACCACAATAGGTATATCGCTCATCCGACAACCATTACAACTCAAAGATTCAAAAACTTTAGTTTTGATGCAAATCAATTCCAATCGATCCTTTTCTGAAAATGATGAGATTTATTCAATAACGCCAAATACTTAAGTTTTCCTCAAGGCATAGTTTTGCTACAAATCAGCATGTTAAAATCATGTGCCAATCTAATTGTCCCGGAATTGCAATAGGACTAATGTAAGAAATAAAATGATGAATATTACGTTTTATTAATGAGAAAAAAATTAAACACACATTTTAGTTTCAAGATTATGTAGTAGCATTTGTGCTTCTTCAATTAAATACATAATAATTGCTACTCGTCAGCCGTTACCTGAAACAATGCAGGATGCATCTAACCAGATAAGAAATGATTCAAATCTCATCCGTCGAGTAATGGAATCTTTAGTTCGCCAATGTAAAGGTTAACTACTGTTTAAACTTTAAGCACAAATAATAATTATTGTTACAGCAACCATCATTTTTATTTATCATTCTACTTTGATTGAAATATGAAATTATATTATTTTAAATGTTTGGAACTTCTAAACAAAAACGAATCGGACATATGTTCATATAAGAAAAATGTTTGACATTAACTCAGCTACCTGCCAAAGTTTGTCATAGAGCTTGTAGAACACCCTGTATAAAATATGAAATGTAACTAGTGTAATCGAAGACATTCTATCACATTGACTTGATTTCAAGTAAAAACAATTTAAAATTAATTAAACAGGACCGATTAGTCAGTGACGACGTTTCTATACTTTGGAAATACCTCTCCTCACTATATTTTATCAACATAAATGAACAAAACTGTGCGACAAATAAATACGATAATTAACTAATTAATTTTTATTTCATTAAACAATAAATGAGTATTAATAAAACTATAAGTGCGTCGCTCACCGATTACCCTTTATTTATTTACCATCCCGGAATTGATTAGTGGCAATCAGCCATCCAAATAATATTCGCACTTATCATATTATGTTTTATCATACATCCATAAATTGAGCAAATATTTTTTTCTAGAATAAACAGGTAGATCTAAAATTGCGACGGGAAACAAACATGCTAACAAACAACTGCAATTTATTTATCCAAGTACAAGCTGCAAGAACGAATGTAGCTATCACCTGATATAAATTAATTAGTGACATGTGTAGACAATAAATTTACAACAATGCTAACAAATATTAATTTCGAGATATTACCAATATAAAGATTTGGAAAGTGAGGATCTTGATGGTGAATTGTATTTTGCCGCTTGCGTGTATTTGTGTCATGCTACACGCATACTTCGACCACAGCCTGTTTGCATCAAGCAGTGTTGCCAGGTGGAAAAAATTCAGTGCATGAGAACAATTTCAAAGAAGCATGAGGTTTGAAGAAAAAAGCATGAGATGGCTTAATTTATCAAAAAACACCTCTTGACAGCTCAATTTTTAATTACTTTTGTAATGCCATTTTTATTTCATTAAAAAGCATTATATTCTGCTATTTTATCATAATATTACATTGTAAGTAGGTAGTTACAGGTACTTAATTAAAAGTTATTAACCACGTAACCTTTCTAATTTATTTTATTGTTAGGCCGGGCGAACGTTGAGGCGCAGTTGACGTGACGCAGGGTGACTCACGGGTCGTAAAATCTGTTGTTTCCAGAAAATGTAGGTACCATTACGGAATAGAGTTAAGAATCATTGCAATACAGCGTGAATACAGCACACACACCGCATATCCGTAGACTGTCATACCCGTTTATGTATTCATTGCTAATTATTAAGAGAGCAGTCTACAATAAAGGACATTTCAAGTACCCAAATATTGTAGATACCTAGCTCTATCTATTCAATTTTGTCCTCGATTTTGCCTTTATTTCTCGTTAGGTCTTTCTTTTACTAGATTTCAAAGAGTAATTTTAATAATGTTATTATTTCTTTTTGTGTCTATTAAAAAGCATGAGATTTTGTAATCAAAATATGAGAGCATGAGATTTCCTCGGAATGCATGAGATCTGACAACACTGGCATCAGTTGACCGGACAGTTAGATTTGGCGATACGGAACCGATTACCGTAGTAGTGGGGAATGCTAGACCAATGCACGTCGCCGCCCCTCTTAAAGTTCGTACGTAATTTTATAAAATGTCAACAAGAATGGCTACAAGGAAGGCTGCAGTTTGTTATTATTACCTTGCCGTTAAGTTCCGTATAGAAAAGGTCTGACAGATATTGGGTGAGAAATTGGATCAAAATGAGATAAAACAGTAGGTAATATAATGGAATCATTATTAGAAGAACTAGGTACTTTTAGTATAGTAGGCCCGTATAAAAGATACATTAACTAGATATATCTTAACATACAGATTTGGAAAGTGAGGATCTTGATGGTGAATTGTATTTTGCCGCTTGCGTGTATTTGTGTCATGCTACACGCATACTTCGACCACAGCGTGTTGGCACCAAGCAGTGTTGCCAGGTGGGAAGAATTCAGTGCATGTGAATAATTTCAAAGAAGCATGAGTTTTGGAGAAAAAAGCATGAGATGGCTTAATTTATCAAAAAACACCTCTTAACACAGCTTAATTTTTAATTACTTTTGTAATGCCATTTTTATTTTATTAAAAAGCATTATGTTCTGCTATTTTATCATAATATTACATTGTAAGTAGGTAGTTACAAGTACTTACTTAAAAGTTATTAACCACATAACCTTTCTAATTTATTTTATTGTTAGGCCGGGCGGACGTTGAGGCGCAGTTGACGTGACCCAGGGTGACTCACGGGTCGTAAAATCTGTTGATTCCAGAAAATGTAGGTACCTTTACGGAATAGAGTTAAGAATCACTGCAATACAGCGTGAATACAGCACACACACCGCATATCTGTACTGTCATACCCGTTCATGTATTCATTGCTAATTATTAAGAGAACAGTCTACAATAAAGGACATTTCAAGTACCCAAATATTGTAGATACCTACCTCTATCTATTCAATTTTTCCCTCGATTTTGCCTTTATTTCTCGTTAGGTCTTTGTTTTGGTAGATTTCAAAGAGTAATTTTAATAATTTTATTATTTCTTTTTGTGTCTATTAAAAAGCATGAGATTTTGTAATCAAAATATGAGAATATGAGATTTCCTCAGAATGCATGAGATCTGACAACACTGGCATCAGTTGACCGGACAGTTAGATTTCCAATGGCAAATTGGCATTGGCGATACGGAACCGATTACTGTAGTAGTGGGGAATGCTAGACCAATGCACGTCGCCGCCTCTCTTAAAGTTCGTACCTTCCCTGCGATGAAGCGGCAATTTCTACTTTCTCTGTAAAGATCCGCAATTTCCGAATCTGTATATGTTAACGGTTGTGCAATAAAAGATAAAATATTTTTCAATAAAGATATCCCATCATTAGTGATTGCAAAAGATAAAGTCTCTTTTTCAACGAAAGATTGTTAGGAATACTAAACTGTACACTAAAAATAATTAACTTATCCTTGGTTATTCTATCTAAAAGTCTGTTTGGCGCTTCACGATTTTTTTTAAGCTGGGGCTACTTTAACAGACTATCGCATAGTTCATCTATAATTCCGATACTAAATTCCATGCTGTTTTTCTTGAAATATTATCTATAATAATATTTTGATAAAGATACGCTTTGTATTATGTACTAATTTTATATGTTTTCATTGTATGTACTTATTCATTAAGGATGGTAATTTTTTCACAGTTCCCAAAGTCTCCTGCAATCTTTTACCCTCTTTTTAGATTATCCAATTTTTATTTTTATAACCACACCTATCATAAAACTTTAACGGATATAGATATGTCAACGTACCTAATACAAGAATACATAAAAAACAATCAAAAGCATGATCCATATTATGCATTTTATACATATCGAACTACAATTTGTTTTCTACAGCTGGCACAAACTGCCTTGTTGAATCGTTTAAAAATAAACTTTTCAGCTGGGAAAATAGCTTCATAATACTTCAGAATGAGTGTTTAGTTCAAGAAATACTGATCTGTGATCCGACATGTCATTATCAAGCACACATTCAACTTCTCTATTGCGTACAATTGTCAACTACAGTGGAACTATTCAGTTACTCTGGTTGGTTACTCCATCATTGGATGATTATTAAAAGCAAAAAGAATGTTTCTGAGATAATTAAAATTTCAAAAATTTACAGACGAATCAATATTAGGTGTAATTTCCACATAATATGATCTGATATAAAAATGTTAAAAACATTGTAAAGGCTGTCAAAAATACCCCCTACACGTCCAGATTTTTATCCAAAGTGGACAAATACCTTTAAAAATCAATAGTGTATAACACTATCAAATAAAACTACACCATTCTTATATAGCTCCTCACAAAAAATCGATGATTTTCTCTCCAAGAGAAAAAGAAGTTAGTTTAAGAGGCCGTGATATTATTTACAAATAAATACGACAAAATTTAAAGTTTTATTTAATTTTGTCCAAATGGTTTGAAACTAAATGAAATGCAGTATCTGCATTCTTCATTAGAATATCTTACATTATCAGCCATTTTTGCTTAATCATTAGAACTTATTCACTTAATACTGATACAAGTAAACAGCAATATTTGACACAAAGAAACTTGAAATGTCATCAAATTAAAAATGACAGGAAGCTACTAGATATTGGTGTGCAAAATACATATTGGAAAGGAAACTATGTGGCTGTAGGGTCCCGATTTTAAATTTTGTACTCAAAACGTGTATTATTTATCAAAAAATTTACAGAGGAAAAAAAATCTAAATTTAATGGACATTCAAAAACAATTTTCTTTAAATCGAAAAAATTTACTCAAAAAAAATCTAACAAAGAATGTAGAGGGGGCAGTTTCAACGTCTTACAACAAGACAAGGTCAATGAAAAATACTGGTCTAGAAGAAGTCTCAGAAGCCTAAATATCGTGCCAAATTTCAGTTCTTATTTCCAAACCGTTTGGACAAATTAAATAAAACTTTACATTTAAATATTATTAACTAACTATTAAAATCATTTAAACAATCTATGTACACTCAAATTTTTTGCACATAATTTGGAATTACCCTGTATAAGTAAATTTAATATATTTTTAAACTTTCACAACGTATCTAGTGTCGTATCCCAAATTCGTATCCTGTGTGTTCCATTCAAACGATTTAATTAATATCAGTGTCAATCTAAACCCATTTTCTTCGTCACTAATCGTCATATTATCACAACTATGATGCAGGTTCAAGTACGAATTTGTACGAACATACATTTGTGCAGAAGTATGTTTGTACAGCACTGCTTAAGAAATAAAATAAAACACATTGTACTATACGAGTGTCTATTATATCAAAAGAATTTAATTATACAGTCACCGGCAACTAGCTCCAATTTTAAAGTTGGCTTCCTCGCAAACCGCTCATTTGTAACACCCTGTGTGGTGCAGCAGCTACAGTCGCTGTTTCCAACTATAGTCACACTGTAGCCTCATATTTTGTGAAATTTTTGTTTTTTTAATGACATTATCTCTGTTTTTATTGGAGGTACACTGTTTTAAAACAAACGCCTCGGAAAAAACTCAGGAAACAAATCAAATAAACAAATAAACATGAAAACGTAGATTAATGTGAAAACAATTGAAGTTTAAAAAAAAAAACAAATTTGAAGGAACTAATATCTAGTGTGACCTCGCATCAAAATGGCTTAATTCAATCGACGTGGCATCGAATCAATCAGGTTTGTAAGAAATCCTTGTAAAATTGCATCAAATTCTTCTTGAAGTACAATTCGCAGACAACCGTTGACAAACTCTTAATTGTCATATTTCAAACAATCAATCCGTTTCCGCTTATGCCGCCTTGATTATTTACACGTAGAAATTTCTGCCTGTGAAGCCTTTTTCTGAGGCGTTCGTTTTAAAACAGTGTATCTCCCATAAAACAGATATAATGTCGCGATTAAAAAAACAAAATGATCACAAAAGATTAGGCTACAGTGTGACTACAGTTAGCAACAGCGACTGTAGCTGCTGCACCCCACAGGGTGTTACAAACTTTGGGAAAAAATCTTCGACTTTTTATTGCGTCCCGTATATGCTCAAGTTAAATTTCGATTAAAAATTTCCGGCATAGCATCCGTTCCTGAGAAATCAATGTACAATTTTAAAAAAAGATAATCAAAATCAAATGAGCGGTTCGCGAGGAAGACAACTTTAAAATTAGGGCTAGTTTTTAGTGGCCGATTTTTTTACCGGTCAGTTTATATTAATATTTCGAATACTTTCAGGTCCCAATACTAGTGAATATGGAAAATATCTCAAACATTTCCTCAGCCGATGTTCCACTGGTAAATAAAACTTTGAATATAAACGATACAGTGGATACAACTGCTTCAGGAACAAAGGCTAGTTTCTTGCTCTACGATTATCTAATCCCGACCATTGGCAGTTTAATAATATTGGTAAATCTGATCGTCGTGATATCCAGCGGTCTTATCTTAAAGAAAGGTAAAAACAAATTTTTATATTCATTTATATGTACCTATTTTACAAATTTTAATAGCATACAATACGTTCTGATAACAGCTTAGTAAAATATTGCATTATATAAAATTTGCACCACGAAGTTTCTGAACATCTGGTGCCACCGGAAGACAACAAATTTCATATTACAACTATGCTGTTTAAAATGTTAAGGCTTACGGTGAGCTCTCTATCAAACGATATATAGTTTTCGCTCAGTAACTTTTTAACGGATAATGATAAAAATATGCGGTTTTTTTAATAGATTATAATGATTATTTTACGTCGACGCTGTGTTTTGAAATTTTGAAAAAGTATAAAATACATTTTTTTAAATGAATTTTTCATATTTTCAAAATTTCAAAACACAGCGTTGGCGTAAAATAATATTTGTAATATTATAAAAAACACCGCATATTTTTATCATTTTTCGTTGAGGAGTTACTGAGCGAAAACTGAAAAAATATTTCGTAGCAATAAAATGCTGCCACCATGCTGTGTATTTTAAAAAGAGACGATCACAGTAGATGCGAAATGTCCAACACTGAGAGAAGTGATTAAGGCTGACGGTGAGGGCTCGATCAAAAGGGATTTAGTTTTCGGTCAGTAACTCCTCAACGAAAAATGATAAAAATATGCCCATAATGATAATATATACAATAAAAGTTATGGAAAATATAGATGTTTGACTTTCCAAATTAATGCATTGTCCTATTCTGAAAACATATACTTCACCGCAAGTATAAACTTAGCTTGCACACGAAACACGAGCATATGTAAAATTCAATTTCTTGAAAACCGTAACACGTGGCAAAGTAAACTTTTTTTAAAAAACTTTTTCATACTTTCGACTACATTTGTCTCGATATAACTATAGTTTTATTTTCAATAATTAATGTGGGTCTCCGCATAGTAAAGTTTTTAAAATGCACAAATTTGCTGGTACCGACTTTGGAAAATTTTTATTAACTTATCAAAAAATAGTGTATACCAATAGAAGCGCTGTAGTTTTTTATATTTGTTGTGAAAAAATTATGAACATAACTTGAATCGCTGATTTACAAACGCGATTTATGTTTCTAAAAACATAATTGTCAAATAACGTCCGAAACACCGAAAATTTGATTTGTCAACACGTCAACATAGTCTTACTCTGCGCAGCGATACATCTGGTTTCAACAAAACTTGATCACGTGTTTCACCGTTAGCCTTAATAGTTTGCAATACATTTATTTCAAAATGTTTGCATTCACAACATAATGTTCATGTCATCTACGGTATCTTCTTGAAGAGTATTTCACTTATACAGTAAGAAACTGGTACTAAGCGTTCCCAAACTAAAATAGGTACCTAAATTATTACTTAGCATTCAAAGCCTGGAAATTCCATTTTCAGAATACAAAAGTCTCCTAATATTCCCAGTACATTTTTTTTGCAATAATAATGGCACTCCCTCGAATCTGTTTTTGAACTACTTCAATTCTGAGTTAGCTACATTAGGTTGTCATAAAATAGCAACAGTTCTAGGTTGTAATGAGATATATTTAGTCTGGGTATATGTATTTCAGTAACAGTACAAAAACTGGAATAATATTTCATCCGTTTTTCTTTAAATTATATTCTTATTATATGTTTTACATCCTATAATAATATATTCAAATGTTAAGCTTATATGGGGCGATATTATCAGCTAGCCGACAAACTTTGCCATATGGTCCTATTTTGCTTATTAATGCCCGTTTGCACCGACATTTTACTACCAACAACTTAATAAAGTTGTTCTCAAAGTTAAGTTATGCTTATTTTTTTAGAGTATTGCACCGACGTATTACAAACCATACTTAGCAAAGTTCGTCTTAGTATTGGCAACAACGCACAAATTTAGTAACTTTTGTTACTTTATGTTAGGTATTTTAGTTCTTTCTATTTTTCTTCAGTTTGTTACATGGAAGTAAGGTTAGATTTCGGTGTAATGCCATGTCTGTGGTGTTTATTTTTGTGGTTGTCATTTGTAATATAGGTATGGTTGTTGTTGATGTTCATATGATGTTCATCAAGACTAGTTAATATCAGATACAAACTAATAATAATAATTTACTTTATTTTCTCTGTGGTTAGTATTAGTGACCAAATCATCTTCATTCAATTCATCCGTTGTATGGAAATGATCAGATCTCGTATAATTTAATTTGAGAAATGCAAAATGTATAATTTCAAAAGTATCCAAATCATCAAATATCATCTAATATCCATTATAGGTACTTTTTTACTACTTTAATACTACACTCATTAGCATTGACCACTAGGTATTTGCACTTTCCGCGTTTTTTTAAATTTTTATGCTTGTTTTTCGCGCATTTTAACTCTGTTTGAATTAAAGAATTTCATAAGTCACTGTCAAACAGGGGCTTAAATTTAAGTATCTGTTTTCATACTTAAGAAGATCTTAACGTATGGTGCAATAGGAAAAGCATACTTAAGCATGTCTTATTTTTAAGTAATGCTTATTAACTTCGGTGCAAACGGGCATAAGTAGTTAGAAAATTTCAAAATTTTGATCGGAAATGGCGGTCCAATTGCATGGCCACCGCGATCCCCCGATTTAAATCCTTCGGATTTTTTTAAAGGAGGTAAATGAAACAAATTGTATATCAAGAAGTTTAATAGTACCTTTTATTTTGTGTCACTTTAAAAAAAAAATAACATGGTAGTTAATGCAATGTAACAATGCTAATCGAATGCATTCCAACGGTTGTCAAATCGACAGCCTCAGGCAAATATTGCCCATAAAGTTAAAAGACTCTCTCGGATCATTTAAAATATTATCTGAATGCAATGTGCAATAATCTGAAGTCGCTGCACTAATACAAATTAGAACATCGGATACCACAGTCTGACCCTCAAATGTGTCATCCGCAACAGAAACAAAAGATTTATATTTTATATTGCATGATGACCTATTTAACAGAATACAAGTGAACTGGATGATACAGTAGACATGGGGTATTTTTAAATATCAAAGATAAAATTTATTTATTTATTTATTTATTTACTTTTAAAATATCCAACGGGTATAACCCACTTAAAGTATAAGTAGTTAAACTGGAAAAATTGCAATAACAGAGAAAAAAAATACTTAAAAAGAGATACCTACATATTAAAAATCGATTGTATAAAATAAAATATAAGTAGTATAAAAGTCTAAACATATAAAAACAGTTTAAAATCTAGTAAAAATAAAAAATAATAAACCTAAAAGTTAAATTGTCAGATAATATAAAAATAACAAAATAATTAAAAAACAAAGTTACTAAACAAAATAAAAATAAATAAAAAGAAACAAGAATATACACATGCACCTATTGAAAATATTTTTTTATATCACGTACACCACAAAAGTTAATATCGAAACCCTCCATATTGTTGCTATTGTCCAGCATTTGATACAAAGGCGACTTTAACAACATATTTGTACGGGCAAAGGGTAACATAAACAAATCACAATTCCTAGAGTTCAATCTGGGAACTCTAAATGATAAATCTTTGGTAATAGATTCACATCTAATTTTAAAATTGATAATTTTATATAATAAAATAATACCATGCATTGTACGCCTACTGGCAAGACTTTGTAGATTAAAGCGAACACAAAACAATTCTTGTGGAGTACCTTGAATAGGATAAACTCCATCTAACAGATATGTGGCAGACTTAAAAATCTTCGTTGGACTCTTTCCAGTAATGACGTATATGTAATATAAATTAGATTCCATATAACTGAACCATATTCAAGTTTGGATCTCACAAAAGTTGTATACAATAATCGCCAAAGTAGACTGATTCCTGAAATCTTTAGAGTTTCGTAAAATAAAAATTTAAACATTTTGGAGAATAATGCATTGCATTTAATATTTTTTATACTAATCAAATCAAAATTTGATCTTCATGTTAGATAGAAATTATTTTTTTTTAACAAATGAGTTTTGAATAAATATTTATTATTTATCTATTTCCCAAAAGCAATAAAAACATTAAAAATGTATAAGATTTTACCAGACTTAATTAATTTTTACTGAAATACAGTATTTGTAAATTCAATAATTATCTCTCGACATTTATTATTTTGAAAGAAAGAATTATTGAATATTTTGAGCGTTTATTTTGTCTAGAACAACTTTAGAAAATGTTCATAATTTCCACATTTTTTAACGTCTTTGGAAAGCTATATTGATAACATAACAGATTACTTCTTCAAAACTGTTGCATAAGGTAAATTTTATGAAAACAGTTGCTTCAACTGTCAGATCAGATTTATTACTTACTACACAAGCTGTCCTTTTTTCATTTTTTACTTTTTTTCATTTTTCTCTACGACTCCTGGTTTTTGAACTTAAAAATTAGATGTTATTTTCATTATTACCTATTAAACAAACAAATATTATTTGCTGAAATACAACAGTCAATGTTGTAATTATATGGAGTTTTATTCGAATTTGAGCCCATAAACTTCTATTCCAATGATGAGAAGTATTTCTTCAGTACAAATATTTTAACTTTAATTTATTTTCGGAAATAAAGATGTTCTTGATGAAATTCGTCTTTTTCAAATATTGTGAGTTCTTATATTTAATATAATAATTTATTAAATAAATAAAAGCAACAGTTTGCAAACTATTAAATTTAAATGATGCAGAAATTAATGTTCCTTCTCTTGAACAGTTTTTTGTTGCCACTGTTCGTATTTCTTCGGTATCCCTGAAGATATTCAGTGAAAGATGTTTGCCATTTTTCTCTCCATCGCCCAGAAGCCGTGGCCGAACATTTATTACAATTTTAATTTATAACTCCTCCCCTATATATTGTTTTATTATGATTTACACTACTGGTTCCTTTTACATTTCCAATGTTAAATCATTTTAATTTGAATACACACCCACTAATGCACAACTTGAATATTTTCAGGTCAACAACCCAGATCCACCTATCTCTTCCTAGGCAATGTGGCAATGACCGATCTAGTGACCGGCATCGCCGTGATCTTTGGACAAACCTTCCCCAAAGATAAACGAGATCATTATCTCTGCGCTGTCCAATTAGGTATTTCTTATTGAAGACAGGAAATGCAAATGCTAGTAATGTTATGGTAATTTTTAGGTATGATAGTCTCCAGTACTCTTACGTCAGTATATTCAGTAGGCTTGATAGCAGTCGATCGTTTTTTGTATATTCTTCATGGTATGCAGTACCAGAGATGGGTCTACCCTACGCGGGCTAGATTGCTCATATTCTTCTCCTGGGTCATTGGTAAGTGTCCCTCTTTCATTTTACAAAATCTATACAATTCATAATTATTGGAAACCTAAATCTATGTTTTAATATTCCAATAGAAAAATCTCAAGATCAGGAACAAATAATTAAAATCTATAAAAATTTCCCACATTAACAATATCTAGAAAAAATTATTCTTTTCTATTTTGGACATATACATATGTAACAACTTATCCTAAGTGAGACACAAGCTTACATACAGTATTTAAACTATGAAAAAAAAAACAATTCAAGTCTTATGAATTTTATTGTACAGGATGTTTTCCAAATGAGAGCGTGTCTCCAAAGGGGTAATATAGAACAAGCAAATAAACAATTTCATTAAGATCTATATTACACGAAAATTAGGATAACCTTACATCACGCCACCTAGTGTTGGCCGAGACAAGAAATGTTGCAAAATTTTAATGCAAGAGTTTCTTTAAAGTCTTATTTATTCTTTATTACGACAACTAGTTAGACGACCTCAATCTGAAAATGAATTTATTATCAAACCGAGTATAAAATCATCTGTGAACTGCAATTTTTCACAAGGAATAAGATCCAAAAGATCATTAATAAATAGCAAAAACAATAGCGGACCTAAATTAGGCCCTTGCGGAACACCTTAGAACGGATAAAATAAACGGGAAGCAAAATTGTGATTTCTGACTATTAGTCTAAGAGCCAGTGGCCGGCAACCTATAAGTAAATGATTATACCTGAAATTTTGCACAGTGAGTCTTTTATACCTATCACTCATGATGTGGGGACTCGCTAAGCCCGGCGAGGCCGACTCAAGAGTTACTCAGGAGCGAGAAGTATGAAAATCTAACCAACTTCGTTATTAAATTAAGAAAGCTGCCGTTTGAAAATTTTAAAATATACAATTATTATTATAAAAAAATAACAAAGGCAGACGATTACCGTGCTTCTAAGGTCATGGCAGATACTTGTGAAATTGGCAAAAATTATAAATTTCAAAAGTATTTGATTAAATCTGATTTTTGACGTTAAAAACTGTCAGAAATGTCAAGCATTGTAGTCGACATCACCAAATCTCAGAACATGTGCCAGAAATAGAGGTTATTTGTTACTTATATTATTTTAATATAAAAAGGTGCTAAATGTAATAAATAATAAAAATAAATGCCTAATTTATTAGATCTGAAATTTTAAAATTTTCAAACTGCAGCTTTGTTAATTTAATAACGAAGTTGGTTAAATTTTCATACCTCTCGCACCTGAGTAACAGTTGGGTCGGCCTCGCCGGGCTTAGCGAGTCATCACCTCATGAGTGATAGGTATAAGAGACTCACTGTGCAAAATTTCAGGTATAATCATTTACTTATAGGTTGCCGGCCACTGGCTCTTAGACTATATAAATTATTATGAAATGTAACATATATTTGCAAAACAAACAGTTTCGCATATTAAAAGCAAACATACATCATACCTAGAACATCGTAAAACTTATTGTATAGGCATATAAAATTCCACAGAGTTCACAGAAAAATTAGTAAAACAAATGACATTTGTTTATTGTGCAATATAAGTATTTGACGTGTTCTGATAATAATTTAATAAATAACAATCATAAACATGACGATAAGATACTTTTATGAACTCATGAAGAGAAATACATAAACTATATTTAGCAATGGACCTCACAAAAATGACAGCGAAATTCGAAGAACCCTTGTTGGTTTAATAATTTTTGAGGGAAAAATAGAACAAACGCAATAATTGTCATATTAGATCATTTTTAACATCCATTTTACTTTCCTATATTCATGATTTATCATGCAAATACAGGACTGTATATCAACATTGATATTCACCAACAAATTCAGTACTATAGGCCAAGCGGTGACCTTACCAAATTCTGATAAGGTCTCAGGATAAAATGTGGTTAAAATTAGCATAGTCAAAACCACCAAAAAATATGCCACTTCATTCTGATTTGTATTAATCTAAGCAGATTTATCAACACTTTAGACATGTTGGTATAGTAGAATATATTTACATTTAGATATTTTGGTTCTATTTAAAAAGGAGGCCAGGTTTCATCTTTTGTGACTGATTGCTTGTTAATAATAGGTTTGTTTTTGCATCAGTTGAAAACGGTTTGAGACTATCAGAAATGTCCGTCCAAATTCAATGGCAACTTAACTGATCGAATATTTGTGACAGTTTCAAACCATCCATCTGCTGCAAAAACAAACCTAATATGTCCAAAACTGAATTTGATTGAATTGCGCCAGGTATGTTCTTGTCGTTCATAAATTTAGATAGATTTTTTATTTGAGATAACCGGCGCACAAAAAAAACTAGTGTGTACTTTTACCAGACCCACCCTACTGTGTATTTTGACGCACTGAATCTGAATCTGAAGTTCGTTTAGCTCAAACACACTAAAATCACAAAAATAGTAAATAATCGTACAAATTTGAATACACTGCAAAAAAAGCACAAAGTTGCAAAAAATCACGTTAGTTGGAGTTGGAAACTATTCCAGCTATTTCTTGCGATTTTAGAAAAATCTGTGGTACATGCAGATCAATAGAGTTCAGATTCGAGTCTGCGCATTGAAACACACTTTTCCAAATTTAGATTTTTACGATTTTTCACTATTTTTTGCTATTTACTCAAAATTATAAACGCACTTAAGATTCGGACTCAGTGCGTCAAATACATAAAAATATCAAAAGTACAGGCCACTTTTTTGGCGATTTTAACTATTTTTCGCCTTTTCCAGTTATTTCTCGCGATTTTTGCAAAATCTGTGGATGATCCAATTCAATAGACTTGAGATTCGAATTCAGCGCATTGAAATACATAAGAAACACACTTGATCAAGGTGAAAAAAGAAATATCATTTTTTGCGATTCTTCCAAATTTTTAGATAAATGGACTTCAGATTCGGATTCAGTAGTCAAACAAGTGGATTTAGATAAAAGTACAGACCACATTTTTAATTGTTATAATAAAAAAAACAATAGTCACACTTTCAAGAGATTTACCTACCCTAATATGTAGGGTATACCTATTAATAATTTATATTAAAAGTAAGAAAAAAAATGTATTTATCTTAGAAGTTCTGACATAGATTAATATTTCCTTTATTCTGAGAAACAAAATATTAATTAAATTTAAGTCATAATTATTTCTAATAATTTAAATAACAATCTGAGACTACGGTAATATAATAATAATAACTCTTTGTTTCAGAGAAAAAAATGTTTTTATTCAAATTTGTAATTTTTAATACCCAGTATTTTAATATTTGCAGTTCCTAAAATGTACGCGGTAAAAGTTGCAAATCATTTTTTTTGCTCAAAATGAGATATTGTAGAAAGTTATTTCAATTAGTTGCACTCAATGTTAGGAAAATTATTTTTCTCCAGGCCTATATCTCCGTTATTTTTTAAGATATCTTAGCGATCAAGGTATCACTTTGTAGGTCTCTTCCAGATCTTCTAAGCCAACTATTTAATTTAAAAAAAACCACACAGATTCAAAAATTAATTTTTCTCGAGCTATTTTTTTTTTAACGCAACGTACAAAAAAATATTAAGCCATCGAATAGGCCAGGAAAGGAACTATAATTTAATATACGAGACGATAGCTTTTATTACTGTAGTTTTGTTAAAAAGGTCAAATCATATTTGGCTTTGAAAGTGAATGGCATGTAAACAAAATACCATCGATACATATTTATGGTTTCTAAATCTCATTAAAGTTAAAGAATACATTGTTACATGGAAACTATCAATTTTATTTTAAAAATTGATATAAGTAGCATAAAACATTTTCATAAGTACTTTTCGAAGTTTTCCCCATTATGAACAATGCAAAGTTTACAATTTTTTATTAATAATTCTATATTTACTACATTTTCCAGAACATTTTCACGAATAGCAGCACATCTGCTCTTATTATATTCTTCGAATTTTCAACATTTCTTGGCTTTGGCTGGTATAAATATTCTTTTAAATAACTATAAACAGTAATAAGTTACTAGGTTGAGGTATCTTGGAAGCTTAAAAAAATCAATATTAAAAATTCAAAACATTGCATTAATGCAACCTTTGTATTTCTAAAAGTTTACAAAAATTCGAAGAAACCATGATTTTAGAAAAATTGGTTGTTTCATGATATTTACATCAATTTATAAAATAAAACTGGTAATTTCTATATAAAAATATATTTTTTAACTTTAATTGGAACTATTGGAATACTCAGAAGCCATACATATGTCCCGATAGTGTTCTGTTCTTATGCCATTGTACTTTAAAAGCCAAACATGATTTGCCATTTTTAACAACTATGGTGTAACAATGATATATTTTTTTATAAGTGCATTAAAGAAAAAATTATCTAGGAAAAAGAAGTTTTCAAAAGCGGCCATTTTGTAAATATAAAAAATAATTCGCTTTTTTAGAAGGTCTTGAACAGACCTACAAAATTATATTATTAATTGCTAAGGTATCTTAAAAAATAACGAAGATATAGGCCTGGGAAATTTGAAATAATAAATATATATTTATTCCTAATGAAACGATTAAAAGTCTCCTAAATATGCAATTATATTTTTCAGGACTCTTTATTGGCTTTTTACCTCTCATGGGATGGCACGGTGACACAGACAATGGAAGAATTTGCTGGTTCATAATCCTTGCTCCCAAAGGACTGGTGCTGCTCACAGTGTTAGTGGGGATCATTCCACTTTTAGTAGTTATATTCTTATATTCTACAATTCTGTACCACGCCATAAAAAAGATCATTCAACTTCAACAACAGACAAGAAACACTAATAGGACAAACGTCGAGGAAGACATCTCCTCTGGAAACATAAGGATGTTCAGGGGTGGGGGTAACACTTCGGAAAATGAAGAACAACCTCAAGCGGAACCAAAAGGCATACTGCGATTTTTCAAGAAAAAACCATCCAGCTCGGTAAAGTCACCAAACAAGTGGAAAGCCATAAAAGTGGTACTTTTTACAACAGGTAGCTTTGTCTTGACTTGGTGTCCGTATTTCATTACCAGCCTTATTTATGTCTTTACCTGCGACATCGACAATACCAGCAAGAAATGCAAAACTATGAGAACTCTGATCGCAAGTCCCTTAGCCATACTAGGTTTTATGAATAGTTTTCTCAACCCAGTGATTTACGCTTGGTGGCATAAAGGCTTCCGAACGTTCTTTAAGAAGAAGGTAACCAGTATAGTTATGCGTAGTACCCGTACAGATGAGGGAGGTAACTCAACATCGCAATCGAAAAGTACCAGCAGTAAAAATGTGTCAGGAGAAAGTGATAAAAATAAGACACCTACGAATAATCCTGATCTTAATTCGAGTTGAGAAATAGTCTCTATGTTAATTGATATAACATACAAATACTAATTTCTATGAAATTATAGGGTATACAGGGTATTCGAAAAATTGTTGAAAAAAGAAGGAAATCGTGCAATCCTTGTTCAATTTCAGGATGGATATTTCGTAGAGCATTTTACAGGCGAACATCCCTTAAAAACTTAGAAGAAATTATGCGTGTTCGAGTTAGAAATATGAACTTTACCATCGACGTAGTACTAAATGTCACAATTTCAATATATCTCCTGTTTCATTTACCTTCTGCAGGACGTTGATAAAAGTTAGATCGTTGATCATTTTGTTTCAAAAAATATACACGGCATAATAAAGTACTAATAGATTTTCAAAATTCAAATTCACTTTTCAACATATATGTACATGGGAAATGAACTGAGATGTTCACTAATTCACAGCATTTCTCATTGTTTCAGCTTTAGAGGGTATCATATGGAATAAATTACGAGAAAGTGATTTTTATCGATTTTCTCCAATAGTTGCTGTGTAACCCCCAATTTTAACTTCAGATTTGTGTTCAGCGGGAAAAAATACAAAAGAAAAATATAGTCTAACTCCCAGCACACATGACTTTTTTTTGTGGACCTGTGTTATTAATGGTGGGGAAGTGTTAACTTTTCGCGAATTTCGCAAAACAGAAATATTATCGCTATTTTCATTATTATGTGGGATTAGTAAGTAAAGGTAATTAAGCTTACTGGTAATTAGGCCATATTTGGCTACTAACTTATACTACCCTCTACCCTTACAATCACAAACATCCATGGGTAGGACAGAAAAATTCCTGCCCCGTGTTGGATTCGAACCAACTTCCGGCCGCTCGTGCTTGCCCTGGCAGCGACTGCTCGTCACCGCCTTGACCGCTCGGCTACCGTCAGCCCATGTGGGATTAGTAAGTTTAACTTGAGTTTCTAATAATCTACCATGGCAGTCAATAACAATTTTATGATGAAAATGATAGAAAATATCAAAATATAGCAGTAGCAGTAGTCAAAATTGATTGATAGTTGAGACTTTTCCCACCGTTAAATAATTCGTGAGAATTTTTGCGAGTTTCGCATCCATGAGAACAAGGCTTATGAATTAATAAAATAATTCGTTGCAATTAAAGGATGATGCCTATTTTTTTGTTCTCTTTACGTTTTAACCCTAGTTTATTCGTATCAAAAAATATAAATTGGAGCATCCTAGAAACTAGCTTTTTTCTAAGAAAACTGTTGCAAACCGCATCGAAATCGAATTTAATTTTTTAATATTGTGTGTAACTACTCTGCGGACTTAAGACTTAAGCCTTGTCCTAATGGACACGAAATTGGCGTAAATTATTTAATGGTGAACTCAATTTTTATCGAATTTTGTAAACTTCTATATTTTCTATCATTTTCATCATAAAACTGTCATTGACTGCTGATCTAGTAGATGCCAGAAGCTTCAGTTAAACTTATAAAGATGAAATTAACGATAATATTTCTGTTTTGCGAAATTCACGAGAAATTGACACTATCCGCCATTAAGGCTGTAATGTTCGCAATTTTACAAAGCCGTTTTTAGACGTCCACGCGCTTTCATATTTCTCCTCAATGGAAATTCGTATTCAGATGGAGCAAGTTTTAATCAATTAATAAAAGTCTATTTTACTAGACAACAGAACCATATTTTCAAAAAAACCGCAACCGCAATATTGCCCACATTTAGGACTGCGGTGAGACGTTGTTAGGCACTATTATAAAAAAAAGAAAGCTGTAGGCTAGTAAATCAAGTCTTCATATAACAGACAATTGCCTCAGATTTAAATTTTTTGCATTTATATTCATGAAATCTGTCCGCCAAGAAGACATGTTTTGCTAAATTTCTGCATACAATTGCCGAACATTATACGCTTAACAATTTAAATCAAAATCTCTATCTTCTATCTCTTCATCATAAAACTATTTTGCGAAATTCACTAAGTCTTTATGCCGCCATTAATAATTTAAATCAGAAACTGCGAAATTCGCACGAATATCCGCGAATTTCACCGTCTCGGCAAGTGGGCTGTTTTTTATTAAGAGTTAGATAGACCAAAACACACACAGACACTGAGAAATCAATAATTTACAAAATATGAAATTCTTTTACCTAACATTGAACAAAAATTTCACCATTTCATTTTATTATGGTGGTCAGAACCATGATGCTTTAACACAATGCTTGACATTGCAGTTATTGCCATTACACTTGGTCATTATACAGTATGCGCCAAAAGTATGGAATAAATTCACTAAAAACGAAACAATTATTTTTTGGGAAAAATCCTCAAACAGGTCGATTTTTAATTTAAAAAATACATATTTTAGCGTAAAATGCGATTTTCAAATGTCATTTGTTTTCGAGTAATGACGTCATCGATTTTTTTTAATGGCAACACCATATTTTTTCCTTGATTCTGAAAGATCGTTTAATTCTCTATCAGACAGTACTAAAATTTTGCCCTCTTACATAGGAAAGTTTTCGAGTAAATGACGATTGAATGTTAGAAAACGTAAATTTTATCCATAAAAAGTAACAATTCTGAGGTATGTAAAATAAAATACAATTGATTAAATTTTATACTTAAATTAAATGTTCGAATTGTCAAAAGTGTACATTAATAAACCACGTAATTTAGAAGAACTTCAAAATCGCATTCGGGACGAAATACGCAGAGTTACCCCAGAAATCATTCATAATGTGCAAGAAGAATTTCTTCACAGACTTGCGCATTGTCAAGAAGTTGGTGGATGGCAATTCGAACATTTAATTTAAGTATAAAATTTAATCAATTGTATTTTATTTTACATACTTCAGAATTGTTACTTTTTAATGGATAAAATTTACGTTTTCTAACATTCAATCGTCATTTACTCGAAAACTTTCCTATGTAAGAGGGCAAAATTTTAGTACTGTTTGATAGAGAATTAAACGATCTTTCAGAATCAAGGAAAAAATATGGTGTTGCCATTTAAAAAAAAATCGATGACGTCATTACTCGAAAACAAATGACATTTGAAAATCGCATTTTACGCTAAAATATGTATTTTTTAAATTAAAAATCGACCTGTTCGAGGATTTTTCCCAAAAAATAATTGTTTCGTTTTTATTGAATTTATTCCATACTATTGGCGCATACTGTATTAATGTAGTATTTTAAAATCAAAACAATATTTGGCAAAGTTAATAACTTCAACAAACATTTGCTCATAATATTTTCATCAAATCAGTGGTAAAATACAGTGCAAAATCAAGTTAATTTACATTTAAATTATAACGTGAAATAGTTGGTATTTAAATTCAGTAGAACACTTATTAACAATAACATATGATATTTTCCAAGACTGATTACCTAATTAGACTGTTCAATATTATATTTGCGTTTACAGACCTATATTACATTACAAATTTTTGCAATTTTCGTATAATAAAGCTCAACTCTCAAGCTTTTGTGAAAATGTTTTAGTTTTGGACTTGTAAAAAATATATACTTATATATTTCACCAAGTGTGACTTAATAAATATGAATATTTAGAAGCAATAAGCAAATGAAATAAAATTTTCGCAAATGCTTTTGTGCCATATTTGAAATATTATATTATTAGTTAAGTGGTATATTTCTATTAAAAATTAGAACACTAGAAACACATATTTTTATTATTACTATATGGATTTATACAAAATATATTCATACCTATTATTTGTTTCTTTTTTATTTCATTGTACCATAAAATTAATGTTTCTTTCATTACATATTACTCCGATCGAGCTTTTGATAGTCAAATTGTAAAATGTGCGTAAAAAATGTCAAATTTATTAATAACTGCAACCAACTTAAAAAGAATACTACCGAGAAAATCAGCTTGGTTAAGATGTAAAATATTTTTAGCATACACACCTGTAACTAAAACTGTTAGAGTCAGTCTTGTTTTTGGTGATGATTGACCGGCTGACTATGATCGACAGATTGAACCAACTTGGTCCAACCATTGTCAATTTCAATTTATAAATATTACTGCTTAATTCACTTTACTTTATCTTTAAAATATAAACTACTGATGTGCGTTGACTTTTATATTCTACAAGGTGCCCGCAAATTTCACCAACGTATGTCTAAATTAAAAACCGTCATTAAGAATTAATTTACCTTAATGTCAAAAACGAAATGTAGTTAACTGTATGCGTATAGGTTAAGACTGACAGGGTGACAGTCAAACGTTTTCGGTAAAATTTGCGGACACGCTGTGCTTATAGGGTATCCCAGGACGAGGTGTATCTTAAAACAAAGTTTAATGAATATGTTGGACCACTCTTTGTTGGCGCCTTTGATGTCTACGAATCTAAAGCCGGCCACAGACTTCGTTCCTTTTCCTTCGTTTGCATAGCTGCGATGCACATAATGGAAAAAATTGTTTTTTTCAGCAATTTTGGTAAGTACAGTTCGCAGTGCAGTGATACGAACAGTTGAACCGACGATTCGATGCAACGCGACGATTTTTGACGTTTTTGGCACGATGATTTGCATCGCGACATAACGAATGGTTGGAAAAAATGAAGCATATGGTTGGCTTATGATAACCCACAGATGGAAGAGCCCCAGCGCGAACCATCGTGCGGTGTCTATCGAATAACCGACCAAATATAACCTGCCAAGTGGAGAAGAGGGAAATAATGAACAAAAATCGAGAAATGGAGGGTACATTTTCAACAAATTTCATACCTGTTTGTTGAGACAGTCCAAAAAAAATCTGAATTAGAGTAGAAGTTAGAAAGAATATCTCTTCACTGTCAGTTGAACAATTTTTTTCAGGTTGTGCAATAATTTCCAAGCTGATAAGTCACTTAGAATAAGAAACATCATTTTCACGTTTCATGTTTTATCATAAAATCTCCCGAATTATACAGTCAATTGCACATTGGGAAAATCGTATACGACATTAACATTCAACCATTATTACATCCCGAAGAATTCATTTAAAAAAAAAATTGAATTGAGGTAAATTAGTATTTTTCACGATGTATGGAACACAGTAATAAGGTACAATTCATAGTTTTCATGTTATCTAACACATTTCTCCTCCAAAAGTTAAAGGAAATGATTTCAGCATTACGTTAGTAAGAACCTCAACATACGAGATGGATTTTTTGTGCATTTTTCCATGCAATTCTTTGTCCTTGAAACGCTAGTCTTAAGGCTGGCGTTTCAAGGACAAATAATCATATCTAAATATCCACACAAAAATACACACGGTAGGTGGAGGTCCTTATTATTGTAGTACTAAAATATAATGCTGAAATTGAATCATTTCTTTTAACTTTCGAAGGGAAAAGTGCCAGAGAACATGAAAAACCGTGTATTTGTACCTGATCACTGTGTTCTATACACCGTGAAAAATACTTGATAATTTACATAAATTCAAGTGTTACTAGTCTTTTTAAAGAATTCTGTCGGATGTGATAATGTTTATAATGTTGTATACAATTTTCTCAAGTCAGAAGATTTTATGATAAAACATAATAGGTGAAAATGATCTCTTTTCTTATTCTAAATGACTTGTCAGCCTGGAAACTGTTTTATATCCTGGAGAAAACTTGTATAATTGACATAGTGAAGAGATATTCTTTTTAGACTGTCTCAACAAACAGCTATGAAATTCGTTGAAAATTTGCCTATAAAACGGCGCCCTTAAGATTAAATTCCTCAGATAAAAATAATTAAATTAATCTTATCCACTTTCGTATATGTATATCATTTTCGAGATATATACTTTAATATTTCAAAAACATGTAATTAAAGCTTTACAAAGTTACTTACATAATAATACCTACACTTAAATACTTACCTAATACATTGATATATGTTTATAATCTGCATTTTATATATCAGTGTACATCTCTGTATATTTTGTTAAAATAACATATTTATGAAAGTAAACTTAAAAGTTGAAAGTAGATTTCATTACAAATGTGTCAGCAGTTCAAAGCAAATCGCCAAATTCATTTTGAAGAGTGCCATTATTATTGCAATAGATTATACCCATTGTACTTATAATATAATGGTTTGTGTTGTGTTTACCTTATAAAAAATATTAATTTTGGAATAGGTAAGTAAAAAGAACCAAAATGGCTACTACTGGAAAAGCCCTCTTTATAGAACCCGATTCATTCTAAAAGATATAAATCAGGTTTAATAACGTTATTAAAAATATATCCGAAGCACTCCAGACAGATTTAAAACAATCTAGATGAAAGAAGAGTATGACAACAAAACAAAAACAAACGTATTGTAGCAACAGTCTTACAATATGTTTGTTTTTGCAGCAGTTGGAAACGGTTTGAAACTATCAGAAATATGCGTCCAACTATTTATTGTGTTAAATTCAATAGTAATACGTTCTTAACTTAATTGGTCGAATATTTCTGACAGTTTCAAACCGTTTTCAACTGCTGCAAAAACAAACCTATTAACAGTGATTGTTATTCTAAGAATTATATGAATTTCTATCTCTATCATTGCTGACATGTCAATAACTTAGGCACCAACAATATTAGGTTTTATTTTATAAATATAAGATGCATACCAGTGTTTATATAAGTATAGTTAGTCAACCGACCTTAGTTGTGGACCATGTCGGCTATATGGCGGGAAAATCTCTTAAACGAGCCCTAGAGAAATCAGTAAACAGGGTCAGACTGACTTTATTTTAAAAACAAAGTCAGACTGACTGTTTACTGACTTGCCTAGGGCTCGTTTAAGAGCGTTTGCACATATTATAGGTAGTCCCACCATCAAGTCGACATGGCCCACAACTAAGGTCGGTTGACTAACTATATTTTATATAAACACTGCATATACCTAAATAATAAATATGGAATGGAATTGATGCCTCATTCAATATTATTGATTACAAAAATTTAATGCTGAACAAGCTACACGATATTAAAAAAAACTTATCTAAAAAAAATAATAATGCTAACTTATAGGTATTTTTATATTTAGAATTTGCCGCAACTGTAGTATTAATTAAATAGATGTGACTACACTAATACATTTTTGTATGTAAAGAAATGTATCGAAAGCAAAGGAATAAAACCTACTCACCAGTAGTCTGTTTATCACTTAGTGCATCGGAACTAATATCTTTGCTAGTATCAGACGTAGAAACCGTTCTTTCTCTCTCCCATTCCTGTTGCATGCCGGGATAATTCACTTGATCAGAATTATATCCTACATCTGTAGTACATAAATTGGAGTAGCTAGTACTAGCAGGTGGCAGCCTTTGTGAAACTGAATACAAAGCGCCTTGACTAGAGGATAATTCTTCCGTTTGCACATAATCATCATGCGTTCTTCCCTGGTAGTCACTGCAATTAAAAAATATATATATACTTTCAGACAATAAGCAAATAAGAAAGTTATATAGAGATATCAATAATTTACCTGAACTGTTCTACGGAGTAGTCAGAATTTTGTGTATTACTATATACCCTATTCCTGTTGTACTCCACTGGTATAACAGTAACATTATAACTATTTGATTGTATAACGATTTGCTGTGTCTCATTCTTCTCTGAATTTGAATCCATCTTCATTTTCTCTTTGTGAATATTTGAGCGATTACATAGTTTTTAAGTATGTAAATCAAGTGCAATAAAAATCAATACACAGGATGCATTTATGTGGGTGTGTGGGAGGTTAATTTTCATGGTCAACAGGTTCACAAAAACATGAGAATCACATTTAACGTTTATGAGACAGTACACACATTTTTCTCTCACACTTCAAAGTGTTAAAATACATTACACTGTACATTCTGACATTGACAAACATTACTTTCCACCATGTTTGGTTTTTGGTTATGTTTTGTTTTCGATTTGAAATTGTAGTGCGATAGACTGCCTTAAAGATGGCGCTGCAAAATGCACGAATTTCAAAATGGAAATAAAGGTATAGTAATTTTAAGAATCATGTGATTATTGTGATTCTGTAATTGAAATTCAAATGCACACATATCTACTACAAATGTTTATTATTATTATTAGGTAAATTTATAATACTAAGCCGACGGAATAGTGCATTTTTTAAATAAATTTACATGCCTACCTACCTCCTTAAATATGATTTAAAAAAACAAACGATTTATTAACTATATGAATCGGTCCTAAAAGACAAAGTAATAAATTATCTATCAAATTAATTTAAAAAGTTAATATATTGAAATATATAGCAGCTATAAATACTTAGGTAGGTATATGATGTAACTTATGTACCGTAACAAGAAATTAACCTCGTTATTCCAAAATTATAATTCTTAATAAAAGTATTAAATATTGCAACTAAGCAATGCACTTCCGCTTAATTTTTAAAGAATTAAAAACTAAAAAAATTCGACGAGGATGGGATTCGAACCCACGCGGGCAGAGCCCATTGGATTAGCAGTCCAACGCCTTAACCACTCGGCCACCTCGTCGTGCGTTTAAAGATTTTGTCAGAGATATACATATTGAAAATACCCGTCATCATATTGTATAATAAGTATTTATCATTTTTATGTCAATAACGTTATAACAACTTCCATATATTTCCCACATGAATGATAAAACCTTCAAAATCTTCGAACCTCACAAAAATGCGCAGAAGTATTGCTGGTTGCGTTTCTATAACAACAAAAACAAAAATGAATACAAAACAAAACCACCCCTGACAGTTGGGGTGAAATAACCAGTCGCTGTGCGTGTTGTTTACGTCATAAATTTTAATTTATGACTATAATTTATTGAACCTACAGTATACATGCACAGGTATGGATTTTATTGCTTTCTAATTTCGTGTTAATGAATTTATTTTCACTCATTGGTGGTTAATGACATTCTATATAATCTAATAATGGTATCAGTTGATAATGTTGAAAGTGAAAATGTAAACAGTGTAAAACAATAAATAATTCTAATTCATAACTTAACAAATAAGTTGTAAGTTTATTGATTGGTTGACAGTTCGGTCATGCACTTAATAAAGTACCTATCCTTAACAAAGGGAAAAATAAGTTTGGCCTTTCTTTTCAGATACTTATCAATAATAAATATTTTTGTTTTATTTACATGCTATACAAGGTGTAACTAAAGTATTTGGCCTTAACTTTTAAAATGGCGGAATTTTGTCACAAACAAAACAGGTGGTATACTCGCGTCAAGAATTCAGACGACTTACGTCATATGAACAATTGAATAATTCGTTATATTTTTATTAAAATATTTCAGAAACTGCAACTGAGAGTAATAAAACTATATACTACACTAAATGTTTGCATTATATATTGCACGAAATTGCAAAAAATTGTTGATTTTAACGCGACCAAATATCGAAAATTACGTTGACAATAAAGACAATTGCCTAATGTCAACCATGACGTAAGACGTCTGAATTCTTGACCCGAGTATAGATAGGTATTTCTCCGCAACGATTGCTTCAATTTCGATACAGGATGATCAATTTAAATAGAGGAAAAAATGTCCTTCTAACTTATAAAAAGCGGTTAATTTGCATGTCGTAGGATTAAATAAAAATCGCTTTAAATAATATGTAGGTACTGCAAAAAAATGTCACAATATGTAATTAATTACAATATTATATAGATAATGACAATTTCAAACCATTAATAATCAAATTGTATGTACATACGCTTACGTAAATAAAATAATATTTACAACACCACTTTTTTATGATGTTTTTTTTGTAATTTGTATATTTTTCTGCAAATAAAGTGTTGCCAGTTACCAGTGTCGTAGCTAGGGACAGGCAACTGCTAGGGGCTGTCCTATAAGAGGAGCGCTATCGCAAAAAATGAGCGCCATATGCAGCGAAATAGAAATACAAAGGATAGAGGAACATCCAACTGTTCCCTGTGTGTTTGTGCAACAGTTTACTGCTGTTTTTTTTTTGTTGTCATTCCGAAAGATTTCTAGGATTTCTATATAAGTATCATATTTTTTGGGGGGTCGCAAAATTCGAATCCTGTTCTGGGCGCTCATGACCTTAGTTACACATTGTCAGTTGCCACAATGTTTATTGAATTAGTATATACAAATTTAACATTAGAATAATATAATCGAAAAAAAGATAACAATGTTTGCGATTTAAGAACATTCGAGAGTTTTAAAAACATTTGACTACAGAACTCGTATTACGATAAACATGTTAACATTATTGATGTTAAAATATACAGTGCGTCCATAAAGTAACAATTAAATTCATTATTAACTAAATAGACAATATTATTAAAAATTCCTGAAACAAGTCGATCTTTGATTTTAATTTACTGTTTTCTCAAATAATAATTTAATATACAGGATGACCTACCTTCCAGTAATGACGTCATCACCGGTATTTTTAAACGGAAGACCTAATTTTTTTCCCCATTTCCGAATTTTCCTTGCTGAGATTCCAAAAATGTATCACTAAGTGGCCTCAAATTGGTACAGGGTAGGCAACAATACCAAAGGTAAAAAAATTTCATAGAAAGGTATACGTTACTAAATTCATATACAATGTTCCTATTTTCATAAAAAAGATATGGACCAACAATACCAGCCCACACATTGACCTTTTGTAGTCGTGGCGTATGGTATTCTTGCATCTAATGTGGATTTTTCTGAGACCAATAACGGGTGTTTTGCCGATTAAGATGCCCATTCAAATAAAACATGGTACATTATATACGCGCAGGTCAAGGTCGTCTTCAGCCAATTCATGGCTGAGACGTAAGATCACGAATAAATATGTTTGGGGTGTTTATCAAAGTATTTTTATATATTTTCAGGTATTAACAATTCTGTGTGAAACTAACTACTATGTGGACTGTGGGCTAAAGCACAACCAGCGTTGAACTACACCCACAATAATATCTACTCATATATTCTTTATTATTAGCTTTTGTAACATTTTTTATTGTTTTAGAATTAAAGGTATTTTAAGCTAATATATCAAATCTCCTACTATTCCTATCAATGAAGTCATATGTATGTTCTCTGATACCAAACATCTAGGTATGCTAATGAACAATTCCACAAACAAAAGTTATATTCAATAATTATCTATAGAAATTAATCTCTCTAAATTTACTAACCTGGTTTAATGAATACACTCAATAGATATCTAACTTCTGACAGTGGGAACTCGAAAATTCAACCACAATAGATGATATCTGACCTATTTCTGCATTTTTGGGATTGCTTTATCAGGTGGCCTCTTTTAGGTGAGTCAAATATCTAACTATAAAAATTATTATACCAATAAATTAAAATTGTTTGAAATTAAATGTCGACGTCGACAATGTCAAACTGATTAATCTGTCAATGAATTTAAACATCATAACGACCTCCTAATATAAATAACAAAATTTTACCCTTTATGTATTGTTTTTTTATATATTTTCAGGTATTAACAATATTGTATGAAACTAACTACTCTGTGGACAAAAGCCCCGACCAGCGTTGAATTACACCCACAATATCTACCCATATATTCTTTATTATTATCTTTTGTAACATTTTTACTATGCACCTTTCTAATACAGTAAAAAATATAGCTTCAAATTTGATGCAATTCAGTTTTCTTTGCCCATAATGTAGAACATGATTTTCTTCAACTTCGGTCTTCTCGTAAAATTGCCTCTATCCATAGAACATGATTATTTTCACCATATCACTATTTTTTTTGTGATACCCTGCAGACTTCACTTAATTCAACAATGGTTACATTTGTTGTTAAAATTTTAGATAGAGGTAGCTACAACATGAAAATGCCATATTTTCAAGATAAACAAATCATCAATCAAAAAACATATCATTTTGAAATCGGCTCTGTTCTGTAGAGTGCCCGTTACAACTTCAAAGGCGTTTGACAAATAATGTTTATTTTTAACCACTTGATCAATATTCACTCTTGGTTATATAAGCTTCACTATTTGATATTAAGTCAAGCAAAGACCTCCATTTAGACGACCAATTTTGATCGGCTGTCTAGATCTACTTTAGAGGACATTGCGATTGATGCGTTCAGATCTGAAAAATTACGTTTTTGTGATAATTATATTACATTTGAACAAGTACTCATTTATTTTTGAAACATATATTATGAATGACACATTGAACCACAAGTTTCTTACATTTATTACTTTTGCTATCCTATGAAATCGGCCCTGTTTTGTGCTCGTATGAAGTCGTCGTCTGATACAGTTTTTTGACAGGTAAAGTTTACTTTTAAGCACATCAGTTTCAAGAAATAATTAAGTATTCATTTATTTTTGAAACATATTATGAATGACACATTAGACCACAAGTTCATTAATTAATATTGTTCACATTCTCTATTACCTCTTTGTACCTATTTGACAAAGACTCTGTATTTCTTCAAATAGGTAGTTCTTTCGTTTATATTAAGAGGAGTAGAAGAGTCAATATGACTTGTCATAATAGCAGTGTTACAATGCAAAAGAGGAGACTCAATATTTTATGTATTGAACGTGTTATGGTTAACAATTTCCTTGTTTTCCTTTATTTTGCGTAAAATATCAACTGTATTGTCATCGTTACAACTCTTATGTGAGAACAGGGCTATTGGGTTGCATTATCGCTCTATTCTGAACGACCCTGACCAACAACTGACCCAGATCCAGACGAACATTCTGCATTTGCATGTTACTTGACATGTTGATACTTAATCGACACAATGTAGCACGTCTAGCCTATTTTACATCAAAGTTCAACCAGAATCCTCAGGAGGTGGTTCACTTTTATGACATAATTATGTTAAATTTTCTCATTTATATATTACCTACATATCCTACAGGTTGTATATTATCAAAACCTATTTACAGTATAAATGTGGCTAATTAAATAGAAATCTTTAAAGTCAAATAAAAATTTATAGAACGAGTTTTGTGACAAACCTACTTGTGCAATTTGCGTTAATTTCCTGCCTTGGTCTTGTAAGATAAGACAAGACATAAAAAAGATTTTACAGCTCGAGCTGCAAGGCAAGACAATATTTAAAACAAAGGTTTGCGAGAAAAGACAAGTAATATTGCTACGGCAAGAAGTCTTACAAATATAAGAAGGGGTAATGTTTAAGTGAACATTAGCTGAAAAACCAAATATTAGTCTAGTTCTGCTGAACTAATTGCAAATTCAGTGTCATTTGACTTGAACAGAGTTTCTGTTTCGCCTATTTTGTTCATTATTCACTTATTATGTAAACCTGGCAGTTTCTATAACTTATAGCTACCAATCGACCACTGTCGACGATCGACCATAACTGTGCGAGGCCCTAGCGAAACCGTAGCCGACCAAGAGTAAGCACCACTCTTACCAAATTCGCAATAAAGTCAAATGATTTGCGAGACTTTCGTAGGACATTACAATATGTGATCTAGCAAGAATAAGACTTTAAAGAATCTCTTATCTTATTTTACAAGAGAAGACAAGACTTCAAACTTCAAACTTCTTATTTCAGTCAATATTTAGGAACAAAACAATACATACAGTGTATCTACTTTTATTTGTATACAAATTCGTAAAAAGTGCCATCGAAAACCGCTTCTTCGATCTGATACTGCCACGACTTTTAAGATGGCGATCCAAGGCCTGCTATGATTTTTTTAACACTCGAATTTTAGTAAAAATATTTACTGATTTTTTTATTTAAAATCTAATAATGTCATGTGAATCAGGACCCGTGAAAATTCCTATGTGTGAAATTTGAACAAAACCTATTTAAAGCATTTTCTTTTACACGCAGTTATATCCGTTAAAACTTTATTCTTCAAGATAATTTATCAACTTTTTTTTTTGTTTTAAATATCAAAAACCGCTTCCTCTGATTCTACTACAGATTTTAAAATGGCACTCCAAGACCGGCTATGATTTATTTTCGACCTATGAATTTCAATAAAAACGTTTAGCGATATTTTTATTTAAAATCTAATAAGTTAGTGTGAATCAGCACCCCTCAAAATCTATAGCATATACCGGGTGTTCCCGCTAAGACTTTCAGTACAAATAACTCCATCCACCATCATAGCCAGTGCGAGCTTTAGCTTTATACAGACACTAGATGGCGCGTAGAATCTGATAATAACATCAATTCTTATACAGGGTGTTCCATTTTTCAGGAAATCGATTTCATTTTGATTTTTTGGTAGTGGTTATATTTGACAATTCAATGCCAATTCATAGTTTTGACATTGATGTTAGTTTCTTCTGTGTACGACTGGTTCAAGGCTATACACATTGTACATGACAAAACAATCTGGGTACAATTTGGGTACTTTTTGGAGGCGTTTTTTTATGTTAAATTTTAAAATTTGTGGACGTTTATTTATCATAATGTGTTCATAATTAAGTATATTTCACTTTCAACATAAGTTTTAGCGGGGCTGACTACCAAAAAATCAAAATTAAATCGATTTTCTGAAAAATGGAACACCCTGTATAAGAATTGATACTATCATTCTACGCGCCATATAGTGTCTGTACACCAAATTTCGTCGCACTGGCTATGATGGTTTCTGAGATAATCGCACTGAAAGTTTTAGAGGGAACACCCGGTATATACATACAGGTATACGTATGTTCAGATTTTTTCTCTAGTAGTTTCTCAAAATGAAGAATAGAGTATATGTGCAAAATATGTTCTATGTCTACTTCGATTTTTTTGTTTGCTTTCAGATTTTTCTCAAAATATGCATATTACACTACAATTTTGCACACATCCTCAACTATTCATTTTTCAACACCCGAGGACACCCTGTACATATATCAGATCACAAAGAAAAGACAAAATTCGATATAACTATTTGAATGACTTACCTGTGTTATTGGGAACTATATTCATTTATTTACATAGATACGATTGTTTGAAATTACTCGATAATATCAACAAATTAGATATAATGGCTGTTTACAAAGCGTTTGATATAAATAAAACGTAATAAATTAGGTATCTGTTTCAACCGATTGGTAATATTAACTGTATTGACTATATATCCTATTAAAACGCAATGTCTACAATGCCATCATGCAAACTAACATAAGTTTTTGAATAACAACATTCTGCTATTTACTTTTCGTATATAAAAAAACATATGTTTGAATGGTTATCGATAGAATATTCAGGTTATGCAGTGAAATGAGAATGTTTACTCCATGGTAATTTAGTAGAACGCAGCATGTCACACTAGAAGGAAAAGGAAAAATGCAAAAATATATATAAATAACAAATTCTTGAGTAAAAGTATTTACATATATATTTTTATTTATTCTGCAGGCCAAATTTTACACGGAGAGGAGTATGCTTTAATCATAATTTTGCTAGCGGCTTGTAGTAATTAAAAAATGTTATTTTTAAATTTGAATTTAATGCTGCTGCTTTAAGGCTAATCTAGAAAAAGAATTATAGTGGTCGTTACATTTTTATTCTAGCATGACTGATTTTATAGCGATACTAGTAAATATTTTTTTTTACTTCGAATAGACAACATTTTAGACACTGTTATTGATTTTCTTAACATAAATATGTGTATTTAGTTTCGATCAAATATCAACATCGTCTTTAAACATTTACTTTTGTATATAGACAACCAAGGTATCTATAATTTAGATAGAATAAAAAATCCTACGTTTTATTTTGAACTTTTTTGAATTTAAAAAGAAAATGTTATGTTAAAGACAAGATGTTATTCGTAAGTATTAACATATGTTACAATTTTTTTTATAAGAATTTCAGTTTCCAAATGTTCTTCAAGTGGTTTTAAATAATTTATTTTCTTTTACTCTCAACTTTTCGGATCTCAATTATACTCACATCTGTCAGTATAATCTGTTATGTGCAAGATTTAATCAGTATGGCATTTTATTCGTAAAACATAACTAAACAAATTTTCAAAATCTGTGACCCTTTCATAAACTGATCTAAAACTGAATTATCCCTATTTTAAACTACAATTAGTTATCCCTTTCATAAACTGATCTAAAGCTGAATTATCCCTATTTTAAACTCTAATAACACAGCCACACAAAAAAAAAGTTCTGTGCCGGAGCTTTGACCTATGGTTCCCCATGTATTTTTGGCTCCCGAAACCGATCCCGGGGTCAGTATAGCCCAGACGTTTAATATTTGCGCGCTACGGTAAAAAAAATGACTAAAATTAGACCATTACCTGGAAATAAGAGCAAAGCTTAATCTTCGTGCCATTGAAGGGTCCAAACATAAATTAGTTGTTGACGTAGGAAGTATTGTAGCTCCTTTCTTTCTTTTTTAAATTTTTTAATTTTTTTTTTTTTTCATTTTTTGACTTTTTTTATTTTTTTGTCTATTCACTGTGCCATGCTACATAAAGACTTAAATCAATTCGATCCTGAATACGGTGAAATCATATGATTTTTTCTGGCAATTTGAAATTTTTTAGGACCAATTTTCTGCCAATTCGTGGCCCTCAAGTGGCAATTGGGATGTGCGAGGTCCTATCCAACAACTGATTCATATTTGGCACGGAGATAAAGCTTTGCGCTTATTTCCAGGTAATGGCCAAATTTTGGTCTTTTTTGACCGTAGCGCGCAAATATCGAACGTCTGGGCTATACCGACCCTGGGATCGGTTTCGGGAGTCAAAAATACATGGGGGGGTCGGAGCTCGGGCACAGAACTTTTTTTGTGTGTGCCTGTGTAATTATTAGTTCTTACTCGTAGTAATCTATCTAAACTTGCCTTATTGTCTCCTAAAAGCCCTTAAAATTCATAATTTACTTGGTGAACTAAGTGTGGTGTAGAGAGAGCAGATGAGCTTATTGAATCTTAAGACATTAAAAGTGACGATGAAGATAAATTGCCGTCCATATGCTGTGCTGTTAAATGGGCTATGGCCTTTAGGCAGCAAGATGTCTATAATAATAATATTTCTACCTCTCATCCTAATCTCGGGGATCGTAAGACTTATGCGAGAGGAGGCGGCATATTATTATTAAGAAAGCCAATAATGCTTATTAGGTGCTAATAAAATATCCAGCTCTACATAATTTCTATTCGGTACAATTTCGAGTTTTGTAGCCGCAGATAATATATTTTTATTATTAACAAGAAGATTTCAATTACAGTAAAGTTATCTAATAAGTTGTAGATGCCCTTAGTAGTAGAAATATGAGAAAAAATGTCCCTATTCGATGTAAGAAGGTGCTTTATTTATTGTAGCAAAGCGTCGACTTAAAGCAGTAAGACTGTGTTGATTTATAGTTTTTTTAGGCGGATCGCCCAGGGCGAGAGATCTGCGGTTAAGTACCCACGACAATTTAAGTCGCTTCCTGCAAGTCGAGCCGCTTAGGCCGAGCAGGAAGTAGCAGACCAGTTACATCTCAATCAATACGTAATGTTGGGTTGTGCATTCGTGCTTTTGCGTATATTAGCCAGGATTACTACTCACTAGCAAAATATATACTGTTATACAATTTTTAATTGACGCAGGTTCAAGCCTTCTTGCCATAACTAACTAGTATTTAACCGCTAATAAGAAGATCTCAGCTAAAGTCAGTTATCTACTACAATAAGTTATAGTTATAGTTCTATATTTCTATAGGTTCTATATTGTTTTAGAAAAATGCCGACATATGGTAGTAAAACCATATTAATAAAATAATTACAATACTAACATGAAATATGGCATCGATAATTAAGATTATCTTAGCAAAAGCCGATTTCCCTCAGTGTGTATATTACGTCATATAAATATGCAGTTCATTCATTTAAAACGATTACATTTTCATTCAGTGTTTTTTGTTGATACCTCATGTGTATATTTTTAATAATATACCTACAATCTACTCAAATTTATACCTTCATAAATGATTTATTTGTGCACTCATACTATAATGGGACACGTCGAAGTGGCATTGACACTAATAGGCGCCATTTAAAACAAAACTTCGTGTCAGCAACAACAACGGAATTGAAAAACTTCTTGAAAATCTGAAAATGAACGGTTCTCGTGCTCAAGCTTCATGACATAAAGCAGGCGTCGTTTATGTGAAAGTACAGCAGACGTCTCACGCGAACATTGCAAATAAACTTCCAAAGGAAAGTGCTCCAGTTTTGTGTTCTTCGAAACAGTTGAAGTGAAGCGTCGAATTCTTCCTTGTCAAAACAGGGTGAAGAATTTTCATGGAAACAAACATGTTCGATTTCCAAGAAATTGTAGAGATAATTATAATTGAAACAAAATATTTCTTACTAAACATGCACTAGATTTCAGTATTAGAATACAATAATAAATGCACTCTGCGAGTCACATTATTATTTCTAAATAGTTAAGAAGGCCTTGTCAGTAGCAGAAATAACTTTCAGATTTTTTTGTGGAATTTGTCCATCCATTCTCTAAATTTTAATGATCCGTCCTTCTCTGCAAAAGTGTATTGTTCACACATTATCTAAAAATGTATTGCAATGTTGCATATATTTCAATGGCATTCAAAATATATTGAATACTTTTGTTGAAAATACTACATAATTAATCTTAAAACATCGGTATATATCCCTTGGTTTTTGCAAATACTTGTGAATATACGTATATCTGTGTGAAAATAAATATTTTTAGCTCAAATTTTGGTTACAATAAATTTATAATTAACTAAACTACAACTAATGTTAATATCTGTTGTAAGCAATTACTATTCTTAGTATTTTTACTGTCATAAAGATAAATATGTTGTTTGAAATTAATGATGTATGGTGGGATACATGTAATGACGTAATTTTGATGCAAACATCTAAACAACGTACAGTTTCAGTGCCATGATATTTATAAATTGTATAATACCTATTTAAATTGGCACAAGTTGCAAGACCACACGTAACCAATTATAATCTGATACTTATTGTTTTATACTATTTCTCAAAAAGCCCTTTTAAATGAACCGTGTATATCTGTCTACTATACGTTAAAAACACAACTAAAATGTATTAGGTTAGAGGTTAGGCTGATGTGCCTCAACAGCGCATGTGCAAGAAAAATCACATAGAATTTCATCATAAATTTAGTAAATTTTACATTTGTTTTGTTTTCTTTCTTAGTCATTAACAACGTAATGTTAATAAATTATCTATAGTACTTTGAAAAGTAATTGTACATTTTATGTTAATGGATCCACGTAGGTATGATATTTATATTAATCTAGCTCCGAAAATTAGGTAACATTTTCTATATCTGTGTTTAAGTAAAACAAAAAAAAACTATTCTGAAATTCAAGTAGGTATACAGTGCAGTTAAAGCACTTTCTAAATTGAGAACTATTTTTAATCCAGTCCTGACTTCTATCCTGAGCGAGAGAGACACAACATGCCTCAAGAACAAATTTTCTGTGTTTAATACTTCAAAGGTGCCGCCGTAGAGTCTGTGAGCTGATTGTTATTTAAGCTGTGGTATTACCACACTATTTCTGAACTTTTCTAATTTTATTACGTAAAAATGTATACTTACACTTGATTGTTCCTTAATATATCATGTAAATTAAAGTTTTCTAGTAAATATTTTCTAAAGAGAGCATAACAAAACATGGAAACTTCCACCCATTTTTTCAATGCAGCTCTAAATGCCTTAGGTGATATTTATTTACATCTGAGTAGATATAAAATGATTTCTACGAAAAAATATTTTATTCAGATTAAAATAACTTCCTTTCCTATATTACAAGTATTTCAAGTTATTTGTAAATCGGACTTATATTCGAATGTGTACCTATAGGTATCAAAGTAACACAAATTCGGAGTGCTTATTAATTTAATCGACTTTCTAGATTGCCCTGCAGTGAGCGTTGGAACAGTCCAATATCTAACTTTCGCTCCCTTCGAACTTAGTGTAGAGTAACACAATAGCAACACCGTTTAACGTACAAATCGTGCGGTAGTTTATAAATTTTACTTGGTTCCCGTTATTTTCACACGTAATATGTGCTTAATTTGCAAATCGAGTCTTTATTGTAAGTATTATAACATACGCCTTTATTCAGTACTAATATGTAAGTCATAAAGCATCACTATATTTATGACCTGTAAATAATTTATTTATATTGCATACACCAGACTTTAGATGATCGAATTTTCTAAAATAAAGGACAAAGTTCCCATAAACATGCTTAGTTTCCGAGATACATTGTGTTCAATTTGAATTTCATAATAATGTTTTTTGAATTAGTTTCAAAACTATAAAAACTCAAGAAATATTATCACTATAAACCAAAATTAGTTACGACTGTATGCAACTAAATAATATAGATATAGATAATATTTTACTCTTTCTTGATGTCTCATTTGCTTACTTATATTGATACAGGCAAGTTTTAGCCTTAAATAAATGATTAAATCATTTAGGATTCCGAGTATAAAAAGTATGTAAATATACATTTATTTTAATTCACCCAACGGTAAATATAATTCAAGGGAAACGATAACGAATGAATCCTAAATGTTGGGTAAATATTCCGAAATAACAACAAGTAAAACAATATTACTTATATAGACAAATAAAACACTTTATATATCTATATGTGTACTATCGTTTTCAAGAATTTAAATTAGCACAATTATTATTTTCTAATTTTACCGAGAAGCAACTGTTACCAGGTCTAAAGTAGGCATTCAGGATCTGCTATTTTGGACGCTGTATATATAAAAATATTTTAATTTAAAAAAGTTCTTCAATTTTAATATTTTTTTATTTTTCATTAGAGTCCAACCATAACTTCTACTACAAACGAGATTCTAATGATTTTAAAATTATGGCGAATGCGCCAATGTCACATAATGTAATGTATAAAGTTTCTACCGAGGTTTCTACTAATTGTCTTTCCGATATCCTAGTAATAATAAATAATTTAATAATCATTGACAATACTACTTATTAGTATTACTGCTTGTTAATATTGATACTTGAATAATTTTAGAAATATAATTAACATTATTAAACTTTAAGTTGATTACCCATACCCTATAATACCTTTGTTCCAATAACAGTTTAAGTTTGGTATCCACTCTGCTCATTTCTCGTTTCTGACTAATTGTGACCTTAAGAAATCGAAATATTTAGATAAAATTTGTAAATCGAGGGTTTTTGCAGACGAGAAATTCAATTATGTTTCTAATTTTGACGTCACTAGTAGAGACCACCACTTGTCGCACACCATGTTTCTTTTAAATAGCAGAACTTTTTTTCAACCTAATGTATCCATCTGACTATCAAAACAATCGATTCTCCCACCTATTTTATTTGATAAGGGTATATCTTGGAGAAGTCGTTAGGCGTAACCATTTTTGAAATAATTCTATTTGAAATGCTAGCACCAAGTAAAAACTGTTTTGGTTTCAAGTAAAGTGCCTTTTCTGGTAAAAATACAGCAAAATAATACTTGAAAAAGTTGTTCAGAATCGTAAATTATGATGACGTGCAAAATTTCAAGAAGATAGGCGAGGTTTGATGAAACCATATTTCAACAAAGCACTTTTAATAAAATCTTTGTGAAAACCGATTTTTTTTAAATTTTGCACATCTTCATAATTTACCGTTCTGAACAACTATTTCAAGTAACATTTTGCTGTATTTTCAGTAGAAAAGGCACTTTAACTGACACAACTGTTTTCAATCGGCGCACTAAATATTTCAAGTAAGATTATTTCGAAAACTGTTACTCCTAGCGACTTCTATAAAGTATACCTTTTTCAGATATAACAGGTAGGAGAATCGATTGTTTCAATAGTCAGATGGATATACTAAGCAGCAAAAAAGTGCTGTGATTTAAAAAAAACATGATGTGCCATAAGTGGCATATTTGACTTTCTCGTTCGCAAAAACCTCTTGTTTACAAATGTTATCTAAATATTTGGATTTCTTAAGAAGTTATTTACAAATATCAAAATTAAAATTTTAACTTTAACTAAATAATAGTAATAGTAATAATAATAGTAAATAATCAGTTTTGGAAAAAATGTTATAGAAAGAGGTAGCATTTATTTTCAGTCTAGAATTATCCTCTGAATTGTTTGCTCATGATTTCCGGACACCCTGTATATTTTAATTGTTTCTTATCTAAAGTATTATGTTTCATGCTACAAATAGTTTTTACTGACTGTTGGATGGTGTATCTTAAATAAACAATTTAGATAGTCTTCTACATGCCATTCACCCTGTATATGATTTTTGAAATTATAGCACCGCCACCATAATGTGCCGTATGGGTGGCCGGAAACTCCGCGCATAAAATTTAGGGGGTGATACTACCCGAAAATATAATGTGTCAAGTTCATGTAAAATTTTCTCGAAAAGTCAATATTAACGGAACCACATAACCAAGTTTATTTTTTTTAATTTGTTTTCTTGGCTATAACTTTTTTAATACTGGAACAATTTTTTTTTCAAATTTGGCAAGTTCAAGTAAAATATTCCTAAATTTGCAGTTCTTCAAAAAGCAGAAAGTGTACGTGCTAGACGAAGAAATGATCATATCCTTTTTGTCTTTAATTTTATCAAGAGTTTGATGACTTTCTTTTAAAGAATAAAAGTTTATTAAACCTTTTTGATACTCTAGTTTCAAGTAAAAAAAAAACAATTCTTTATGAAGAAATAGACATTTAACTAATTTATTTTAACCTTGATAAAACAATTTCCAGACTGGTACCCACGTAGTCGGTTTAGCTTCCTTACATTTCCAGAGATACATAATGAAGTTAAAGTAAAATATCAAAGTTACTTCTGAGGAAGATTACGATATGTCAAACGTCAAGGAAGCTAAATCGACGACGTGGAGACCAGTCCAGAAATCGTTGTATACTCGCGGTATGAATTCAGTCGACTTACGTCATATGAACAAATGAATAATTCTTTATATTTTCATCAAAATAGTTAAGAAACTGCGACTGAGAGTAATTAAGGTTTACATTATATATTGCAAATAATGATGTTTTTAACGCGAGCAAATATCGAAAATTATAGTGACAATAAAAACAATAAAGAATGGAGCTTAGTGGATCATAATATTAAAAGAAACAGGTGGATTTTTGATGGCTAGAGGATCCAGAGAAAACAGATGGAAGGAACAACAAAGCAACTGCGGACAACGTTTTTTCTGGGTTTTTGCCTTTCATCAGCGCAGTGCAGCTTAAAAGCAAGATGGAACAAGGAGGAAGAGCAAAGGACACGAACACAAGAGTATGAGAAGCAGAAAGCCTATCTCTATTTGCGGCTTCGTGTCACACAGCTATTGAGGCAAATAGCAACAGTCGCTGCGGAAGAGAGACTTCCATTTGTTTTCTCTAGATCCTCTAGCCATCAAAAATCCACCTGTTTCTTTTAAGGATAAAAACAATTGCATAACGTCAGCCTTGACGTAAGACGTCTGAATTCTTGCTGCGAGTATACCAACGTTCGAATAAATTAACTAACTGTCTATTTTTTCATAAAAAGTTGCGTTTCTGCTTTTATCTTGTATGAACGAGCATATAAGGTTTAAAATTACAGGCAAAGTAATATGGCATATCTCATTCAATTGGTTTTAAAGTATACTTTGCTTAATTGTAAAAAAATTGAAATTCATCAGTATGTTCAAACAATTTAATTATCGATTTTCTTCGAAACGGTTATTTTTTTTACATCAAACAAGAATATCAAACTTTTAGATAAACTTTTATTCTTTAAAAGAATGTCATCAAACCCTTAATAAAATTAGAGACGAAAATGATCATTTCTTTACCTAGCACATGCTCTTTCTATGCTTTAGGGCGCTGCAAATTTTGAAATATTTTGCTTTAGGTAAACTGCGTCTCTATAAATGTAGTGTGTATCAAATTTTAAAAAATCGTTCAAAGTGTTCAAAAAGTTATCGTCAAATACTTCTTCTTTCTTCACCGCCGTAAGTATTTCTGAGCAAATATGTTCTCAAATTTTTGTTTGGTTTCCTTCCGCTCCTGTTTCACTGCGATCAACTCGTATCTCGACATACACCTATCGTTGCCCGTGTCTAAATTCCACAACTTTCCAGGAAACACGATGCCAGACGGCCGAGGTAGCGAAAGCGTCGCCGTCGTCGTCGATGGAGGGGTGGTGACTCCGAGAGCTGGTGGCTCGGAGGCGTCTCAGAATGAGTAGTGCAGCGAGGACCGCCGTTAAAGTCACGGGGGTTCAGGACGATCGCACACGCCGACGACGACGACGCGCCAGATCACGTGGCGTCACAGCGCTCATGTACGCCGCACAGCAAGGAGACGTCGACAGGGTGCGGAGGTTCATTCGCTCTCAGGTCAGTGTGCCAATGTTATTATCAGTACTTTGTTTAGGTTCGGAAATTAAGAGAATGCGTAGTGTCGGTAGGTATATTTATTAAAGAGTTTTAACACTGTCAGATGGACCTAATCTCACAGTATGACATTGGTTGCGATAGACAATTTTGTAAATCTTTCAAAATATGAAGAAAATTATTTATTTATTGTTGGCTTTATTATGGAAGCACATACAATAATTGGAAAAAAAGTCGAATGAAATAAAACATTTGGGCATATTTCCATTTATTTAAACAATTTTTAAATTGTATTTAATGCCGAAGTTTAAGTTATAATATAAGGAGTTCTAAATTATCTACTTATTAGGTACTTTTTGTTTTCATAACTTTATTTCGGGATTTGTGTTTCAAGATATTACAAGTTTTTTACTTAATCACTATTTAGGTTATTTTGGTGTTTTTAAAATTGTATGCTTGAAGTATGGCTTAAGGTAAGTTTTAACAATCGCGAAAGTCGTTTTTCCAATGAATTTCGTTTCTTTGCACATTTTTAATAGCATATCCGCACTTTTATTGCTTTCGCGACATTGCACAAAAGTTTAATTTTTTTGACAAAATCTAATTTATTTCATATCTTATCTTCTAAAAGAGCGAGTTTTGGGAATGTGAGAGTTTTCTTTAAGTATTATCACGTTCAACTTTATATTTTTAGAAATTACTTGATTTGATTTCTTTACCATTATTACATGACTTGCATCTACTGTATGAATTCATTTCAAACAATGAGAAATATCAAAATAAATATTCCCTTTAGAAAAATAGTAAAGCACTGCAGTATTTTACTACATACAGTGTGTCCCACTTTTCAAGTTAACACCTCTAGAAATCTGAGTCTGATCTCAGTATGTTCAAAAATTTAAATATCGATTTTTTTACATCAAACAAGAGTATCAAACTTTTACATAAACTTTTATTCTTTAAAGTAATGTCATCAAGCTGTTAATAAAATTAGAGACAGAAATGTTATGATCATTTCTTTACCTAGCACATGCCCTTTCTATACTTAGGGCGCTGCAAATTTAGAAAGATTTTACGTTAGGTAAACTGCGCCTCTATAAATATAATGTGTATCAAATTTTAAAAAATCGTTCAAAGTGTTCAAAAAGTTATAACTCCGTTAATAATGACTTTTTGAGAAGATGATGAACTTGACATATTATTTTTTCGCTAAATTTTCTGCGCGAAGTCGTCAAATACTTCTTCTTTCTTCACCGCCGTAAGTATTTCTGAGCAATTTCTTTAAGTATTATCACGTTCAACTTTATATTTTTAGAAATTGCTTGATTTGATTTTTTTACCATTATTACATGACTTGCATCTACTGTATGAATTCATTTCAAACAATGAGAAATATCAAAATAAATATTCCCTTTAGAAAAATAGTAAAGCACTGCAGTATTTTACTACATACAGTGTGTCCCACTTTTCAAGTTAACACCTCTAGAAATCTGAGAAGGCTGTGAAATTTCTGCAAGCCAATTTTTTTACAATTAGTACCCTGAAGGCATGTTTTATTCTACTAACCATTTTGATGTGACAAAAGCCTAGCCTACTAAGATTTTTCAAAAGGGTTGTTTGTTCAGAAAGTGTTATTAGGCATTTTTTATCAAAAAAGATAATATTATCAGGCTATTCAGCAACCATCAAAATATACATATACTAAACTTTATTGAAAAATATCTATTGTATGTTTTTGATGGGGTGCCAAACGAAAAATCAGACAACTAAAAAGTATAATAAGGTCAAAGATTGTCATGAAATTGACAAATAATAATTGGACAAAGAAGAAATACTAACACTTTTAATTGTGACCATAGTAAAAATAATAGAAATAACGTATAAAAAATGTAATGAATTATGAATACTAAATTGTTAAACAATAAATTATAAAACTTTAATCTAAACTAAATTTGGTTTTCTCCATCATACCTCCTTCCAGACGAACACATTTTTCCAATCGCGCGTCTTCGTAAATTGTGATCTCAGGAATGCAAAAATATTGTATCTTTACGTTTTTGCAGCCTATTTAAGCATAATGTTACTAATAGAAAGTTCTCTAAATTATCATAAAAAATCTGTGCAATCAGCTGATTTTGTATTTCATTATTAAGTTAAGTTAATTAATTATTAAACTAGACCGTCCTAGTAAAAAAATTTTGATGCATTTGAAATTTACAAGAAAAAGAAACTCAAAGTTAAAATTTTTTATATAAGACTTTTTTTACAAATATTGCCAGGAAGATGTAGTTTAACATTTATGCATTATACACGCCGTATTATGGATAAGTATTTATAACATCACAAAATGATATTTTTAATTAAGAAAATATATTTTTAATCATAAATAATAAATTGAAAAATTTTAGGTAACTCAGTACAAAGAAACTAACAGCTCTACACATTTTTAAAACATCTTATAACTATCTTAAAAATTGCTTAAAAACATTAACATCTTTAACTTAAAGATGGTTCATCCTATAAAAAAAATACAAGAGATAGCTTGTGCAAAAAGAAGTATAGGAAAAAAAATAAATTAAGGAATATAGTACCTACCAGTGGAGTAGAAGTTCTAGTAGACAAAAAGTCACTACCCCTCCTGATTGACACTACTGATGGTTTTTAGTAGTGCATAAGGTGTTCTACATTGTGTGTCTTGCTTTACACCGCTGGTTTTTGCTGCAAAAGGCTAAAATATGAACTTTTTATTACGATTATTCTGTATTAAATTTGAAAAAAATATATATATTTATGTGTTGGTTGAGAGAATAAAAATATATATATATTTTTAAATTTGAAAGTCACCTATCACGAAAATGAACTGTTTTGGAGAAGAATGTAAAAAAAAGTAACTCTATTATGAAATAAATAAGTTAGCATAAATAATAGTATCATTAAAAATATTTCTTACAATTTTATTTTTTTTGCCAAAATTTAAGTTAGCATAAATAACAGTAGGGTGATTAAATATATTTTTTACAATATAAAAATCTCAAGATTTCTAAAGTATCTACCAATTACTTTTTGTTTTCAAATATTTATTTCGGGATTTGTGTTTCAACATTTTGCAAATTTTTGGCATAATCATTCTTTAGGTAATTTTAAACTTGTATGCTTGGATGTGGCTTAAGGTAAGTTTTCACAGTCGCGAAAGTCGCTTTTTCAGAAAATTTCGTTTCTTTGCAAATTTTTAAATGTGTGTCCACACACACGTTTATTGCTTTAGAGACTTTGCAGGCAAATTTAGGTGCCATTTTATTTTTTTGATAAAATATTAGCAATGTAATTTATTTCATATTTTATCTGCTTAGGATATTAACATTTTATTACAATTACTGTGTACCAAGTTTGAACAAAAAATATTTATTTGATTAGTACTTAGATAATAAAAAATATATTTTCTAAATTTTACGTCACAAAAACGAACCGCTATGGAGAAGAATGTTAAAGAAAATATCTCTATTATTTTTTCATGCTCTAATTTTTACCAAAGTTAAAAACCAGAGATCATCCGGTATACGGAACCTAAAATTATTGTTCTGGTTATAACCGCTAATTGGATTTAATAATACTGTTATTTTATTTCACTATTTTAGGTTAAGTTCTCATAATTTATTAATCATTTTTAAAATACTAGTACAATTGGTATACCTTAGACATCTTTTCACTAAGTACTTTTGATAGTTTGTAACTTTAATGGTCTATATTTAAAATTTAATTATTATGTTGTAACTGTGTGTTTTTTTGAAAGCGTAGCAACAAATTTATAATAAAAGTAAAACCGAATTTGTAGTCCTAAATATGTAAAAAAAAAACAGAAAACATTAACGACAGGTTTGATTTTTTTGTGTTCCTGTTTGACTCAGACCCTAAACGGAGCTGAAAATTGGGGTCACAAAATTTTTAAAATTTTAGTTATTACATAGTATTTTACAACTAAATAAATATTATTGGCTAACAAATGATAACCATTTCTATCGTCTATGATTTCTCGGTCAATTTATTCAAGGAATTTTCCACGAGTTTTGTGATATTGGTATTTAATAGTTTACTAGTATAACTACTCCAGTTCATTGAATTACAAACTGGCAAATGTAAAACTTATTTCAAATTCAAATTCATCCTACGATGAAGCAATACTGGTTCCCACTAATTTTATTTGCCTAACACGAAACTAATATGTCTGAATGCTTGACACACAGTTACCCCTGGTTGAATGCACCGCCGAAATAATGATTATACATTGTCATAGCAACTTCCTGAGCTTTGTTTTCCAATGTCTCAACTTAGTAAGAGTTAATAACGAATAGTTGTGCTAGAATTTAGAATATTTGTGTGTTATTATTAAACAATTCACGTCCGTAAAGAGTGTGTAGTGAGTAAAATGGTGTTAGAAACTTTGGATGTATTTTTGCCCTCTATAAATGTTTCTTAAAACTTTTTTTAAGCACGTAAGTAAACAAATTGTTTGTTTTGCTTACTAGAAACTTTAAAAACTTCAGCCAAATTCCATTTTTTTGTCTGTTTATTTAGTACCTTTGGAAAAGTTTTAAAATGTAATTATATAAACGCTTATGTCAGATGGATGATTGTTTTGCTAACCACACCATCTTACACTCAAAACATAGACAAACAGCGAAAAGAAAAAATCGCATCATGCACTTCACTAGCGTCAGGTTTTAAAAAACATTATGTTTTATTTTTTTATTATTATTTGTTGCAATTGCCGACATATTACTTATTGCATAAAAAGTATTTTAATAATTTCGCCCTATTTTTCAATTAGAATAAAACAAAGTTATATGAGATATTATTATATTATTATCTGTAAACTCTTGCCAAGTATGATACTAATACCAATAGCGATACTAATATGGTGACTGTAGGAAAACGGTAATAGCACATAAATATTATGTGATGTCTAGTTTAAAAAAATAAATAAATAAACAAATTAAACTTGATAAAAAACAAAAGTACTTAATGTCTAGTTCTGAATGATTTTTTTTTCAGTATGTACCCTTGACAGATTCCTTTATTGAATCGATTTTTTAAATTTTGACACAAATACCAAAATACTCAAAAATTAAATTAAGCCACAATTTAATTACTTTAGACAATATGTAGTAAATTTTTATATACAATCAATTTCTGTTAAATTAACTAAATTTAAACTATTATATTCAAGAAAAATAAACAGAAAATAATTTACCAAAAGACATGTAAATCAGATTTCAATATTTGTTGATATATGTAGAAATAATTTGTTTTGATTGAACATAGCTAAAAGAAATATTCCTTTTGAAAATCTTAACAAGAAATGAATTGCAATTTATTGTTAATTACAATTTAAGTATTGTTATTGTTGTTAAAAAAGATTTGTAATATCTATACACATAATTGCAATACTCCTAAATGTACAGATACTAAATTAAAATTTATATGAATTGAAAACTTTAATTTCATACACGGCACAAATAATAAGAAAATTGATATAATATTCATTATTAAAAGTGTATAATAAAAGAAATGACAATTTTTCTAATTAATTTTAGTATTTCTAAAAGTAATGTTTCTCATTGCTTCTTTATATATTTTTTGCATTATTATACTTGTTTCGAATCCCCTAAGGACGTATTTGTTTAGTAGATTTCGATTTACTAACTATATTTGACATCAATTTACTATTTATATCAATTTCAATATTAATACCTCTATGTTGTGGTCTATTATTATCCCATTACGTATCTATTAAACTTATTACTGTGTACTATTTTCAAGAATAACTTGTTTATTTTTACTATATAAATGGTTTTAGTACACAGTATGATAGTCTAAGAGCCAGTGGCCGGCAACCTATAAGTAAATGATTATACCTGAAATTTTGCACAGTGAGTCTCTTATACCTATCAATCATGAGGTGATGACTCGCTAAGCCCGGCGAGGCCGACCCAACTGTTACTCAGGTGCGAGAGGTATGAAAATTTAACCAACTTCGTTATTAAATTAACAAAGCTGCCGTTTGAAAATTTTAAAATTTCAGATCTAACAAATTAGACATTTATTTCTATTATTTATCATATTTAGCACCTTTTTATATTAAAATAATATAAGTAACAAATAACCTCTATTTCTGTCACAGGTTCTGAGATTTGGTGAAGTCGATTACAATGCTTGACATTTCTGACAGTTTTTTAACGTCAAAAATCAAATTTAATCAAATACTTTTCAAATATATAATTTTTGCCAATTTCACAAGTGTCTGCCATGACTTTAGAAGCACGGTAATCGTCTGCCTTTGTTATTTTTATATAATAATAATTGTATATTTTAAAATTTTCAAACGGCATCTTTGTTAATTTAATAGTCGAGTCGACCCCGCCGGACTTAGCAAGTCCCCACATCATGAGTGATAGGTATAAGAGAGTCACTGTGCAAAATTTCAGGTATAATCATTTACTTATAGGTTGCCGGCCACTGGCTCTTAGACTATAAATTATAACCATTTTTGTAATACTTTTTTAAAAACATTGTTATTTTTTATGTTCTAATCGAAGCACAGTATATCACACCTGCATTAATTTATGTAATATGCAAACATAGAATCGATTCAATTATTCTAAAGGACGCAAACCGTTCCATCTTGTTCTTCATCAATGGAGTAAGATAATTGCATAGGCATTTTGCTGCGATTAAATTTACCACTGCTGTTTTGGCCGTTATTGATACTGCCAACTATACGAAATAATAAAATATATTGCCAATGCACCTAAATGTAATTAAAAATTCATATATATTAATATTTAAGTAAAAACATCGTTATATTCTCTACTTTGATATTATTTTCAAGAATTCCGATGAAACATGGAAATTAGGCACGTTATTTTTTATATTCAATAATATAAAAGTTTTGACTTCACTTTATAATTATTTTATATTTACTTATAGGTATAACATTTTATACAGAATATTCCATATAGAAATGATCCAATTTATAGAAGAAATACTACTCGTAATTGAATATAACATAAACAGTCTCGCATAAATATATAACCTTATTGAGAACATATACAGAAATTAAATTCAATATGTAGAATAAAATGGTACATATTTTGATATTCAAATAACAGTACAATTAAAACTTATTAAAATTACTATTAAAATATTCCTATGAATTATAAAAACCCATTAAATAAATAATGTTTCTTTTATAAACTTTCAAGCTATGATTTTTTAATTTTATTTGGCAGAATATTATAAAATTGGAAGCTCAAATAATCCATTACATTTCCTGTCTTTTCAAGTCTCTGAACCTCAAAATCCAAGTCATTTTTATTTTTAATTTTATTTTACATACAATATGAGTGATTTTAAAATTTATGTGGATTAGGTATTAGATGTTTAATGTAGATATTTTCTGTTTAAAATGGTTGATCTTACTGGGATTTGACTAACCACTTTATAATGAGAAATGTTCCTGAATTGTTTACAAACAATTTTACCTGTTGAACTAGAACATTTATCCCTATTTATAAGAAGGGAAATGTGGTTAATGCACGATGGCGCATCTTCTCATTTTACAATAAATGTTAAGACGCATCTGCATGAACAGTATTTTTTCGTACAAGACAAACGATACAACTTATTCAAATTTTGGAAAACAGCACTTACTTAAAAAAGTTTTAGCTTTTACCATAAAAAAAACGCTTTAACGGTACAACGGTATGCAAATTAGCATAAACTGTCATATTTTGACCTTAAGAATATATAGGGTGGCTTACTGCTACAAGCATTTCAGGGACACTCTGTAATTTTTTAGCAACAAATATCTCTCTATCCACTCCACTCTTTTCTTTGCTCCCATGAACTTTAAAATGGTATCTACAAGTTTTGTTTTTAGATATATTTAGAAAAAAACAGAATAAGCAAGAAAGGGTCATTTCCACATGACCAACTGGTACATTTTGATAAAACGTATACAGGGTTGGGGTTCATAAGTAATGGACATACTAGATTTTTCATATATAAATCGAGAGCAGGTGAGGTGTACATCCTACATATTATGAAAGAACAGCCAGTTCAATTCGGTCATCTCACCTATGGCATATTGATGAGGGCTAACAAGCCCGAAACCGGTCTATGTCTGGTGGAGTGGCCGACAAGGGTTCTTGGCTGTTCACACAGATACTGCAGGTGTAATCCAATGCCGGTCGGGGCATTAGGCCGCGGAGTAGTTGCTTCCTGCAGTATCATTTATTTTAATTTAATGGCGCATCGCCCCGGGCGAGAGATCTGCAGTTAAGTACCTACGACAATGTAGGTCGCTTCCAGCAAGTCGAGCTACTTAGGCCGAGCAGGAAGTAGCAGACCAGTTACATCTCACCTGCTATGAATAGTAGGCTTCAACATGCAACGTTTTTAAAATGGAAGGATACTGATTCTTGCAACTCCAGATATTATAGTCGTCCTGAATTAGTTTGTGGATATCCGCAATGTGAACAACTTTTTTGTCTTTTTTTGTCTAAATTCCTAAACAGATTTTTTTAATTGTTGATTATCAGGCTCTAATATATTTCCAATTCCTCCCATATATTCTTGTTGTCCAGCACGTCTATTGAAATTTAATTGCCAACAAATAACAGTCATATCTCTCATATCTGAATATGAAAAATTATTGTCTCAGAATTTTCCGATTTTGTAAAGTAATGGATTTTAACCGAAACTGGATAAATGTCTTACATTTAGATGTAGTTATTAACTTTAACATACATTTTCTCTAATAATTGTTAAATTTAACTTACTTTGGTGCCTACTACTTTAAAATATTATACAAAGAACTGCAGGTGATTGTTGAAAATGGTCAATCTTTAATACTAATGACAATTATACCTTTTTTCCTCAAAAACAATGTGGGTTTAACATTTTGTAATAGAAAGCGTGATAACATTAGATCGAAAAAAGTTACAGTCACATTCACTTCACAAATATGGAAAATGTGGCGCCTTCTTGAGAATACATCGTAATAGAGAACAGATTATGATTTCTCATATCCAAAAGCATCCGTTTCCAAATTCTTAAGTTTATACATTCAAACTCAGTGCAATTATTAAATATCTATCTTTTTTATTATCAACATTTTATTAAGCCATAGTGAGTTAAATCGTAATATTTTGAAGTGAAAAATCTAGTATGTGTCTTACGGACCACCCTCTATGATGTTTGTTGCAATCTTTTTATATGAATAAATTTTTATTCTTTTCAGTCTTCGTCCTTGTTTGATCGTGACAGGACAGGAAAGACCGCCCTGCATTACTGCTGCACGAGTGACAATCTCTGTGCGGCACACGCCGCCGATCTCCTGGTGATGGCGGCACCAGACCTGGTGGAGGGTCGAGATGAGGACGGTTTTACGCCGCTCCACCTGGCCGCCATCGCTGGCAACATGCAGCTCGTTACATTCCTGCTGGCCAACAACGCGGACGTCAACGCTGTGGACAACGAAAAACACACTGTGGTGCACTGGGCTACGGGTAAGCGAGACTATATTGTCTTCATAGGTTTACAAACTTCGACAATCGCCTGAACTGTAGTAAATTTACAGAATTTGTCATAAAGCAAACTTCTGACATATTAGAAATGAACGAAATTATCATAGATAAAATAAAATACGCCACCACTTGACAAAGTGCATTCAAATAAATAGAAAGCACTAAACAATAACTGTTCAGGCAAGGAATCCAAATTGGTTCCAAACTATCAAAAACGTTAGTCCAACTACTTATTGCATGAGGTTTACTGAAAATAAAGTCATAACTTTACTGGTCGAATATTTCTGGCAGTTTGAAAGCAGTCCGAATGTCTTGCTTGAACAGACTTAATAAATAAGAGAGAGAGATGCTACTCGGGGTAATTTTGAAACCGCGCGCTCACTGATCGCTTACTATTCCTAGTCTCAATAAACACCGTTGGTCGTGTATAGCGTCACGCTATACGCCATGTGTATACTATAACGAAAATGCCGCACGTAGAAACCAATGATAAGCATAGATACGTTAAGTGTTTAAAAATGATGTTAAAGCATCGGTTTTTCAAACGTTAACACGTATCAAAAATACACACCAACAATAACCTAACATATGATGGGTTTGTTATTTCCACTGACTGACTAAGATTAAACATTAACAATGACAAAATGTGATAGATAATCTGATTATGTTACTTATTTGTTAAAATCAGCACTCAGCAGTCCTATCAGGTACTATTACCTACACTTCGTCTCTATTCGATTATAATCGGCGCTACGTTCGGCTCGATAAGAATGCGTTTAACGCAACACACGTAACTTTGCGTCAGTCGTAAGTACAAACGCACGCGTAGTTGTCAATATCTACGTTTATATCTACGTACTCAACATAACTAATGCTATCCTTAGACTTCGAGGAGTTTGCCTTCCGCCCTGGTCACTCCACCGAACTCCAGGTTTTCCTAACAGAGCACATCACGGCGGCCTTTAACAGGAGACTTTTTACTGGAGATGTCCTCTTGGATGTCGCAAAGGCCTTCGATACGGTTTGACATGAAGACCTACTGTAGAAAATGCTCACAACCACTATGCCATATCCTTTACCAAACTAATAAAATCCTACCTCCATTAGCGCAAATTCCACATCCAAGTCCAAAATTCCTACTCCATCACCCGTTCCACGGAGGCCTGCGTATCGCAAGATACTGTTCTCTCCCTTCATCTTTACAATACTGACATACCTCACACCTCTAACACAAACACCTACGTCGATGACATGACAATAACTACACAAAGTACTAACCTACGATAGGACTCTTACAAACCTCTTTAGGTCAACGTGAAACCTGAAGCAACAGGTGGAAAGTAAAAATTAACCCAGACAAAAGCACAGCCCTGCTCTTTACTAGACGCAGGCTGCCACGAAACCTAGACCTTGACAAACTCACACTATCCCAGAAGTTCATCTCCTGGGAACGGCAGACACAATACCTGGGACACTTACTTCCTGATCCGAGGTGGCTGCCCCGACATTAACCTTTCTTCCCTCCCACGTTAACTCTTTTTTCAGGTACAGCCACGTCCAGAAACCAAGAAGAAACAATAACAAAACAAAACTTTACCCTTAACCTGACGTACTTTTACCCTTGCACCGGATTGCGAAAACCTAGTGCTCGATACCGACCCAAAGGCTGAAGGGCCGGTGCGTCCTTAGCTACAAAGCTATACCCACTCGTGCTTTTTTTGACAACTACCCCCCGGTGGGTTAGACTCAGCCGGCGAAGATGAAACCTGATGACAGAAGAGCGCCAGAAGAGGTCCCACAAAGCGTCTAGATCGGCCACATTGTAGTTGAAGTAGGCGATGGATGTGTCCCACCTTCACGAAGCTGTCCAGGTCTACAGCGATGGGGCAGGACAAAGAGGGATAGTCCTTCTCGATCCCAAATCAATTAGGCCACCGACACCGCCAAAAATATCGCCACACGTCTTTGGTTTTGCTTTAAGTCTCTATTGTAGCATACAATCGCGATGTATAGCGTAGCACTCTATACGACCACGACGCGTTTATTGGAGACCAGCGCCTAATAGCAATAGAAGCCATTTTATGTAAAGTTTTGTAATCAATAATAAGTTAGAAAAACGAATAATGGTTAAATAAAGTGATGAAAAAAACTGTCGTTCAGCACGACATTGATCAAATACAGAGTTGATAACTAATCTTTCAGTGATGGCTACTGCGTGCTGAACGCAACCTTTGGATGCACATTAGTTGGTTGATTCAAGTGCTACCACTTTACCGCTATATCATGGCATGTATGTAAAAAAAAGCCTGTAGAAAATTTAAACCATTTTATGATATCTGAACTCTATTTTGGTTTCGATGATTTACTATGAATTAATGCAAACTGTATGTCCAGTAAACTATACTAACTATATCTATATTCTGAACTGATTCAAAACATCTACAAACTTAAAACGCATTTTTATAACATTATTATTAATCCAGTTTGTTTCATGGATTGTAGAAGATACATTTTTAATCTAAATTTTCGAGACAGGTATATTGTTTTGCCTTTTTCGTTGCCTGATTAGGTAGGTATTAGGGAAAAATCGTTTTACTGTATGATATTACAATTCTTTTTTTATATTAAAATCCATTGTATGATTTAATTCTGTAACGTGTACGATTAATTAATTGTCGTTACAAACAGTATCTTAACGACCTTGTTTATTGAAAGAAAGCAAACTTAACTTTATATTTAGTTTGAATTTATCATATATTATGTGTTTCTGGCGTTGCTAGTATTAGAATATCGAAAACTCTTTTTCTTTGATGATGCCAAAGGAGCTGAACACTGACGACAAAATGTGACTCTTAAATTAATAATTTTATTAGAACTTAATACCTGCCGTCCTGTAAGATCTATTTGAACAGTCTAGAACTGTTGCCAACTTCTTAAATGTGAACCAAAACAAAGCTACAGTGTAACAAGAGAGACATAACGTTAAGTCAATTTTGTAGAAAACTGAATCGGCTTGTAGCGCAAAAACGATAAAATATACTTAAATCTTGCATACATTTCCACCAAAACCACAAAAAAATGCTGGATAGTGAAAAAATGTAGTAAAATATTTTTAGTTTCGGAAGTGTAGAAAAATGTATCAAGTGAAATTTTTTGTTCTTAAAAACTAATAAATAAACATGTTAAGACGATATTTTTGGTGTTTGTAGCAATACTTTACTATCAGTTGTGGTCCTATTTGAGTTTATTTTCACGCGATTATAAAAGTATGACGAAGAACTTATGGAAATCGCATCAAAATTAAATGGCTTCAGCTCATCTTTATGCCCAAAGGTTTCCCCAACGATATCATCTGTGTGTGGTTCAGCGGGGTAGAGAAACTGGCAATTTGCGGCCAAGGTCTGGGCAGCATGGGGGGGCCATTAGACCTAGGCAAATTGTGTAAATCTCAAGGAAAATATTTTAAATGCCGCTAAGGAGCAGCCTGACATAATCAGCCTACCACAATCCACAGTTTGGCGAACGTTAAGACATGATTTACTTCTAAGGAATCTTCCGCTTCGAGTGAACTTTAGCGAGTAATTGTTACATCAGCTACAAATATGAAACATATTGTCGTGACTTGTTTACTTTTTAGCTTCCGAAACTAAAAATATTTTACTACATCTTTTTTTCAATATTCGTAATTATTTATCCTCAGCTATAAGTTTATGCGTACTTATAGGTTAAGAATCACCCAGTATGTGCGTTCGAAAACTTAGTTCATTTATAGGTTCATCACCTTCAACTCATACCCGCATCGTTTTGAGCAAACATAGAAGAACATTTAAAATAATATTTTTTCTCTTACATAAATTTTATTTTTTCTATTTTTATGTAATTTCTTTATTCCTATATTTTTAATGGAAATGTATAAATATTTATCCCCCTCTGATTTATTATCTCTTGACTAAATTTGTGGAAAATGTTTTTCTAAAGACAATTTATCCAGTTATTTAAATTTGAAAAATGTTTAACCAGTGACAACAAAATTAGATATTCAAGGATACAAAGAAAGCTAGCTTAATTAACATTTTCTTATTTCCCTAGCAACTAACCATTTTTATGGTCACTACATTAAGAGAATTTTTATTGTTTCGTATTTTTTCAACGTATGGCATTTTCGCGTGTTAGTTCGCAAACAAATTGATATTACGTAATTCTATTTACAAAAAAATCCGTCCTTGATATTTCCATATAAGAATTTCGAGATTGCATTTAGACAATGTGTTAAAAATAGACTAAAAAAATTACGTATAAGTGAGATTTACTTAAATGATAAACTGTTAATTAAGTGTTAAATAAATTTCACATTAATACTTCACAAGCAACAGTTCAGAAACAAAAATAAACAGAGGAGTTATTGTTTGTAGCTGTAAAACTTTTATAATGGATAATGTTTGTGAAACAGTTTAATAAATCAAATTAAATTCGAAACTTCGATAGTAAATGATAAAGTTTGCTGTAGAATAATTGCTTAGGTGATTAGTTAACCAAAGACATCTAGAAGTGGTTATTTAATAAATTAATATTACTTTTAACAGTTTTTCGGATCATAACATTGTCCAATTGTTAGAGTAATAAATTGAAACAGGTGTAATCAACGAAAGGTTAATAAACGGGATAGAAATAACAAAATAATTACTGTATTACTCGGAATTTCCTCATATTGTATAAATTAACTTTTTTATTGCGGAGCTATTGATTCTAAATAATCCTTTTCATGTTTCTTTTTATGTAAGTTCTGGGTGAAATGTATATTATCTCTAAAAAATATGTACAGGATGTGTAGACGATTTATTGCAAACATTAGAAAAATAGTGTTCATACAAAGCAAACGTCAACTTTGTCCAATAGAAAACTGAATGTTTTTTTCAAAACTGAGATTTGATGTAGACTGAATCAGGGCGATGGACTATTAGTAGTTTTCATGATTGTAGTGATTGTGCCTTTCTGAAAATTTGACTTCTTATATTTATTTATTTTATTTATTTATTTATTTAGTTTATATCACCCGACAGCCTTAATGGGTGGGGATAACATATAATATTAGTAAACAAAAAACTTAAATATACAAATAAAAGAAACACAGATAATACAGAGAAAAAAAAAGTTATACATATGTAACAAAAGAATTCGAATAAAAGAAAAAACAAATTGATTTATAGTAAAATAACTATAAGTAACATGATTTGCTAAGTTGTAAAGACCTTTTTCTTAATGCATCTAATAGTATCATGAAAAATGTCCACAGAATTTTGCATCTGACGATAATTGAAATCCATTACGTACAAAGGTGAAAATTTTAATAGATTAGTTTTAGGGGTGGGAAAATAAAAAGGTCCTGAAAAACGGGTGGCAGAATGGGGAGCGTGAAAGTATAATGCAGCTAGTAAGTCTGGACAGTCGATTTTCCCAGTTACAATTTTATGTAGAGTGACCAATGAATTACATATACGTCGTGTGGTTAGGTCATTAAGATGGAATCGACTTAGTAAAGTGCTTTGTGGTATCCCTTGAGGTGGATAAATATTATCATTTCTAAACCATAGGTACTTAACATATCTACGTTGTATGTTCCCTAATTTCTTGACATGGATCTGATAAGAGGGACACCACACTAGCGACCCATATTCCAGCTTTGGCAAAACAAACGTGTTGAACAATAAGGAAATCGTGTCAGTTTCAGAAAACTGTTTCGAGCTTCTTAGAACAAAACCAAGATTTCTATAAGTCTCACGTTGTATATTATTGATGTGTTTAACGAAACTGAGCTTATTATCAAAGATTATCTCGAGATCTTTAAAACTATTAAATTTTCAAATTGGGTTGCTGTCAATCTTGCAATTAAAAGCAATAGGATTTACTTTCCTCGTAAAAGACATATAATTGGACTTTGAAAAGTTCAAAGGCAATATATTTTCAGAACACCAATTAGAAATTTTGTTCACCTTTGACTGAAGCTCGAAACAATCATTAATATCTGATACAGACAGATACAATTTGAGGTCATCTGCATAAAGAAGGACCTCGCAATTCAGGCTCTAGACAATGTCATTAATGAAGATTAGAAACAATAAAGGACCGAGAACCGATCCTTGAGGGACCCCAGAGGTAGCATTTATTTCTATAGATCGGAAACCACGATACTCCACTGTCAATCTCCTTTGAGAGAGGTATGAGGTGAAGAAATTAATATATGGTTTAGTTAAGCCGATATTTGATAATTTTGACAGTAGAATACCATGGTCCAGCCGATCGAAAGCTTTGGAGAAATCAGTATAGATGACATCTACCTGACCACCACCATCCAATTTAGTTGCGATATATTGCGTCAGACACATCAAATTGGTAACTGTTGAACGACCGGGATAAAAGCCGTGCTGCGCAGTGGATATGTTTGATTTTACATGCGAGAAGAGACCTTCGTAGAGCAAAATTTCAAAAACTTTAGAAGCAGTACAAATAATTGTAATAGGACGATAATTCTCGACCTCACTCTTGTCATCCTTTTTAAAAATGGGACAAATTCGGCCAGAGTTCCAAATATCAGGAAACTTACCTACCCTAAGTGACAGATTATATAAAAAACATAGCATACTCAAATATGAAAATATTTTCAGCAAGCTGCCACTTCCGGTTGTACCGGAAGTCACCAACTTCGTTATTTTAAATGGTATGATCTCCCACGTTATTTCTATGAGTCTTTCATAAGACTTTCCTATACATAATCCTTGCCGATTTGGAGATATTTACAATATTTCGGAAAATTATAATTTTTCATCGCTTAGTTTGCAATGAACTATATCGTATGTTATGGAAGTTAAAGACTTAATAATTTTTATGCAAGGAATAGTTGGATCTTTGAGCTTTCTAATAATAGCCTACAAGTGGCTTAATTTCATATACGGTATTGAAAAATCAAGGGCCGAATTTTGTTAACTTTAAACCGTCAAAACTATTTCTTCAATGGAACGCTCTGTATATTTTTACGTTTTCTAGTGCAGAATTATATTTTCTTCCATAATGTTTCTCATCCATAATAACTTTTCTATACCTATCTACCTTTGTTTCAGTGTGAATATCAACTATTCTTGTATTGTATTTCTAATAGTAAGGGCAATATAGTAAAAAAAATATGTCTTCAGACTAAGGAGTAATACTTATGTTGGGAGGCATGCATTACATTATTTTACACTCTGTATATTCTTCGTTATTCGGCATGATATTCACGTGCTGATAACTAATTAACTCTAACTGTAGATAAATATGTCTCTTTCATGTTAACTTAAGTATAAGCTAGATAATGTATAAATGAACAAAAAGTGTTAATAGTACAAAGAGCATAACTCAAGCCGCTGTATTAATTAAAATAAGATAAGTTAATGAATTTTATCACAATTTGGCAACATAGCGCATACATGGATTAGTTCACTGCGCTAGCTGAGCGCATTTGCGGGTTGCCTACCACACCCTAGCCTGTTTTTTAGGGATGACAAACAATCCAAACATAAACAACTATTTTGACAACTAATGACTTTAGTTTATACTATTGTTTTGCAATTTTATTTTTGAGCAGAAAATGGGTGGAATTAATTTTTTAATATTAAGATACTGTTTTAAGTGATTAAATTTTGCAAATTGTTTAATGTTTAAAACAGTACCAACTAAACCAAAAAGGAATTTGCAAAATAAGTAAGTTACAAGATTGTAATTGTCCAATGATTGTTCAAAATGTCCAAATGTTCTTAATATACACGGATATCGAAACGTCATTATTTTATGGGCAGCGACGATTTAATAAATACATCGTACTCACGCAGAATTGAGGCGAACTTCTCTATCAATTAATAACATATCGTGATACTCACGTATGCTAAATATTTTAACAAACAGAAAAATTAAGCAAATTGTAGTATGCAAAAGCACTTCCGACAAACAACAAACACATTAACACTTCGCAGTTCAAATACTAACTGACCTGTACTCTCGACCGGTTCTTAGGTACATTCTTGCGCTGTTCCACACATTCCGCTATATCTACCTTATTGAATGTTATTGATTAATAAAAAAATTGTTTTAATAAAACTAAAATAAATTGGAAAAGGGGATAAATATTATATTTTATGGTCATATAATGCACAAAATTGTGGCAAGATCCTTTAATTAACTGAATTTGGAAATTGAAGACTTGATAATTTTTTTCTAGAAAATGGTTGGGTTTAGGATCCCTGCCATACACGGTTTTATTTATTATTTTTATGTATACAATCCTTGTTAAGTTTTCTAACTGAACATCAAAATGTAAATCAACACCCTGTATCTATTATGTCAACTAATTAATGATTCTGAAACATATAATGAAAAAATTAAATTTCGAATAAATTATTAGGTATTAATGTTAATAAAATAATGAATGTGAATTAAAGTAAAAAAAAAACATTTCTAAAAAAGCGTAATTTATAGGCACCTATTTATTATTTTCTCTTCAAAATGTTCATGAAGGTCACTAAAAGAAAAACGATTTTTTATAGGTACGTAACATATCTATCTACTCTAGTGTAACGAATATAGAACCTAAACATACTTATTTACATGACAAAGTGAGTACCAGTGATAAAGTAGCTATTTAGCAGCCATTGAACCCCAGTTTTTTGTTTTCTAAAAAACTTGACATTTATGAAACTACATGCTGAAATCAATATTCGATAGAATACCCTTCAACAGACCTTTCAATAAACACAATGCAGGGGATTTGTAACTAACACAATATACGGTTTTGTTGGAAAAACAATAACGCAATGTCAGTTTTTAGAAATATTGACCTATATATTTTAGAAGACGACTTCTTCAAACAGTGAAATAACTATTTTGTAGCGATGCATATATATTTTGAATCAAAGTAGCCTCATAAATAAAAATTATGGTTACTATAACAATAATTATTATTTGTGTTTACAGTTTAAATTAGTTAATCTTTATTAACAACATTAACAAATCTTAAGACTATAAAAATTGTTCAAAATGTCCACCCTCGGCTCGAATGCAAGCCTCACATCGCCGAACTAAAGATTTGGTCACTCTACGGATGAGATTTGAATCATTTCTTATATGGTCAGCTGCATCCAGAATTCTTTTAAGTAAGCTGCTTCATATGTCTTCATAAATAAAAGTCCAAAGGATTTTGATCTGGGGATCGCAATGGCCATGCTATTGGGCCGTGTTGAGAAATTATCGTTTAACCAAGCAGTTACTGGTCTCCCTCTATGTGGTGGTGCACCATCGTGATGGTACTTTGAACAATACTCTACGTCATAAATGAAATCAAAAATCTTGTTTCCCAAGTTCTGTACATATATCCATTTAAACGATCAATTAAAATTTGTATAGGCAGTAAATTATTGTTGAAAATGCTACCCCAAATGTTGAACATTGAAACGTTGCTGAAATCATCATGATCTAATTATGCGGATTTTGAACGTCGATATATGTCCATTATGATTATTATTAATACCGTACTTAGTAAAACACGCTTCATCAGCAACAAAATGAATCAATCATTTGTGCATACTGTTGAAGTAACCAGCAATAAAATTCCAATCGCTGAAGAACATCCCCAGCACGTAAGGCTTTTACATTGTCGTTGGTATTCTTGGGCTGCTTGTCTGGCGTTTCCATTGGAATACCCATACATATACAAAGACAATATCTGCATACTCTTCAATGGTAAATAAATGCATTGTATGCAAATTTTATTATTTAAAATGCTTGTAACCTCTAAAACCAACCAGATCTAATTGTATATACAATAGAAAATACAATAAGAAAAAAAATGCTTGACGTTAACCCAGCTACCATCTAGCAAAATTTGCTGAAAAGCTTGTAGAACATCCTAAATAAAAATAATATACAGTATACAGTGTGTCCACGGATGGAGTTGACAGGAGGAGAAAGTTTTTTGTTTTGACTCTATCGAAAAATGTCACTCTTTATAAAAAGTTCTGCTTTTCGAAAAATTGAGACTATCATAGAAACGTGTTAGATCAGATATACAGGGTGCTCATAAATTTAAACAACATGAAAATACTCAAGAGAAAAATACCATTATTTATTATTTTACACAACATTTTTATAACCTTTAATATAATATAACAAATCTGTTTATAACCTAAAATATAGTCCTAGTACAAATTTTAAAATCAAAATTTCAATTTTGACTTTTACTTTACACACTTTACGAATAGTTTGTTATTTCTTCTCGTATGCGCTCATTTAATATCATGTGGCAGATCATTTAAGTAAACCTTTTGTTTTAGGAAAAAAGTCAAGGGGCGTAAGGTTAGGTGGTCTAGCAAGATAATGGGCCAAATCTTCCTATCCACCTTTCACCATTGTCTGAGCAAGACTGTAAAATGAGCAAGTCCTGTTGCCAAAACAGGTTATTGCGTACTTCTGGCTCTTAAGTATTTAAAAATGGTAAACCAAATGTTTGCAAAATGTTTTAGCAACAGGACGGCTGTCCTGCTCAGAGGAAGATTTGGCACAGTCCTAACCTTACACCCCATGCCTATTTTCTGCGAGGTGCCCTAAAACAAAACATTTATTGAAATGGTTTGCCACATGATAGGGAAGCATTAAAAGAGCACATACGCCAAGGAATTCATGAACTAAATGAGCCGCTAACTATTCGAAAAATTTATTAAGTTAGCGGAAAAATGTGTCGAGGTGGGAGGTAGAGGTAGAGTAAATGTTAAAAATTAAATTTTGATTTTAAAATTTGTATTAGAGCTCTATTTGAAGTTATAAACAAATTTTTTTTATAAAAATGTTGTATACAATAATAAATAATGGTACTTTTCTCTTGAGTATTTTATTGTTTTCTTAATTTATCAGCACTTTGTATATCTGATCTAAGACTTTTATATGGCAGTCTCAATTTTTCGAGAAGCAGAACTTTTTATAAAGAGTGACATTTTTCAAGTCAAAAACATAAGAGTTTCTCCTTCTGTCAACTCCATCCATGTAGGTAACACTGTATAAGTATGAGGAATACTAGGTCCGCTGGTTGAACTGTGTCTGAGATTATTAAAGTCGCGACGTTTAAAGTTAGGTAAATGGAAAAGCGAATGGGTGTATTATTATGCACATAATAGTTTCTAACGTAGCACTTACATTGTTTAGTTAAGGGTGAGCAGGGAGATTATTAAGAGCAATTTTAGGAGGCATCATCAATGATTTGGTAATGTAAATACATGTCAATATTTTTTTTTTGTCTAGGCACATGTGTGACGGAGAAGTGGTGAAAATATGATATTTTATTTAAATTATGATTGCTTGGATACTAATTGGGCTAGAAACGTTTATGTTGCGGCAAATGTACTACAAAGGTACGTTAATAATATATCAACAAATAACATGTGTTTATTATTCTGATTGATGTTTAATATGGAAAACATATTGTAGTTGTCAACATCCTTTTCTTGCACTAATCATTCTGACCCTTTACTCTAACTATATCAAGAGAAAGAATAATTGAAAACAAATCAACCTAAATTATAATTATTTAACTGAAAATACCTTTTGAATGAATTACCTCTCAAACTATTTATAACTGCCTAATAATGAGCTCACGGTCTTTTAGTCACTGTAGGGACAAATCAAAGAAATAATAAGGCAAATAAGGTATTTTTAGAAGTTATCACGTTTTCCTTACTAGATTCGGGTGACCTAATTTGATAGTATCTCAAATAGTAAAATACTACCCACTGCTGACGAAGCGTGACCAGCGACTATATACTGATAGTTCTTGTGTTTAATTTGTGTACAATTTTATGTAAATGATCTATGTACTCGTATTTCAAATTGCAATAAGAACACAAGTGACAACTTGCATCTACACCTCTTCCGGATGTATTTCAGAGACATAAAACGAAGATGCTTCAACAGTTGGCAAAAGTGCTTCAGGAAGAATTAAATTGGATTTCGAAAATTATTTAATAAAACAGAAAAATTAATTTGATTATTGCATTTTTATAGTTTAAAAACACAAGTGATAACTTGCATCTGCACCTCGTCTGGATGTATGTTAGATACAAAAAATGTAGGTAGATGTTTCAAAAGTTGACAAAAATATCTGTTAAATATGGCAACGATTTAAAATCTCTACTGGTCCCCCTGCGGGCGCCCATGTGTTTCAATAGTATTCAACTAATTTAAGAGTGGAATTTCCTATGAGCGTCTAACGGATGGGTCTGACACATAGACTTTGATATTTTGCTGATAAATTGACAGCAAATTGAACTGGAATATGTGACAACCTGGCTTACATACCATGTCAGGTGTTTGTGCATAAATTACAAATAGTTACACCTAAACATACTTACTGTGAATGGTTTCCTTTGAGCTCTTTTCACAACATAAAATAAAATGTGAAATAGTTACAAGTGTTGTTGAAAATTTGTTGCAGTTTGCGAAAAACATTTACCATACAAACGTCTCGTAGCCGGACAGTTTTGCCCAGATTCGCTATAAATTAACATGTCATGCAGCTGGTGATGGTTACTATGAATTGTTCTATTTTTGGTTATGTACAGTCGCAAATATCAAGAGCTACGTTACTAAAGAACGAAACGCACTAGCCACAATACTACTATGACTAAAATACTTTTAGCTTAGCAGCAGCTGATGGATTGCAATGTTGTTGTATGTTACGCAGTTTTAAGGATTTTCTAGAAAACTTCAATGGTTCACTTCATTGATGAACAAATTGGATTGCAGGAGATTTTACTTAACCTTAGTTGAACCATAGTTTGTAATTTCGTAAGACAGTTTTTCATTTTATTGCAGTTGCATTTTTATCTTTGAAATATATCTGCAGAACTAGTCCATGATTTAAACAACTTGTAAAGCAAGTAAGTATCACAATATACAATTTTGTATATAGGTATCCTCTGTATAATTAGTATCAAAATAAGTATAGAACAGTCTTATAGATCCAATCAAATTTGCAGCTCCCAAACATCATAATATTTACAGATATTAAAGATTTATGGTACAAATAAAGTAAAACATCAAGAAAATCAATCTGTGCCGACCTTGTCACAACTGACCGCAATGACGTCACGAAAATTAGCATTTCGAATCGATCTATCCTACCTTTTCAGTGCGTGAGAACAGAACGTATTTTAATAAAATACGTAATTAGTTTTTTTAGCTAATAAAAATGACCCTGATTTTCATGAAACGCGTAAAGACAATTCACAGCGATTAATTTTATGTGGAAATGTAACAGGGTAGATATGAAATATGTGATAAATAATATTTGTATAATTACACCCAAGTCATGTATGACTTGTGATAAGTTGTGTCATGTCATAAAATTTATAATGCTAGAAATTTCAAATGACTTCTGCATCATATTTCAAATGATGTAATGTTAACAATAATATTTTTTATAATTTTAATTTACTGGGAAAATGTAAGAACTGACGTCAGCTCTATTGATGTATTTCCTTAATCACCTACTCCATACCGAAACATGAGTGCATTTATTTTGTAAACAAATATCCTTTTCGAAAACTATCATCATTTTCATTAAATTTTCAGCTGACAAAGTGAGTCTCTTGTCATCTAACTGCGAAATACTTTTATGTTCTAGAACGAAGTCTTTTTCATTGTAGAACGTAAAACAAATGTCAAAATAATTTGTCATTTTTTCGAAACTTATTTACTTGTATATGTACTTAAAATGTATATTGTTTAATTAATAATATCATAAAGTACCTATTATAACATTTCAATACAAAACAGGACGATTACAATTTATTTTGCACTACATGTAAATTGAAAGTGCCGATATTGCAGTGAGTTAAATTTATGCCAGATCCAGTGCTGTCAGTTATCGTAGCTTTTAGTTCTGGGTGTTCAATGAGGCTGCTGCTGTAATTGTTTAAGTTTACTGCGCACGTTGTATTATTGGCAAGTTCCGTAGGCTCTGCTGAAGATGGTAACAATGTATTTACAATTGAAATTTTATATACAATTTTCTATGTATGTCTTCGCTACCGTACTAGAACGTCCCTCCCCCCCCATCGTTTAATGGAGGTAATATCGGCCCCTGCGTCGACTAACAGTGACAGAAGGACGTCTAAAGCATATAAGTATAAGTTTCCGGCAAAATGAGATAAGTTTCTATTTCATAAATCCATCATTTTGTTGACGCCAACCACTTTTCCCTAACATATTTCAGAAAAAATCTTTGACGTAAAGAACAGTATCAGCGGTATATCTTTATTTGGTCTGGACTTGAACTAACAAAACATCTCGGAGTATGAGTTTTGGAGTCGAAAATTCGTATAATAATTGAATTTTTATTTTCTATATCATCGATCATTATTTTTAGTAGCTCATCTCTTAATAAACTCATAAATCTTTATGGGCTCAGATGAAATTGCACCATATTTTTTAAAACTTTGTAGTCCATTTCTAGCTTGGCCATTGGCAATACTTTTCCAAATTTCAATTAATACGGGCTGTTTTCCAGGAGTATGGAGATTTAGTTATATATTCCCGCTGTTCAAATCTGGCGATAAATCTGATATTTGCTGCCTTAATTCAGTGGGAAAAGTATTAGAATCCATAGTGACTGATTATTTACGTTAAAATGTCAATAGCTTAATTTCACTGTATCAACATGGTTTTTAACCCGGTCGCGGCTCAGAAACTAATTTATTACCTTTTAGTAACTACATTTTGAAAAGTATTGAAGATGGTTACCAAGTTGATGCAATATATAGGTACTGATTTCCGAAAAGCGTTCGACCGAGAGTGAACCATAAATTATTGTTAAGTATATTAGAATCATACAAGTTAATCGGTGGATGTCAAACTGTCAAAATTAATTTATTTAGCATGTGCTATTACATATTACAGTTTATAAAAAATAACAATTTCATACAAATTTTTACAAACATATTGATATTGACAGAATTTTTAACTTCATCTGGCTGCGAATTGAACAGTCTAAGACCATATCCAAGCATCTGTTTCTGCATATAAGTTGTTTTCGAAAATGTTATATTATAATTTTGTCCAGAACGTAGGTATATTATATGAATGCAGTTCAGCTCATTATTCATAGTAACTTCTGGTGTTCCTCAAGGTAATCACCTGGGACCAATTCTGTTTTCATTAATGATCTCACTTGCAATTTAATATTATATAGATATTTAATGATTGCTTATGATTTAAAGTTATTTTTATGTGTTAAGGATTCTAAGGATTGTGATGCAATTCAAAGTGATTTATTAGCCAAGTGGTGAGAATTTCATGATATGCAGTTGAACCATAGTAAATGTAAAGTCAATATATTTACTCGTAGGAAGATATTTGTGCGACTGATTACTTTATTGAAAACAGATTTTAACGCAAAATTGAATGAAATGTGAACTGAAATTCACCCTTAACATTGAGGATATTTTGAGCAAATGTTCTAGAATGTGTGGTTTCATTAAACGGCAAGCTCGAGATTTTACTAATGTTACCTCTATTTTTCCTTTATATAATTCATTGCTTGATTTCAACTTTGGAATGTTGGTGTATTGTTTGGAACCCACATTTTGTTAGTTATATAGATCGTTTGAAATGTGTCCAAAAGAAAATATGTAATTATGTTTATAATGAAAGGCAGCAATTACTAAGGATTCAATCTTTATAAGGTATAGAAGACATTGTTCGTACTTAAAATTTGCCCACAAGCTCTTTAATAATAAAATAAATTGTAGTGAATTACTTCACTATTCATTATTTAATATAAGAGTTTCGAACTGGAATAGATGCATTTCTCTATCTACGTCAATCTCGCTCTAATGCTGCTCAATCAGTCCTGAATATTAATTGCAACATAACCGTTACAATATATAGATTGTAACATAGTTTTTCCATACATAACAACTGTTATATTTAAAAAATTAAGACATTAAAAATGCTTGTGTTAACCGTCAATAAAAGGATCGAATATTGCCGCCATTCGCAGTTAAATGGCACATCCACCGTGAAACTGAAAACTGAAACCATAGTAATTTGGAGGGAGTGTCACGCACACTTCGCTACTTTTCTATTGAGATCTAACCTAGTTTTCTGTTGAATTGCAGTCTGCGGAGAGACGGCAGCTCTGAGGGCAGTCCTGGCGGCAGGCGCCCCCGTTTCCACGCCAGACGTGCACGGGGGCTACCCGCTGCATTACGCTGCCCAGATGTGCGGCGGCACCACCAATGTGAGTATAAAAATAAAAAGTATTTAGGATTTAATTCCCTGAAACAGTTTTTTACTTCATACATATACACTGAAAGAAGTTCAGATAGATAAAAATCCACTTGTCCCAACTAGAATTGTCAGATGATATCCGACTTTGGCTGGCTGGTCTTTTGGAGCTTAAAGGAGATAACGCATTATGAGGTCGCGGTCTAGATGCATCGCGGACCACTGACTTTTACAAAATCAGTCGCATATATCATTCTCTATGCGCTTCCTACTTGTTTTACTGTACTATTTAGATGTCAAAATGTGTTATACGTAAGATGTATTTTTATTAGCTCTTTTACTTGACGCGACGTAATTCTCTAAACAGTTTTCGGAGAGACCACGACGCGAGCTAGTCTAGCTTCCGACCTTCTAGTGCAAACTTGTACATTTAAAAGCATTGGAAGATACTGTGTTAGACGAGTACGAGACTAGCCTGGTCCGCGACGCGCCTAGTTCGTGACCGCCTTGTGCGTTTCCTTCTTTATTCGGCTAAAAATTAGCCTATCCGACTTTTTGTCTAACTTAAAACATGTAGCAACTAGCACAACGTAACAAAATTGAAATATATATAAGTTGTTGATTTTTCATTTTGTTATACCTACTTACCTCCTACCAGCCAACTTTTTTTAAAGTCAGTTGTTACAAGTTAAAATGTAGATCATCTAACTGAACATGAACTTTTTTGGCTCAATGTGTTTCTAATACATTCATGAAGTTGGGTGAGTTGTGAGACCAATAAACTAAAATACAGTAATAATTGAATATTTTAATTATTGTAAAATTTCCTTTAATTGGTATACAATTAAATTAACATTGCTACATTAGCAAAGTTACTTTTTATCTTGTAACTAAGCTGTATTCTTGACACGGCATTATAGATGCAAATTTATTGCTTGCCTTAAAGTACGTACTCATGCCCAATCTACACGAGGTTAATTTTTCAAGCTAGGATAGCAAGCTCGTGCTAGTAAGCTAGCAACCTAGCAACTCTAGCTCCATGTAAACCGAATTTGCTTGGTTATTAAACTAGTAAGCTAGTGAAGAAGCGAGTAAGCTATCATCTAAGCCACGATAGTTTCAATAGAATGAGGATTTATTATTTGTGCTAGACTCTCACTACAGAATTTACTATTCTGATTTTGCGTATTGACTTCGTGCAGACGGCAAACGATAAAGCTAGTATCTGATCGACTTGTACCTATATGGAGAAGACGCGCCGTTTTGTATGTTTTGCATATACAGGGTGTCCCGAAATTAATGCAACATACAGCAAGAATAGATTCCTGACGACAATATAATGCAATGTAGCCGAATGTACCTTAGTCAAAAGCTGATCGTGTGAAAGTTAACATTTTATTTTCGATTTTGTAAATCCAAATATTTGCATACATTTTAGAGATCGGTGGTTGTTGGAAGCGAGAAATTCAAGTTTGCTTCTGATTTTGACGTCACTAGTAGAGGGTACCACTTATAGCAAGCACGTCATGCTTCTTTTAAATGGCAAAACTTTTTTGCGTTTAGTGCATACACCTGACTATTAGAACAATCGATTCTGCTACCTTTTTAATGTGGAAAAGGTATACCTTATTGAAGTCGTTAGGATTAACAATTTACGAAATAAATTGAGTTAAAATTGTTTCCAAAGCTCTGATTTAAACTACCTCAAAAAATAGCTATAAATTCGTGTTAGAGCGCATGCGCCAAATATGTGCCGTGGGTGGTTAACGCGCGAACTATTCGCAAACAAAGACAGAGCTCAGCGAGACGCCATTACAACAACGTCTAAACTCAAAGTAATACCATGTAATATTATTGGCTCCATATTTTGTATAATATTAAAGTTAAATAAATATAGTTAGGAAGAACAAGTTTCCAATTATTAAATAAAGCTATACAGTCCACAAAGAAGGAACAGTGTTTTGGTCTTCTCACCCGATGGTTGAATCAGTAATCAGTTAAGCAGTAAACGTGGGTCGTCAGAGAAGCGACGCAGAAACAGGCAGTCAGGTAGGGACGTTTCATATTCCAACAACGGTCCTATTCCTAATATTAAATCCAATAAAATACTTGCACTAATGCTTTCTATTTGAGTAAAGGAAATAAAGTTAATTAAATATTTAAGAAATAAATTAATTAATAATTAAATTAAAAATATAATAGTAAAATGGAAATTTCAGTAGAAGAGTTGAAATTAAAAATTGAAGTAGTAAAGTCTAAATTGAGGAGATTTAATAATTTTGTCAAAAATTTAGATTTAGATAATCTGTCGCCGGAAGTAATAAACAACTTAACAGTAAGGTTAGATAAAGTTGAGCCATTGTTAGGAGAATATGATGAATTACAAATGCAAATTGAATGGTTAGAAAAGGGAAATAATTATGAATCAGAAAGGGAACAATTTGAAAGCGAGTATTTCGAGTTAGTTGGTCAAATTAAGGCAATGATTCTAGTAAGTAATGTAAATAATAATGAAAACGTGTCGGTAAACTCAGGTCAGTCGTCGGCATCAAGTAATGAATCACCCAAAGTAAAATTACCTCCAGTAAAATTACCAACATTTGACGGAAAGCCAGAAAATTGGTTAGAATTCAAGGAGTTATTTAATGAAATGGTAAATAAGGACAAAGGTTTATCAGATGTTCAGAAATTTTATTATTTGAAAAGCTCATTGGCAGAATCGGTACAAAAAAGGTTAAGGTCAAAAGAAATATCGTCGAAAAATTACGCGGAAGTGTGGAAATGTCTAGAGGAAAGATACGAAAATAAAAGTATGTCGATTTATGATCATATTCACGCTATATTCCAGTTACAAACATTGCAAAAAGAATCCCATGAAGATTTACAAAATTTAATAGATGACGCGATGACTCATTTGCGCGCATTAACAATGTTAGGGGAACAGACGGAAACTTGGGATAGAATGATAATTTATATACTAGCAAATAAATTAGATTCGGTAACAAGACGAGCTTGGGAGGGATATAAGTTTAAGGGTGAATTGCCAGAAATATCTGATATGGAAGAGTTTTTAAAACAAAGATGTCAGTTTCTAAAGAAAATAAAAGTAAGTCAAGTTGTTAATAAACCAAATTCAATTCAAAATAAAGTAGAAGTAAAAAATAAAATATTTAATAAAAAATCATACAGCAATTCGTTAGCAGTAGTAAATGAGGGTAATGATAATAATAATAGAAAAATAATATGTTACTTTTGTAAGGGAGAACACTCTATATTTAAATGTAGCGAATTTTTGAAATTAAATATTATTGAAAGAAATGCGGAAATAAAGAAATTAAAATTGTGTCTAAATTGCTTTAGGCCAACGCATGCATCGTGGCAGTGTAAATTATCAAAATGTCAGAAATGTATGAAGCCGCATAACACGATTATACATGTTGATAACTTAGCGAATATGCGAGGAACAAATGCGACCAATGGTGAAATAGGCGAGCGTACGGCTATTGAACACGTGCACGGGCAAAGCGACCAGCAGACAAAAAACGCGGCCACAGCTGCAAGTGTATCACTTGTTAACGCAAATAAATGCAAGGATGAAATTTCCTATAATAAATGTAGATCTCAAGGGCTTTTATGCACAGCAAAAATTATGATAAAAAATAACGAAAATAAATGGATAACCTGTCGTGCAGTTTTAGATCCTGGATCACAAAGCAATTTAATATCAGAGACACTTTGTAAAAAATTAAATATAAAAGGTTTAGAATCAGAACACTCGTTATTAGGCGTGGGTCAGTATTCTACGGAAATAAAAGATCAAGTCCAAGTTGAAATAAAATCTTGTATAAACAATTATTCGTTAAAATTAAAGTGCTTTGTTTTACCAGTCATTACGACGCAATTACCAATACAGTCATTCAATAAAAATAAATTGAATATACCAGATAAAGTAAAATTAGCAGACCCGGAGTTTAATATATCATCAGAAGTAGAGTTATTACTTAGTACAGGGTTTTCTGGAATGTAATATGTGACGGTAGAATAAAGTTAGGTACAAATTTGCCTACAATTCAGAATACGCAATTTGGCTGGATTATTGGAGGAGATATGTTAATATCGAAAATGGTAATAATAAAAATCGGTGTCGTGTTTAATTACAAATGAAAATAATAATACATTAGAGGATAAATTAATGAAATTCTGGGAGTTAGAGGAAGTAAATAATAAAAACAAACTTTTAAGTCTGGAAGAAAAACTTTGTGAATTAGAATTTGAGAAAATACGGAGAGAATTGACGGGCGATTTGTAGTGAAAATTCCGTTCAAAGAAACAATTAACAAATTAGGAGAATCTTACGAAATAGTATTACGTAGATTTGAACTATTAGAAAAGAGGTTAAATAAAAATGAAGAATTAAAGTCGCAGTATTGTGAATTTATCGCGGAATATAAAAGGTTAAACCACATGACTGAAATATCAAAAGAACATTTGAATTATAGTGATGGGTATTTTATGCCACATCATGCGGTTATAAAAAAGGATAGTCTAACTTGCAAGTGTAGGGTAGTATTTGATTCCTCTTGTAAGACTTCAACCGGGTTATCATTAAATGATGTCCAGCTTGTTGGGCCTACGTTACAACAGAACGTATTCTCAATACTTGTTAGGTTTCGACAATATACTTACGTGATGACTAGTGACGTGTCCAAAATGTATAGGCAAATCTTGATTAATAAAGAACACCATAAGTATCAGAGAATACTATGGCGGGAAAGTCCTAATGATGATTTAAAAATTTATGAATTAAATAGGGTTACGTATGGGAACGCTTCTTCTCCATTTTTGGCAGTAAGATGTTTGTTTCAACTAGCATATGAAAATCAAAATAGATATCCCGAAGCATGTGAAGTAATAAAAAGAGACTTCTACATGGATGATTTGTTGACAGGGACGGACTCGGTAGAACAATTATTAAAATTACAATCAGAAATAACGTCAATTTTAGCCACCGGAGGCTTCGAATTAAGGAAATGGCTTTGCAATAAAGAAGAGTTATTAAATAAATTTAAAATAAATAAAGAATTAGATGTTAGTTTATTACAAATTGGAGAACAAGAAAGTAATAAAACTTTAGGTGTATACTGGAACGCGAATAAGGACGTAATTCAATATAAAATAAATAAAGAAATCAATCAAATTAAATGTACAAAAAGATCTGTATTATCAACTACATCTCAATTATTTGATCCGTTAGGTTTAGTTGCTCCTATAATAATAAACGCAAAATTAATCATGCAAGAATTGTGGAAGGAAAAATTAGGTTGGGATCAGAATTTACCTGAGCGTTTAGAAATTAAGTGGCGACACTTTAAAAATGATTTGGAAGAATTAATTAGCTTAGAAATTCCTAGACAGGTTCTTATCTCAAACAGCAAACGGATAGAACTACATGGGTTCTGCGATGCATCCGAAGCGGCTTATGGGGCATGCATATATGTTCGATGTGTGTTAGTATCTGATAATAAAATAAAATCAAAATTATTATGTGCCAAATCAAGGGTAGCACCAATAAAAAGATAACATTACCCAGACTGGAACTATGTGGTGCACTTTTGTTGGCTAACTTAGCAAAAAGGTAATCGAATCAATTAATTTAAAGTTTGACCAGTGTTATTATTGGACGGATTCTATGATAGCATTGGCGTGGATAAAAGAATCCCCGCATAGATGGAAAACATTTGTGGCTAACAGGGTTAGCGAAATTCAGACCTTAACAGACATAACCCAGTGGTATCATGTAAGCTCACAGGAAAATCCAGCGGATTTAATATCGCGTGGCACCTCCACTGAAATCTTAAATAATTCTGAGTTATGGTGGTTCGGTCCCACTTGGTTTAGTGTTGATAATAGTAATTGGGCAGTTAATGAAATAAATACCAGTAGTGTACAGGTACCTGATGAAAAAACAGTAAGTTTGATTGCTATACCAGAAAATAAAGAGTTAATAAATAATTTGCTGCACAAATATTCTAGCTTAACAAAATTACAAAGAGTTTTTGCATTAGTATTAAGATTTATATCAAATATAAAGGTAAAAAATAAGGATCAACGAAATTTAGGATTTTTATCGCCAATTGAACTTGAAAATTCATTACAAATTTTAATAATGTTTGTACAGAAGGAATCTTTTCCTCAAGAATATCGAGAATTAGAGAAAGGGGGAAGTTTAAATAAAAAGAGTAAATTACTTAGTTTAAATCCATTTATTTCTGATAAATTAATAAGAGTAGGTGGTAGAATTAGACATTGTAACCTAGACTATAATAAAAAATTTCCAATTATATTACCTAAAAATAATACATTAACAATACTTATCTTACGTGCTGAACATGAACGTCTGCTACATTGTGGAGTCCAGGCTCTGTTGTGCTCCATACGCTCCAGGTACTGGCCTCTGTCTGGTAGAAGTTCCTGCAAAAAAATTGTAAATTCTTGTGTAACATGTTTTAAAGCTAAGCCGAGGGAATGTAGTAATTATTTGATGGGTGACTTACCTGAGGTACGTGTAAATGTATCTGCTCCTTTTACCAATGTAGGTGTAGATTACGGGGGTCCGTTTCTAATAAAGGATAGGAAAACACGAGGCGCAAAACTTATGAAGGCATATCTTTGTCTATTTGTATGCATGGCGACACGAGCAGTGCACCTAGAATTAGTGTCAGACTTGACCACGGACTCATTTGTTGCAACCTTAACTCGATTTGTTAGTCTACGAGGCAAAACTATTAACATTTTCTCAGACAATGGACTCAATTTTGTAGGGACAAATAATGAATTAGCTAAGCTATATGACTTTTGAATGATAATAATCAAAAATTTCCAATTCGTTAGTAAATGAACGAATAAATTGGCATTTCATTCCTGCCAGAGCACCCAATTTTGGAGGAATATGGGAAGCCGGAATAAAAAGTACTAAATACCATCTAAAAAGGTTATTAAATAGTCCTCTCAATTTCGAGGAATTTGTGACATTACTTTGCCAAATAGAAGGTATCCTAAATTCCCGACCCCTCTGTCCTCTTAGCCAAGATCCCGATGACCTGACAGCCTTGACACCCGGACACTTTCTGATCGGAAAGGCACTAACTACACTTCCTGAAGTGGATCTTAAGGAAATACCCGAGAATAGACTGTCGAGATGGCAACATGTACAGGCCATGGCACAACACTTCTGGACCAGGTGGAGCAAGGAGTACCTGAACGAACTCCAAACCAGGGTGAAATGGAAGGTGCAGGCAAAGGAAAAACTAAAGGTTGGCGCTTTAGTACTAATAAAAAATGACAATGCTCCGACGCAGTGCTGGAAACTAGGTAGAATCTCCAGGCTTAGACCCGGCAAGGATGGGGTGATACGAGTGGTTGACGTAAAGGTACCAGCTGGGGAGATAACTCGTGCTATTTCTAACATTTGCGTGCTGCCAATAGACTGTTAAGTTGAGAATAGTGACTCAAAATTAATATATAGTAAATTAGGACAAAAAATGACTTAAATAATAATAATAAGTGAATAGTGCTTGTGTTGCAATACTCAGTATTGGCAAGGCGGGCGGTATGTTAGAGCGCATGCGCCAAATATGTGCCGTGGGTGGTTAACGCGCGAACTATTCGCCAACAAAGACAGAGCTCAGCGAGACGCCATTACAACAACGTCTAAACTCAAAGTAACACTATGTAATATTATTGGCTCCATATTTTGTATAATATTAAAGTTAAATAAATATAGTTAGGAAGAACAAGTTTCCAATTATTAAATAAAGCTATACAGTCCACAAAGAAGGAACAATTCGTTTGAAATTGCGTATAGAAACGGCGTCTTTAACCAGTGATATTATTATTAATGAAACTCCCTATAGATATACAGAGTCTTCATAAATGATTACAAGCCACGTGACCAGAACTGTGATTCTCGAAGAGCAACTCGTATGCGAATAGATTTCTTGTCTCTCTCAATTGCCGTAGTGAGGAAAAGGATATTCGCATATGAATTGCTCTGCGATTGATTTCAGAATCTCGGCCCTGATCACGTGGCTTTTAATCATTTATGAAGGCACTGTAGGTACCGAATTTAGATTTCATTGCTGAATATTCAATTCAATACAATTTTAACTAACTGAATATAGTCGACAGTTTTTGTTGATAATTTCGCAGATCTGATTATTTTCACAACTCGAATCACTTGATGAATATAAAGAATTATTCGATTTTACAATTATCATCAAATGGATATTTTTATTTTCATGGGTATTTGATTCGTTTCTTAATTACCTTATAATTACTCTTTGAAATCCACCTGACAGTAGACATTATTAAAAGCTTTTTCTGTTTCTCTCAAACACTAACGATGTATTGACGTACCTAGATAGATTCACACGATGTTCAACTTTGATTTTTGTACGGCTCGTATCGTTACCATGCGAAATATTATTCTTAGTCACTGAAGTTCTTTATAAATTGTTGTATTAAACATGAAATATTTATAATTGTTAACTAGCTTAATATAACTTATGGTTATCATTTTTCGAGGGAGTTTTTAAAAATATTGTTAAAATGCAGTAATAATGCGTGATAAACATAAATTTTGTTTAGAGTGTGTTTTGTTTTAGAGTGTGTAGAGTACGGTGTTAGAGTGTTAGAGTTAAATCAGGTACTAAATTTTTTGACATAGAACACTCTGGAGAAATCCTGCCCGCTAATTTCGGGACACGCTGTATATCATATTTTCACGGAATTTGCCCCACTCACACCCAAATCGACGACTGTGGTATCGCGAAATTGCCCCGATCGCCCCTACACGATTCTGTTAAACAAACAAAATGCCGTGGATCGAGACTGGACTGGAAAAATGTGGAATCGACGAGAAGCATTCGAGTCGTTCGGGAAAATGGATCTAGAGATAGTAGAAAATACCTGGAATATTCGTTTGGTCTATAAAAGAAGAATAAACGGCCGAGTTAGTGAGTCTTGCATTACAGTCTGAATTGAAGTGTTTAGTTGGAGAGATCAAAGTGATTTAGATAGCGATTAATTAAATAAGTGTTTAGTTTAGTTGTAATTAGTGTTCAGTAGTGTACTGAGTAGTTAATAAAGAAAAGTGATTAATTAACGTTTGTTTTTCTGGCAATAGAAAAAGTCGGATTGGGAAATCCGTGACAATATGATATAAAATAAAACACATTGTATTATATTTAAGTTATTAATAATTGAATTTAATATTTAAAACGCAATATTTGCTTATTACTGGTAAGGATTACTAATTAGGTTATTTATTACATTTCGTGGTGAGTGATGCTGACAAATTTTTAGTTTCATTTTAAATTTAATGAAGTCACATTGAATATGTTCTTGGCAACACTATTTAGTAATTTCGGTTCAAGATATATATTTGACCTTGGACCAACATTTTTAATAATTTATAAGTTAACATCTTCGCCTCATCCCATAAGGCCATAAATGTTGTGGGTCTCAACTAAGGAGTGATAAACTGCTTTAAATAATTATGATTTTGAACCGTAGAAGGCAATGCATGTGTTTAAAATTATGTAACGTATAATATATCACTAGTGCTACTAGTGCTACAATAAAAACCCGTCTTTATTAACACTCTTTTGTTAAATAAAACCACGATTTTTAGAAGAATGATTTAGTATTAAAAAATTGCAACGTTTGTTATAATAATAATATAATATAATAATTTATTCACCCAAAAGGTACAGTAAATAAAGAAATAAATATAACTATAACAATTTTTCAAGGAGTGAATACAATTTTTCCAATAAGTGACTGAACACTTGTTTCGGAAACAATAAGAAACATAACTACTGCTTAGAACTATATAAAGCAAACAAGCCATTAATAATTAATGAGATACCTTTTAACCTGAATGTAAATAATACAAACAGAACGTGACAAAACATACACAATCTCTTCTAGAAAACATAAACATTAATAAGACACTCTATACAATAGAAGTTTGTATACCAGAAGTAGATGTGATGGAGCTATTTAAGTTCAAATTTCCAGTTGTGAAATTCGTGTTCCATGGTCTTCTTTGCTATACAGGTTAACCATGATTAAGTACAAAAAATTTAACCACGTGCTCAGGGAGGCCTAAAAGACAATAAAAAAATGATTCCAGAATTTTACCTCGATATTTAAAAAATGGAGCAAGACCCTTTTTTCCTACGGAAAGTCGGCGCCTATGATAAGAATCGACTGAGATGGCTTAGATTCATAGATAATGCTTACATCTGTCAACAATGTCAACTACCATGCGGTCGTCTTTTTGTAGCGTTTCTAAATGTAGAAACGACAAAAATTAACATTTTTGTTAGTAATAATACCTGATCCTGATAGATAGGTAACAGTTAATCCAGTTAGCTCCAGTATTTTGCATTCGTTTTTCATTATTTCGTTATAAACTGGTAAAACTACATATTCGCTCATTACAGCCACTCACTACCGATAAAAGACACTTCCCGTAGGTACAATTAGATAAAATGCCTATTTATTATAACAAAATCGAACGAAAGGAATAGATAATAGACAAGTTTTAATGTAACCGCGGCAGTCTTGTCCCATAATCTAGAAAACCAAACCGGCAAACTATATTGTGGGAAAGTATTTGCACCCAACACAAATGTCTTTATTTAATAACTATAAAACGTTTAAAAATTAAAAGAGACACTAAAAACTGAAGAAGAACACAAAATTACAACGTAAACACAGGAATTGAATTATGACATGACAGCGATACCGACTGAGCGACTGTTATTCTTCAAGGAATTCTCAACATAGTCGTGTGCTGTAGAATATTTCCAGCCCCCAAGACGCTTTAACATCTGCACCGCCATCAACCACAATGGCGGTTTAGGTCCTTCTAAAACAATGTCTATAGTGTATTTTGTCTCTGGAATACAAGAAACTGCCTATGAGTGGCACTAGGAGGACGAAATTTAGCATACTTGGGCGTCTTATTTGACTCGAAACTCACATTTTATAAACATATCAATGATATTATTTAACCTGCTTTAAAGTCAGTTGTCCTCCAACAAAACAACTTTAAAATGTCTTTATAACTCGTACGTAAGATCTAAACTGGAATATTGTTTATTAGTGTGGTATCCACGTTATGATTATCTGAAGCGTTGTTTAGAAAGTATCCAGGGAAAAATTTTAAAATTGATTCCACTTAAAACAGACTACTTTTATCCAGAAAAAGGTTATGACCATGCTACTTTACTTATAGTTGAAACTGTTGGCCTGATATTTATTAGCAATAATATTTAATGTTTAGGTTTATTTATAGGTATAGTCGCGACAAGAATTCAGGCGACTTTCGTCATACAAACAAATGAATAATTTATTATACAGGGTGTCTCGCTTAAAAGTGGAACAAGCCTGTAACATGCCTACCGTTCGACCGATTTCAATAAACTTTTTTTTGTTGGATACATCTTCAAAAAGTCTACCTTGGACATACCAGGTGTTCTCTAAAATTCGAAACCGTGGCCGACTACGATACAATTTATGTGGCCTAAAATCGGAAAATCATATTAGGGATTATTTGATTCAAAAAATTCCCACGAATTCTTGATCAGAACCCCATAAAACTGTACCAACCAAATTTTCGTTGCCACATTATACAGGCTGCTCAGGATAACTTGGGTGTGTTACAGGCATGTTACAGGCTTGTTCCACTTTTAAGCGAGACACCCTGTATGTATTTTCATCAAAATATTTAAGAAACTGCAACTGAGAGTAATAAAACTATATGCTATGCTAAATGTTTGCATTATACAAGGTGATTGCGGAGAACTCCCAATATCCGAAAGGAGTGTTAACTAATAAACATATGGCTGAATATCGACGGTTAGGTACTGAGATAGCAATGAAAATATTTTTATTCCCATTTTTGCGAAACCTGTTATTTAATATTTTATTTTGAGTAGGTCATGCATTCTAAACCAAACTCTCATTAGTCATTACAAATTGTCACATTTATTTTTACATGTGCGTTCATTTAGTCGGTGTTGTAGGTACACATATAATTTCATAATGTCTGCGATATTTAGTAATCGAGAATATGCTGATATTATTTTTATTTATGGGTATTGCAACGGTAGCGCTAATCGTGCAGTTGCTGAATATCGACGTCACTTCCCGAACAGAAGAGAGATATAAATGTATTCCTCCCAATCACCCAGTATATTGCACTAAATTACAGAAAAATATTGGTTTTAATGCGACCAAATATCGAAAATTATGTTGACAATGAAAACAATTGCGTAATATCAGCCGTGACGTAAGAGGTCTAAATTATTGCCGTGACTATATATTTTTTATTTCATATTGTTGAGAGATGTCAGATACTATATATGTTAAGGAATTCACTTTTGTTTTGTAAACAATTTGTCCTATAATAGTATATTATTCAACGAGCGTATAATGATGGGTATTATTCACGAGGTGAAGTTTACGGCCACGAGCCGTGGGCGAGTGGCCTAAATCACCGAGTGGATAATGGCCATTATACGGGAGTAGAATACTATACTTTATCCATGACTACTAAATATTTTTGTTGGAAAAGTTATTTTCATTTTCAATATCCATTTTTAGTTCGGTTTTTAACACAATTTAACACAAAATATCAAAACACTGAGAAATCTATGCACACAAACAATAATGTTGACAGGTTTGAGTCAAATTTGTTTTGTTTTAAAAGCTACTTAGATTTATGAAATGTTTCGAAAAACATGGTATGTTAAGAAACAGATATACGACACGCACGAACGAAGTCGCTGATGGCTCAGTGTCGATGCTCCTCCTCTTCCAACCGCGGGTCCCGGGTTTGAATCTGGTCTAGGAAAATTCACTTTTAAATTTTTTTATATGTTCAGCACTCAATTGAAAATATTTAGTAGTTTACACGATAAAATTTTAAAAACCGATTGTTTGTAGCAGAACAATATAATATTATAGCTAAATCAAGGAAGCATCTGACAGTAGTGATTAATGACTCATTAATCACTGCCGTGATTAGTGGATATTAATAAGGTCGAGGAAGCAGATGTATAATGGGTATATTATACAATAGTCGTGGATAAATGGTTTTTATCTGTTGGACGATAAATATTATTATTATTATTTACAACAATTATATTGTAAACAACTATTTCCTAGGATAGAGACTCCAGTCTGGGAATGCAAGTCCTCCAAACTCTGCTCACCCACAAAGACATCGTGGTGTCTGTGACGGACGGCGACAAAAGGCAGCCGCTGCTGTGGGCCGCTAGCGCCGGCTCCTCCAAAGCGGTGCTCGCTCTGGTACGAGCTGGAGCAGCTGTAGAGGCGGCTGATAAGGATGGACTGACGGCGATGCATTGCGCTGCCTCCAGGGGACACACGGACTGTCTGGATACGCTGTTGACGCTGTGTGGAGCATCTCCAGATGTAATCGACAGCAACGGGTGTACTGCTCTGCACTATGCCGTCACTCTAGGTAAATGCCGTTTATTTAAAAAGAAATTAGATTATGGGTTGTAACATGGTACTTTTTTAGTTTTTAGTTAATAACTTGAAATACAATACTATTAGTATAGTTTCAATGTCCCACTACTATGCAGTAATTATTTTATTTAATAGAATAATGAATATATGAATTTTACTCTTCAGAGAAAATATTACTATTAAAATTCAAATATTTCAAGTTACCAGCTTGGAAATTATATCTCGGACCTGAAACTGAATATATTTCGTAATTTGTTACACGGTAAAAACAGATTTGTTAATTTAATAAATTTTTTTTTGTCAATATTTTTTTATTACTTTAACACATGTTTCGCTCGACTAATTTATATATTGGTCTAAGAAATAGTCAGATTAGAAGCAACAAAATAATATACTTGCAATTTTCTTAAATTTAACATAAATTAGGCATGAAACAAGTAAATATTTTGTCAATGTAAAACGCAGAAAATGTTAAATAAATTTAAAATTGACAGTTTAATTCGTTTCATTTAAGTTTAACTTTGCTTGAAGCAAAAGAGTCAGATTAACTTTCAATTAAATATATTTTTTAAATTATCTTTTGGCTTTTTGTTAATTCAACCATATTAGTTGATTAATGTTTTTAAATCATGTAAATGGAATTACAAAATATTGTCCATTATTGCATGTCTTCTTGTTTACGCGTGGTTTGTATGTTTGTAACCCTAGAAAACACAAGAGTTTTGGTAGATCTCAGACCTGAGTGATAAGTGATAGCAAAAGTAATATTTGTGATGTGAAAACAGGTAAGACAATAATAATTTGTATGTATTTATTCATATTATATTATCTAGGTATATAAGGGCACATAATTTCGTGTATCCAATATGGCGTGATTTTTTCTATTAATAGTTACTGTATAACCTGGTTTGAAAACAATGGCATACGCTTCAATAATCAAAGCATTTTAATTTATGATATTTCCGATAATTTTCCACAGTTTTGTAAAATTGATTATGCAGTAGTGTCTGATGATAAAATATTTTTTCTAACGACAATTTTGCACACAAGAAGTTTTAATTTACATTTAAGAAGCTGTGAAGTTAAATATTTTAAAAAGTAACCTGAAAGTGTTTGATTTTGTTTTATATAAAAATAATTCTCCTATATACTGCACCAAGTGGTGAAAAATATGTTTCAATTTTTAAATTGTAAATGTTCTGTGAAATAGATTTTTTTGTTAGTTTTAGTTATTCCACCAATACTATGCTATATTTGGTATGAAAATAAATTCTAATCTTTAATTTCATAACTTTATTTTCATCAGCCTAGAATCTAGAGTTTTACCCGATCCCCACACGATCTCTAAGTTCAGATTTCTTTGATATCTACAGACTACTTTGGTTTTTCAATACACACGTAAATTAGTGTCATAATATTTTATCCAACTATTTTGTATTTTGTAATAATTTTCTTTCCAAATCACTATTTAATTTTACAAAAAAAAATTGTTTTGATTATATAGATTATAAATAATAATGATCGATCTTATCATATACAGAAAATTGTATGGTATATACAGATTGTCCGAAAAGGTCATATAATGTTAATTGTTCAAATTTTATTATTATGGGAACGACTTAAAAGTTGTAATTGAAATTTATTTTTCAACATAATATTTCCGGACACCTTATAAATAAATATATAAAATTTGAAAAATGCCTAAAGAAAATACTAAGGTAAGTATAAAAAAAATATATTAATGTACAATATGTTTGTTAAAATAATTACATAATTTCATAGCAACAAATCCAAAAAATTCCAATCAAGTAATTATTCTCTCGGTTTTATATTAATTTTGTTTTAATTTTACAGCAAAATTGTTATTTTAAACTTAGCTTTAAATTCTTTTAAATAAAAATAAACACATTTAGAAACAAATAATTTACTATTTTAACAATTTTTTTTTAAACCTAAACTTTTATATTAATTAATTTAACAACAACAAATAATCATTGAAATAAATATTATTTATAATCAACAAAATAATACTGCTAAATTGATAATACATTTAGTTAATCAAATAAAGATTCAATTAATTAAATTACATGCATGTGTTTATACAACAAAATATACTATTGAATTGGTAATATATTTAGTAAATTAATTAAAGATTCAATAAATCTAATCACGTGTGTGTGTTCATATGACAAAATATACTGTTGAATTGATATCATATTTAATTAGTCAAACAAAATATTTTGTTAATTTATAAAATAAGAATATGAAGTTAATCACAAATTTAATTCAGTCAATAAGTAATGTATTCAATTAAATCACATACATATATCAGTACAACAAAATATTTTGCTATTTAAAATAATAATAGCATTGTATTAAATAAATATATTGGTCAATAATCAAAGGAAATATTTATTTCAATTAACTACAAATTTAATTGTGGATATATGACACTTTCTTTTATTTAATTTAAACAATATTTTGTTAAATTGAACAATGTTTTCTCTGCGTGTATACTTTGAGCAAAATTGACACAATTTAGAAAATTGCATAAAGTTTTATATAGACATTGTACAGTCAAAAATTCAAATAAATATATACAATCCAATAATATAACAAGTTACTGGTTGTGAAATGTAAAAAACAAATATAAATCCTACAAAAAAAATAAATGGTATTTTTAAGCCCGCCAAATAATTTTTTTAATTCGGATTATTGTAGATTTATTTATTTACCAATAAAAAAAATGTTCTTGATGGCAGAAAATTTAAATCAAATCAAAAATAAAGTTGACAATTGGATTTCTCTATTCAAACAGTATACCTTTGTATTGAAACTTTTTCCTAAAACGATCCATTTCAGAAATATTAATTTTTTTATTTTGTATTACTTTATACTTTATATAACACCAGCGCATTCGCCAGAACATCGAATTTTTGTGAATTTTGAACATAACTTAATACTAGCTAATTTAGATAAACCAAATCATAATTCACACATTCCACTCTGTCTGCGCATCGTTTTTAGACACCCTGGACTATTCCTCAGTTGTGTATGGTAAACTTCACATATGCACAGACGTATCTGAAAATTGCGCAGTTTTGATCTAATTCAAAATGCGTGAAAATCATGAATCGACGCACAGCTTTTAAGTGTGAAAATAACTCTTACAATAGTAACTTTAGTTTCTGTAGAAAGTTAAATATATAATACAACATGCAGAGGGATTATAACATGTGTAGCCAATATTATACGATGCAACTAAAGGTCAAATCAGATTGTTTGAACCTAATTTACCTAGATACCAAAATGTACCACTAAGTTACAGCCCTTTAAAGTTGAAATAAAAAAATAAAAGATCCCTAAATATCAAGACTTTCTTAGTCAGACAAGTAAAGTAAAAATACAAGTTTTTCCCAAACATCACAAGATATTTCTTTTAAATTTGTATGCTTGTGATTTATTAATCGTGCAAAATTCAACAATGAGATGCGTGATATGATTTGTGTTTTTGCTCAGGCTAATTTTAATGCACATGCGGCGGTACGAAGATATGTACAATTGTACCCAATTCGAACACCAAAAAAACCAACACTACCACTTTTCAGAGGCATGCTATCAAAACTTCCTCAATTATTGACAAACAGAATAAAATTGAAACCTTGAACACCCTGTATTTCTTAAACCAGCGACATTCATATAAGGCATGATGAGCTCAAATATAATATTTTGGTGTCTAGTATCTCCAGTTTAGTGTTGGTCCATTTTTTCTCTAATTATATGTATATACCAATGACACTTATCTAGTATGAGTGGCAATTATATATTTCATGCGTATTTTTCCCTGCTAGACACGAATCTGGTGAGAAGAAGAAAATCCATCTATAGAACATACAGAAATAAAACCGATTGCTCCTTAACTCCGTAACCAGAGCATAGAAGTCTCTATACCCGCATAGACTTTGGAAAACAGAAAGTTTACATAGCAGCAATCCAAAATCACAAATCCTGAGATGTACAAGCTTCTAGAATTTCATAAATCCCAAAATCTTATAGGGGTGTGGAAGCCTACTGATAGAGACTGAAAAGGGACACAGGAAAAGAGTGAAAAAAACGACACAGAAATCCCTTAGAGGAATCATTTGAACACCAACTTATGGGTAAACAAAAACCAATAAGAAACTTATACTTTCTAATAGAAATTATGTATTTGAACCTTCAGGACTTTGGACTTTATAACACCTCTTTCTCATTCTGCTTCCTCAAAAAGAAGCATTAATCCACATACGCGATTTGGAATCTAACTCTGGATGTGGTGTTAGATTTTGTACTCTCCAAAAGCTATGTGGTTAAAGTGGATTATGGTGTATGACGTTTTGGATTTATAGAGTTTCAGAAGCCTGAACACCTCGAGTTTTGTCGTTTCAGTTCATTACTATACAAGGTGTCCCCGATTTTTCATCTTAACTTTGGAATGCCATGTATAGGAAAAATCGATATTATTGTTTCACGTACTATCCTTTCCTAACGTTAAGAATGAAAACGCGGGGACGCCCTGTATAAACATTCTGCTTTTTAAAAGCTATATTACAGATGCTTCCATGCTCTAGCTATGGGGTTATAGGTTTGTGAGGTTATGGAGCCATTGGAGTTTTAGGTTTATGAGATTTCAAAAGCATGCTCACTTTGAGTTTTGTAAACTTTCTGGCTTTCAAAAGCCATGTGCTTATAGAGACATAGATATAGTTATGTGTTTTTTTTTCTAGGTTTAATTGTAGTTTTCTTTTCTAGAATCTAAATGTCTGATGAAATGAATTTTAAAGCTATATCTAATTTCGCCCTGAATATCCGAGTGGAAGAATGATTTTAATTTTATGGATTTTCTCTTAGTTGCACTCTAGCTCATTCCACTTATTCTACTTTTTTATTTTATGGGTCTGTGATATTATTTATTACATAATACATTGCTACTACCAAAGGGCGAAATGAGAAAATATCATTATTGATTTATCCAGTATTTTTACTGTGCTTGTAATTATCCAACATTTTAACAGGCCACGCGGACGCCACGGCCCTTCTGCTGGCTCACGGGGCCGACCCCAACCGCCAGGATAGGAAAGGAAGAAGCCCCGCACACTGTGGCTGTGCCAAAGGTCAATTCGAGACCGTGAAACTCATCGGGGCCCACCGGGCCAAATTGTGGCTTAAAAACGCCAGGGGAGACCTACCCCTGCACGAGGCGGCGGCGTCTGGCCGAAGGGACCTAGTGAAGTGGCTGTTGGACATGAGACCCAGCCAAGTAAACGCAAGGAACAACGATGGGAGATGTCCACTGCATATGGCAGCGTTAAATGACAATGCTGACATGTGTAAGGTGAGTGTGTAGAATAGGTACTAAGTGTAATAGGTGGGTTCAGACATACGAGAAAAAATTAATTTTATGTAACGGCTGTAATTACCAAACCAAGTTCTTCCTGTAGGAAGATCCACAAAATGGCTTCTAATAGGTCTCACGTCACAAGCCTACTATACAAGCTTCACCTTGATTAAATATAATTAACTAACTATTAATTTAGCTTGTTTATTAAAATTTAATAGTACATATAATGCAGGAAGGATATCACAAAGCCGACTCGCATAATTTATCAGAAGTAAATACAAATGGTATTTGATTTTTCAGCGATCAATTAAAACTAAAGAAATTCTTTAAAATGGGCGCCATTGTCTCTGAAACATAAATTTACTCTAATAAATACACTGTTTTTGTTGTTAAAATTAAAAAAAAAAAACTAAGGTTTCCAAGAAAAAAATGCATTAATTAAAACAAGATTTTAATAGTGTTTATTAGAAGAAATCAAAAAGTATATACCTAGTAGACTTTGTCTTTAAAATATGAGAGTTGATAATAAAACTATACAATAAAATTAAAACCAAAAAAATTTTTCAAAATTGCCACCATTTTCTCTGAAACACAAATTTACTCTAAAAAAGTATGATCGTTTCTTATAACGTTACATTTATTCATAATACGATTCCACAAATCTTTTTGGAATTCAATTGGCGAGGAGTAACAAAATCCTTTAATGTTCCCCAAATAAAATAAACATTGGTTGAGGTCTGGTGATCGTGGTGGCCAATTTTGAGGGCAATTATTTTCTCATCGTAACCATTTATTTGGCAACTTAGAATTCAAAAAGTGTAACAGTAGCACAAAAATGAGGCGGTGCCCCATCATGCTCTTACCAACACTCTAGTCTAAGTTGCAAGGGTAAATCTTCGATTACATGCGGGAGAGCATTTTGCAGAAATTCCAAATAAGTTGTTGTGAACATTTGTAATTCCTCTAGAAGTCAAACAAGCATCATGAGCTACTGCCACGATATTTAGAATTATATGTGGCTCTCACCGCGAAGAACTGGCAAATATGATTATTCACGATATAGAAAACAAAGGGAATGTATTATTACCATACCAAACAGAAAAACCAATATTTCAATAAAATTTGTAGTGAACAACAAAGAAACAATTAAATATGTCGATCCCAACAAACAATTAAAGTTAAAATTACGTTAACTTGACCTCTGAATTGGTCAAAAACTTTTCATGACAAATTCCGTATAAGAAAAGTTTACCTATATTCGTTGGCCTTTTTCCTTATGTGGGGAAAAAACTAAGGTAATATGGAAGTTAATAATTGGTCGGCAAGAATTTTATTCTAATAAAATAATTGGACTTAAAGAAATACAGCCTAATTTTATGTTAAAATATAAGACATTATTACCAAAATATACTCTAATTATGCCCTTTATATGACTTACAATGCCCGAGAGAGACAACATTATATGTTTGATTATATACATTCTAATAGCGAACAGGGATAGGAAGAGAAAGAAAGACTATAAGTCAGGCTACTAAGCTACAAGTAGAGTAGGAGTTAGTATATTTATAGATATTTAGATTTTAATATAATAAAGTCTGTATTTTTGATTTCCACTCATCAAATTGTACAACCCAGGAAATTTCTTGTATAATGCCATGACCAAACTTTCAAAAAAATAACGCGCCTTATAAATATCGATAAATATACATTTTCACTATTATTTTTAATAATCTTTTGTCATAAATGTATTAACTAATATTATCTGTATTAACATATTTTTAATGGGTAATCAATTAGAAATAATGAACAAAACATTTAGTGTTTATTACAACATGGCCGCTCAAATAAAATCAACTTTTATCAAGTTTTAACCTGTAGGGCAGATTGCCTATGCCAATGTTGACGTCACAGGAAAATATTAACTTTGTGGTTGAAATTTCCTCCAAATAAAGATGTTTTATGGTAATTTATTACACATTAAATTTTTACTAGGTATCGACATATAAAATTCTGCTCTTGGATTTATTTGTGATTGAAAATTCAAATTAAAGCCAATAATATTATGTATGCGTAATAACAAAAAAATATATATTTTCGAACGGAATTCAATTCAAATTTCAATTCACGTGCACTGCTGAATTCATCTGACACGATAACAGTCACAGGAATACTTATATATGAAGTGTTTATCGATATATTATCATTAGATTGATTTACATAATATGCAGTGTTGGCTTAAATTCGTTTTTTACAACTCTGTAATATTGTGTAGGGCTTGGTTTTCACTGCAGATCGCCAAAACACAAAACAATTTCTACGCGCTATTACATGAAGATCTGTCGGAATACATATAACAAGAAGCTTGTTCCCTAAAAGAGCTTTATAAGACACACTTACGTCGAAGTATTATTAACAAGTAAATTTGCACCATAATATAGAACAATATATCTATTAGGTTAATTTAAATGGTCAAATATTCTTTAGAAGTTATCAACAAAATTGAAAATAGGTTTATATTGTATTAAAAATAGAGCTTAACCAATTGAAGGATTTAATAGGGCAAAATAACTTGTTATTACGTTATTTTTAACTACTAATTGAAGATAAAATAAGTTTTACAATTTCGTAATAAATATGTAAATATTTACCTATTGTAATAATAAAAAATTCCTTGGATATTGAAGACAGATGCGAAATTAAGTAAATTATAACTTCGTCTTACACGTTATTGGATTGTTAGCATTTGAAAACATAGAATAGGTAAACAATATGTAATTTTGAACTATATAAATTGACATATATTTCATTTTACTTGGAAGTCATTATATTACTCTTAGTTAACAAATTTTTGACTAAAATTTTGGTGTTATAAGATTTTGTAACATTGAAGACTATTTTTATGGAGGAAAGTGGTAAGTCTTGATCAATTTAGGATTATTTTTCTTGTGTATTAGTCTATTAGGCTTAAATGTTAGTTGGGATATATATCGAGACTATGCTATTTTCGTCCTAGGGACACCCACAATCGGTTCTTATTCTATAAAAGGGGTAAATGTACTAAGCAATGTGTGGGTATCAACAGCTTCGGGAAAATGCTATCTAATACATTAAGGATTGTTTGGGTAACAAAAAAGAAATAGCCCACAGGATTCTGAAAGCATCACAACTTCAAAATTAACAATAATAATATCTACTAATTATACAAATGCCTATATCCTACTTATTGCGTAAATAAATATTGCCGAACATTTTATTCTATTGAGAAAAATTACCTTCACTGGGAAGTATATCACAAATTTCAAGTTTACACTATATTTTAAGGAATTCCCGTGTCTGAATTAAAACCCTAAACTTGACCTCTCTAGATTTCCTTTGTATACCAACTTTTTCGTAAACTTGACATTGACGGTATAATGTTAGAAATTATTATTCAGACTCAGTGCCTGTTATATTAACTACTCTTGACGGAATCTGACGTAACTCCACCTAAAACTAAAAATACCGGGCCTTTGTTTAATTGCTCTTTAATATTAATTAGGCTACAATCTTGAAATACGAACTACGTATGAAGGTAGGTAACTACATACATCATCGTCCATTAAGTAAGGGAGAAACGGCGAAAGTAATAAAACTGCGTCGTTAATGCTGCATATATTATTTCAGAATTAATTTATAAATGTCCTCAAGAGGGATATACTTGTGTGGAAAATATTTGTAGCACATGCGTGGGTTGCAGCAATAAGAGATATATTCATATTTCAGTTTTTCAGTTCTTCAAAACGTTTTTTGCGACCGGTACGTTTTAGGAGGCTTTATCGTTTATAATTGTTTTAATAACATTTTAGGTTTGTCAAACTAAGCGGCTGAAATAAATAACATTGCAAGTTTGCCATAAATCAATGAATTTTGGCATGGTTTCCAATATCTAAGTATTTCTTTCTGCAGTGTAATCTGATTGTTTATTTTTAGGTAATAGGGTGTTACAAATTGATGTAAAAATATTGTAGTGAACATTAAAAGTTCTTCTATTCTCGTGGGTGTAATATTTCAATATAGGAGGAACAGAGCAAATGAAGAAAACGTGTTTCTCTGCTTTTATTGCGAGGGTGCGTAGAAAATACAAATCGGGAAAGCAAAGATTACATATACTCAAACAATTAATAATTAAGGTATGTTTTTCAATATTTCGATTTTGATGAAACTAATAATTAGTGACAAACTTATGTAAAGAAAATCATATTCACACAGGGTGTTTCACACTTAACGCTTTAGGGCCTAAGGTTATAGTAATACGTAAATAGAAATTACATTTTTTACATGAAACTTTTCAAAACAATTTTAGTATCTTTTATGTATATAAGATTTATATTATATATTTATTATTATTTTGTTAAAAATTAAATGAAATAATTTCTAAGATGGCTGTATCGTCTTGTTATATTACCTGTACAGGGCATTCAGAGGGCTATATTTTAAGTATAGCTTTCTTGGAAAAAAATAATTTGAATTAATACAACTTACCGTAGTACAATTTTTCTTTATTAAGAAGTTATATTTTTTATTTATTTTTTAAGATAATTTTCTTATTAGTTAGGTAGTTGTACTAAAATTTTGAAAACGAAGGTGTGAAATAATCACGAATATCTAATTGATTTTTCAAGAAAATTTACAAGACGTTATGAGCGCCTACATTTAGGTACTATGATACATAGTCATTTTCCGGGTTGTTGTGCTGTGACCTCGGTAACTGGTAGCTACCAGAAACAGAGTTAAAATGCACATCCCTAGCATTAGCCGGCATTCTTTTACCTGCCCTGGTTGTTCTCGTGCTAGGGTCTGTGGGGACAGACCCGCTATCGTTGTCTCTGGGCCCGTCCATATATTGATTTCGGTTCCTATTGTTGGTATTACGAATGCTACGGTCGGAACCGTTTCTCGGATAATGATGGTCCTCCTAGGCGTTCCGTAGCCGCCGCTGTAACTGGTTGCATCCCATGCTTCAAAACGCTTCGCCGCTCTTCACTGTCCGCATCCTCAGTGATGACTCTGCAAAAGCTTCCTCCTCCTCCAGTCGCGGCAAAGCGAAACACTTTTAATCCTTAGATTAAAAAGTGTTAATCAAGATTTAATTTATAACAGTTTATTCAGAAATATTTACAATAATTTTTGTTTTTCCACATCCACATCCACATTTGTGAAATCAGAAATAACAATATTTTCTTTATTCAAAAGTGAGTTTTCAATGTAGTCTTCTTTCACAGGAATCGATCTTTTAAGACAAGTGAGGTCACACCGTCATCAACTAAAAGGGTAGCACTGCACTCTTTCCAGTTGTCAGCCACAAAAATGTTGCCACTTGTTGCGAGACGGCACTGATTTTACGAATACCGATCATTCGATGATACTATCATATCTGAGAAATACTCCACATTCTACCAATCCCAGTGGACGTAAAACGACATATTTTCGATAAAAACTTAAATAATTTTGCTATATTAATTTAAGAAAAAAATTGACGTATGTTAAAGTGCGCGGTGGTATCCACAACTTCTTGGCTCCTTAAACTATCTATGAGGTAAAATATATTTTCAAAATTAAAAACTTGTGAATGATAATTTTGCTGCTGTTGGGTTGTACACATAACCATAAATCGACGTTTAGCTAATTTGATAAAAAATTGATTTCAGCGAGCTAATAAGCATGTTTCTAAGTAGTGGCGAAAATTATTCCATATACGTGATATTACTCAAAGTCTCTGTTTCATTTTATCTGCTGCTGCAAACATACGCTATTGAACATTTTCGTACATTCAGACAATATCTGCTGATTCTTGATTTGAATAAGGCGTTTTTAAATAAAACGACGTAAATCGATCAATAGTCAAAGAGACTCCTTTGGATCTAACTAAACTGTTGAAAGAGGGCAATGTAGAATCTGACTAGATTTTGCGTGTATTCCCCATTGCCCATTTGAAGAAACGCACTTATTTCAGAAACACTGTATACAATTTGAAATTAAATTTAATACAAGTAATAATTCATCATTTGTAACGATTCTGATTACAAATTTATTAAAGCTCTTGCCCATGCATGTACGTATATCGCTTTCGACTACAAGTGTCAATCACCGTTAAGTGTAGAAATGTAAAGCTTTGTTCTATTCCTAATTCCATTTGAATATTTAATAAATCGCTCTATACTTCATGTCAGGATTTCAAGGACGATCCCCGTGAAATCTTGACCTTTTCCCGAAATACATTAACACACGGTGGAAAAAATGAAGGCTATTCTTGTCGTCAATTCAACTGCCAAGGTTAGCGTTTACGTGCAAAAGAAAATTACTTTTTTAAACAATCCACGGATGATTTAAAAAGGTGTGCGAACAATATACATTATTTAAAGTAGGTATTTTATGGTTATTCGGAACATTTCTTTTGCATCACGCGAAAGTTGCATTGATTCTATTGTTGGTATTCATGACTGACCAGAGCTCGCGTATTTGAATTGGAAATAACGCATTTCTAACTGATATAAAAATGTCCATGTCCAATTTATGTGCAATTCGTTTATTAACATTATACATTTTCAAAATAGGGTGCTAGACTTAGTATGAATTACTTGAACTCTATAGTTGCCAGAGTTGATGCTGTTCTTCATATAGATCGTTACCACCCTGCTCTTGCTATAAAAACTACGGTCCTATCCAATCGACGCAAATTTTCTGGGGAAGTGGACACCCAATACAATTTCAGGAAGGCAAATTTTGTAACATTGTATGATGAAATTTTTAACACCGATAGGACTTTTCTTAACAGGTGAGCCTGTCCAAATATGGCAGTGGAAGCTTTTAATAACAAATTGTATGATATTTTTGATTGCCACATCCCTCATAAGAAGTCTGGTTCACGTGCATACCCTCCCTGATTTAATGGTGAAATTATATTTAAAATAAAATAGAAGAGGCGGTCAGATAAGATGTACCAAGAAAACTGTGATATTAACTTTTTACACAAATACAAAAACTTGCGATCTGAAATTAAACAGGACATAGACGTATCTTACAAACTATATATCTGATCTCTCGAATATGATCTAAAGAACAACCCCAAGAAATTCTGGTCTTTTCTAAAAGCGAAAATGAATGTTTCGACCATCGATGCTTACGTACAATAATAAAGATTTAGACGATCGGCAAGAGATTGTTGACAATTTTGCCAGTTTTTTTTGTAGAATCCTTCACTCGTCCAAACGATTAGGATGAACATTTAATCACATGTTTATCCTAATTCTTGTAGCAATTTGATCAGTATTGTCACGGATTTCACAATCAGTCTTTTTCTTACTTCCAGAAAAACAATCCGTTAATTAATTACTTCTTTATTAACTACTGAACACTACTAATTACAGGTCAACTAAACACTTATTTAATTAATCGCTATCTAAATCACTTTGATATCTCCAACTAAACACTTTAATTCAGACTGTAATACAAGACTTACAAGACTTATACAAGACTAACTAACTCGGCCGTTCATTCTTCTTTTATAGACCCAACGAATATTCCAGATATATTCCAGTATCTCTAGATCCCTTTTCTCGTACGACTGGAACGCTTCTCGTCGATTCCCGATTATTCCAGGCCGATCTCGATCACGGCATGTTGTTTGTTTACCAGAATGGCGTAGGGGCGATCGGGGCAATCTTAGGCAATTCGCGGTGCCACAGTCGTCGGTTTGGGAGTGAGTGGGGCAAATTCCGTGACACTGCCCTCCTTAGGACCGATCGTCCCGATCGGCTACACCTCTATACGGGGACAGACGCTCCAGATGGACGACCTTCATCTTACTCCTGGGAGTCCTCTGTATCCGGTAGACGACATCATTGATTCTTTTAATGACGGTGTAGGGGCCCTCCCAACGGTTCTGTAGTTTAGGCGATTTTCCTTTCTTCCGCGTGGGGTTGTACAGCCACACCAGGTCGCCTTGTTGGAATCCGACTGTATTGGCCCGGACGTCGTATCGAGTCTTCATGCGATCGCTCTCTAATCGCATTCGAGATCTGACTTGATCATGTACGGCTGCTAGTCTTCGTTCTAGGTCATGGGTATAAGTGTCTGGCTCTGTGGGCTGTTCCGCAGGACGACCAAATACCAAATCTGCTGGAAGGCGAAGCTCTCTTCCAAAGATGATCCTTGCGGAGTCTTCCCAGTCGTTTCATGGACAGCTGAGCGGTAAGCTAACAGGAAGAGTGGAATGAGCTTGTCCCAGTCTGTCTGGTTCTCGTTCACAAACATCCTCAGATTGGTTTCTAGTGTGGCGTTGAAGCGTTCCACCATACCATCTGACTGGGGATGCAGTGGGGTGGTCCTGGTTTTTCGGATTCCCATAAGCTCGCAGACCTTTCGGAACACACCTGATTCGAAATTTCTGCCCTGATCTGAATGTAGTTCCATGGGCACACCAAATCTGCAGAACAGGTTGTTGACTAGCGCTTCTGCTACGGTTGTGGTCTCTTGATTGGGAACGGGTATACTTCCGGCCATTTGCTGAAGTAGTCCATGGCCACTAGTAGATATCGGTTCCCACTTTGGGTTTTCGGAAAGGGGCCAGCGATATCAATGGCAATCCTCTCAAACGGTGCTCCTACGATGTACTGGCGCATTTTGCCTCTGGAACGGGTCTTCGGTCCCTTGCTGGCTGCACATACGTCACATTTTCGGCACCAATCTTCTACATCCGTCCTACAGCTCAACCAGTAGAAACGCTCCTAATCTTCTGTAGAGTCCTATTGATACCGAAATGTCCACCCCCAGTACCTCCATGTACTTCCTGCAGCACTTCCTTGACCCGGGTCCTCGGGAGTAGTACTTGTTTCTTGACCTCCGTTCCGTCATTGTTCTCCCATGCTCTTTTCAGGACACCGTCTTCCAACACCAAGGAATTCCATTGAGCCCAATAGCTCTTTAATGTTGGGCTTTTACTGCTGACTTCAGCCCATGAGGGTCGGTTGTTGGCTTCTTTCCAGTCTAATAAGGGCTTGATGTCACAGTCAGCTTGCTGGTCTTCCCGAATCGCCGCTGAACTCCATCTGTCTTCAGGTTGGGCTGCTACCACCTTACAAGGAACTGATGAGATGTCCTCTTTCTTTTCAAGACTACTACAGTGTTTGCAGTTGACAGGACAGGGTCTCCTAGAAAGGGCATCTGCATTTCCATGTTTCCTGCCGGCTCGATGTTCAACAACAAAGTGATATTCTTGCAGCCGTTCCAGCCACCTGGCCATCTGTCCTTCCGGGTTCTTAAACTGCAACAGCCATTTAAGGGAAGCGTGATCCGTTCTTAGAAGGAATTCTTGGCCATACAGGTATTTATGAAAGTGTTCTAGGCTCTTGACGATGGCAAGTAATTCTTTCCGAGTCACACAATAGTTCTTTTCGGCTTTTGACAGGACTTTGCTGAAGTAGCCCACTACTCGCTCTTGGCCATCTTGTATTTGGGAAAGGACTCCGCCAATTCCAATGTTGCTTGCGTCCGTGTCCACTATAAATGGTTGTCCAGGTATTGGGTATGTCAAAATCGGGGTAGTACAGAGAGCCTCTTTCAGTGTATCAAAGGCTTGCTGGCATCTCGGAGTCCATTCGAACGGGATGTTGTCTTCTGTCAGTTTATGGAGAGGCTTGGCAATGTCCGAGAATCCTTGGACGAATCGTCGGTAGTATGTGCATAGGCCAAGAAAACTTCGAACTTGATGTTTGTCTTTAGGAACCGGCCAGTTCTTTATGCACTCTGTCTTCCGGGTCTGTTTTCACACCGTTTGGAGTAATAATGTGGCCTAAGTATCTGACCTCCTTTTGGAACAGACTGCACTTCTTCGGGTTCAACTTCAGGTTCGCTGCTTTCAACTTCTTGAACACTTCGGACACGTTCTTCAGGTGCTCCTGGAAAGAGCGTCCCAGCACCACCACGTCGTCCAAGTAAATCAAGCAGGTCTCCCAATGCAGGCCATGAAGTACAGTTTCCATCAGTCGTTCAAAAGTGGCGGGCATTACATAGACCAAATGGCATTACATTGAACTGCCACAATCCATTTCCGGTAGTGAACGCTGTCTTTTCCTTGTCTTCTGGGCTGACCTCGACTTGCCAATATCCACTCTTTAAATCCAAAGTGGAAAACCATTGCGCACCAGCCAAGGTGTCCAGAGCATCGTCAATCGGTAATGGGTAACGTCATTTAATTTTCTGTAGTCCACACAAAATCGGGTGGAGCCGTCTTTCTTCTTGACCAGGACTACCGGAGAAGCCCAAGGACTCTGAGATGGCTCTATGGTGCCTTGATTTTGCATCTCGATTAACATCTTGTTAACTTCTTCTCGCTTGGCTAGTGGAAGTCCTCGTGGTGGCTGCTTTATAGGAGATGATGAACCAGTATCGATTCGATGCTTCACTACCTTTGTTCTCCCAAAGTCGCCTGGTTTAAGTGCAAACACATCTTCATTTTCACGTAGCAGCTCTTCCAGTTGTTCCACCTCCGTCTCTTTTAATCTCTGCTTGGCCCTATCCACGATGTCCCTTAGACATTCCGGTAGGCTGGTCTTATTTGGTTTCTTCTCCATTTCGTTGTTTTCTTTGAGTGTTCTGACCATGGTAACAGGTTCACAGACTCCTACTTCAGTTCCCTTTGTAATTTTTTGTGGAAAGGTTTTCAGATTAACTACTCGTACTATTGTCGTTTTCTCTGGTTTAATCAGTGTGCGGCCGGTGACTATAGATTTATTGAACAAATCCGGATTACTGGGTTCCACCACTCCTACACTGCAAGACATTTCCCCATCCATTACAGTGGCAACCAATGTTTCGGTCTGACCAGGTAGTACCACATCTTCTTTAACAACGAGTCTTCTTACAGCGTTATTCTCAGTGGTGGTCGTTAGCACTACTTCCTCACCCATTATCCGTAGCGTACCAGCATTCAAATCTAAGTTTACCCCCTTTGCTCGTAGTAAGTCTAGTCCGAGTATGACATTGTCCGATATATCTGCTACCAAGGCTCTGTGTTTGAGCTTGACGTCTCCTAATTCTACTTCAAGCTCGCATTCCCCTTGACTGGCAGTTGTTGTCCATTGGCTGTTGTAAGGACATAACGTTTGGCAGGGTTCTTAATACGCCAATCACCAATAATATCCGGCCGTACAATAGTTCTTGTCGCTCCAGTGTCGATTACCATAGGGAACATACGACCAAAAATAATGCCTTCTACTAGCAAGGAGTCAGAGTCCTGGAGACGTGATAACGTAACTTCTTCTCGTGGGGCATGGTACGAGGACGCAGCCGGCTTTTGCCCCGTCAAGCCGGCTGATCCTAGTTTTCCTGTGCAGGTGCCGCTTGGGAGTCGCGCTTTTGCTGATCCGCGACTGGGGCCCTACACTGTCTCTTTAAATGTCCTGTCTGTCCACAGTTCCAGCATTTAAGAAGGCGATCTCTTCGACTATCAGATTGTTCTTTATTTGGCCCAGTAGATGAACTGAATTTATCAATAATCTCCTTTAGCGTCTTTATTAGATCTCCATTTGCCATACTATCGCTGTTATCACTGATGGCCCGAACTTTAACATGTCTACCGGATGCCATCTTTGCTGCCTCGAATTCCAGTGCATGCGAAAGAGCGTCGTTCAATGTTTTGGGTCTGGCGAGTCGTAGTGCCTGCTGGGTTTCACAATCTCTTAGGCCGTCGATAAAGACTTGGATGGAGAGCTGATCTACAAATTCGGACGGGGCTGTTGGATATGCCAATCGAACCAGTCGGGCAACGTCGGTCTCAAAATGTTGTAAATTCTCTCCACTTTGCTGGTGACGATTTTTCAATTGTGCCTGGTACACTTGCTGCAGGTGCTTATCCCCATATCTCATTTCCATATGCTGTTTTAGAATGTCGTAGTTATTCTGCTGCCCAGCAGGAACTCCTTGTAAGACGTCAAGAGCTTCCTCGTAAAGCAACTATCAGAGCAGTAGCTTTCATAATCCGACCATTCATTTGCTGATGCTGCTGCTTCAAACTGACGCAGATAGACATTCCAGGAAACCTTACCGTCGAATTCAGGGGGTCTTGTCTTCTGAGTTCGGATAACCGGTCCTTCTGATTTGATTACGCCCTCCTTTGCTATCTTGTCTAATTTATGTCGAAGCTCTTCGCAGGTTTCTCTAACCAAGTTTATTTCTTCGTCTATTTCTTGTTTTTGTGCTAACATTTTCTCTTCTACTTGTGTTTCTACCTTATGTGACTGCTCCTCTAGTATTTCTTCTAGTGTATTCTCCAATTTGTCTAACTTTGTCTGAATATCCTTCGTCTGGTTTTCCAATTCATGTTGTATTGTCTGTATCTGTTCTTTCATTATATACCCTTGCTCTTCTAGTTTACTTTCTAATTTCTCCTGCATTTCTTTCGTCTGGTTTCTCATTTCCTGTTGTATTGTCTGTATCTGATCTTTCATTGTATGCCCTTGTTCTTCAAATTTTTCTTGCATTGTCTGGGACTGGTCTTCAATTTTATGTCCTTGTTCATCAAATTTCTTTTGCATGGTTTGTCCCTGTTCTTCTAATTTCTCTTGCATCATCCTTCCTTGTTCCTGCATCGTTTTTGCCTGGTCTTCCATTTTATGTCCCTGCTCTTCTAATTTATTTTGCATTGTCTGCATCATTTCTAATAGTTTTGCCAGTTGTGCATCCATATTGACTTGACATCTAGTTACAGGCATTCACTCTATTTGGAAAGTTCTAGAATGTCCAGGAATGTGTTTGTAAATGTCACCGTTGACTTCCTTACAATGATACGAGTGCACTGATATGCCACACTTGGGTCTTTGTCTCACTTCGGTAGAAAGTTCTAGAATGTTCGAGATTGTCCTTCGCGAATAACACCGTTCACTTCCTTAAGTCACGACGAGTGCAGTGATATGTCGCACTTGGGTCGTTGTCTCACTTCGGTATAAAGTTCTAGAATGTTCGAGATTGTCCTTCGCGAATAACACCGTTCACTTCCTTAAGTCACGACGAGTGCGGCGATATGTCACACTTGGGTCTTCGTCTTACTCCCGTACAAAGTTCTAGAATGTTCGAGAATGTCTTTCGCAAATACCACCGTTCACTTCCTTGAGTCACGACGAGTGCAGTGATATGTCACACTTGGGTCTTTGTCGCACTCCCGTACAAAGTTCTAGAATGTTCGAGATTGTCCTTCGCGAATAACACCGTTCACTTCCTTAAGTCAAGACGAGTGCGGTGATATATCACACTTGGGTATTTGTCTCACTCCCGTACAAAGTTCTAGAATGTTCGAGATTGTCCTTCGCGAATACCACCGTTCACTTCCTTGAGTCACGACGAGTGCGGTGATATATCACACTTGGGTATTTGTCTCACTCCTGTACAAAGTTCTAGAATGTTCGAGATTGTCCTTCGCGAATACCACCGTTCACTTCCTTGTGTCACGACGAGTGCGGTGATATATCACACTTGGGTATTTGTCTCACTCCTGTACAAAGTTCTAGAATGTTCGAGATTGTCCTTCGCGAATACCACCGTTCACTTCCTTGAGTCACGACGAGTGCGGTGATATGCCACACTTGGGTCTTTATTCCACCCGCGCACAGGGTTCCAGAAAGTTCTTCAAACTTCCACTTAAATCCCACTTTGTGGACAGGGTTCCAGAAAGCTCTATAAAACTTCCAACTAAATCCACTTCCGACACCAAATTGTCACGGATTTCCCAATCCGTCTTTTCTTACTTCCAGAAAAACAATCCGTTAATTAATTACTTCTTTATTAACTACTGAACACTACTAATTACAGGTCAACTAAACACTTATTTAATTAATCGCTATCTAAATCACTTTGATATCTCCAACTAAACACTTTAATTCAGACTGTAATACAAGACTAATACAAGACTTATACAAGACTAACTAACTCGGCCGTTTATTCTTCTTTTATAGACCCAACGAATATTCCAGATATATTCCAGTATCTCTAGATCCCTTTTCTCGTACGACTGGAACGCTTCTCGTCGATTCCCGATTATTCCAGGCCGATCTCGATCACGGCATGTTGTTTGTTTACCAGAATGGCGTAGGGGCGATCGGGGCAATCTTAGGCAATTCGCGGTGCCACAGTCGTCGGTTTGGGAGTGAGTGGGGCAAATTCCGTGACAGTATCATTAATGTTAAGCAACTAGAAGTTGAATCTGCGATAAAGCAAATTAAGCCTAATTTGACAATGGGACAAGATTTCATACTGGCACTTCTTGTTAGAGATTGTGCTCCTGCTCTTGTGAGTCCGGCAACAACCATTTTTAACCTGATATAGCAAGCTTCCCTGATTTGTGGAAAATTTCGAGGATATGTCCTGTGCATAAAAAAAATAGTAAAGCCAAAATATCGAACTATAGACCTATCGTTATTATCTTCAATTTATCTGAAATCTTGGAAATACTACTGCACAATTCATTATATAGCTCTGTGTCTGAAATTTTATCGCCTCGACAGCATTCAGGCTTCATAAAGGGGATGTCCACCGTGAAGAATCTTGTGTGTAAGACTCAATTTATTAGTGAGTTCTTGAACCAATGTGGTCAAGTTGACGTAGTATACACTGACTTTACTAAAGTATTTGACAGACTTGATCACTGTATTCTGTTACACAAGCTGGATATGTTTGGCTTTTCTAATTCGTTAATGCATTTGTTCCAATCTTATCTGCAAAATAGATTCGTACAGTATCGTGGTTATTGTTCTAAGCAATTCCTGCATGTGTCTGGCGTCCCTCAGGATCCAACGCTTGGGCCCCTCTTATTTGTTATGTTCCTGAATTATATTGTGTCTGAATTACGTGTGGACAAGTTGATATACGCGGAAGACTTCAAGTTGTTATGTAAAATAGATACCGTCAGTGACTGTTAAAATTACAAAGCGCGTTAGAAGCTATAGAGTTCGTGTTCTTGCAATAATTTACTCTTAAATGCATCAAAATTTAATGTTATGACATTTACTAGGAAAACAAACCCTCTCACTTTTGCATATAAATTAGTTGTCTCTATTCTTGGCAGGCCTAGTTATGTAAAGGATCTTGGAGGTATTTTCGATCCTAAACTGTCATTTACAAAACATATAGAAACTGTTGCTTCTTCAGCATTGCCTTGGCTTGGTTTTATTATCAGGAACTCAAACGGGTTTGTTAATGTTTCTATTCTTCGATTTCTTTATATATCCTTTATACGTTCTAAATTAGAATACGCATCTGTAGTCTGGAGCCCGATTTATGGTACTCACATTGCTGCATTAGAGAAAATACAAAGGCGGTTCTTGAAGTCGGCATCATACATATTGGATCATATATATCCTCCAGTGGGTTTCTCACATACCTTGTTGCTGTCAAGATTTGATCTACATGAACTTGCAATTAGGAGATCTGCGCATCAGGTTATATTTTTCTATAAAGTTCTAAATAACTTATTAAATGGTCAGGAATTACTTAGTAATATTAACTTGCAGGTTCTGCGCATGTCCGCTCGCAGCAGTAGCGTGGTGTGTCTACCCACACCACGCACTAATGTTCTGATGCTAGAAACCACGGTTGATATATTTTTTGTATCATTCAACAGTTAGAAAATGCTATTTATAAATAATATATCTTTTTTGTTTATATTTTGTTTTCTATTTTGCTATTTATGTTTTTTCTGTTTCTTTCCTTTTTATGAACAATGTATGTCCACCTTGATTTACATGTAAGATACATTTAAGGTTTTGTATGCTTATTGTTAGGTGCATTATGTTATAGTATTGTTGTTTGTTGTTGTTGTGAAATTGCGAATGTTTGATTTTTTACTAATAACAAATCCACATAGCACCCGATATTCCCTGAACGTCCTTTTTAGGTCGTCGATGCGCCCCTTTTAGGTCAGTATATCCCAGGACCAGTTATCGATGTCCATGTAGTATAGCGTGTTACGGGTCGTTTCTAGTTTAATTAGGTTTAGTCGTATTACGAGTAACAAATTTGATATATTTCTTAATTATTATTATCGGACAATTATTTCACTCTCTCCTATTTAGTACTCAAGGCGTAAGGAAGTAACAGTGTTCTTAATATTTCGTCTGCTGGAAGTCCATTTTAAGTCCATAGATCATCCAACAGTGTGTCTGGTCCTCCTAGGAACATCCTTTGGTCGTCCAACGCCTAACGTTCCCGAATGGATATTCACTGCACCTCCTAATGTTCATTAATGGACGTTCTAAGAACATCCTTAGGGTCTCTGTGTTATATAGAATCTCTTCCTCACTGTCATTGTTGGTTTTAGTCTATGCATTATTTATTCACAAAGGTATAAAGGAGCAAATCAAGAGAAACCAATATTCCAGTGTATATATCCATCATTGGATAAACATTACCTAATTTATTTCCATATATACATATTCTGGTAGCATGTATGGGACTAAAATTTCTTTACAGCTTCTAATTTTATTTCTAGATTCTTCTCGATGCAGGCGCTCAAGTAAATCCCGTTCTTCGAACTTCAAGAAATGTATTTATGACTCCACTAGATTGCGCTCTGCAGAGAGGTTTCAGATCCACCGCAAAATATTTACAACTTCATGGAGGCGTGCCAGCCAGTAGATTAGCAGAACTACGGAACCAGCCAGCTAGTGCCTTGAATTTACATATAAGAGACGATGTAACCTTTATGGGAGAGTCAACTTCAGAAAGTGAAAAAGAACAAGCAGGAGACACAATCAAAAGTGGCAAAAAATCTTATAAGAAAAAAATTATTCATAAGTTAGAAAGGGCCAAGCTATCTTTCTCAGGAAGTGATGAGGAAACTGGAAGATTAGGAAGTAGTAAACTTGAAGGAACCGGAAAACCCAAGACGAGATCAAGTGATAGAACTAAGGAAAAGAAATCCAGTGCTAAAGCTGACAGTTCAACTCCTCCTATGTCAGCAATCAAACGAAGTAGTAGCAAAAAGTTACCAACAAGCAGAATGGAATATACCAATGAGATTATTATCAACGGAAAAACTGAAATAAACATACACCAAACCAGAGAAATTATTGTAGAAAAAGAACCGCTAATTGTTGATAAAGTTTCCGAGACAGTTCCGTCTGAAACCACAGTCCTGCATTCCGCCTCATCGGTAAGAGATCGAAGGCCTAGAAGTGCAAAATTTAGTAAAGGACGAGACCGATCAGGTCGAGCAAGTGCCGAAAAAGAATCGGTAAAAGCTCGAAATTCGATAACTAGCCCAACAACAATCATACAACAAGAAAAAGAGTCAAGACAACCTTCTTTAAAAACCCAAAGTACCAATACTTCCGAAGAAACAACTGAAACTGTTATCGAAAATAAAAAAATTGAACCCAATGCGGCAAGTGTGAACAATGGATTTCTCAAAGAAATACCAGAATCAAGAAAGGTTATAGATCAACAATCTTTCATGTCCAATACCAGCGAGGATGTTGAAGATCATAAAGAATTTGTGGTGGAAGCTTCGATTCATGAACCACCGAAATCACACTTAGAGAGTGAAGATAAACAAGAATTAGAGATAAAGGATTCTGAAATTACTACAGAAGTAAAACAAAATGAAAAACTTCTTAAAGAAGAGGATCTTCAAAATAGTGATTTAGCAATCGAACAAGATGGACAAAAAGAAAGTAAAGTTGATGACACAGATGCTAAATTAACTACTAATAATACTGACTCTGATAAAAAAGAAGATAAGGACGTGGAAGATAAAAAAACAGAAAACATAGACGATGTTACAGCTAAAACTGATATAACAGATAACGATGAACATACTCAACGAGAATTAGAAAAATCGATAGAACAAAAAACACCAGAAAACACGAATGAAACTGAAGCTGAAATGGGTAACGATTCAAACACTAAAGATGACACTGCTAACTTAGCAGAAGCAAAAGATTCTACTGATTTACACACAAATGGTGAAGCTATAGTAACAAATGTAGATGGTGAAGAACCCATACCAGAAATGCAATCTGCTGAAGAAACGCAAGAATCACATCAGAATATTACAGAAGTTGAAAAAGCAAGTAACGAGTTAGACAAAGATGATAGTAAAATATTATCTGAGCCTGAAACAAATGAAAATAAAGATCAGCTGCTTAATATTGAACCGCAACCTATGTTAGAATCTAATGTTAACCAGTCAGATCATACAGCCGTAAGTGCTGTTGAAAGCTCAAACTTACCTCAAGGTGAAGATAAGGATGTTGGTACAACTGAAGAAACTCAGGTAGATGCTGATAAAACTGAAAAAATTGAAGAAGATGCTGGTGCAACTAAAGATCATGATGATGTCACCATAACAAGCGAACCAGGTGAAAAAAAAATAGAAGTAGAACAAGACGGAGGAAATAAAATAGAAGCAATTTCAAAGACGGTCGATGTAAATGAAAACGACATATCTGACGTATCTAAAACTGAGTTATCACTAAAAAAATTCGGCTATGATGAACACCCAAAGAAAATTGCTCTGTCAGAAAAATTAGAAACCCACTCTATTGTCGACAAAGACCAACCGACCAATGAAGAAATAGTAAAAAAAAGTAAGCAAAAAGACACTCGGAAAAAGCAAGGAAAATTAACTAATGGAAAGGTAAAAGATGCTGATGTAAAAAAGAAACATTTAAAGATAGAAAAATCAAGTAAAAAAAGAAAGGTAAAACAAGACGATTATTCAGATGAAGACTATAGTAGTCGATCTGAAGATGTTTCTCTGTCTACACCTACCAGTAAAACACATAAAAGTTTCAGAATACTGGACGAAGATGATATAGAAAAAACTAGTAAAGCTAAAGAAGGCAGAAGCAAAAGAAGCGGAAAAAAAGAATCTCGATCACGATCCGAAGAAAAAAAGAAAAAAGACGGCAGTAAAGAAAGAGAAAAATTTAAGCATAGTAAGATTCCAACGCCTTTGGGTAAAACTATTTTATCCAAAAGTGATAGACACTTGGATAAATCTCACTTACTGGAAAAAAGAGCTTTACAAGGAGTATTAGATGCTCGCGTCCCGTCCTTGCCGAATATCCATCAAGACAAAGATCGACTGAAAGAGCCACCACGATCCGAATCTAATATGTCAGCTCCACCCCTGGCCTCTCTTTATAGTGACAATGAGAGTTTATCGGACCTGGAACATGAGTCCAGAAGTTTAGTGGCACGAAATAAGAAAAGGATCAAGAAGAGGCCCAAAGTTAGAGATGCTAGAAGTGCAGGAAGCGATTACGAAAGCAGTAATTTGATAGATTCTGGATTTGAACCCAGCCCAAGAAGCACCAGGATTCCCAGATGGAAGAATATGTCTGAGCGCGGTGTTAACATGACATCGGTCACGCAAAATATACAAAGCAACATTAGAAGGTGTGTAATAATTTGTATACACGATAATATCTTATGCATATGAATTTAATATCGATTATTTTAGGTACCATTTAGAACGAAAAATATTTCAGCACCTACTAGAACTGAAGAGACATCAAATTAGAGCTGGCCAACACAATGAGGCAGTTCTAGTCAAAAGAGCTATTGATGCCTACCATCAATCATGCGCGTCCACTGTCGGAGCAGGACGTTATATTCCAGAAGACTTCACTTTTAAAAGCTTTGAAAGATTCCTCTACGAATCTTTAAGAAAGCTGCAGAAAAATGATGTGGAATACATGAAAGGGCTCCCAGAAGCACTGACTAATCCACTTTTATGTACAAGAAGCACCAACAGATGCATGCATGCTACACATGCTTATACTGGAGTTCCGTGTGCAGCATACTGTAAGTATACAGGGTGGTCCGTAAGTAATGGTCCATAGAGACATGTTAGATTTTTTACTTCAAAATATTAAGATTGGAACCAACATGCTTAATAAAATGTTGATAATAACCGTAATGATTATAACGTTTCTTAATGTATAAACGTAATTTGGGAGTGTGATACGAGAAATCATAATCTGTTTCTATTTCGTTGTATTTTCTAGAGAGCACCACATAAGCCATGTTTGTGGTGTAAATATGAGCGCAACTATTTCACCCGTAACGTTAACGATATATTTATAAAAAAAATGTTAAACCTACATTGTTTTCGTGAAAAAAGATATACTTGTCATTAGTCCTCGAGACTGACCATTTTCGAGAAAATCCTATTTCCACAATGTGCTGCATATTTCAATACAGGAAATTTTACCGTAGTCTGCGCTAATAAAAATATAAATTTAGTTAAGTTAATAAATTTTAGGTAGGTATATACATATATAAACAAAACTACGATTTGATCAAGGATAAAGTAAAAAAACTGAATATACAAGGGAAAAAAGGGAATATTTCAATGTAAATTTTCAATATGTCCAATATGTTATACTCATGAAACATTGTCTGATATTAAATAATACCATTAAATCAAAAAGAGTTACCTACTGAATCACTAGTTAGTTTTCAAAGTTGGACGTGAGTATATTTATAAACAATTTCTTTCATTGTGCCCCATACACCGAAATATAAAGGGTTAAATCTGGACTACGTGGCGGCCAAGCAGCCACGGCCAATCCACCGTTAAGGAAAATCACCATCTTGCCTGAGCCACATATTTTGTCCAAATTGTTCAGTGGTAACTGGTAACGCATCCAATAGATCAATAAAGGTATTTCCTAGAAAAATTTAAATAACTGTGGTACCATTTAAATTTCCTGGCAGCTCATATGGGCCTAAGAAATGGTCGCCAATGATCGCACACCAAACATTAATCTTAAACTCATTTTGGAAGTGTCATTTTTCAATCTGCCAACGATGGTTATTTCTTAAATTGAACATATTTCAGCAATTAGATGTCGCTCCATCTGTAAATAATATTCTATTGTCGAATGTAGCAGTATGTCAGTATTTTGTTCCGAATATTACTTGCAAATTGATATATTTACGGGAAATCAAAAGGCAGTAAATTTTAAACAGCAGGTGTAAAATCATATTTTTTCTTCATGCAATGTTTTTAAAATTGATGTTATACTAATTCCCACGGATTCAGCTAATCGTGTGGGATCATCCACAATGCGAACTAGTATTTCGTCTTCCTTGGCAGGCGTAATAATTTACGGTCGACCTAAATTATTAAGTTTAGCACAACATGAACTATTTTCGTCCAAATTCTTGAACACATTTTGGAACAGTCGATTACCAGCTTGCACTCTGTTTGGAAATTTTCGACAATATTCACATTGAAATTTTGTTGAGACTAAACAACAATATCTCTAATTTCCAAATTTGATAAGTTATTATATCTCGGCATTATTCGATTTTTTAAAATAACTGATTTTAAATTGATAAATACAATTTGAAGCAATTATTCTTTCATTCTGATCAAACTAAATGAACTGATTTTAGTAAAGTAGTTTGACATGATAGTTTCTGGTTTTTTTCATTTATAATCCCCTCACTTCATCTCGAAAAAGTCATAGAGATGTGAATTCCCCGCACCATCCAAATACACACATTTTCTGCAATCATTAGAATAAAATCAACTTTTTAAAATTGAAGATATAGAACATGATGCCGGAAGGCAGTTTGTTATGGATTACGCATTTAAGCCTTGTCCTCATAGACGCGAAATTCGAGCAAATTATTTAATGGCTGGAAAAGTCTTAGCTTTTAGCCAATTTTGATAATTGCAATATTTTCTATTATTTTCATATTAAAACTGTCATTGACTGTCATACTAGATTGTCAGAAGCTCAAGTTAAACTTACTAAAGCCTTATCCTCATGAACGCGAAATTCCCGCGAAATATTTAATGGCGGGAAGTCTCAATTTTTAGCGAGTTGTACCAACTGCAATATTATTTTCTACCATTTTCAACATAAAACTGTCATTGATTGTCATGGTAGATTGTCAGAAGTTCAGATTAAACTTACTAATTTCAGGTCCATGAGGACAAGGCTTTTATAAGATACATCTTTAATCAGAACGAAAGAAATACAATGATTCTGTCTAAATTCCAAAACTGGCTTAGCATTGGCGCACACTACCATAAAATGCGATTTTCTCGAAAATGATTCATTTCTAGGGCTAATGACAAATTATACCTGTTTTCACGAAAAACGTAGTTTTAAGATAAAAAAAGCGTTAAGTTACGGTTATATTTACTTCATAAACACGACTTATGCGGCGCCCTCTGGAAAATACATCCAAATAGATAACAGATTATGATTCATCCTATCCAAAAATATCTACCCCCATAAATAAATAAAATTAGATACTTACAGTTTTGCAATATTTGATAAAAGTTGAAACTTTTCCGTTATTTTAAATCAAAACCTGCTAAGCTCGCATAAAAATTCGCAAATTTCTTATTCATGAAGACAAGACTTAATGCCTATAATATAAATCAGTGGCGTAGCCACAGGAGGGATTTTGGGGGTCAGAAGCCCCCATGGGTTGGGTTGGTTGGGTCATATAGGTATAATGTCCCACTATAAACCTGCAATCACTTTATTCGCCAAGATTTGGCAACGCGGTCAGTGAACTACATCATACATGTTTATGATCGTTTTTCATTTACTTTTTATTGTTTCAATTTATTAAAAATTATTGTTTTTATTAAGAAAAATCTAGTTTGAAAAACCTAACTTTGTTCACTGAACCCCTCCCCCCCATGTCAAATTTCTGACTACGCCACTGCCTGATATGATCATCATATTGGTGTGTATGAAAGTTTAAAATGTACCAAATCATTAATATGCATATAAAATCTTTTTCAGAACCGTTGTTGTTCCACATTTTCATTATTGCATCCTTAAGGCTTTAGCACACAAAATGCGGGATGCAGTAGCGTCCTGCGATCTTAGCTCTACAGCGTGATATTGCATGATGGCAGTAACACATACGCCATTCTACCGCAGTGGCCGAGCCACTCAAAATCATAAGATCGCAGAATGCTGCGATAGCCCACATTCTGTGTGCCAGGTCCTTAAAGTTATAAATATTGATTTTATACATTTCTTTTCAGTGCCAAAGATGGATCATCACACGATACCAAAGATTGGATTTAACAACATCAGTTGCAAACCTGGGACTGGATTCTTACCAAATATCAATTCCAAAAAGGCTGTAACGCTGGAACTTAGTCACGGAACTGACAAGCAGGTTATTTCACTGCCAACTGATCGGCTTGACCAAAATAAACGGTACTATGTTACCTTCACGGTTAAAGGACATGATCCATCTTCATCTAATGGAGAAGACGGGCCTACTAACAACGCCCATATGCATTCAAAGAGTGACTAAATGCTTTTAGTTGACTGTACTTTGGACCAAATTAAGACCAACGCAATTATTCTATGGTATACACTATTCAAATTAAATTTTTTGAAATGCTGCCATAAGAACGTAAAGTATTCTGTACAAATATTTATAAAAAAGCAAAATAGGATTTCTGAAATGGCATTTTGACTAATTTTTTTTTAGAATTCTAACAAACACATAGAAATTTAATTTGAATATTGTTTTACATCCATACACTTTTAAGATACGTGTAAACCATTAAGTAGTAATATACCTACATATAGAAGTCATTTAATCATATTCCGTGCAATAATTATAATAGTTATATTTTGTTTCTTAAATGTAATATTTAGCATATACTATTTATATTGATGTTAATGTACAGTTTAAATTTTATTAAATTATTTCTAATTATTTTCTTTTTATTTCTTACAAATCTTTATCTCGTGGAAATAGTATAGATTTTTTTCTACATTAAGGAGTCTAAGGTATAGGTATCCATATTTTAATTTGATATTACTATTTAATATTCCGAAATTCAAGATACAGCAATTTTAAGAAAAATTTGATTTTGTAAAGACATGAAAAAGTTTGTATGTATCAGTTATTGATTATGGCAAAATGTTTTTCACAAAAAGTTAGTGGTTAACTTATTCTTAGATTTTTATATGTATGCAGTGTCTCCATTTTTTTCGATTTTAACTTTGGGAAAGATAGAGCATTATACATCAGGTCTTTCCCATAAGATTTATCTCTGACTTTCCTGATACCTACTCATTCAACTCAAAAAAACATATATTTTCTTTATCACCTACTAAACAAATGCATATTTTTTGTTCAAATTTGGTATACAGGAATCATAATATAAAGTTAATATTTTGATGTAAATAACTTTTTGTACTAAAATCTGTGGTGTAGGTATGGTTTTGTTCACTCTTGAAACCCTTAAACTAAGTCAAATGTGAAAAGTATTTTTTCAGTGCAAATATTAAAATGTTATTATATTTTCTGAAACAAGTGCTCTTGAGGAAATTCAGTAAGAAGTTTTGTTTTCCAAATATTTTGACTTCTATTCCTTTCTTAGTGCATCCTTTCTTTCAGAAAATATAACAAAATTTTAATATTTGTACTGAAAAAATACTTTTCGCCATTGGTGAAGAAGTTTAGGGGGCTGGAGGTTGAACCCCATACACCTACGCCACTGGCTTTAGTTGAAAAAAGTTAATATTTAAAATATAAACTTTTTATTATGATTACTGCATACCAAGTTTGAAAGGAAAATATTTATTTGATTAGTAGATACAAAAAGAAAATATGTTTTTTAAATTTTGAACAGAGAAAAATGTTATAGGGTAGACCCGTATTATTTTTCCATGCTGTATCATTTCCGAAAATTAGCAACGAAAAATCGGGGACATTTTGTATTTGCGAGCACTATCAGAGGGAGTTACTCCTATTTCACTTTTTATTTTGCACATTTTCTTTCAAATGTTTTCATTATAAGTTATTTTTTTGAACATATAAATAGTTTCTGAAATAAAGTTCCCTTAAATTGAACAGATTCCTTGTCACATTATTACATATTACAAAATTTAAATAAAATGGCAAACGGAAAGTGATAAAGTGCTTTAAAATGGTGCACCATTTAATACTGTAAGTCTTTTATAGTTTGTATTTAAAGGTGTGAATCTCTCCTCAAAAATAGTCCCTATAATTAGCTCCATACTTTGGAATCAAAACATTTCTTAAAAAATATTGGTCTTAAGTGAAACATATATTTTCAGGTATTAACAATATTGTAGGAGATTTGATATATATTAGCTTAAAATACCTTTCTTAAACAGTAAAAAAATTTAAGTGAAACAGTTATTGGCACAAGCATACAGTGTCACAACCAGAAATCCAATCCAAATTGAAATTGAAAATTTGTACCTATATGGAGATTTTCACAATCCAATGGAAATAATACCAAGAATGTGGAACTTTAGTTATAAAGAAAGTAATATCAACTTCGTTATTTTAAATGGAACACCCAGTATATTATTTCATATTTGAAAGAAATGTAAAATTTTATCAAAACTATGCAAGTTCTAGCCATTTCAAATTATTGAAACTACTCAATGCCTAAATCTTACAGTTTTAGAAATAGGTATTTGATATTTTGTGAAAGAATTCTATATTGACATTCAGCTGATTCGACAGACATGTATATGTATTACGTCGAGTATTACATAGGTGATGCAGTCATTTATTGTAGGATAATGTAGGTGAAATAAATTATACATTGGCATATTTATGAACAAATATATATACTACAAGAATAGAGCATTTACATTAACTCAGTGTCATTAAATTCCGCTAGGTATTAATATTAATGTTCTATGGTCTAGTTCATGATTTTTCTTATTTATATATATTTAATTTGTGGTTCATGATTCGATAACTATTTGAATTTGTGTAAGTCAAATAGTGATTGTAAATCTAATTTGCATACGTATTATCAAAATAAAACTTATAATAAATCAATAAAATGTTTGTAAACACACAAAGACAGCAGGAAAAAATCACTTGAAACGATATATTAAATTTTTATGTTAACCTCACATAACTTTGTTTATTTGCATTTTACATTTGGAATTTGAAAAGAGAAGTAATAAAACGTTATTTAACACAGAAATTGTTAACGTTGGAGTGCCTAAATTATTTCCTGGTAATTCTTAATTTAAACCTCTTTGTTTTTAAAGAATTTTATATATTACGAATCGATAGAAAAATGGTTAGTTGTCGCTCAGATTGCAAAAATGTTGCATGTAATATGCCTAGTAAATAAAAAGTACATTAAATACCCAGTTAGTGAAAAAAATACGAATATATAAAAACTGTGTTTTTAAATAATGTACATGTGACATAAATAAATAATAAACACATGCAGTTTTTATTTGGTATTTTTATTACAATTCAAGTACAATAAAGAAAAAGCTAAAAACCCTGATAGGTGTTTTAAATGTTTTTCCTTTTGTAACTAATAACATTTTGAATCGCCATATCGTTAAATAACTTGTTACTACTAGATGCACTTGCTGTACTCTCAGGATTACCTGCGTTATTATCGTTCAAGTAATTTTCAATTTGAAGAATCGTATTATCACATTTAACTCATGTTAGTTTAGAAGTCTATGATCTCGTGTCACATTTATACTACTTTTCCATCTGCAAGTTTGTCTACATTTTCATCCTGTTTTCGCCTTTTCATGCGTTCATTATTTTTATAATATTAGTATCGTATTTTCGTGTACAGGTAAATATAATGTTGAAACAGCTGTTTTTTGAGAATTTTCCATTGCCCTAAAAATAAGAATGAAACCTTATCAAATAATGAAAAATATACACCGAAAATAGATCATGTATGCTTGTACTTGCCCATGCTAGTAATAGTATAACAATCTTCTGTAAAATGTTTTGAGCAGATCTTTGTGTACTGGGTTGGTTTCTTGCTAGATGCAATTGCTATAAACCATTTTTCAGCATTATTGGGGAACTTACGACAAATGCAATCTTTATTTTATATTAGCAACAGATAAACACTGCGGTACACAACAGTTATATGGCTATTATATTTACATAAATTGAAACACAACAAAAATTAAATAACAAATATTTGTGAGGTTAAGATTTAATACCTAACATTGATCGTAGCGCCGCCTACATGTAAATGCTCTATTCAGATGACTTACGTCATACGAACAAATGAACATTTCATTATATTTTCATCAAAATATTTAAGAAACTGCAACTGATAGTAATAAAACTATATACTACACTAAAAGTTTGCATCATATATTGCACTAAATTGCAAGAAAACATAGTTTTTAACGCGACCAAATATCGAAAATTACGTTGACAATAAAAACAGATGTGTAACGTCAGCCGTAACGTATACCTATATTTCTTTCTTAGATACTGGAACCATATATATTAACTTTAAATATACTTATATATTTTTTAGTACAAAATCACATCTCATGAAAACAGTTTAATATTAACTTAATAACGAGCAATAGATAGGTATCTATCTTCATGTTATGAAAGATTTAGTTACTCAATTTACAGATTTAAATATTTTTTTATAATGGTATAACTTCAAATTGCAAAGTACTATCTGTTTATAAGTATTAATTAATAAATAGAGTATAAAAGCATACATCTGTATTATTACAATTAATATAATATAAAAATAAGTTTAATGCATCAAATATACCTAATAAAACTAATCCTGGTGTGGAGAGTAAAACTTCGTAGACAAAATTGGTGAAATTGGGTTACTTCCAAACCTCTCCGAAAACGAATCTTTATGAGCCTTTGACCTAGCCTCTATAACTTTATCATAAAACCTGGACAATTTTACGGCATTTGAAGTACCAGCTGCTAAATATCTAGTTTGTCTACAATCTAAAACTATTTCATCGGCTATCAGATGAGAAGCCATTTGTCCTAGATGTGATTTTTTATCGTCAATTTGATCCAATTTAGTTCCAATTATTAGAAATGGTACCGTTGGATGACCAAACATACTCTCTTGATCCCAGTCTTCATCAAGTTGATTTTGATTAGGGCCAGTCACATTCAAATGAGAATTGGAATCCTTCCGTTCCCTTTTATTCACAATTTCCTTTACCCATTTCTGCAAGTTTTCTTCTGATTTTCTGTTTGTTAAATCATGAACTAATATAGCACCATGACAAGGATGATAAAAGACAGGTCTAGCATTTCTATGGATTTGACTTCCACCAACATCCCAGAGCTCAATAAAATATGTTTTTTGTTCCTTGGTTCCCTCTTTATACTCGTGTAATTTTACTTCTACGGAGCAACCTACAGTCCAACTAGGAGATCTTAAGGGATCATTGTGTGCAGCCAAGTGTACAAATGAGGTTTTACCAACACCTGAATCTCCAAGAACAAGAATTTTCACACGGTCTATCGCAGACATAATTTTATAAAAAAAACTGGAACAGATAAATAATAGAAGGAAAAGTAAGGTTAGAATATATATTTACGACACGTAGATAAAATACCAGGTAGTTCAAATAATATATTTCTCTTTAGGAGCTACTTAAATATATGTATATTTTATGCATTGTTTAATGATTTATGTAAACGGTTTATTTTTCTACTTGCCCGAAATAAGCATTATTGCAAATGCAATTAAATATTTACAGCGACTACAATACCACAACTATTATAAGTTTGAATAACCTATAGCAGTGTTATAACTTTAATTTATTAACACTACGGCTCCGCAGTAGTTCAAATTTCTACTAATAATTTGACAGTTGTCAAATTTATGAATACGTATTTTCCATCGCGAGGGGAAGTATTCTGTTTTTGTGACAATATTCATACCATACACAAAATAGTAATACAATATTTTTTCATAGGTACTTTCATAGAAACATATTATAAAATTTGTTTTCATGTTTTTATTTCCAGTGTGTTTATATGCGTTGTAGTGAAACATAATGCCAGAAAATGGAAAACGAAAAAAAAACTTGTTTATCTTGCAAAATAATTTCAGTGTGCTGTTTATGTGGAATTGGAGGATATTTGATAAATACCTCTAAAATGTATAGAACCACTTCAAAAATACCATTAATTATGTTAGGAATAGGTTAGTCACCCTACTTTAAAGGAAATGACAGTACATTTACAAATTTTTTTTAGGAACTACTTGCTTGGGCATTGGAGAGCTCTTTGATGTTTCCCCTTTTAGAAAATAAATAATAAAGCATATAAATAATTTGTTTAAAAATTACATTCAAGTTTACGATGTGCATACTTCAATAAAGTTTATTTTATTTAAAAATAAACTTGCTCGTATTCAGTAATAATTAATATACCTAATACATGTTTCACATTAATGTATATCAGCAATTTTGTTATATTTTTATGAATTAAATATACTGATTTTATTAACGTCCTACTTTTCCTAATCTAGTGTCAGTTTTGGGATTTGCAGTAACACTTTGAGCTGCTACTATTAATTCGTTTGCTTTAGTTTGTAAATCTCTAAGGTCGTGTATATACAGCATTCTTAAAATTTTAGCCGCATTATTTAAAACGGGATCATTTAAATCAAACCCTAAGTCTGCTTCCTGAAAAGGAAATGGAGTTCCCTAAAAGAAAAACAGTTAAAAACAGGACAAAACAGTCAAAATTATTTTTACCTTAACAATATATTTCTGTGGATTTTCCACACAGTCTGGAGCCATCCTTTGTGTTATAACTTTTCTCACTGCACTTAACGTAACTAATGGATCAGGGTGAGGTACAATTTTTAATATTTTTGCTAATTCATTAATTCCAGTTGAAAATTCTTTGCTACGAACTGAAACAGAGTAATTGTTAATTTCTTTAATTTCATCACTTTACCTTTCTTACAATCTAGTTTGTCTAGAGGATTTTCTGCCACAACAGTAGGAGCATTTGTGCTTCGGATGTTTTCTACAGCATATTTTAGGTACACATTTTCTAAAAATAAAAAAACAGTAGGTATTACATAAATTACTACACACTGTTGTAAGACCTTACTTTTTGGAAAGGTTGCAATTTGTACAGCGTAACCTAATAACCACTGTAACTCTTCTAACTTAGTTTGTAGAACAGGACAACCAAGTCCGTCTTTATATTTGATGTAAACATTATTCCAGTCACCTGCATTAATATTTTTCAGTGCATTAAATATATTCGGGGGTGCACTTTTAATCTTATTAGTTTCTAACCAAATAACCAGTTTTTTAAATGTAATTGGATCTAAAAATGAGTTAAAATTATTTACTATCGATACACGTTACTTACAAATCTGCACCATTTAAATTTAGAGAATCGGCTTGAGGGTATTCCAGGGCATTTAATAACCTTTTTGACATAACTTTTAAACTTTTAAGAATACGACGTCAAAGAAATAATTAATTAGCAAATTCACAAATGTTTTAGTGATTCAGTGGCTAGTCCTTTATGTGCTTACTATAAATTAAAAATAAATAAATAATATTCAGTCCACATTCAGCCCAGCACCAAACAATCCACGGAACGGAAAGTGAACGGAACACGAAACCACAGATCATTGACCGAAAAAAAAGACGGAACTCACGGTTTATAATAATCACAAACCTAGGAAAAATATAGACTGTCCGTCAATGATATAGGCCACGTGCACTGAAATGTAATTTTATATTATGATGACTGGAATGCGCTAAAAGCTGCGCGAATGGATTATTCATGATCAGCGCCATATTTTGTTTTGTGTCTCTTGTAATGGCGGAGCAGTACGGGCTTAGCTGATTGTGAATTGAAATGAAATTGAATTCTGGATATGAAGAATTATTTCGTGCTATATGCTGGTTCATTTTACAGTTCCTTATAAAACATATTATATGTTCCAATAATAACACCCACAAAAATACACACAGAATAATACTAACGAAATGCAAGATAAAAGAAGAAACCATGCACACACCACACTGTACGCCAATAACGTGTTTACAAACTAAATAATGGGAAATTAAGAACACAATTCATATCGTACGTGCAGATGGTTGTCTCTCTCGCACCCACATACATAATCAACCAAGTATGTCTTTGCTGAGTTTCAAGTGCCTCCTTTTGTCTGCTCCTAGGTTTGGTACCTTTATTTGGATGCGCAATTGGTCTAAACGCATTCCATATCGTACATTTCAGTGGCCACGTGGCAGGTCCCGAGTTACCTAGGGTCTTATATACGGTCCAGAGAATAGATATCTCGACCTTTTAGGTCAGCCATGAATTAGCGGTCGCTAGCAATATGACACTGGCACAGTCTATATTTTTTCTAGGTTTGTGATTTGTGATTTTAATAAACCGTAGACGGAACTAACCACAAAACAGAACTAACTGGGCTATCAAAGAAGCGGGGAAACTAGTGACGACTTGCTATACTCGGGTTAAGAATTCAGACGTCTTACAGACGTTACACATTTGTCTTTATTGTCAACGTAATTTTCGATATTTGGTAGCGATAAAAACAATAAATTTTTGCAATTTGGTGCAATATATAATGCAAATAACTTTTAGTGTAGCATATAGTTTTATTATTATCAGTTGCAGTTTCTTAAATATTTTGATAAAAATATAATGAATTATTCAGTTGTTCGTATGACGTAATAAGTCGTCTGAATTCTTGTCGCGAGTATACCAAGCTTATTTCCCTACTTTCCGATAAGAAGCAGAAGTATATGAAACTTGCGGAACACCAGAGAACAAATGCGGTTGACGAAACTGTCACAGTCACAGTATACTAAAGTTTTATGTGGTATACTACATAGATATAAAGATATGGTATACTATGTGGTGCTATGTGTGTCGAGAAATCAAAATTGTGCTGAGAGGTAACACCAAGATCTTTTATCACTTCGCAATACGTAAAATGTTATTATTCATATTGTAATTAAAAATCAAAGGATCTTTCATACGCCTATAGGAAATTATTTTACATTTATCTAAGTTGAAAGGCAATTTATTAACTAAAGACCAATTGTAAATAATATCTATGTCACTTTGCAATACTGAGTAGTCACTAACTGTTTTAATGTTCTTAAAAATCTTTAAATCATCTGCATAGAGGAGGCACTCTGATGAAATTAACGATGGAAGATCATTTATGAAAATCAAAAATAGTAAAGGGCCCAGATTAGACCCTTGCGGCACACCTGATTTCGCCAAAAATGAATATGATCTATAACCATGATAATTGACAAATTGGTTCCTGTGACGAAGATATGAAGTAATTAAATGCAATGCTGAATCACTTAAACCATAAGAAACTAATTTTGCAAGTAAGATATCATGATTTACCTTATCGAATGCTTTAGCAAAATCGGTGTATACCGTATCAACCTGTGAGATACGCCATATTCTTGGCAACTTTTTCTAGAGTGGGGGTATTTAAAAACTGCCAGACGTATTTCATTCATAAATTGTCTAAGATTCCGTACTGATTGCTTAGTATACTGTGCTCTACAGTTTAATAAATACTTACACCGCTGGTATCTAAGTGCTATAGTATTTGATTCGGGTTAATTCTGCTGAACATAAGGTCAACCTTGGAGTTTTGTCTGTCTTGGTCTGTCTTATTTTAACTGCCACTTGTCAACTTGTCAAATGCCGTCATTGTTCATTGTTTATTAATAAAAAAACTTAACTTTCTAATTAATAAATGGAGCTTTTAACTTAGTGGTTGTGATGTTAGATTTGTGAAAATGTCCTTTCATCAATCATATTCCGGCGACATTTTGCATTTGAATGTTGGTGGGAAAAGGTAGGAAAGCAAAAAATCGTAACATATTTTACTTATGCAAACTGCAATATTTCCTTTAGATTTTCAACATCAAGACAAACTTTAACTTTAATACCTGATACTTTCTTTACTGCCCTTTTAAGTGGAAGAATCTCAAGTCTGAGAGATGAAAAAGGTGCTATATTTATTGACAGAGATCCAAAAATATTCTCTATAATATTGAATTACTTGCGAACTAGGGAAATAGAATTGAATGGGACCGATATTAGAACCCTCAGACATGAGGCAGAATATTATAATATTGCTCCTTTAGTTAAGAGGCTAATGCTGTGCGAGGAATTGACACAATCAACATGTGGTGATGTCCTCTTTTATGGCTCTCTGCCCCCACCTTGTAAGTTCTTCGGATACTGTTAGCAAAGTTAAATTTAATTGTAATGTTGCCCTAGATATCCCCATACAAGATTCTAATAACGGGGGTTTACCTTTTGTGGAAACGACGGCTGTACATCAAGTACGCCCTGGCTCCAGTATTAGAATGCCTGAAGGCCAAAATGGAAGTGGAGATAGCAACAAAGCATCAACAAGTGAATGTGGTGAAAGTTCAAAAAATACATCTGGACAAAATCAACAGAATCAGCTTATATCTCAAGCTGTAGCTGCTGGTTTACCACAAAATAGAGCACAAGGTAATGTAACAAAAAATGAATGAAACTGTATTAAACTCGCGACAAGAATTCAGACGACTTACGTTATATGAACAAATGAATAATTCCTTATATTTTCATCAAAATATTTAAGAAACTGCAACTATGAGTAATAAAACTATATACTACACTAAAAGTTTGTGTTATATATTGCACTAAATTGTAAAAAGTAATTGTTTTTAATTCGATCAAATACCGAAAATTACTTTTTTTACTGTTTTAGAATAGTTATTTAATAATAATATATATGAAATCTCCTATATGGGTAGATATTGTAGGTGTAATTCAACGCTGGTTGGAGCTTTAGCTCACAGAGTAGTTAGTTTCACACAATATTGTTAATGCCTGAAAATATATAAAAAACCGAAAATTACGTTGACAATAAAAACAATTACATAGTAACACGTCTGAATTCTTGACGCGAGTATAGCTTCAGAGTATAGAATATTTTCTCGTGCTGAATAGTAGGTGGTTTTATATATTTCAAAATAGTAGGTAGGTTTAATGAATAATTGAAAATTTTCAAGATGAGTTACTTTTATTATTTGATTGTAGGTCATTCAAGAAATTCTTCCTTAGAATTAAGATTAGGTATGTCTACGAGTTACAGCAGAAGTTCCCAAGATTTAAGGGGTCTTGCAAGTCGAGGACATTCTAGAGCAGCTTCTTTAGATCTAAGACATGTCAGAAATTCATCTGCTGATTTAAACAAATTGATAAGAAATGATGTTGGGCTGATTTTTGGAATGACAAGTAAAATTATTATGAATTAACTCATTAATATTCATAATAATAATAAACTTAATTTTAGATTCAACTTGGGCAGATCCGCTTAGAGTTCAAATTATAAAAGCGCATCATAATTGGATTGTGGTTGCTTATGCCCATTTTGTTGTTTGTTATAGGTAAGTACTATATTTACTCACAGACCAAATAAATACTTGGCTTTTTGTTGGAGTCATAAAGCATAAACACATAATAAATTTAAAAGAATGTCAAATTAAACGGTCAATAAAATGTGAAAATTGATTTTCTCTTATGGACAAAGAGTTTATTGTTTAGGAATTACTGTTGAAATCAAATTTTGCTTTTACTCATGTTGCATAAAAAGTTCATAATAATGTGATCTTCCTACTTATAGTCCATCAATAATATTTGAGTCGTTGGTTTCACAGTGTCTTCTTAAATAGAAGCCATATTTTTTATTTGAGAGTTTCACATAATTAGTATAATATATATTAAATAAACTTTTTCTTTTAAAAAGTTTAAATCACACTAATTAACAAATTTCACTTTGAACTAAATTTAGACATCTGTGGTGACAGCGATCAGGACCGGAATAAAATTTATTTGTGCAGAAAAGCATATTCGACCTGATAAAAATTTACGTTATATATAAAATATCTATGCACATTATGTAGTAATATATTATAATTCCTGAAAGATTTTTGTAATGTTGCATCATTAACTAATTAATTTGAACCCTTTTGAGTCAATAGGTCGAAATAGCTTAAACTATACTTTCTTGAGAAGGCCTGAAATAGATGTGCAAGCTGCTATATGTGACATCGAACATCGATCTAAGTTGTATAACCTTAAACTACTTGTCCACCAAACGAATTTATATTTAATAGGTACGACATTCGATATTTTATTGATATTTATTTTTAAATGGAAAAATATAAACAAAACTGAAGTATAATTAAGTAATTAGACATCTTTTAAATTTTTGAATTTATTGTTGATGACATTTTAATAATAATGACTAAAATATTGTTTTAAAGAGACCGAATATTTCACTAATTCAATCTCTCTGGCTTCATTAATTTGGATTAATGAGGTTGCGGTGTATTTTTGAACATTGCCATAATTAAATGTAGTTGTACATTCCCATTTTCCTTCTTGGTTCCCCAGGCTTAAAGATTCAAGTGGTTGGCAGCAGGTTTTTACAAGTCCATACATAGAAAGTTGTATTGAGAGAATTGCAATTAATGCCAAAATGGGCTCCACAGAAACTTCCAAGATGGTAGCAATTTCTTATGGCAGTCAAGTTCGTTTATGGGGAATATCAGATGCTGGTTCAAGAACTAATATCGGTATAATATGAGTTCAACATTTATACAGGGTGAATCAGTCATAGTGTCATTAATTTTAAACATGTATTCGGAAAGTCTAGTAAAGATAAAATTTAAAAAAAAATTACTCGACCTTTCATAAGATAAACAAATCACTCCATACGTGATCCAGTATTGAGGCTATAATGAAGTGAAATAGAGTTACCATTCAGGACCACACACATAATAACAGCATGTTTATTAAAGTTCGGTCCTAAAGTGATTTTTTTTTAAATGACAAACTTTTAGTATGCAATCTAAAGTGTATGAATATTAAATATATTTTGAGGTGTATTGTTGTATATAACTTCTGACATACATACATCTTTACTAAGGATTTTATTAATTTTTGGATTCATCATGCATCATGCTCTCATGGTGCAAGTTCAAAAGCTCGACAAAATTTGGTACAGCAAATGATTTTGAATAAAGCATATCTATTTTTTTGTCTCCTTTTTGTATGTTCTTGAAAGCGGAATCAAGTTGCGCTTGTACTTTAATATTCCCGAAAAATGCAAATTGTGTTTGATTATGAATATGAATCAAAATCAAATCCCTTACTCCCATTTTTCTCCAGGCTTTCCCTGCGTGATCAGTAGGTACCGAATAACACACACAAAACACATATTTCTCGAAACAACCACATATCCAATTATTTATTAAAATATGTCTATTAAAATGTCTTTTATAAATTTTTCCATGCTCTGTTCAGCAGGGGACATCTTTCACTATTAATTGTTCCTGGTAGGAAAGTTTATTTCACCCAACTTGAATTGCATTTTTATTTAGGTAAATAGTAAATTTAAATATTATTACATTAGTGACACAAACAGGAAACAACACTAAAACGACCCATTGTAAACAATGTGAAAATTGGAACTGATAGGAGAGAAGTTCCTATATTCGCCAAGCAGTTTGTTGGTGGGTATAGGAAAATGAACTCGAACGAGCTTTGGTTTATTCTACCGTTAACATATTGAACAGTAATATGAACTGCTAACTTTTTAGCTATTACAACTATTCTACCTGACTAATCTGTTAAATACTCATGATTTTATCAGTCATTGCACCGGATGTTTATAAAAATTCAGATTTAGGTAAATTGTTTGAAAAGGCTATTGACCTAAATATGGTAATGTAAATGGTATATTATTTGATCCGTGTTAGTTTTGTAACTTCAATATTCAATATTTTTTAAACTAAAACTTAATATAATAGTAATAATAATAATATCTTTTCCCCTCATTCTAATCATGAGGATTAGCCCAGAAGTCGAAGAGAGTGAAGCGGCATATTACTATTAAGCAGGCTGCATTTGTGCCCAGGAACGACTTACGTTGGTAGGCCCTAACCACCATTCAGTGTAGGAATGAGGGAAACCTGGAAAACCTCATTAACTAGGGGGGTAGTCAAATGTCAACCGGTATCAATCTCTCACATTGATCGAAGCCAACATTCTTCCACCCTACCATACCCACAGAGAGAGTGCCAATACTGTCCACGAATATAGCTTATATACGGTCTACTAGCTGCGGGGGTCGAACCCACAGCAATCTAGTCACCTCGATTCAAGTACTGACGCCTTAAACCGCATGAACACATGTTTTAACATTACTATAAGTACCTTCTAGGAAACTATTTAAATTTGGCAACGTCACATCAGGCCGACATTGAGTTGAACTGCTGCCAGCGGTCAGTAACGCCCTGAAAAGAGAGGTTTAAATAATAGTTTGAATTGTTTTCGGCGTAAATATGTATTTGAAAATTTTTTTAAACGCATATTCGTATTTTGTTAATTTTCCCTATCTTCTCTTAAAATTAATGAGACTATGACTGAATCATCCTATAAAGACATTTTTATAATTATTTCAATTTTAGGAACCTTCAACTTGCTCGTTAGGGTAGAATACCTATTTTTTATTGGTAGTCAATTGGTAGCTTTGTCTCCCTCTGGGAAACTAGGTGTATGGCATGCCATGACACAACACTGGCAGACTCAAGACGTTATGCCGATAGCTTCATTTGACACAGCTGGATCAATATTGCTACTTGGCTGCAACAATGGTTGTATTTACTATATAGGTAAATCCTAATAATTTAGTTGATAATTTTTTCATCATTAGAATTTTTAAATTGCAGATATGCAAAAATTCCCATTAAGGATGAAAGATAATGACCTCCTGGTTACTGAACTGTATCGGGATCCAAATAATGACACTGTGACTGCTATTTCGGTATATCTAACTCCAAAAACCAGTAAGTATTAGAATGCCTAGCTTGGTTTTATTACTATATCATGACCATGACCAGCTCCCATTTTTTATTTTTACGAATTTGCCTAAAATTAAATGTAATTATTATTTAATTTTATAAATTAGGTTATTGGAAAATATTTTCTTTTTTTTATGAAAATTAGAAAATATGAAGCAGTGCTATTCCTATTTTTAATTCTTTAATAAAGAATACATTTGTCCAAGATAAGGATTTCTATAATGGCATCAAAAATAGAGAAAGAAATTTAATTTGAGCTACACTGGGTAGCTCAAATTAAATAGAAGGCGCAATATCTACCTCACACCCCTGTAAAATTTGAAAAGGGTAGTGTGATTTCAATGATTATTGTTTTATAACTAAAGATCCTTCTAGTGAACTTATCACACGACGGCTAATTTACCAATTTTTTTATAAAAAATCTAGCAACGTCCAAATCTGACAAAGCCTACATATACCAAGTTTCCTTAAATTATGTTGAAAAGTAATTCTTATATAGTGCTTTCAATATTAGGGGAATTATATTTTTAGTACAATCGTCTATAAGGTGTTGAAAATAAAAAAAAAAACAAAAAATTAGCTCTAAAATTTAAACGCAATGTTCCAAGAATGCCTTCTGGATGTTTATACTAAAAATATACTTCCCAATTCTCGTAATATTGAAAGTGTTGTACTTCAACATAATAAAATGTGGAAAAAAAATCACAGAAGGCCATGGAGTGGTAAACTTGTCCTTGTGGTAGGTTGCACCGCTTTATCTGAAGTGAAGTGAATTGCATTACCCACTACAATTTTACAAGGGTGTGAACGTAAGAAGTGAAATACACTGTATTTAAAATAACAGGACCATCATTAAAAAAAAAGAAGTTCTCTGCGTCCTAATTATTTTTGCCAATCTTATCCTTATCTTTTACAAAATAAATTAATTCCACCAATTCATAACCATCTAATTTGAAAATAATTAAGCAACTTTTCAAATTGTACTGCATGACAATAAATAGAAATTTATTTTCATAATTATCATTAGGAAATAAATGGAACTCAAGCTCAGTCATTGGATATAATAATATTGAATTAATTTTATTAAAGAGGAAAAATTTAATAATTCTTTTATTGTTTGATTAAATTTTGGGCAATTTCAGTACACATTCTGTTGTTAATTTCTCAGTAACTTATGCCTTGTGTTTCATGCCAGCGTCAGAGAGGGGTCGCGAAGGTATGAGACAGTTTTTGAACTTTACACATATATCTGATACGTTACTTAACTATACAATGTACATCTGACATTACAAGATAACATTCAAGAAACTTCAAGCTTTAAGTTTTGCAAAAGCTTTATTTGCAGTTTGCAAGTCTGAATAGACGTGTTTTTGTTTCTACAGAGTGTCACCTAACAAATGTTACATAAGGATATAATCTAGAACCCAAATGAAGTTGATTTAACCAAACTTGCTTAAATGAAAAATGTTGCAGAAATGTTAGAGAGTGTTAATGTTTCCTTTTTATTTCTTGTTTTCTACTTAACTCTTAACCCAGATTAACTGAGTTAAGGATAAACAAGATATGAAAAAAGAAATTTTAACACTCCATAACTCTTTTTTTACAACATTTTTCATTTAAGCAAGTTTGGTTAAATCGACACTATTTGGGTTCTAGATTATACTCTTCAAATATGTAACATTTGTTACGTGACTCCCTGTATATAAAGCCTTTGCGTGATATTGCTTTTGAATTCATATGTGCGACAATATTCTGTGTACATGAAATTACTACAGATTCTTAATGTTCAAATAAAATTTAACTAAATTTCTCCCTATCCAATATTGTTTCATTTAGCTGCTAGAGAGAGTCAACATTGATTAAAAGTTTTTAAACAGTTTTAAATGGAAATAGGAAAAATATTCCCATCCTACAAATGCACAGATTTAGGCCAGCCTTTATTATCATTATTAGGGTTGTAACTGAACCCCTTTAATATGTTAATGGCAGCACAGTGGCGTGCAGAAGTTGAGAACTTATTCATTAAGCAAAAAATAAATTTTTAAAACTATATTAAACCCCCATTTATCGCCGACTATGCGGTCCGTTGACCACAATTCCTTATCATAAATTGAAATCATGTATTTACGTTGTGATTATTTTGTGTTCTCCTTCAATTTTTTGTGTCTTTATTTCAATTTTAAATGTTTTATAGTTATTAAATAAAGGAATTTGTGTTGGGTATATTTTCTGACAATATAGTTTGCCGGTTTGTTTTTCTAGGTTTTCTATTATCTATTATCCTTTCATATGATTTTCTTAGAATATAAATAGCCCTCTACCTATCTTGCTCTATTCAATATTTTCACGTTACCAATAGATTTCCAATAGAGATCAGTTGTGTTAAAAAATATATAAGCATATCTATATAGAGGCTAAGATCTTTTTAAGTAACAATTACTTCAGTTGTTGTGCCAAAGGTACAGGTACAATTATTTGGAAAAAAAATTACCAAGGAAGCTGTCGTAAGTATAGTCAAATTGTTTTTCTAGATTCCAATAATCTGTACACAAAATATTAGAACACACTGTATACACAAATGAACTAGCTTTTCCCTTAATTGATCTGTTACAAAACGCATGATCTGAATAGATTGATATTAAATTATTTTTACATGACTGTTAGCTGCAAAAAAATACAAATAAGTATGTATTTTTTAATATATGCAAAGTTGATTATTTCTTATTTTTTCAAATCTATGTATATATAAATCATACTGATAAATGAGGAAAATCAAATAATTTCACATTTGCTCTATCCTATCATATAAATACGAGCAGCTCGAGTAAGAGAAAGTAATCACATACCTACTGATGAAATATATGGCATTTTGGCTTAGACAAACATCACCCTAGATAGATTTTACAATTACTAAGTAGTGTATGTTTACTATAGTGCAAAATGTAAAGCTCTTACAATTTGAATACTTTTTATGCACAAATTTGAATGTATTGGTTTGCTGGTATGCCACACAAGGACACCAAGCTACCAATTCTTAATGGCAGAAAGCTAATCACAAGAAATTAGCCACCACACACATGCTTTAGCGTAGATTACTGTAGAATTATTTTGTAATTGTAATTTTTACTAGACGTACTAATATAACAATTACTTAAAGCCTAATTCTACAGGTGATTCTCTTGACAAAAATAAATAACTTCTTGCTTTGTTTATGAGATAGGGGATGATAAAATTTGATTCTTATTTTTTAAGACATAAACATGACATTTATTTTACATGTAATTTTCCATTTTACTTTGTACATTAAACAATTTCTGAGGACTGAGGAAATGTATAAATTACTGTTCATAACATCATTTACAGGGTGGTTTTAAACTACAACCTGTTTACTCTACAGTGACCGTATATTGTAAGAGGCACTGTAGTCCCTCCAAATTTTTGTGGTTTTAAAATGGACATCCGATGGATGTAATATTCAGGATGTCTCTGAGAGGTACACTGTTGGATGTCCCATGGACCATTTTAGTTCATGAAGGTACCAACATAAAATAGACGTCCTGTGTATATTGTATGCTATGTGGGAATTTAACTTATTTTTTGAGGTGCTAGCTCAATTTGCCAAATTTTTTACTTTCCCCATTTTCCCTTGTGGTTTTCTTTCATTAGTTGACAAATGTCATCATATGCTTTATTTTCATAATTTTGGAAAACGATCATGACCATCAGCCATCAGTCTTGTGCGAATATACTTTTCTTCATTCTTTATTTACGGTTTACATAGTTTGTATCATATATTGACTCGGTTTGGTCAAACTCTAAGAATGTTAGCTCAAATTCATTATTCCAGCACAAACTAGTTTTCACTTCTATTTGTTACCACTTCTTGTACCTTACTGATTCCAACCAGTACCTAATGCCATGAAAGTGGATTATTTTTACACCATTGGAATCTTTTGTTGTGGATACAACATTCTGAAATTGCAAAAATCATCTCTCGTGTTTTTGATTTTTCACAACGTAAATACAGAACAGTGTTAAAATACTTAAAAATAGTAAATATCAAGATAAAAGCTCATCATATTTTCTTTAAATTATGACGGCTTAACCGCTTGTCTGTCACACATGTACTTCAAGGAAAAAAATTTTCACTTATTGACGACCTAATAATTAATGGCTTCCAACATTTCTATTAATAGTTCACCGGCTAACCCCTTTAAAAAAGTAGGTGTTAGCTTGGAAACCTTTATGTTGTAGCCTGCTCTATACATCTACACATACATAATAGGTACAGAGTATGCTACGTTCTTGAGTTTTATTCATATAAAAAATATTTAATTGATAACTTCAACCATATATCGTAAAAATATTTGTTTACTGTAATTCAAAAAAAGTTTTATGTTAATTTATTGAATAATAAAAAAACAGTTCATACTCTAACTTCTTGTGATTGGTTTTGCTATTCTGCTTTTGTCTTGTTATTCGGCAACCATTTAAATTTTATTAACTCACATTAAATAACATCGCTTAGTTTTATCGTCGTTTTTTCACAAAATTGATTAAGTAATGCCGTTGGTTATTTAGACTTGTGTGGCAACTGGATTGAAATAGCTTATGGTACGACGTCGGGTGCCGTCAGAGTAATTGTGCAGCATCCAGAGACTGTTGGACATGGGCCCCAGTTATTTCAGACTTTTACCGTGCATCAGAGCAAGGTGACAAAGGTAAGACATTTATTAAGACAAATGCGTTATTAGTTGCTTTCCACAATTTTATTGGTTTTGTTTGTTTTATTTTTGGATTTCTATTTAATTATCTTTGTTCTATGTTGTTATTCTTTTTTTTAATGTGTACATATATGTTTTCATATTTTAATTCCTCGACTTGTATAACATCTGTTATTTTAATATATTCCAATATAGGGTTAAGTAAATAGTTTAAAGCTAAACTTCGCTCTTGCCTATTGTATTGTTTTTATATTTTACAATACTTTTTTTCAATAAAGATCTTTATTTTTATTATTATTGTTTTGATATTAACTGTCAATTTTTTTATCAATCAATGAGTTATGGATCCCCTGTCAGCGCCAAAGAATTTGTATTGAAAGAAATCAACTTTTGTGTAGGTGACATTATCAGAAAAATATCTGGTCTCAGTATGTTCGGAATACAATCATGTACGGAGTTGGCGTGTCACAAGATTCCGTGGCATGCTCTCTACTCAACCAGGTTCTACACCAGAAGCTTCTTTTAAAATAGTAGCTTTGGAAGCAGTAGAGCCCACGATTAGTCACGGAGCTGCTAACGACTGTGGCCCTTTCGGAGAACAGGACGATGAACAGGTGTTCATTCAAAAAGTGGTTCCCGATGCCGACCAACTATTTGTACGTCTGGCTAGCAATGGGAAACGGTAAGGATTTTGAAGCAGTTAACTATGAAGTGTTTTTTATTTCAAGTTACCTTTACTTCAGAGTTTGCGTCATCAAAGCTGTAGATGGCAGCACTGTAAGCGCATTCTGTGTTCACGAGTGCGAAGGTTCTAGCAGGATGGGGTCCAGGCCTCGAAGATTTATTTTCACAGGGCACTCTAATGGTTCTATACAAATGTGGGATTTGACTACGGCTCTCGATCTCTCTTATAAGACTGATTTAGGTGAGAAAATTAATAATTAAGTGTAAATTGCCTGCTTTTGTTTAAATGTATATATATACAGGATGTTACAAATTAGTCAAGCAGTTAATTATAGATTATTTGAGAAAACAATTTTTATTTAATGTCCTTGTGAAATGAAATTAGCAATTTAAAAAATTCAAAGCACAAGTAAAAGGATGGGCAATGGTGATACTTATTGCCCCCCCCTCATTTCTTCCTATGTATGCTTGTGATTGAGAGAATAATAATTTCCAAATTAATTTTTTCTTCTGTAAAATTTTTAAAAAGGGCTAAATTTTTTAAATTATGGCAACTTTTTATGTGTATTGAATAGATTTTTTTTTTGTATTGCATTGCTTATACCTGAGTTTCAAAATAGTAGAGTGTACCTTTTGAGAAGCGTTGAAGGAATACAAAATTACCAAAAAAAGTTTATGTTGAATGAACTTAGCATTTTAATAGTTTACTTTAAAAAGTTAATAAACTCATTTGTGGCATTCTTTCCAGAACTGTAGAATGCCTTCATTTTAGATGGCGATGGTCTACCACCTCCCACTGCACTTACCTGATCTGCACTCTGCGGATATCATATTTATAATACACTGCATTATACATACACATTATACACTGTTGTAAACAAGTACGTCCTATTCCAAAAACTCTAAATTCTGCTGTACTTTCAATATGCCTTACTATTGCTAGGAGCCGTTCTTTTCCAGAAGGTGACTTTAATCCAGTCGAAAGTCCTTCAAGATATGCCCGATGTATACTTTTGCAATCGTGCCACACTTTTGTCACCATATGACTTTCTTCCGGATAATATGTTGTTTGAAAATTCAAAATTGATAAACTTGTCCATTTTTTAAAAATTCAAAGGGAAAGAAAAATCTTGTCAACTCACAATCCTTTATTCAATAGTGACACCGTTATGTTGTTTGATTCAGATTTCGACCTAATATTTGTTTTAAATAGTTTCTTCGCTGTATCACTATTTCTTTAATCAGCAGACTTTTCCCATTTTGTTTATAAAACGGAAGTTCATATCAGGCATAATTTGCAAAAGCACTCTTGTACATATTTTAGGCAAAGGTTTATCCTGAGACATAGCAACCCGAATTTTTGTTATTGTCAGAAGCTCAGTTTTTTAAATTCCAACCAAGAATTATTGTTCTATGAATCACATATTTTGTGTCATTATCAACCTCTATCTACTTCCTTCTGTGAGTTTTCACTATTTTCCATTTCACAGTTTTATGTTCTTCTTTGTCGCTTTTTATTACACAATATACACTACTCACAGACAATTGATGTGTTAATGAACTACACATTTCAACTGCATCACTTGTACTCATATTTTAGTCTCGTGCCATGATCCTCTCAGGCATGTCTTTTATCATTCAATATTCCTCAGTTATTAGATTAGGGCCTTTATGATTTTGAGAACATGCAGTAGAGCTTGAATTACACTGGTACAGCAAATACAAAAAATGGTCTGTACTTTGGACTAGGCTCACCTATCTTTAGGTTTGTTCCAAATGCATAGAAAACCGTAAAATGTACGGTTTCGAGTCTGCGCAATAGCTAAAAACTGTTCCAAATTAAAAATTATCATTCATTGTACGATTTCCTTAACGTTCCAAATATCTTTGGGACGAGCATTGAACCGTACCACGGCGATAATATCAGTACATGCTCATGTGTAGGAACTACTTGTGAACTGTTTGTATAGACATGCGCACTAAGTAAACTCGTTTAGATTTGACATTAAAGCTGTTCAATTTAGTCGTTTTTTGGATTGATAAATAGTAAATTGAATTTTAAAATGTCCATCCATGACTAGTCTTTAATTTTAAACAATGACTTATACGAGGTTGTTTACAACTTCAAAGTTAAATTCACGGCTTATATTATGTTTGTCCCCACTCATTTTTTGGTCAAGAAAACGTTCCAAACATTTGCGATTCCATGCACGGTACAAACTTGACGCATGCGCCTATTATCAGTGCATATAATCTCGTGACGGTATCGTGGTCGTACAAAAGTATTTATGTGGAACAAACCTTTTATTGATGCACTGAATCCAAATATGATGTCCATTTAACATATAAAATTAAAAACACAATAATTTAAATAAAAAGTTGTTCTTGACATAAAACATAATTCTATACTTAACCAAGCAATATACACAAATATTCTACAAATCGTACTAAATACTTCCTACCAAGGGACGCCCATTTTCATCTAATGTCCAGAGAGTTTTGAACACTTTGTAAAGTAGGCCTATATACCTAAAAGCAGCAGAAATTCTGTTGCGTAGGTTTTCTATATTTTCACAGAGATTATAATAAATTCTCTCTTTCTAACTATCCCAAATAGAAACATTTAATGGGTTGAGACATGGACACCTTGAAGGCCAAGCAACAGGCTCGTGAGTGCCAATCAAATTACATAACTGGAAATCGTCGATTTAAACATTGGGACACCATTGTAGAATTGTGAGGCACTTCTAAATTATTAATACTTACAATTTAATGGAAGATTATCAGTGCATTGTCCATTTCCATCCTTAAAATATTTAAATACTTCTAACAATAAAAACAGTTAGAAAATGTCGAATTTGTGAGCCATGAAAAACGGACCACCCTGTATATACACATTTACGATTCACCCTGTATTATGGAAAGATTACTGATACCTATTTGCTATTGATTCAGATAAAACAAATGGAGGTCCTTCACCCGAGGAGCTCTTGCGGATGTTAGACCAGTGTGATATAAGCAACAGCCTTTGCTCCACGCCTTGTATGTCGCCTTCTCCATCTTTAGCAGCTGCGACACGTCTGAAGTCCAGCAATGTCGCATTTTTAAATCAGTTGCACCAAGACAGTGATAGATCTTCAAGCTCAACGTAGTTTTAAGCTTAGCTAGTAAGTGTTGCTTTCTTTTCTATTTGCAAAAAGTATTAAACTTATGGATTTAAGATAGGTCTGGTATTTTCAGGCTCCTTTTATATTCTTGAACGTATTCTTGCTCACGTGCACTTGCCTGGTTTGACTTGGGGGTAGATTTATTCATTTAAAAAGAATATTGGGATATGAGATTCAAGGTGTTTACAATAAGTTCGTAAAAAAAGAGAGAAATCTTTAGTATTTTTCTTCTTTTATTTAAGGTTTGATCTCCAAATGGACTTCATTGGTGTACTTGCAGATTTTTTTAAATATTGTACCGAAAGAAAGTTATTTGCATTTAAAGAAGTCCGTACTGTTGCGATATATGAAAATGAACATTTTTACACTAAATTTTAATAAAATTCTGTTTAGGTTATTTCATATAAGTGTTCCAAAAAACTTTTGCCATTGCTTGTGAGGTAATTTCTCATTGAAAAGTAGGAAAAAAATATGTATTGATATGGATCTGTTCTTGTATCATTTCTCAGATACAAAGTTTTAATTTTTTAAATTGGAGCTATTTTAGACATTAAAATGAAATTTACATTATGAAAAATATTTAAAATAGGACATACGAGGGTCAATCAAAGTACCCGTGTTGAAGATAAGGCTGAGGGAAGGGAAGCACTGTGCTGTACTGCCTTCTGTCAAACGACATCATACTAAATTTTAGACTGATTGATAAGTTAGATTTTACTTGGCAGCCAGATGCTGTCATGGGACCGTCTTTGCCTTCTTCGAAGCAGATTCACCCGGAAAAATACATTGTTCGCCTTGTGCTTGGTCTCTGTCTTATAATAATGTATTCCAGGTCTCATTAATGGCGAATTTTGCTTAAAGAGGTCCAAACACTGTTTTCACATTGACAATTGTATTCGCTTATTCTCTACCGTGAGCAATCACGGCACCCATCAGGCCGACATCTTCACATATAACTTGTCATGTAAAATATTGATTGCCATTCTGTACAACATGGCTACAGTGTCTGCTATTTTGCACTTTAATTCAGCAATCACCAAAAATCATGTCATGGATTTTTTTAACGGTTTTCTCAGACACCACATCTGCCGGGTGGCCCGGCTGGTCCTCAGTAGTTGTATGACCACATTTAAATTTGTTGAACTAATATTTCATGGTTCTCATAGATGATGAAGGGTACCCATAGACTGCCTTTACTTCTACTTTGATTTCTTTGCAAGTATTTTCGTCCATGAATAAAAAGCGAACTGTGGATTGATATTTCTCTTTTTCTATTTTCTCCAGTAACATGAAACAGGTGTGATACAACTGGCTGCCACATTAAAGCTAACCTATGAATCAATTTGGATTTTAGTATAGTGTCGTTTGACAGATGGCAGTCCATGACAGTAATGTCAACTTCCCTCAGCAATGCCACCTATCTTCAAACATGACTACTTATTGATCGACCCTTGTATATAACAAAAATTCATCAAGTTATGTAGTCCATTAAATATGTAATAAAACTTGTTCGTTAATACTTTTCTTAATATTACTTAAAAATATCTGAAAATTAATAATCATGCATAATCAAATTATTTTCCCTAGCATTAAAAGTACAGCGAACAAATTTGAAATCTCTAATATATACTGCATTATTTTTTAATCGTAATTATTCACCTTAACACATAATCAAAAATTGAAAAAAAAAATATTTTCCAATAATAATATAATATGTATTTACTTCCTTTGAATTTTTTGACAAACATTATGAATTGTATACTTAAATTATTTTTTACAAATTTAAGACTGTTTTATTTTACAATTATTTATAATTTAAATTTATTTCCAATTTCAAAAAATTATCAAAACAGCTATCATGCATCTATCAATCATCCGTTAATTTCATGCAAATTTAAAAAAATAATTGAATATCAGAAAGAACGAGAATGGATCAATATTGATAAAAACTTTATGTTTTAAGCCAAGTGCGGCTAAAGACACAATGCAAAGGTAAGTTGTAGATAAGTTCTGTGATAAAATCTACCTACCACATGGTATAGGCACTGAAGAAATACTCTTATCTATGGTTTACTTTTACATTATGTCTTCTATCTCCACCAGGATTTGAGATGAGAAATTTCTCGCTGAGTAACGTCTTATATTTTTTTCAAACACCCTGTAGACTAGTGGAAAATATATTTGAGTAGTTTTTTAATTAGAAAAGGTGGCACACTAAGTTTTGAAAGGGGTGTATGAAAATAATATAAAAAAATAATCAGGCATTGTCTTCTGTGAATATTTTTTCCATATTCCGCAATGCAAAGTTCTGCTTGCAAAAATTATATTAAAATGCAACATATATTTTTTTCTCAAAGAGAAGTTGTAGGCAAACAATTCAAGTATATAATTCCCACTCGACGTTTGAGGTCAAGTTGGTGAAGTTGTATTTCGCTCGACAATTTAATTTATTCTTTTGACATTGTTAAAATTTTAAAAATTATAAGCATAACATTATGTCACTGTTGAGATTTGTCCTGTTCTTATTTTATTATGTATGATGTGATAAAAGAGATCCTTATGTAATTTTTAAATATATGACTATTGATTAAATTTTGTTAATCTGTTTCTTTCCCTTCAAAATAAAAATACATAAAAAATTAAGGTAGTTTACGTAGCAAGTTGTGAAACACAAGGGAAATACTCTGTGAAAATATATTGTAATATTATAGTCATTTCAGATCAGTGTTTTTACAAGAATGTAAATTTTTTCATTTTAATTTTTTCCTATTTTTAATTTTAAACTATACAATCTATCAAAGATACAATATAAAATCCAGGTACGACAAAAATGATAGAAATATGCTTTAAAAACGAAAATATACACAAGCGTGTCATTCCTACACCAACGACGAAATAAAATAACACAAACATAGGCGATGGATAAAGCACTGTAATGAAGTTAATGGGACATTAGACGAGATCTCGCTGGACCGTTCGCAAACATGCGAATCACTATTGGAGAGGAAACAGAAGTGAGAGAAAGATGGAGGCAATACTTTGCAGATATGTTGAATGAAGAGAGTGTAAGGGAAGAAGAGGTGCACGAGGAGATGATACCGGGAAGAGAAGAGGAAGGGGAAGTAGAAGAACCTACAAAAAAGGAAATAGATATAATTATAGAAGCTTTAAAGAATAACAAAAGTCCAGGAAAAACGGAATAACAGCAGAGAACATTAAGTACGCAGGAGAGGATTTAAGACAAAGAATATACGAAATGATACGAATGATCTGGAGAAGAGAATGTATGCCTGAAGATTGGAGAGATGCTATGATTATACCAATCTTAAAAAAGGGAGATGCAACAGACTGCAGAAACTATAGGGGTTTATCATTGTTAGATATAGGGTATAAAATTATGGCAACGTTAATAAAGCAGAGAATAGAACCTATAGCAGAACGACAAATAAGGGAGTATCAAGCAGGTTTTAGAAAGGGAAGGTCAACAACGGACCAAATCTTCATGGTGAAGGAAATGCTGACTACATGCTATGAGTATGGGATCAAAGCAATGGTTTTATTTGTGGACTTCAGGAAAGCATATGATTCGATCAAAAGGAATAAACTAAGTAAAATTCTGGAACAATTTGGGATACCAACTAAACTGATTAGGCTATTGAAAATGACCTTAGAAAATACTAAATCCAAAGTACTAATAAAAGGTGAATGTAAGAAAGGCTTTACTATTGATACAGGACTGAGACAAGGAGACCCACTCTCAACGCTTCTTTTTAATTTAGTACTAGAAAAGGTCATAAGAGATAGTGAGTTGAACAGAGAAGGACACATATTGTTTAAAAGTCACCAAATAGTAAGTTATGCAGATGACGTGGCCATTATTGCTAGAGATAGTAGGGAATTAGAAGAAGTAACGAGAAAACTTGTGGAGGAAGCAAGTAAAGTGGGATTGCAGATAAATCAAGAGAAAAGTAAGCTGCTGAGAATAGGAGAACAAAAAAAGGATACAAATTTTAAATTGAGAACAGAGCATGGAGAGATGGAGTTTGAAGAAGTTCAAGAGTATGTGTATTTGGGGCGCTAATAACAGCTAACTGTGATGAGGAACAAGAAATAAATAGGAGAATAATAAAAGCAAACAGAAGTTCGGCAGCAGTCAACCACTTATTGAAATTAAAAAATTTGTCCAGACGAGTAAAATTTAGAATGTATAAAACAATTTTGAGACCGACAGCGTTGTATGGTAGTGAAACCTGGGTTCTCAATAAGAAGTCAAGAGAAAACCTTTTAAGGTGGGAAAGGAAGATCTTAAGAAGAATTCTAGGTGGTAAGAGGACAGAGGAAGGCTATGTAAGGAGAAATAATGAGGAAATATATGGAATGTACCAGGCACCAACAATAGACGAATTTGTAAAAGCCAGGAGAGTGCAGTGGCTAGGGCATCTAGAACGTATGGAGGATGAAAGGGCAGTTAAGAAAATAGTAGGGAGTAAACCTAACTACAAGAAAAAAAGAGGTAGACCGAGGAAGCGATGGAGAGAGGCAGTGGCAATAGATCTAAGGGAGAAAAATGTAACGGATTGGAAAAGAAAGGCGAAGGACAGAATGGAGTGGAGGAGAATAACACAGCTCTGGGCCTAAAAGGCCTGTAAACAGCTTTATATATAAAGTCATTTCAGATCAGTGTTTTTACAAGAATGTAAATTTTTTCATTTTAATTTTTTCCTATTTTTAATTTTAAACTATACAATCTATCAAAGATACAATATAAAATGCAGGTACGACAAAAATGATAGAAATATGCTTTAAAAACGAAAATATACACAGCATGTCATTCCTACACCAACGACGAAATAAAATAACACAAACATAGGCGATGGATAAAGCACTGTAATGAAGTTAATGGGACATTAGACGAGATCTCGCTGGACCGTTCGCAAACATGCGAATCACTATGCGCGTATAGAAAAGTCAAATAGAACGAGCAGAGTTAATAGTGTGTAATAGAGAGTCATACACAGAAAAAGCTGAATACAGTTCACAAAACTAATTGTTACGGTCAAGTGTTGTTTATGTATTTGTTTATAATTGTAATTATTTTGTTCTGGTGTGCGGTACGCAGCAAGTCAATTTAAGGTTTTTTAAGTGAAATAAGCAGAAGAGAAAAATAACGCACAAACATTGAGTTTATAATGACCATTGGGAATTAAACTATTTAATCGCAAACAACAATAATAAACTTCAGTGCATTGTTTGTATGCAAGTAGTACTATCACTTCCTAGAGAATATATACAGTAGACTCGCGATAACATGAACTTGCGTTCATGTGAACTTCGCGGTAACATGAACACTATATTGGTTCCATTATCTACCTTGTAACGTGAACACCGCCTTTTCCGGTAATGTAAACAAACGTTCTATTCAACGGCGGGTATCACACACAGAAGCAATTGAAGCAATCAACATTGTATTAAAGTGGGCGGAGCAGAATTCATTGGAGATTAGTGATATTCTTAGTCTTAGAGCTGTTTACGAAAAAGCAATATTGAAAAAGTTATCATCTAAACAAGTTTAAAGTAAAATAACTAAATTTTTTACAAAAACTGATGTAGAGCTTAATAAATAAAATGCTACAGACTAGACTACTTGCTTCTTTTTCACTTTTTGTATACTTTCATTAACGTGAACAAATTCGATTCCGTGAAGGCCCCTGGTGCATTTTGTGTTCACGGTATCGCGAGTCTACTGTAATATGAAACGACATTACACATTACACAATAAAAAGTTTCAGGAGTATACAGGAGAGTCTAGAAATTTCCTATTATTATGGACTATAAGAAAAAAACTAAAGCAACACACACATTTTTTTAAAAAGTCTAACATTATTAACAAATGCAGTATTGCTGCTTTTGAAGTAGCACTGGAAATTGTCAAAGCAAAAAAAAAACCTTTTAGTGATAAGTGCTTAATAAGAATTGTGGAATCAAAATTACATAATTATTTGAAAAAAACATTTATATATTTGAAACAGTCTGTGTTGCATCATACAATTCAAGATGTGTATATACTCGCATCAAGAATTCAGACGTTAGACATTTGTTTTTATTGTCAACGTAATTTTTGATATTTGGTCACATTAAAAACAATCATTTTTGCAATTTAGTGCAATATATAATGCAAACTTTTAGTGTAGTATATAGTTTTATTACTATCAGTTGCAGTTTCTTAAATATTTTGATGAAAATATAATGAATTATTCATTTGTTTGTATGACGTAAGTCGTCTGAATTCTTGTCGCGAGTATAGCATATTAATCAATATGTATTCAAAAAATTGCATGAGACAATTTAAAAAGGTAAATATTTTTCACTCTGCCTGGACGAAAGCACTGACCTATCCGACATCAGTCAACTTGTAATTTTTGTTTGAACTGTTCAAGAGGACTTCCGTGTAGCAGAGATTCCTCTCTATGGTACAACTAAGGGTACCTACAGATATTTTAATTTTTTTAGCTGTAAATAAGGGGGTATCAAAGTATATGGTATTCGATAAATGTTCCTGTATTATCAGTGATGGATCCAGAGAGCTATTAGAGGAACTGAAATTAGCTTTGCAGGACTTAAAAACAAAATAATAGCTCTTTTCCAACACGGCACCTGACTGGTTGGAAACCTGTCCCAAGTGGGTAGCCAAATCGTTCACCAACTTACTGCAGCGTAGTTGTATCTAATATTAAACTGACTGACGGCTTTGGACAGATTTCAAACTAGTCAGGTGCCGTGTTGGAAAATAGCTTATATCAACTGTCTGGTGGTACACTTCTTTGTTCACCAACTAATATTGCGAGAGAGCAGTCACGCTTTGACTCACAGAAAGTTTAGTGATTTTTTGGACAAAGTAGATGCTACATAATATGGGGACTTGTTACTTTACACCGATATCCGTTGGTTAAACCCCAGAAACTGTTTGTTTCTTTGCTCTATGCAAGGAGATTCCCATTTTCCTTAAAAATGATGTGAAAAGCGGCACTATGGAACTTGAATATTAAATTGTAGAATGAATTAATTTGAAGCTACAAGGAAAGCAGCATTATATGCTCACAAGATGATTTCAAAATAAAATGAAACTTTTCAAGTCTACTAGAAAACCATAATTTTTTTATTTTTTCCAAGCTGTAGAGCACGTTGACACAATTGCAGAAGAATTTGAAAATCGATTTAGCGACTAAAAAAATCGTAGGAGAAATTTCAGTTTTTACTCAGCCACTTACTATTTCTGTCAAGAGCGTAAACAAAGGTGAACTTCAACTGGAATTGTATGATTTGCTATAATTTGTGGTATTTATATAATTTACTATAAAAAATAATAATAATATAAAATGTTACATTTGACCAAATTCGCTAAAAATTGAGATTTTTTCCCATCATCACATAATTCGAGCGAATATTCGCAAATTTCTCGTCCATGAGGACAAACTTTAAAAGTTTCTTGAAGCAAAGACATTTGAGTAACATTGCAAATACTGTGAACCACATGTTCAATCTGCAGCACAATAGGTCGGTTCCAACAGCAGTTGAGAATTGTTTCAGAACTGTCAGAAATGTTTGACCAGTTCCGTTTTACGCCTCATTCGCCGAAAGTACATTAACTGAACTGACTGAATAGTTCGGAATTGAATCTTGCTGTTGTTAGAACAAACCTTATGACTCAGTACGAAAGTGGAGGTCTGGTCAGCGGTCCTCAACAAGTTTTCTACAGAAAAATCACAAAATTTATTTAAAATTTCACTTTTCTGATTTTTTTTTTAACTATTAATTATGTGTTCTACACAGTCAACTTATACTGCTGGTAAAAATATTTGTACTTATTTAAATCAGTATATAATTTGAAATTTACACAAATTCATGTTTATTTGATTGATGTTAGAAAGTAATTAATTTCTGCGGTGTCACTCTTCATCTCAACTCCCATTGATCAAGTTTGGTTCTAATTTTACTTGTAGTTATTACATTACAAAGACACACTATTACACCAAATTTAGTCTTTAATGATTCGTGTATTTAATCAAAAACAATTTCATGTGTGTAAGATTGCAGAGGTCATAAGATTGGTAAAATGAAAAAAGATTAAAGATCGGGACACACATAACCGTACAGTGCTCGAGCCGAAACTCGGCCATATGGGGGTCGTGTCTCAGCTTACTTATTTTAAAACCACACTTAACCCAAAGTCTACAAAACGGCCGACTTGCAGATAGGTGTGGGTTTAAAATAATTAAGCTGAGACACGGCCTCCATACAGCCTACTCTTGGCTCGGGCAACGGCACGGTCATGTGTGTCCCGACTATAATTAGGTACTCTATTTTGCACTAAATGAGGTTTTATTTTATATCGATATGTATATGCAAAACAATTACACGAATAAAATGAAACACACACTTTCATAAAAACTTTATTGTAACATTAATTGACTCTTAAAATGGAGGAGACAGTAATTATTAAGTAAATTCCATTGTACACAGAATTACAACTACCTGAGAAACAGGACTTGTTTGCACAAAAATATCTCAATACAGTGTTTTCAAGTAATTTCAATGACAATATTTCATTTTTTAAATAGTCATCTAAACCTGGAATTTAAATTACTAGAATGGATGCAAAAGTTCAAATGAATAATGTTTTTTTTTTAAATATTACATACATAATTATAAGTAAGACTAATAATGACTAGTCATTTACTTTTACTGGCATTTCTACAATTAGAAAAAGTAACAATATTTTCTCAACGAATTAAAAAATAATTAATAGAAAAGATTTATGGAAAAAAAACTGACATTAAATAAAATCATTCCGATCCTCTATCTCAATATTGATATAAGCTACAACTTGAATTATGAACTAATAATTTACAAAAAAAATATGTATTCTAAGAATGACTTTTATAATAATGATGGAACATATTTATTTTACGATGTCAGTCACATATTAAAACAATGGTAATAAATACATATATGATATGAAAATATAAATGACAAACTTCTTTAGAAAATGATGAAAACACATATGTAGAAGAATACAGAGTGTTACATTGCAATATTCCATGAGCAAAATTGTACAGAAGTATTCTTATAAAAGTCTATCTTTACTTATTTAACATACTATAAAAAAAATGGTAAAGAACAAAGGTTTCACATATTTTCTTATGATCTCAAAAAAATTTGCAAAAATACCAAGTTGCTTAATCATACACTCAGGAATCAGGATCAGTAGGAATCTTCACTCCAAATATTGTAAACAGTCAGTAAAAAATTAAAATACGTTTGTTCCTGCAACAATTGGAAACGATTTGAACCTGTTAGAAATGTCTGCCCAGCTACTTAAAATTCACATATTACATTCACTGGTAACTCACTCAAGTGGTGGAATATTTCCAACAGTGTCAAACTGTTTCCAGCAGGAGCAAACCTAATAGTGTGAAAACAAAACAAATATATAACATACATATTCATTTACAACAGATGAAGGCAAAAACACAACATTCAATTTGTTTATTATGTATTTCTTTGAGATCATAAAGGAATTTCCTAAAACATACGAGTAGGTTGTATGTTATGTGAATATCCTTGTACTAATAATAAAAAAAAATTATCAAAAAATTGTGGCGGTAGAATATTGCAACATCTTGTATACCAATTACAGTAAAAAAGAAATGTCATCTCAGAGCTGAATAACAAACACAAAAAGGATCATTTTGATGTTGAGGTCAATACGCACAATAATTATTGCATTTACAATACTATATATACTATAGTATATAATATGACTATGATTTTATAAAAATTTCAGTAATACTATGTCTGCATTAATTTTAATTTTTTAGTAGGTAATAGCATTTTCAACAAGGACTACTAATTGATTGAGTATAATGAATTGAAATTTAGAAAACAGTATATATTTAAATTTATGTTCGATCGAAATATTCGTTAGATTGGATTTAGAACCTTTAAAGATAAACAAACCTATGCTCAATGACAATAGAAAATACTGCATGAGTACAGTATAGATAGATCAGTAAGAACAGCAGGCTAATTTATTAATTGACCTTGTTGTTTCAACTGACGATGCTATCTCAACAGTATAGCTTCAGCCGATTTAGACTAGTCATCTTTTGGATGCGTTTTTGTACAAATTATATTGGTGTGAACTCGGAAGAATATCTGCGAATATTCCTATTACAGTGAAATATCTTGGAAGTCGTTGATTTCAATTAGGATTGTCGCATTATTTAGGTAGAATCTGCATAAGTAGTAAGTAAATTTATGTCAAACTTGAATGCTAAAAAACGTATAAGCTTAATATATGATAAAAAAGCCTTTAAGGTCTATGAGAGATAGAACATGTTCTTGTTATTCTTTAAGTCATTATATAAATGACGAAATTTCCGAATACTGCTCATTTTGATAATATATCGTTAATCCAACACATTTTTCTTTTTAAATTTAATCTCTAACAAAATACCTACTTTCCAAGAGATAATAATTCATTATTCACAGTTTATTACTGGGTTTGAAAAATCGTGACAGATACGATTCCCGTTGCAATGAACCATAATCGATGTGCGAAATCTGACAAAATTATTCGTCAAAGTTCTGGCGAATTTAATTCATATGAAAACACATTCAAAAGACGACTAGCCTTACGTATAAGTAATGAGTGGCTATTCAGATATTGTGTAGGAAGCTGATCAAATGTAATGAGATTTTGGTTAAACCAAAAAAAAATTTTTGTGAAGGGTATATTAGCAGAATGTTGCAAAGACTCACAAACACACAAAAATTTAGCAAATATCCACAAAACCGTAACACAAACAGATCATAAAACATGGAACAGATAACGGGATAATAAACGTAAAATAGTAAGAACGAATACTAAAAGTGAAAGCGTGAAAGATATCCTTATCTCTGTATTATGGCCCCAGATTACAAAATGTGGCAAGTACCTGAAGGCAACATCAAATTTTTACTAACGTGTTTAATTATTATAAAGTCTCAGAAAATTTAACTGTTGAAAGCTGATGATTCTAATAGAAATTTGAATATTTTGATTTCTGTTTTTATTTAATAGATATAACGAAGCTGATATTTAAATTCCACAAAATTTGTATTTGTTCGATTGAAAAGTTCTCTATTTTTGATTGTCTTTTTAGCTAGAAGTATACTCAATGTAATTTATTAATTTTGGTGTATTCATGTTAGACGTAGTAAATAATAACATATTTGGCTATAAATATTTACCTTATACTTAAAATTTTGTAACACTCAGTGGTATTTAAAAAAGCTGTTTATAACAATTTAACATTTCTTGTACTCTATCAGACTTCACAACAATAAATAATTTAATATACCGCAAATCATCACACGTCATACCAAGTTGGTTTGTTGTGATACCAACTTGGTTCAGTCAATGGATTTAATAAAATACACCACAATAAAAATCCAATTAAAAATAAACTAGACACGACAATTTTTTTATTTTTTCTATAATTCTTCAATTCCATTATTTCAGGGAATCCCATGTGATTACAGAATGCATGCACTATAAAAAGGGAGACAAAATGCCCTGTTCTGTAAAATAAGTATGCAGAATACATGCCAAATATCGTTGTGTAGACAAATTGGAAGCCTAGAACAAAAAACATCTTCATACATATGGAGTCATTAATTTTCTAAGAACCTCGAGTAAAATACAACCACAAAAAATGTGCTTCTGTATAATATTGTGTAAATGTACCGAGTGAGAAGTACTAGAAAAATAATAGGGTACATAATCAGCTTGAGAAATTATTTAACCTGTACCATTTAGTTTTCCCGGTTTCTAAGTTGTTGGGGCTCTAAAGCACAATATTTTGTGTTTTTGCTGATATTTCCTGAACCGCTAAACTAATTTTAAAAGAATATCTAAACGTAAACAAAAAATCTATTGAGTATAGATACGTAAAAGCTTTATACTTACATGAAATTTTTAATGCAGTGTTAAAATCCATTCCCATATGATTAATTCTTTCTCTCATGTGATGGAAATGAGCTGTAATAGATTATTAACAATAATTGAGAGAAGACGTACTTTACATTACAAAATATGTTTACCAACTCCGAAAAACAAAGGGTTGATTATAACTGCTGTGGAAGGCTTGAAGCACTGCAACAACAATGGCAGCATACAACTACGGTAAGTAAATTCCTCTGATAATGGAGCAGCTATGTGATTCCTGATCCATATTAGATTGGTCATGTTGGAAAACCAATACATTTCTTCTAAAAAATACATGTTGTGTGAAATAATAATATATAGGGTGTTCGGAATATATGAGTTCCAATACTTAAACAAATAGTTTTTCTACAAATATGTTTTAAAAAAATAAAAATACAACTATGTACAATAAAATGCAAAAATGTATCATAAAATTTCAAACTAAGATACAAATGTAAATCAAAGGAAAGAAGAAAAGTCCTATCACTCTCCATCTCAAATTTATTAACGATGACCTCAAAACTGATTGTCATTAATTAATAAAAAAACTATGAGTGTGATAGCACTTTTCTTCTTCCCTTTGAACTTTAATAGAAATATCCCTAGACATGCTTCAAACTGTAACAAATGACAACATAGGAATTCATTATTAGTTGTTGTTACCTCAAACTAAATCGAAATAGTTGTGCATTGTACATACATCATATTTTTTGTACCTAGCATTTGGTTAATGTATGTAAACCTATATAAACAAAAATGGAACGTTCCAGTAATCAGGAACTGCATGACATGTTATTAATTTAAAACAAAGCTGGACAAAATTTTCTGATTACAATATGTTTGTCCAGAAAACATTTCTCGCTAGTAATAGTAGCTATTTTGAACACTTTAATATAATTATTTCAAACTTTATTATTTGTTGTGAGAAAAGTCCTAAGAAAAACATGACACCTGATAAATATTTTTAGGTGTACTTGTGATTATTATGTAGAAACACCTGACATGGAAGGATAGGTTTGTGATGTCACATATTTAAAACCTATTTACTATCATAATTCTATTATCATTGGTCAGAGAAATAAATTGTCATTTATATTTTAATTTAATTTAATTTTTTAATACAATCTATTGCAACAATAATGGCACTCTAAAACGAAAATAAGACTATATTATATTAGACTATTTCTTTAATAAAAAATGTTTGTGGTTAATTTTCCCGATTTTGTCTTTCAGCACAGCGCCATCTAGTGATTTTTGGTACCCACTGAAGTGACGCCGCTGCGATTTTATAATAGTATTTTAAAAACGTCCTTTGAAAATGAAAATTTATTCAACGTCTTTCACAACTAAAAATAACAGCAAACTATTTTTAACACGGATTATTTTATGTTAAACCATTGAAACTATACATATAGGTTTAAATTTCAATGTTTGAAGCTAAATAAATTTTGATGTCGATATAACATTTTGCTACTCACCTGTATACAGTTTAGATAAACCACTATACAACTCCATGGAAATGGGCCCCAAAAATAGAATCATTGTCAAAAACAATGGCATAAAAATAGCCTGACATAGTCCTAGTATTCTTAATCCTAGTATTTGGAAAAATGATGTCTAAAACATATACTATTAATCATGAATTAACAACTTTGCATATATATCTGCACCTCTTCCAAAATTGCTTTATTTAATCCTACATATAGAAAACATGGAGCAATAAACAGCATCACAAATGCACTAATGAACCTTTTCTTAATGGTTTCCGGATGATCTCTAAAAGAAAAAGAAAATACAAAATTTAAATTTTGATAAATATTTGTTAAACGAAACGAAGTTTTTGAAAAAACAGTAAACCTATTTTTTTATAGAAAAATGTCATTAAGACCAAGTGCTAAGAATTGTAGGAAGAAATATTTATTTAAAAAAATACAATAAAAATAGTGGAAAACAAACAACAAAATTCTCAAATAATGAAAAATACTAAAAAATAATAAAAAGTAACTTGGATAAGTGTACAGTGTTAAATAGTGAATTTTGAGGTAACTTATAAGTAATTTCAGTTTGCTTTTGCTATTTTGTAAATAAACAACACAATCCAGACGACAATAGATAAGTGCCTTTATAAAATTGAAACTAAAACTATGCAGGGTAAATTCGTAATTTCGAATAAAAGACAAATTTAAAAAGAATTGATAGATAAATAAAAAAAATACGTGTGCAAGTACTGTATACATACACGATTTCAAATTCATAGTTTTGAAAATAAAACATGGATTTTCTAACTTATTTTCTGTATACAATAATTTTACTTAAAGGACGGATATTTTTTTAATATCTGTATTTTTTAATATAAAAAGTAGAATTTTGAAAAAATCCTTGTTAATTTAATATACATAGTGTTTTCTAAATGCGTGCTGAAAATCCAGGGTCGTATTTAATGATTAAAATTAAAATCATTTTGTTAAATATATATGTAATATGGTTTCATGTGCGCCTTTAGCGAAATATAGGGTTTCGAAAAGCTGATAAAAAAAATAATTTGTCATAATTTTTTAGTATGTTGGGAGGTATAAAATATAGTTTGCAATTTACGTAAAGTACCAGTGGCGTATCACTGTTATTAAGATCATCAAATTTGTGTCTAAATGGCTAGATACAAACGAATGTGCAGAAAGAAAAACATATGAGAATGCAATGAAGCATATGAAAATCAATCATTTGCATTATACAGGGTGATATACTCCTTATGAAAAAAGTTATGATAGTACCCATAACCCCGCCGCCATTGGGACTTTATTTCGGAAACGACGCTCGTGGGTTCCTATGAAAAGAAAATAACCACAGAATACGCCCCATACATGAATTTTCTGCCCGTAATTAGAAAACACTCTGTACAGCTCTAATATTAGAGTTTAACAAGTATAGTATAGTTTCTATATATTAACAATGTTTGGCCTAAAATCCATAAAAATAGAAAAGGATAAATACATTTTCGGCATAGGGATTGTAAAACAATTTCTCTGTCATTTTCTATATGATACGGCCCACGATCCCACGAATAATATTATATTTGCTCCACAGTTTTTCACATAAAATCAATAGATTGGGCGTAGCAGCAGACTAAAAAGAATGCCTACTACTCGATATGCTGGAATCAACGACCGTTCTAAAAATTTTATTTCAAGACGGACTACAATAATTTAATATTATTACAAAACTTAATGCCTTTGGTTGGAAAATGGTTGCGCGTTTGATTTACTTTACACTATTTTACGTTTTGATTAAATTACGCAAACATTGGTGAATATAGATACTTCAAAATCTGCACATAAATTTGTTGAGATAATATAATTTACCAAATAAAGTAGGTGTTTCTAAATCTATTAAAAAGTTAATATAGCTTGCAAATTTATGAATTGTTTATCAAAAGGATCTAAAAGAAAAAACACGAACAGGGTGTAACAGCACACAACAAACTTTCAGGTCTGATATATAATTTGATATAACCCACTTCCATTAAAGGAGAAAACGCACTGAGGTCGCGGTCTAGACGCATCGCGGGCCGCTCTGTGCCGAGCCGATCACAGACTTTTTCAAAATGAGTGTCATATGTCATTTTCTATGTGCTTCTGACTTGTGCTACTGTACTATTTAGATGTCAAAACCTGTTCTGTGTAAGATGATTTTAGGAATAAAAATGTTTTCAAAGAAAAATTTAAAACCTCGCTATTGTATCCTGTATATAGCGGAGTCGAGAATGGAGCACTATGTATCAAATTATCTACAATAATAACGAACAGGAACCGGATGTTCAAAAAGAATTAAGTTGTCCGGCCAGGCTTAGTCATTCAAACTGTAAAATTAAGTAAAAATTAAATTTATGGGTCTATTTTAAAAAAAGATAATCAAAAAGGGAAAGAATTTTGGCAATATACTCTTGAACATTGGCTTAATCGATTAATAATTAAATAATTGTATTACTTTCGCAAAAAGACGAACAGTTTATGTAAAACAGGTTGACATATTTTTAAAAAGAATTTATTGTTGGCTAGAAAAAGAAAAGATGTTTCGAATTGACTTCGATCCATTGGCGTCCACAGAAAATTAGTCAGAAGGGTCAGTTTCCTAGAAAAGTCAAAGAGCAAGCAGCAAGAGTAACCCCTAAAACCAATAGGAATTGTAAAATTTTTTATTTGACAGCAGAAAATTTTTCAAAAGAAATAAATAATATTAATTAATAACTTTATGATTTTGTACATTGATGTAAAAACCAGGGTGGAAAAGCGTGTGTGTGGTCGCCCATGCTTCAAACGGTTAAATTAAGTTTGATAGCCATTCAACTAAAATGTTTGGTTACCAGATATCAGATGAGCATTGGCTTAACGATTGGTTTACCAAAGGAATTTAAACAGGATTTAGTTGTTGTTTATTCATGTACAATCGTTTGAAATAATGGCATTCTTTAAAATTAATTTTGCAATTTCTTTTGAACTACTAACGTATTCATAATGAAATCTACTTTCAACTTTTAACATTAGTTCTTCGTTGTTTTACTCACCAACAGAGATTTAATGAAATTTCTACTCAGAACTTTCAGAAATTCAAAAACTGTTTTGAGGGAGTGTCATTATTATTGCAAAAGCATGTACAAACAGTGGCGACAATGGTGTGTCAGGATTTTGAATGTTCCCACCATTTTTTAACGAATTTCAGTATTAATCATTCAATGCATTTATAATTATATGTCATTTCTGCTAATTAAAATCCCTATTTATCAGCAAAGATACTACTATCGTTACTGTATTTGTATACAGCCACTGTAGACTTAATTTAATGCCTTAGCAGCAGCCAATCAAATGTTAAATCCCAGTGTCAAACGTTACCCTGCTCAAAGAGGGCAGTGAAACCCAAACTTTAGCCTGGCTGTATGCCGTATAAGATTTAATTAAATCCCTTCGCGACAGGCAAGTAAACGGTAAATCACAGTCAGACGAATTTATTTAAATCCAGTACAAATTTTCTTCAACCCACCCCATTTAAAGTTTTTATTTTGGGCTTGGGTTCGGCGGAAGTAGACGAAACACATATGAAATCTGCAGTGCTTCTCGTATCTTCAACCGTCGCTCAAGATACGAGAAGCACTGAAGATGTCATCTGTTAAGTACGGCGAAACGTTTACAGTTAAGCATCAACCACGGCAAAACAGCCCAGAAACTTCAGAAAGTGTCATTCAGTACGAACGTTTGTTAAAATTATTCTGTTTCGTTAGCGAATGGTCTATCTATTTCCATACGAAAACATTCACCAATCGCATGCTAACATCCTTTGATGTAGGTAGTACCTACTAGGTCCCGCCAGTTCGTCGAAAACTGCCTCGTTCCCTAGTACACTCTAAAGGAGAGAACGCACTATGAGATCGCGGTCTAGGTGCATTGCGGACCGTTCTGTGTCGATTTGATCACGGTCTTTTACAATATCCAGTTCCATATTATGTCGTTCTCTATGAGCTCCCGACTTATTCTACTACTTTTTAGATGTCAAAATTTGTTATGTGGAAATTGTATTTTTAATAGTTATTTTATTTGACGCGACTGGCCGAAAGTCTCTAAAAAGTTTTCGGCGGGACCGCGACGCAAGCTAACCCTCGACCTACTAGTGCAAACGTGTACATTTAACATCATTAGAAGATACGTCACTAAACGAGAACAAGACTAGCATGGTCCGAGATGCGCCTAGACCGCAAATGCCAAGTGTGTTTCTTCCTTAATCGAACCCACACGCGCGGTTCTGTCCGTTCGCTTAATGTGTAGACACTTTAAGCAAATTAGAAAAAAAATATCTTCACTATGCCAATTATATACATTTTCTCCAGGGTGTATAACAGTTTACAGGTTGATTTTGAATAAGAAAAGAAGCGTATTCCCACCTGTTATGTTTTATCATAATGTCCAATTTTACACACAGCGCACACTGTGAAAATTGTATACGGCATTTATAAACTAGTAAGACTTGAATTTATGTAAATTATTAAGTATTGTTTACGGTGTAAGATACAAAGTAAAAAGGTACAATTCACGCGATCAACTTTCAATAGAAAGCCATGTCCGCACGCATTTTTCCTCTAAAGGCGAGAACGCACTATGTGCCGAGCTGATCACGGACTTTTACAGTCATTCGCATATGTCGTATACGCTTTCGACTTGTTTTGCTGTACTATTTAGATGTCAAAATATGTTCTGTGGAAGATGTATTCTATTAGCTCAGGCTGTAATTTGCCAAAGAGTTTTCGCTGTTAGTGCGAACGTGCACATTTAAAAGAATTAGAAGATTCTTCACTGGACAAACTGTGTCTAGACGAGTACGAGACTAGCCTGGTGCCTGGTCCGCGGCGCGACGGGACTGCGACCGCCTAGTGTGAGTTAAAGAAAATTATGCAATTTCAGCATTATAGTTCGAATTTATCTTTACGCGAATAATAACGGCCACATCGTGGCTGGATTTCATTTGTACATAATTAATAATAATCTTACTAAAACTGCGATTTTTGTCCATAAAACGGCCTTATACCTATTGTCTTTGTTGTAAAATTTTACGAACGAGTGTAAATTAAGGTTACTTGCTATTCACTTTGTTTGCGTCTTTTTTATTTTGTTTGCTTGCTATATTTTGTCGGTGGTTGCTGTAAAAATAAAATGAAGGCGCCGTAAACAAGTTTAAAATTAGTAGGTAGTCTGTTTAGATACAACGCCAGATTAATAAGACAAGTTTTTCGGCCGAAAATAAGACTATAAAGTAAATATTCTTTTAACGCTTGCAGGTGCAAATGTGCATAATTCATAAACGGTCTATATATTCTATATTATATTTTTCTATTAAATATTTTACATTTAAATAATTTATTGTTATTTGTCTAAATGTATTACGAGTAATAATGCTGTGATAGCAGGACAGTAGAATCTTGCAAGTAACTGGCGTTTTAACAAGGGGCGCAACTAAGAGGGTGCTAGGTCAAAAAAGCACCCCCAAAATCAAAAAGCACTCCCAAATCAAAATTATTTGTCAATTTGACCTTAGCCCCCCAAAAGTTAGATGTTACTTGAGCCTACATGGTTATGCCATCTACACACCCAACGACGCGACAATGATGAAAACTATATAGTCGAGCTTTATCTATAAACGTCAAATATCAGATAAATCTGTACAGTTTTATCTACGTAGATAAATCGTTTACGATTTATAAAGATAAATTAAGATTAAAATATTAACTACATATTTACACTGACATACAGACGTCTACAGCTGGCATTTAGGCTAGGTTTACACAATAAAAATAAACTAGGTATAGACAGTATAACTGGTTTTTCTTTATCATTTAAATCTTTTTTATTGTAATGATACTAAGAAAAGATTTGTAGTGAATAATCTTCCGGGAAAATATTTCAAATTTCCGGAATTTAATAATTTATTCCGGGAATTAAAAAGACAATTTATCTTTAAAAATATACAGGGTGTCCTACAACTAAGGGGTCGAAGTAATCTAGAGATAATATAAACAATATACAACATAAGCGAAAAATACCCTATTAATATGTTGCTCGTTTGAGAGGTACAGTGTTAAAAGTTTTTTTTTTTAAGAAATCGAATTTTTATTACTATCTAAAAAATGCTTTGATGGATTTTCATGAAGTATTTACATTTTATTAGTAACTATATAAAGTATTTTTTTGAACCTAATAGTTGATCCAGTGATTGCGGGGCCGTGCACACAGGATGTCGATTCGTTTTCTTTGCATAAAAAATAACGCCTACTAGATTATTTGCAATTTTTATAATAATTTCGTTTAATAAAGCTACTAAAAATACATTTTCCTGTCTTTTATTTTTGTTTGTCAATTGTACATTTTTTCAAATGTCAACGTTATCGACTCATTTCATGCACTTGCCGAAAATGCAGTGATATAGGATTCTTAATTCCACTTAGTCGAAAGTTAAAAATATTTTGTAGTCGTCAATGACCCTATATATGCATAATAATATATTTAAACATTTTATCTATGATTGTTACTTCTAGTTTAGAAATAGAACTTGGGTGTATAACCGGAAACGAAAAGTAGTTGGCGGATATCTTTGCATTGACAAAATATAGCTTCCTGCTTAGATATCCCCTAAAATGAAATAGATAAAGCGGCCTAAATTATAGTTGGAGAGTTATTATACTGTTTTCGGCTAGCGAGGCAATGCCAAATCCTTCTTTTATTTCTGAGGATCACCTGCTTTACGTCACACACACTAAACAGCTTTCTGAGTACTTTTCATAGTGGTGCATGGTGGTACTATATACAGGGTGTCTACTTTTATTTGTGTACAAACCCGTAAAAACTTTATTCCTCAATATATATATTTTTTTTATTTTAAATAACATCGAAAACCGCTTCTTCTGACCCTACCACGGCATTTAAGATGGCGATCCAAGACCTGCTATGATTTTTTTTATACCCCCGAAATTCAATAAAAACGTTTAGCGATTTTTTTATTTAAAATCTGATAAGGTGGTGTAAATCAGGACCCCTCAAAACTTCTTGAAACAGCAATTTTTAGGCACAAATTTGAAATATATAGGTCTTTATTGAGTGCAGACAATCCAGGAGTGTATTCTAGTTAAATTCTATGGTTAAAGCCATAGGATTCCAAAGGCGTCGCGTCGTATCCAAGATAGGATTTCCAAGGTTAAAAAAATCAATTTAAAATGCATAACTTCCAAAAACCCCTTCAGATATTTTTGGCAAATTTGGCAGGTCTAAAACTTGCACCTTACGTAAAGTACCAGTGGCGTACTTCTCTTAAGAAAATAAAATTTGTTCCTAAATGACTAGATACAAGAAAATGTGTAGAGAAAAAAATCTGAGAATGCCACGGGGCATCTGAAAATTAATTTTGTTTGGATGATTATGTAGGGTAATATACTTTTTTTTATGAAAAAAGTCCTGATAGTACCCATAACCCCGCCACTGGTACTCTATGTAAGCTGCAAATTTTATATTTTATACCTACCAACATACTAAAAAATGATTTTCAAAAATATTTCAAGGGGTGTAGAAGTTATGAATTCTAAATTGATTTTTTATCAATAATTTCTAACAAAATTACATTCATTTTAACCATAGAGTACGCCTCTGTACTTTTTGTACGCATTTAGGAAACACCCTGCATAAGAACTGACGAAAGCATTTTTTTTCAATCTACGCTCGTCTATACCACTAAGGGAGAGTGGTTTCGAACATTTTTAATATAGCCAAGATGTACCTCTACGTCTAGAACTACGAGTACTACAATTTGCAACAGGTTTTCAATTTATTTCGTTAAAAAAATTGTGACTGAAACCGATTATGCAAATCGCTACCTCCTTTTTAATAAACGTCATTTACGTAATTATTTATCCAATTTTGAATAAAAAGCGGTTGTGAAAGTTCATAAAAACACTATTTTTGTGGTTGTAACGTTGAAGCAGTGACACAAGTAATTTGTAAAACGGCTTCATTCAATCTATTTTATTGTACATATTAGAATTCTACAGTCTTTCCGTTTAACATTTACTTGAAACAATAAGCATTTAATTGAAAATAGGTAGATGTTTAGATACCTATCTGAAACGAAATCTATAAAATAATATTTTGAATTTTTGAAATATGAGTAGGTACAATCGTTTGCAATTATAATGACACTTATTAAAATGAATTTTGCGATTTCTTTTGAACTGTCGACGATTCATAATGAAATCTACTTTAAATGTGTAACATTACTTATTATTTGTTTCACTTACCACTAGAGATACAATGAAATCTCTACTCAGAACTTCCAAAACTGTTTTGAGAGAGTATCATTATTATTGCAAATGCATGTACCTACCTAGGTACCTATACCTTTTGTTATAAATTCACAAAATGTGTCAAATGTTGAAATATACAGAAAGCAAAAGTCATAATTCTGACGATCGAATCATTGTTCAAACTATTCTCAACCTCAACCAGTGCAGAAAGTATAAGTATAGATTGGTATTGGAATTTTGGAATGATGAACCGTGTTTTTCCATTTACCTAGATACTGAAAATTCTGGAAATTAACATGAAACGACTAAAGACATTTCATAAAGAAAACATCTACTGCATAATACATAAAAGTACCTACATTCCTATAGTACTTTTTAGGTCAATTTAAGTAAGGCCCCATGAACATAATTTATCAAACTCTTGGGAACAAACTTATCTCAGTAAAAACAAAAAAACACTGAATTTGGATATAGAGGTAATTATGTCAACTAACAGAGGTGCACGTCAACTAAAACCTTTATTTCACGGGAAACATATATTTTCAATTTAATTCAAATACAAGCATTTTTTAAACTGCAAAATAAAGCTTTATACTCACTAAATTGCAAAACTATTTAACAGAAAATCAGTGGTAAAATCAGAAATTTGCCCCTTTGTCATTTTACAGAAAATTGAAAATCCCTAAATATATTTTGTGTATCTTTAATCATTATATACTTTAAAATGTATTTGCAAACATATTTTTTATAGATTTCAAAATAGAAGAAGGTATTTTCAGTTTATTCAGTAGTGGTGTATTTTAGACTAAAAAATTGTAACCTGAAAGTACCTACATATTTTTCAAATAAGTGGAAGAAATCTTTTGAAATGTATAATTACGAATCAATTGAAATGATTCCAAAATACCGGCGCCGAAATTCTAGAGTTTTAGATACTGTCCCCCGGCCGTCACTGGTCTGAATAAATACCCACAAATTTAGTGAATTTTTGCTTCATTTTGCTAGGATTATAGTTAAAATGATTGATTCTGACATTTCATTAATTTATGCCAAACAAATTTCGAGAGCACCGCTTTTATTATTTAAGTCGATGTGATTTTTCTTTTGAAAATCTGTAAAACCTTTTATGTAGGTGAACAATAAAGTCGTCTATGTCATTTATAAAATATTTTTATTAAAATAACCTAAAGCACCACCCTCGCTACTTTCGGAACCTGGACCCTGGACCACCCTGTAGGTATGCTATATTATTTTAAAAAACTACCTAGGATAATGGATATTTTTGATATTTATAAATTACCATACCTACGCAAATTAAGACATGGTAGGAAATTTTAAAAATTCTATTTATAACTAATGAGATGAGGTTTGGTAAAATTATTGGACGAAATATAAGTAATGTTAAAAACGAGCGCTCCTGTTGGTAGGGTGAATATTATAAATTATAAATTAGATTAGGATAGTTGTATTTTTTGTTCCCACGGTATTTCTACATGATCCGTTCTCCACAAACGGTGAACGGTAGTAAGTGGACGGTAGAAGGGTGCGCGGAGCGGTGAGGTGCGAGGGGTGAGAGACGTCTACCGTCTGCAGTGAGTTTTGTTTGGAAAACTGTGGTGGTGTAAAGGAAAATTACGAAACTAAGACTCACCTACTATACGGGCTGTTCCACACATGAATACTTGCTAAATATGTTACCGATAACATAAAACAAAGAAAAATCGAAATAAAACAACTTAAAATTGCATTGATATCTTGCTCCATTCTGACATTCTAAAGTTCACGTGACCGGGTCCGGCTGCAACGATTGGTTAAGAGCATTGCCCTGCGCTCTATCTACCTTCTTCCAACCGTACTGCTCTAAAAATGGCTGCTGCTGGTAGTGCTAGTGTTTCCTTTGTTTAGAACTTAAAAAAATAAGTGAGTGAGTGTACTGTGAAGATGCCGAGCGCCTCTTTTACGGCCTCCAGGTCGTACGTGAGGAGATCGAGGAGAAAAGGAGCAAATAGGATACCTACACCATCCAGAACAACTTCTGGTAAGCAGCCTGGCTAGCCTAGAAATTGTTAAAGTCGACCCGATTATTGTAAATGAACCAGGTCTTTTTGTCTGGCCCGAAAAAACATTTATTGAGCGCTGGCGCAGACCCAAGAATATCGAAAAATATGTTTCCAAGAACATTACAGTCATTTTTTTTTATAGGGAACTACCTAACTTATTTGTCAATTACTTGAAATGTCATCCAATAAATATACATAAAAATAACAGGGCATCCTACATAGCTAGATAAAGATATGTATAGCTGGGGATGTCAGCCCAATTTTGACCCAAATGATGGAATATTGATAAAATTATATAAATTTTTCCTAAGTTGGTGTAATGCATACATTTTTATTGACCAGCAGGATGTCATGATTTTTTATTCCTTTTCCTGTTTTGTCATAACTTCTCAGTTAGAATATTATTAATGTTATGCTAACTGAATACTTTCAAATACAAGAAAAAGTTAATATATTTATATTTTCAGTATAATTTCTCTTTCTAATCTGCGAACAAATTATGTCGAAACTTAAATGTGATCGTGGAATTCCCTTTGTTGATCTAGTAACCTGATTAGTTACAGCTAGTTTTCAAATATTTCCAAAACAAAAACTTCAGATATCTACCTAGATCCTGCTTTTTTTCATAAATGTTTTGAAAATTAGATAATTATAGGTGTGTGATGTAATTAATAAAGTATAAACACTTAATTATGTAAACGATACAAATATTAAGTGTTGATATTTATCAGATAAGGAAACCTAATAATACATATTTTTCTACATAATAAAAATTCCACTTAAATATACCTACATTATACCATAATAACAATAATTTAATTCAATTTAATTAAATAAAAAGATTTAAGTAGGTATGGCAGAAATACGAAAATACATTTTTAGATTGTAATTAAATATGTATTTAAAAAGTACTTTTATGGACAATTAATAAAAGATGGGCAGCATAAAAAGCAGTGTGTACTGGTGTAGTATATTTTTGTAGTACCTATGTCTATAGGTAATATTTAATTCTTTTATTTTAAACAAAAATAAATTAATTAGTATTTTAAAATGGAACTTAATTATATATACCTAGGTACTTCCATTTTAATATTTATCAAAAGTGTAAATATTGGATTTTAGATTATAAAATTAAGTAATAACTGATTAGAAATTTAGGTAGTTTCTAGTTAATAAGGATTCTGTTAATCTGAAATTTAAACATTGGTGTATGAATATCCACATCAATATTTAATAGGATTTAGAAAATCCTTAATTTCATTTTATATCTTGGTTTCTAATACTACAAATTTCATGACAGGTATGAGTAGGTATTCTCAATTGATTTGTTTAATTTATCATATCTGCGCCTTTCAGCAAATCAGAAATTTGCATTCCATTATCGAAGGTAGTATAGGAAATTTTTTAACAAGAATTAATGAATTTTTGCTGTAAAATATATGGATTGAATTAGGCATAAATAAATATATTTACTAATGTAATCCTGTTTTAAAACTATATGTCTTGCAGCAGAACCATGTGAGCCTTCCTGTCCAATCCAGCCAAACCACAACATTCTGGCCCCATCCGCTGTGGCCCCCGGGGGGCCTCAGGCTTTGGCTCCTCCTAGCTCCAGCACTAGCGGAGGGGCAGTTCCCGCTCACCACTCGCCATACGATTTGAGAAGGAAGTCACCCTCGCACCACGACGGGCCTGGGCCAAGTACAAGTGCTGCCACTGCTGGATCTCCTACGTCTCCGGCCACGCCAACAGCTCCTGCTCAGGGTTATACTGCAGCCATGCTACCAGCTAGGAAGAGGCCTCGCCGAACATGCTCTGCTTCGTATGAGAGTGAGTTCAAATTTTTTATGTTCTATGTTGAGGAGATAACGGCAAATTTCTACATAAGATACCATGGTCAACTGTATTTGTAGCAATAAAGTCCATTGGCTAATTGAATTTATTTGGGGGTTTTATCGGTTGAATTTAAACTACAGATATGAAATTAACCTCCATTTAGGAACAGACATTTATTTTATAGGTTAAGATCAGTTATTCATTATCCCATCACAGATGACTGCGATTGATATAAGGAAAAATAAGGGGTTAACTATGACTAAGTACAAATATTTTAAGAGGGGATAGGAATTCTTTATCACAAAATTTCCAAACTTAATTATAAAGTGAAAAATGTTTTTTTCAAAATTATATTAAATCCTTATTTATCGCCGTCACTGGCCTTTGTCAGCCATGAGATTTTAAGAATTATCATTTTTTGTTTTTTTATTTGTTTAAATTAAAACCTGTCATTCCAAAGATTTTTGTACTTGCTGGGGGCCTCTCCTTCTCTCAACTGTTCTTTTTCTTTAAAGTGAGGTACCTACTTGGTCCGCCGGTCATGACCAAGTGGATTATCTTTGTCGGGAAACACCACGAAGGATAATAAATAAATACACGTAAATGTACACAAATACATAAAAACACTGCCACAGGTTTACCACCAAGGCATTACAACAGTTCTGCCCTGATAAGGTAGAAGGCAGTAAGTGCAAGTATAAGGATTTTGTGTTAGTGTCATTTTAAGATTAATGCTTTTACACAATTTATTTTGAATCTGATTTTAACCAGAAAAGCATTGAACGACATTACTAAATATGTCAGTTTTTTACAAATAAAAATTCTGTTAGCTCGCTTTTTTCAAAAAAAATCTGCAGTTACTGCTGTTTGTCCTAATAATAGTATAAGAACTATTTGTTATTTTAAACAGTAAGTACAACAAGAGTTCAACTGTTTGTAAATTATGTATTGCTATAAATAAAACAACTACAAAATAATAAAGTAGTATATGAAGAGAAAAATAGGCTTCGATAGATAGACAATTGACATAAAAAAAAACTTAAGTAAAAAGCTATTTACTGCTTTTTGTTTTCACATTTATATGTATATTCTAAATTACTGTGTAGGTAAACAGCAGTAACTAAGTAATAAGTGAGATACTGCCTGTTACCATTACACTGGGGATCACATTGTCAGTTACTGCCTTTTTTCACTGCTATTTCTAGCGTAAGTTGATAATAAATGTTCCCCAAACTCTGTACACCGTTAGGGCAGTTACTGCTTAAACGTACAACATTAATATCGTGTTTTTGACAAAAATGTCACTTACTGCCTTTTTCCTTAACACGGCAGAGTTGTTCAATGTGATTCAAAGAGGATTCAGCATAATATTTTGTGTACTCGGAAAACATCTTTGGTATTACGTTGCCACACGATAATATGCACTTGTCACACTCGCATAAATCAGCACCTTATCCGTCATATCCGCATTTGAATACGACATGTTTGTATGTGAAAAATTAAATTTGCGAAAAGCAAGTTATTGAAAAATTATTTCAAACTAATCACAGTACCGTATGCAATATTTTTGGACATCTAATGCAGCCGCCATCTATAGGCCACTAGTGCAAGGTGTACTTGACGCCGATAAATTTTTAAACTTCATGTGGGGGAATTAAGTTCTGTGTATACTAATAAAAGCAACAATATTAACAGTAATCAACGATGTTTGCATAAAATAATTGTACTATTTTAAATTATAATATTCCAAGATGTTTACCGTGTTCTGTAAAAATGTCGTAGCACCGTATTCTAGGTCATGTTATTTTATTACAGTTAGTGACTAATTTTAAACGTTTTATAGTTTTTAAATAAAGTATTTTATGTCGGGTATGTTTGTGGATAATTGTGACTAATGTGCAAGGAGTGAAAATGTAAAATACAAGTTACCTAAAAACAAGTGCACATTGCTGTCTGAAGGATTTTCTTGATTATCTGTAAATCAGTTAAAAGTCGCTTGACGGGTTTTGTATCTATATGACTCATATCATTTGTGTACAAGCTGTAGCACCGGAAACTCTCTCGATCGAACATCTGATAACTTTTTTTATTTCAAATTTTCAAATATTTTGGATCCAGATAACGATTGAGAGTTCCCGGTGGGACACACGTATACATCTCTTAAGATTTTCAAAATATAATAGGCCTTAGACTCATTTAACCAATATCACTGTAATACCAGTTTGAACATGGTACTCTTGTGGAAGTTGTCCTTTTGTAATTGTAGGCTTGTTTTCTTTGATCTCTGTTAAAATAAATCTTCACCAAGTGGTAAAATTTCAAAGTGTTACAATATCAAATCAATGTTGAATGAATCATAATACTTTTATTATAATTCTTTGAACTTTCATTTGATTCATTCATCTGATATTGTAACAAAGTGTCAGTTTGCAAATTGTTAAATCAAAAGATGTTTACAATTAAATGATTACCTCCTTTTTTACTAGATACATTAGTTAAATTGATTGACCAGTGCTAACATTAGCATATGCATGTATACACATTGATATACTGTACAGGTTGTCACATCATTCTGTCACTAACGTACAAGGTTATATTTTAATCATTGTAAAATTTGGGGTACTGTAGTGTAGACACAGGGTGTCTGCGGTATGTTTGCGATAAAAAAATGGCACCATGGATTTAAATTTTAAACATATTATTGTTAAATTTTACATTTTATTGTCAACAATTTTTTTTTAATCGCAGTTTAAGTACGAATTGGAATGTTTATTTATATAGATAAAAATTGTGCAATTCAATTATAACCACTGTTAAACACTCCAAGTATCTTGGCATCTAAAATCTATAATAATTGTTCAAAGTGACGTGTTTGAACTTGAATACAGGCTTTGGATCTAAATGATAATGATCTTTGAATTTCTTAAAAAATCTCAGTCTGTCATATTGTTCCATAACTATACAGTGAGGTAGTTTCCTGTTGTTAATTTCTGTTTCAACAATAAAGTTTTCAGAGAGGTTCAGTTCCAGCTATGTTGCTGGCAAAGTTACATAATAATCACGAGGTATCCACCAATTCCACTTAAATTAACAGATGCTCCATTTTGCACGAATTATTTCATGCTGCCAAACTGCACTGTCTAATAACTTTGATTTTGATTACATAACTGAGGGCACATGTGCCTACTCTAAGAGTACAAATAAACAGATCTTTATTAATATTCAATTTGTGCCTAAACAATGAGAGATTATGAAAAAAATATATATCATTTTTGTTAAAAATTAATAAATTGACAATGGTGGCGGTACCCTGCATCTCAATTATGAAACAAAATCTTCTTTTCTCAAAAAATATTGAATTTCCTGTAACTTGAAAATGAATCAAGCTAGGACAAAAGTAAAATTTTTTTTTTCAAAATTTATTTTTATGATTGATTTTTTCTTCTCAATTTTGCATCGAAGAAATGCCACATGAAAAGGCATTTTTGGCTTGAACCAAAAAAATTAATGCTAGCAGAGTAGAAAATGCAGATTACAGAAAAATACAGATTTTCATTTATTGTTTTTTTTTGCAATCCTTCTTCACTGCTGTATAGTACCATTGAGTGAGTAAGTTACTCATTCAACAATAGTACATATAAGGATACCTTGATAATACACTCTTCTGAAAATGCAGTTTTTCATTATTTCAAAAAGCTTTAAATAAGAGATCTGATACAGTGCAGACTTGATAATCCGGACTAATTAAAACCAGCCTGATTCGGATTACGAAAAATCCGGATTACTGCAACTCACGACTGATATGTAATAAAATTCTATTTTAGGACTTATTTTTATTTATGGAACACAGCTTGTATAAAACGGAATATAAATTCATCTTAATTTCATAAAATAAACACTTAAACTTCAAAAAACACAACATAAACTCATAAATACGTATGATTGTACATTAAATCCGGATTACAGAATACACAGTGTTTGAAATAATGAGTCCGGATTACCGAAGAATCAGAATTATAGAGGATCCGGAATATCAAGTCTACACTGTATATTTGAACATTTCAGAAGTATTTTATATCCTTTAATATTTTTATATGAGTAAATTTGTTTGCATTTTGAGTCGGTATCTTACAAACAGTAGTTACTTTTTTATATCTAACAAATATTTTATATAATATATAATTTTCATTTTAATATGTACCTACGTATTTAATGCATCATTCAATTGATCATTCAATGATAATAAGTGACTAAATTTAATAACTAAAAATATTCCTTAATTTTAGAAACGTCAATTTTAAAGAGTGGACAACTTTATCCGACGTTTTTCTTCACAATTTTTTTTCTTAATGTCCTCATACTAAAACTAAGAAATGAGAGTAATCAATTAGTGCATACTGAAAGAGTATGATGAGAAATCATCATATAGTTTCAGTAATGCAGAAACAAATTTTTCCCCACAGTTAAGCATTGTTAAATGTTGTAATTGTATTATCTTATAATATTTTTATATTATAGTTCTATGAATTTAGTTTAGATATGAATGAATAATGCAACTATTAATAAAGACAATAAAGATGATGATGACTTTTACATTCACTAACTGAGTGTCTAAATTGCTATTTAATTTTTTATAATCTTGTTTAAAAATGCATACCAATTGGTAATAGTCATAATATTATCTGTAATTATTTATTTGAGGCATTATTTATTATTTAAATTTATGTGATAATTAGTTCAAAACTAATGGTTGAGGCAAATAAATAATCAAGGAATTGTTTAGAAAAAATGTAGGGTGTAGCTAAAATATTTGACAGTACAGTAATGGCAGATTCAATGATACAAGCTAGTTTTTTGAAAATATTTCCAAGTTTTTCAATATCTATAAGTTTTGTGTGCTCTTAAGAATGAGTCAAAAAACATATTCAACAATTTTTTAAAAATATGAAAAGTAATTTAAGTGTTAAATGTCGGGTTTATTTCTGAAAATTTTAGTGATTTTAATGCTACGGTGAAATTTTATTTTATGAATTGTATAATGTAGTCTTATGAATTAAAACAGCACTACAAATTTTTGATTTCTCTGGCAACAAATTATTACATGGTAAACACAATCTGTAAGAACTCTTATTGGTAAAAGTTTATTATAAAATAAGCACATTCTTTCAAAAATGTTACTGTCTTAAATATTGTTTTGTTAATTTAGTCTTCAATATTTTGAAAATGAAAAATTTTTGTAATTTTTTTGTGGCATAGGATTTGCTATCAAAGTTTAGTCGAGTATAACTATTAATTACTGGTAAGAAAAAGAAGAATACAGATGTTGTGATTGATTATACTACTTTTTTCAGATTGTACAAATACTGCTGCCCATTATTTGCAATATGAGCTGCCCGATGAGGTATTACTTACAATTTTTAATTACTTACTGGAACAAGATTTGTGTCGAGTCAGCCAAGTTTGCAAAAGATTTCAAGCTATTGCCAATGACACTGAAATTTGGTAAGAAAAAAAAAATAAAATTCAGTATATGATAACAAATAGCAATATGTATTAAATGTTATAATTCTTTGTTTTTAATTTAGGAAACGGCTCTACCAAAGCGTATACGAATATGATTTGCCTCTGTTCAATCCTGCACCGTGTCGGTTTGAGTTTATCAGCCCAGAAGAGTCGGAACTAGCCAATCCGTGGAAGGAGTCTTTCCGGCAGTTGTACCGTGGCATTCACGTTAGGTTTGGTTATCAAGATATCACTTTTAAAGGTCGAAATCTTGTATACTTTAACACGGTACAGGTAAGTCTTACTCGCAATTGAAAATACTTTTGACTTTTTTTGTATTATTTACTAAACTATGATTTTATAGGGTGCTCTCGATTATGCCGATGAACGCAGTGGTTCAAATAGCACTACAGGATCAGTATCTGGTTCGTGCAGTAACCACTCTACCGAAGGTTCCTCTCAGGGTGCCTTAATTTTTCTCCATGCGGGTACTTATCGTGGGGAATTTCTCGTTATTGATTCTGACATAGCTTTAATAGGTTAGTACTGCATTCTTTGAACCTGTCAGTGGTTTGTTATAATTATATTTTAAATAATATGTGAGATAATATGCATTTTTTAAATACAGGGTGTTACAATATTCCACTAACTAAATTCCTCAGGTAATCAGGACTGATCAGGAATAAAACAACCTTCATATTAATATAAGTTTACAAATGCTTGGTTTTTGAGATACAGTATGGTAAAGTTTTATTTTATTTTTTCTCAATTATTGTTTTTCATTTTCTAAATAGATTTATTGTCGTACCTGATTGATATATCAATTAAACTGAGTGACTTTGACTTCTAATACAGCTTAAATATTTAAAATCAATACGTCGAAAATATGTCATTTTCTACACACTTCTAGAGGGAAGAATCGCTTTATCCAAGTGCATCTTAAATTTCAAGAATGTCTCTTATTTTCTACACAGTTCTAGAGCGAGTAGTTGCTCCATCCAGTTACATCTTTAAGGTCATGTTATAAAGACAACTAGTTTTTCAGTGGTTGTTTAAAAAATGAGTGATTTATAATGGCATACACTTTAAGTTTTATTAAACAGTGAAGTTATATGCAATTATTTATTTCCTTAATTTTACCTTTATCCACTAAGGTACGCAAATTGTATGCAATTGCTAAATTGAGGTCTGTCAGGCCGCCGATTTTCAAGTTGTATTTAGAAATATTTTTCAAATAAAACAGAGTAAGAAAGATAACCTTAACTGCAGTAAAACATCGACAATCACATTTATTGAAAGAATGTGTTCATTTATGTCTAACATCTACTCATTTCTATTTAGCCCACAATCATTGCAAATTTTTCTGGAACACTGCATACAAATTGGTTTTCTACATGTTGTACATTATGCATGTACAATAATTATATATTAGTATTCAGTATTCCTTTTCAATAATGGAGGGCATGTACAATAATATCTCTATAATAATATTTCTACCCCTCATTCTAATCACGAGGATTAGCCCAGAAGTCGAAGACTTGTGCGGGCGAGGAGGCGGCATATTATTATTAAGCAGGCCGCATTTGCGCCAGGAACGACTTACGTTGGTAGGCCCTAACCACCATTCAGTGCAGGAATGAGGGAAACTTGGAAAACCTCATTAATTGGGTAGTTAAATGCCAACCGGTATCAATCTCTCACATTGACCCAAGTCAACATTCTTCCACCCTACCATACCCGCAGAGAGGGTGCCAATCTCTCCACTCCACTCCAATGGGCATGAAGATTAGCTCAGAAGTCAAAGACTTGTGTGGGAGAAGAGACGGCATATTATTATAATGAAAGCCGTATTTGTGCCCAGGATGTTTATAGGCTCTAACCTCCATTCAGTGCAGAAATGAGGGAAACCTGTAAAACCTCATCAACACCCTAAACTGCTCTACCACCAACCCACTAATTGTATACTTACACTGTCACTTTTAGTCAACGACTAACCTAAGGCCAGATGCCTTAGTGCTTGAAAGGTACATGGAGCACAATACTTCAATGTGGTGTTTTCACAAATTATAGAAAAGTTAGTGTCTTGAGTCCCACTGACTGCATATTAGCGGTTAAAGGCTAAGGACACTGTTTCCATGAAATAGTGAGTGCTTTTGAACTAAATGAGTTCTGTCTAATGTGTTGTGTGTTCCAGAAAATTAATACGAAATTATGTGAATCTTAGGTTGATCTTGTATCGTCCCACTTATTAAACTGTTTAAAATGGGTTAATTGGGTCACTAGTTCTCTAGCCTGTCATATAAATTTATTTACATTGTTTTATTTAAAAATGTCTTGTTCAGATTAAGTATTAGCAGATATAGTATGAATGTGTGTGTACTGAACACAAATGGTCGGCATTTCACCATCACTTACAAGCATGCTTATTAGCTCATTGAAATAAATTTGAATAATTTGTATACAATTACCGAATACGTATGGTAGTTTATTTCAAGCGTTTGAAAGTAAACCTTTTGATTAGTAAAAAAATGTGAGACATCCTTGAAATTGCTACATGCACTCTACGAAAGTTTGTTTCTTTAACTTGATATTTTTTTTGTCTTAAAAATATGACTACACTGAAGAAACATATTCTTTCAGAAATATCTTACATACTCGCGTCAAGAATTTGTCACGGCTGGCGTTACACATTTGTTTTTTATTGTCAATGTAATTTTCGATATTTGGTCGCATTAAAAACAATCATTTTTTGCAATTTAGGGCAATATATAATGCAAACTTTTAATGCAGTATATAGTTTTATTACTATCACTTGCAGTTTCTTAAATATTTTGATAAAAATATAATGAATTATTCATTTGTTCGTATGACGTAAGTCGTTTGAATTCTTATTGCGAGTATATCTATCTAGTTTTGAGAAATTGATGACCTACATTCATATGTACTCTCTTTTTAAAGGACCCCGCACAAAAAGATAGGAAATTCACTCTCGGTCAAATTGTCTGAATTTTTGATATGTTACACATTTTGTCATCCTTAACAAAAGTCTCAATGGGCACTAAGCTCCAAAGTCCATGGTTTGGCTCCTATGGAGCTCCGAAGCTCCGTGACCACCATAGTATAGAAACCTTTAAAACGCATGTCACCTTTTTGAAAATCATATTTTAATTATTTTAATGTATGCCCTTAAGGTTTTGAGGATGCTGAATTTGACTATGATGTCATATCTCTACTATTGACAGTTGACTGCTGTCAAATGCCTGGCAAATGCTTCAAGAAAAACAAATCTTATATTAAAGAATGTTATCATATGTTTTGAGGGCGCTGAATTTAAAGCATTTGACAGCTATTTGACAGCTGTCAACCGTCAATATTATCGATTTTACATCTTATTTGAATTCAGCGTCGTCAAAACATATGAACATTCTTTAATATAAGATTCGTTTTTCTTTAAAGCATTTGACAGGTATTTGACAGCTGTCAACTGTCAATATTATCGATTTTACATCTTATTTGAATTCAGCGTCCTCAAAAATATATGATAACATTCTTCAATAAAAGATTTGCTTTTCTTTGATGCATTTGACAGGTATTTGACAGCTGTCAACTGTTAATATTATCGATTTGACATCATATTCAAATTCAGCATCCTCAAAAACTTGAGGGCATAAATTAAAATAATTAAAATATGATTTTCAAAAAGGTGACATGCGTTTTAGAGGTTTCTATACTATGGTGGAGTCATGGAGCTTCGGAGCTGCATAGGAGCCAAACCATGGACTTTGGAGCTTAGTGCCCATTGAGACTTTTGTTCAGGATGACAAAATGTATAACATATCAAAAATTCAGACAATTTGACCGAGAGTGCATTTCCTATCTTTTTGTGCGGGGTCCTTTTTAGTTGAGCCACTTGTAGAAATCATCAGTGGAATATATTAGCACTCTGAGATTTTTGAATATATATATTTTTTTCACCTCTACAGATAAATTTTAAGTTACTGGTAACGTTTTATTTTAGGTGCTGCACCTGGCAATGTAGCTGAGTCAGTTATATTAGAACGCGAGTCGGAATCCACAGTGATGTTTGTCGAAGGTGCTAAAAACGCTTATGCTGGTCACCTCACATTGAAATTTTCCCCAGATGTGACATCTACTGTGCCACACCACAAGCATTACTGTTTGGAAGTAGGAGAAAACTGTAGCCCCACTATCGATCACTGCATTATAAGAAGCACATCAGTGGGTACGTGAATATTTATTTAGATATTATAAAAATGTATTTTTTGCAACAGGTTACGTAAACATTTTTTTTCATAGCTGAAAAGTTGTGATTGAAATTTTTCATTTTTGCTTAAGGCATAGAAAACCGGAAAAAGTGTTAATGGTCGGAGAAATAACGAAATTTAGTGGAATTGTTTTGTGTTTTAATTAGTGTTTGCAGACACTTATCTAAATGTCCAGACATGTGTTCAAAAGTGTCTGGACAGAATGAAAATCTATATACATTTACAATTACCACCATTTTCAGCTAACTGAGCTAATCTAAAAATCCTAAAATCTCAAATTCAAAATTGTCGCAATCTCTTGTAATTGTTTTACAGTATTTTTGTGGTTTCAATTATTTGGATTAAAGATGGTTAAATCAGAAACTATACGCTGGAGATGCTATAATAAAAGTCAGTAAATGGCAGGAAACATGCAAACTACAATTTAAGTGATAAACATCACCTTACTCACTCATGAGGCATTTAAAGAAATGTAAAAAATGCCTAGAAAGCTTTAATAGAAGACTAGAAAGATGGGCAAGTTCCATTCTCTTGTTCCTACGGCAGCATCACTTCAACTTCATCATCATCACCTTCTTTATTGTCATCGTTATCATTGTGATGATCTCATGATTTCATTCGTTCTTATTTTGAACCCGTTCAATTTTGTTAAACACAATATTGTTTCAAAAAGTATTTATTAATAAATATGAAATTTTTAATAAAACAACTCTATTAAATAATAGGTGTAGAAAAAGATACAGAAAACTTGGTCAATTACTGACTGAATATGGTCTAAATTTATTAAACACTATGTATATTAGGTCTCAAAAGATGATCTAGTAAATTAGCAAATATAAACTTTTTTTATTAAACCATTTCATAAATGAATGAATCTCTAGCCACCTGCTTTAATTTAAATTAATTTTTGTTTACAAAATTGCTTTGTAGGGCAATATTTAATTTCAAATATCACTAAAACGAACTGACATATTGTGATGAATGAAGTATATCTTTGTATTTATAAATGTTCCTTTCTTCATAATTTAAGTACAGGTAGCCCAAAGTAAAAAAAATCTGCAAGAATTTACACAATCCATATTGTATAACTAGCGCTATCTAACAAATTTTTTAAAACTAACTACCCCCTAAAACATAACTCCATCAAATTTTCCGAGTTATTGTCAATTTTTGTTAAAAGCAGAAACAGCCTATTTTGACATACAGATTTGGAAAGTGAAGATCTTGATGGTGAATTGTATTTTGCCGCTTGCGTGTATTTGTGTCATGCTACACGCATACTTCGACCATAGCGTGTTTGCATCAAGCAGTATTGCCAGGTGGGAAAAATTCGGTGCATGAGAATAATTTCCAAGAAGCAAGTAATTTTTAATTACTTTTGTAATGCCATTTTTATTTCATTAAAAATCATTATGTTCTGCTATTTTATCATAATATTACATTGTAAGTAGGTAGTTACAGGTACTTACTTAAAAGTTATTAACCACGTAACCTTTCTAATTTATTTTATTGTTAGGCCGGGCGAACGTTGAGGCGCAGTTGATGTGACGCAGGGTGACTCACGGGTCGTAAAATCTGTTGTTTCCAGAAAATGTAGGTACCCTTACGGAATAGAGTTAAGAATCACTGCAATACAGCGAGAATATAGCACACACACCTCATATCCGTAGACTGTCATACCCGTTTATGTATTCATTGCTAATTATTAAGAGAGCAGTCTACAATAAAGGATATTTCAAGTACCCAAATATTGTAGATACCTACCTCTATCTATTCAATTTTGCCCTCGATTTTGCCTTTATTTCTCGTTAGGTTTTTGTTTTGGTAGATTTCAAAGAGTAATTTTAATAATTTTATTATTTCTTTCTGCGTCTATTAAAAAGAATGAGATTTTGTAATCAAAATATGAAAGCATGAGATTTCCTCGGAATGCATGAGATCTGACAACACTGGCATCAGTTGATCTGACAGTTAGATTTTCAATGGCGATACGGAACCGATTACCGTAGTAGTGGGGAATGCTAGACCAATGCACGTCGCCGCCCCTCTTAAAGTTCGTACCTTCCCTGGAATGAAGCGGCAATTTCTACTTTCTCTGTAAAGATCCGCAATTTCCGAATCTGTATACTATATCCTGTTGCTGTATTAGGCCCATTAGATATGGGATACTCGCAGATGTTCTAATTAATGAAACTTTGAGACTAAATGTGGTAACATTGTTAACGGATTTACTATGTTCCATTCCCAACCATTTTTAGATGGACTATGGTTTCGCATCTTGAAAGCCTTTGAAATGTGAAACTTCATAATTTGGTAATCTGACAGTTGACAGAAAGATTATCTTAACATAAGTAAAATAGGCAATGCTGTACTAGACCTTTGATGTTCTTTATTTCATAGGTTGCTGCCATCAAGGCAAGTAATGTCAACTGACGGTACAACTTTTATTTTAAATTCTTTAGCCCTTGGACTTGAGACTGAGACATTAGACTGCTCCATTGAATAAAAATAATAATAATTATATGGGGTGCCTACATGCATATTTTGTTTTAGTGGGAGCTGCTGTTTGCGTCAGCGGAGTAGGCGCGAACCCAGTTATACGTCATTGTGATATAAGTGACTGTGAAAACGTTGGTCTCTATGTAACCGATTATGCCCAAGGCACTTACGAGGACAACGAGATCAGCCGGAATGCTTTGGCCGGCATTTGGGTGAAGAATTACGCAAATCCCATTATGAGACGTAATCACATCCATCACGGCAGGGATGTCGGTATATTCACTTTTGATAATGGACTGGTAAGTCAAGTTTTAATCATATGTTTGGTACGTCTTCACAGGAATATACATAAATTATTACTTCAGTGGGAGGTGTTAAATTATTTTCCAAACTTTTGGTGTAGGTTGGTAGTTAATATGCTAATATGTTATAAATGTGTTTAACCATGGACTTTTATATCGATACCTTTTTATTTCCAATATATCTTATAATTGGCTGTTTTTTACTCCAAAACAAATGCATAATATCAAATGTCAAATTGATTGTGCATGTTTATAGAATTTATTGTTTTCATTGTTAAAGTTAAGTTGTCTTAGTCTTCTCGGTAACTTTTTTTGTACTTAATGATAACATTACAAGTACATTATTTTAGGTAACAATTTTTTACAATTTTATTAAAGTGCAATAACGATTAAACAAATTTCATTTATTTATTTTTTGATATGAAGGGGTTTATGGAAAAAGTTTAGAAACCTCAGAGACCACATTCAAGACACTATATTATGGAAGGTATTTTAAAAAGATTGCCAATTTATGAATGAGTTTAGTAATATTATTTTCCGGCAATAATTAGTTAAATACTCCAAATACCATAATTTAATTTATAGTCAGGATAATAAATTTCTACAATTGTTTTCTTACATTATTTCTATGAGATTTTACCTAGAAATTATCCAAATTTAACCAAAAATAAAAAAAATCATGATAAAACACTGATATTCAACAGTTCCGGGAGAAAAACTTTGTATACTGGGTGGTTTGTTATGAATGGATTGCAGCGGAATATCTGTAGATTGTAGGCCTTAGAACAGGGTTCTCAGCGTCGGGGAAAACCTGAAAAACCTGGAAATGTCAGGGAATTTGAACTTTGTCAGGGAAAGTGCCAATAATCGTAAAAAATCAGGAAATTTTATTGTTGTCAGGAAAATTTCTGAATGCTACTCATGCCGTGTCTAAATTCTTTATTTAATGAATGCACCCAGTTGCCTATTTCTGTTTGTTTTAATCACACGTACCCGCAGATTGATATAATGAAACAGTATATCCGGAGTGTATAGCTGTTTTTTTTATACATATTCATCGCCTGTTTCAAGACATATTCAATGGTGACGTTACTTATGTAATGCACCAAGAAAATGTATAGTTTCAAAACGTAACATCATTAAATATTTGTTTCTCTTTAACATCACACTCACTTTTTGATTATTGTTTATACAATTTATTTATAACAACACTATAATATTTGGAAAATGTGTGAGATCTGCAACAAAAATATGGAATTGATTTTAGCAACTGTAAACCAAAAACAAATAATTACCTACATGTTTGTGTGAGTGACAGGTTTAATGAAATTTGAAGAGAAAAGTAATTGGATTATGCGTTTGTAATGTAATTCAAGATGTCTAAGAATACGTAAATTTGTAGAGGTACATACAATAATCAACAACCAATTACTTTTTAAATAAACAAGATAAGAAATATAAAAGTATCAACCATTAAATCTGAAAATTTAAATCACACCGATTTTGAAATTTCTATCTAGCAACTGCTGCATAGACCTTAGCAAAGCATCTAAAGAGTTCAAACAGCGCTCAGTGGACGTTTTAAACACGGTTTAAAAGCGACCTGTGTGACGTTACTGTTTCAATGCAAAAATATAGTGTTTTGAACCGATTTGAATACATTTAATGACATAAAACAGCTAAAGCTGTTTTTTGTATACCTGTTTGCTCAGTAGTAAAATATATTTTTATTGGTTTTGTTGTGTTTGTTTATATATATTTCTATTAAATCTCTTAAATATTATATATTATATTAGATTTCTTAAATATTTATATTTGTTGCAATGACTGAAATAAATATTTCTAATAAAATTAAATATCCATGTCACTTATTTGTCATCAAATGGGCTCATTTATGCCTTATCATTGGACTTCTTTTACTTTGGTTTAAGTTTTAAAAACACATTTTGTATGCTTTTGTCAGGGAATTTTAAAAAGTATGTCAGGAAAAACCTGGAGCAGTCAGGAATTTGGTTCTGAAAAATTGCTGAGAACCCTGTAGAATGTTGTTGGTTTGCGATGTATAAAGCATTAAAATTTTATTTTAAATTAGTTCCAAAATCTATACATTTCGTGTAAATGGTGTCAAAACTTGAACTGAGGATTTTTGATTGTGAGAGATCCAAATCTGAACTTAATTTTAAGGTATCTTGTAGAGGATGCTATACACAGTGGTTTTTGGAATAAATAATTTAATATTATTTTTAAGGAAAAAGGTTTTAAGAGAATATCTGTTTGATATTGATAAACCACTCAGGGTTTGAAATATCCGCACCTTAATCATTTGATGCCAATTTATACTTTTTGATCACTGCTAATTTTATTCTAGCCCTAACCTCATTTTAAGTAGATTTTTTTACTGGACTTTTACAATCTGAGATACAATGAATTTACATATTTTAAAATGAGGTGTATGACTTGTTTTTATGCTCATTAGTGTTGGCTTCACAAGACGAGGCCTACTTTAGATTAGAGTCGAAGTAATATTTGCAGTGGTCGGCCAGAATGCACGCTCCGTTGTCAGTTGATTAAAGTGGGATTATCTCGAGACCGGAGTCTTTTATCGATATTAAGCAGTACCTAGTTTTTTTTTCTCTTAAAATTATTTATTCAAAATTTAGATAGGGCTTTATATAAAAATATTACAAAGAAGAATTACTATGCTACAGTGCTTAACTAGCAGCCTTTACAAGATACCTAAAAAATTAAGTTCAGATTTAGATTTCTCAAGAAATTTTATGCCATTTTCATTAAAGATGTTTAAATTATGGAATAACTTTGAAATCAAACTTTGTCACCCTGTACATTACGAACCAGCAACATTTTAAGACATGCTTGGCTGAATCGTATATTCCTCTATGATCCATTAAATTCAGGTTACTCTGTATAAACTTGTGATTTTTACAAATATAATCCAATTGCATGAGATTTATTCACAATTTTCTGAATATCGTAGCATAACAGTAGAAATATGTTTATCATATTTAAAGAAACCCATTGATATATTTATTTTTAGGGATACTTCGAAGCTAATGACATTCATAACAATCGTATAGCCGGATTTGAAGTAAAAGCGGGAGCCAATCCGACGGTGGTGCACTGCGAGATCCACCACGGTCAGACTGGTGGAATTTACGTCCACGAGAACGGCCTCGGTCAATTCATAGACAATAAAATCCATTCGAACAACTTTGCCGGTGTCTGGATCACGTCTAACAGCAACCCGACGATCCGGCGTAACGAAATTTACAACGGCCACCAGGGTGGGGTTTACATTTTCGGAGAGGGTAGAGGACTGATCGAACACAATAATATTTACGGCAACGCACTGGCGGGGATCCAGATAAGGACTAATAGTGACCCTATAGTGCGACACAACAAAATCCATCACGGGCAGCATGGGGGTATTTATGTTCACGAGAAGGGACAAGGGCTGATCGAGGAGAACGAAGTGTACGCTAACACACTTGCCGGTGTTTGGATCACAACAGGTAGTACTCCCGTGCTTCGCAGAAATCGTATTCACTCAGGTAAACAAGTAGGAGTGTATTTCTACGATAACGGACACGGAAAACTAGAAGATAACGATATCTTCAATCACTTGTACTCGGGTGTGCAGATCAGGACCGGTAGCAATCCTGTGATTCGTGGTAATAAGATTTGGGGCGGGCAGAATGGTGGAGTGTTAGTTTATAATGGTGGACTTGGTTTGCTGGAGCAGAACGAAATCTTTGATAATGCGATGGCAGGTGTCTGGATCAAGACGGATTCCAATCCCACTTTGAAGAGAAATAAGATTTTTGATGGAAGGGATGGTGGAATATGCATTTTCAATGGAGGAAAGGTAAGACTCACCTGTTTACTCTTCTTTTATTTATTTTTATTTTCTGAAAAAAATAATTTAGTGTTTAATTCATTGTATTTAAAGACTTATTAGACAAGATACTTATGCAGTAAAATCCATTATTTTATGATGAGTTTAACTTTAAGGGGGCATTTTCAGTGAGCTGCCATATTGAAAAAGTATGTGATTTAGACATATTTTTTTTGCCATGATTAGATAAATACATGCTTCGCATGCTAGAACAAAGTGCACTACTTGAAATTAATATATTATTATCTGGCTAAAGTCTGGAAAGAGGTTTTTGATACCCTGTTTAACACTGAACTCATTGTATTTTTATAAAAAAACCACAATACTATTTTTAAATTTAACCTGTCCATCGCGTGGTTACTCATTATTCTTTCACATTATCACAACAAATTGAGATTTTATAAAAAAATTTAGAAGAATATGATACCTAAATGAACATCGGATTCATAATAGAGAAATGCTGTCAATTGTCAAATAAATGTCAGAATTTAGTTGAGCTAGTTTGCCAGCACGTGTCGCCACCGTTGTTTTGGCAATTGAAGAGAAGGGTTTCATAGCAGTGTTGCGTGGTTGTGCAAAAAATATTCAAAGTTACTACATAGTCTTGGATAAATAAAATAGATGTCGAAACTATTTTATTTTATTTGTTCTTGAAAGAAGTGTTAATTTTTATCTATCATAGGACTAAAATTTACATAGGTACCTATTATTTTATAATTAGGTATTATATCAAAATTTAACTTTTTCATCTGTAATGCCGCTATATAATTTTAATAAAACATAAAGCACGCCACTCACGTTCCAACGCCGCAGTACAATTTTGTCGAATGCGACAAAATTGAACATAATTTGATCGTGTATTTTCGCTGTTCGACCAAGATTTGATAGACAAAACTTTAACGAATCCTGTATTATAATAGTAATGAAAGAAAATTTATGTACCTGAACGCTTGGACGATAAAGCAGATAAAGGAATTTGCAAAACAGTTTCTTCAGCAGGGACTGACAACTCACTTTCAAGTACCTCTTCAACTGGATCACTTGAATATCCTGAAATTTTTGTGGTATTAGAGGGTTCTTGCCTTATTTAAAAATTTTCTCTTAACTTACCTGGTATAACTATTGGTAAAGCATCGAATCTCAACGTGGTCTTAATATTAGAAAATTTGAGTTTGTCCTTGTCGAGAAGATGGCCATCACAAATCCTAATAACATTCCGTCTCTTTGATTCTTCAGTTTCAAGTAAATCTGGTTTATTAATTGCATTGCACAGTCTTCTTCTCTAAAGTAATGAAAACAATATTTACAAATCAACTAAATCACTGTTTCATTAAATATACATTTACATATATAATTGGGTCTTAAAAAATTTGAAATTATATATTGAAAACTACAATTTAAATCTTACCTCATAATTTTTTGACAAAACATGCATTTTAATGCCTTCTTTCGCAGATACATTACAACCGGGTACACAATAGCGGACGACCATTATTGTTGCAAAAATAATAAATTATTAAATAAAGTCTTTTAAATGTTTAAACACTAAACACAAATAAAAACTGCCAATATTACACTACTTTCACACAAAAAATATAAGAAGCACAAGATGTTGAGAGAAGTTACGCCGATCACAACAACCTGCTACCACTACCACAGAGGACCTTCCTCTGTGCAACTACACTCTAGTGATGGGTTGCTATTTAGTGGCCTGCTATTTTTTAACTGCTATTTGGTTAGTAGCAGTAGCAACTACTATGTGCTCAAAAATTAGCTGCTATTGATTTAACAGGTTGGCATAAATTCATGGCTGTCCTAACGGGTAAATGTGAATGCTAATACGCCAAACTGCTTTACTTATTTAGCAGTTTCGCATACGCCGATCGCCGCTGTCCTAACGAGTAAACACCAATGCGCCGAATAGATAGCAACTATAGCTATGCACTGTCGTTTATTCCCGATTTATTATAAATATCTGGGAAATAAAATATATGTTATATGATCTTTAAAACGAGTTAAGTCATTTGTTATATTGAAACGTATACCAATTATACAAGCTTTTCAATTTTTACTGTATGTTTCTGTTACACTTGAATGTCGTGCTCTTGGAAAAAAAATAGTAACTTTTTTCGTTGTAAGGGCATAGTATATTTGTCTGCCATGACAAAATATTACAATAAAAAAATTCAAACAATATGTGACAATAATAGTGAGTTAAGAGAGTAATTTATCAAATCTAATGTTTATCGTTTTCCATATATTTACGTCATTTGCGATACCTATATCAATAAAAATACAAATTTTCCTTTCATTTTGCAAAATCCTATTCTTACTCGCAATAATTTTATCTACAGCAAACAATGGATATATTTTATATTTCTCAGCTTTCTTCTATTATCGCGCCTCTGAAAGTATGGAGTATTGTTAATTATTATTTCACTTCGATGTCTGCTAACTCGCTAAGCCGATACATGCTAGGTACGCGCCATCTAACCAAAACAGAGTTCACCGTGGGTCTCCTACCCACAAAATTATAATTTATGGAAACAAACAATCCAATTAATCACAAATCACAGTACAGATTATTAAAGATCACCAGTCAGTCCCACGGTTTATTAAAGGTCAATACACACATGCGGGACTGTGCGCCGACTGTGTCGTAACCGTGCACCGACTGTGTTGTGTTGTGCATATTCACACCAATCATGTTATTACGTGCCACAGTTGCTTAGTTTGTATCATGGATCCAAGAGAGGAGGAATACCAGCGGCAAAATCACGACACCCAAAAATGAACGAGCGCTGGCCAAATCAAGACCCGCCCTCTGGTCTCCTTCCAATAGTTCTCACTAGAGCGTTTATGCACGTACCGTGCTCCTACCGTATCGGACCGTAACCTTGAGAAATTGCTTTCAGAGCGGTCGGAAGCAACACAGTCAGAGCACAGTCTGGGCCTAGACCTACATGTGTGAATTAAACAGTGCAATTCAATACATTTTCAATGGAAACTTCAGGTGATAGATTTAGTTCAAATCGACACAGTGGGTGCCCAGTACCGTATGTGTGAATTGACCTTAACTGCACGGTCCGGATCATCAGCAGGCAGCCAATGAAAACTGAGGACTTTTGTGACGTATGGCACAGTCTATCTCAGTCCATCTTTCGAGAATGACTATATTTTGTCTTTATTTACGGAAATTTTGTGACGTCACCTGGCCCAGACCATATGGTTAATAGACCGTGAGCACTGAAATGTACGATATGGAATGCGTAAAGTCCATTGCGCATCCAAATAAAGGTACCAAATTTAGGAGCAGACAAAAAGAGGCACATGAAACTCAGCAAAGACATACTTCATTGGTTATGTATGTGGGTGCTCTCGCTCTCGCCAAGATGTCTCGGCGAGAGCGTGGATGCGGAATTTTTAATAATTATCTAATTATTATGAATATTAGTGTCTAACTAAAGTACCTAACAATCAATAATTTATTAAGCATAAAATAAATTCTCTCTTATTAATTTTAAATTTGAAATATTTAAAAAATATCTTTTTTTTTTCATATTATTTTCTGTTTTTAATATTTTTTTTTATTTTTCTTGGATATCTATGTCTTAAATATTGTCATCTTTAGTTTCCATCTGTTCATGATTTTCATGTGGGAGTGAACATACTAAATATGTTACGCTCAGCTATGGATAGAAATGGAAGGAGGTGAACAAGCACTTATTGTAGAGACGGAGCTATTAATGAAGTGGTACTTAAATATGTTTCTTTGTATTTTTATATTTGCAAAAATATTTGTGCCAATCGATTTCTTACTCCTTGATTTATGTTCAAATATCTTCTATCTATCTATCTATCTATCTATCTATCTATGATATGTATCTAGAATCAAAAATCGATTTAATTTCAAATGATGTAAGTTTTGTATAACCACAATCTGGATAATTGAGTTTAATGTATTAATAATAATTAGAAAAGAGTAGTTAATTAACTTATTTTAATAAGAAATTGAAAATGCTGATAACAAAAGATAAGTTGTCATTTTGATTTTTGCAGGGCATTTTGGAAGAGAATGACATATTTAGAAATGCCCAGGCTGGGGTTCTTATTTCGACACAGAGCCACCCAATACTCAGGCGGAACCGTATATTTGACGGTCTCGCTGCTGGTGTGGAAATAACCAATAACGCCACCGCAACTCTGGAGTTCAACCAGATCTTCAACAATCGTTTTGGTGGCCTATGCCTGGCTAGCGGCGTGCAACCGATTGTTAGAGGTAACAAGATATTCAACAACCAGGATGCTGTCGAAAAGGCAGTAGCCAATGGGCAGTGTTTGTACAAGATATCAAGTTACACGTCTTTTCCAATGCATGACTTCTACAGATGCCAGACATGTAACACCACTGATAGGAATGCCATTTGCGTTAATTGCATCAAAACTTGCCATGCTGGACATGACGTGGAATTTATCAGGCATGACAGGTAATTTATTCATTTATTATTTAGGAACATGTGACCTATTTTTGTAAAATGGATATTCTGATTACTATTATTAATTTAAATTTCCGTTAGACAATTTTATTTCTTTTGTGAACTTGATTTTTCTTATAGATATAGAGTATAAAAATTTTAACCACGTGCACAGGGGTACCTAATACGATAATAAAAATAATTTCAGAATTCTAGCTTGCTATTTAAAAAATGGGGCAAAACCCTCTTTTCCCCTAAAAAATCGGCTATGACAGTCATTTTTTGAGATGGCTTAGATCTGTCAACTACCATGTGGTCCTTTTTACAATGTTGTCAAATGTAGAAACGACAAAAATGCATTGTCACTCATTACAGTTCTGTCAGAATTACCCACTAACAGAATACACAGTCCGCATACAGTTAAATAAAATACTTATTTGTTATAAGAAATCGAAATTTCATTTAAGAAACACCTACTAATAGAAAACTTCGCAATGCATGATGCAGTCTTTAATTATAAAATCTTGTACGATTTAAGTTTCGAAGTTTATAAACATACCTCTGTCATCCTCTTGACAATTGTAGAATAATGTCCTTTTGGACAACAATGGCTCACAGTGGTGAGTGGAGTGGTATGTAGTGAGTTGATGCACACTTCACGGATATCTTACTTTAACCCACTGCATTGGTTAGTAGGTATTAGCGCCATTGAAACGGTCACACATTAACACTTATCTTTGGCTATGATATGGTGCATTATCCATTACAACTACAGTACCAGGTTCTATATGTGGCAAAATAGATTCAAATCATTTTTAAATATCTTGCTATCCATATCCTCATGTCTCCTGTTTGTCGTGATATGGCTTTCATTTATCCATGTTTCATTAGTGTAATATATTCTTTGATTCAGATTTTGACCCACTAATATTTGTCCTAAATAGTTTCTTTGCCATTTCACTATTCAACATACTTTGATTCATTTTACAAAATGGATGTTCATGTTACATATTGGCAAAACCACCATTTTACATATTAGAGGCAAAGTTTCATTATCTGAGATAACAATCCAATTTTTTTAGTTATGAGAGTTCATTTTAAAATTACTATCCATGAATTGTGTATTTTGTGTTTCTATGTATCTTATGTTCTTCTTTCCATGAGTTTCCACTATTTTCCGTTTTGCAATTGTATATTCTTCTTTGCCACTCTTTATTGCACAATATACACTACTCGTGGACACTCTTATTAATGTACTACATATTTACTGCATTGCTTCATATTTTGGTCTCTCGCCCTAATCCCTTGATACACGTTTCTTATCAACTGATTTTCCTCGTTTGTTAGATTAATGAGTTTACGATTTTGAGAACATGCTGCAGAGTTTGGATTATTTTCCATTCTTACACACATAATCACTAATAAATTAATTACAACCACAATCAAATAATGGATTGAAATAGGTATGAACTACCTAATGGCAGTAATATCTTAAAATTGAAAATTGTGTCTCTTTTGACAATACTGATATGTAATAAAAACTTGTGTGAAAGCAAAACATACAGCAGACAACTCTGATGATGCAAATAGTAAATATTCAACATAAATTATTATATTGTCTGAAGCTATTTATTTGTGGCATAATTTTAGTTTTTCTTTAATAAAGAAGATAAATTAAATAAGCCCTTGCGCCAAACGGAACAGTCAAGGGTTATTTTTGAAACTAAGTTTGCCTAACCAAAAAATCTCACTGAAAAAAGCAGATAAGTAAAAATAACAAAAATTACATCACTATCGTGCACTTCTGTATTATTGACGTTTCGAAAAACTCTGTTTTCGTTCTCAAAATAGTAGTAAAATATTAAACGTATCTCAAGTTTGACAGAAGTAACAATAAAATAAAAATCATTTAACATCTCTATGGAAGCAGATAAACAAATTTTAAACTGTCAAACTTGACATACGTTTAATATTTTACTACTATTTTGAGAACGAAAACAGAGAGTCTTTCGAAACGTCAATAATACGGAAGTGCGCGATAGTGATGTAATTTTTGTTATTTTTACTTAGGTATCTGCTTTTTTCAGTATGAGATTTTTTGGTTAGGCAAACTTAGTTTCAAAAATAACTCTTGACTGCTCCGTTTGGCGCAAGGGCTTATTTAATTAATCTTTATTATTTTTTCAGAAGTGTGGCAAAAACCCAATAAAATTAAAGAAAAAATAAATTATTATATTTCAGTATTGATGGAAGAATCATAATAATATTATAATTTAAGTTTTTAGTAAGTCTATTAATAATATTTTGGTCACCTTTATTATGGTTATTATTAGAGATACAAAATAAAGTTTCCAATAAAAGTTGTAGAGCTGTAACTTCACCTTTTAGTATTATTGAAGTTTTGAATTATTCTTTTTTTTATCTGATTCCAAAAATATGACATGACATTTCAATCTTTAACTGGTTTTGAACCAGTTTATTGAATATTGATAATCGTATTATTTAAGCTATTTATTATACGAACAGAAATTAGAAATATTAAAGTAGTCTATGAAAGTCGACAAGTATTCTGTTAGTATATGACATTTATGTAATCAAATCAATTGAAATTGAAATAAATAATAATGTTTCGTAGTTTTGTTTAATAATTCATTATTTTCAGTAACTTGAAAACAATTAATAATAGGAATATCATATTTTTTAAATTAGAAAAGATTAATTCAAAAATTCGACAATACATCCTTTAAAAAAATATATTATTGCTTCTTGTACCCCTTAACTTCTGTATGCCACTTCCATTAACTTATTAAAGGGGTTTAGTTACAGATCTACAACTTTCATTGAAAACTTTATTTTGTATCTCTAAAAAAAGATAAAGGGTGGCCTAAATACAGGGTGGTCCAGAACTTACGTAATAAAAATTAATGTACAGTGCGTTTCAATAACTTTGATAACATTTTGATCAGCTGCAACTTTTATGTTTTAAAAGATATCGGAATAAAGCAAAAACCATATTGCATAGTGGACTAGCACCTTTTTTTTATTTAAAAAAATAACAAAATACTAATGATTTTGAGAGATCTTAACCTAACTTAAATTTTTTAAAATAGAACGCCCTGTATATTATTGAATATTTGGATTCTACTCAAAATTCCAAGCATATTTTAAAAAGCATATCCTATACCTATCTTCAACTGTTTCTGAGAAATAGTTTTACAAACATGTCAAATTATCATAAAAATTGCTCTACTTGTTCATGGCATACTTTGCGCTGAGCTAAAGCTGAAGATCAGCATTACTTGAGCCGTGCTGGTAACAATCGAGCCTTAGTGTTTTGTTCTGTTGAGGAAAATGGCAGACAAGTACAGCGATTTTTATGATAATTTGACATGTTTGTAAAACTATTTCTCAGAAACAGTTGAAGATAGGTATAAGATATGCTTTTTAAAATATGCTTGGAATTTTGAGTAGAATCCAAATATCCAATAATGTACAGGGCGTCCCATTTAAAAAAATATAAGTTAGGTTAAGATCTCTAAAAATTATTGGTCTTTTGTTTTTTTTTTTCAAATAAGAAAAAAAGTTGCTAGTCCACTATGCAATATGGTTTTTGCTTCATTCCGATATCTTTAAAAACAGAAAAGTTACAGCTGATCAAAATGTTATCAAAGTTATTGAAACGCACTGTACATGGAACTTACAAATACAATTTTGTAAAAATGAAATCAGAGAGCAGTTCAAAAATGATTAAAAAATACTGGAACTGGCCCACTGTAAAACCTGATAAGGCGTATAATCAAAAATTCGTTTTGACGATATTGACTCAATTTTTCATGACACATCTATTCCCAAATTTTTTTATATAAGTTGTTGATCACCCTGTATAATGAATTACCCTGTATCTTGACAGAATATTTCTTTTCCAGATTTTTCTGCGACTGCGGTGCCGGCACTTTAACCAATCAGTGTCAGTTGCAAGGCGAGCCGACCCAAGATACCGACACCCTGTATGATTCTGCCGCGCCTATGGAATCTCATACGTTAATGGTGAACTAAAGACTACCAATTGAACCTTATCCGTACTAGCGCATAGCGTCAAGTGTTCAGACAAGTGCTAAATGTATGTGTTTATTTATTGACATTATATATATATAAAGAAACATTTGAGATGTTAGAACTAATTGCACAAAACGGTGAGTCGTCTGAGGATGGGGAAGTAATTGTTACGAGCGTTTTGAGTATCCGCTACAGCTTTTATCCGGAGTGTCGAAGCGTCAAAATGCGTCAGCAAACTTTTCCCGCCTGAGGATGTCTAGCCTAAAAATATATGTGTTTGTTGTTGTGAAAAAGCTTAGCAATATTAAATTGTCTAGCGTGACTAAGTTACACCAATTAGAATTAGACAATCAACACCGGCGCTTCCATTCAACTGATTTGTTTGGCCTTTCCGTTACAGGAGAACGAAAAGAGACTTTCAGTTTGCAGTTTCTCCATCAGGAAGAAACATTTCAAGAGGTATGTTTGTATTAATTTATTTTGGCCAGAGTTTATTTATTTACTGTACTCGGAGGTATAGTTGTTTTATTTATTAAGAATCTCAATAGGTCAGCGGTGTTCATTGTAATTTCTTCCTCAAAAACTGTAAAACAACTCACACTTCTTGGATTTAATTAAATTGTTTGCAAATGTACCTTCTTCATATTAAATGTTGTTGGGAAACGTTACGTTTTAACTTAGCATTTCGAAGATATGTTTGCGTAAACAGTGCACCTTTTATATATATGTAGCAATATCAAATAATGCAACACCAATTTGGTCAGTTTCTACTCTTAACTAAAAGTTCCGCCCGTGAGTTCCGCAGATGATATTTCTCTTGGATATTAGTTATAAATGTTCCCCTTGTCTCGCAACTGACGCGGCGGCTGTAATATATCTTGACAGTTAAAAAAATATATCATTCTAATTTAGAATTGTACAGTTATAATTGTTAGCATTTTGGATATTTTCTGTTTAAGTTTATATTCTTTCATTTAGTTCATTAATTGTTATCGTAATTATTTTTTAATTTTATTTATTTTTTTGATTAGTTCTTAAGGTGTAAAAGGACCCCATTGCTGTTGGTCGTACAATTTTTTACTCGAAATATCCATTAAAATAATAAATTATTACGTCATTACAGAAAAATTATCTTAAAATAAATTACGTTTTGAATAAATTTAACCCATTGCTCCTTTAAAATTACGAATTACGTTTTATAATTTCGAAAATACTCATTGTGTATTATAAAGCATTTTTTAAAAGTAATTAGAGAAATGAAATTAAAATATTAAACTTGAAAATCATTATCAAAATTATAGAGAAATTATATAATAAAAAAATATTGTTAATTCAGTGTGAAACTTTTCCCTTAAAATAAATTTTTCGTCCTATAAAATTGCCATATACAGGGTGTCAGGAGGAACACACCAAACTTCAGGAATGGATTCTATACGTCAAAATAATAAGAAAAAACTCAAATGTTTTTATGCGATTTTTATTTGTTTTCAAATGGTGATGTACGTTTCAATAAAAAAAAAATTGATATTCTATTAGTCATAGTGTTCTTTGATCAAAGATTCAAAACCACCACCATTGATCACTTGACCACTCTAAACACTTTCTGCTTTGTCTACAAAGAGCATCTGCAGGTCCCCTGATTGCTGCATGTTTTGATGATACGTCAAATTAGTCCCTTCAAAACAAATGAGTTTTTTCTTGTAGAATCCATTCCTATAGTTTGGTGAGTTTCTCCACCACTCACCCTGTATATTAACTTCATTGACCGATTACCACTGTGTTTGGAAAGGAAAGTCATTGGTGTGGGCATGGCGGGGTTGCGATTCATAATGATTACATAGCAAATAATAAAATTTTGCCAGTGATGTATGCCTGTGCAAATTACCTGAAAGTGCATTATTTTAGTGAAGGTCTTCCTGGGGGGTGAGTAACTCACTTTAAAAAAAGTGTGCATACAAATATTACTTCAGTTGACGTTGAGAAAATATAGTGCAATCTTCCCTTCAAGCAAAATGTATTTGCTAGCTCAAATACATAAACCAGAAAATACAAATATTAGAAATAATATCAGTAAGATCCTATATAATTATTTGTAATCGTATACAGCTGCGAACAACACTGAAAGTTGTTATTTGCTTTCTGTGAATTGTGATCACATCCCCGCCGTATCCACGCCAATGGTTAACCTTACAACAATTAATTCAGCCCTATTTAACAATAGAATCAAGTCTTTAGGCTGCATTTATATACATGTGTCTTGCTTAATTTGTAATTCAAGTAAAATTGCAAAAACTGTAGAAAAATGTCGTAATCTATGATTTAAAGCCCTACGGTTTTTTTGGTATAATTGCAGTTTTTCTAAAGTTCCAGATTTTTTTTAAGCTCAACTTAAATGTGAATGAAATATACCCCATTTTATTATATCCATGAGATCTAGAGTTTGTAAAAATTACGGGAATTACTCTCCTGAAACAAGAACTTGAATATCTAAATATTTTATTGTCACTATTTCACCATTAAAATAGTAGGTGGTTTTAATCAGTCACTTTTAAATGTATTTTTTAGAGAAATGAAAACGTCAAATTTAGTAATTTATTTTTAGTTAATCTGTGATGAAATTATTTATTGATTATCGTTTGTGATATTCTGTGATAATTTTTTTTTTATTGTTAAGCTTTGAAAAAGGAATTCCTGGAAACACACAGGATGTTCATTTGAATAAATTAAATAGAAAAGACTACGAAAAAAAATGTCAAAAATGTTTAAATAAAATTAATTATAAAAAAATGTTCTATTCAATCTGCAAGCTCTTGCCCAATATGCTCCAATATCTACACAGAAAATATTTGATAGTGTAGCAGAAATGTTCTAAATTTTTTTTAGTAAAACATATGACTTTTTCTACATCGTAGATACCTACAATAAAACTGTAGCAAAAGAAATTTGGTTCTACTTTGTGAAACTCTTTACGATCTTTCAGATAATAATATGTGATAAAAAAATATCCCCACCAACCAATCCTTTGAGAAGTTTTTATTGCACATTGCTACACCTACCTTATTTTTTAATGTATTGTTAGAACATTCTTGTTTGTTTTTAAAATTTCCTGTACAATTTTTTTTTAGAATTTCTCGTATTGGGAAAAATAAAAAAAAATGTATGATCGACAGCAGTTCTCTTTAATTGTGGGTCTGTACAGGATTACGGCCAAATATGCATTGAAAATTATTTTCTGCATAGGTCCACTAAAACTTATTGAGTGTCTGTATTGCTAACATGCAAACCGATTTATATCCAGATCCAGCAGGTTGCATGCTTAAAAATACAAACACTATAGTGCATATAGCTTTAACTATAGCCCACTGTAAATAAGAGAGAGAGAGGTACGATAGTTGTGTAAAAGGTATACGTGAAGTAAATTGCTGTCGTGACGTGACTGCAGTAACAACTGTAAAATATCAGTATTTTTTTATTGTTTTGAGGACTTAATTTGATCGGGCGGTGTTACGCTGTGAGTATTTTGTAAATATTAATAAAGAGAACAACCCAGAGCTTTCAACCTTTTATTTCAGGATTTTCGAAACATGGGCTGCGTAGCTAATACGTTCTGCCTGCACTGTTATATATATATTGTATAGGTACAATGAATTTTGTGCAGTTTTTTAACAGGTGCCATACCCACACATTTAACGTAGCTAGCAAAATATTCTAATAAATAGTAGCGTAAGGTGTAGTACGAATTGAATTTTTTATACCATTTTGTTATGTTGGCTGAGAGAGTTCGATAGGTATTTTTCAAGATGTAGCATGTCTTGCCTTAATTTTGGTGAAATATTTTTGCAGGCAAATTACGAGTCTTGCAAAAATAATGTATATTTTGCTATAACAACTTGTTTTAAATTTGATGTGCACAATATCTAATTATTTGTTTTTATTTAGAATATTATAAAGTAAAATATTTATAATATATTTTACTTGATTTTTCACATTTCTCTTCCTTTTATTTCTTGAGAACCAAAGCAGTAGATGAAATTTTTTTGGAAATGAAATGCTTGATTGTCTTTGTTTAGGTATTGGTATATTAGCTTGGAAGAAATATTAATTTTTATAAAAAAGAACATGTCATTGCAAAAGTTGCAGGTACTGAAACTTTGCCGATAAACAAAAAAACATTCAGTTGCTTTTACCCCGTATTTTTCGACTTAACAAGATGTAGGATGTAAAACATGACATAGTTAGTTAGTTTTCAAGGAAACATCGAATTTGACAACTCATTAAATAAATTCTTGTTTAGTAAATTTATTAGCAAATTATAAAGAACTTCTCTAAATTTGACAATAATTATATTATCAGAAAGGAACCATAGATTGGTTCTTGTCTGAGTATAAGAAAATGATCTTATATGAGGCCATTATTTGCAAAACTTGCTATTTGCTCCAAAGAAATTTTTTGGGAAATCGAAAAAAACCATTAAGGCTTGTATAGTGTTTTTTTTGTAATGTAAATAAGTTTATAAATGTTGCTTAGAGTTTTTGGAAGTGGAAAGTTAAACTTTGCAACCTAAAATGTTTACAGATTTTTAGAAAAAAGTAATGTTTATTGCAAAGAGCGAGTTTTGCAAATAAATGTTATTAATAAAGAAAAATAGTTCAATAACAAGAGGTTTATTGAGGGAAATCAAACTAACAATTTAAATGTAAACGGAAAAAACTAAAACGGTTTATGAACTTATACGAAAAGGCAGTCATTCTCGGCATTTTGGCAATTTTCCAAACCATCAACTGCTCCTTTTTGTAAAGAAGAATTTTTCTCCAAGTGTTCTTTATAAAAACTTAGTTCAGGAAGCATTCTCCAATTTTCTCCATAGTGTTTAGAAAGAAGGCCAATAATAGTTCCTTTATTACCCTTTAGTGTTGTTCCAAGTGGAAATTTCTCAGGAGTCATTGAAGAAACAGAAAAATTCTTCTTTACACCTTTAGCTTTTCCGACGTCAAAAGAGTAATTGGGTTCACCTTGGATTAGAACATTATTGTCTTTTTTTTTAAATAAATCTCTTTGCCTTATTAAATTCAAAGTGCCATGAACTAGCCAACTTAGTGATTCGTTTTGTTTGTCATCCAATCGTACACATCCCAATCGATACCAATTTTTCGTATAGTGGAATTTTTTTATATCTTTTTCGATAAGGCCGAAGATACGACAAGACAGAAGAAAGGAGTGACCGACGATTGGAAAAATGAATTCAACTTGTTTAATGTTTTTCGGCGATTCTTGTAGGAGCCAGTAAGCTAGCATTGCCATTATGTTTGTATTTTTGTTTTGACCACCGCAACCGTCAGCGAACAAACGGACTGTTACGCTGGGATTAAAATCAAAATTCTTTAAAACATGATTCAAAGCAGATGCTATTGTATTAGAATCTTTTCAGGCAATCTAGGCAGTGCCACATTTTTCTGGCAGTCGATTGAAAAGTAAGCTGTGTTAGGTTTTGGATTTTTAAGGAGTTTAAAAAAAGTCTTGGCTTTTGCAATATGAACGCGATGCTCAGTGAGTAACCTTTGCCGAATATCTAAAGCAAGTGGAGCAACAACACACACATGGCAAATAGACCCTCACGCTTGTCTTGCTCCTACAATAATGAGACACGGTACACGTAATAGATTCTATAAATTGCTTGATGCAATTTCTTTTTTCGTCATTTTTTGGACCAATTCTATTACCACCTCTGCGTTCCCTGGGTAGCTCCCCTGTGACAACCAAATTTCTAACAATTCTTTGAATTTGGTCCTTACCGAAATTCGTGATCCCAAGAAATGTTTTGGCACATACTCTAATCATCTCACCATCACATAAACGGACATAGTATTTTATCGACACTGCAGCATGATTATATTTCCCTCTTTTCGGTTTTTGTCCTTTACAGCAAGCCAATATTAAAAGATCTTGTTTAATTTTATCTTTTGATACATAAAGGTAGGCATGAAAGTCTCTCTCAATTTGCTTCATTGTGAGTTTGGTACAATAATACGGCAATCCAGGTTGTCCATTATGACCACAGGTGGGTTAGGCTGGCAGTGATTTTGGTGTATTTCTGCAGCAACAAAACTTAGGATTATTAAATTGTCTGTATATCCCGAATCTACGTTTTCAAAACACGCGAAAAACAAGTTAAACTTCATAATAAATTAAACGCTTGCCGCATAATTTTAAAATTACAATTTTAAGATGAAGCACATACCTTGCAAGTTTATCAACATTCCTTTTATGCGTTTCTGGCCGAAGAAGTTTTTTGCCTCCTTTTGCCTGTGGACTAGGTTTAACACAACATCTTCACCCACTAACTCCATAATATTAAAAACAAATTGAATGCTCCTAAAAACACCTATCTTGTTTTTTGAATACAGTTAACTGAGAATCTGTTTCTTGTAAACTCTAAATCACGCGTTTGTCACGTGGCCAACGAGCAGATAATCTGATTGGTGGTAGAACAAGCAGCGAGTTTTGCAAGTAACATGTCAAAGCAAAGAGCGAGTTCTGCATATGACTGCAATTTTCTCGCCACTATTTGCATTCTAAAGAGAGGTGTTTGGAAATCACTAATTTTATCATTCTATTCCTCTTTAAAATATGTATAAAACTAGCAAAAAAATTTTTTTCTAAGATTTTATCGATTAGCGAGTTTTGCAAATAACGGCCTCATATACACTGTGGTTGTTGGTTCAGCTCTATGTTTCAGCTAAATTTATATAAATGACGTTTAGTTATTTGCTGAACAATATTTTATAATACCTGAGGGATCACTTGGTCCCTTTCTGATAACCGTAATCTAATTTTACTTGACTTAAATTTGCTAAAAGAAAGAAATTGTCTTGGCTATAAATGAGTTTCTTGGACACATTATTCGTTCAACAAATTGGTACATTGAATATGTTTTCATAAACAAAAATATAAAGTATTAATTACATACATATATATTTCTATTTGCCTAACTAATAATAGAATTATATTTTGTTGATTGCGTTAATTTTTTCATATTTCGAAGGAAAATTGAATGTTTATCAGTTTTTTCCCATATATATTTTCTACAATATTCAGTGGGATAATTAAGGCATATATAGTTCTACCAAAATTGATATCAATTTTATCTAAAGTAATTATAAAGAAATCCACATTATTAATAAAAATTCTAAATTTTATGAATAAATATGCTTACTTAATTTTTTCCCCTTCAGTTACTTGTTTGAAAAATGTTTTTAATATTGGTTGTTTGTGGGATGATAAAAGTAGCTTACATTAATTTACTATATTGATCACAGTCGGTTTAAATATAATCTACAGCAAAATTAAAATGATCACTTAACTAATGACTACGAATTATTTAATTTACCACATTTCCCTGCTTCAAATTTATCTTTAATATTTTGTGGGCACTTAACTGTGCTTTTTATAGGTAATATTTACATCACAATTTCCGTTATCTGTATTAAAGACCTCACAATTTTAAGTAGTACAATTATAATTTACTTTGATTTTTAAAATTAAATTCATTTATCAATGTGAATTTTTACTTAAATATATTATTTTGTAGATTGTTTAGTGTTTCAATGTTTAGTTTATCTTTGATATTTGGTCTTAACTGAAAAAATTATTGAAAACCATCAATTTAAACTGTAACAAAACCTTAACGAAAGTATTGGAAATAGGAACTTCTGATTTTTAAACAATGCGTGGGAACTTTCAAATGAAAATGTATAATATAACATTTCCAAGTATTTCCAGAAACTGATTAAACTTTACTGTAAAAAATTCTTTTTGGAGTTTCCAAAAAAAAACCCGTAAATTTTCAGATATGGAAAATTTTGCATTCCTCATCTCTATATAGTAAATATATTAATATTATTTAATAATGATAATTATTCTGTAGAAACCATTTATTCAGCATTCCTAAAATTTATAAAAAATAATTTTTGAGGATAGTAAGTATTTGGCAGCTAATAAAATTGTTCTTAATTTTGGTTCAGTTTGGTTTTGAAACTATCCTGATATGCATTATTTTTCCAAGACTCGATTACGGAACATTTTAGTGCAACGAGAAATTTGGTGGTATTGTAATTTTTGTAAGTTGTTGAAATCTTGTATTCTGTAGTGGTATTTTGTACTGTATACTGATTGTTTTCTGTTGGTTGTAAAATAAAATTGGATAAGCAGGCAACTAAAGGGTTATAAAAGAGATGGGTGGTAGCTAGCAGCCAGCCCTATAAGATTTGATATGACTGATGTCTGTGTATATCATATTTGTAACATATGTCCTTTTTCTATAATTATACTAATTATATTGTTAAGTTTAGAGTAAGGAAATTTCATGTCAGGCTTATAGATCTACTGACAAGGTCTTTTAGTATATAGCAGCACTGTATTGTACTGTGTACATTATACAAAAATATATGGCTAAATATTTTATATGATTTTACTTTATTATTATCTCCACTGAGCCTCCTATCCTAGAATTCCCATCTCAAAGGTAAGTCAATCAGATGTCAAACTAAAGCCCATTATGATCTAAGTAAAGCAAATAGCAAATTTATAGTATGTTTACTGATGTAGAGTTATGTAGAGATTGATACATACATATTGAATACATCTGAATAAAAAATTATTCTACACTGTTGTAGAGAGTAATTAATGTCTAGTATTTTAATGCATATTAGGAAAGTATACGGTTAACTATCACTAAGTATAAAAATTTTAACTACGTGCTCAAAGAGGTCTAAACAATGATAAAAAAAATATTTCAGGATTCTAGGTCAACGTTTAAAAACTGGGGCAAAACCCTCTTTCATCACCTATGATAGCATTGCTAAATGTAGACGATACGAAAATGAAAGTTTTTTAATGATAATCTGTAATGATAATGCATTTATTGCCCAACAGAATAGGTGTTACAGTTACAGGACAAAACTAGTACCTATAAGTTCAAAGATAAAAAAAATGCACTTAATACAGAATACATAAGTTAAAATAAATATAAATACAATCAATCAAAGTTTTCAAAATACTTAAAAATTCTGTTGCTACAGTCAACATACTATTAAGATTTCAGTGGTTAATATCACATAGTAAAGATATCGTATTATTTACCATGACATAAACTGGTGATTTGATAAGGATATTCGTTTTAGCATTCTGACAATCGAACATGCCATCAACACGAGACCTATGCCTAGGTACTCATATATTAAATAAATTGAGCAGAGAAGACAAGTCAACATTGCCATGAAAATGTTTAAACAGGAATGACGGACTATTAGTGTTTTTGTTATATGCAGAGACTGTATATTAAATCGATCTAACAGCACCCTATGATAATATCCCCTAACTGGATAATAACCATGTATAAGATAAGATAAAAATTTAAGGAAGCGACGTAGAACTTTTTCAAGATAGTTCATATAAGTATGGTAATAAGGGTACCATACAAGACTACACTACTCTAATTTTGAACAAACCAATAGTACTAGAGACATTGTCTCAGAGACATTTCAGTGCAGTGATGTTAAATGATGTTGAATTTCTTTTTATAAAACCCAAAGCCTTATTAGCCGCATTTGTAATTCCATTAATATGATCAGAAAAGGACAATCTATTATCATAGATCACACCAAGATTCCTAACATTCTGACAATGCTCCAGTAGTACATCATCAAGAGTGCACGTAAATGTAAGCAGTTGCTTTTTGAAAAAATAGCAAACTTTGCACATATATATTGATAGGCAACTTATTTTACGTGCACCATCTACCTAATAATACCTAGTATTTTCCAAACTGTCTAAACTACATTTTAACTCATCAGAAAACTTCGAATGTATCCGCGGCCTAAGCCAGTTAAATTATTAAATCTTGTCCAATAGCAACAAATTTTACTGTTTTGCCCGCCGTAGTTGTGTTGCTGGTTGTCGTAGTCTTTATATGTCAAACGTGCCAAATAAATAACCTTGCAGCGGATGGGGGTCCTTATAATCGTCGATAAATAAATTGGCAATTTTTTGAATGGTTATCCCATTAATTCTTATTGTTCTCTATCACATCTTAAAATATTTGTAGTCTTAACAAAACATTGTGAGTGTTGTGTAGAACACCGCAATTTCGCTTAAAACAGTGCTGGGACTTAAATTAATTAAAAAATAATGGAAATATTTATCATGAACTGATATTAGATAATTTTACAAAAATTGCACAAAATCATTTCCACGCGCTAATAAGCATGCATATAATATGCAACTGCAAAACTTATCTCGCATGCGTAGCATGACATTACTTCAGGCATTTGTCTAAATTCATCCACTGCAGTACAAATACGGTGTTGAAGATCGACAGCGTCGACAATGGCCATTCAACTTCCCTTTATAATATATGCATTCAACCACGGCGATACGTCATCAACTACTTTTACTAATACTTCTTTTTTCCTTTAAGAGGGCAGATAGCGAAATCCGTCCCGAATACCGAAGTCTATTAGGCTTATTGTATAACATTCTGTCACATATAAACATTCATGGTACAGATTGATCACAGTGGGATACGAACAACTGGACAGACCGATACAGTCTAGTTAACAACTGACGTCCTCTGACAATTCGACTATTGCAACTCCTACCGCTAATCCTTGATTTCGATAAGGCATTTTAATAAAACATTAATCAATCTACATTGATGAGACGCGGTACATGCGCCGTTAATCATAATGACTGAACTTGATCCAATTAGAGCATTGTAAACCGTTAGATGTAATACAGCTTTGGCAAATCCGACGAAGATCGGGGCTAGCAATAGTACCCACAGTATAGTGGGTCGCTTTCTGTATGCAAGCCAAGCATCGCCTGCTAAATCGTGTCGTCTTAAAGCACGGCAGCTGCGATTTAGCAGACGATAGGCCTATCATTAGCCTTGTTCGCGGTAGCGATTCCGAACTAATTCAGGATTAATTTACGGATGAGCGCAAGCGCAGTTTGCATTTCGGACGGTCAAATTCAAACTGCGCTTGAGCACATCCGTAAATTAATCCTGAACTAGTTCGGAATCGCTACCGCGAACAAGGCTATTAAGTGACCACTAGATGTACTACGTTTTGCGTACTCAGGTTCTTCTGTCTGTTATTATAACATAGACTGCCAGGGTTGGTCGTCTGTTGCCTCACCTATATGGCGTACTGATGAGAGCTAACAATGTCAAAACCGGTATGTGACTGTTTACTATAGGTTTTCAGATGTAATTCACTATTAGTTCTTGGTTTTAGTTGGGGTATTAGCCCGCAGAATAGCTGTGTGTCCTGAAATTCGGCATTTACGAATTTGTGTAGTGGTTAAATAATGTGTGCAATGTTTGCATATTAACAAAGTTATTGCAATTCTATTGACGCTGAAAATTATCCTGGTATATGATCTTCCATTTCTAAATCAAGTAAGTATGTTCATTTATCATTAGATAGATAACGAAGCTTATAAATGCTCTTTGCTCTTTGATCATTAGGCTTGCAAACTTCGCTATATCGCTGTTAGATAGCAAAGCTTGTTCATGAAGCTCCCCATGTTATCTAATCGAGTAACGCACACTAGACCAGCACCTGCATGGACCGGCACCTGCAACGACCGTCACTGCAGGTTGTGCCAGTGGCCTGCAATTTCTATGCTTGGCCGCGCTAGTCCAACATAAGTTCTGATCCCACAAAAGTCAGGGATAGGTTTCAAAGTGTTCGGCCAGGTTGAACACGTGTCGCTGAACTGTCAGACACCATCGCTTATCAAAATCTTGTGTTTTGGTGGCAAGGACGATCCAAAAACACAATTTTTTGTGTGACCTTCGGAAATACTGAAAAAAATGTTGATCTCTCCAGTTCAGAAAATAAATTATAAAATTCACCATACAGTCTTCTCTACTGTAGTCCGTGCTGGACAAATGTGCGAAGTAATACAGGTTTGCACTCCGTGCTGTGCTGGTCCGTGTCATGCAGGCGTAAATGTGCGCGGTCTTTTATAGGCCGTTCAAGTCAAGAGGCCAATACGATCGACGGCTTCAGATCTATCTGTGATAATTGTTTACTACACTTGTTTACCCTATTAAAACAGTATACGTAATAAAGTACAATCTATTGCAATGATAATGATAGGTACCTACTCTTTAAAATAAATTTTGCGATATATGTCCAACTGTCGATGTATTCGTTATGAAATTTACTTTTAACTTTCAATATTATTTCTTTGTTCAGCACTACAGAACTTTTATTAGTTCAGTTCCAGTTCATCAGTTTAAGGTAATGCCAAAGTTTATACAGTTCGTCAAGTGAATGTTCCAGAGGTTGTGGCTAAATCACGGCTAAATGCGCAAGAACACCAATGAAATTCATTTGTACACGACGAAGTGGGAGAAAATCTATTTCTTGACAAATCACCGCGCCCCTTGAGCGCGCGAATGTGCGCGGCTAAATAGACTGTTGTAATTCGTAATGCCATTATTATTGCAGTAGATTGTATCTTTCTTCCTGGCATGGATCCAAAACTCTGGCTGTACCGATCATAATGCCTGACATTTTTGACCATTTTTGACGGCCTACATAGTTGTAGGTAATATTAAGACAGATATACACAGTTGTGTATCAATTTACACAGAACTTAAACGCATTTTTTTATATTTCGTCTTTGCATCCCGATAATTCTAGATATTTCAATATGAAATTTAACCATATTTCCGCCAAGTAAAGACATTTCTAGTAAAATTAAGGACGGAAGGACACAGACGCTGAAGTAAGGAATGTCCTTCCCAAGTAAGACAACCCTAAGGTAGTACCACAAAACTACTAACAAACAAATGCATTAGATATACAGAGTGTCTCAGGTATTACTGGCATCCTTGGAAGGGGATTGTACATAAAATAAATGAAATTTACCCAAATATACCTATATCTAAAAGTTCAGCGTTTCCGAGATACAGGGTGTCAAAGATTTGAGAAAGACTAGCAAGTATCTTACGTTTTTTTTATAATTAAGACAGTGGAGTACTGTTTTTATTATAAATAAAAGAAGAGTGGCAAAATGTTTCTATGGCTCTGGTGATGACGAGAATATTTAAACATACTGAATAATTCGACCTAAGGTATCCCATTACAACCTAGAATTATTTGTTGTTTCCTCACGAGGGTTTCCAAGTAAATAGAAAATATAATAAAAATTTCAAAATCTCGAAAACGATGAACTTTTCGATATTTGGGTAAATCTCATTTATTTTTCACTGTACAATCACCCCATATATGTTCGTTTCTTGAGTTTACATTCTATTTGTTATTACTATGTTTACTAACCATACAACAATTTATATTTATAAAATATAAAAATATATTTCTGTAATATTTGAATGTTTTAAAAATATTTGTATATTACGTTTAATATGATGTAAATATTTTATAAATCAGTAAAAATCACCTCCTTGCATGTGAAATATATGTGGTAGAAATGTTTTTAAAATATTTTTGAAATGTTTAATTCACAAGAATTACATATTTTATTTATATATTACAAATATTTATTTAACATGCAAATACACATTTTTAAAATATTTAGCGAACATGTAGAAAATATTAATTTCTCATTGTGAAAATATGTTTTAAATATTTAGGAACACATTTTTATAACATTTATTTTATGTGATTTTTGGTGATTATAAAATATTTATATTGTGTTAAAAAACAGTATAAAAATGTTTTCAAAATATTGAGTGCAGACATATTTATTTCATATTTTATACACTTTGTCCCATTGACAATAACTATTGTGAAATTTATAGCAGCAGTAGAAGCAGAATAAAATAAAATTAAATTTTGTGACAATATAAACTATGAGAAATTATAGAAATATGATATTTTGTTTGTTTCTTAAGTCACAAATTAGAATTCTTATCACACTGCCCCTATAAATTTCAAAATAGTTGTCAATAGGACAAAGTGTATATAATATGAAATAAATATGTCTGCACTCAATATTTTGAAAACATTTTTATTCTGTTCTTTAACACAATATAAATATTTTGCTTCTACCCTGGTTGCAAAAATTGGGTTTCAGATAAGCGAACAAATGAGTATGACAGAAACGGATAGGAGCATAGGCATGATAAACAAAGATAGTGCCAGTTTTGTCAGAAAGCATTCAGGTCAGGTTCTATCTTTATTTATCATGCCTATATTCCTATTCTTTTCTGTCGTACTCATTTGTGCACCTATCTGAAACCTTATTTTTGCCAGCAAGATATATACTAACATGATACAGATACTTACTTTTATATAACTTATGAAGTCTATAACAGGACTTTCAGATGGCCCCTGTAACCTTTAAAAGACAACTTTGCAAAGTAGTGGTGAATGAAAACAGATTAATATTAATCACATGCAAATAGCATATGCAGCGACAAGGACCATATTGCAAAATTTTTTTTTTAAATTTTAACAATTTTTTTATTTAAGGAAGGAAAATATTTGTGAGATAACTAAATTAAAAAAAAATCAAAATATATTATGTTTGATGCATACACATACAAATATTATAAATATTTATATAGGTATAATAAACATACATCTAAACCTTGTTAACCCCTCTAAACTTTGCCCTAACTTCTTCTTTGATGCAATTGATAATTTCCGTTTCAGTCGCCTCCTTGAAATGAATAGGGATGTACTGCTCCTGTAAAAAAAATATATAAATATATATATACCATATATTTAGCAGCAACTGAAATCAATATCCAGCAGAATGAATTACAACGTAATCTAGAATGTGCTAGAATTATAATATGACGCAAACCACAAAACATGCTTAAACCTTTACGAACTACTCCTTGCAGATAATAAAATAAGGTAATTCTTCACTTTACATTAGCGTAAACCTGTCTAATCTTACTGATAAAACTACAGGGAGGGTGCTGAACACGAATCTAAAATTAGTTTTGTGCAGAATGTGTGGTCTTGTCGTTTTCGAAAAAAAAAAAAAATTCAAAATTCTAACCTTTATATACATTACAACAGCTGTCATATATTTTTCATAACTTATTCTCACTTCACATTATTATTGTCAGCGTTATACCTATGCCAATTTCAACTTAATGTAATGTACATAGAGGTTAGAATTTAGAAAAATGTATACAAGCCTAAATAGCAATTGTATGTACAATGCTCGTCAGCTTAAAGTCACCAGTTCCATGGTCCATTCTTTTCTAGTGCCATTTATTATACACGGTGCTAGAAAGGGACAAAACATGGAAGTGGTGACTTTAAGCTGACGACCATTGTACTATATAGCTAAGGTACCTAACAAGTACAAATAGAAAATATATACCGCGATCACGTGGATATATAAATTAATTAATATTAAAAATATATATTACTTACTCGTAAGGTAATACAAAAATCTTGTCTATCTAGCGGTTCCTTTTACTTTCATCCACAAGTCAGAAAAAGCCACAGGGAAAGAATAGGTATCTAACCTAACACTTAACACTTAACCACACGTTTATATGCGTTGCTTGCATTTGCAATATGGAGTATTCTTGTAGCAGAGAAGTAGTTATTTGTAGCCCTTGTACCACAAAACATATAAAAGCCTTGTACCTTGTCCTCTTCTCTCTGTTGTTGCTTCATGCTTGGTTGCGGTATGCGCCAGGGGCGCGTCATTTATAGGGAAAATAAATTATGACTGGTTTTGAGTTCATGGACCCATTCTTAGATGTCGCCACTATATTTTAAAATTTGTCGTGAGTTCTATTTTATCGGCACAGTTTATCTTGCATTATATTTGTTTACGATTTACTTACGTTACGTTCTATTTGGCTTGTGAATTTAATTTGGTGGCGTTGGATGTGTTTTAATAGTGTGTGATTTTCATTGGTTTTTGCTATAATTTCATAAACATTCTAGTTTTATTCTTCCTCGAAACATTATTTTATATTAGTGGTAAGTATTTGTTGTAAATATTGAAATTACATACCTAAATTCCATTAGCATTATTTGTTATGTTATTAAGTTGTATTCGTCTTTAGTTCTCTCAAAAAAGTAAAATATATAAAATTTGAGTTTTCCACTTTAGTAGATAGTTACCAAAAACATGCACTCTATTAAAAATATGCTTTTAGGTAACATGAGTATGCGGAAAAGGTGTGCAGTTCCTAATTGTAGGAACAACAACCCAGAAAAATCAACCATACGATTTTTTACATTTCCAAGGAATGAAGATGTTAGAACCAAATGGTTATCTTTTATTAAGATGGAAAATTTAAAATCCATTCCATACTCAAGTCTTGAATAAGCATTCAATTTGCGAAGAACATTTTGAAGCATTCCACTTTCAAACACCGGCGAACAAAACTGAACAGAAATGCAATGCCTACTTTAAATTTACCACATGAAACGGGACTATTATCGAACATACCTCAGCAGCATTCTTTGCCGATATCAGAAGATTTGCACGATTTGCAAATTACTTCCTCGACATCGGTGCCTGAATATGCAGAATTAATCAACCCAGTGCCAGGAACATCGCAAATCCATGAGCCAATAATGGTAATCAATGAGCCATTACCACAGACTCCTCCACCATCCACTTCTTTTGAAACGACACCTGTGGAAGCTTTGGATGAAGCAGTCCTCAAAAAATCAGGTAGGTTTGTGTTTATTTAGATATTTAAAGCAAAGGTCCATGTTATGTGCGAACCCTACATTCCATTCCATTTGTAATGCATTTTATTGTAAGTCTTCATATCAACTGCACAATACATGTTTATACACTTATATTGTATACTGTTGTATGTATTGTATTTATTAATACAATATTATATATTGTTTCAGGTTCAACCAAGCGGAGAAATAGGATTACCTTAAAAGTTTAGAAGTTACTCGTATGGAACATTTAACACCACGGAAACAAATGCTTCTTAAGGAATTAAGGAAGAATAAAAGAGCAGAGGCTATTTTAAGAAGAGGATTAACTTGTAGGAAACGTTTATTTAATATTAATAATATGAATGTACTAAATGATAAAAGGTTTAAATTGCTTGATAAATTGTCACCATCGGCAAAAACATTTATTTTATCGCAAATTAAACGTGCATCTTCAAAGAAGAAAAGTCAGTGGACTGTCGAGGAAAAGGCTTTTTTTCTCGCCTTGTATAAAGCAGGAGGTAAGGGTTACAGATTTTTAAATAAAATTTTTCATCTACCATCAAGAAGAACATTACAACGTGTATTGAGTAATATTGACATTAGGCCTGGGATAAATGATAGTATTTTATCTTATGTATCTTCTATATCCACTCAACTGAAAGAAGCAAATAGATATTGTGTACTACTATTTGACGAAGTGTATTTGCAACCAAATTTAAATATTAATTTAAAGTATAAATATATTGAGGGTTTAGAAGAATTTGATACAATAAAATCAAAAAATATTGCAGATCATGCATTGGTATTTATGCTTATGGCATAAATAGCAAATGGAAACAACCATTAGCCTTCTACTTTGTAAAATCTGCAATGAAAAGTCAGCAATTAAAAGTAATAATAAAACAATTAGTTACTATAGTACATGACAGAACAAAACTTAGAATATTAGCATCAATATCTGATCAAGGATCATCAAATATTTCTGCAATCACATCCTTGAGCCGTGATTCTGGTTTTGATAACGATTGTATTTATAAAGTAGAAAACAATAAAGTTTACCATATATTTGATCCGCCACATCTTATTAAATGTATGAGAAATAATTTTATGACTAAAAATATTCATTTTGATAGTAAAGTTGCTACATGGCAAGATTTAGAAATTTTGTATCAGTTGGACGGAACTAATCCTGATAGCAAAATTTGTAGAAAACTAACAGAAAACCACATACATCCAGAGGGTAGACAGAAAATGAAAGTTAAGTTTGCCACACAAATTTTTAGTCGAGATGTATATGCTGCATTAAGTTTTGCTGAAAAGTGTGGTCAGATAAATTGCTCTGGTACTGCCGAATTAATTTTATTTTTTGATAAGTTATTTGATTCCCTTAATGGAGTTCGGCAGTCTTCAAAACCTTTAGCTCGACCTTTGACAGACAAATCAGAACACGATAAATTTTGGGGGGATGCGAAAACGTTCCTCAGTAAATTGAAATTTACTAAAAATAATACTGTAGTCAAACCACCTCCATCAGTAAAAAATTTTATTGTTACAATAAGAAACATTCAGTCTTTGTGGAAAGATATGAAAAAGTTAGGGTTTAAATGTTTGTTAACAAGAACGTTAAATCAGGATCCTTTAGAGAATTTTTTTGGGGTAATTAGAGGTTTATGTGGACAAAATTATAGGCCAACCTGCAATCAATTTGTGTCAGCTTACAAAACAACATTAATAAATAACCTTATGGCACTTGCTGGTGCAACAAACTGTGAGCATGACGACACACATTTATTAATTTCATTTTTAAATCAACCTACTTGAGAAAAAGAAAGTACCGATGCTTCTATATCAAATATAGAAGTAGCAACAACTTCCATTGAACTTCCTAAATTAAAGAATTTATGCCAAATAAATTTAAATACCTCGTCTTATATTGCAGGATTTATTTGTAAAAGATTTGTGAAATTTGATTGTACAAAGTGTGTAAATTTTTTTTTAACAGAAAACTGTACGGACAGTCACGCATTTATAAAAATTAAAGAACATGGAAAATTGCTATACCCTTCTGAACAATTCATACAGTTTATTGATTCAATGAAACACATAGCTTTTGAAAATTTTTTTGATTACGTAAATAACAATGATATTTTCAGAATTATTTGTAATAAAATTATCGATATTTTGTGTTGCGATGAACATGATGCCAGAAATAATTTAATTATTAAAAATTCTATAACATTTGTCATGTTTTCATGTAGTAACTTTAATTAATAGAAAATTATCACTTCGTGATAACGACCAAATAGAGCAGTTGATAACTTTTTAAAAATGTATGGACCTATAATTCGCACAAAAAAATAATATTATGTACCAATATGATTTGCATGGAAATCGTAGTTTGTGAAACTGTTGTTTCGCACACTCTTCCCTCGCGACTGAACAGTAAACAATCCGAATTACTCAAGAACGCCTCAGGCTTACAGTAGTTAGGGAGATAGGCGCAGAACGGGACCAGAACTGACGAATGTGGTGAAAGTATGCGTGTGGTCAGGGTAGAACCACTGACACAGAGGAGCATTCGACAATGTACAAGGTTATAATGTCCGGCACCTCCTAGTCCCGAACAAAAGAAGATGGAACAGTTCCTAAGCAGTTATAAGAATATATTCGCGGAAAAGCAACACCACTAGTGAATCACCGCGTCGACATTGGAGACAGCCCACCGATCTGCAAGGCTCCCTACCGTGTACCGTTCAGGCAGCAACCGACCATGAAACCGCAAATCGATGAATGGCTGTCGTATGCGCTCACAGCATACGCCTCCATGACGCATTCGTCGACCGGAGAAAGTCCGTTCTTCCTGATGTATGGCAGGGATATGGACTATCCATACGATGACATCTTCAAACCCTTGAGAGTCAGGTACGATACGGATTCCAACTATGTTTGAATTCCTACAGCGGATGAAGTTAGCCCACGAAACACCATCGAGCAAATGGAACGAAGCACGGAAAGAGTACATAACATTTTAATCGGAAGACTAATGCGCCCGCATTCCAAGTAGGCGACCTCGTCTACCTACACGACCCCGCAACCAAGGTAGGAATCAACAGAAAACTCGCGATGAAGTGGACAACCGTATCGCATCATTGAATTTGGAGGCGTCAACGCGAAGATCAAGGAGATACAGGGGACGAAGGAACAAACGGTACACGTGAATAGGTTGAAGCCTTGCCTTGGATGTGAAGAACTGTTCGACAAGAGGGTCGACGTACCCGTGAAGTATTGACAATGCGCAGATGACCAGGAACCAATAGGTATATACAGGGCTAGAAATAGAGTAGACAATAAGTGTGTTACAGGTCCAGTTCCATGAAGTAGAGATCCAGAGCCGAGGTTGGTGCAGACAGCTACTGCCCCAAGGACAGACCTACCAGATCCAGCCATCCCGTCACCTGGAGTGACAGCGCGGAGACCCAGTGCAGACAAACAGAGCCAAACTGAGCCTATGGCAGCAGACCTTCGACCGTCTCCCCGAAAACCTAGGAGACGCCACGGAGTGAGAACTAGAGAGGAGGCAGCCGACGGTGGAGCTCGGGAGAGCAGCGAAAATTGCCGCCACACTAGCAGTTATGGGCCAGTGCCGTACCAGCCCTGGATAAGCAGTAGTCGTATTTAATTACTACCGCTCCCTATACCTAATCGTCCTTAATACTAACAGCATGCACCTACCTCCTGCGGCCAGATACGTAGAAAGCTCACTAGTATATTCGACAGGTCACCAGTCCTTGCGTCCAGGGATCGTCCGCCACCAACCCCGCGGAGAACATGGGGTGATGAGGTGCTTCGACAGTCAGGAGCATCGGACCCCCCGTTAGGCACGGATCCCCCAGCATCGCCGCCCAGATATGAGCAATGGAGTCGCAGGCGGAGGATCCTCTACAGGACGATGGACCCCAGTACTCCTTGCCCTCGCCTCGGAACAAGCAGGAAGACGCGAAGGCACATTAGTTTAGGTCAATTTTTTTTATGTTAGGGATCTCTATGTCTCAGTCTATTTGTCGAGAATTCGAAAATTTTTAAAAAGAACTGATCCGTCTTGTGGGGGGAGTGATGTAAAAGGATAATTTTTCTAATAACCATTGGACACGGTCGAACGCTAAAGAATAACTAACAACTTCTCAAGTATAATTTAGTAGTTTCGGGTCGGAAAAGAAAGTCGGTTCTAAAAAACCCTTTTGTCACAACCAAATGTTAAATAAACGATGGGGGAACTGGCTGGCAAACTTTAGGCGTAGGCCAGCCCCCCGTGGTGAAAGGAACCAGGCGGCCTTTGCCAACGAGGCACGGCTTCCATAGACGCGACGACCGAAATAGACAGACTGAAGTGTAGAGAACCTTTTAATTATCACATTCAATGTTGTAAGTGTTATAGATTCGCCGCTAAAGTCGATCAAGGAGTTTTTGTTGGGTTTTCTCCTTTAAGTTCAGTAAATTAAAAGGTACAGATTGAGGAACCCAACCTCTGCGTAAGCGCGAGCCCAGCGAAAGGAAGGTAAAAGGAAGTCAGTTAAAGCCAATAAAGTGAACGATCCTGGTAGACACGGAAAATCAGTAATTAAGAAATATGTTCAATTAGTTTCTCTAGCGTGCCTTTAGTTGTTGTTTTATCCGTTCCGTGATATACTATTTTTCACTATTTTCTGATTATTTTTAACTTGTATCTTTATCGTTGAACTGGACTTAGCTCTGCACTTGTGTCGGGTTGCACAGGGTGTAAACCTTAATTTAGTTCACTGTGTTGTATAGTATCATTGTGCTCTTTGCGTAATCGTGTGTGAATAAATTCCAATACCTTCCTCGAATTTTGTGTTTTATTTCTTCTGGTGAACCAGAGGTGTGTATGTGTCTCAATTTAAGGGATTAGCAGCCGCCAGTCCAAACCAAGAAGTGGGTAACCTAGACACTATAACACTCGCAATCTCACCTTTAAACAGCTCGCGAATCTAAACTTCAACGAGATATGATCAATTTGTAACATGTTGATGAAATAATAATGCCGTCATTTAATTAACGGCCAACCGACAGGTTTATTACAATTTTAATATAACAGCAGTACACCTGCACCATAAATTCGACAAAAGTTTGTCAAATATTTGTTTGTATTTTCATATATTAAAAGAATTAAATAATATTACATTGTTGTTTGGTTACTACTTATTACAATTATGTATTATCTTGAATAAGACACAAGTAAGCTATTAACTGATCATTTTTATGTATTTATTTTGAATTGAAGTAATGCTGTTGCAATCGGTATGGGATTTTTATTTAAAACATATTATTTCATTATCGAGATTTATCATTTAATGTTTCAACAGAATTACAGAGATTCATTTGATATGTAATCGGGGTTTTCTCTGCCGTGCTCATTTCCCCCGTGAATTCAGCGCTGAATATGGCACTTTTAATTGTTATTTTTTGATACTCGTGCTTATCATTCATTGTTTTCACTCTCTGTTACTCACTCATCATTCATAATAAATTAGAGGTTTTTTTAAATAATTTTTCTACGTTCATGCAAAAAACAAAACTTTATTGAACTATATTTTGTGGAAAATGTGGTTCTTTATTGCACTAGTGCATTAAAATGTTTATTGCATCAATTCTACTACAGCGTTTTGTCATTATGACAAACATAAACATTCAAATCAATGTCATATTTTCCTAGACTTAGTCTCATAAATAAAACATTTTTTGGTTTTTGCATGAACGTAGAAAAAATATTGTATGCAACTCGTACTTTTTGTACTTGTTGCATAAATAACTATTTCACTATCTACAGTAAATTAATAAAGCAGTTGGAAGTAAGTTAAGAAATAAACACAACTGGGTTGGTTATAAATATGTTTGATGGCTAAAGTTACACCATAACTATTGTTGAGCGGACCTGGGTGTGTTACACTACTATTTGTTAAATTCGTTATTCCAATATATGTGTATATGTATCTAAATTGATAATAAACTATTATTTTTATTTATTTTTTTGCCTTTAACATATTTACATAATTTTTAGAGGATAGTTTTATAATAAAATCATAGTAGCATAGGATTTGAAGAAGTAATTCACTCATTTTATTATAGAATATATTTAAAGAAATAACTACACTGACTAATTATTAATTAATTAATTATATTAATTAATTTAATACCTTGACTGGCATTGAATTATTCTTAATGTTTGTTAATAGACAAGACATACCTTTTATTTAGCAAAAAGTATTTGACTATAATATATTTGGATTTATTGTTAATGTTGTTTCAGAAAAATATGATGAAACTTTAAAGGTGGGTTCTACAGTACAGAGTAAGAAAAATAAGTTAATATAAACATGACTCCATCAGTTCTTCTGGCTCAAAATATGTACATCAGAGTGTAGAAAAAGGATTATGGATTTTTGTAAATCATGTTTACGATTCTCGGCACAAAGAAATACATTTATTCGCATTTTTATATCGCACAATAAACTATTAATAATATATTAACTAACTTATTAATAGGTAGCGACGATATGATATTACTAATAAAATTATGTTACAAAAAATCGAAAACACGATTTACAAAATATATACAGAAATCTAAAATATCTTTTTTCAATACTCTTTATTTTGAATCCAAACCATTACGGACGGACTCAAGTTTATATTGATTTTTTTTTCTTATTTTTTACTGCACGATCCATCTTTAAATTTCTCTCATCTTTCTGAAACACGTGACATATAGATCTTCCTGGTATATAGGCAACCAAATATATCCCTGGTATATAGGCAACCAAATATAAAATATATAATATTACTGGTTGTCGGACAATGGTATGTACTTTTTGGACCCATTCATAGAGGCGCTGAAACTCATAACATAATTTTGATGTCAAATGTCGCTTCTTTTCTAGTGTATGTTCTGTGGTATGCGCCATGCTGTGATTGCTGTGCGATGGCGATGACAATTAGGTTTTATCTATGGCGATGACTGCGATGATTGATGAAGAAGGAAATACGTCATTAGTCTATCTTCCTTCAACCATGATATCTTTTATTACATCCGGTAAGAACAAAAGAGAGGCAAATTTAAAATTGTAAATTTTCTCTACGTACAGAAAATTCACCAAGATGTTCTTGCGCAACAAAACAAGTAAAAATCAGTTTACACATTGACCATAGGAAAACAATGTTTGTTACTTGTCTATGGGTCTTATACGTTGTGAATAATAGATGCAAGACACAAAAAAAGGAATTCCATTTGCCGTTTATAATTTATATTAGCTACCTTTATTTTTCCCTGTCCACAGCTTAAATATTTCATAACTATAAGCATGCATTGATTTATGTTTATAATTTCAAATATTTTTACATGATTTCAAAAGTATTAGAAAAATGTTTTCAATTTGTTTAAAAAAACATTTTAAAAAGTTAAATTAATTATTGTGACAATGTATATTTAATATTTGTACAATATATACTTGCTGATTTTTGGAATGTTTTTAAATGATTATAAGAAATATTTTTAAAATGTTGTTCCTCAATATTTTATGCATATTATTAAGTCTTTATAAACTTTATAAAAAATATGTTATAAATATTATTAAGAGAATATTTATAACATGATGTACATGAATATTTATAGGATATTATAAATATTTTTTGCACAATAATAACTATATTTGAATATTTCTATAATATTTAATGTTGTATGGGTATTGCAAAATTTTACAGTTTTTAACTTGTTAAAATACCATAGTGTTAATAAATGTTGGTATAGAAAACTCTGTTACAATACACACCATTATTTTCTTCAGTTTTAAGAGTAGGTAGTTCATATTCTCAGACAAAACTCTGTATCTTGTTATTGTGGAAAAGGATAAAACAAATTTCAACTGTTAAACTTTTATTAAACATTACAATAAAACATAGACACAATTTAGTTAGATTTATTATGAACCAAGATGCGTACTCGTGCGTTAGATATTCCAAATTGATAAGCAGCTAACAGTGGAAAGACCTTCATTAGCCATAAAGTAAGTATGTGGCAATAATTTTGAAATATCCTAAACCAGTCCCAACTGAGCATGTGCACGACTGTTACCAATAAATTTAGATTAGATTTTTGTGATGAATTCAAGCTGTAGCACGTTGACTGCAATTTCTTGTTATTATTTTCATCCTGTGACAGTATATGCAAGTAATACATTATAGTTTCGAATTTGAGAATTATATTTATACACCTAAGACCATTTACCATGTAACGTGACATATTTATGAAATTTTCGTCCTTTTGTTCTATATATGGCCGGAAAACTTGCTCCATGAGAATATTGCACCTTTCTCTAGTCTCCTCTAGTGTTCCATCACACAGGTTAAATCTGAAACAGAAAATCAAGTACCATTAAGCTGAATTTAAAAATGGCAATATACCATGTGGATCATTTTAATGGTGCATGGTATCTTGGAAATTATAAGAGATAGAAAAATGGGGAAAGTTTCATATAAGTTCTGTTGGCACTTGCAGACCAGTCCTTGTTCTTCAGGTTTTTGAATTATTTTGGAAAAAGTAAATCTGTCGTTTTCGAACATCATCTGTAATTTTCTTTTATTTACAACCATATTATGTTATATTGATATTTCTCTGACTGACATGATATATATCCATGAAAAGTGAAATTTAAAGTCACTTGCCACCTGGATATAGCCCAAATAAATTTTATTTTCCAAACTTTCAGTGGCTTCTCTCAGTTGAGGAGGCGTACTGATAATTTCTTCTGAATCACACATTATGTTCGGAAACACTTTTTTGATGACAATCTTTCAAAAATGCAACTAATTTAAGTTTGTCTATGGTTATACTTTGTGGCTTGTATGTTTGACTCTTTTAGTACCATAGTAACCATTGACAAAATGCGAACTTGACGTTTCTTTTATCTGTAATTTGGTTATACAGGGATCTTACTTTGTTACTTTCTCACGTAATTATTTTTATTACAAAAACCGTCACTTGCATTTCAAAGGTATTGTAAATAAAATAGTATTCAAACTTCGGTGAAAAGTTGCATGCTTTTCCCTCGACAAGAATGAAACTCTTTCCATCTCGGTATGTAATATACTATTTTCTCTAATCTAAAAAATTTTAAAACACTTTTTCATAGCAAGTTTTTTCGATAAATTTCACTGTATATTTAGACTTTCCTTGCGACAGTTTGGTTGCGAGAAACCATCATCTTTTCTTCTTCTTTTTTCTTATGGGCCCCAAAACCGAAAACGTCGCAATGAAAATTTAAATAAACAGTGAAAATCCTGGAATGCTTACTTACTCCGAAAAAGTGTTTCAGATTCTAAAAATTCCTCTAAATAAAAAAGTTACAATGTTCAAAAATTACATATTTACTTCTTTTCAAAATATCTCTAAAATCTGAAGAGCTATTACCGGCAAGCGCCATTAAGTTAGCAATAGAACCATCTAAAACTTCCCATTTAAACATTTCTCTATCTCTTATAGCTTCCAAGATGTCACAGATGCATCAAAATGGCCCATATCCTCGTCGACAAAAAAAAATAGACAGGTATTACAAAATTTTGCGAGTCTATAGTGTCTATGGACTGACGTTAACCAAATTGAATTTGATAGTAATTCTTCATAATGTAACTTAATTACAAATTGTTGCAGCAGATTTAAAGTAATTTTTATAACAGAAAATGTTAGACTCATTTGGATTTCTGTTCAATTTTTATCTTACAGGTCAATGTGTGTCAAAATCACCTGTCTTCTATGCCCATAAGATATCCAATTACTCTCCATACGTGTATAAATGCCTTCCATTCTTCATCGGTAGCATTGTGAATTCCCAACATTTTGCTTCTACATACAGATATCCCTACAAAACCGAACTGGGTGATAGTCATGTCTTTTTGTGTTATTCGGTGCATCCCCGCCGAACAACTTCGATTACTTGCCGAATTGTGTCTGCTTCTGACGTCTGCAATGGACCTCCACAATCTAAAATATATTTTATACATAAGCATATAGTAGATTAGGAATGCAAAAATATTCAGCACCAGCATTCTTTTCCTGTAATATTGGGTATAGATATAGATCCATCCTATTATTTGACATTGCCCACAGTTTTATGGGGATTAGGTCATCCGCGGTCAGAAAGAATCAAGGTTCACGAGAGATCAAAGCACGTTACACATGCAATTTGGTACTTAAATTGTTGCAATATAATAATCGAGATGTAAAAGCTAATACCTTTGGTAGGTAGGTATGTGTATAATTTACTTAGCTACCAAAATAATACATCCCTAACAAGTTACAGCTCATGAAAGTTGAAATATAAAAAGGAAAATATATTAAATTTTCCTAAATATTTTTCAGCATTAGAACGTCCCCAATGCCAATAAATAGCCATGTTTTGAAGTAAATATCAATAAAATGCATTGACGGTATGGGGTTTCTACAAACTCTATGACAAACTTTGGCAGATGACAACTGGTTTAATGTCAAATGTTTTTTCTGATATGTGCTAGGTCCGATTCGTTTTTGTTTAAAAGTTACAAGCATTTAAAAAATATAATTTTATATTGCAATCAAACTTGCCTGATAAATAAAAATGGTGGTTACTGTAACAATAATTATTATTTGTCATTTTATTTATTCATTTCACACTGGTGTTAAAATGCTCAATAAAATATGCATCTATTTACAACTGAAGACTATGCAGGTATATTGTTTTTGTGTATGGGTATTCCAATAGAAACGCCAGACAAGCAACCCGAGAATGCCGACGAAGATACCCAAATAGGCATCAACCTACCCATACAATCTTTAGTGCATCATTTCGTAGACTTCGAGAAGAATGTAACCCCGTTCCAAAAAAGGCCATTTGTCCTACTGAAGTGAATGTACAAAATCAAGATATAATAGATGCTGTCATTGGCAACTTTTCAATTAGTGTTCGGCGTATACCAAGTACCTAATCTTCATTTATCACCGAATTTTGTATGGCGTGTATTGAACAGAGAAATATCACTACGTTTCATCGCCAAAATGTACATGCAAGCGTTACATGCTGGAGATGCTCCTCAGTGATTAGAATTTTGTAGCTGGTTACTTCGATAAGATAAGAAATGATCCAAAATCTCATCTGTCGAGTGACGCAATCTTTAGGTCACATTTCGAACAATTTTTATAGTTTGTTAAATTGGTTAACTCATGTTTACACTAAACATAAATAATAATTATTGCTATAGTAACCATCATTTTTATTTATCAGGCTTCATTTATTGAAATATGAAGTTATATTTTTTCTACGTTCATGTCAAAAACAATACTTTATTGAACTATATTTAGTGGAAAAAGTGCTTCTTTATTGCACTCATCTGTCATTCTACTGCAGCGTTTTGTCATCATGACAAACATAAACCTTCAAATCGACGTCACATTTTTCTAGACTTAGTGTCATCTAAATAACATTTTTTGGTTTTTGCATGAACGTAGAAAAAATATTGTATGCAACTCGTACAAAAGTGCTTAGTTGTCCTACTCGGCCTGATGGCCTCGTTGGACAATTTCATCGCGTGCAATAAACACTTTTGCACTTGTTGCATAAATTTGGAACAATTTTTATAGTTTGTTAAATTGGTTAACTCATGTTTACACTAAACATAAATAATAATTATTGCTATAGTAACCATCATTTTTATTTATCAGGCTTCATTTATTGAAATATGAAGTTATATTTTTTCTACGTTCATGCAAAAACAATACTTTATTGAACTATATTTAGTGGAAAATGTTGTTCTTTATTGCACTCATCTGTCATTCTACTTCAGAGTTTTGTCTTCATGACAAACATAAATCTTCAAACCGACGTCACATTTTTCTAGACTTAGTGTCATCTAAATAACATTTTTGGTTTCTGCATGAGCGTAGAAAAAATGTATAAATAACTATTAAATTGCTTGTAACTTCTAACGAATCGGACCTATGTTCGCAGAACACAGACTAGTCGCATATATTTTGCTCTGAATTTTTTATTCTCTATATTTAATGGATAGATGATTTAAATTTAAAAGTTTCCTTTCTCTTGAAATGCTTTGATACTATTAATATTAAACAAGGAAATTGGACTGTGGTGAGTATTTGTTCGTTTCGTTCGAGAATTTTAATACAACTTGTTGTGGGCATAGGCACAGAAAATATAGCGTTAGCTATATATTCTGTGGTATAATACCTACATTTAGAATAAAAACTATTAATGTATTTAAATATTATTCTCTAAATGTCGTCTCCTTCAGGCTAAGACGTAGTTTATAAATTGATAGATAATTTAAATGTAAACGTTTCCATTTTCTTGAAATGCTCTGACACTATACTAATATTAAACGACAAAATTGGACTGTGGTAAGTATTTGTTCGTTTCGTTCGAGAATTTCAATACAATTTATTATGGGTAGAGGGTTCTACATTTAAAATAAAACAAAATCTTAATTTATTTAAATATTATTCTCAAAATATCGTTTGTTTCAGGCAAGGACATAGTTTATGTGAAATTGTCCTTTACTCCATTAAACATTTTAACGTGCAGTTTATTTGAACTTCTTCTTAATGGCAACAAATGCCATATTTTATTTATTTCTCAAAATTTATAAATTGAACATTCTAAATAATTCATTCGATTTCGATTATCACTCTAAAAACATTGTGTGTTTCAACTTTTTAATTTGTGCTTCAAGCTATACCAAAACTTCTATCGTTTATTAGTGACGAATTTGACTCAGAAAAAGTGTAGTCAAGTATATGCCCGAAAATCACGTATCGCCCTCTTTGTAACAATTTTACTAAAACAATTTTGCTCGACGAATAAAATTGTCAATGATAAATATAGTGAATGGAACCTCTAAAACAATAACTATGAGACATGGCAAAATCGGATTTTACACGTTGAGTACAACCATCATCATCAAGATTGTTTTGCAAAAAATGATTTTTATATTTAGGTAAATGTATTTTCCAAGTTTCCTGAAATGGTTGGTACACAATAGACTCGTTTAGTGTGACGTTACATATTTCTGCACAAATTATCATAGTTGAAATTGTACAGACCGAATCTAACCTACTACTATTTATATGTACATATCGATCAAATAAAATTGAACAATTTCAGATCAGTTTATTTTTACAACTATTTGGAAGTATTTAAGGCTGGGATTTTGTATACATATTTTTACCGTCTAACAGGGCTTCAAGCGAGGACACAGAACTCCAAGAAAATTGACATAATTGGTTATTATTATTTATCAACGGATTCACAAAGGTGCCTGCTAGTGCGTGAGATAATTTTCATTGCTCATAAAATCACAAGAATAATTAAAATAAATGTTAAAATACCTCAATTTTAGCCACACAGTTACTACGCCAATATGTCACAATTACGGCAAAATTATCACAGCCACAGCCACCAAATTACTTCACTCACTAGCCAGGACATATAGGACTTGTGTTTCACTTTCAGATGAATATTTCTTGCTAATTTTACATTTTGTGTACTCGAGTAAAATCATAACATATACAGGGTGTCCAGAAACTCTCCTGACAAACGAAGACCGGAGATTCCTCAGATAATTGTAAGACAATTTAACCCAATTCACCTACTCGAAAATGCTTCATAAGGAACTAGAGCTCTTTGAAGATGGCGCCTTGTAAATAGTTTTGTTTAAATACCTCCAGAACGCTTCTACTTAGAAAAACAAAAACTGGTATGCTTGTTTAGCCTTCAGAGATGAATCGATTCCATCAATTGCGAATTTCTAGTACCGGTCATAGGCGTCCGTTTTGGGTAAGTCAACGGTTATTTTAACGCATAACATTTTTGTCTTTAACTTTTAAGCATTTGTGACAGTAGATTATTAAATTTTCAGGTAATCTAGTACTAAAAGGTACTCTTACTTTAAGTCGTTAGGATACACCTTTTTCTAGAAAAATGGATTTGAAAATTTTTCGTTAATAATCTAGTGTCACAAATGCTTAAAAGTTAAATACAAAGAAGTTATGCGTTAAAATAACCGTTGACCTACCCAAAACGGACGCCTATGACCGGTACTAGAAATTCGCAATTGATGGAATCGATTCATCTCTGAAGGCTAAACAAGCGTACCATAAGTAGAAGCGTTCTGGAGGTATTTAAACAAAACTATTTACAAGGCGCCATCTTCAAAGAGCTCTAGTTCGTTTAGGAAGCATTTTCGGACTAGGTGAATTGGGTTAAATTGTCTTAAAATTATCTGAGGAATCTCCGGTCTTCGTTTGTCAGGAGAGTTTCTGGACACCCTATATCACGGCTTCCATTTTTAAATTTTTATGTACGTCAAAATACACGATAAACTTCAGGGAACCGTATGGTTCGGGCCTATACGGTTTGTATACTGTCTCATAGGTCTGATTGATTCGCCCCTGCGCTCACTCAGGCTGTGCAATTCCTTTTCTACAAAATCCCCGCCTTTAGAACATCCAATATTTGTTTCGTAATAGTGATACACTAATGTGCTTAAAACTTATAAATACCGATATAATAGAATATTCCTAAATTTATATAAAATAAAAATTTAACATTAGTCGCATTAATCCTAATACGCATCATCGGAAAGAATAGCCTCATACGCAGATGAGATTTTATTCATGTCATCATTAATGTATTTTATGTTCTCTTGTTTAATCTTGGCATTTTCTACTAGCGTCTTTTAGACATGATAATATTAAAAATTGTTACAAAACTTAAGTGAAAGAAAGCAACAAAAACAATATTGGTAAACACAGAAATCAAAAAGTTCACATATAACCAAACTTTTCCTGAATAATGTTCTGTTGCGAGGCTACTTGGCTTACATGAAATTATCTTCAATGTGCATTCTTAATAACACTAGATACTATTTTATTTTATTAATTCTATAAAAGTCAGCTCTACAAATTCTATAAATATTTTGTTTGTCACTCGGGGTTTGAAACTTCTTATCAGAATATCGAAATATGTATTTAAAAGCATGGCAAAGAAGGCGTTTTTTGACACATGTTCAAAGTAAATAAGGTTGAAAATTGATCGAGTAAAAAACTGAAGAATTTTTCATGACAATGTGTACTGTGGGGTTGCCTATTAATTGGCGTATATGACACTACTAAACGGATCCATTCTGCCGATCACTAACAATATGGTTTATATAATATAATTTCATTATAATAATTATTATTTCGACTTACTTAGAACCTGGTTTGAAGTCGGAATCATACCAGACCTTCATATGCATAATGGTAGCCACATATCTCTTATAAGCCGTCAGCTCACTGCTTGACATCTTGGTAAACATTAATATTTTTAGAACTGATGGCACCGACAACACAGCTATTAGTCCAAGACATTTAGCAAAAAACATTGCAAACAAATGTTTGTAGAAAAATTTTTGACCCCTGGAAAATATAAAAAAACGATTTTCATCAACAGTAAAAATATCAAAAACTTTTATCTTTTCGAGTACCTACAATATTGCAAATAGTATATAGGTACCCGGGAGAGATGCCACAACAGGTAAAATGTTCTATAATCTTCTTTTTTTTGTATTAATTAATAATAAAATTGTTAGAACAATGATTAGTGTTATTTAGGTTTATTTAAAGATACTGCACACTACCATAATTTGACTAAAGCCGGATAATTAATATTACAAGTTATTCTGCTGCACTTTTCATTCAGTTAGACATTTCTTAAACTTGTATATTACATATACACAAAAAAGCTACAACTCAGAGTCCACCACTTAAAACTCTCCAGGCATATACAGGGTGAGTCAGTTTTTTGTGGTAGGATTTTAACTGTTGAGTAAACGTAGGTCTTATAATGCTTCGATTGTGTGATATATGGTATTGAAAACACACTTTTTGAATAGTTTTCCTTAATATCTCTAAAACATCAACAGATATTAAACTGCAGTTTGGCAGTAATAACACATTAGTTATGGTGAAGAAGACAAAGGTATTTGTTATTCCATTTCACTAAACAGTGACGTGCCTACGGTGGGTTACTGCTCCCTTTGGAAAAACAATTCGTACTCCCGTGGATTTTTCTAGAAAATAATATAATTTTGTAATCAATTCTAAACAAAACAATTCTCTTTCAATTTTTTTTTATAAAATTACCTTTGTTAAACTTAGGTCCTTAAATTACTGTAATAGACATTATTATTATGAACGTCATGTACTTAAATTATAAATATCCATCCAAACTAGAAACTTTTGACGATTAAAACAATTATGGTATTTATTCAAGATAGTTTCCGTGACATAACCAATGCTTAATAAACCAAAACAGGAAGTAGCTAATAGTCAATTTTTTTATTAAATAAAATTTACATCAAAATTAATGCAACACGTGAAAAATTAACTAGAACAAAAAATAATTGTTCAAAATGTGTGCCGTTTTATTGAATACACAATTCACAACTACTTTCTCAGAATGTTTGATCTGAACAAAATAATTTTGCCCTAATATTCCAAGACACGTCGTATTTCTAATGTAATTTGTTAACTTGTCCCTTGTTTCAATAGGGGTTACATATACTTTGTTTTTCAAAAATTCCCATACAAAAAAGTACATGGGAGTGTGGACGCAACTGTCCTCTCACGACCAATCCATCTATCTGGAAAGTGGTTCCTTACATATCTCCCAAAATGTGTTGGGCAACCATCAAGTTGAAATCAAGCCATTACTCTTAAATTTAATAGAATTTGTTTTCACATATTGACATGTCCTGCTTGCAAAAACTGTAAAAAAATTGCATTCACACGGGGTGCTCAGAAGTATGGTCCAAATAAATAATTTATATTTTTGTTGTTTTCCAGGATACATATTTTTCTTGTTAATTTGCAAATGTATTACCAATATCGTTGGAACCGTTTTATGTCAAATGAATTTAACCGTTAATTTCATAAAAAAAATAATGACAGCTGTTTTGTTCAGAATTGATTTAGAAATTATGTTATTTTCCTAAAAAATCCACAGACGTACGACTTATTTTTTCAAAAGGGGCAGTAACCAACAGCAGACATATCATTTATTGGTGAAATGGATATTTTTGCTTTATTCACCATAACTAATGTGTTATTAATGCCAAATTGCAGTTTAATATCTGTTGATGTTATTGAGACATTAAGGAAAATTCTTCAAAAAGTGTGTTTTCAATACCCTATATCTCACATATAAAGCGTTTTAAGATGTACGTCTTGAAATGATTATCTATCAACTGTTTAAATCATATCATAAAAAACTGATTTACCTTGTATACAGGGTGTTCAGAAACTAGTGGTCAAAAATGATATGGCATGCAGAGGGATCTTAATAATGTCAGTACTTCATATGAATTTTGTTCCATCTGGCTTCCAGAAGTTAAATATTGAATTTCAGTCATACTTTTTACACCGTTACCTTGGCAACCCCGAAATTCGGGTGACAGTAAACATAAATCATAAACGACGGTTCTGTGGATGACATCCGTTTGGGAGATTTTTCACAAAAGACAGTGAAATAAAATTGATCCAAAAATAAATTGGTGAGTTCTGTGGGGGGATTGAGCACCACAGAAGCGGTGAGACGGTTGCATCAAGCGTCACCGTAAAAGAGGGGCGCTATCGTCAGAAAGTAAGGCATATCCAGTGAAATTTAATCAAAAAAGATTGGACGAACATCCAATTGCTGACTATCTTTATGCAACAGTTCAGTATATTGCTGTATATGCTGTAGACCTTTTTTATTTGTTTTTTTTTTAATCCACCACTATTAACCAAAACCTGAAATGGAGAATGAAATGATAGGGATAACATCCAGGCAGTAAAGACGTTCAAAACTTAAGCGTCAAAAATCGAAACCTTGCATTTCAAAAATCTCGACGGCTACATATACAGGGTGAGTCAGTCATAATGTCATTAATTTTAAAAGGAGATAGGAATAATGAGTATAATGCGAATACGTGATTAAAAAAATCTAAATGCATATTTACGCCGAAAAAAATATTTTCAAATCATTATTTAAACCCCCTTTTCAGACTGTCACTGACCGCTCACAGCCTTGGTCGGTTACAGCTCACAGTTCAACTCGATGTCGACCTGATGCAATGTTGTCAAGTTGTAATATTTTTCTATATAGTACCTACCACCTAGGTTTTAGACATCACAAATAAACGGTTGTACTGACTATTTTAGAATATCATTTTTTCTTGCTCAGTTCAACTTCAGCCAATAATAATTTAAAATGTTAATATCCAATAAAATCAAATAATAATAATCAAATAATTCTATTAAAAATTGCAAGTAACGCGGTCCACTCAGGTTTTCCCGTAGAAAATACGGCCCAATCAAACGATTTTTCTCTGAGCAAATGTAGCTGTTATGACTGCAACAAAACTCCAACGTGTCTAATAATAAACCGAGTAATAAACCATTTACGTACATTACATAAAAAACCTATACCCAATGGGTAAATTATTAAGAGAAGCTGAAAAGTGTTTCGTGTTTAAATAATAAGTAATAAAAAACCATCGTGTTGTCGACAAAAAACTGTCCAAAACCGAAATGGCACGCCGCTAATCGAGAGTTAATCTTGACCTTGACCTTATTAGGTCAATAACCTAGTTACCTAGTTTTTGTACTGTTATTTAACGACAAGGAGTAAAATAATTTTTTTTAATCTAGATCAAATGTAGATAATAAATAAATGTTTTCGAATGTTAGGTTATTACAGTTGTGGTGTAATGAAAGAGTCTCAATTTCTTTATATGTTGATTGCTTTGTCTTAGGACATTACACAGTTTAATGATTTTGATATTACATTTTCACTACGTTTTACAAATAAATATGAATTTTTAGTATTACTCGTAAGTACAATTAATTATTTCAGTTTGTAGTTACGTACATCTAGCCTAGAAATTTAATGTTTTTTAAGTAGTATGGTACTAACCTGTTTACAGCCTACATTTCAAGTAAAACTGCACTTATCCGTCCATAGCACTTTATTAATAAAATTAGGGTCAGTCGCATTTCGTAAACATTCTCCGTATAACACTACCATTTCCACATATTCGGAATTTGTAAAATTATGCGTTGTGAATTTATGCCAAATACGTGAGGTGAGACCGAAATAAACAAACTACTGCTTACTGCTTGTATTCTCTCCATCCCCCCTCCAAACGTGTGGCATGATCTACAAATTTGGGGGGGGGGGAAGAAATGCGGGAAATGCAGAGTGCTAAATGGAGGTAACACGCTGATCTGTTAGACGATATTATGTATGTAAATGTGGCATCCATGGTTAATACGGCAAGTATGTGGCATTAGATTGTCGTCGGGTGCGCCATCAGAAAATTCGTAGCGCACCAGGAGCGTCGTGTTACTGATTTTTATAGGGTGATTTGTTTATTTTTTTAAAGGTCGAGTAAAAATTTTTTTTCTCGATTTTCTGCTTTTATTAGGCCTCCCGAATACGTGGTTAAAATTAATGACATAATGACTGATTCACCCTGTATAACTTTTATCGATTTTTCACATAATCTTAGAAAATAAAATCTCAGAAATCTGAATTCCATGCTTGGTTGCAATCATAGACCTTATAAATCATGGACCGGTCCTAGAAAGAGAGGTCCGCTGTCCTGATGTGTACAAGAAGGATGAAGCTAGTCCGGGCAAAAACAGATGTTCTATGACAGAAAAATATATAAACATAACCTGACAAAACCTTTCCTGTTAATATTATTAATGATTTGTGTGCTTTTTGTGATTTTGTTGTGTTTAGTGTGTTTATTAGCAATAGTTTTTAAAGACTCATAAAGTATGGTGGAGTCGGTCTGTCACCGTAAATGTCATACGTCTGTCATTTACGGTTTTTGTTTTTTCGGCCAATAATCTGTGGGTTTTTGCCCAGACTAGCTCTATCTTTGTGGCACACATCTGAGCATCAACGATTTGTATAGGCAGAAAACGGCTTTAGGCGCGTCCATGATTTATAAGGTCTATGGTTGCAATACAATACCTAAATATAAATAGATTTTTCATATTACAATTATTGTACCCAATAAAATTCAAATTAAATCTATAAAAGCATTAAAGTTTAATGACGATGTTTTATTGAAGAGATACCTAAAGAAACAGCGATGCAATGGTAAACCTAGTGGATATCTAGCAAAGTCAAGGGTTTATTTTTAATGAAAGCACTAAATTTTGTATTTGACAGAGTTGAGTAAAAATTAAACGTGTATAATGTCGAAAACTACTCGTATGACTCTTTATGTATTATTATGTATGTACCTATACTCTTCTCTACCCAAGCAAATTAGTGTTTTAAATCTCGATATTGAGGTCAGTGAGCACGCGCAGGAAATTTAGCAAGAAGAACAAAGTGTAATTAAAACAGAGAAAATCGACATTTAAAAATAGAGGAAAACTCAGAAGAAACAATTCATGCATGTTTCTTATTTTCAAAAATTAAGTTATTTCATTTTAAAATACGTGAAAAATTGTAATTTATAATAAAAGTTCGTTAATGTAAGAAGTAATTAATAATTACTACGTTAAATATTCCACTTTTTTTTTCAAAAAATTCAAGAAATGGTGTCTATCACGGACTTTTCTTAAATAGATTAATCAATATTCACTAACCTTTTGAATAATTCCTCGTCATAAAAAGGTGGTAAAGTGTCGCAATTGTGAAAATTGCCTGATGATGCATCGCAGGAAATGTTTGCACCTTCACTTAAGACATTGTTTACAAATTCTTGAGCCGAAGAATCTAAAAATAACGAACAATTTACCGAAAACAAGTAGGTAATAATTTACTGCTTGAGTAAGTCGTCCCCAAATTGACAATAAACTAAACCTTTAATATATTGTTTTGCTAAATATGAAATGAAATTAAGTAATAATTGCGCTGGTTTTCGTTCAGAAAGAATATACAAGATGTCATTATTAATGGTACCCACATAACTTATGGGCAAATTGTTAACGTTAAAATATGTGATTGATCGAACATGCCTTATTCTATTGTTGTTGCTTTTTCTCCTAAAAAGGTTGCTAGAGCTGAATGAATATTTTCGAATGTTTGCTATATTTTAAGTAGGTACCTATGTTTGAAACGATTGTTTTGAACATTTATAGCTTTTTTTTGTGATGGCAATTGCAAATTTACAAAAGTGTTGCTGCCACTTCTAAGGGGCGATAAATATACTGTTTTGTCGATTTTAAAATATGTCTTATTGAATATGTGGTCTCAGCACGATGGTGCACCACCACATAGAGGAAGACAAGTGACTGCTTGGTTAAATGATCATTTCCCGAACAAATTCAAGATCAACAAGGTCCAAGAACATGGCAAAATTTCGAAAATAAATGTTCAACTGTAACACCCTGTAGAATTAAGCGAAGCAACAACGAATAAGGCATGATCGGCCCAATCGCTATATTGTGACGTCAACGATGTACCATTAGTAATGATTCAACGTGTATATATTTAAAAAAAAATTGTTTGGAACAAATTATGTAGTATGCTACTCACCTTTACTTATTTTCGTGGCAGAACGATTATTGTAAACTACATTTTTAAAATATGAAAATTCAAGTAGTCGAGATTCAGACTTGAACTAAGCTACTTACATTTAGTTGGCTCCACAACTGGTTCCATATTTTTCATTGCTCCTTGTTGGTGGTATGTTTATAGTTCTTTTATATTTCTTCTGGCACCTCCTTCCAGGCGAACAAAGAACTGATATTTGTTTGAAATAAACAGAAGCTATAATCGGTTTGAATAAACCATGACCCTCATTTTTTTAGTAGTGCAATATCTCGATAAACTGCAATTAAGAAAATGTTGAAGGTTAAACTATGAGTGAATGTTTTGTGTTCCTATAAATAACGTCCGTTGTTTAATAATGAAAATACAAATTTTTTTTTGGCATTTCATTGCTTGACTTACGGTGAGCGCTCGATCCAAAGGGATATAGTTTTCGCTCAGTAACTCTTCAACGAAAAATTATAAAAATATGTGTTTTTTTTTTAATAGACTACAAATATTACTTTACGTCGACGCTGTGTTTTGAAATTTTGAAAATATGCAAAATTCATTTAAAAAAAAATAATATTACACTTTTTCAAAATTTCAAAACACAGACGTAAAATAATATTTATAGTCTATTAAAAAAAACCGCATATTTTTATCATTATCAGTTAAGGAGTTACTGAGCGAAAACTATGAGTTTGTTCCAACACAGCAAGAATCGATTCCGAACCGTCCAGAATTAGTCAGCCAGTTCAGTTGTTAATGTACTCTCGGCGAATACGACGTAAGACGGTGTTGGTCAAACATTTCTCACGGTTCTGAACCAGTTCTCGACGGTTGTTGGAACAGACCTTATATATCGTTTGATAGAGCGCTCACCGTAAGCCTTAATGATTATCTGTTTGTAAAGTTTTCTACTGTTATCTTACAAATTAGCTATCTTAAACATAATTTGAGTAACGTAAGTTTGTGTTTAATATTAGAGGAACAGGAAGAAAATATTAGAAGAATTAAAAAAAATTAAGTATGCATCTTACAGTGAAAATACTGTGTATTCCTTTTTCTAATTTTTAAAACATATATTTACTGAAATTTATAGTTTCAAATTTTGAATATGGAAAGACTTACTTTTCTAACTGACACACCGTATCAGAGGAAAATTTCAGAACCATGAATAAAAAAACAAATATCTGTTCATAAAAATTAGGTACAACTAGCAAGTGTAAATACAGGAATTTTAATAAAATGACAAACGTAGAATCGACATCACTTACGTATGGTTATGAGTATATTTGATATCAAATTTGTTTGTGTCAGATTTTAACATCCTAAATAAATTATTTATTTTTTGATCAGTAAAATTAGTAAGTTCAATAACAATAAAAGTAGACGATCAAATTTTAAGATAAACAAATAATTGAATTATCAATGGAATTTAATCGTTACAGGGTGGACCAGTTACATATTTGGAATGATTTAATGATTTCTCTACTTATATAAAAATTAAGTAAGATGTCATTGGCCTAATTGCCTGCATCTTGATATTTTCATATGCTTCGTATGTTTTTAACAGAATATTATAACTTCAGTTTTATTCGATTATGACACAATTACTATATTATCTATATGAAACACTCTATATTTTCTTTCTTATATTTTTCTTTTCTATATTATCTGTGATATGAAACATTTTTATGAAAACTATTATTATCCAGGTACCTACATATATCTAAATATTAAACAAGTACATTTTATGTAAATAAGTATTGTTCCATTTTGTGAAAAAATATTTTCACCTATAGTCTGTCAGTTCGTTATGGGAAAAATGTTTTGTACATATACAGCAGCATGTCTTTGGATAGGAAAAACGATTCTTGAAGAGGAGAAAAAAGTGTTAATTTGAAATTAAACTCTGTCATGATTTTAGTTTAGTAAAATACACTAAGAAAATCTTATTTTATTCATTATTTTTTTATTTCGCAAATTTTGTTTGGAATGTTTTTTCATAAAGTTCCCTATACCAATAATATCTCAAAGGGTTTAAAAGTTATGAATTTTAAATTGATTTTTTAATCAGCTTTAGAAACGCTATATCTATCGGAAACTACGTTCTTGGGAGCCTATTTTACAAAATGCTCTTAATTTTAACCACAGAATACGCCCCTTGGTTTTCTGCTCGTAGTTAGGAAACACCCTGTATAAAATAATTTTAATTATTTGAAGCTGAGATTTGTAATCTTATCTTAGGTGTAATTATAATATCCTTTACTCCTTGTGTCCAAGTAAAACATAAATAACAGTACCTAACGCTTCATTGTTATATATTTCTTATCAAGTATATGTATAAAAATTAAGATAAGAAAAATATCACCAAGTCCTCTCTGTAAATCAACAAATCTTTAAGTTTTTTTATATTTTCAGGTATTAACAATTTTGTGTGAAACTAACTACTCTGTGGGCTAAAGCCCCAACCAGCGTTGAATTACACCCACAATATCTACCCATATATTCTTTATTATTAGCCTTTGTAACATTTTTTACTGTTTAAGAAAGGCATTTTAAGCTAATATATATCAAATCTCCTACAATTTCTATCAATGAAGTCATATGTATGTTCTCTGATACCAAAAATCTAGGTATGCTAATGAACAATTGCACAGACAAAGCTCTATTCAATAATTATCTAAAGAAATGAATCTATCTAAATTTATTAACCTGTTTTAATGAAAACACTCTATAGATATCTAACTCGAAATTCAACCGCAATAGATGAGATCTGACCTATTTCTACATTTTTAGGATTGCTTCATCAGGTGGCCTCCTTTAAGTTGAGTCAAATATCTAACTATATTATACCAACGCTGGTTGGGGCTTTAGCCCACAGAGTAGTTAGTTTCACACAATATTGTTAATACCTGAAAATATATAAAAAACTATACATAAAGGGTATTTTTTTTATTTATTTTAGTAGATAGTTATGATATTTAAATTCATTGACAGTTTAATCAGTTTGACATTGTCGACATTTAATTTCAAACAATTTTAATTTATTGGTATAATAATTTTTATAGTTAGATATTTGACTCAACTTAAAGGAGGCCACCTGATGAAGCAATCCTAAAAATGCAGAAATAGGTCAGATCTCATCTATTGTGGTTGAATTTCGAGTTCCCACTGTCAGAAGTTAGATATCTATAGAGTGTTTTCATTAAACCAGGTTAGTAAATTCAGATAGATTAATTTCTTTAGATAATTATTGAATAGAGCTTTGTCTGTGGAATTGTTCATTAGCATACCTAGATGTTTGGTATCAGAGAACATACATATGACTTCATTGATAGGAATTGTAGGAGATTTGATATATATTAGCTTAAAATACCTTTCTTAAACACAAAAAAATTTTTGTTGTAAGGAAACTTAAATTAAATACAATATCTATTCCATACGGCAAATCATACATCATATAATATAAGAATTGCAGCCTCCTGCACAAAATTTAAATGGAATTGTGGGAAGGTTGATAAATGTGATAAAAATAGCATATTTTAAAAATATATATTATTTTATCTTCGGCCGTTTTCGTCTTTTTCAAAATTTTCGACAGATATATCGTATCACAAAAATTAGTGTATTTTAATAGTTTGTTTGACTAGAAAAGCGATTATTGCAAATGTTATAAACTAAATACCATTCATTCCTAAACTACTCACTGCAGCTAAATATCTCATAACTATAGCCCGTCAAAAATAAAAAAAAATGCTGGAATTTCGATCTCAAATGTATACGAACACTAATACGCAGCTACCAAAAATTGATTTAAATAATGTTATAAAACATTAGATGTAAAATAAGAAATTATCACATATTTATTGCAAGTTGCAATAAATCAGCGACCGACCTGAAGATGGTTTTATAAATAAAAAAACCAAACGTTGCCCAATGCGATAATTGCCGAGTTGTTTTATTTGATTATTTTGACTGATGTACCCAACTAACCAACAATTGTTCTACTTTAAATAACAGTCGACAAAGAAGAAACTTTATAATATTTTACAAACTCAACAATGATCAAGTAGAAAAGAAAGAAGGCAGTTTGAAATTGACAATTCAGTTTAGCAATTTTTGCGTATGGTGGTAACCATACAAATCACTAAATTGTTCCCCAGAAGAAAAGCTGCTATAAAAATCGAGCAAGACCTGCAAGAGTCTTTCTAATATGACGTCTTTTGCGATACGCTGCTGTTCAGTGCGCATGACTACGTGTAAGAGGCTCTCAGCTCACAAATAGAATTGCAAACTCTAAAGCTGCTTTTAATGGCATGTAACTGGCTTATTTTAATTAAGTTCTATACGCGCACGAAGAAGTTTGGAACGCAATTTTAGAAAAACCTTATACATTCTTAATAAAAACGTCAATAATCGTCTATTAAATATGCATATTTTAAGACAGCAGGGCAGGAAAGACGAAAAGTGACTGTGACTGTGATGATCGACGATAACAAATTACCTAACGTTTTAGGTTGTCTAGATGCAGCCAGCCACTTCTGATTGATGCTGGTTGTCCCAGCTGTCTTGTGTAATTCGTACATTCAAAACACTTCTATAAGGTGTAGTTGTAGAAATATGTATTTTATTGAATAAATCGCAAATTATTATTAGGTATTGGTTATTCACATGTTTCCTACTGGTTTTTAATAAGGACTTTATTAATGGGATAAAAAATTTAATTTATTGGGGTTTTCAATGTTTGAGATAGCCAACAAATTTTTGGAACATCCTGTATTTTGATCTGTAGTAAGTGAAAAACAGTATTTAGTTTGACATTGTTAAAAAACCAACATTATAACATTGCTAAAAATCGTCTCTAGGCAAACGACTCTTCATTCTTAAATTCTTAACATTTATCAACTACTCCTTTCTATATCACCCTGTATTAATGAAAATGTTTTTCAATGTGCTATTTTTATTCCATTTGGCAATCCTCCACGCAGTTTCGTTTAAAATCAGTCCAGAAGGCTTAAATCGACCATTACCCACTAAATGGACACCCAGTATAAAATTTACACAATTCCGAATTTTTTTGGACATAATATGTTTTGAAGACTACTTTTAGTTGAAATTATTTTAACTTTGAGTAGGTATACAAAAACTACATAATTGCTAAAAAGAAAATAATTTCAGAAAATAATCATATAATTAGGTGTATTGAAACGAGAGTAAGAATGTGGCACAGCCTGTATACCTATTATTAGGTATTCAAATTTAGCCAATGCATTGTAAATGTCCAGATGATGGTCATATTTAGTTTAAGAATTAATTTATCTTAATTTCTTATCTAAGTAAATGCATATTTAATTTATTCATTATTGATTATATCATATATAATTAATGTAATCTGTAAACATTGGTTATCATTACAGTATTATTATTAAACTGATAATGTTGTGAACTTAAATTATTATAAAGATGGCACATAAACTGGGTGAGTACATTTATATATAAATTTTCTATATATGCAACTCTTATTAAAGGGAACCATGGAACATATATTGTGTCCATTTGGCAATATTAATACCCTGTTTCTCTAAAAATGTAGTAGATTTGTTTATTTATTTATTATTATTATTTAAATAATCAATCATTTATGTACCAACAAACTATCCTTCTGGCACTTAATATGTCTATTAATGGTAATTCTTCAGTAAACGTATTTTCTAGGTTTCGGCCGAATCACACTTTTCTTCATCATGTTCTGGCTCACATTTCAATTATTACATTTGTTGTGGTCTGTTAATTCCTTGAAATCTTTGGTATCACATTATACAATATAGTTATAGAGAAATAACGAAACAATTTGATTGATAGAATCAAGCTCTAGTCGATAGTTTGGTAGAATGGAAAGAAAATAGAAGAATGTCTGATATACCACAGAAGCCTAGTTTTGGAATTAAAAATTCAATGTATACTCTTTAGTGGCATCCCAAAAATAAATTGTAAATAAACGTGTTAGGCCCGCTACAGACTATGCGTGAATTCGCGATGCGCGATGCGTGATATGCGAGGAATTTGCGAATAGTGTGTAGGGTCTTGTTCGTTAAAAATCCATTTATAAAAACCCTACACACGATGCACGAATTTCTTACAGACCACGCATCGCCAATTGCGAATTCACACATAGTCTATAATAGCGAGCATTAGAAGCGAGCATTGTGCAACGTTTACAGAGTACTCTGACTGCTGCCGAAAGCTTACTAGAGTTACTAGAAGAATTGTAACTTATTATTCGAATCCTAATTCCTCGTCATCGAACTTGTCGATGTCAGGTGTTTTCCATCTACTAGCCTCAAGAGAAACAATTTGAGTAAGTTGCAGAAGTCAGTAGGTTAGTGACTGAATATAGTTTGTTTAATATATTAGGTGAGCTATGTGGTTATATTATAACATTAATGTACAAAAATGGATTTTGATGGAATTATATTAGTAGTTCTTTACCTTCAAAGACAATCATCTGGTTGTTAATTTCGAAAACCATTTGTAGGTGTCAAGGGTCAAGAAACTATCTCTTGTTATTTATAAGAAAATTCAAAATTTTGTAATTATCCAGAGAAATGATAACGAATATTAGGTTTTTAGAAAACTATATATACTTATAATTCTATGTAAGGTTGCTATTAAAAATATGTAGGAGTATCTTAAGAAAAATGTTTAACACAAAACATAAATGAATAATGCCATGTATCAATGATATGTTTCGTTTCAAATTTATATATATGTATCATTTGCACATCGAATAATATAAGAACACAAATCTAGATCTACAATATCGATGTAGAGTTTTATATAGTCTAGTATAGAGTATTTTATATGTTCGACTATACTGTATTGTTGCATTGACTTTACTATATTTAATTTTTATAGTCAAGACTTTACTAAACTTGCATATTGGAATATACAGGGTGTCCGGAAAAGACGTGTACAACGGAAGACCACAGACTCCTGGGTTCAAAATAAGACGATTTAGCCCAATTTACTTATTTCCAAAATTGCTTTGTTTCGCCGATATGGAGCTCCAAAGTTCGAGAGAAATTTTTGTTTATTTCGAATATCTCGAAAACGACTTGATCGATGTTAACCATTTTGGGCTACGCAGTTATTAGTCTAACCGACACTTTTTGACATTATTTAAAATCTTTTGCAGTCATTAGAAATATAAGAAAAATCATGTATCATGCAAATATAAGCACATATTTTCTTAATCCCCTGTATAATCATTCTCAGTTTTTTTCTATTAGTAGTTGACTTTATTTAGAAACTTTTTTTATACTTTCAGAATTTTGAATAGATGAGTAGTTTAGGCAGAAAAATATTTTTCGTGTCAACAATATCAGCATTCGTTCTGCAACAAATAACGAAAATTCCAAAACTCATTTATATTTTATTTAATAAATACGAGATAATAAGATTAATACAGCAAATAAAAAAAGTTATGATCTCTTTACAATAAATGCTCAGTGACCCGTTTTCTCGTACGCAATAAGTAATCCGTTTTACGAAGTTGTAGTGCTCTCCATGATTACTGGATTACCTCGTAAAATGTTAACTGCGTCTTGGATTCGCCTAAAAATCCTCTTTGTTATTAACTGCGTAGGCATATACTTTACAAAAAATATTCGCAAGGAGGTAAGTCTGGTGCTCGAGGTGGCCATTTTATAGGAGCATCGTTTTCTCTTCCAATCCGCCTGTTAGGATACAGATTATGTAAATACTGACTAACGGGTATTGTAAAATGGGGGGGTGCACCATCGTGCATAAACCACATGTTACGACGAAGTAGTAACGGTAAATCGTCCAATAAATTAGGTAATACTTGCTGTAAAAAATTTAAATAGTTGACCCCATTTAATCGATGTGGAAACACAACCGGGCCAATAATAAAGTTGTCTATAATTCCACGTCCACTCTGAATTCATATTGAAAATGTCTTATTTCAGTACAGTGTGGTTTTCATCCGTATAAACGTGTTTGTTATGGTTATTAATAATTCCTGACCTAGCAAAATATGCTTCATCTGTAAATAAAATGTTTTTGCTGAAATTGATATCATGGGTTCTTTATTCTTGTATAAAATGCTAAACGTTTTTCAGGGTCAATGGGTTCATAAACCGGTCACGAACCGATTGAATGTGGTACGGATGTAGTAACTGCTCGTTCAAAACATCATGAACTATGGTTTTAGGTATCCCTATTTCTTGTTCAATGCGTTTTGCACTAATTTTTGGGTTCTCTTCTATCTTATCTAGGATTTGTTCCTCCACCTTTATAGTTTTCGTGGTACGTTGACGCCCTTGAACCGTATTCATTTGGTGTAAAGAACCAAATTTGCGAAGTCGCCTTTCGATGTTGGCAAAAGTTTGATGATTTGACACTCGTCGATGAGGGAATCTGTCCATGTAGACCCTAACACTTTTGCGGCGGTTATCTTGACAAACTCCATAAACCAAAAGCATATCTACTTGTTCGGAATATGTATACGTATCCATGATGAAATATTGAAAAATGAGGAACATAAACAAACACAACAATAACAACAACAAATAAAGTAAGATCTAAAGTAACTAAGTAATTGAGCAAAAATTATAAATCGAGAGACTAACTTCAGTAGCTGATTAGATTTGACATACAACTGATACTTAAAATATCAGAGCCTACTTCTGGTACTTCGTTATTTGTTGCAGAACGAATGCTGATATTGTTGACATACGAAAAATATTTTTTCTGCCTAAACTACTCATCTGTTCAAAATTCTGAAAGTGTAAAAAAAGTTTCTAAATAAAGTCAACTACTAATAGAAAAAAACTGAGAGTAATTGTACAGGGGGTTAAAAAAATGTGCTTATATTTGCATGATACATGATTTTTCTTATATTTCTAATAACTGCAAAAGATTTTAAATAATGTCAAAAAGTGTCGGTTAGACTTATAAATGCGTAGCCCAAAATGGTTAACATCGATCAAGTCGTTTTCGAGATATTCGGAATAAACAAAAATTTTTCGCGGGCTTTTTACCGCAACTGGATATAATACACACCCAAATATGGTGATTGAGTTTAATTTGGTTTACGAGATACAAGGGGTTCAAAGTTTGTGTCTCCCAATAGTCTTGGAATTTTTAACAGGATCAACTCGAAAATTGATAGTTACAGTTGTTTTTTGGTATGAGAATTACGAATTTGATATTGATGTTATCTGTACAGGGCGTTAGTTATCGACACAATGTAACTTCGGTAAATCAGAACACATTTTTTTTACGATTAATGCACTAAGTTAGTGAGTTAAATCTAACAGGTTGCTCAATTTCATAGAAGAGGTTTGTTTATATCGTCTAACTCTTTCAGTTTTTGACTTAATTGCATTTTAAACATTCAATGTAAATTTGCATTAGCCAATGTTATTGTTCTGGCTTTTTTCAAGCCGAAGGCTTCTGTCAGCACTTGTCAATTTTTGTGTCAACAAATATTTGACAATTTTGAGTTAAAGTAAAAAGAGTGTTTAGTAAGACTACCTCTATTTTTCTCATTTAGTATTTGTACCAAAAGTTCTAATATCAAAAAATGCCACGATATAATGATTTTACCAACAGTAAAATGCCTGATACGATTTCTGTTTTTGCTCTTAATCAAATTTTAGTGGGCTTGGTGTAGCCAAAAGGTATTTATAAGAGTGCGTTCCACTAGGCGATCGCAAGGCTCATTTTCATCATTGCAATTTTACCCGTTTCACTAGGTTAAAACTGCTCTTGTGCGCATTGTTCACGGATGTGATTTGAATCCTAGTGGAACAGAGTGAGCAGTTGAGATCCATTTTTTTTTATATTTGTCAGTTATTAGTTTGACGGTTAGGTACAAAAAGTAATTATATTTTTTATATATTCTAAGAAAAAAAGTTAAATTGGTTTTACTCATAGATTTTACGAATGTAACTAAGAATGTAATGTATGAATATATCATTCTAAGCTGCATATGTGACTTATTTCCTCTTCGAATGCCCTTTCAACTACAGATGATGCAACGTCTTTAACAGATTCAGCAGATTCACCGGAAAAAGAATTTGACTCTTGTTGTAAAGCAGCATTCATTAGTTTTGTTGCAAAGGCAATATCTGTAAGAAAAATAAATACTGATAAAAAAATATAAAAGCATAACTGAATTACATACCATCTCTTGCACGTCTTGCCTGAGCAACTGGGACCTCGATCTCAATAACAGTGCCTGTTGCCCAGTTATATAAAGTTATTTTCTCTATCTCAACTATAGATCTTAGACTTGATATTAACTATTTTATTTGACTTTTCCCGCCATTTATGACAAATGATGTGTTGACCCACCTCAAGACCGTGGGCGTTGTGAGCTCAAAGCGGTCGTTTGCGATGACGTCAACTCATGACGTCTCATGACGTTGCAAGCCCAATTGTAACGCCCGTGGTCGCTTTGTGAAACGACTCATTGGTCGTTCTGGGCGTTGCGATCGCTTAGTGGAATGCACTCTAATTATACCCAATCCGAAGACAACCCAATCTCAAACTACTTTTAGTTCGTATTTTGTAAAATCCAGAGTACTGGGTTGTTTAATTGCGACAACAGAAAATTTTTAAAGAAAATCAATATCCGTCCATATCACTATAATTTTATCTAAAATTTACTATCTCAAGATTTCCCAGCTCGCCTACACTTTGCTCATTCTTTACTAGATAAACCGAAAACCAAAATTTTCTTTATAACATTCTTTTCACCTATAAGGTGACGTTTACTAGACGGTGTACTTTATTGCACAAAAATTGTGGGAATCCGAAAATCCACATGCTAGAGTATGTGACACAGACAATACATTTTCAGCATGAATGTTGTGATGGACTTTATTTGGACTTTCTTTGGACAAATTTAAATACCTCCACTAGCAGAGTCGAGACATATGGTTTATGCAGGATGGGGTGCCACATTTTTCTCTGCCAGTACGCTAATACTTGAATGAACATTTCCTTCATCAACGGATTGGGCGTGGAGGTGAATTTGTTTGGCTCAATATGGTCAGAAATTAAGGAATTGGTTTACAAAGAAACAAATAATTCCATCAAGGCGATGTGACAAAAAATTCAAGAATTAAATATAGTTTATATTGTATTTAATGTGCAAAGAGATATTTAAAGAAAAAACATTGCAAAGTGCACTTAGAAGGAGGACGGACATTTTGAGCATTTACTCCTTTATTGTTGTTACTGACTGTTATTGTTACTTGATGTCTCTATTGTTACTCCGCACACTCGTAATTTAAAAGAATAATAATTTTATAAAAGCAAAATGCATTGAACTCAAAAACCTATAAAGTTACCAATAGTAACTTTTCTATGTAAAATTGAAATGCTTTTTAAGTTTATAATGCATTTTAGCTATAGTCATTAGAAAAAAAAATTAGTTATCATTTACTGCAGTAGCAGGGTGTAACACTTTTTACAGAAAGCGGCAAATGCAGTACCGTAAAACGTGGTGTATAGGGACAGTCCGCCAACTTTATGAAGATGTTGCGGCTTTACTTTTTATTTTAATATTAGTTTCTGTGGGGCAAAAGTCCGAACATGGTGTGTACTTTTCATACCCAAATAATGGCATTTTAAAAAAAATGTTAAATGATAGTTTTTTTTTTAAAAACTGCGTTGTCCCTTTTCGCCTGGAAATGTGGTGATTAGGGACGGTCATGTTATTCAGCCGTTATTCTCATTTAAATGCGGCTGAGGTGTAAAGGGACAACATTTAGAAAAAAATATATCGTGTGATACCATTAAAATTCATAACATATTTATTTTGCTAAACTCTTATAAAAATACAACAGGAAAACTAAAAAACACTCTTTTTAAGATTTATAAACATAAAAACTAATCTCTAAAAGGAACATTCTCATAATACTGGAACTGCTTAATCCTAAATTAATTGAAAGTCGTTGGTATCCACATTCTGGAATGTGTATAATCCACGTCTTTCTTTAAAAAATTGTAATTTTTTGATGATCTGTTTCTTATTAAACAATGCATCATCCGGTGTATTGGGATAATAGTAAACGGGACCAGGTTTGCCTTTATTACTTTCTTTTTTTCGTAAAAAAGGACCAACAAAATTTTCATCTAAAATAGAAATAATTTTCTGCGTATCGTAATTCTGCGTTACGATAAGTCATTTTTCGTGCTATAATGTCTTGTAGGGCAGCTTGAATTTTTTCTGGCTCATAATGGTGATACAATTTCTTTCCTTTAGGAGTATAAAAGCGAGGCATGTCTGTTTTGCCGGTGTCCCTAATCACCCCGACCTAACGTAAAAAGTGCCCGATTCATTAAAAAAAAAAAAATAAAAATTTATATTAGAAATTTAAGTAATAATTACATTTTATTTCGGCACAGGACTGTCTTAGGTCTAATTATTTCCAATATGGTATTATTTTACTTACTTTTTCTATCAGTTACCACCAACACTCTCCGGTCTTTGAAAACAGCTGATTTCCAACTGACGTAATTCAGCCGATGTCAAATGTCAAATTTGATTTTTGGCAGGGAATTCAGTAGCGTCACAGTTAAAACACATATTTAGGAGTCAACTTGACAAGTGGTTGCGTTTCGAATGACTTTTATAAATAAACTAAAAAATATATTGTATAAAAAAAAGATTTGTCTCGATTCACCTGGAAGTCCCTATACACCTCGTTTTACGGTATTCAATTCATAATTCTCATACCAAAAATCATGACGCTACGAATTTTAGAATTGATTTTACTAAAAATTACAATTATTGAAAAATTGAATTGAAATTAAAATTTCTACTTTCAACACCCTGTATGCATACCTTGATAATTTTGTTTAAATTACTATGAAATTGACCAAAGTGGGATTAATTCAAGAGCGATTTTCTCAGAAACCGTTAAAGATAACGATTTGAAACAAGAGTACCTTTTCAACGTAAAACAGTTCGGGAAAACGGAATTTGCTATCCAATTTGTTAAAAAGTCAAAGATGAAAAAGTTACACACGCGTTAAAAGATACTCCTGTTCCAAATCGTTATCTTTAACGGTTTCTGAGAAAATCGCTCTTGAATAAATCCCACTTTGGTCAATTTCATAGTAATTTAAACAAAATTATCAAAGTATTCTCATGTGTGCCCTTAGGAAGCATTTCCGGACCCATGTTCATATGAACTTTTTTACTTAGTTTTGATCATAGAATCGGCCTGTTCAGGGTTGTCAGCTAATTATGAGAATACCTTGATAATTTTGTTTAAATTACTATGAAATTGACCAAAGTGGGATTATTTCAAGAGCGATTTTCTCAGAAACCGTTAAAGATAACGATTTGAAACAAGAGTACCTTTTCAACAACAACCTTTTCAAGTACCAAGAGTTCCCCTGTACCCACCCCAATGGATTTTGTGGAAATAAACGGATTAGTCCATCTAATTGCTCATCAAAATTTAGCTGTGTATACCAAATTTCATCCATTTATCACAACGCGATTGAGAGATATGTCATCATATATTCGTTCTGCTTCGGTACCTTTGAATATTTGCAGGTGGCATGAGATAACATTCCTGTTGTTTGCTAAGCTCTATATTATTCAGTTCTGAAATGTCTAAAATTATTTTTATTTTTAGAAAATACTATTTCAAGGATACGGCGCCCTTAATATATGTACTATTTAAAATGCTGAAGGCACAATTCTGACGTAATCGCTGTTGTTAAATCTCTTTCAGTGTTCACAAAATCGTACCAAATATTATTTTTATCAAAGACTTCAACTTCATAGTTTAAACTTACAGTACATATTTCTGACTTTGACATATATCCAGATAGAAAGTGACATGTACCACATTTACAAAGAAATGTCACTTTCAACCCAGGTAAATGTCAACATTTATTGAATATACTCGCGTCAAGAATTCAGACGTCTTACGTCACAGCTGACGTTACACATTTGTTTTTATTGGCAACGTAATTTTCGATATTTGGTCGCGTTAAAAACAATCATGTTTTGCAATTTAGTGCAATATATAATGCAAACTTTTAGTGTAGTATATAGTTTTAATACTGTCAGTTGCAGCTTCTTAAATATTTTGATGAAAATATAATTAATTATTTATTTGTTCGTATGACGTAAGTCGTCAGAATTCTTGTCGCGAGTATAGCCAAAATGTTTATTTCAAAATATAAATATCCACTAAAATACAGGGTGTTCGATTTAAAAAATTACTTTCGTCTGCCATACAAAAACGAATCACCCTGTATGTGAAATTATTTTTAAAATGTTCATTTCTAGCTCCCTCACCTAAATCTATTTTGAATTTTTTGCCCCAATTATATTTTAGCGATAAATCACAGCGTCGACACACTCTGTATATGCCAGCAGGAAAGGTTTGTTATGTTATCAGTTTTGCTCAAGCCACTATTTGCATAAACCGTCAAATTGTAATAGGTACATACTTACTTATTTCTGTTCATGTAACATCATCCTTTCAATGAAAACTATACTATTTTATTTTTTTAAGTCTGCTTACGAAACAACCTTAGTACACTTGAATTAAGTATTATAAGTTTTACAAGTAGTCAGTATACAGGAAAGATTTTAACAGTGGCAATTAATTAAATTGTTTGTTCCACACAAAGAAATATATCGAATGAAAATACCCACACTTATTCGAGTTTTAATACCACAACCCGCACTCTGATCAATGTACTTTAAGCAAGATGCTCATCTATTATAGATATGCAAATAATTGTGCTCTTCTTTTAAGATATTTTTGAACAGTTTCATAGTTTTATCGATAAATATTTTTTATCTTGATATATCTTGAATAATAATCTATATTTGTAATTATATTCGTAAACCTGACCGAAACATTTTCCTTCTAATTTATTATCAAAAATTGTTTACCTTTATTTAGAAGAGTGCAGCATACTGGTAAGTTTCTTCAAAATTGCAACTGCATTTAAGTGGTATTTTTGAATATACTCGTATAACCATATATTTTCTCTTCACATGAACTGCAAATTTTTGGCATTATATTTTTGACAGTGCCTGACAACTAAAATGGGTCACTAATATAAGCTCTAGATATTAGAGACTTAACTGTTTTATTATAAGAATAATATGGATGGACTGTCATTTTAATTATATTTGGAATTGAAGTGGTAGGGTAGGGACAACTCAATTCTGATTAGCTTTTCTTCAAGTGTTTCACATGGATTTGGAATCAAAATTTAATCATAGCATTAGGCAAATAAATTTTTAATTTAATAATTGGGATTGGACATTAGGACACTGGGACATGCCTGTTGACATATTATATAGACATCCCCATATCAAATAATAAAATCAAATCTCCGGTTTTGTTAAAAAAATTGCTCAAGTTCTAACATTTAAAGTAAATAAGAAAATTCAATGGGACAAGTGCCCCCCTATTGCAGAAGATGGTTTTATTATAACATATTGTTTGTTTAGTTCTCTTAAATTAAAGGATAATTATTATTTCATACACTTAGTTGTTCGATTGAACTTTGTAAACAGTACACTGATCGATACTTGTTGAAATCACCGGTTCCGTTAAAAAATTTGCTGAAGTGGTAACATTTAAAATAAATAAGAAAACTCAGGGGGCTAATGCTTCCCTTATGGGCGCCATTGAGAGAAGGTGATTTTATTATAATATATTGTTTGTTTAGTTCTCTTGTATGAAAGGATACTTATTATTTCATGTACCTAGTTGTTCGATTGAACTTTGTAAACAGTACACTGACTTTTTTTTAATCAATGTGAAAAAGAATGCTCATTTATTTCGCAAGCAAACTATGCACCATTAATTCATTTAAAAACAATTACATCATTGATTAATTTAATTAAAGGTTTGACTTATTCTTATAAGCTTTCCAATTTTTTAAATTCGCCTTTCCTAAACTTACTCATTCGATGCACAAGTATAAAAAATTGGCAAATTCAAATATAAATTTATTAAAAACCGAGTACAATATCTATACACTGGTATATTTACCATAAAATTTGACTATACTCATTACTCATAATTATCGAAATTATAATCATTTATTCACAGAAAGATTAATCATTTTTTACTTAATCTAAAATTTTATGATAATGTGAAAGCATTTTAAAAACAATGCTTGTACTAGAATTACTATTAAATATACTTAATAGTCTTTATTTGTGCTCTTTTACTATTTTTTTTTTCTTATTTTAGTCGCAAAGATAAATATAACTAGGACAGCATATTATTCAACCAGCATATAATGATGGCAGTAATTCACAAGGGCGAAGGTTGTCTATGAAATTTTCGGACATCATGTACAATCATGGCTGTAATTAATTCATGAGGGTGAATTACAGACATTATATGCAAATAGAATACTATATTTTGTCCACGACTATTAACAATATTTTAACAAATGTTTTAAGTACTGAAAAAATCATACCACAGTAACATTCATAACATGAACATGACAATAATATACAATTCAAAACTGTCAAGACACTTTCTTTCAGGTTTGAGATTTGTCGTTCTTTAGATAAATTTAAAAAAGCAAATAAAACTTTAATTAGTAATCTTCTACTATCATCCTGAAAACTGTTAATATTGTAATATTGTCGTAACTGATAGTTATAGTGGATAGCGTGTTTGGCTTTCACACACAGGAGGTTCGGATTCCCAATGAATATTTGTTTTGTTAATCCATTCCTGATTCTGCCACACTGAAGAATTTAAATTTGGCGACAGAAGTGCGATTAATCATTAATCACAAGTGAATTATGATTATTAATTAATATAGTGCATTATGTACATCATTATACTTGAAAAAATACACAAATACTGTATATTATAATATAGTCGTGGACAAATACTTTTAAATAATACATTTTGCATTAATTTAAAAAATACTTACATTATTTTTTCTTTAATTATCTTGAGCAATATGATCACTAAAACTGTATACCGAAAAATTGTTATTTTACAAAGGAAAATACAAATTTATTACACATTATACCTACACTATAAATTGTATTATTAACACATACTCTTCGGTCAGTAGGCGCTGAACAGTTAACTTTCACCTGCACGTTGAAGAAGTGAAACTAATCACAGTGAGAAGACTTAAATGTGTCACGCACAGTTCGTGCATAGAGCGGAAGATATATTTCTGAAGATTTATTCTATCTATACTTTTGGGGAAGCATTTGTTAATTGATTAAAAATGCAATTCCTTTTTCATAAAATGGCATTCTTTAACAGTTTAATATGTAACAAGAAGAAATAATTACAGTCATCTCCTTTTCTCACCCACCGAACACATTATTTATATATCCGTTCAGATGCTTAATTGGAGTGCTATAAGACTGAGGTTTGTTTCAAGATCTTCAAAATTAGATTCTCAAAAATGTATTTATTGACAAATATTTCCAATTAAACAGTTTCTTGATAATTCTCTGTAAATAGATAGTGTTGTAATCATCCTATTTTGTATTGCAGTCACGCTAATATACTACAAGGTAACATGAATACCTGTAAACAAACGACTGAAAGGCAGGAACTCTGCTGCAGGAAAATATACATGAGTATGTATGCAACCATAAATACTCTATTTTAAAGTAGTTACACTATTGTGATACATAGACATACCTGTCTCACAGCTTAAATAACAATATATACCTATCGTTTAGAAATATGAACATTTTAATATAGGACAAATATTATGTATTCTCCACACTGTTCTTCTTTATGCAAGAAAAAAAAAACATTAGGTATACAGGGTTAACCATAACTAGGTACAACAATTTTAACCAAGTGCTCAGGGAGGCTTAAAACACAATAAAAAATTACTTCAGAGTTCTAGATCTATGTATAAAAAATTGGGCAAAACTCTCTTTTCCCGCGGAAAATCGGCGCCCATGACAGTCATCGCCCGAGATGGCTTAGAAATGTCAACTACCTACCTGTCGTTTTTTACAGCCAAATGTAGAAGAGACGTTGTTAATCCAATTAGTTGCAGTATTTTGCATTCGTTATTCGTGCCTTTGTTGCACACTGCCAACACTACAATTACACTTATTATAGGTCCGTCAGAATTATACCTTTTATTCTTAAAAAAAAAAATGAAATTTAATGTAAGGAATACCTACTAATAGAAAACTCGGATTGCATCTCAGTCCAGTACTTATTGAGTAAAATCTAAAATCGTGTACAATTGCCCTTAACTCTAAAAAAACAAACAGTACACATCATAGGCCGAACTATGTTATAGAGAAATCTGTACAAGACATAAATTCCTTTATTTAATTACTATAAATTATTAAAAAATATCAATTAGTCACTTTGATCCAGGTTTCGATTATGACAACTGACAATTTGCGTTGCTAGTTGCATACTCTCCAAATACCAAAGAGCACTGATCAAAGCTTAGAACGAATATATTTTTACAGAACACTGTAAACATATCAGGATGTTATAGTACTAATTATTTTCTGCAAACATCGTCGATTATTGTTAATATTGTTGCTATTATAAGTATTAACAGAATTTAATTTCCAAGCAACACAAGAAGTTTAAAAAATTATAGGCGTCAAGTACATTTTACACTAGTGACCTATAGATGGCGACTGCAGACTGTATCAGGCCAGACAAGGAAACATCAGATTCTGTCACAAATAAGATATCGTATACAGTAATTAGTTTGAAATAATAAGTACTTGCAAATTTAATTTTTCACGTATTTTTGTGTGTGTAATTTTTGGGACCTATGACAAGTGCATATTATCGTGTGACAGCGTAACACCAAAGACGTTTTCCAAGGAGACAAAATATTATGCCGAATTCTCTTTGAACCACAATAAATAACTGCTACAATGCTTTGGCGGTAAACATGACATGTAGCAGTATTTTTATGTATTTGTGCACATACGGTCGAGGGAAGGTAAGGTCGATAAAAACAAGATGTAGCAAGTAATAAAAATCCTTGCAACGACAAGTCTTAATGTAAACAAGTAAGAAAACAGAAAATGATTTCAACATTCTTGAAATCTCTGAAAGGAGGTGCTACCTCCCTGTGCTACAACATCGTGTTTCTCATTACTGCTACCTTTGACACCTTTAATTTGTGGCATATACCTAACCTCGAGGCTGACAGAAGCTCAGGGTTGGCGATAATAAAGATTTAAAATAGTTTCGAAAAAATTTCTTTGCTTTATAAATAGGTTTGATAGTCAATTCCGCTAATTCTTATTTTTTCTATACCCTCTTAAAATATTTGAATTTAGTCATAGTTAACCCTGTACTCTTTTCTAGCAAAAGGTATCGAATGACTGGTCTCGTTTAAAATTGTAAAATATATGTATTTCAATTTTATGCTAAATACAGAAAACTGTTTACACGTTCAAGACATGAAAAATGTTAGAATAATATAAGACAACAAATACAAATAACCTGACAAAGGTAAAATACTAATATCAAATTAAATATTAAAACATCAAGTAGCTAAAATATATTTAAAATTATTAGATTTGCTGCAAATATACTGAAATATTTTAAAAACATAAAGGCTAATCATAAAAACAATAATTAAATTTTATGACAGATATGTCATACACAATTATGTGTATGAAATAAGTATCTGTAAACAACTTTTTAAGAAATAATTTTCAATTTTCTGCTATAATTTTGTAATCCTGATAAATACGTTGATCAGCTTTTTCTGGAAAGGAAATATGTATGTGTAGAGCGTCACCACATTAAAAGCGTGTTAGATGGAATATAGCAAATCTGATTGTAATACGTAGTAAAGAAACTTTGTTTATTAAATTTTGGAAAAGAAATATATTTTGAAAAAAACATGGCAATACTGCTAATGCTGGTGGAATATTGAAAAATAAGTGGAGTTTGTTGAATAAACGTATATTCTAGAGCCTCATTTTGCAGCTACAGAGTGTGTAAGATAATTTTTGAAAATCAAATTTTGGATGTAATTCTTTTAAAAAGAAAAGGGTACTCTTAGTAAATTTGTAAATACTGCACCGTTTAAAGATAAATGTAGGTAAATCGAAAAGAGAAGAGAAGAAAACGAAAAGAACAACGATGAAAAATAGGAATAGAAAACAAACAGAAATTACCTAATGTTTGATGATTAGGTAGATGGAAGACGATGCTAATGATTATGAGAAATATATGAACAAAATTTGATAATAGTAATAATTATACCTCTCTATAGTCTCTATTCTTCATTCTAATCGCGAAGTTTGGCTATTTGGTATTTTAATAAATAAATATGTCAGCGTTACGTATATCACAATGAAAATAGTTTGGTTTTGTTTACTTTAAATAAATAAGAATTAATTTTCAATACATACCTACTTATGTATTTGTTTCACTTTTATAATAATATCCAATTCAACATTATTAAATTACATACATATTAATGCATAATTCAACTATTGACTACTAAATCACGTACCGTGTATAATACCAGCTGCTGAAATTTAGCAGACGATTATTAAACTTATAGATTAATCCTAGTATGCGGCAAGGAAATCTAATAGAAAAGTCGAGACGGAAAGTAGAGGACAGTAATATGTAATACCGCATCCACACTCTCGCCGAGACATCTCGGCGAAAGCGTGTGCTGCATCCACACTCTCGTGCTCGACCTGCTTCGGACTGTCTCGCCGAGAGTGTGGATGCGGCATAATATGTTCTAGAATTTTAAAAAGTCAGTGATGTCGTCATTACGTATGTGAAAATTGAAAATAAATTGTTTTTCTCCACTCATAAATTTCCAATTCATAATAAACTTTACTGACAGTAGTGCCAAAATAGTTTAGCTGAAGTTTAACACAATTTTGTTCCTCAGTCTTACAAATGATTTAATTAATTTATTTAAATAAATGCAGATATAAGTCTAGTGTTATAAATTCTTAAAATTAAATTTTAGTATTTAGGATATCCACTTTCACATCACATATTTGTACACCAGTCTGTGATCAGACAAGTAAAATATTGCTTCAAAGCAAACAATAATTCTTTCATCATAAATAGATAGGCAGATAGGCTAAAGACATTTTTAAGAGAAAGTAAAATTATTAGTGCCCATCGCATCGAATAAAAATGAAAATTACAAGAACCTATCTATTTATAAGGAGAAATTACTAATAAATAATTTATATATTCTGTGGGTTTAGAAAACGGCACGTGTATGTATATTTCTAAATTTGCCTAATTTTTTATAGAGAAGCATAAACTAACAATCCCCTCTATTTAAATAGACTATATTATAGGTGTCATCCCGGTCATATTAAATTTAAATTATTCTAAAACAGTATTTTTCATTAAGTAATTATGTATATTTCTGTGTTTAAAAAAAATTTATATTTATGTACAGGGTGTCCCATAACAGATCGTCATGTCATAACAATGTGATCTGGACCAACTTCACCGTTTGTATTACTTATTCTTGATTTTTCGTCACTATATTGAATAGTTAATTACACAGGTCCACAAAAAAAGTGGTGTGTGCTGAGGGTCCCATTATATTTTTGCCATATATTTTTTTCCGCTGAACACGAATCTGAAGTCAAAATGGGGGTCGCACAGCATATTTTAGAGAAAACCCATAAAAACGATAAAAATCACATCAAAAGTTTACACAGGTCCATAAAAAAAAAGTTATGTGTACTGGGAGTTAGACTATATTTTTCCTTTGTATTTTTTCCCGCTGAACACGAATCTGAAGTTAAAATTGGGGGTTACACAGCAAATATTTGAGAAAACCTAAAAAATCGATAAAAATCACTTTCTCGTAATTTATTCTGTATGATACTCTCTAAAATTGAAACAATGAAAAATGCTGTGAATTAGTGAATATTTACTATTTTACAGCTATAAGTATACCAAGGGACCCTCAGCACACACCACTTTTTTTTTGTGGACCTGTGTGTTATTATTAAATATACCGAGAAGCTTCTAAAGCATTCTGTCTTACTTCACCATAAATTAAAACGATACCTATCTAATGTAGAAAAACTAATGTAGACACTATCTCAAAAACGTTAATACTAAAATCGGATTTCAGTATTCGAATACGCCTGCATTTTTTTAACACTATAAACTATAGTAGACCAGCGATGTAAAGGTTGAATATATTGCAACTTTAATATTTTTTTCTTAGAAATTATAAGAATTTTACTAAAATTTTGTTTAAGATATTGACTCCATTTTATATGACGCATCTATTCCCAAATTTGTTTGGATATGTTATGGATCCCGTTTCTAATCCATCGTTTATATCACCAAAAATAAGCTTCCAATAAGTATACGAAAATTTTATTTTCATCGTCACAACTATTTTTTTAACTGTCTCAACCAAAAAATATCGACCCTGAATAGTGTACCAGAAGCCAATTTAAAAATATTATTTTTGTAGCCATATGCGTGGTGACAGATGAAGTTGAAAAGAGGGAAAATTTTTTACTTTTAATGTCGTGGAAAAATCTCTGCTTGTTAAAATGTACAAAAGTACAGATTTAAGTTAGTCAATATAATAAGCAAGATATATTTTACTAATATATTATTAAAAATACAATAGATTTTATTATTAGAATTCAATAATAAATACACTATGCAAGTCACATTTTTATTTCTAAATAAAAAAAGGCCTTGTCAGAAATATAAATAACTTTTGCGTAGGAAGATTTGTTTAGTGGAATTTATCCATCGACTCTAAATGTGAATTATCCATCCTTCTCTATAAAAGTGTATTGTTCATCCATCATCTAAAAATGTATTGCAATGTATTTCATTCACATTGTTGAATATTTTTGCTGAAAATACTACATAATTCTTGAAACATCAGTACATATTCCTTGGTATTTGCAAATATTTGTAGATATACGTATATCTGTGTGAAAATCAATATGTTTAGCTTGAATTTTAGTTACTTACAGTAAATTTATAATCTGCGTAACTAATGTTAATGTCTGTATCTGTAAGGAATTACTATTTTTACTGTCACACAGTATGTTGTTTGAACAAAATATCATTTTATACTTACAGTCCCACAAAAATCATTAATTAATTAATGAGCCGTACATATTGGTCTGCTACATGTTAATAATACTAAAACTATTTTGTTAAGTTGATGTGCCTCTGCGCATGTGCAACAGAAATCACATGCAAACTTCAGCAAAATTTTATGATAAGCTGGGTAAAAGCAAATAGTACGATTGTAGTACATTCTATTACCACACTATTTCTGAAATTTTTTTCCTCTTTATTAGCTAAAAAAACAAACACTTTCCTTAATATACAAGGTGTCTGGGAAAATTTGGGAAATCTCGGGTGCAGATAGAACATGAAAAAATAACATGACAAGGCCTACATGCCTTAAATACAGAGATATGTGCTCCTGAAGGACGCCGCTGGAATTTTTCATCTTATTTTTTCATGTTCTATCTACACCCGAGAGATTTCCCACATTATCCCGGACATCCTGTATAATGTAAACTAAAATTTTCCAGTGGATATTACGTAAAAAGAGCATAACGAAACACGGAAATTTCCAACCATTTTATCAGTGTATACACAAGATTGACAGCGTACAGAAACTTTTTATTTTTTAACTTATTTAGAACCGAAAAAACTGTCCACACATGCCCCATTCTCCCCTACATTAAATTTAGTTATGCGTATATAAATCTTGTTTTTTTTGAGGTGCGTAAGAAACAGCGACGCTGATTAACATCCTTGCCCACCAAAGTGAAACAAATCAGTCTTTCACCGCATTTCTACTCAAAACAAACGAAGTTTCCACCGTCTTCTAATATCGCGGTCCGATTTTCAGTTTCTACTTTGCATAGATATACAAATCTGAGGTTACAGTTAATGCTAGCTAACCCCAGCGCAACATTGCGAACTGTGCGTGTGTCGAGATACATATTGACCTAGACCGTAAATCGCCTGGAAGGCTTATTTCAAGTTTCATGGTCAAATGGACTGAGGTTGTGGTATATGCAGTGTTTTGCATAAATGTGCGGGATTATTAACTCGGTAGTGAACCATGAATATCGTAAACGGATATAGAACAGCGCTGGAACCCCAGAAAATAGCCGAAAAAAATGTCAAAAAAATTGTAAGACGCGTCGATGATGCTTGGAACACTGAAGAGATTGCAGCGAAAAATGAAAAAAGTAAGTTTGGACATTTTTTAATACACTTTGCGTATCAACATTTTAACAGTTTTTGGTAATAATAACTTTTAATAAAATTATTAAACTTTACAATAATTATTTTATACAGGGTGTTTTTCCTAACTCCGTGTGACAACCTGAATGGCTTGTTTTTCGATAAGTAAATGTCCACAAATGCTTGGTCTCTACAATACAGTGTTTAAATTTAAAAAAATATACAGGGTGAATCATTAATAATTGTACATACGTTAACTAAAATAAAAATTCTGCGAGTGGCGTAGAAGTTAGGAATGGGAAACTGCCCCTGTATATACGCCTCTGGTAGTAGCCATGAACGATTTTGTAGCATTTTTTAATATGTTCTAGAGTATCTAAACTTTATGCCAAATATGATGCAGATATATCAAACAGGGTTAAAGTAATGGGCAAAAATCATTTATAATTTTTTAAATAAAACACTCTGTAAGGAGCCATATTTTGTCTAAGCGTTATGTGTCAATTTTTCATATTTTCAGCCTAGAATTATCCAATTAGCGTACGTATAATTATTAATGAATCACCCTGTATATATTTTTTTCTGACTCATTCTACAACAGGTGAAATTTCAAGTTAAAATTTTGGCGCATAAGTACAAAATATTTGTATGTACTCAAGTTAGTATTACCACAGCATAGGTAGACCAGTTTCACTCCGTTGTCGGCACTTTGAACTGCCTTCAGTTTTCTGCGGTGACCTCGAAATGTGAGTGCGATAGCGCATCCGATGGAATTTACAGAATTGGTGATCAGGACCGGAATAAGAATTTTTTATTTGCGCGTGAAAGCGTAGTTATTCCACATGAAAGTTTACGTTATAACTATCCACATTATGTAATAATTCATTATACAGTTATAAATGGATAATTCAACATTTACTGCTACTAACATACAGTACAAAACATTTTTACTTATTTATTTACTTACTTTTGTTATTATTTTATATTTTTTGGGATTTTTTTAAATTTAAAATTTGACGTTTGAAGTTTAGTGGATAAATAATTTATTGTGATTTTTTTTGTCTTAAATGATCTACGTAAACCAGAAGACAAGTATTTTTCAGAACAGAAAAATTATGTTTACTTAACCTTGAACATTGTTAAATTGGAGATAAAATGTAAATTTGGAAAAAAATTATTTTTTATTATTTTGTTTTGAGACTTAGGTACTCTTATTATAGTGACTACAAGAAATATGATCATCTACATAATTTGAAGTTGAGCCGTCTTGTGCAGGAAACGTTGGAACGGCCTTTTTGCGTAATCTATTGCGCGAATCGTTAGAAAACATATTACTTTCAAAATGTATTTGACATAGTTTGCACAGCTTAAATAACAATCAGCTCACAGACTCCTATGACCGGGAACGTCTCGCGCAGATCTTCGCGCATGCCGCCATATTGGGATACAACCTTTCAAATAGGACCAGGGCCGTCTTGTGTTCTATTTGTGTTACTTTGTGTTTATTGTTATTTATCATGATGAGTGAAAGAAGGAGGACATGTTTGTGCCGTGTGTGGATAACAGTAGTCGGGTGTGTGAGGATCATTTTGAACCCAGGATGTTTACGAATCATTTTCCCAATCGGTTGAATAAAAATGCAGTTCCTACATTATTTCCTTCACTTGAGGGAAGTTCTAAATATTTTTCAGATCATACCTATTCCCTGCCCATGCTAGTCACCCTTAACATAAACATTCTTCAGGATATGGTTTTATGCCAAACTAATGTCTTGGAAAATAATCCAGGTATTATATAGAGTACGGCAGAAAGTTGAACACAATGAAAACATTTTTGTTTCAAATTTTAATTTAATAAGTTTCACTTTTGTTTTGTTTTCTTTTTTAGTCATTAGCAACGTAATGTTAATAAATTACCTATACGTACTTTGAAAAGTAATTGTACATTTTATGTTAATAATGGATCCACGTAGGTGTGGTATTTATACTAATCAAGCTCCCAAATTTAGGTAACATTTCCTATATCTATATTTTAGTAAAACAAAAACAAAAATATTTTGAAATTCAAGTAGGTACACAGTGCAGTTAAAACACTTTCTAAATTGGGCAACTATTTTTAATCCGGTCCTGACTTGTATCCCAAAAGACAGAGAGAGAACAAGCTTCAAGGACAAATTTTCACGTTTTAATACTTCAAAGGTGCTGATTGTTATTTAAGCTGTGTAGTTTGTATGAACTATTACTAATCTTGAGCAGCTTTTCTAATAAATCTTCTCTATTAGAAGCCACTGCACAGAACTTTGCTCTAAAATAAAAATTTGTATTTGTGAAAAATATAAATATGTATATTTTAAACTGCACTTTCATGAGAACTATTTATATTCGAATGCTATACTTCGAAATAAGTTAATAGGTAAGGCAATAGCTGTAAAATATCATTTATGCTTTGTACAGTATATTATAGACTACTTATTTATGTCTTTAGGAAATTTAAAGAAACTTAAATTACTACTATTTATAGATGATATGATGAAACATCTACTGCTGCGCAGCGGCTCGTTCCTCGATGAGACTCAAAATATTGCTTTAATACGGCTCTGTATAACTGATGTTCGCACTCCGAAAGTTGGATGTAAACTGAGGTCTCTGCAGCTTCAAATGAATGCGCGAGCTGCTATGCGCGACTTATTATTTTGGCCCGAGTGTTTCTACTGGTCTCCCTATATTGTGGTATTACTATCTTAATCAATTATCAAGGCAAACAATTATAATAACTCATAATATTTTACATAATTATACAAGTGTCCGGTATAAGAACCGACATGGAGCAGGTGCATGTAGGGGTGTCCAAAGTATTGAAATTTAAATAAACTTACCTAAACACAAAATTGCACCCCTGAAGAGTTATTAGCCTCCAAAGTAGGACCTTAAATTTATAAAAAAATGTCTATGCGATACTACCGCAGGGAACCAAATTTGGTATATAATTTAGGTTTATTGTTGGTATTTTTGAGCTAAAATTAATTGAAGCACTAGAAGGTGTTCATTGGGAGTATTAATTATATCACTTTTTTTGCATTGATCGAATTTAAAAATGATATTATTCCCCGTTTAATTTGTTAAATTTTAAAAAATAATGATTTTCAAGAAAAGAAAACTACATTAACTGAAACAAGATTTTAACAGTGTTCATTAGATATTAATCAAAAAGTCGTTAATAATCAACAAGTTATTTACTTATTTTTTTCATACTGCATATCCTTGTTGTAACAGTCTTTAAAATAATTATATTTTTACAATGTTTTCTATTATTTATTACTTTTTTACACACTACAATACTTGCATACTTAAAAACTATCAACGTACGTCTTTTAGAATTAGGAAAGAATGGAAGTCACATTTATTTGACCAATTGTCAAATTTGAGACACAAAGTTTAACTACTACCTACTGACTTTTTGATTATGTCCTAATGAACACAGTCTTCATTAATGTTAAAATATTGTTTTAGTTAACGCAGGTTTATTTTAAAATCATATATTTTTTTAAATTTTACAAATGTTACAAAAATTAAATAAAATTCTGCGGAGGATAATATTTTTAAATTCGGTCAGTGGAGAAAATGTTTCGTACACTTTTAAGGGTGGGTTACCCCACGATGAATACCTTGTAATGCTTCGAGTAGTTAACTCATAGTCAAAGAAGACCTTCATCTATGAGATGACGGTTCTTCTGCGGTAAAATGTTGCATAGATAAGTTTTTTTCGAAATTTAAGGTTCCACTTTGGGAGCTAGTAACTGCTCAGGGGTACAACTTTGTATATAAGGAAGGGTGGTTAAATTACAGTATTTTAAATAACCCTGCATGCACGTACTCTGTGTCGGTTCTTATACGGGACATCTTATACAATCTATCTGATCTCCAATGATCAAATTTGTTTTTTAGGTACAGAAATCTCGAAAAATAAAATACGTATAGCAAACGTAATATCAAACATAAAATTATTGATATTTTGGTTATACGCTTTTACTATTTAAATTCTCAAATAATAAATAACTTTTAAAATGCATTTGTAAGACACGCATTATTTTGTTATTCTAACACATTTTAACAATTACTTTCACATACTTATAAATAAAAGTGATGTAAGTTTATATTATAACAATATTTACATATACAGTTGAATTAAAAAAAAACGTATTTCCTGTACCTAAAAATTTGTTCGTTAGACCGCTTTCTGCCGTTATATATTCCTTTTACTTGGGTGCCTTTGAATATTTACAGGCGGCATGAGATAACATTTCTGTTATTTGTTAAACTTTATATTATTCAGTTCTCAAATGACTAAAATTACTTATATTTGTAGAAAACACTATTTCAAGTAACTACTTACCTAATTTTCTATTATCAAATTAATCCTTAGAATCGTGGCCTGTCCTAAATCGTTTGCAGTAACTGAAATTGGCATTTGTGTATTGCATTTCATGATAGTCTATAAAACTAAGTACCATTGTATATTAGGCAATTATTTTTTGTAATTTTTAATTAACTGTAAGTTGAATGTAATAAACTTTGCCTGAATTGCATAATAAACAAACATTTGTACATTTTTAGACTAAATTTTAAATTAGCAGAAAATTAAAATAATGCTTATACTCACCGCAAAAAATTTCATAGCCAACTTTTTCTTGGCATGTTTCCACAAATTATTTGTTTATATTCACTAATTACCTTATATTATTCAATTGCTAAAATCTTTTTTATAGTAGGATTGAAAAATAATTTAGTGAAATTAAGTTAAATGGAATGCTTATTTACAATTTTTTTATTTTCAGAGGTATTTTGATAGAAAATTTAGTAATAAAGTTTGTAGATAATATATAAAGAGTGTTTTATTAATAAATTGGACATACGCCAGATGGATAATTGCTGTTTCAAGCAGGTACAATAATTAATAAATAAGTTAAAATGATTTTTTGTCCATGATTTTCATATTATTTGATACTTTGACACAAATATTAATTACTTGTAGAAATATGTAACTCTCGTAATAGTACATTATACTATAAGGGAGCGAAATGCGTTATGAGGGCTACAATGCACCCAGGACAAAATAGCATCTCTCCCGAATGGTACCTATATACTATTTTTTCCACAGTCTTATTAACTTAAAAACACATATTTAGTCATTATGAAGTAAGTAGCACCAGAATTATTGTATTCGGATTTGAGCATTTATTTAGTAGTCGTTGAGTTATTGTCATAACTACAAAATAAACAAACAAAAAGAATTGTCAAATTAAGGTGCTAGTTTGGTTTAGTTTAAAGTTTGTTTAGTGCACAATGAATAATTGTGAGTCGGAAGAGCTGCAAATATTGCAATACTGCCTTGGGAGCATTATACTCCCTTGGGAATAATCGACTACTTCTGTTTTAATTTTGATGTCATAGAAACTGATTTTTACTCCCGACCGTGGAAAAAATATAATATCTATCTGTTACTAGAGGTGTAAGGCAACGACTAGGGAGTAGATCGCTAATCTAAATTCTGTATCGCTACACCATTATTTTAACAAAATAGATGTAGTATAGTCGCCTAAGGGCATAATCATCCTAGTACCCCCCCGTGGAGTATAAAACGTTTTATATTTGACTTAATACGAAATAAAAACTATAAACGGCCATAGCTTTCACGTTTTTTGATTTGTGGTTATGATTGATGCTAGATATTTTCAAACATATCCATAACAACCCAACCGTCATTATTTTCGGGTTCTCATGGCAGTGGGCGTTACAAGACCCATTTTGCCCGCTGATGCGACAGCGGGCATTATGAATGCCCGGGGTAATATGGGTATGTTTATATATCTCATATCCTAGGTATGATAGCTAAATTATGAAGAAGTGAAATATAATATGTTTTTTTTGCACGATCCGTCAATTTAACGTATTTATTGGTTGGATTAAAAGGAATAGTAAATTGGTTTACAAATGCCAGATCGGTAAGAACAGACACTTACTGATCGCAAGGCAGTAAGATAAAACAATTGATAGGTAATAATTCAACAACTCAACTCTTTTTTTTTTCAATTATGGCTGCCACTTATTACTATTATTAAAAGGCAATACATCGTTTTGTCCATAATCACATCACAATAAAATTTGTGGAGTCAGAATTATTAGAATTTAATAAATAAAATATTCGCTCGATTTGATATTTCTTAGCACTCAATGAAACACAAACTTGATATTGAAAGAAAAATCCAAGGAAAATATAGCTGTTCGTTATAAGAAGAGACATCCGTAACTTGTGCAAATTCTTCAGAAACTGCGGTAGATGTTACGCGTTACGAAAATGATGGCAACAATGCTACAAATTTGATTTATTATAGATCTATTACTTTTTCATTATCGTACTAGTGGAATAAAGTTACTGTATTCCATTTATGGATAAATTATCACTTTAGACAGTTCATATGTGTGGGTAAAAGTCCGATTATAAGGTGACTGTGGATAAACCATATATGTAGTTTGTTTATTGCATGGGTCGTGATAAAAACTTTAAGTTAAGGGCTACCGGCTTCAGACAAAATTGGTAGGCCCAAACATTTTCCTTCGACCAGGAAACAACCATTATCGGTTTTGGTGCTTAAATAACTATTTAATTATGAAAAAACCCTGCTGTACAAACGAGGCCTCGAAAAACTACTTTAGTGGCAATTGTGATTTTTTTTATATTATTTATATTATATTCAATAGATTTGACCAATTTTTTTGCCTGCTGTTTTTCTTATACGATACATCATAATATTAACAAATACTCCAACAATTTTCTTTAAATAAAGATAATAAGAAATATTCCATAATTTAGATATAATTTTAATTTTAGGTTTTTAAAGAATATTATATTATTCAGCGATCCCATAATGATGGCTGTAAATCACCCGAGTGGAATTAGTGCCAGTAAATGCAAATAGAATACTATATCTTGTCCACGACTATTAATAATATTTTAACAAACGTTTTACTGAAAACATTACACAATATTTTGAAAGTCATGACATGAACATGACATAACATACAGTTCAAAACACCTTACTTTCAAGTTTGACATTTGTTGTTCACTTGATCAACTTTAATAAATTAATATAGACAACATATTTATAGGTCATAGTCTAAGAGCCAGTGGCCGGCAACCTATAACTAAATGATTATACCTGAAATTTTGCACAGTGAGTCTCTTATACCTATCACTCATGAGGTGGGAACTCGCTAAGCCCGGCGAGGCCGACTAAAGAGTTACTCAGGTGCGAGAAGTATGAAAATGTAACCAACTTCGTTATTAAATTAACAAAGCTGTCGTTTGAGAAATTGAAATCATTATAGACAGAATTAAAACTCAGGCGATGGGCTCTGATGGAATAAATAAAAATATGTTATTATATATTTTCTTCAACTCGGGGAGTATTTTACCTTCCTTATAAATAAGTGCTTATCAACAGGTACTTACCCTGCGTCTTGGAAAGATTCCAATGTTCTTCCAATCCCGAAGAATTCTAACCCTCAAACCCTTTCTGATTATCGTCCAATAAGTATCCTTCCTACTATGTCCAAGGTATTGGAAACAATTGTACGTGAACAACTTAATAATTATTTAAAGGAAAATAAAATACTACCATCTCATCAGTCAGGCTTTAGAGAGATGCATAGTACCACTACTGCTTTACTTCAGGTCACTGATGATATATTTCGTGCTAATGAAAGAAACTTGTGCACCTCTCTAATATTGCTTGACTTCAGTAAGGCATTCGATACCTTGGACCACACAATTTTACAGAAAAAGTTGCAATTCTTCGGTATTGGTGATTCAGTACATTTATTTTTTAAAAATTATCTAACAGATCGTAGGCAGAGAGTCACTACACGTCAAGATACATTTCCATTTAAAGAAATTAAGCAAGGAGTGCCCCAGGGGAGCATACTTGGCCCGATTCTTTTTTCAATATACACCGCGGATTTCAATTCTTTATTAACTCACTGCAAGATTCATCAATACGCCGATGATACGCAAGTGTATTTTTCATTCAAACCGGAGGATAACATTGCTGCTGCTCTCCATATTAATGCCGATTTGAAAAATATTGTTACTGTTGCTAACGCTCATAAATTGTTGTTAAATGGAGCTAAGACGCAGCTATTGATTTTTGGCAAGAATAGGTTAGAGTTACAGGACCAACCTCACAATTTTATATTAAAATTAACGATCAAATTTTGAAACCTGTCAATGAATGTAAGAATTTAGGACTTGTTATAGATACTGATCATCGATTTTCACATAAATAATCTAGTACCAAGCTTTTTCATCAAACTTAAAGTTCTGTATATGCATAAAGAATTTCTTAGCAGTGAAACCAAGTTATTACTTTGTGATTCACTGATTTTGTCTGCTGCATACTGTGATATAGTTTACTGGCCAGCTTTACGATTGAGTGATAAAAATACTCTTCAAAAAATTCAAAATAATTGTATGCGGTACTCTCTCAATCTACGCAAATTTGATCATATATCTGCAATTTTCCCTAATACGGGTTGGCTCAAACTTCACCAACGATTTGTGTACCACCTCTCCTGTTTAGTTTATAAAATCAGAAACACTAAATTACCTACTTACCTATATGATAAGTTGGTCAAAAATAGTGATATTCACGGATTACAGACGCGGAACGGGGATTTGTATAGTGTGCCAAAACACTCTAAGGCAGAATTTGAGAGAAGTTTCACGTATAATGCCACAAATATATATAATGAAATACCCATAAATATCAAGTCGGCGTCTAGCATTTTGTCCTTCCGAAAACAAGTCAAAAGTTTTTTGTTAACCTCCCAAAATTCTTAACAGTATGTATGTACTTAATCTATCTCATATGTGCAACATATTTTGTTTTTTTCTCTATACATTTTTTTCTTTGTGTTTTTGTTAATTATTGATTTTTTGTATTCATAATTATTTGGAATGCAACTCGTCTATTACTGGAGAATGTCAAGGTTGGTTGCATGGAAGAGCGGCTTTAGCCGAATGTCGCCAACCTCCTCTAAAAATTTTGTATTTCATTGCATTATTTAAAAGAAATAAAGACAATTTATTATTATTATTATTATTATTATTATTATTATTATTATTATTATTATTATTATTATTAGATAATCAAGTGGTTAACGATCTCTTGCGGAATATTGTTCCATTCCTCTTCTGCCGCCACGACTAACTCATCTGTAGTCTGAGGTGGAGGAATATGATTATGAATGGCTCTAGCAACGAAATCCCACATGTTTTCAATAGAATTCATGTCAGGAGAGTTGGCTGTCCAATCTAATCTATTGCTAAGAACCTGCTTCGAGTGTCTCTTGAACCCTTCTTGTGCGATGTGGTCGAACATTGTCGTCCATAAACCCAAAGTTTTTATTAGGTAAGTTAATATATAGGGTGTCCGGAAGTGCCGATATTAAATGGGCTTATACCTATATCTAACCAAAATCAGCAAATAAAAACTTTTATGAAAAAAAATTATACGAAGTTTTTCTACAAATACATTTCAAAATTTGTATTTGTATCAGTATTAATGAAGCAAACTTTTTAAGTTTCCCAGATAATCCTTAAAACTGTACGTTCGACTTTATAGTCTAACCCTTGCTGCTAATCCATCTAAAAGTAATATGTCATAGTAATATTGTGGCTAGTGCGTTCCGTTTTTCTGTATCTAGTGCTTATTTGATATTTATAAGCGTACATAAGCAAAAATGGAACCATTTACAGTAGCCATCACCAGCTGAGCAAAATTATTTTTCTACGAGACGTTTGTACGGTAAACGCTTTTTGCACGCAACATATAAGCCATTTTGAATGCGTAGGTAACTTGTAACTATTTCATATGTTATACTCTGTTATGAAAAGAGATCTAAGAAAACGATTCAAAATTATTATATGTGAGCGACATTGTAACATATTCAAGACCTGCTTCCTGTCATGATTCTGTTATTGTTGGTCAGAGAAAAAAAATTGTTAAGTAAAATATGTTTTGTTTCGCACAGTTTATAATTCAACAAAATAAAGGCATCATATTCCGGACACCCTGTATGTCATAGAAAATAATTCATTATTTATTCTTCTTTGCTTAATTTGTAGATATTTGAAATGCAGATCGACATACTTTACAATTGTAGGTGTTGTCATAAATAAAATCAACTGTTGGTTCATAAAATTATCATTCAAATACGTTTCAAAAAGAGTTTTATCGTCATATATGACGTGCACGATATTTCATAACAGTTATTTTAAATGTATTTAATTGTAATCCGTAAAAACACTTTTGATGTTTGTGCTATAGATTCATATTTAATGAGGTCATCCTTTCCACGAACATATCTATGTATAGTTCTTTTCTATTTATATAATTATTTTCTTTCCTCTTAACATCCGTAACATTGTTTGAATTTCATTAGTTAGTGAAGACTTTAAAAGGTAAAAGTTAGTACATAATGATACTTGAAATAATCTCGTTTCAAATGTTTTCCAAACAGTCAGTGAGAGTCAAGATTCCTTTTAATGATACAATGTTATTGTATAGGCTCGACAATGTGATAATTTCAACTTTCGCACGTTTGAATAGAAAATTTAAGAAGTACGCGTTTCTTTAACCTGTCAGGCCAGTTTTCTTTCCTCCCTAACTCCATCGCTAACCCGATTGTGTTAAATGAACTCCTAATTCGGATTCAACGACCTAGAAAATATAGACGTACGATGGTTTTGTCCATTTGCATATCTGTCTTTCATTTGACCTTAGAATGACCTTGAAGCTGATATGATAAGGTTAAATGAGTTCCTGATTCAGATCCAGCAATTCCACAGACATAAATGTGCAATGGTCTGGTTCACTTGCATATCTATCTTTCGATTTGACCTTGAAATAAACTTGAAACTGACCTAATGGGGTTAGATGTTTATATTGCTTTAGAGAAAAATGAGAAGATCATAATCCAGATATAAAACAGTAGCCCTTATTTGTACCAGTTCCTATACATAATGAAAATGCTCATTATCAACCATGTAGTAGTAAGACATTGCTTAAAACGTCCTCTAGCATTATGGAGCATTTATGGGAACAATGCTGTTCTACAATGCGGTGCCATAAGTCTTGCTACAATCTGTGTAGTATTAATAATGTTTTTCTTTTGTTTTTAAATGACCCCACAAAAAAAGTCCAACGGAGATAAATCTGGTGAACGGGTAGACCATTCCGTGGTCCTTTCCTTCCAATCCATTCTTGAAATGTTTCGTTTAACAATTGTTTCACAGCGACAATTTTATCTATGGAATAGTGTAACACTATGTATTTCTAAAATGCCATCAGTAGTAGGTAAACCTTACTTACGTTTTTTCTAAGCACAACTGTTTTATCGACAATAGTATTAAAAAATCTAGAAGCAACCCATAATTTTATTGCATTGCATTTAATCTTAATCTTGAAAATAAAGAAATTTGACTTCCTATCCTTTAACCTTGTAGTCAACGTAGCCACCTTGATCTAGAAGCAATATTAAAACCAAATCAATATGACCCTGAGGTGAGCGTCTTAATATTTCTCTTAAAATAAATGTATTATTAATATTGGCCCTTTAAATTGATACCTATGGTAAAAGTGATAATTACATTAAGTTGGAAAAATCGTAAATATTAGATATATTTAATAAAAATATTGTTAATTATTATTTTCCTACTTACGAGTATAAAGACTAAATATTGAATCGTAGAACGATTATGTAGAATGGAAATATGCATATAGAAAAAAAGATAAAAACATTTAAATCAGTTTTTATAAAATGAATATGCGACAAAATATTTTAAAATTCTCATAAAATTTTTGACTGTGAATTGAAACGTATGTCAAGTTAATTACAATTGTTTTAAACAAATGCGTAACTGAAAGATATGTTTTCTGTATTTACTTAGTTTCAGAGATATTCCTAAAAAATATACCTTAGAACTTCAAACTTGACAGAGAAGTTAGTACTTTATTATTTCATTGAACAGTACAGGTAACTGAATGAGAAAGCTAATTGACATACCAACCAACCAACCAACCAAATATAAAATAAGAAAGAAATAAAAAGGTGTCCCGTTTAAAACTCCTCATTCGGATATCTCGAAATTGGAAAAAGATTCTGAAAAAAACATTGTATAGTCCATTGTAATAAATATTTTTACTTGTGAGTTTCTGTCAATGCAGATATAGATGTCGCTGCAACACAAAACTATGTTTTATTGACAGCAGTTTTGAAATGGTACACATGAAAGATCTCTAAATTATGAGCACTATTGTCATATAAAACAATTTTGAAAAACCGCTAGGTTTCGAGATACTTGGATCTGAGGTAATTTTTTTAGAAGGAAGCCTTCTTCAACATTTAGTAAAGTAAAATGAATAGTATAATTTTATGATCTGATGATTTTCTTGGAGTTCTGTGTCCTCTCTTGAAGCCCTGTTAGGCGGTAAAAATATGTATACAAAATCCCAGCCTTGACAATTCATGGTTGTAATGAAGACGTATTTAGGTCAGTTGCAATAAAATGCAAAATAATGTTTTTACACAATAATGACTATATTGTTTTATTATTAAATATTCATTTTTATAACAATACAAGGCTGAAAGTAGATAAAATAATACCTACTGTTGTTAATTACCTAGTTTTTATAGTTAAACGAAGGTAGTTACTAAACACTTTTCTTCCTTCCCCTCCTGAGTAGGGATGGGCATTGACGCGTCGACTTTAATAGTCGACGTCGGCGTCAACAATAATGTATCGAGGTATGTCGAAAATATCAACAATAACGACTTTATGTTACCATAGTATTCTATAGGTTTTATGTTATTGTTATTTCATGAGTTCGAAGATCTTGACTGTGTCTGTTTTTCATAATTCTAATAGATTCTAATAGAAAAAATAAAATACAAATTCTTGGGAATAAAAAAGACATATCAAAAAGTCCTATTAATGTTTTGTCAAGAAAATTGATCTTCATTTTTGTAGTGGAAAAATAAATCCTACCGTTTGACATAATAACGAGAATAACGAGATAAAGGGTTTTCATACACTAATTAATTTTGAACTGGATTTTTTATTAACAACTAGGCTAGTTGTTAATAAAACCCTCGTTACCTTATCGACATCCAATTGTTTTTATTGTTTCTTCACGACTAGAAAGTCTAGAATCAATAAAATAATTTTGTGTAAGGTTGACAAAGTTTAAAACAAATATATATTTTTCAAAAACAAGCCTAAATTCCCGTAAGAAATGCAGTTCAAAAATGTGTCAAAGTATATTATGTGGACATTAATTAATCATAATTGAAGACAGTTTAGTAGAATCCTCCTTTTAATAGAGAAGTGCACTGTAAAAGTGAATTGGTTATTTCTCGGTAAACGGTAATGTGTAATCCGAGATAAGATGTTTGTAAAAAAATACAAAGTATTACAGAATAGACTACTATTATTTTAATAAGTGAAGAGTTGGATTTCTTCAAACAAGATTAGGTTCAACTTTACTGCTTTTATAGAAAATGTTTAAAATTATATTCATTAATAGTTATTTTTTTATTAAATGTAATTTACAATAACATTATTATACACTCTTATGTTGCTCAAATCAAGAGAGCAAAACAAACACAACACAATGCAGATTCTTAAACACAATAAAGTAATATACCAATCAGTTTTGCTTTGATATCAATGTTCATAAATTATGTTACTTTGGATCCATTATGATTTGATTACCAAGTTATTATATGTTGTGACAATATTTGTATTGTCAAATTGGTAATACATTTTTTCAGGATAATATTTTTTAATGTACTTTTGCCGCCTTATCAGAACAAAGAACTTAATTTTACTCGATTTTTAAGTAAGAAACTTTTTTGTATTATTAAGAACAAAATGATTTGGCCGTTGATAAAAAGTCAATTTAAAATTCATAACTTCTAAATCCCTTGAGATATTTTTTGGTAAATTTGGCATTTAGTGTGTTGGTAGGTATAAAATATAAAATTTGCAGCTTAGATAAAGTGTCAGTGGCGTACCTTTGTTAAGTAAATCAAATTAGTCACTAAACGAGAGACGACAAAATATGTAGAGAGAAAAATTGATGACAATGCAGTGGAGCATATAAAACAGATTTTGTTTGTATGATTATACAGGGCGATATATTTTTTCTAGTGAAAAAATCATGATAGTGCCGTTAACCCCGCCACTGGTATTTTACGTAGGCTCCAAACTTTATATTTTATAACTACGAACACACTAAAAAATGATGTCAAATTTGCCTAAAGTATCTCAATGGGGTTATAAATTTTAAATTGATTTTTATTATCAGATTTAGATATCCTATATTTCGAAAATGACGCCCTTGGGACTCTATGCTTATTAAACAGAATTACCTTAATTTTAACCATAAAATACACCCCTGGATTTTTTTTGTGCAATTTGGAAACACCCTCTCTTTACATTACATTATTTTTTATCAATTCTTAGTTTTGTTATTAAAATAATTTAGAAAAACAAAATAAAATCGGTTCAGTATTGTTTTACTAACTTTACTATTTAAGTTATAAAGTCGTATAACATTGATATGAAAATTGCGTAGGTATATATATACATTTGCCATTTTTAATATACATAGCAACAGCTGGCATAATCTTTTGTGTAACCTTAACATTATAATGAATTTTGTATTCTGCATTATAAGATACTTACTCCCTTGATATAGCAAAGTCTGTGTCCATAATGTTATTCTGGATTAATTATATAATGAGTAAAATAGAAATATCTAATTAGTTTGTCAATACTTTACCATGCACAAATGTACAAAATAAGTATTATATCGACATTTAAAATATATCACTACACTTATAGTCGTAATTATGAATAAATCTCATTATATCTCTGGACAATTCAATAGTACCCATTCTCGAAACAATCATTATGAATATACGCTTAAGTTAATTATTTTTGGATTCAATTTATACATAAAATATTTGACATTTTTACATTATACCTACCACATACTGACCACAACAAATTGTGATTTTCAGATTTTTCCGCAGAAGAGTTTGTGGAAAATCTTTTGAATGAAGGAAGCAAAGTTCCCTGTGACGAAACTTCAGATGCCTTCAACAACAATTTAAAGTTACCACCCTACTATGACGAACAAATGTTCATAAGGTACCTAAGCTTTTTTGTCAATCTCCTCCACACCAGTTACTAAATACCTCAATACAAAATCAAAACGTCAGTATTTCTTATTTTCAGGGGTCAAGAGTTTTTCTATAGGAACATATTTGGTTTATTTTTAAGTAAACTTCTAGGACTGATAGCTTTACTAGCGTTACCTTCATCTGTAAATATACTAGTCATGACTAACATGTCAAGCACAGAAATGTCAGCATACAAAAGATATTTGGCTACCATTTTCCATATGTGTCTATGGTACGACGAAAAATTCAGGCCTGGATCAAGGTAAGTTGATGAGACACATTCTTATATACAATACTTCCGAAAAGTAACGAATACATTCATTACTTTTGAAATTGAGAAGTTTTCGAAAAAATCCTCGGCACGTCAATTTTGTTTTTTAAAAAGGCACTTTTTGACATACGACTCACATTTGTGACGTCATCGTTGTTGACGCCATCAACGATTTTATTAAATTTTGACCAATGCCATGACCAAAAAGTTATGGTGTTAGGTACATAACAAAAATTTCAAGAAAATAATGTTTGAAGATTTTAAAATTTAATTTTTACAATACTGAATGAGAAATACGATGTATCTCGTGACGAATTCTTACTTTTAAATCTTCTAAATTAATCGGTCCAGTAACGTATACTTTGTTTTTAAGTATCCCTACAAGAAATAATCTAGGGGTGTTAAAGCGTGTAGCAACTATCTAGCGATATGTTGTTCAGTAGACACACTGTTAATTGATTGTTTGGATAGTAACTCACAGAACACGAAGAAATTTAGAATTTTATACGAGAGTTTTACTAATGCTTCTAATAGGGGTGTTCAAAAAACAAAAATTAAATTCTGTTTGAATGTCAAAAATCGGTTAAAAATAGCCTTATAATCACATTCGCAAATTTTTACAAAAATCAAAAAATTAGTTGTATTGGAAAAAACCCAAAAGAAATATCAATCAGTCTGAACGCGTGAAACACTCTGTGACGTCACAGAGTGGAATAGGCTAACGCACGAGAATTAGTGGTTAAGTTAGATTTTCCTGCAATAATCCCCCCGGACTGCTTTTACTGATCATTGTGTCCTTTGTGACCTTGCACTTGCACAGAGCAGCACGGACCTGCACAGCATGAACCTGCAAAACCTCTTCATGAAGGTTTCCATGTTATTTAATGGAGCACTAGACCAGTACCTGCACGGACCGGCACCTGCAATGAGCGTCACTGCAGGTCGTGTCGGTGGCCTGCAATTTATATGCTTGTCCGCGCTAGTCCAACGTAAGTTATGCTTCCACAAAAGTCAGGGATTGGTTTCAAAGTATTAGAAAGTGCCGCTGAACTGTCGGATGCACTCGCTTATCAACAACTTCTATTTACTTACCTTAAACGAATTGCAAATATTTCGTCGGATGACCCTGCGCTGCGAATTCTTGTGTTTTGGTGGCGAGGATGATCCAAGAGCTCAACATTTTTTTTGAGAGTTTTGGAAATACTGAAAGAAAATTTTATTGATCTCCAGTTCAGAAAATAAATTATAAAATTAGCCACAGAGCCTTCTTTTTTATTAATAGGGTGAACCCAAAATTTTCACATTGTCCTCACTTTTTTCCCCTCCTCCGCTTCATACAACATTAAAATAAAATACTGCCCGCACTATCGGTATTCCCCGACTCTCCCCTACTTTCACTCAAATGTTTATAGACGCATTTAAATATTTGTTTCATGTACGTCCTAACATGGATTGCTAGGTTGGCTAATCAATGCCAGGTCATAGAGTCATTAATTATGCAAGAAAAATATTAAATATGGACTTGAAGGTGTATGCCAAATAAAATTAATGTTTAAACAACTCATGTTGGATATCTCCTAAAGGTGGCCACCCTATCCATTTTTACTTATCGGGTTGTCAATTTCCACTTGAGATGGAGATCTATGAAAGTTATGATACCGGCATCTTAATTTTCTCGAAAAAGTAGCCCACTGTTATTAAAACAGTACCCTTCTATCTCTTGTAGTTTCTGAGATACCCTACAGTTATAACTAAATTGGGACACATTGAAGATGAAACACATTTAAATTCGATTCGATTTACAGTTGGGTGTAGTAGGATCTTGGAGTATAAGAAAATACTGTATTTTACTTGTACCATTTACTTTACATGCTTGAAATATGTAGGTATTCCATGGTATATTATTTAAATCCACCAATTTATAAAAGAACAAAAAATGAAAAGTAGCAATTTTCCTTGGGTACTTAGATATATGCCTATTATTAGTGAACATTATTTTCCTTGTCCGTGATTTAATGATATATATTAACCACTAGCTAATGCAAATAGACAGTTATTTCGAGGTTCCAATTAGTACATTTCCTTTGTCAAACAATAACCATGATGTAAGTTCTAAGGTATAAATATTAAACGTACATATATTTAAAATGTGTGTAAAATTAGAATAAGGGTTTTAAACATGGAGATATTACTCTAATCGTGAAAACTTGTAATAAGTATATGAATATAGATCCTAAAGTACGTCATAAGTAGATTTCGGAGAAACGCGGTTCTAACAGAGTCGGATTCAGTTATGTAAATACGAACATGTTCGCAGAAAATGTGTCCAAACACAACAATAAGTCTGTTCTAGCATACATATAAACCTTAACAAAATACTTACCCGACAAAGTTTATATTTCAAATAAAGTTTCAGTCTCGTATTTAGCAACACATTAATACGTGCCTTCTGTTTTGAATTAGCGAATTAGCTGCAATGTTCTCGCATATTCTTTTCAACAAACTAGTGATATTCTCATCGTGAACAGTGATCATTATTTCCATATTATAGACAGCTATTTAATGGAATCTTGTAATTCATACTGAACTTCTCCAGGCACAAACCTAGAAAAAATATAGACTGTGCCAGTGTCATATTGCCGGCGACCGCAAATTCATGGCTGCCCTAAAAGGTCTAGAATCACTAAAACTTGTTTTTTTTTATGCCAATTTAAGTTGGTCTTGTAGCGTGAAGTCATTTGTTTACTGTGATTGGTCACATTCATGTCACATTCTTTAATGACATTTAAAATGACAGCAAGTTAGTTCATTTCAATGTAGCAATCATATTTGCACAACCGCCAACATAAAGCAAATAAAATATCCATTTTCTGGACCTTAGGTGCCTAGAAAACGCGGCACCTGTCACGTGACCTATATCATTAACCGACGCAGTCTATATTTTTTCTAGGTTTGTGTCTCCAGGCCAGCCTAATCCACCTAGAAACAGTTTAAGTCTATGCAGTAAGTAGAAAAAACGTGTTGCTTTTTTACAAGTGACATCCTAAATGCCGACAATATTGCCATATGTCAGATACTTGTTAACGTAGCCGTAAACAACCAATCAACTCCAAGAACAGATTGACACAATTCATGTATACTTGGACCAAGTACGCTTGCATGTCAAGCCCTCGTGACTTTGATGCTACTTGGTTTGTATCACTAGCTTATCCAAATTTGGATAAAAATTAGTTTAAAATGGTGCCGAAAATTGAAACGATGAACACCAAAGTGAGAAAATAAACAGTCAGAGAAAATATAAGATAAGGAGTTGTACGAGCTAAAATGTTATGAAATGTAAGATTATACAATTATAAGAATAAGGATGCTAGAAATGCAGCCCTAGAGATATAGCAGATAACATGAATATACCTGATTTCACTGCTACTAAAATTTATCTCATGCGAACCACTTATAAACAAGTCGTACATGGTTTTTAAACGTATTCTTGTCCTCATTGCTACTTCACGAAGAAAATTGGAAGAAGCTTCCAAAGCTTGACACCTAAGAATTCAGTTCTGGGTTCAAATTTTTCTTTTCATTTTTAAACTATATTTTGACAATCTCAAGGTCTTCTATGAGCATATCCTCGACTATTTACACAACTTCCAACTACTCACCTATTTTTCTGTCTGCTGTACGTAGTGTCACTGATGTCGAAGTCACAAAGTACTTATATCTAGTATATACTTGGTTCAAGCTAAAAAAAGCCGTGGAAACTAACTTGGACCAAGTAGACTGGTACAAATACACTTTGTCCAAGTATACATGGACCATGTCAACCATTTCACTCTGATCTCAATATCGACCCCTTAAGAGAATAAAGCCGTGATTATCGCTACCAGTTACAATCACGGATTAAATAATTCAAATGTTTTGTTGCTTTAGTTTTGGTAGAAGCAATGATAATTCATTTACAAAATGGGCAAAGTACGATATTGATATGTGCATTTAATTTTAGACTCTTCTGCACATAAAGGGTTAATGAAATACAAAAAATAAGAATTTTATATGCAAATGAAACTATTTTTTACGCTTCAACAACTTCTAGACAAATTGATCTCAAAGTTAGTAAACAGCAAAACACTTATCAATATGTTTAATATGCATATTATACCGTTTATGTTCATTTACATATTTATTAAATAAATACAAAAAAGCTGAACACATACCTATCCATATTATTAATGCGGTCACTATGAAGAAAGATTAATTATCTATTATGATGTGCAACACTTTCAGTTTTATTTAACGTCATTGAAGAAACAAATTTCAAGAAATACGTTTTGGGGATAGGCACACAGGATGTTCCACTTGATATACAGGATCGTCTGTTTTTCATGGTTTGTCATTGGCATCTATTCTATTTGCTCCCGTTGCTGAAATATTGTGAAAAAAAAACTTAAAATGACGATTTTAGAAAATGCTTTATTAATTAATAATTAATTAATAATTAATTTATTATTAATGCATTATTTTACAACACAAATAACTGAAATTTGGTACAGATGCATAATAATTTACAAATAATCTTTTTTCCTTGAAAGAAAATTTCTACAGTCACTAGTTTCGGTTCTTTTCGATTTTCTTGTTCTTATGGACGTCATTGGATCTTGACAGTGTTAAATGGAGAATAAAATAACAAACACGATAATATGTAATACTACTATTTTATTTGGGGAATAATACCGGCACACAGACCCATCTATGTTCAAACACCGTCAAAATTTTGAGTAAATCGCAGAAATAGCGAAAAATCGCAAAAATCTCGTTAGCAAGTGCAAGTGCAAAACCGATTTTTGTTTCTGTCCTTGATCGATGTAATTCATGAAATTGAAGAAATTCAGTAATTTAATTGAACAATCTAGTTGACCTAAAAAAATGTTATACTCAACCAAACAAAATACACATAGGCATATTCTACAAATTCTACATAATTACTTCAAAGTGACCATGCTCATTTTACCGTACACAAAGCTTAGTCTTACATACGCCGCACTTAGTGACATTGACTTAAAAGCAGCAAAAACTCTAGAGTAGGTTTTCTATATTTTCACAGAGACTGTAATAAAATTAATCTTTTAGAAAATCTCACAAAAAAATTAATAGCTTGAGACTTGTAAACCATTAAGGTCAAGCCACAGGCCCATGGGGCAATCTAATTATTTTAAAAACGTTAATTTAAATATTGGAACACCACTGCAGGATTAGGAGGCCCTTCGCTATCTTGCTTAAACATTTCTAATTTCTATAATATAATGAAATACTATTAGTGTATCTTACATTTCCTCTTAAAATATTTAAATACTGAGATTTGCAACAATAACAACAGAGCTATACTCGGGTCAAGAATTCAAATGTCTTACGTCATGGTTGACATTAGGCAATTGTCTTTATTGTCAACGTAATTTTCGATATTTGGTCGCGTTCAAATCAACAATTTTTTGCAATTTCGTGCAAAATATAATGCAAACATTTAGTGTAGTATATAGTTTTATTACTCTCAGTTGCAGTTTCTGAAATATTTTAATAAAAATGTAACGAATTATTCAATTGTTCATATGACGTAAGTCGTCTGAATTCTTGACGCGAGTATAGCTAATATGGAATCTGTCAAAATGTTAGCTGATTTTTGTTTTATGTCAAGAACAACTAGATTATTATATTATATTTTGAATTACTGTCTATGGGTTATTATTCAAATAAAATAGTGGTGTTACATGTTGATATGTTTGCAATTTTTCTTTATCTGTTACTGTCAAGATCCAATATGGCACCCCGTTCTAAAATAATGCCGCTAGATGGAATTTTTTTAAATCGCAACACTCAATTTTTTTACAATATTTCAGCAACGACAGCAGATATCTTTTTGATCGGTTTGATGTATTTTAATAAGAAAAGGCGGAACTTTTTTTATAATTTTTCCTACATGACAATGGTGAGCCATTAAGAATGGATTACCCTGTATATTCCCAGTGCCGTCATTTCGGTATTATTATTAGTAGTAACATACAGATTCGGAAATTGCGGATCTTTACAGAGAGAGTAGAAATTGCCGCTTCATCCCAGGGAAGGTACGAACTTTAAGAGGGGCGGCGACGTGCATTGGTCTAGCATTCCCCACTACTACGGTAATAGGTTCCGTATCACCAACGCCAATTGCAAATCTAACTGTCCGGTCAGCTGATGCCAGTGTTGTCAGATCTCATGCATTCCGAGGAAATCTCATGCTCTCATATTTTGATTACAAAATCTCATGCTTTTTAATAGACACAAAAAGAAATAATAAAATTATTAAAATTACTCTTTGAAATCTACCAAAACAAAGACCTAACGAGAAATAAAGGCAAAATCGAGGGTAAAATTGAATAGATAGAGGTAGGTATCTACTTACAATATTTGGGTACTTGAAATGTCCTTTATTGTAGACTGCTCTCTTAATAATTAGCAATGAATACATAAACGGGTAGGACAGTACGGATATGCGGTGTGTGTGCTGTATTCACGCTGTATTGCAGTGATTCTTAACTCTATTCCGTAAGGGTACCTACATTTTCTGAAAACAACAGATTTTACGACCCGTGAGTCACCCTGCGTCACGTCAACTGCGCCTCAACGTTCGCCCGACCTAACAATAAAATAAATTAGAAAGGTTACGTGGTTAATAACTTTTTGAAGTACCTGTAACTACCTACTTGTAATATTATGATAAAATAGCAGAACATAATGCTTTTTAATGAAATAAAAATGGCATTACAAAAGTAATTAAAAATTAAGCTGTGTCAGGAGGTGTTTTTTGATAAATTAAGCCATCTCATGCTTTTTTCTCCAAACCTCATGCTTCTTTGAAATTATTCTCAGGCACTGAATTTTTCCCACCTGGCAACACTGCTTGATGCAAACACGCTGTGGTCGAAGTATGCGTGTAGCATGACACAAATACACGCAAGCCGCAAAATACAATTCACCATGAAGATCCTCACTTTCCAAATCTGTATATAAGCAAAGGAATTAAATAATTCATGTGAGGTTTAACAGCTTTGTATCTTTATAATTATTTTATGTGATTTTGTTGTGCAAAGAAATTTCTCAGTTCCGAGAACAAAACAAAATTGGTGTATTTCATAGCCATATTTTACTTATTTACTTTACGGTACTTTAAAATAAAGTAACATACATATAAAGCAATATTATGTAGACATATACTCTTTGATAGGTCGTGGAACTCAATAGCAACAGTGAGAGGTCTTCATAATTCTGCCAGTAAACGAAGTTGTGCGTGTTTGAAATACAGGATAAACCAAAAAGATATGGCTCTTACTCAATTCGGATTTATGGGTATTGGTTTAGTCAGGAGTAAAATGGTGGGAGTGCACTATGCTTCAGAGGAAGAATTGAAGGGCTTCTTACATTTGTGGCGGATCGTCGGACATGTTTTGGGTATCGAGGAGAGGTTAGTTATACAGGGTGTCCGGAAAGTCCGTCAGGAAACTCTGTGGGGTGATTCTACGGGTTAAAATAATAGCAGTTTGTAAGATTTTTTTTCGAATTCCCAATTGTTTGCAAGTTACAGTTTGTCAAAGTTCAATTTTTTTAATTTTTCTTTCTAAATAACTTAGTTAATTCAAATTCGATTAATCTCTCCTTTGGTACACCCACTAAGTACATCAAGCTCTATTGGAACATTGAGAGAAGAGTTTCATTATACGCCGCTAGGGGGCACTTTACCTAGAACTCAAAATTTGTATTATTCATAACTTTTTTCTTGCTAGATATCACAAACATTTAAACATTTCTGGAAAGAGAAACTATTTTATAAAAAATTATGTACTCTTTATTCAAGTCGATAAATGTAACCGTTTAGCAGAAAATCGCTATTAAAGTTTTATTAAAAATCAAATTTTTGATAATTCTTTCTTTAATTAATCAATATGCTTTGCTTCAAATAAATGTCACTAGTAATTTTATTGTTTGACATTATCACAAAAATTGTTTAAAGCAGGTATAAGTCTGATTTTTCACCATAAAAATCTGAGAAATGGCCCAGCAAAACTCAAATATTGAATACCGTGACATGGTATTTTGTTACGGACAAGCAAATGGTAATGCAGAACAAGCGCGCCGGAATTACATAGACGCATTTCCTGATAGAAGAGTACCACATGCCTAAACATTCGTCAACATTTATAGACGTCTGGGGGAGCAAGGTTCTTTTAAAAATTATAATTATGACACAGGAAGACCAAGAACCACGAGAACTGCAGAAAAGGAAGAAAGAGTGCTGGATGCAGTAGAGATAAATTCAGCTATAAGCACAAGAAAAATTGCTGCTCAGGAGAGTATACCTCGTTCTTCAGTTTGGGAGGTTCTGCATGAGCAACTTCTTCATCCATTCCACGTGCAAAAGGTACAAGCTCTTTATGATGAAGATCCAATGTGTCGTCTACGGCTCTGTAATAGCATTGTAGAAAGATATGATGAGGATAATGCATGTATTAATAAGATTTTATTTACCGACGAAGCTGGTTTTACAAGAGATGGTGTTACAAATTACCATAATACTCATCGGTGGTCCGATGAGAATCCCCATGCATACCAGGAAGCAAGATATCAACGGAGATATTCTCTTAATGTATGGGCCGGAATCATAGGAGATCAACTACTGGGTCCTCACTTCTTTAATGGAACATTAAATTGAATTGAATTGAATTGTTTATTCAGTGTTAAGTATACAGAGTATTTACACGTGTCAGCAGTACAAATGTTTTATACATATATGCATATATACATATATATAATACAGAACATGGTGACAGTTACTTGGAATTTCTTCGAACCGATCTTCCAAATTTGCTTGACGATGTTCCTTTAAGAACAAGAGCGAATATGTGGCTATTACAAGATGGCCTACCTCCGCATTTTAGTTTGCCTGTTCGTGCGTATTTAAATGAGGTATATCATAATCGTTTGATCGGTAGAGGTGGACCGGTATCTTGGGCACCTCGATCACCCGACCTCAATCCTATGGATTTTTTTCTTTGGGGGCACTTGAAGTCGATAGTTTATGAAACACCTGTAAATGACGTCAACGATCTTCGTCAAAGGATTATCGGTGGATGTGAAGTGATTCTAAACAATATCGGTGTTTTTCATCGTGTCAGACGATCATTTTTAAAACGTGTCAGAAAATGTATCGAAGTGAATGGAGGTCATTACGAACATTTATTATGATAAAATAGGACTGAAAATCTGTCAAAAATTTGATTTTTAATAAAACTTTAATAGCGATTTTCTGCTAAACGGTTACATTTATCGACTTGAATAAAGAGTACATAATTTTTTATAAAATTGTTTCTCTTTCCAGAAATGTTTAAATGTTTGTGATATCTAGCAAGAAAAAAATGTTATGAATAATACAAATTTTGAGTTCTAGGTAAAGTGCCCCCTAGCGGCGTATAATGAAACTCTTCTGTCAATGTTCCAATAGAGCTTGATGTACTTAGTGGGTGTACCAAAGGAGAGATTAATCGAATTTGAATTAATTTAGTTATTTAGAAAGAAAAATTAAAAAAATTGAACTTTGACAAACTGTAACTTGCAAACAATTGAGAATTCGAAAAAAAATCCTTACAAACTGCTATTATTTTAACCCGTAGAATCACGCCACGGAGTTTCCTGACGGACTTTCCGGACACCCTGTATTTTGAATATGTACTACCTATATTACACTTTCCGTTAGCAGCATCAAGTAAAAAAAACACTAAACACAAACACAAATGGTAAAAGCAACATTAAACAATTTTCTGGTTATGTTGTAGATTTAGAATTCTTGACGTTTTAAGAAAAAGGCAATATGCCCTCTTCTGTTCTATAACACTTGTACAGTTTGTTCTGAAGAATAACGTGAAAAACTCTAAACTTACGCGACTCGCGAACATTGTTTATCTATTTTTCTATAACCTTTTTGGTTTTTTTATAGTAACTTCAATATCAATATTCATTTGTCCAAATGGAACTAGTTGATGCTGCTGCTTAAGTCTTTTCTATAGCCTGGAATTAATGAACCATGAAGTTTTAAAAACCACTTAAATTTTTATATTTATTTTTATATTCATGTTTATTAGTACACTTTCAAGTCCTAAACTTTTATATTATATGTAGTAGAGGTAAAATTATATTTAAACGAGACTCATTGGTTGCATTCAGCACGCATTAGCAATTACTGTGCGATTAGTTATCAATTTTGCATTTAATCAATGTCATGGTGAACGATACATTTGACCATCATGCTGTTTTATCGTAATTCTTTTTTAACTTGACGTTTCCTGTGGTGTTACTGATATCCTTCTCACTGCTGATATGTCAGCCGTCACTTATTGCTTACAAAAATTATCTATCCTGATATACTGATGAATAACTGATTAGGCAACGATTAGTGAGCCCTTAGTATGCTGAATGTGACCAATCTTAAGCTGCGTCCACATTCGAACAGATGAATAAGCTTGTCGAGCTGAATCAATCATTTGAGTTGGTCCAGATAGTTTTTTAAATAGTGTTTTGAAAAGTTGTACAGTTATTAACTAATTTGAGTTAGGAAAAGTTCGATTTTTCCTAACTAATGCGGGAAAATTTTTCCCGCACTCAAAAAATACATTTAAAATTCTTGAACTAACTATTCATATATTGTCAAATGATTTACATTCCTTATTATTATAAATTTTAATTATAATTTTTTTGCAATTGGTTATGGAAAGTTCTGCGCATGTATTTGTTGCAGAAAAAGCCGAGTTTGTATTTACATTGATCTTTCTTTGGCCCTATATTTTGAGGCTTCTTGAAGTGATTGTTGAATGGAATCCTTTATATATCTTTCTGCCACGTTCGTTGCTTTCTATCCACCATAACATTTAAGAGTGGTGATGTCTGCTCCTGCATCAGCCAGTATCGTAGCAGATGTTCTTCGGAAACAGTGGCCGGTGTAATGCCCAGAATTTGGCAATTTCAAAAATTTTGCAATTTTTTAGGGAGACTCCCTACAAAAGTTATACCAACGCATAATCTTGTACATTTTCCAAAATTCTTGAATTCTCAATTGGTGACGGACAAAAAGAAGAATATTTTCAAAACATTTAGACTAGTTTGACTGCTTCGATGTTCCTGTTAGAAATAGTAAATTATCTTCTCACGTTCGTCTTTGTGTTACTACATATTCCTTTTCACTAGCAATGTTGTTCTTATCATTGATTACAGATTCCACAGCGTAGAATTCTGGTATACTCTTGATTTTTGTTCGAAATAGGTTAGTAAAACACCTCAGTTATAACAGTTACGCTTTTTCATATTTATCTTTGCATTTTGTCGGCAATAATGATTGAATCCCGATTTTTGATGATTCTTCTATATCATATTATCATATTATCGCTGTAAGCAGAAGATTCTGATATTTTCATGAATCACTGACACAGTAATATTAACAAAAACCTATCAAACAAACTCATTTCTATTCAACACTTCTTCAGGAATCTTTATTTACATTTTCGAAACTCACAATTTTCAATACAAAATTATGATAACTATAGTTATTTGAGCTATTTTCAAAACACTATTTAAAAAATCATTTGTGCAACTCGTAGAAAAAGTGGCTCTTCCGCATATGTCGTATTTTTTAGAACTCCCTTTTCCTAACTTATTGCACAGGGTGCAACAAAACAGCAGATCATCCCGTTAACTACATAATTTAAGTGGTAAAATATAAAGATTTAACCCTACTTACCTATATGCAAAAATGTCTCCCTTAAAAGATGCAGGGTGTTAAAGTTGACCTTTTAAAATAATCTTTCACCACAATTTCTTGAGGTTTTCATGTATCACATCACGCATCTCTTAGAGATACTTCTTGTTATTAACCGAATTATCAAAGGTATTATTTTTTTTAACGTCATAATGTAGAATTTTATTTAGAATACTTTATTACTCTCAATAGTTTTTTGCAAAACTCTTCAAGCTTCTTCATTTCATTTTCGATATAAAATCTATTTTTGAGTATGCAACGTTAAAGATAGTCGCCGCAAAATGACCGCACTAATAACATTCTTAAATTTCAAAAGAACAATTTATGAATTTATTTGTGAAAGCCAGGAAATTGATATTTTTATGATTTTATTTGCATTTTTAAATATTTTGAAAAGTGGACAAACAATTTGCTTCTAAGGCATTGTTTACTCATTATTTAATGTAAAAGTTCTGTCAAGTTCACGTCGCACGGCGCCGTATTTTCTACAAAGCTTTGTGAAAAGATCGCCAAAAATGAGTAATAATGACGAGTCTTTGGATATTGAACAAGCTGCTGAAGCTTTTTTCATGTTTTATTTTTACTTTTAGGCACTAGTGCTTAAATGTGTCACTTTTACGCACGAATGTCTAAAACCTAATCATCATTTCGAAATATCAAAATATATCAATTCGAAACGCTTTCAGAAAAACTTTATTTCCCCCTTCTATGATGTGTGACTATGAGAACTGGCCAAAAATATGCTAAAATAATTATTATCTACACATAAACCGCTGTACCTGTATAGCAAAGTAATATTTGAATCTGATATTATATTGCATATAAAAATTGATTTTTTCACGCCCTTTGAATGAAGGCACAGAAACAAACTAAAAAAAATGTTCAAGTTTAAATTGTAATACTAAAATTTCAGATCCTATATCTTACTCTGAACCCTATTATTACAGTTAGTAGTTGGCTGTAGAATTAATTTTCCTTTTTTAAAGAAGCCAATCCCCTAGTAATGCATATTAAATTGTCTTATTTCAGGTTCAACATTTGTAGGGAATCAGTCGCTGAAACCAAAGAAATTTGTAATCTGCTTATAGAAAGAGTGTTCCGTCCTACGTTGAAAAACCCCTCCAAGTACTACAAAAAAATGTCGTATGTTTTAATAAATGGGTTGTGGTCGATGAATCCAATACTCGATTATAAAGTGTTCACTTTATACTTGAAGATGGCTTTAGAGAATGACAGCAACGTACACTCACAACCAGATTTCAACAAGCTGACGTGGCAGAAAAAATTTAAATTATGTTTTATTATAAGTACATTGTGGTCCCTGCAGTTTAATGTACTAAGGGTTATTCATAACTACATCCAGATCCTTTCACTGTGGCTAATGAAAAATTTTCCTTTTCTGGCCTATTACAAGTACGGGAAAGCGAATTCGATTGTAAATGTGAAGTAGAATTTTCAGGGAGGAAATTCGGGTGATATGTGTTTTTAATAAAATTGTTATTATTACAATGTTTGTTTTTATGACCCTGACATGACTCAGGTCATTTGACACAGGTACATTTTTGATGATGCCGAACACACTAGTATTGTTAGTTATTTTGTACAAAATAGATGGCGCTTCTATAACTTTGTTTAGTTAGGTTTTTGTATTCTAAATCACCTGGTATTATGTATAACTTTATTTTCTACTAAAAAAGGGTACTCTTAAATTTGTTAATAATACACCCTTTACTAGAATTAATGCAAGAAAACTATGACAGTTTTCGATTATTATTATGTAGTAGCAGAGCAAAATAAATCTTAACAAGTGTAACAGTGGCCACTGGCCTAGACAAAAACAGTTATTGGCACGTATTGATCCCATTGATGCTTCTCAGAACTTCTATTAATAGTTTACCAGTTCACCGCGTTTAAAAGTAGTATACGTTTTTGGGATGGCAACCTTTATATTGCAGCCACTGTACATATGCTTCTTAAACCAGATGACCATAATATATGATTTAAATAATCAATTTATCATAAATAGTATTTAATTTTATTTACAACTATTTCTAAAGCTGCTTCAAGTATGAGTAATGCAGTTGACCCTATAAAATGAGACATTTTTATATGTCACTAGGTCACGCGTGTAATATTTATTAAGTAAAAGCGGTAATTAAATTCCCTTGATAACAGTTTAATCACACTGTTTTACATAACGTAGTAAACATGAACTCTATGTTTGTTTGTGTTGGAAATATTCGCATGAGGAATATTTTCATAACTTACAGAATAGTTGTTTTTTTGTATGTTGTAAAAATTAAATATTTGTATCATTTTCTACTTTTACTAATCGACATTTTCTGTTCTTTCTTTACTCACATTAAGATTCCCTCATACCCATCAAATCTTCCCTGTCCATAAAAATTATATTACTTTATATTGAAAAAATTAAATTCATTTTACCAAGTGTCATTTAACAGAATGACGTCTGGATTATTTTCAAAAATAATTATTTTCCTGCGATCATGCGGAACTTTTCTGCATGATTTTTTGTGGAAAAAGCAGCGCTTTTCCGCACTAGCTTCGGGAAAATGCCATTTAACATCGCTGGTTACTTAGGTCTCCCAAACCCCGAAGCGTATACAGGACATTGTTTTTGGCGCTCTTCTGTCACATTATTAGCCAACTCCGGGTCCAATATTACAAACAAAAAACGGTATGGTGGGTGGATGTTCACAGCGGTAGTTGATGAGTTATACATTGAGGATTGTTTGGATAAAAAAAAGAAAATAGCCCACTGCATTCTCAAAGCATCAAATCCTTCATCAGATCGTCAATAAAACCATGCTGAAGCACGTAGTACATCAAAACTATTTTTTTTTTTTGGAACCCATGGCATTGATTTGTCGTGAGTTCAAATAAGCATCGCCAAGCTATTTTTTGTTACAACTCATTTGAAAAAATTGAGTATTCAAAAATACGTATCAGATGGCCTGGTTTATTTTAAAATTTTACCTTTCTTATTTTTTACTTTAAAACTAACCATTTATTATCACAAAAATAACAATTACCATTCGCATTACAACTCACATGATTGCAACTAAGAAATATGTAAGTAGGCGACTGTCATGCTAATTTCATTAGACCTTTTGTGACTTTTGTGATTCTATCTATCTATTTATCTACTGTACTTCTTTTGAAAACACCCTGTATATGTAGCATTAATAGATACAGAAAAGGTATCCCACAGTATTCTGAGATTAGTAGTGTAGAATAGGGTAAGAAGAAGAAAAGAGAAGTGAGCGGCAAACTGAGGAAAGCTATAGTATAGCAACTTATCAGAAAACTAGGAATTATGTGAGAACAGGGTTCATGAGTTCGAAACTTAATAGGGATTGGAACAAGGAGTAGTACTGAGTCCTATACTTTTTAATATAATACTCGACAATGTTTTAAAAGAAATAAATGTATCAACAATCATCAACAACAAATAAATTACAAGTTGGATATAGAAAAGCAAAAAACCGTCCACAGTTAATTTAAATACATATATGGAATAAACCGCTAAAAAAGAGAAATTTCAAAATAAACCTTAGTAAGACAAAACTGATGTCAATAGGAAAAAGCGAACTTAAACTGAAAATCTAAATAGAGGAAAAAACATAGAACAAATAGACGCATTTAAATATTTAGAAGTGAACATACACAAAGACGGAAATGAAGACATGGAAATGGAAACGCGACTGTTATATTATACACTAAATAGCACATTTATAGTATAAAAGGAATAACAAAGATCAGCAATCGTAAGGTATGGATGTGAAAGTAAGAATTTAAATAATTGGGTAAAAAGTAAAATCCAAGCCATGGAAATGAGAAGTTTGAGAGTAGTAAAAGGAGTTACAAGAATGAACATGGTGATGATCTAATAACGCAATAGTTAAACGTAATAACTGTTCTAGAAAGTATCGGGAAACAACAATTAAGGTGGTTTGGACATGTAGTACATATGGAGGAAGAAAGACAGAAAAAAAAGCGTGGCTAGCAAAAACATTATAAAAGAAAATCAGGGGAAAACCAAGAAAAACATGGAGCACTGTTGATAGTGGAAAAGAGAAGTAACCGGAAGCGAAGGAATAAGAATGGAAAGAAACAAAAACCATGGGCAATATTTATCAACAAAAAAACTGCAAATTGTAAATATCTTAACACCCAAGGGGTATACAAGATTAATGTTTATAATATGATGATCGTCGGAGACCAGAATTTTAAATCAAATTTTATGAACTTGCCCCTCCTTCACTGTTACTGGCAGGCCATACAAGTCAAAGCGTGATTAGTAATTAGTGATTAGGAATTTGTGCGTCACACTTATAATATAGGATACCTGATTTGTATTTACATGTACCTATATTTAACACTTTTTTCTGCTTTTGTTCTACAAAGCTGTTTGGTGTTTAAACAATTATAACAATGTATTACCGGCATGATATATGGAAATGCTATGTACCTATTCTATTCCACAAATCATGACATCCCTGGGAAGAGTAATTACCGAGAAAGTGAAGCGAATGGTCCCCGCTGGGATCATTTCCACCTTCACCATCCCCCTAGGGGAGTGCCGTGCTGTGACTTATTAATCAGCTTTTTCCTCATAAATCGTTTCGCTTCCAAAATACTGATATTTGGGCTACTTAAATATGAAAGAGTTTTAAAATGGCGTTAGATAGCCTAAATACATCTAGTTTGGTTAATAAAATATCGTGGTCAAGTCTGTCGAAAGCCTTAGTGGATTTTCCTTTAACGAATATAGTTTTCTATTGTAGGTATAAGTAATTTTCTGTTAAACCGCTTCCGTCTCTATTTTGAGATCATGTTTTTGTTTTGCTGGAAATACCGTTACAACAGTACCAAGCTTTCTTGCCTAAAAAGAATTAAAACTTATCTGCATAACTCAAGGATAGAAACCAAATTTTCAAATTTGGAAACTCCTTTCTCGAGCCGCCACTGTAGTTACCGATTTTTACGAGAAATTTTGCAATACATGATGCAAATTTGCCGGTTAGTAGCTTTATTAAACAACTTTGTAGACGATTTATATGTTTTGTTTAATAACTTTGAGAGGTTCAGAGAGCTGTTATACTAAACTAATATTGATGATCCTGATAATAGAATGTTTAGTTCACTTGTTTACTTAATCTAACTTTCACCATCCATAAATTATCTATGATATGATGAGTTTTGGGTTAAGGATCCTAATTTCTATACTACAGAAGAACTTAAAGATCGATTTTTATATAATCATTCATCAATTATATCATTTATTACGTCTAATTTGAACTATTAATAATTTTCTGTTTCAAACATGATTACAATTAGTAGAAAGGAATTGATATTAGGAGAGTATACAGGGTGTTAAAAAAAGAGTGTAAAATATTTAAGGAGGTAATAGTATGAACCAAAATAAGCAGAAAAGTCTCAATAAACATGGGTCCGCAAAGTAACGGTTGCGGAGATATGGAATGTTTTATGTTTTTTAGCCCCTTTTTTATTTTGCAAAAACGTTGTGTATTTTCTTATAATAGTTGGTTGATGTTTAGTGAAATAAACAGTACGTATTTGACAGTTGTTCTCAGTGCACAAGTTTTCTTTCGCTATGGCTGGTTACTCTAACGCAGAATTAACAGACATGCATTTCATGTATGGTCGTGCTAATGGGAACGCCACCGAAGCGCGACGTCTTTATGTTGACGCTTATCAAAATCGCCAGATTCCTTCACAACGCATGTTTGGAAGAATTTTTATTTTAGCACTGGTAGAGCAGAATCCATGTACGAGTGTGCGAAGAATATTAGCCGAGGTAGAAATTAGTGGTCCTCTTGTTTGGAGAATCCTTCACGAGCAACCTTTATCCATACCATGTGCAACGAGTACAGGCCTTAAATCCAATAAATGATCATCCATCACGTTTGGTTTCTTGCCACTGGTTTCTACGTCATCATGCTGAAGACCCTCGTTTTCTTACGTTCTTTTTACTGATAAGGCCGGGTTCACGAGAAATGGAGTGTTTAATTTTCACAATACGCATATTTGGGCCGACGAAAATCCTCATGCTCTAATAGAATCTGGACATCGGGCACATTTTTCATTAAACATTTGGATGGGTATTGTAGGTGACAGGTTTCTAGGTCCTGTTGTTTTACCAAACCGATTAACAGGCGCTGCTTACCTCAACTTTCTGCAGAACACACTGTATGAGTTTTTGGAAGACATTCCTTTGAATCAGAGGCAACAAATGTGATTCCAGCATGATGGTGCTCCAGCTCATTTTTCCATGGCCGTTAGAGAGCATTTACACCAAACTTTTCCACATAGATGGGTAGGAAGGGCCGGACCTGTTTTATGGCCTCCAAGATCGCCTGACCTGAACTCTCTAGATTTCTTTGTTTAGGGATATTTGAAGACATTAGTTATGGTATTCTTGTAAATAGCCTGGAAGAGCTGCAGCTACGGATTAATCAAAAGTGTCAATAAATCCAAACTAAGGAGGGTGTTTTCGAAAGAGTTCGAATATCGTTGAGACGAAGATGTCGTGCCTGCTTGGAAATGGACGGAGGGCACTTTAAACATCTTCTGTACCTTTTTTTTTGTTTGTTAAAAGCTTCCTTTGTTGGTTTATTCCTAATAAAATAAAATGTTTGAAAAACGAATAGTGGTCCATATTTCCGCAACCGTTATTTTGCGGACCCATGTTTATTAAGACTATTCTGCTGATTTTGGTTCATACTATTTCCTCCTGAAATATTTTACACTGTTTTTCTAACGCCCTGTAGATGGGTAGATATTGTGGGTGTAATTCAACGCTGGTCGGGGCTTTAGTCCGCAGAGTAGTTTCACACAATACTGTTAATACTTAAAAATATATAAGAAAAACTACTACAATCATATCAATAATAGTTTTTCATTTGTCTATTTCTTTGTATTTGCTAGAATAACACGAATTTTTCTAATGACAATCACACCTACATAATATATTTATAATAATAATATAAAAATGGGAGGTATTTTCGAGAAATTGGCGAATGCGCCACTACTAAAAAAATGCCTATATTTGTACCTCAGTCAAACACAAGGTATTTCTAAAATGGGTATACAAATTTCAGTGCATGCAAAACAAGTCAAAAGATGACGAAAATCTTAGTCTAGTTTTTTCTCTTTGAAAAAGATGATCCCGAAAATGCTGTTTATTAACTAACTTAAAAACGGAATGATATTGAATCATAAAATGATTTGTTTACAATTTGTACAGATAGCATACACAAAAAAAATAGTGTCATAATGCAGAAATAGAACACACACTGTAGTAGAAGAGATCCACTTGTACGTGTTTTCAGTTATCAAGTGTGTGTGGTGTGACAAATAAGTGATAATAACTTTAAAATGACTTAAATGTATATACACAAAATACAAATAATAATAATAACTGTTTACCTTTGGTTTACTAAATTGAGTATCACATGTTTTGATCTCAAAATTAAATCGTTTAAAATTTGTTGCATCTTTAATTTCAGTGGGTATTAAATTAAATAATTATACGAACTGCTTCTCTGACCAATTTTGTTTGAACAAAAGGGAAATTGACATTTAATTTCCCTGTTTCTATTTTTATAATCATGTTCAGTTTTTTTCTAATATGATTTTATTGTTAAAATTATTAAGTAATACATTTAAACCAAATAACTGCCGTACATCATAAGTACAACTATCTTTAAATATATGATCGGTAGAGTAAGTTCAGGGTTTTTCATAAATTATTTCTAAAATTCACTTGTGTGTAACGTTTAAATTTTTCAGATAACAATCTCGAAGTTCACCCCATCCTATAATTCCATAACAAATTTGCGACTATATCAAAGAATAGTACAGTATTTTAAGGCTTGCTACACTTAAAATATTTTTTGAATATTGAAATTTGGGTAGTAAACTTCTAAGCTTCTTAATAAGATTATTAATTTGTAGGTCCCATATGAGGAGCCTATCTATTATAATGCCTAGATATTTGACAGATTTGGCTTTAGGTATAGATGTTTCATAGTCAATATTTAATGGTCACATTTCAGATAAGTTACTAGAGTAGAAAATAAAAGAGACATATGTAGTTTTTTTACAATTTAATGTTAGGGTATTGTACTGAAATCATTTCTTCATTTTTTCGAATTCTAGCTCAACCTTATTTTTCAGTTCACTCCAGGAATCTGCTTCGTTTAAAATTGCAGTATCGTCTGCAAAACTTATTACTGTACCGTTATTAATTACTAATAAAATACTATTAATGTATAAAGAAAATAGCAATGGTCCCAGTACTGTCCTCTGAGGTACTCCATATTTGACCTTTCAGGAATCACTACTGTTTCCATCAATTTTAACGTATTGAATTATTTAAAGAACTTTCCAAAAGGTAAAATATTTTTTCCCTAAGCCCATAACAGTTTAATTTACTTAAAAGTTTTTTATGGCTGTGTCGAAAGCCTTAGAGAGCCTGCACATTCAGTGCAGAAATGAGAGAGGCCTGGAAAACCTAATTAATTAGGGAGGTGGTCAAATGTCGACCGGTATCAATCTCTCACACTGACCCAAGCTAAAATTCGTGCACTCTACCATACCCACAGAGAGATTACCAATTCTCTCCGAAAAATAGCTCATATACGGTCTATCTACCGCATGATGCGAACCTGCCGGCATAGTGGTCACTTTGATTCAAGTACTGACGCCTTACACCGCTCCGCCACCGACCAACTTCTATATTATTCTCACCTATTTGTATTAAACTTTAAGTTCTTATTTGATAGTGTTTGTGTAAGTAAATATATAAATAAATTCATTTTTATTGTTATTAATTAATTAATTGTCTCCTAAATGTTTATTCATTTTATATTGTGTATTGAATATAAAGCATAAACGGATTTTCATTATTAGAACTTTTTATTATTAATAATTTATGAAAACTAAGTTAAAATTTTTACAATAACTTATTTACAATTTCGCATTTGTTGAAAACAACTGTTAGGGGAATTATTTCTGTACATAAATGATACACTCGTTTTTTTTTCTAGAATAGTTGCTGACTAACTTCTCGAGATAAGAGACTCGACTCCGACAGTATACACATTCTTCCATTATTAAACATTTCAGCAATGCAAACTCCGAAAGCATGTACTTCTATTAACAAACAGTACCCAGGCACTTGAAAATTTATGTCTGAATGCGTATAAGTAACTCTTGCTTGGTAACTTACTGGTTCACAAGACAGTCACGATTTCCAACTTTGCTAACAAATGCTTTTGATTCTCTTATACAGACAGTTCTTAATTATTTTGCTGGAAACAACTAAGGATGTGACTTCATACAAAATAAGACACACAATATTTGTTTATACTATTGTATATTTCAATTTTTATTGAAAATAAAAGCCCTTATTTGCTATAATTACAATAGAATTAAGTTTAATTAATAATTTACAAGAATTTACAATGGATTGGTTTAAAACTAGACAGAGTGCTAATAGAAACGTATAAAACGGTTTTAACCTACGGTTTTTTACATATTGATTACTCTATGTAGAGTGCCTACAAGTATATTTATTCTAAAGATTCCTTTTTGGATTCTATACTTCAAATTATTTATAAAAATAAAATTTGTATAATTAAGTGAATCTTAATCATTTGGTATATGAAGATATATATTTTCATGAAAATTGAATACAAAATAGAATACCTATATTATAAAACACTAACGTTTCAGATATTATTCTGTTGAGAGGTTGCTATGTACGTATGAACATTTTAATCTTTTTTAAATTTGTATTTCACTTGTACAATTGTATTACAAATATGAAAGATATTACAGAGAATATTTGATTCTGTAAACCGTTTTTATTTAAACGACGAGCCCATCGTCATGTATCTTAATTTATCAAATAAAAAAAGAATATATAAAAAAAAAGTTGTTAACACTAAACTAAACAGCAACTTCAATAAATATAATGAAGGATTTACACACTACAATAACTTATTCTAGACTCACTTTTTTTTTGACTTTTTATACTTCTAAAGAAATAATTTAAAAAGTAATAATTTATCAACGTTTGCAGTGTAAAATGTATGCTGCTTATTTTTTTTTCAACACATTTTTGACTGATAGACACAATATTCTGATAATGATAAGTAACCAAAACAGAATTCAAGTGTTTAAAATAAAAACGGTGTCAATTTTAAATTTCAAAAATTATGGTAACTTTAGATTAAATTAGAAGTATGGGAAAATCATTGTGTTGATATGAAATTAATCCACTTATTCCATTTTACTTATGCTAAATATGAAAGCATTGAAAACTGTATCTATAACTGTAACAACGCATTTTCACAAAGTTCCACCATAATAGTTATTTATGCAACAAGTACAAAAAGTAAGTGTTTATTGCACGCGACGTGAAATTGTCCAACGAGGCCGTCACGTCCGTCGCGTGCAATAAGCACTTTTTGTACGAGTTGCATACAATATTTTTTCTACGTTCATGCAAAAACCAAAACATGTTATTTAGATGACACTAAATCTAGGAAAATGTGACGTCTATTTGAACGTTTATGTTTGTCATGATGACAAAACGCTGTAGTAGAATGACAGATGAATGCAATAAACATTTTATTGCACTAGTGCAATAAAGAACCACTTTTTCCACTAAATATAGTTCAATAAAGTTTTGCATGAACGTAGAACAAAATCATTTAAGTGATGGCAGCAGTAAAAACAAATAGTTCAATACATTTGTTTATTTCACACTGTTCAATAATGATGCATTTTTTGGGACGATAAATGGAACTTTAAAGTACTAGGACGATAAAGTAAAATAAGGAAACATTTCCATGGTAATCCATGTATTACGTATTATTGGGAATATTTTTTGACATTTCAGAAACATGACATGACAACTTGATTTGTTAAACAAAGGCCTTAAATATTTATCATTAATTAGGTTGAGTACTATCAATGTAGTATGAAATAAAATATTGTTTGTACCACGAACGAAAAGTAATATTAAAGTAGTCGTAAATTAAGAAATTGATTTATACCTTCCAGCTTCACTTATCGTCCTAGATACATAAATAACTATTATACTCCTTCAAGTTGAATGAGTTTCTGAGGAATATTGTTATTATTTAAATATTGAAATTGACAGATATAAAAAATGACGTAACTGATTTTGGGCACGCCATATATTTTGACGTTAAGACAGAAGCAGTAGATAAGAATACAATTTATATTCTAGTAATTTCTAAAAGATTAATGGTACTGTACATCTTAATAATATATTCTGAATTTTTTATAAATTAATACAACTTTTTTTACATAAATTTCACAATTACATAAAAAATATATTATAAATTATAAATTCTGACTAAATACAGTATGAAAATTTCTATAGCTTTTATTAAAAAATAATTAGATATCTGACAGGATTTGTGCACTGAATCCTATGGTGATTTATACTAGCGATCTCTTCAACTATTAAATACCGCATGTGGCATTTTCCCTTGTTCTCAGACGATTGTCCAGATCTGGCTGAGGAATGCTCAATAAATTTCAACATCGCAAAATCCGAAAATCTACTATATCGACTCCAAAAGTAACACATCTCTATCGGTGTAACTCGCCGACATAATCAATTTGATTATCGTTTGGCATTTCTCACTGAAGGTAAGGTAAATTAATTAATAGTATATTATTTAACGAACATATAATGATAGCTGTAAATTACCTGAGTCGATTTCAGCCATTATATGCAAATATAATACTATACTTTGTCCAGAACTATTAACAATATTTTAGCAAACTTTTTACTGAAAACATTATATAATATTTTGACACTTAACATGAACATTACATAACATGTAACTCAAAACTGCCAAAACACCTTACTTCCGAGTTTTACATTTGTCATTCACTTGATAAATTTAAAAAAGCAAATTAAAGTTTAATTAGTTAACTTCTACCATCATTCGGGAAAATGACAATATTGTCGTAAATTATATAGTGGGTAGCTTTTGGCTTTCATACAGGAGATTCAGATTCAATTGGTGACTCCCGAGAATTTTTGTTTTGTTAGTTCATTCCCGATTATTTGGAAAAAGTGAATAATGATCTTATTATTCACTCGTAAATAATGAACATTATTATTATTTAGAAAACACATGTATAATGAACATGTTACATGATAGTTGTGGCCCAAAACTTTTTATATTAGTTTATAAATTGACATAATAATTAAAAGATACATATTATGTTTTAATTGTCCTTTGAAAGGAGTTGTATTATATAGTGAACTGTATATAAATGAAAAATGTTTACAAACTATGTAACAGCCGACATGTTAAAAAATAAGGTATAACGTGAAACGTAACATGTATCTAGACAGATATAGTACGTGCTAATATTTTCTGTTTAGATACATATTGCCATCATTTAATCATTGTTCTATAATTTATTTTTGTCAAAACCGCTCATCCAAGAAACATTTTTGAAGTAAAAAGACTTCCATTATGTTCAAATAATGTCATTACCATAAGAGTTCTCCATTTTTATTACCAGTTTGTATATCACTAGAAAATCTAGTTTTATAATGTGAGACTAAAAACCATTAAAGTCCATGTGCAAATTTTCATAAAATTTAGGAAAACCAATTTTTTTTCTAAATATTTGATACCCTCTGGCGGTTAAAGGAAACATCATCTAAATTGACTTCAATCGATCTTTTTTGAACTCAAAAATCTATGGTATTTTGTACCTGTATTTCCGGGACAACCTGTATTTTATTCAATAAATCTATTTTCATATGTCTGTTTAACTTTAATGCAGAAATATATTATAACTTATCCTCTGAAGCTATTTACTTTAATTGAGTGTTTTGCCACACAAACAATAAAGATTAATTGAATAAACCCTTGCGCCAAAAAGATCAACCAATGGTTATTTTTGAAACTAAGTTTGCCTAACCAAAACATCTCATACTGAAAAAGCAGATAAGTAAAAAATGTACAAAAATCACATCACTATCGTGCACTTTTGTATTTTTTGACGTTTCTAAAAACTCTCTGTTTCGGTTCTCAAAAATTACAAATGTTTTAAAGTCAAGTTTGACAATTTAAAATTTGTTTATCTGCTTCCATAGAGCTATCAAATGATTTTTAATTTATTGCTACTATAATACTAAAGTGTGGTAAAATACCAAATTATACTAAAGAAAAAATATTATAACTTAACACGGCACTATAATAAGAGAAGTATACTAACGTACTATCGTTTGCAATAATAATGACACCCATTAAAATGAATATTGTGATTTCTTTAGAACTTCTGATGTATTTGTAATGAAATCTACTTCACATTTATAATATTAGTTATTAGTTGTTTCACTTACCGATATAGATTTAATGAAATGTCTACTCAAAACTTCCAGAAGTCCAAAAACTGTTTTAAGAGAGTGTCATTATTATTGCAAACGATTGTACATACTTTAATGATATGCCTTATATTTAAACAGCTGCTCAATTAATACTTTCTCATCGTTAAATTATGACAATTTCAAATAACAATAAATTTTACGAAACTTGCGGTATGTAATAGTTATGGAGATCGTCGATTCTTCTATATTCTCTAGAATACTAAAGCATAGTACACAGTAGGCACACTGTAACACATAAAGCTTACAAGAGAGTAGATAAAAAGTCACAACGTAATATTTACAAATTCTCAGTCGAGGTCAGCTTATGACAGTTATGAAAGTGGTTCATGTCTTTAAGAGAAAATTCCGGCACAGCCATAAGCGAATCCGGGCGGTACCTAGAGCTATTTCTAGAACTAGTCCTTATCATAGGAATCTCCATAGACACTACCGTAGTGAGTACCGAGCCTCTGTGGTTGTTGCCACTGTTAATTTTCATGTTACTCTCACCACTAGTCCTTTTATACTGCGGTCCGGATCCGTAAGGTAACGGTTTACCTCCTATAGCACCCTTGTGACGCTCCGCTCTGTCTTTGCAGAGGCCGTACCTTCCCATGAGGATGAAGAAGTCTCTGCGGTACTGCTGGGTCAGGAGAGCGTACAGGCAAGGGTTCGCACACGAATTCAGAGGATAGAAGAACACCAATAGGATCTTGGTCTGGGTGACCGTGATTAGGGGGTAGCCAAGGAGGGCGGTGAGGCCGAAGAAGGCTATGGGCGCCCAGCAGGCGAAGTCCGTGAAGACCAGAAGGGCCATCCTCTTGGCCACCGTCAAGTCGCTGCGGACTGAAGTTGTCGATCCTGTACGGCCACCTAGAAGTGTGTTTATGTTGAATAATCGGGTTTTTTCATATTTCGGATATTGATTTAATTAAAAACATCCAGTAAGTACCTAAAATCATTTGTAGGTCATAAATGAGTATGAATATTATTTTACAAAAGTAATTCAACTTTTAGAATGGCCGAAAAGGTATAAATTTAGCATTGACAAAAGAGATGTTTCTATTGTTTTGTCATTTATTAGATCGCGTACATTATACCTGTATGGACCAACAAAGCCTGCTTATGAAGATACCTATGTTATTTAACGAAGTAGCACACACTTGACCAGCATCAGTACGTACCATCACCCCCAACGACCATCACAGCAGATCGTAGTTTTATGGGGTATTCTGGTAAAGCGGTTTTATTGCAAATTTTTCCTATTTATGAGGCATATTATACAAGCTAATATTTAAAAAACTACAATGCATACTACCACACGATAGAGGAACAAAAAATAATAAAAAAAGTTATATATATTAATGTTCGATTGCATTTTGTTTTCAAGATACAGCGTTTCAAAATTATTTGTAAAATTTGGATTTTAAATTTCTTCCAATTGTACGGAAATATTTGAACCGAAATTGGTGTGACCTTGTATGTGGCTATTATGTGTCACAATATTTAATTCATTCAGCATCCAGTGACGGAGTGAGTTTTCTATTTTTAAACAGAATAAATAACATTGTTTCACTCTGTAAACAAAATTGTTTTCCTATTTTCCGAAAGACAAATTACTTTTTTGAGTTTTAGTCGTATTCCTTACGGATTATCTGCAAAAAATATTTTCTGCCTGCTTGAGTTAAGAAGTATATGGATTTGTTAAAATATTATACTTTTAACGTGTTGAAAAAAGCCTTTTTTAAAATGCCTTTATTAGAAAATGTATTTCTCAACAAAAAATATTGCAGCTTGATAGACATGACCGTAAAAAATAATAACAAAAAACATTTATGAAGTTTTAGTAGTTATAAAGTATTTAGAAGGTGTTCAAATTGGTTGCCTTGTTGTTGAACAAACGTTTGTAATCTTTGTGTTTGACGACATCTTTGAAATATGCCTGGATTATTAAGGAATCTTTCAACAGACTTAATAATTCTGTTCCATAATTGGTCTTCATTATTTATTTCTACGCTTAATTTTTCATAAACCCCTAAAAAGACAGAACGAGGGTTACAAGTGTCATAGATTTCATTTGTTTCATAATTTCATAGACTACTAGTGGCAAGCATTATTCAGCACTCTAAGTTTTTCAAACTACCTTCTTAAGTCAAGCAGACAAAAAATATTTTTTTGCAGAAAATTCGGAAGGAATATGACTAAAACTCGAAAGTAATTTTTGCATGCAAGATCAAAGTGAGTACCAATTTTGGTTCAAATATTTTCGTACAATCGGGAGAAATAATTGCGCAGCTGCATCTTGTCTATTTGCTACAATCTAACATATATCTTAAACTTAATATCTTTCTTAATCAATGGAACTCTGCAAAGCTCTGCCCTACATTGAGGAATGCTTATTCTGCTCATGTAATAAATTATAGACCTATAACTTTACTCTACAATTTTGCCAAGGTTTTCGAAATGTCTTTGTATAACCGCGTTTCGTTCATTATTTCTACAGTCCAGCATGCACAATATATTAACTATTCTTTTAAAGAATATATGCTAATATTTCTAAAAATGCATATAATATGCATAATATGCAAAAACTGCGCTTTGCATATTTTGGTGACCCTACTTACGAAACACCTTGTAGAGTTTTTTTAAACGGTAGTGTGAGTCTGATATAGAATTCATAGTATAAATTTCTAATAAACCGAAATAAAATGTATATGTCCTGGGATGGTCGGTCATATCAATAAAACAAATTATGTTTTCTTGTTTACGTACGTTTAGGGTATTTTATTACCCTCCTTCAGAAAACATCGTTTTTATTAAAATACTAAAACACATAATTAAAAATATAAGTAACTTAACACTAAAAAAAATATAACTACCATGGAACCCGAAATACTCGAAACGTAATTACGTAAAAAAAGCAAACATAATTTGTTGTATTGATATGCCCAACAATCCCATATACACTGAATAAATAAATATGTGGTCAGGAAAATTCTAAAAAGTATTAATACACCGATAACTTAGCACATCAATAATTATTAATCTTTTCTGAGTATTTGAAATCAGAGAATTATCCTAAAAGGATGCTGTTTAATATCTGGACACCTTGTATTTTGTGTCGTTTCCATTCACCGTAAAAAAACACTCAATATCAACACAATCGGTTAAAATGAGTCCACACCCGATTGTGTTGAAATAATAACACAATTTGTTGAGTAATGTTCACTCAGTTATTCTTTAGCTAAATAAATCATTTATGAGTAACATTGAATAACTTTTGAGTTAGCTTATTGAACTATGTGTTACTATAAACACAACATTGAATTATATTGTCAATATATTTCATTGTTCTTTCCACAAACCATCTCTCTGACCAAAAATTGTGTTGATAAACATAAATTTCTTTATTAAAATATTTAATAACTTAAATTTCAATATTCAAATATTTCTCTCATAAATGAGTTTGAGGTTACTCAATGTTATTTTTTGCTGTGTAGCATTATATAAAAAATGTTACTATTTCAAACTAGAACACCTGCCTTCTCTGATGGACCTGTACATGCTGCCATAGCACACGCAGATAAGTGCGAACGCTAACGCGTTAAATGCCAGCAGAGTGGAGAGGTAGATCGCGTCCGCCTTTCCCTTGCTCTCCAGGGGCAGGCAGATGCTCGTCTTGGAATAGCTGCTGACGCCGACCAGCGGCAGCACGGCCATGAAGAGGGCGCAAATCCAACCGGCGATCATAACGCGGACGGCTGTCCGCAGCTTGAGGCGTTTGTTGAGGTGTATGGCCCAGGTGATGGTGTACCAGCGCTCAGTAGTGATGACTGCTAAGGTGTAGACCGAGAGGACATTGCCGAAGATAGTGAGGAATCCTGCTACGCTGCAGCCGTTGCCTAAAAGTAATGATGGCATAATTGAACATTCATTAAAATTGTTAACTAGCATTTATATTAGTATTATCGTCCAAAGATAGCATAAGTCAAGTCACGTTCCATTTTGACCCTAAAGCATCCCTTCTGCCAACACTCTTTCCTTTGTCAATCAATTCAACATCGATCGCTGATTTAATCAGCGATTAGTGGGGTTAGGTTCATACACAGGGTTCCGTATAACTTATCCCATATGCATCAAGAAGTTTGTAACATAATATATTTTGAGTATAAGTATTAACGAGAAATCGGTTGCTCCAAACAGAAAAACAGTAACCAACATTTTTATCAAAAATTAACTTTACTGTCTTTTACAATTATTGCACATGTACACCACACACCTGTATTATTTTTAATGGTTACATTAAGAAGGTGAATGTGGAATAAATATAAAAAAATCATTACTATTCAGTTGTATGTTGAGAAACTGTTAAATAATTTTTTCACAAAAATATTTCACATCCCTGGCGCCTTCGCCAAAATCTGCAATAACCCTTCCGATAAAATTTTATACATATTTAACTTTATGCAAAATATTCCAGGAAGGTTCGAATGCAACTTTTCTGCATAGAATTGAAATAAGACGATTTAGACAACAAATATCGGTACGGTTTTCACTTCTTTAATCACCCCAAAACATTATAAATAGGCCAAATAACTATAATTTATTAATATACTATTGAAGAGAGAAGTAGGTGAACAGTAAATGAGATAGGTTGCTATACACATGTCGAAATCTAACATCAACAAAGCAGGCTGTTGAAGGATATACAAAGCCACAATATTTTGTTGTTGCTCTCAAACTACAGGGTGGTTCAGAACTTATTAAAAAAAAATTTTTGAGTGTACAGGAAACTCTTACAAATATAATTTTGTAAAAAAATCAAAAAGGGCAGTTCAAAAATGATTTAAAAATGTACTTCTGCACGGCACTGAGAACTGGTCTACTGTAAAACCTGATAAGGCCGCAATCTGCGACCGGACAAAAAATGCTCAAGGAAAGAAATAAATAACATTTTATAAGGCCGATTTTATACAGCAAATCCCACTGCTTTTGCCGCTATTGTTATTAATTATTAATATGTTTGATTGCCCGTTTTGAACTAGTAAGTTATTGGCAGCAACTATGATACGTTTGCATAAACAATCCCTTGGTATTAATTCTTGAACACGCTGTACATGGTACAAATACAGGGTTAATGGCAACGAATTTGCTTGTTGGTTGGCTACTCTACATTGGCGGCGTTAAATAAGGATTTAAAATATATCGAAAAACATTTTTTTTGCTTTATAAATAAGTTTCGAATTTTTTTGAAAGGTGATTCCCTATCCCCTCTTAAAATATTTGTACTAAGTCATAGTTAACCCTGTATAATTGTCTCGTATATGATACGCCACACAGCTGCAATAGGCCGTGAGAGTCCTGGACCTCTCTTCCACGATTCGGTTTCAAATTTCCCTTGCGTAGCGCTACACTTGCACTCACTGCACACCGCAGTAAAAGTAGCTGCATTTGGCACATGTTTAGCGGAAAATCGTCGTGCTAAAGTATTTTCACAGCCTCATACATTAAAACGATATCCAACGGAGTTGCTGCTATGCATGCAAGCCATTTTTGACAATTGAAAAACTAATGTAAAGACTGACGTCACAAAAACTTTAGTGCCCACAAAAAGTAATCAAATTTCAATATCCATTTTTTATGACGCATCTATTCCCAAATTCTTTTAGATAAATTCTGAATCACCCCGTATACTTGCAACAATCAACTATAAACTGCCTTTTAAAGTTATACTTCCTGAGATGGGCGAATGGAAATGAATGGTACGCGAATTGACAACAGGGTTGGAGCTGTAGTATATACAGTTGCAATTCAACACCATATGGTCGGTAAGGTTTAACACCTATTCAACTACCAGAAATTTATTACCGAATTATGTGTATGGAGACTGCAACTTACACGTAAGTAGATACAAATTTTCTCAAATAGCCAAGCAAATTTAAAAGTCCTTAAATTCTACCGATGTAATTCAAGAACGTTATAGAATTGTCAAAAATTCAGGCTGGTCATTTAAGCCTCCAGGAAAATGAGGAGGCGAACTCTAGAGAAGGTGCGACTTTCATTGGCGTAGAATCAGGTCAGCACTTGGCACAGCTTTATAGACTTTTAACGTTCAAACGTTTAAATAAGAACAGCCAAGAATATCCTTGGACGTTTTGAAAAAGAAATCAAAATTTGGTACAGTTAAATATGTTATATATGAGAACAGTAGTTGATCTATAAACTGGGTATTGCTGGTTAAAATAAAAGCAACACATCATGTTGGGTTCAGTGAAAGGGATACAACTCCAGATTATATCTTGAGACTGTGTTTCCATATATCGTAAATATTAGTATTTCATCTACAAAATTTGTTTTTTTAAAATTTAATCAAGCATTTTAGTTGCACCATGTACAATTATAAAATATATTAAGTCCCAGTCAAAATCGTTAACTTCAAGCCAGTCCAACACCTTTCGCAATGATTTACGGTGCGCTACAATGCTGCTGCACGAGGTGACAAGAACCGATTCCCAAGCTTTGTTCTCAAAAACTATAAAAAGAATTTAAGACTTATTTTATTTTCTCTCGTAATGGCCCATTTCTTTTATAAACGCTGCACTGCCACGCTGTAAGTACTTGTTGTTTTTCTTTCTATTTCAAGTATAAATATTTCCTTGAACAATTTAAAGTTACCTACAATCGCCACAAATGCCAGTTTGTTACTTATACCGAATATATAGAAACAAATATATTTTACGTTGTGTAAACTCTATGATCGCGTTAGGATTTTGATCAAAGATTATCTTATTGGTGACGAGGATCTAATTTATATATTTGTTTCATTTCTAGCAGTATTTTTATTGACTTTTTTCTGTGTGAATTTCCTTTTAAAAGTTTATCATTTTATATTTAAACATAATTATTTTAAACATCAATAACAACATCACTGTTACCAAATTTGTAAGGTCCATATTTCTCATTTATATGCAATAGTCCTCAAAAATTATGCAAAAGTCTTGCCAAATTACCAGACAAGAAATTTGCAAGACTCTCACAAGACAAGGTCATGCAATATCGAGCAAGAACAAGACCTTAAAGAAACAAGACAAGACCAGACTCTTTCAAATTTTGCAAAATTTCTTATCTCAGCCAACACTAGTAACTACGTTAATCCCGTTGAATGTTGTATTTTGTATGTATATGCAATCAGAAACCTTTTTACCATTAGATGGTGTAGGGTATTTATAAAATTCTTTTCTATTTTTATTTTACATGTACAACTTTTGCCCATTCCTTCCTATTTTTCTTACCATCGTTTCTGCCTCTATCCATGTCTTTCTTTTCTCATTTAATATTTCTCCAATGATCATATTCCATGATTACTCTATATATCGCTTTGAATGTTTCAATTGTCACTTGATATTTCTTTCTTATTTATGAAACTATTTTAATTGAGTGATACAATTTCAACGTTTTCTTTATCCTACTGTTAATCTCTATATCTTGTTTTCTACTGCTCTCAATTACTATTCCTAAATAAAGCCATTTACTTGTTCTATTGGTACATCCTCTATCTTTATATCTAACTTCTGTTGTTCACATTACTTTTATTTTTATTTATTTATCCTCATTCTGTGGTCCTTCAGTATTTTATTCCATATATTCAAATTTTTCTGTAGATATTCTTTGCTCTCTTATATTATCATTACGTCATCTGCAAATGCTCCTTCTGAAATTCTTATCCGTTGCATGTTTCTGTATCCTATATGTATTTTCCTGCTTTGACCTGAACATTTCTTTATTATTTCGTCCATGAATATAATAAATAATGTAGGCCTTGACGAATGCCATCCTTTGTTGAGAATGCTTCGGAAATTTTGTTGCTGCTTATAATCATGTTGTTATTATTTATGTAAATACTTCTTAGGCTTATCATTTTTACGATTTTTTAATATCGAAAGCTTTCTTTAAATCAATGAACCCAATGTATATTGTCTCTTCTTGCTGTTCACACTTCTCTATTAGCTGTTTTGTTATAAATATATGGTCTTGTGCACCTCATCCTTTCTTAAAACCGTTCTGTAATTCATCTAGAGAGTTCTCTACTGTGTTTCTTAATCTTTTATCCAATAATTTTTCAAAATCTTTTATTGCTACACACAACAAAGTTGTCCCTCTATAATTCCCACACTGTTTTTTGTCCCCCTTCTTGTATATAGGCACTATTAATGCTGTTTGCCAATCTTTAGAAGTTGGTTCTGTTTCCCATACTCTCTTATAAATTTCTAGCATTAGCTAGACACCCATATTTTTTATCATTGTAATTCTTTTAACATTACTTTTTGTTCGTTACTTCTTTAATTAATTTCATTTTGTTCCTCGTATCCATTGTTCTTCATTTCGTCCTCCGTTCCTAACAGTTCTTTGAAGTATTCTTTCCATCTATTCATTATTTCTCGGTCATCAATTAATGTCTCCTTTTTTGTTTTTAAAATTTTTTGTATTATATATTTTTTCTCTTCTCATTGATTTTAATGTACAATAAAATAGTTTTTTAGTTTTCTTTGCTATCCTTTTCTATTTTTTCTCCGAATTGTTTCCACTGTTGTTTCTTGGTCTCAATTACTAGTTCCTTCGTCAATTTCATCACATTCTTATACATTTCATAATTTCCTGTTGTTCGTTCATTGAAATATTTTTGCCATTGCTTCTTCTTTCTTATTTGTTCTTTTATTTCTTCAAGCCACCAAGCTGTATTTTAAATAAAAATAAATAACGGTGACTATTGGTTTTTGAACGAAGGTCCTATTCTATCTTAAATATTACTCCAGATTAATGAAGATGCTTGGATTTGGAACTTCCAGATACGATCAATGATAATCATACTTTGATACATTATGGAGTTAAAGTAATCTAGATAATACACGACCCTGCACTCACCCTCCTGCCAATCAATGGCCGAATTGAAGTAGGCCCCTATGGAGCAAGCATCCACGACTGCAATCAGCAACAGGTGAATGCCGATGCACAAATCCGCGACGGCCAGGTTGCACATGAGGAATTTGGAGACGGTTAATCTGAAGTGCGATGTGGCGATCACGATGACCACAAACAGGTTGCCGATGACGGCCGACAGGGAAATAAACCAGACTGGAACGCGCAGCGCCCAGTTGCCCATCAGGTCCTCGCACGGGTTAAAGGCGTCTGGAGAGGGATGACACTTCACCTGAAACACCAAAAATTATTGGATTATTTAGTTGTCAGTGGTTACATGATATGTATCAAAAACCGTAAAAATGTGATACCAAAATCTATCACTCTATGTTTAACTTAAATAACTTTGCAATAAATTAAAAAAAAAACCAAAAGTTAATAATGAAATATACAGGGTGAGGTGACATAGAAAAAATAAAATACAGATTCCTAGGAATATCCGCTATGACTAAGTACAAAAATTTTAACCATGTGCTCAGGGAAGCATAAAAGACAATAAAAAAATGATTTCGGAATGCTAGCTCAATGTTTAAAAAATGGGGCAAAACCCTCTTTTCCCACGGAAAGTCGGCGCTTATGTCAATCAATCATCATCCGACATGGCTAGATATATCAACTACCATGCGGTCGTTTTTTCAACATTGTGAAGTGTAGAAACGACGAAAATAAACATTTTTATTAATAATAATAATGTTTAAGTACCTGATAATAATAAATAAAAGGTAACTAAGCTTACTGGTAATTAGGCCATATTTGGCCCTTTTACCTACTAACTTATACTACCCTCCACCCTTACAATCACAAACATCCATGGGTAGGAGAGAAAAATTCCTGCCCCGTGTTGGATTCGAACCAACTTCCGGCCGCTCGTGCTTGCCCTGGCAGCGACTGCTCGTCACCGCCTTGACCGCTCGGCTACCGTCAGTCCTCTAAGTACCTGATAGATAACAGCTAATTCGGTTAGCTACAGTATTTTGTATTCGTTCTTCGTTTTTTCGTTGCACATTGCCAAAACTACATTTTCACTCCTTGCAGATTCATCATAATTATCCACCAACATATCCGACATAAAATACTTTATTTAATTACTATAACACGTTTAAAATTAGTCATTTGGCTGATTTAAAGTAACAGTAAGTTCTAGGTTATGAATACTGCATTGCTAGTTGCCTACTTTCCATGATCCAAACCATGCAGAAAGCGAAGTTAGTTATAATCTAAGGGTCATTTTTACAGAACACTGTAAACATCTTGGGATGTTATAGTTTAAAATATTACTAATTATTTTTGCAAACATCGTCGATTACTGTTAATATTAGTGCTATTATTAGTATTAACAAAATTTAATTATACAACAACGCAAGAAGTTTGCAAATATATCGTCGTGAGTGCACCTTGCATTAGTCGCCTACAGATGTCATCTGTAGATGTTAAATGGTAGTAAGTATACGGTTACGGTACTCTGATTAGTTTGAAATAATTTTTCAGTACTTGTTCTTCGCAAATTGAATTTTTTGCGTATTTTTTGTGTATTATCAAATGTCGTATTCCAATGCCTAGATGACGGATAAGGTGCTGATTTATGGGAATGTGACAAGTGCATATTATCGTGCGATAGCGTCAAAGACGTTTCCCAAGTATACAAAATATTATGTTGAATACTTTTTGAACTATATCGAACAGATGTTTTATGCCGTGACGGTAAACGTGTGGCCGTGTTTTTATGTATTTGTGTACATTTACGTGTATTTTGTTGTTATCCTTTGTGCTTTTCCCGACGTAAGTAATCGGCCTGAACAAGACCGCCAAACCAAGTAGGTACACGATTCACACAAAAACAACGGTCGAGGGAAGGAGAGGTCCACAGCAAGTACAACAATCTTTGGAGGCTTTAATTTAAACAAGTAAAAAAACAGAAGATGATTCAACATTCTTAAAACCTCTCCAAGTATCAATCCTAGAAATAAATATTAGGTAGGTGCTGCCTCTGTGCTACCATACCGTATTTCTCATTAAATCATTAAATAATAATCTACATTTTGTAAAGATTTTGTTTTCTTTCAAAGCGGCTTAAACTGATACACGTGTCAATGCGGTGACCTGTCACTATGTTTGACACCTTTGCCTTTGGCAGAATATACCAAATCTTGCGGCTGACAGAAGGTCAGTGACGGCGATTTAATATAGTTTTGAAAAATTTTTTTTTTGGCTTTATAAATAAGTTTAGAATTTTTTTGAAGGGTGATTCCGTTAACTCTTATTTTTCTCTATCTGATCTTAAAATATTTGTACTAAGTCATAGTTAACCCTATATACACGTTTGACAAAAAAAAAATACTTCTGTTTTGTAGTGAATAAATAAATCTTAGTACGGTCCTGCCCAAAATGACACCGTGTGACAGCTATAAACCTAGCGGTTGCCTATCCAAAGGCCGAGTCGTTGTTGCCAGATGGTATAATTTGACGGAAATTTGTAAATGAATAAAGAGATATAGTATATAGCACTACTAAACTGTATTTTTAAACTAAGAAGATTGATTCAAATTTCTTGCGCTTAAACACTAGTTTGGTATTGGTTAATTTGTCGCCAAATTTACATGGCTGAATTATTGATTGAATTGAAGGGTTCTTGGCTGTTTCACACAGATACTGCAGGTATAATTCAATGCCGGTCGGGGCATTAGCCCGCGGAGTAGTTGTTTCCTGCAGTATCATTTATAGATTTAATGGCGCATCGCCCGGGGCGAGAGGTCTGCGGTTAAGTACCTACGATATTGTAGGTCGCTTTCTGCAAGTCGAGCCGCTTAGGCCGAGCAGAAAGTAGCAGACCAGTTACATCTCACCTGCACTCGATTTATATGTGAAACTACATATGAAGGAACAGCCAGTTCAATTGTCGGTCATCTCACCTATGGCATACTGATGAGGGCTAACAAGCCCGAAACCGGTCTATGTCTGGTGGAGTGGCCGACAAGGGTTCTTGGCTGTTTCACACAGACACTGCAGGTATAATTCAATGCCGGTCGGGGCATTAGCCCGCGGAGTAGTTGTTTCCTGCAGTATCATTTATAGATTTAATGATAGACGTGTTAGAGGCAGACGTTAAAGGCAGACGTGCGCTTCGGTGCTCTGTGTAAAAAGTAGGAAAATCTAGTGAAAATAAAGAAGTCGATGTTTAAAACTTTCCTATAAGTGATATTGGTGACAGTATTGCCCTTAATATATAAAAACCAACTGTGAACAAGTAAATACGTAAATACAAGTCAGCTAAATGCAAAGTTACTATATACTTTATATAGTCAGTATATATATAAGGCAAATAATAGAATATCGTGGGCCCATATTCTAAACACTTTTGCTAACTTTTTGTTAAACTGTTGAAACCTTGAATACTCTAGGAGATTTATGTTACTGGTGATATTTCCACATTAACGTACAGCCAGGCGAGGCATTGCCATTGACTTACCCACATCACAGTCTATATAAAAATGAATGAAGATTGCAATGTTACGATAAAAGACGTATACAAGTTACTTAAAGCTATGGACAATAAGGTAGATGCAACTAACAAAGCTATAGAGGACATACAAACTGACCTAAGAATTACAAAAAATAAGTGTTTACAATTAGAAGAAGAAATTTGTGAACTAAAAAAAGTCATTACTAAATTAGACAATAGAAACAGACGGAATAATTTAATTGTTTTCAGTCTAACAGGAAGAAAACAGCAATAACTATATTACATCTTTGAGTAAAGAGATTGAAATAGACTTGCAGATCAGAGATTTTAATAGCATATATCCTATAGGATCACAAAAAGCAAAAATAATCCAATTAAATTTGAATTTGTCTCGTATCTTAAAAAACTTGAAGTTCTACGGAATGGCTATCTATTGAAAGGTAAACATATTTTCATTACACATGATCTAAGCAAAGAAGATCAGGAAATTAATAAAGCTCTACGACAACATCTAAACAAAGCAAGACAAAAACATAAAGGCTACTATAAAGAGGAATAAGTTGATTTTGAATAATAAAGAGTATACTCTTGCACAACTAGCGGAAAATCCAAATCCAGTATTCGAGGAGAATGATTTAGAAGATGTACGTGAGGAAGAAGATACACAAAAAGATAAGAGGCGTAAAGAAGTTGGGAAAAGAGAAAAACATAAGAAGACAACAAGAAATAAGCCGCTATGAAGAAAGAATCAGAAAAGGGAAAAAGTATTAAGTAAAATATATAAAAGTGTTCTATTAAAAATAGTAGTTTTTTTTTTTTTTGTTAAAAGTAACAGTAAAATCACTGTATGTAGTTATTGATTTTAATATATTTACCTATATATTTTGAAAATGGATCCGTATATAAAAAATTTTGATGTAAACATAATAAATACAAAAATTGCCACAAATGCGAATCATTGCCAACAAATTTTAAATAATGGTTACAGAATAAATTTAATAGGGAAGTGGTTAACAGTTACGCCACGTCTTAAAATACATAGTATAATAATTAATAGAAAAACTACTTACCAATTATAATTGATATGAACTTGTTGCTTGTTGAAGACATCTGCCTGTTATTTTTATTTAATTTCTATTTTTTTTCATATATTTACATAGTGATATCTAAAAATAATTATTTATGCTAAGTTAAAATTATTATTTTTTTAGTGTTAAGTATATATTCTATTTCACTTTGCTGCCCTATTTTTGCCCACGCGCAAGGTCCCTTTTGTGGGTAAACACACTGGTATTTATTATGGATAGGATACATTGTATTTTACTTTTTTCAAACATTTTTTGCCAAATAAAAAAAGGGAGGAAAAAAGAGAGAAAAAAGTAAGGTAAAATGAAAATGATTTTTGTTTGTAAATAATAAAACGATTTTGTGAATTATAAAATTGTATCATACTTATAATAAATATATTATTATTAAAAAAAAAAATGGCGCATCGCCCGGGGCGAGAGGTCTGCGGTTAAGTACCTACGATATTGTAGGTCGCTTTCTGCAAGTCGAGCCGCTTAGGCCGAGCAGAAAGTAGCAGACCAGTTACATCTCATGAGCATTATATTCCAAAAAAGCCAAAGATTTGACAAAAGAAGAGATTGGTTGCTTACGAAGATTGTAACAATATTTGGAATTTATGATTGTTGTCGATGTGATGCATTTCTCTCCTTGACCATGAATGGAGTAGAAGGAATGGGCAAATACGTAATTGTGACATTTTTATCACCGAAAGTAACCGTTGTATCATGATATTTAATATACAGCGTGGTCCGTAACCTCAAGTAATGGTCCATGGAGACATAATAGATTTTTCACTATATACGAGGTGGAAGGATAATTATTCCAGTTTAATAAACCGCATTCAGTTTCTTGAATAAAGCTGAAATTATACGCATTAAACAGGGAAACAAAAAAGTATGTTTCCCTTGTATTTCAAAACACCCTGATGAAACTCAGCTTCTTGATGTGTCTCAAAATCAGCCTATTCATAAAATTATTTAATTTCCTGCACATTATTTGTTTGAACACTTGGATACCTTTTCTGATTCCAAAGTTATGAGTTATTGAATAAAACTCTGCATTTTCCATAATGTTCTAATTTAATATAAAAATTGTCAATTAAACAACCAACAACTAAACAACCAATACTAACATAATAGCAAAAAAAATCGTGTTTTGTTAATAGTCAGAGTTTTAACCTCTAGCCTGAACAAAGGCTTCCAATCATCTAGGCATTCCATTGATTAGGATTTGAATATATTGCTGAGGAATGTTATTCCACTCTTCAATAAGCGAGGCATGAAGTTCTTCTTTGTTAATAGGTAGAATTTCACGATTTCTCAAACGTCTGTCTATGTAGTCCCAAACATGCTCAATAGAGTTTTCATCTGGTGCGCAAGCTGACTAATTAAACTTTTCAATTCAATCATTATTTAAAACCATTTTATAAACCAGGTTTTTCTCAGATAGACAATATGACGGAAAAATAAATGTCAAACAATAAACAAAAAAAAAAAGAACGCATTGTCTCCTAGCAACAAAGCAATTTTGTTTCATGGCTGTCTAGAACAAATTAGCAACGCAGCGTTTTATTCAATAAATCATAACTTTGGAACCAGACAAGATATCCAAATATTCAAAAAAATAATGTACAGAAAATAAACCCATCTTATGGAGGGTCCAATTTTGAGCCACATATTAAGCTGAATTTTATCACAGTGTATTGAAATTAGACAAAAAAAATTTACTTTTGTGTATCCCTGTATAATGCATATAATTTCAGCTGTATTTAAGAAACTGAAGGCAGTTTATTAAACTGAAATCATTTTTCTGTCAACAAAATCATCAAAAAAACAGACAAAAAATAAAAAAATTACACGAGATAAAATTTTGTCAAAATTTTAATGTTGCTGTTTTCTATGCAACTGAGTGTACAAACACAATTAGATGCAAACATACCGCTTTTATAGAAAATGTATAGAAGACTAAAATTTAAGTAAATTAGAAAATTCTTCACATTTTAGTGATTTGAAAAAATCAGATTTTTTCAAAAGAATCAAATTTTAGGTGCAACCTCTTTAATGTAAAGAAAATATTTACATCTGGCAACATTGATCTCGGATCTACATTCTACTCCATAAGTTACACTGCGGGGTTTTTGTCACTTATTGCATTTTTTTATAAAATCTTCAAATCTCACAATCGACCTATGATGATGATGACATATATTACTTCATTTGCTGTCAGGAATCTAGGTTTTTAATATTTTGCATTAAAAACGCCAGACCCTGTATATGGGTAAAATATTGTGGGTGTAATTCAATGCTAGTAGAAGAATTAGTCCACAAAGTAGTTACTTTCACACAATATTATTGATGTAGAGGAAATTATTGCCTGGTGATAGGTCAGTAGATTTATAAAGAAAAATAATTTTTTACATACTGCCAACGTTTCAACCTATATTGGGTCTTTTTCAGAACTCTACAAGTTATACAAGTTATACAACTATTATAAAATGACTGTAAAATAATTAATATAAAAAAATAATAAACAACACATTTCACATATTAAATGTGCAGTTATTACCTTAGTTTTTAAATGCAATTGGTTAAAAGAGTAAAGGTAGGCTAAATTTAATTATTGACAAACCACAGAACAAAAAATTACAATGACCAAACAATCTAACTGTTACCTGTACTGTAATGTTTTTCTTTGACCAAAAAGAATAAAAAGATGTTCATCAAAATTATCCAAATTAAGTAGAAAATTACCAATATATGTAACAGCATGGAAAAACAATGGCCGTCAATTTTAAACGAGAACATTCGTTAAAATGTTTATGTCAGATAGGTTGGTTGGGACAATATTATTGTTACCTAATAAAATACATAAACACAAATTAACCTCAACATTGCTAATACACCTTCTATTTTTAGTTTAAGGCTGTTAAATGAAAAAAATGGCATAAAAATAATAAAATGCATGCTATATATTGTAAATAAAACGTCAGCTGTTTCTTTTACAATTTGATTTTCTTCCGGAAGCATTCAATTTCCTCCTAGTAACCGCTCTATAGTGGCCTGCTGACCGACTGAGTGATTTACAGCACTCATCCCTTGTTTCCAAGGAGTGTTCTGTTGCTTGTCGTTTGCCATATAGGAAATTCGATAATTGATTCGAACGATTTAGATTCGTTTAATAAATGAATCTCAATTTGGAAACTTCCACGACTGGGGGCAGTTAGTGGTGCAGGAAATTACTAATAAACTACCGTAGTGGCGGGTGAAGTATTTGCTATTTCAGTCCCTTTTATTTCCAGGGGCTGTGTAGCTCACGACTCGTACGAGTCGTAACTCGGCAGATTAATGGTGCAGCGGTATTAAAGAAGGCGTAATAAAAATGAAGGATATTACTTTTTAAATTTATCCCTCAGAGTAAGCATAGAGGTGTCCTAATTTATTTTAATTTCCGGATATAAAATGTTAAAATTTATATATTTTTTAAAAGCTTGGCGCATTATTTGTAGTCTATAGGGTAATCACTTTCACAACGCACAGTACAAGGATGCCGAACACGGTATGTAACCTCAAAAATTATTTTCATTTAATATTTGTAAATTTTGATGGTATTTTCTGAAATACTCATAATTTATTTAAAAATTTCATACTCTTGTTTGAATTCGCAGTAACCAATCGTTTGCGAGGAAATCAACATTTAAATTTTTTGGACATATTGCAAAATCTCATTTTTTCAACCGGTATATGTCTGGTGGGCCGCCGACGAATTACTTTAGCTGTTGCTAGAGGTTTTTAGGTGTAATTAAATGCCAGTCGGGGCATGAATCATAATCATAATCTTTATTAATTCTTTGTGGCATTTAAAATGTATAGGACAAGTCAAAATGAGCCAAAAACACAATCAACACAATACCATTGGCAGCTCACATCGCACTCATTACATACAGATTAAAGATAAAACAGATAAAATTTACAAATAATTAAAATTTACTATCAAGGAGACATCTTGTAAACTATAGTAACATTTTTTCAATAAAATTTTCTTCAATCTGACTTTAAAACATTTAAAATTCATTATTTTTTATCTGTAGTGAAAGGTTATTGTATAATTGCATACCTACGTATGTAACACAGTTTTTAAATTTAGCTGTTTTGTGTTTTGGAAGTACAAGCAGAACAGTTTGTCTTGTTACATAATTAGGTGCTTCAGATTTACAAGAAAGTTCGTTAATATTTGTCCTAATATACAGTAGAGTGATAAATATAAATACACGGAAAACTTATAATGCTATTATTAATGAACGTTGGTTTACAAGAAACTTTAGGACGCAGATTGAAAATGATTCTTATAATCTTTTTCTGGGTTAAAGAAAATTCTCTTACTATCAGTAGAATTACCCCATAAGACAACATTACAAGCTAAATGACTATAAACCAGGTACACATTTAGTAAAGCATTCAGCGGCATGTAGTGCTTGATTTTGGATATGGCATAGTAAATATGATTTAACTTTTTCATTAATAGATTAACGTGATCACACCATCTCAGATTATTGTCGACCAGCACACCCAAAAATTTTGTGCATCTAGTAGATGTGATTTTAGCATCTCGAACAGAAATTATCAAGGGAAGATCACGAGCTGTATTTAGACAATGAAAATACAAACATTGCGTTTTCATTACATAAACAATTAAACCATTACTCTCACATCAGGTTACAAAACATAACACTAAGTTTTTAATCAAAATTTGAAGATCGTCATGAGTATTTGCTGATAACACTAAAGATGTGTCACTAGCAAAAAGCGTAATCACATCTGTACTAATATTTGCAGGTAGATCATTTACAAATATTAAAAAAAATTAAGGGGCCTAGAACTGTGATCTGAGGAACTCCATAATTTACCTCATATTGTTCCGAGGACTATTCTTTGACTTTAACATATAAAATCCTCTGGGAAAGGTAACTAACCAGCCAATCAAGGAAAATACCACGAAATCTAGCGTTATACAGTTTATGTTCAATGAATTTGAAATTCAAACAATCAAAAGCACGAGACAGATTGAAAAACAGTCCAGGCACCCAGATACAGTTGTTTGTAGACATGTTGTATTAGACTACATGCAGCAGATTCAGTAGATTTCCCGATCCTAAAACCGTGTTGGGCAGTACCCAAAATTTCTAATTTATTTAGGAAATCAAGAATTCGATTATATATAACTCTTTCCATTGTGTTGGAGACCGCACTTGTGGACAGGGACAATTTTTAGCGTTGAGCAACAGGGCAATTTTAAAGTTGACGGAAATTTACCGGTGGTTACAGATAAATAAATTATGAGTAATGTGCTGCGTAACTGCAGGACAAACCAGATTTTAAAATTCTAGCGAAAATGCTGTCAAAACCAGACTAATTACTATTTTTAAATTATTTATGACATTGACAACTTCCTCTGTCATTACTGGTTTAGAGAAGAACGTTTTCGGAACCATATCAGAGGCGGTACATATCGTGGGCCTAAAATGACCATAATACGCCTTTAAACTATTTACCGCTATATTAGCAAATTAGTTACCAAATTCCGTAGCCACTTCATAGCAATCACACAGCAAACCATTTCCAATACGGTTATTCTATTTTTATTTAATAAATATATTGTAATGTTATCATTAATTATGTTTCTTTTCAACAAATATGTTATTTAATTAAAATTATTTTATAGAATACTAACTAATAAAAATTATTAAAATAAATTCACGAGAAATAATAGATTATGAACTGACAAGTTCATAGATTGTGTTGTCCAAAGCAATTCCGTGGATCAAAAGTAATAAATAAAAATTCACTTTTTTCAGTAATAAGAACATAAATACTATTCATGCATAATAAAAAATGTATAAAAAATAAAATCAAGCTTGAACATTCCAAAACGATTGTAACGCCCTGCATGAAATAGTCGATATTTATTTATTTAGTTATGGTTAACAACCATTTACAATAATAAATATTAGAAAATATAAAAAAGTAAACCATATACATACTAACAGTAAAAATAATACATATCATATTTAAGTAACTTAAAACTGCATATAATTATAAGTGTATATTTAAAAGAGATTGTTTAAAATAATTTACGTTTTGTACGGGTTACATCTATTATAATTACAAAGAACTCTAGTAAGAGGATTATGACGACCATTGCTCGTTCTGAGGAATTTAATATAAAATAAACGTACTTTACGGATTTTGTAGCTAGCTTTACTCAAATATAACTCAAACTAATTCAGGACAGAGGATAAGACCGTTAATAATTTTACACAATCGTTTCAAGTTTAGAAATTCTTTTTTCACTCAATTTATAGGTTGCATGTTTAGCAAACTGAATCTGAATACTTTTAATGAATGATATGACACAATCATAAAACGGTGACTATATAATTGCATAATCCAAGGAAGAACGAACCAGTGCACAATAAAGTACTTTCAGAACATGTATCAAAAAAAATTGCTATTTCTCATCACAAAGCCAACTAATTTATTTGCAGAGAATCAGTCAATGTCTGTAAATGATATTTAAAATAAACTTTTTAATAAAAAATTACTTGTAAATCTCCCATTTTTCAACTCTATTTAATATGACGGTCCAGATCATGCTGCAAAATTTTACTATGTATGGGATTTTCGACAAAACAGTACAACTTTAAGTTATCAGTAAAGAGTAAAATATTCACATTTGGAGTTACAGATGAAATATTATTAATAAAGATGTTAAATAACAGCGGCCCACAGTGGGACCCCTGTGGCACCCCAGAATAAACATTAATTTTACTAGAGATATAATTACCCATTTTCAGTCTTTGGCAACGACCCAGAATAAAACTTCTTAACCATTTTAGGATACTGTCCCCTAAACCCAGAAGCGAATTTCAGTTATAAGCAATTCATAGTTATCGCTATCGAAAATTTGAAAAGTTTGTAAAGATACAGTCAATTTGTAAGCGCCTCTAAAATGCATTTAGTAGAAATTGTTGAAAACAAAACAAATTGGTTACTGTAGATTTAGCAGCCTGAAAACCATGTTGTTGAGGAATGATTATTTCTTTACAAGCCTAAGTTAAATGATGAGCTACCAACGCATCCAATAATTTAGGTAGCGCTGACTGAATACTAATGCCTCGATAGTTCATTATATTTTCTCTATCATCAGATTTAAAAAATGGTGTAATATAGCCTTCCAAAATTCTAGAAAAATACTAGATTCAATGGACAGATTGAAAATGTAAAATGTTCACTAAAGTAGATGACACGTTGTTTTTTTATATTATATATCTTTAAGTGTTATAACTCTTGGTATAGGATATCTAAACAAAACATTAAAAAAACAATGTTCCGCCGATTTTAGTTTAATTGTTTAACAACAAGAATTGTTTAAAATAAATCTATTTTAGTTGTAACCTGAGTTATGTTCACCAAAGTCGGTAGAACGAAGTTTTTAATGAATTTATAGGTGTTGTATTTTCCAGTTCTAAATATATAAAATAAAATTATAGCTTAGATGGTTTTGGAAAAATTGTAATAACAATTGCCTTTTGCCGACAGTTCAATTATTTTACGAATCATAACCTGTAAACGTAATTTGTGTAAGTTAAAAGAAACCTTCTTAAATCGAAAAAATATGGAAACAGTTCAGAAATATACTTTATGTAAGAACACATTGCGAGCACACCCAAATTTAAAATATTTGTCGTACCTCATTGATGTATGCAGCTTGGAGTACAGTTTAGGAAATCCAGAGGAAAATCTGTTTAGTACAATATAGAAGAATTTACTCAATGTGTCAACCAAGTTTTCTCGGATTTGTAAAGTTAAGTTTAACAGAATTATTTCAAAATATTTATTTATTTAAGCACAGACATTTAGTTAATACGAGTTTCGTACTTTCTTCCTCACCAATGAAAACAAGATTTTTTTTATAGATTTTCAAAAACATATAAGAGATGTAATTAACAATAAAGAAATTTAAATAAAAACAGAATAAAAGATGTTTTAATTGTTTAATTATGATTTGCACAGATGCTATTTTCATGGTGAACTTATTCTCAAATTATTGACTTGTGTTCCTTTTCTCATTCACCAGTAAAATGGCAATAATTGAGAGAAATAAGCATAAGTATAAAGGAATCCGACAAATTATTAACTAATAACTATATTTATGTGAACAAAATAAGGTCAAGCAGTATTTAAGTAGTCATCAAATACTGTTGCACTTTCTTAATTCCAAATTTACAATGATATTATCTATTATTTCCAGACAGTGTATATAAATTAATAAAATATTTATCCGCTTCTAGGTTTTAAACCTTAGTTTACTCGCGTCAATAAATCCTAGAAAATGGATATTTTTCTAAGAAAATTGATGCATCAAAATCGGATCATTATTACGGGAGTACTTCCAAGATACCTTAAGAGGCCTCTTAAAGGGATTTCCAATAACTCTCTAATATCGTCCAGAGTACCCTAATGGATGAATATTTCCGGAAATATTTAAGATTTCCATTGCGACCAAATGAAAAACGGGTTTGTGATTGACTTAAAAATATAAGTGTGCCATTTTCAGATAAGTAGTTCATAGCAATATACGAGGAAAAGCTATATCTTAGCGCTATGTTCAAACTGCAATTTTATTTCAAACTTCATCGACATCAACAGTAAATTTAACTAGCAGCAATTTTAAGAGCGTATCGCAAGTTATTTGGGTATCTCGTACGCCATGCAGTTCGACATGGATGAAAATTCGAGGAACTGTAGGTGAAATTGTGGCGGAAACGTTCATGTCTGAAGAGCAATACTCACATATATGTTCCAGTCGCTTTCCCCGGAACATTCCAAGTGTTATTTCCTCTAGGAAAATATCACAACAGGATGAGTTGAAAAATGGCGTCACCAGATAAAACAGATGTAGCATTGTTTTGTACAGGATTTCATTCAATTGTATAGAAGAAAATACATTTATTTCAGATTTGCATTTATATTAAACGAATTAAATTTATTCTAAAGAAAAATTTAAAATTCCCATCGAGTAAGTGTAGTAACACACATAGCAACTTAGAAAAAAAACCAGATTAATTTGTCAAACATGTGTCCAATCACTATACCGCAGTGCGGAATCTCGTAGCATACATAGAATGCGATTCCATTGGCGTATAATTTTAGAGGGTACAACTACAAATAGATAGGTATGTTAATGTTGGTGATAACTATTTTTCCTACAAATTTACATTTATCTTGATATATCTAAATATACAACAGATATAGATAGATAAGTACTTCTTTATTTATACAGCACAGAAAACAAATAATTTTTCAAATACCCCACTGTCCATATCCTTATGGTAATATTCTGTTCATCGTGACTCAAATACCTACTCAAACCATATACAATAATTTACATCAGATATGTGTCATTGATAATAATCGTTGTCTTTTCCTCTACGGTGCTTTTAATCCCGCTGAAAACAAATCTAAAAATGCTTCTCGTCTTGTGATGTTCACATCTTATCAAACTTTGAAAACCAATGTTCACTTTTATCAATTTTTCCATTTCGATGTGTATGTATATGTGTATTTTTGCCATATTACTATTTCGCCCTTTTCTATTAACATACTCTTTCGATTTGATTTTAAGTAATAAAAATTTATTTTATGTACATTACGCAGTAAAATTTTTCACGTCAATCTAGGCAAATTATTAAATATTTATTATTCTTAAGCTAGGCTCTGCAAGAAAGAATTTGCTAGGAAAACCCATGAACCCATTAATATGTTGATTAGGGTTTCTATTCTTGGTACCGTAGTTGTTACGGTAGGAACTGTTCCTTAAGCAATGGTAGTCTTCTAAGACATCCCGTGGTATTCTCTGCAATTAGTCGTATTCCATATTTCTAATCTTTTTGCCGCTATTCACTGTCAGCATATGCAGTAGGTAATAACTATGCAAAAGCTTCGCTGCCATGGGCTTAATCCATGAAATTATTTTTATATGGTTTTTATGCGTACTTGTATGGTACTTCATAATATTATTATATTATTTTTCACTTGGTTTTTATGAGTTCTTGTATAGTACTCGATATTATTATTATATCATTATTTTTCACTTGTACTCCCAATTTTTGAGATAATAAAAATCTCAACAAACCCATTGAGACTGTCACCAATCTTAAGAATGTTTGTTTTCTACAAGTAATTTTAGACATTTAAGAACTGAATACTATAGAGCTTAGCAAATAACAGTAATGTTATCTCATACCAGCTGCGCCAGAAAGCGGTAATTTTTTAGGCACGGGTATCTTTCAAAATACGTATTGTAATCTGTACGTTGACTTAGCCTTGAATTACGTCACAGAGAAAAACAAACTTTATTGTCACTAGTTATTACACAGCAAATTATACTTCAAACAAGTTCACAACTGTCAAGTCATTACTTTGAGATTTATGTTATTCGTGTTCGACTGCTCAATATAAACTGAACTGTGGCGGCGAAACCAATCCTGTTATGTATGTTTTTAGGCTTCTAGAAGTTTCGGCGGTCTCGAGAACGTGTCAGGAGTTAAATCGAATATTGCCTGGAATATTTTAGAAAACATCAAAATAAAGGTATTATAAAAATTGTAACTTCTAACGCAAACACGAACATAATTACGTGAGTCTCCGTACCATTGCCCCCCCTCTTAGAACTGATCGTTCCGATAAAGTTAGTTCATTGTCCGCATGGCCTTCTTGATAAGGTGTCAATCGATCGATGTGAACAATCTTCATCTTAGCTTGAGGATTCCTCTGGATCCTATACACTACGTTATTCAATCTTGACAGGACAGTATAAGGGCCTTCTCACGATTTCTACTGCTTCAGAGATTTACCCTTGCTTCTTTTTGTGTTATACAGCTACACTTTCTCACGCTCTTGAAACCCGCTGTTGTTGGCACGCAAGTCGTATCTAGTCTCCATTCTGTCGCTTTCTATTTTTAGCTTCTCTCCTACTTCTTCATGCACCATCTTTATTCGATATTTCAGATGGCTGAGATAATCATCTAAGTTTTCCTCGTGATGCGATCGGTTCATAATTAGATCTATGGGAAACCATTCCGTGATAAAAATCACACTGGCAGTTGTTTTAGCCGTGGTCTCATGAATTTCTGCTCGGTAAATCAATAACAATGGGTCCCCATCTTGCCACTTGACTTTCCGGATATTTGAACTGCGAGTAGCCACTTCACAGAAATATGAGGGGTCCTCAAAACGAACGGCTGACCATAAAGACACTTATAAAAATGCTCCACCGTTTTAACTATTGCAAGCAACTCTTTTCTGATTACGTAGTAGTTCATTTCTTGCTTAGAAAGCACCTTGCAAAAGTAGGAAATCATCTTTTCGTGTTTGTCCCAAGTCCCAGGAAACTCCTTAATTCATGTTTGCCTTTCAGTACTGGCCATTTCCAGATGGTTTCAGTTTTCTCTGGGTCAGTCTTCACTCCATCAGAGGAAATAATGTGTCCTAAATACTTCACTTCTTTTTGAACGAGCATGCACTTCTTAGGACTTAGCTTGAACCGTGCATCTGTTAACTTTTGAAAAATTTCTTGCACAATCTTCAAAAGTTCTTCAAAGTCTTTTCTAAGTATTATCATGTCATCAAGGTAAACGAGGCAAATCTTGAACCTATTTCAATGGAAAACGCTGTCTTCTCCTTATCGTCTGAATGAAGGTGCACTTGCTAATAGCCACTTTTTAGGTTTAATGTTGAAAGCCATTGGGATCCAGACAGTGTATCCAGGGTGTCGTTTATCCTTGGCAACATATTACTGTTCTTCTTAGTGACATCATTCAATCTTCTATAGTCGACACAAAATCTGATCTGAGCTATCCTTCTTCTTTACTAAAATAACTGATGTCCATGGAATCTGGGATGGTTCGATGACTCCCTGCTGCTGCATGTCTCTCAACATTGTCGATACCTCTTCCTGCTTCATAAAGGAATACGTCGTGGAGCTTGTTTAATTGGAGTAGTGTCGCCGGTATTTATGTGGTGCTGCACAAGATTAGCCCTTCCGACACCATCTTCTGTCAATGAGAATATATCCTGGTAGCGTCTCAATAAGTTTTCTTTTTTTTAACCTTTGATTGTAATAGGAACTTAAATCGGTTAACAAAGCTATGAAGTTTTTCAATGTTTCGGGATGCTGTTGATGGTTCTATATTGCTGAATACCGATTCAACTGACAAACTCCCAGAGGTTCGCCTTTCTTGATCTGTTGTGGTTAGTCCACCAGATTCAGCATACTGACCAATGCCAAATCGTTTTTCCTTTCTATTAATGCATTTCCCGTCAATATGCCCTTTCTATAAAGACTACTTTCTGGCTCAGATTCTACAATTACAGTTTGTTCAACTGCCGAAGGACTGCTACAAATAGCTTCAATTACCATTTCTGAACCTGCTGGACGTTCTATGGCTGCTGACGCCTCAACAGTTTTAATAGGCAGATTTCTGGTTTCGGGAAACTGCATTAAGATTTCTTCATTTTTAGTCTTCAATAGCCTTCGAGGAAGGTCCAGCACAAAATTATGTTCAGTCATGGACATCAAGTCCAAGAATAACATTGTCAGTTATATCTGCTACTAGAATGTTATGTCGTTAACAGTTACCCCCAAGATTATTCTAGCTAGATGGATATCCTTCACGGTTATGACTTCTCCATTTGCTGTCTCTAAAATGTAGTTCCAGTCTGAGTTTTGTATTCTACAGTGGACGACGATGTTCGGTCTTACTATGGTGTGATTAGAGTCTGCATCAAGGACCATTTCACAATCCCGTCCACATATATACATATCCTGGTACTATCAAACTCGTTCCATTATTTCGCAGGCGGGTTACCTTTTACGGTATTTAAACTTAACTTTCATATATTTTGGAGTCTCCAAGATGTCAATAGTTTCTTCGAATAATAAACTCCCTGTAAATTCATTACTGAAAAATTTTAAAACTGGACGACGTTTTTAAAATTACTTGATATGAATTAAAGTAATGTCTTTGTTTTGTTGGGCAAAAATACAGGGTGTCAGTCATAATGTCATTAATTTTAACCACGTATTCGGGAGGCCTAGTAAAGGCAGAAAATCGAAAAAAAATTTTTTACTCGACCTTTAAAAAAATAAACAAATCACCCTATAAAACTCAGTAACACGACGCTCCTGGTACGCTACAAACTTTCTGATGGCGCACCCGACGAAAATCTATTGCCACAGACTTGCCGTATTAACCATCGATGCCACATTTACATACATAATATCGTCTAACACATTAGCATGTTATTCAAATTTACCTCCATTTAGCACTCTGCATTTCCTGCATTTCTTCCCCCTCAAATTTGTAGATCATGCCACACATTTGGAGGGGGGATGAAGAGAATACAAGCAGTAAGCAGTAGTTTATTTATTTCGGTCTAACCTCACGTATTTGGCGTAAATTCACAACGCATAGTTTTACAAATTCCGAATATGTGGAACGGAGAATGTTTACGAAATGCGACTGAATTTTATTAATAAAGTGCTATGGACGGATAAATGCAGTTTTACTTGAAATGTGGGCTGTAAACAGGTTAATATCATACTACTTAAAAAACAATACATTTCTAGGCTAGATGTACGTAACTACAAATTGTACATCTGGTTATGTGTGCGGTTAATTTGTACTTACGAGTAATACTAAAAATTCATAATTATTTGTAAAACATAGTGAAAACGTAATATCAACATTTTTAAACTGTAATAACCTAACATTCGAAAACATTTACTTATTATCTACATTTGTTTTTATTAACAAATAAATCAATATTTAAGGAAAATTCATTCATGTATCTAGATTAAAGAAAATAGTTTTACTCCTTGTCGTTAAATAACAGTACAAAAACTAGGTATTTAGGTTATTGACCTAATAATACGGTAGGTCAAGGTCAAGATTAACTCTCGATAACTTAGATTAGCGGCGTGCCATTTCGGTCTTGGACAGTTTTCTGTCGACAACACGATGGTTTTTATTAAGTACTTAGTATTTAAACACGAAACACTTTTCAACTTCTCAAAATTTACCCATTGGGTATAGGTTTTTTATGGAATGTACGTAAATGGTTTATTACTCAGTTTATTATTATACACGTTGGAGTTTTGTTGCAGTCATAACAGCTACATTTGCTCAGAGAAAAATCGACACGCGAGTGTACGGGTATCGTTTGATTGGGCCGTATTTTCTACGGGAAAACCTGAGTGGACCGCGTTACTTGCAATTTTTAATAGAATTATTTGATTATTATTATTTGATTTTATTGTATAAAACAGAATTGCTAAACTGAAAGAATGTGTCCATTAACGTTTGAATTAAATTTAAACTGTTCTTTCAGCATTTACTTTAATTTTTAATTGCCGACTGGCGTCATTTCGGACCGTGTATTTTCTAAAAGTGCCGAATAGCGTGCCATATAACCATACAAGATGAAAAACATCGTCACTCTTTTATAGAACATTATTTATTTACATAGTCCCTTTTCACTGTATTATGTGCTATACTAATCTTTGTTCTAACATCAGACGTAAAATGAAAATAAATGTTTCGTTGAGTCTAGTAAAACAATGAATTGCACACGACATACAACTTATTACATACGCCATCCTGTTACAGACAATGGCTAGTTTATTGTCCTGTACTACACTAATTAACTAATTAACAACTTCTAATTAGTGGCCGATTGCTGTAACCCTTTATGGATTAGCATACCGTTAACGAATATATACCTACATATATAATTTAAATATGTGCGTCCAACATAAGACTTTCACTTAATTTATGAAAATTGATACTTGGGGATATATGCTGAGCAAAAATCTAAGAAGATAACACTGAACATGTTCAAATGTTTTTATGTGGTTTTACTATATCTAAACTTATTATTTCTAATGGCAAATCTAATATCTTAAGATAAATTACTGAAGAATTTATTCTTTACTTAAAATAATGCTAGAATCTACAAATAATCAATTTTCCCATAATTTGCTATTTAAAGTGATATAGTCTGAGGAAATAATTCTTAGAATTGACGTGTTTAAACCATCAGTTACAGAAAATGGTTGTATGTTATTATGATAGTTACTATTTACGGGTAGTTAAACAATATTTTAATTTCAGATTTATTAACAACAATCTCAAACATCTCTAACTATTATCGGTATCTCTTTTGACGTTCTATATATTTTATGATTTCTATGGTGTATGCAATTTCACCTACCTCCCTACTTATAACAATGGTGATGGGTAAAAAAATCAAACAAACATACATTTCTACAATCTGGCAACGTTAGACATTTTGTTTTCTTTTTATCGCTGCCTTAATATAGAAATTTAATCATTTTTATTTTCTTTTAGTAAACCAGATATAAATTTTCCCTGTTTATAGATAATGAAAAAAATTGAGTGATATTACTGATGAAAATATGAAAACCCGCCAGATGCGCTGAAAAAAAAATCACAGCAGTATGTTGAGATCTAATAAGCTTAACTTTACAATATGAGTAATTAAAACTACCTATTCAATTTAAAATTTTTGGATTAAAAATTTCTGATGAAACAATGAACGCTATTCATTTTAAAATTCCGTGCGCCCTAGATTTCACCTACATAATATTTTTCTATGGCAGTAGAAAAACCGAGTTCTGGTTCAGTTTAATTAGAAGGGGTATTGATGCTATAGTAAGTTAATTAAACAGAGAGGTATGCTTTGTTGCCTCCAATGGTAAATACAGGGTGTTCTATAAGCTCTATGACAAACATTAGCAAAGTAGCCTGATAAAAATGATAGTTGCTATAATAATAATTATTATTTGAGTTTAAAGTTTAAACATTACTTAAATTACAAGTACGCCACTGAACTCAACCTAAAAAACTTTATCTCAGCTATTCTTTGACAAATTGAGGAATCCCCGAAGCGTAGTTTTTTCAAATTTCGCCCTGTATCTCAAAAACTAAGAGGTCTATAAAAATTGATTGATTACGATTACGGTTATCTTCCGAAAAAGTAGTACAGTGTTGCGAAAACCGCATTCTTCTATTTATTGTAGTTTCCAAGACAACCTGCAATTACAACGAAACTGGGACACAATGTACAGTAACATTTGGATATAAATGGCGATATAGATATGAATAAAAGAGTTTAAATATTTAAGTATAAGGGTATAATCATCCTAGTATCTCACGTGGTGTATACAGTGTTTTAGACAGTGCCTTCAAAAAGTAACGAATAAATTCATTATTTTTGAAATTGAGAAGTTTTCAAAAAAATCCATTTTCACGTCGATTTTGTTTTTAAAAAAGGCACTTTTTGACATCATATGTGTGACGTCATAGTTGTTCGAGATATGACGTCATCGACAATTTTTTTAAATAGCAACCCCCAATTTTGACCATGCCATTTGAAAGAGCGTGTCATTCTACATACATACATCATGAAATATTATGGTGTTACATAACAAAAATTTCAAGAAAATAATGTTTAAAGATTTTAAAATTTAATTTTCACAATACTGTGCACTTACCCATTATGCAACATCTGTCTATGCTTATTTAGATGATCTGTTAACGAATCGTTGGATAGTGAGAAGATGCCGATTGAGTGGCCAGCCAGATCGCCTGATTTGATACCCCTAGATTATTTCTCGCGGGGATACTTAAAAAGCAAAAAATACGTTACTAGACCGGTTAATTTAGAAGATTTAAAAGCAAGAATTCGTCACGAGATACATCGTACACCTCCTGAAGTTATTGATAATGTCCAAAAAGAATTTATTAATCGTCTTGGCTACTGTCAGGCAGCCAACGGTGCACAATTTGAACATTTAATTTAGTCGATTTTTTACATAATCATTATCATTTTCAGTATTGTCAAAATTAAATTTTAAAATCTTCAAACGTTATTTTCTTGAAATTTTTGTTATGTAACACCATAATTTTTCATGATGTATGTATGTAGAATGACACGCTCTTTCAAATGGCATGATCAAAATTGGGGGTTGCCATTTAAAAAAATTGTCGATGACGTCATATCTCGAACACCGAAGACGTTACAAATGTGGGTCGTATGTCAAAAAGTGCATTTTTTAATAACAAAATCGACATAGGCGATTTTTTCTAAAATTTCTCAATTTCAAAAATAATGAATTTATTCGTTACTTTTCGCAAGCACTGTATTTATCTTCACTAGGTACATTCGGATAAAATTAATTTATTCTTATTATGTTCAGTGAGGATAATATTACTATTACTATTACTATTACTATTACTATTATATATGTTATCTATGAAATCTACTTTTAATGTTAGTTCTTAGTTGTTTCCCTTTCCAATAGAAATTTTTTACTATTTTGAGGGAGGGTCATTATTATTGCAAAATACACATTGTAAATATTTTGATATACTTATAAAAAATTAAATACATAAATATATAAATAATTAAACAAGATATATAGTTTCCTTAATATATTAGGTACTTCTAAGTAAAAAATAATACTTCTCCTTATGATTATATTGTAAGTTAAGTAAAAATAGTGGTTTACTGATACTTTTATGTATTCGTTGTAGGAGTATGTAATTTAAATATATTTTTTGCAGGGTATATCCGATGATACTTAAAAAAATTTGTTGCGTTCTTCATAAAATTTTGGAAGTAATTCATCTAAACTCGCGTCAAGAATTCAAACGTCTTACGTCACGGCTGACGTTACACATTTGTTTTTATTGTCAACGTAATTTTCTATATTTGGTCGTGTTAAAAACAATCATTTTTTGCAATTTAGTGCAATATATAATGCAAACTTTCAGTGTAGTATAAAGTTTTATTACTATCAGTTGCAGTTTCTTAAATATTTTGATGAAAATATAATGAATTATTCATTTGTTCGCATGACGTAAGTCAGTCAGACATTTTTCATTTTTGCTGATTTTGTACTTTCATGTCAATTTTTTTGGAGTGTAGATGGAGACACCATATAATACAAATTATTATTCTTAACAAATAAATGACTATTATAGGTCACTACTTTATTTACTAAAAACTTTTGTGGGCATACTAGAGATGACGCTCTATTAAGTTTTAAATAGCTAATATGGCAGCGTACACTTCTAAGAAGGGATGTTTTGTGATTGACTTCTAATCCTGGAAGCTAAAGTTGACTGAAGTTTTAATCTAAGGATTAAGTGTTTCAGCAATTGAACCACAAACAATCACAAATGAACTCAATTAGCAATATGGCGACTAATGTTTGACAAAGTATCCATGACTACATCGATATATCCTACTTACCTACTTTGCTTTATTATCCAAATTTGGTTTGAATAATTTCAAAGCACAAATTAATAATTAAATGGGGGATATCGGTTGGAGAAAATAGCAAGTTTTATTCAGATTAAAAGTGTCTTTTTTGTCTAGTAATTTTGCATCCGCTCGGCCTCGCCTCGAAAATACCAAATTTGCTCGCCACAGAAGTGGCACTTTAAACCTAATATAACAATATACTATTTTTCACGACAGCGGGTTTTTGTATCCATTTTTTCACGATGCGTGCTTTTGTTCATCGCCGTTAAAGTGTCTAATTTTGCAATTAAAAAAGTAGCCTTTTTTTGACAGTTGAACAAAAAGATACATTTGTTAAAAATACAGTCAATTTGACTTAAGTGTCTGAACCTACCCAGCACTCTCTCTGTAATTTCATCTTAGCTATTCAACAACACTAACATTTCCAGTTCTTAATTTTATTGTAGTAACATTTTAAAATAACACCATTTTATAAGCTGCAAAAACAGAAGTGCTAAATTTTCACTCAATAAATATACTAAACCCTTCTTCTTCCTTACAAATTAATATCTCAGTTGTTAAGTGTAAATGAAAACAAGCAAAATATTTCTGAGAAAGTTATACATAAAACCCTCTAAAAATAGACTTGGAAAATTATGCTTTGTTTGCCCCTGATAGGTATCCACCCGTGACTCACCTCGTGGTAATTTCTGTAGATCTCACCGCACAGTGCTGTCGTGACTGGAAAAGCGTTAGTGCTATTGTGGAAAACTTCGTTCTCATCTCCCCACATCTCTTCATTCTGAGACGGAGCGCCTAAGCTGGCATTCATGGGCATCCAGCGCAGCAGAGCTTTCAGCGATGGATCTTTGTTTTCCTGAAATGCATAGAAGCTATATAATATGTGCTCATTTTACACAGATGCATTGTTTTTTTTTATATAAAAGACGGATGCATTTGAAGCGATAAAGGCGTAAAAATACTCAAGTTATATGCAATTGTTGCGGTAGTTAAAGCAGAGTCACGTTATCATATCATATTATTATTATGTTGTCATGTGAGCTCACTTACATAACATACAATAGTTATTAATTATATAAAGGAATTAACAAGCCTTTAATCCACGAGAAAAATTAAACACTCAAGGCGCAGCCTATCGAGTGAATTTAAATAATCTCGGTCAAAATCACAAGATCGTTCTTGAGATAAATGTTAATAATAATAATACTTCTAAATAAAACGCTATAAAATCTCAGCGTGGTATTATGAATTCTAATGCCCTAGTGTGTTAAAAGGCCTTTAATCCTAGGAAAACAAACGTATTAAGGCTGGGATTTTGTATACATATTTTTACTGTCTAACAGGGCTTCAAGCGAGGACACAGAACTCCAAGAAAATTGAAATAATTGGTTATTCTTATATATCAACGTGTTCACAAAGGTTCCCGCTAGTGCGTGAGATAATTCTCATTGCTCATAAAATCACGAGAATAATTAAAATAAATGTTAAAATACCTCAATTTTAGCCACACAGTTACTACGCCAATATGTCGCAATTGCGGCAAAATTATCACAGCCAGAGCCACCAAATTACTCACTAGCCAGGACATACTCGTATAGGACAACTTGTGTATCACTTTCAGATTAATATTTATTGCTAATTTTACATTTTGTGTCCTCGAGTAAAATCATACATATATCACGGCTTCCATTTTTATGTACGTCAAAATGCACGATAAACTTCAGGGAACTTTGTGGTTCGGGCCTATACGGTTTGTATACTGTCTCATAGGCCTCATTGATTCGCCGTTTCGCTCACTCAGGCTGTCCAATTTCTTTTCTACAAAATCTCCGCCTTAAACCTTTTTATATAGTGGTCGTGGACAAAACATATTTAACTACTTTCGATTAATCATATGCATTTTACAGTTCTATAAATAGATGCTAGTACAGTACTAGTGCTGCAATGAAAATAAAACCATTTTTATTAATATTTTTCTGTTTAACAAAACTCTACCTTGTAGAAGAATGATTTATTTATTATTAAAAAAATATATTATAAAAATTTAAGGTTTATTATAAAATTAATAATATACTTATATAAGTACGAATTTTCAATCGTTAAATCCGTATTTGACCCCATGATAATCTGCAAACACGGAATTCCAACTACTCTGCGGGCTAATGCCCCGACCAGCATTGAATTACACCTGGAAAACCTATAGCAACAGCTAGAGTCATTCGTCAGAAGCCCACCAGACATATACCGGTTTCGAGCTTATTAGCTCTCATCAGTATGCCATAGGTAAGGTATTCGACGAATAATCCTAGCTGTTTAGTCTGTCTAATCCGACAGAAGGGACCATGAGTACGCAGTGTAGAACTAACTACATCTATCGGCCATTCGCTATTCCATGCCGGACTGAAAATATCACAGACACGAAGCGTTCTACATGCAGTAGACATCATTGAAAGCTGTCGACCTTTATCGCGATCGGCGAGAAACGATATTTTGCAAACACATTTGCAAAGGAAAAAACGATATTTACAACGGAATTCGGAAACAACTACGACCAGCGCTAATGCTGATAGCATTAGAGCCAGAGCTACGCTGATACGATAGGTTTCCAGGTCCAGAGCTACTAAATGTTAGGTCATATTAGTGTAATTCAATGTAGGTCGAAAGATGCCACCTTCGAACTAAAATCGGATGGGATGGGATGGGATGGGATGGGATGGGATGGGATGGGATGGGATGGGATGGGATGGGATGGGATGGGATGGGATGGGATGGGATGGGATGGGATGGGATGGGATGGGATGGGATGGGATGGGATGGGATGGGATGGGATGGGATGGGATGGGATGGGATGGGATGGGATGGGATGGGATGGGATGGGATGGGATGGGATGGGATGGATGGGATGGGATGGGATGGGATGGGATGGGATGGGATGGGATGGGATGGGATGGGATGGGATGGGATGGGATGGGATGGGATGGGATGGGATGGGATGGTATGGGATGGGATGGGATGGGATGGTATGGGATGGGATGGGATGGGATGGGATGGTATGGGATGGGATGGGATGGGATGGGATGGGATGGGATGGGATGGGATGGGATGGGATGGGATGGGATGGGATGGGATGGGATGGGATGGGATGGGATGGGATGGGATGGGATGGGATGGGATGGGATGGGATGGGATGGGATGGGATGGGATGGGATGGGATGGGATGGGATGGGATGGGATGGGATGGGATGGGATGGGATGGGATGGGATGGGATGGGATGGGATGGGATGGGATGGGATGGGATGGGATGGGATGGGATGGGATGGGATGGGATGGGATGGGATGGGATGGGATGGGATGGGATGGGATGGGATGGGATGGGATGGGATGGGATGGGATGGGATGGGATGGGATGGGATGGGATGGGATGGGATGGGATGGGATGGGATGGGATGGGATGGGATGGGATGGGATGGGATGGGATGGGATGGGATGGGATGGGATGGGATGGGATGGGATGGGATGGGATGGGATGGGATGGGATGGGATGGGATGGGATGGGATGGGATGGGATGGGATGGGATGGGATGGGATGGGATGGGATAGGATAGGATAGGATAGGATAGGATAGGATAGGATAGGATAGGATAGGATAGGATAGGATAGGAAAGAATAGGAGCGGACGGGACAGGACAGAATAGGATAGCACAGTATAACATAGCATAGCATAGTACAGTAAATATATTGTTTCATATAGTTCGAATATAGTAAAATTGGTTTGAATTATCTTAATATCTTTATAATATAGTTAAAAGAGAGTTAGTTCTACACAGTACCATGAATACACAAAGCAACTTAGTAATTTTTTATTAGAATTATTACAGGTACTCTCAAAAAAGTGTTTGGAACTCGCTTCAAACTCTAATAGATATATTTTGCAACAGCATATTTACTGTGTTGATATAGTTACTAGAAAATGAAGAAATGTATTTGCTGTAAGTTATAGGTGCTTAATGGTAATGAGATTTATCCTACATCATAGCAGTATTAAAGTCAGCTCTCCTGTCACAGTAAACTTCTTGGAAAGCAGTAATTTTTTGTTGTTACGGTAACTAAAAACTAAGCTGTGGCGATGGAAAAGTATAATTTCTTGTAGAATAATCGCATGCCCTCAAAGCCAGTCAATCGATATAAAAGAATCCCCTTATCTCTTCCATTAACTACTTCCATAAAATATATATTTTGCAACTAATTGAGTAATCGAGGTAAGTGCTGTAACTAACTTTACCTACAATGTAGCCGTAGGTTATAAATTCAAATCAAAATTATACTCCTTGAACAACTGCTAAGTGCTTGTTCTCGATTCTTTGATTGAAGTCCCTTGAGAAACTTTCATGACATGGTTTCCCAATCTACATGAGGTAGAAGGACATTATGAGTTCCTTAAATATAAAGATATTACCCATTGGAGTGACACTTTAGGAGATATGTTTATTTGTGATTGGAAAGAACCACACTGTTGATATCCATCTTGCGATAATTTGTACACCCCTGAGAATATTCAGTAAAAAATTTAGCAGCTTTGGGACACCTTCGTATGATTTCACTTACTTCTTAAAATTGCCGACGTTTTAAACTTTATTGTGTCTACTACATAGTGCAAGCTTAGCATGATCTATAAATTATTTTCTAGACATAATCGTGGTTTCTCTCATAAAAATCGATTGCCAACGCTATACAGTGTGGCTAACGGAAACTTTAACCTCGATTTTCGGAAAACTGTGGGAAAACGCTCAGACCCGTCGATTTCTGATTCGAGGGGGAACTACTTTTTTCATTCCCGTAACTTCAACTCCCTACCGGAGGGAAGCAGAACTCCTGATTTTGAATAGAGGTGAGGGGTGTTGTGATATCTCATTTTAAAGATCTCATCGAGTACCAAATAAAAAAAATCTATTTCAAAATCAATTTTCATCGATAACGAAATGACAGCTAAAATAATGGGAGCCTCAAGAATATTATTCTTATCCGAGTGGCATTTGAGAAGTATTTGTTGCTTTGTTACTTTTTTGTTAAAAAAGTTTGTAGATGCACCATGTTTTCGATTTAACTCAGTTCATCGTGAATTTTTAAGAACGTTACAACCGTGTCAAATCGATTGTTAATTTTTAGTAGGTAGAATACACCATGTATGCCGTGGAAGAAAGGATAGAAATTATAAAATTGTTTATTAAAAATAACGACTGTGCGCGAGTAACAGATGCTTTATTTAACGAGCGGCATCCTGAAAAAAAAAATGCATCCGTTGTTTACGTTTTGCAACCAGTTGCCAAAATTAACGTTCAGTCGGAAATAAAAAGAGGGGGTGCATGAAAGGGACGAAGCGAGGGAAGCGGATGTTTTAAGTAATGTAGCAATGGATCCGACTCAGTACTAGGAAATTGTCCGACGTATATGGTGTTTCACGCACAACAATCAGGAGAATCCTTAAAAAAAAACATAAGTTTCATCTTTTTAAGATACGACTGATTCAGGAACTGAACGAGGATGATTGTGATGGCGACTTCAGTTCTGTGGTCAGTGAAATTGTTAACAATAATCAAAAGTACATATTCGATATCTACTTTTCGGATAAGTGTTAATTTTACTTAAACGGCATTGCAAATAGATATAACTGTCGGTATTGGACAGATGAAAATCCGAGAGTATTTCGTGAAGTGAATACTCAGCATTCAAAAAATTAAATATTTGGACGGGTATTTATGAAAATCACATAATCGGCCCCTTTTGGTAATCTCAATGGAGAAATTTATCTGGAATTATCAGAGAATGCTATTTATCCAGCTCTCGAGGAGGATGAAGAAGACCATCTTACGAACATTTTTCAACAAGATGGCGTACCACCTTATTTCGTATAACCTGTGAGATAATTTTTAGATGAATATTTTCCTTAAAGTTGGATTGGAAGAAGGGGAGATATTGACCCATGTCACCTGATTTGAATTCACTCGCCTTATTTTTTCTATTGGATCATCTGAAATCTAAGATTTATGCTACCCAGTCCGAATCACTGATTTGCAATAATTAATGAATGGCGTCAAATTGCATCCGAAATGTTGCCTAATGTACGGTAACGTTTCTATCAAAACTTTACTGCATGGAAGTGAATGGTGGTCATTTCCAGCATTTTATAAACTAATCACAAAAGTAAATAGTCTCTTTCATTATTTTAGCTGTTATTTCGTTATCAATGCAACATTTTACGTGAAATTATAGAGTCAAATAGTACTTGATGATATCTTCAAAATGATGTATCACAACACCCCGAAAAATCGAGGTGTAAAGTTTTTGTTGGCCCACCCTGTATTACGTATAAATATATGCTTATTTATAGCAGACATAAAACTTAGCTAAATGGAAGCTATAATTTATAGCACGTTACTGCTAACGAGTTTTGTAGGTTATTTTATTTTAGCTCATAAATATATCTCGGTAGATACAATTTTAGTAATAACACATCAAAATGCATTGAAGATACTTCAAGTACTTTGTTAATGTACATTCATCTAGCAGTAATTATTTACCAGTTTATTAATGATGGTCTAAACTAACTTCTTTTTATTAACTTTTCTATTTTATCAAACATATCGGTACTTGATTGTGATCAATGAACTTATATTATGCATAAGTTTAAAGTCGACTAATGCACAATATTTTTTAATCTACTACAGATTTTTTGGTTGTTCTTGAACTAGGCTTTGTCCAGCATCCGCGCAACCACTGTATGCACTCCTGGGTATTAATTAAATCTTTTCATATTATCAATATTGTTACGGAAGCTCACCTATCTTTTTTTGTTTGTTAATTATTGTTTGCGTCAAGATTTATAATTTTTGTAATACCTTTATTTTGACGTTTTCCAGAATATTCAAGGTTATATTCTATTTCTCGACATGTTCTCGAGATTGTAGAAACTTTGGAAACCTATATAAGCGGATGGGTTCAATTTATATTGAGCAGCCAAATACGAGTCATACGGGAGGATATTTCTTGTATAGGTAATCAAGAGTGACAATAAAGTTTGTTTGTCTACGTGACGTATTTCCACGCTAACCCAACATAGAGGTTATAATATTTATGGTCAACTAATACATGTTTCTTTACTATGCTAAGTAAAATGGTAATAGTAAATTTAATAAACACATTTTTTGTCTAACTGTACACTATTCTTCTTTTACGTGATATGGTAAAATAATAAAGTCAACAATTCTTCAGTAAATGAGACTTAGGTACAATTTTTTTCCAAAATAATAGAAATTGTTCATTTGACGACACACGAAATTATAATTAAATTATATATGAGACACCTTCAGATATTCATTCATTAGAACCAGTTAATACAATAACTATTGATAATATTTCTGTTGAGGATGTTGTTAAGGAAATTAATAAAATATATATAAGGAAAGGAGCAGGTCCCGATGGTTTACCTACCATTTTTATAAAATCTTGCATACATACTATTTCTGAGCCATCGAGTATTATTTACAATAAATCTCTATCTGAAGCGGTTTTTCCTTCTGTCTGGAAACAGGCACAAATTGTTCCTGTATTCAAAGGAGGTAATAAAAATTTAGTTTCTAATTATCGTCCGATTTCAATCTTGTCAATCCCAGGTAAAATATTTGAAGCTATAATATCATGTCAATTATTTTTTAATACAAAACTGTTCATTAGCGAACATCAGCACGGCTTCTTCCAGGGTCGTTCCATTGTAACAAATTTGATTCCTTTCGTGCAGACAACTCTGGAAGGCATGTGCGATAGGAAGCAGATTGATGCTGTGTACACCGATTTCTCGAAAGCATTTAATAAGGTTCATCATAAAACTCTTTTGGTGAAATTGGGGAATGTTGGTGTACATGGCAATCTGCTTCGGTGGGTTACGTCTTATTTGCATAATAGGTCGCAATGTGTTAAAATAAATAACTGTACATCTTCCTATATTAAAGTAACATCGGGTGTACCACAGGGGTCTCATTTGGGGCCACTGCTCTTTTCTTTGTTCATTCATGACATTGATATATGTTTCGTACATTCTCGTTATTGCTTATACGCTGATGATTTAAAAATGTACAAAGGTATCACTAATATTAATGATTGTATACATTTTCAAAAGGATCTGAGTCGATTGTACAAGTATTGCAAACAGAATAAATTGTTTCTTAATGTTGAGAAATGTCACTATATTACTTTTTCTAGAATAGACGTAAACATTTTATTTCCTTACCATTTTAATAACGTACCACTCAACAGGATAAATTCCGTCAAAGACTCGGGAGTTATATTGGATTCTAAGTTAACTTTTGACTGTCATGTTGAAGCAATTGTTAGAAAAGCATATAGGAATCTTGGCTTTATAATGCGGAACACTAAATCGTTTACAAAACCTAAATCACTTATTTTCTTATATAACTCCCTTGTATGAAGTCATCTTGAGTTTGCCTGTATAATTTGGGATCCGCTTTATGTTAAGTACATTGATAGACTTGAGAAAGTAAAGATTGAATTTATTAATATGTTAAATTTTAGATTTAATAGAAATCTCCATTTTGGTTCATATGACCTCAGTTTAAATCATAAGTTATTGAAACTAAAATCTCGGCGTTTAATATCTTACGTGTTATTTTTATAAAAAGTTGTTAATAATAGTATTGATAGTAATTATATAGTAAGTAGACTTAAGTTCAATGTAAAACAACAGATAACTCGCTCAACAAATTTATTTTACGTAAATAATGGCAATAACTCTCCGATTAATTCAATGCTTAGTTCTTATAATAAATATTTCAATTATATTGATTTGTTTTCTGATTCGCTTCCCGTTGTGAGGCGCAACGCTGTGTTTGTATTTAGTTAGTTTAGTAGTTTTTTTTTGTATTTTTTTGTTCCCTGCTGTTTTTTTTCTCTATATTTTTTTTGTACCTATTTTTTTAAATTATTAAAAAGTATTTGTGCACAGAATGTTATCCAAGGTGTAATCCTGTAATTGGAATTTGTTCGAAATTCTGTTGGATTACTTCTACTAATAATAAATATATAAAAATAATCAGTACAACGGCGGATAAAAAAACATAAAAGACATCATCGTGTATGTGATCACCAAAATCACAAAACAGCTTTGAAAAATATTCGAAAACCCTACATCCACCCGAACTGCACATTTTTATCGACATATAAGGACAGGGCGTCCAGAAACTACTGATTAAAAATGATATGGCATACAGGAGAAGTCTAAATAATTTCAATACTTTTTCTTATCTGACTGTAAGATGTTAAAATATTGAATTTCATAAACCATTATCTTTTCTTACAAAAAGACTGTATCAAAAATTATTACCTTCTTTTAGTCCTGAAGATGTTTTTAAATAAAAAACCAAACGTTGACTAAATTTCAAAACTCCATTTTTAATTCCTATTATTCTATACCGACTAATTGAAGATAAATACAAACCAAAAAGTTTTGCCAAATTTGACATTTGGCATTAGTAGTTGGATTTATCTATCAATTTGCTACAAAATAGTTATACTTTGTTTTATTCGATATATTTCACCATTTTCGAACGCATGTTTAATGATGTATGTAATAATTATTAAGAATGAAGTTCTCATTTCCAAGTGAAAAAAATAAAATAATTAATAATATTGAGATAATTTCAATATGAGCAGCACGAGTCTCTATACATTGTCTAAAATTATTTAAACATCTTTTTAAACAGATTAAAACGAGTTACAATTCGTTCTTCTCGAGTGTTAGCAGGTATGCAACAGGCCAATCCGTTTAGTTGTTTCCAAAGGAAGAAATCTAAAGAGTTAATTTCAAGTCGAAGTGGCTATGGAATAGGACCACATCAGCTCATCCATTGATCTGGAAATACTTTACTTTGGTAATCCCTGACTGCTCTGCTAAAGTATGGAGCAGCACCATCGTGCGTTGCCCACATACCATTTCTAATATTTAAATGTACGTTTTTCGAAGAAAATATTTAGATTTCTTTGTGTTCAAAATTAAGTATTTTTCTCCCGTTAATTTTGAACGATCCATGAATCATTCCCAATTTTAGTGATGGATTGTGGATTTTCATCACTTCGGACTTCATCGGAAATTGTGTACTTAATTCAATTACTCCATGGAATAAATCCAGCCAGAAACATTTGGCACCAATGACAATTTTCTAGTACTTAGAATCCTCATACGCCAATTCCAAAACTCGTTCTTCAGCGTCAACAGCTCAACCATATCGCGATCTTCCACCACCGTGTTGGTATTCAAAAATACAGAAATTCGCTTTCCTCGATGCTTGTGTACACTATAACAACTAATTGTTTATTAATTTAATTCAAGTGTGATTTATATCAACATTCAATATTTTTCTCTTGAGTTGTTTTAAAGTAAAAATGTCTGGGAGCAATTGAACAAGATTCAGTATTATCAGATTGTGTACCAGACGATGTATTATTAGAAGCACAAGCATTAATTTAGGAGAAAAAGAGTACATTAGTTTCTGTAAACAGCAGAGCAAAAAGCAAGCAAGGAGTATAAATAACAATAAACACAAAGAACATAATTTCGTCGCTTCGGTACTTATCCAATTTTACTTTTTGTAGATTTCACCAGGTGAAGGCCGTTTTAAAACATAAATCAATGGGTTATAAATCAAAAAAGTCACGCGCCTTTACCAAAGAAGCCCTCGAAATATTCTTAGGTACAGTCTCTGATCATTATGTTTATAAAACCAATACCCTGATATCAATTATTTATTGCTAATGGTAATCCTAATTATGAGAGTTTCTGTAGGTTGTAGAATTGGGGAACTTGTAGCTATGTTATATTGAAAAGTAAGTGTATTGGTTGTCATAACTGTAGATACTAAGACATATAAACAAAGATTATTCATTGCTATCAATAGAAGTAATGTTATCCATGCAATTGATATCGAAAATATATGGAACTGATGCCGAGAAATGTACCTCATGGACAATCCTTTTTAACCTATAAAAATCAAAAATGTACAGTGCAGCCTGTAGGTTTGAATACATTTTCTAAAATACCACAAAATATAACAGAGTTTCTTAGTGTTCAAGATGCACATGAGTATACTGGGCACAGTTTTTAAAGATCTTCGGCGACTTTACTTGCTGAAGCAGGTGCTGATTTTTCAGTATTAAAAATACATGGTGGATGGCGCTCTGATTCTGTTGTAAAGGACTATATAGAACAGTTCATTAAAACTAAAATTTAAAAAATATATTAGGCGGGGAGATTGCATTTGATACATTTGAAAGTCCTAATAGGTTACAAGTTTCTTCTACTGAAAATGGAATAGAAACATTGTCTAACATTTCGGAGTATTGCAATATTAATAATAATTATAAAGATTAAATATGTATTTCGATAATATTTAACCAAATTGAAGTGATGTAATAATAGTAGAGTGAAATATTATTTGTTTCAGTTGTTATGAAGTTGATAAAGTGGTTTTAAATCTGTTATAATTGGGCAAAAACATTTAATTTTTTAAAATAATTTGATATAATTCTTAATTCTTAATTATTGTGACTTCAATTCTGATAGCTAGTCTTCTTTTCCGCAAAAAGTTATAACGTTATAAAAATAATGTTATGAGCAACAATAACTACCTGTAAGACATAACTAACTGTAGTATTCTTTGCAGCACAAGCTTCATGAAGTTGGTGGATCAGCCTGGTGTGCTTCTCATACTCCCAGGGATTGTGGGTTCGGGGAAACTTGAAAGCACAGCAATGGTAGGGATAGGTTAACCACGCTTCTTTAATAAACTGCAAAGGGAAAGAAAATTAATTTCATTAAAATTCCACTTCCTCTGGGTTATTTAAAGCAAACAGCAAGCTGGACTGGAAAAGTTCTGAAAACTTAAAACATTTTTTTTATGTAATATAGCTTATCCGCAAAATTTATATAGGTATTTTCTGGGGATATGCAAACATATTTCAAAACTTCTATATTTACTAACGGGGGGCAGAACTCAACATTTGGGAAGTCCTGCTAATAATAATTTTTTAGTACCTATACAGGGTGTCTGGAATATGAGTGCCTTAATTTTGCCGTCAAATATGTTGTACTAAATAAAACATATTTGACTTAACAATTTCTTTTCTCTGATCAGATAACACCGGTAACACGAGTATATATTGTTCCATTTTTGTTTATGTACACTTACAAACATTAAAGAAAAACTAGAAAAAAATGAATCACACTAGCTGTACCCACTATTATGACTAATATTACTTTACGTGATACGAACAAATGATAATTCATAATATTTTCATCATTCATATTTAAGAAACTGCAACTGAGAGTAATAAAACTATATACTGCACTAAAACTTTGCATTATATATTGTAGAAAGTTGCAAAAAATGATTGTTTTTTACGTATCGTAACGGAAATATCGAAAATTACGGTGACAATAAAAACAATTGCGTAACGTCAGCCATGACGTAAAGCGTCTGAATTCTTGCCGCGAGTATAGTAGTTCAGTTTGCCCCGCTTAACAAAGCCGGTTTCAGATACGGGCGGTGCAACATGTGAAGAATAAAGCCATACTTAAATATTTAAACGAGTTTAACAAAGCCAGCCTTACATATTTTTCGGTGAAAACGGCCCCAAATGTTCCATTCACCAGTAAAGACCTAACGAAAAGTTCATCAAAAGTTGTTTCGCGGGAGCGCCATTATTATAGCAATAACTTGTACGTCTGTATCTCGATAAAATCAAGGGAAGAATTTAAATTCGGATCTGCGTCTACGAGGGGTCACGAGTTTAAATTATCCAAAGAAAATTTCAAAACTTCTGTACGACAATATTTCTTTCCAAATAGATTGTTTACTCGCTGGAACAACTTACCTTCATTAGTTGTGTCAGCATCTTCCATAAATGTGTTTAAAAATCGACTGGATGAGTGGATGTCACGGGAGTTAGTGTAAGTGCGCGATATATATTTCTTTACCGAGTGCGGGTAATGGCCTGTTTCGTTGATTTTGTGAAACAAATGTTTATTGTAAGGACATTTTTGTCTCTTGTTATTTTATTTTTTGTATATTTGTTTAATTTGCTGTCTACTATGTTTTTCATGTATTTTTAAAATATTGTTGCAAAAGTATATCATATTAATTTTCAATTTACGTGTATTGAAATTATCAAATCCCTTTCCACAAATATTACATGTTTTGTTTCTTCATTTCTTGGCGCTGGACCATACCTCAACATCAACATAACCTCTTTGTCGACCTCGACTATCAATCCTAGAGAGTGGGCCTGGTACGGGACATTTCACCTACTGCTCGTGACATCTACCTGTTACCTGTGCCTACGGCACTAATTACTTTTTTGCATGCCATTGATACTATATTTTACTTTGCCTTGTCTTGATATTGAACATATATCAAGCTAGTTATTTTGTTATTCCATGTTTTGTGTTTATTTTTAAAATATGTTTCATCCACTACGAAGTACGAAATAGTTAACACTGACACATTGCTTGAGGTTATGTGACGAAAATTAACTCTAAGGTGTTATATGAAGATCATAGTTTGTTTTTGTTTTTCTTCATAAAATAATTTAAGGGTATAATTTGTGATAATCTTTCTAACAGTGTACAATGGTATTAACTTCTGAAATGTGGATAACCGTTTAAATAGTTAGTTTTTCAGTAAGTAGGTGAGCGTTTATGAGTAAATTTTGGAATCATTGAACAAAGTAACTTCCTAAACAATTCATATTTTAATCGTTTATGATAATTTTACTTTACTTATTATTAAAAACAAGTGTTTTTAACTTAGAAACAACCGCATAAATTGAGTTTACGTTAAACAATTATCTATCTTACAGACGATATAGCAACCTCGCCTTCAGTAAATCATATGGTTTATTTTATTAGGTTATGTCAGTGGTTTATCTAGTCAGCGGTTCTCAAAATGTGGGTATTTTTTTAAAATTAATATCTCCGTAAATATTTGAAATTTTTAAAAATGACTTTCACTAGACTATAGCATTGTGTTCTGCTTGTTTTATTGGAGTAACAGAAGCGTGTATAATTGTGTTATTGTAAATTATATTAAGTAAAAAATAAGAAATCTTCGGTGTTATTTATTCGCCTAAATTGGATGCGTCACTCGGCCTTTGGCTAGTCAAAAGTCAAAGTCAAAAGTCAAAAGTCAAAATATTTTATTCTTTAAGACATAAAAAATGTATAAGAAACGTCATACTCATAACTGTTACAAACTAACAAATATTCAAACATACACAATGTACATATAAAACATATAATACCTATATAAAACATAATATAAAAAGAACACATAAGCAATATAGTTAATGTCCGACTAAGTATAAAAGTCTGCGGTACTATATAAGCACTTTTCAACAAGATATAATTTTAGATTGAGTTTAAAGGCATTTACATTTTTAATAATTTTTATATTTTCGGGAAGCTTGTTGAAAACTTTAACACCAATCCGGCTTGGAGCTTTAAAAGAAATATTTACTCTAGAAAAAGGAACATGCAGATCATTCCTTGCTCTAGTATTATTATTATGGACATCACAATTAGCTAAAAACTTAGATTTATTGTTAAACACAAACAAACATATTGTCGCGGATTTCCCAATCCGTCTTTTTCTTACTTCCAGAAAAACAATCCGTTAATAAATTACTTCTTTATTAACTACTGAACACTACTAATTACAGGTCAACTAAACACTTATTTAATTAATCGCTATCTAAATCACTTTGATATCTCCAACTAAACACTTTAATTCAGACTGTAATACAAGACTTATACAAGACTAACTAACTCGGCCGTTTATTCTTCTTTATAGACCCAACGAATATTCCAGATATATTCCAGTATCTCTAGATCCCTTTTCTCGTACGACTGGAACGCTTCTCGTCGATTCCCGATTATTCCAGGCCGATCTCGATCACGGCATGTTGTTTGTTTACCAGAATGGCGTAGGGGCGATCGGGGCAATTTTAGGCAATTCGCGGTGCCACAGTCGTCGGTTTGGGAGTGAGTGGGGCAAATTCCGTGACACTGCCCCCTCCTTAGGACCGATCGTCCCGATCGGCTACACCTCTATACGGGGACAGACGCTCCAGATGGACGACCTTCATCTTACTCCTGGGAGTCCTCTGTATCCGGTAGACGACATCATTGATTCTTTTAATGACGGTGTAGGGGCCCTCCCAACGGTTCTGTAGTTTAGGCGATCTTCCTTTCTTCCGCGTGGGGTTGTATAGCCACACCAGGTCACCTTGTTGGAATCCGACTGTATTGGCCCGGACGTCGTATCGAGTCTTCATGCGATCGCTCTCTAGTCGCATTCGAGATCTGACTTGATCGTGTACGGCTGCTAGTCTTCGTTCTAGCTCATGGGTATAAGTGTCCGGCTCTGTGGGCTGTTCCGCAGGACGACCAAATACCAAATCTGCGGGAAGGCGAAGCTCTCTTCCAAAGATGATCCTTGCGGGAGTCTTCCCAGTAGTTTCATGGACAGCTGAGCGGTAAGCTAACAGGAAGAGTGGAATGAGCTTGTCCCAGTCTGTTTGGTTCTCGTTCACAAACATCCTCAGATTGGTTTCTAGTGTGGCGTTGAAGCGTTCCACCATACCATCTGACTGGGGATGCAGTGGGGTGGTCCTGGTTTTCCGGATTCCCATAAGCTCGCAGACCTTTCGGAACACACCTGATTCGAAATTTCTGCCCTGATCTGAATGTAGTTCCATGGGCACACCAAATCTGCAGAACAGGTTGTTGACTAGGGCTTCTGCTACGGTCGTGGTCTCTTGATTGGGAAGAGGGTATACTTCCGGCCATTTACTAAAGTAGTCCATGGCGACTAACAGATATCGGTTTCCACTTTGGGTTTTCGGAAAGGGGCCAGCGATATCAATCGCAATCCTCTCAAACGGTGCTCCTACGATGTACTGGCGCATTTTGCCTCTGGAACGGGTCTTCGGTCCCTTGCTGGCTGCACATACGTCACATTTTCGGCACCAATCTTCTACATCCGTCCTACAGCTCAACCAGTAGAAACGCTCCCTAATCTTCTGTAGAGTCCTATTGATACCGAAATGTCCACCCCCAGTACCTCCATGTACTTCCTGCAGCACTTCCTTGACCCGTGTCCTCGGGAGTAGTACTTGTTTCTTGACCTCCGTTCCGTCATTGTTCTCCCATGCTCTTTTTAGGACACCGTCTTCCAACACCAAGGAATTCCATTGAGCCCAATAGCTCTTTAATGTTGGGCTTTTACTGCTGACTTCAGCCCATGAGGGTCGGTTGTTGGCTTCTTTCCAGTCTAGTAAGGGCTTGATGTCACAGTCAGCTTGCTGGTCTTCCCGAATCGCCGCTGAACTCCATCTGTCTTCAGGTTGGGCTGCTACCACCTTACAAGGAACTGATGAGGTGTCCTCTTTCTTTTCAAGACTACTACAGTGTTTGCAGTTGACAGGACAGGGTCTCCTAGAAAGGGCATCTGCATTTCCATGTTTCCTGCCGGCTCGATGTTCAACAACAAAGTGATATTCTTGCAGCCGTTCCAGCCACCTGGCCATCTGTCCTTCCGGGTTCTTAAACTGCAACAGCCATTTAAGGGAAGCGTGATCCGTTCTTAGAAGGAATTCTTGGCCATACAGGTATTTATGAAAGTGTTCTAGGCTCTTGACGATGGCAAGTAATTCTTTCCGAGTCACACAATAGTTCTTTCGGCTTTTGACAGGACTTTACTGAAGTAGCCCACTACTCGCTCTTGGCCATCTTGTATTTGGGAAAGAACTCCGCCAATTCCAATGTTGCTTGCGTCCGTGTCCACTATAAATGGTTGTCCAGGTATTGGGTATGTCAAAATCGGGGTAGTGCAGAGGGCCTCTTTCAGCGTCTCAAAGGCTTGCTGGCATTTCGTCGTCCATTCGAACGGGATGTTGTCTTCTGTGAGTTTATGAAGAGGCTTGGCAATGTCCGAGAATCCTTGGACGAATCGTCGATAGTATGTGCATAGGCCAAGAAAACTTCGAACTTGATGTTTGTCTTTAGGAACCGGCCAGTTCTTTATGCACTCTGTCTTCTCAGGTCTGTTTTCACACCGTGTGGAGTAATAATGTGGCCTAAGTATCTGACCTCCTTTTGGAACAGACTGCACTTCTTCGGGTTCAACTTCAGGTTTGCTGCTTTCAACTTCTTGAACACTTCGGACACGTTCTTCAGGTGCTCCTGGAAAGAGCGTCCCAGCACCACCACGTCGTCCAAGTAAATCAAGCAGGTCTCCCAATGCAGGCCATGAAGTACAGTTTCCATCAGTCGTTCAAAAGTGGCAGGGGCATTACATAGACCAAATGGCATTACATTGAACTGCCACAATCCATTTCCGGTAGTGAATGCTGTCTTTTCCTTGTCTTCTGGGCTGACCTCGACTTGCCAATATCCACTCTTTAAATCCAAAGTGGAAAACCATTGCGCACCAGCCAAGGTGTCCAGAGTATCGTCAATCCTCGGTAATGGGTAACTGTCTTTCTTGGTGACGTCATTTAATTTTCTGTAGTCCACACAAAATCGGGTGGAGCCGTCTTTCTTCTTGACCAGAACTACAGGAGAAGCCCAAGGACTCTGAGATGGCTCTATGGTGCCTTGATTTTGCATCTCGATTAACATCTTGTTAACTTCTTCTCGCTTGGCTAGTGGAAGTCCTCGTGGTGGCTGCTTTATAGGAGATGATGAACCAGTATCGATTCGATGCTTCACAACATTGGTTCTCCCAAAGTCGCCTGGTTTAAGTGCAAACACATCTTCATTTTCACGTAGCAGCTCTTCCAGTTGTTCCACCTCCGACTCTTTTAATCTCTGCTTGGCCCTATCCACGATGTCCCTTAGACATTCCGGTAGGCTGGTCTTATTCGGTTTCTTCTCCATTTCGTTGTTTTCTTTGAGTGTTCTGACCATGGTAACAGGTTCACAGACTCCTACTTCAGTTCCCTTTGTAATTTTCTGTGGAAAGGTTTTCAGGTTAACTACCCGTACTATTGTCGTTTTCTCTGGTTTAATCAGTGTGCGGCCGGTGACTATAGATTTATTGAACAAATCCGGATTACTGGGTTCCACCACTCCTACACTGCAAGACATTTCCCCATCCATTACAGTGGCCACCAATGTTTCGGTCTGACCAGGTAGTACCACATCTTCTTTAACAACGAGTCTCCTTACAGCGTTATTCTCAGTGATGGTCGTTAGCACTACTTCCTCACCCATTATCCGTAGCGTACCAGCATTCAAATCTAAGTTCACCCCCTTTGCTCGTAGTAAGTCTAGTCCGAGTATGACATTGTCCGATATATCTGCTACCAGGGCTCTGTGTTTGAACTTGACGTCTCCTAATTCTACTTCAAGCTCGCATTCCCCTTGACTGGCAGTTGTTGTCCATTGGCTGTTGTAAGGACATAACGTTTGGCAGGGTTCTTAATACGCCAATCACCAATAATATCCGGCCGTACAATAGTTCTTGTCGCTCCAGTGTCGATTACCATAGGGAACATACGACCAAAAATAATGCCTTCTACTAGCAAGGAGTCAGAGTCCTGGAGACGTGATAACGTAACTTCTTCTCGTGGGGCATGGTACGAGGACGCAGCCGGCTTTTGCCCCGTCAAGCCGGCTGACCCTAGTTTTCCTGTGCAGGTGCCGCTTGGGAGTCGCGCTGTTGCTGATCTGCGACTGGGGCCCTACACTGTCTCTTTAGATGTCCTGTCTGTCCACAGTTCCAGCATTTAAGAAGGCGATCTCTTCGACTATCAGATTGTTCTTTCTTTGGCCCAGTAGATGAACTGAATTTATCAATAATCTCCTTTAATGTCTTTATTAGGTCTCCATTCGCCATACTATCGCTGTTATCACTGATGGCCCGAACTTTAACATGTCTACCGGATGCCATCTTTGCTGCCTCGAATTCCAGTGCATGCGAAAGAGCGTCGTTCAATGTTCTGGGTCTGGCGAGTCGTAGTGCCTGCTGGGTTTCACAATCTCTTAGGCCGTCGATAAACACTTGGATGGAGAGCTGGTCTACAAATTCGGACGGGGCTGTTGGATATGCCAATCGAACCAGTCGAGCAACGTCTGTCTCAAAATGTTGTAAATTCTCTCCACTCTGCTGGTGACGATTTTTCAATTGTGCCTGGTACACTTGCTGCAGGTGCTTATCCCCATATCTCATTTCCATATGTTGTTTTAGAATGTCGTAGTTATTCTGTTGCCCAGCAGGAACTCCTTGTAAGACGTCAAGAGCTTCCCTCGTAGAGCAACTATCAGAGCAGTAGCTTTCTCATAATCCGACCATTCATTTGCTGATGCTGCTGCTTCAAACTGACGCAGATATACATTCCAGGAAACCTTGCCGTCGAATTCAGGGGGTCTCGTCTTCTGAGTTCGGATAACAGGTCCTTCTGATTTGATTACACCCTCTTTTGTTACCTTGTCTAATTTATGTCGAAGCTCTTCGCAGGTTTCTCTAACCAAGTTTATTTCTTCGTCTATTTCCTTTTTTTGTGCTAACAGTTCTTCGTTCATTTCTTTTCTTTGTTCTAACAGTTTTTCCTCTACTTGTTTTTCCACTTTATATGACTGCTCCTCTAGTTTTTCTTCTAGTGTATTCTCTAATTTTTCTAATTTTGTCTGCATTTCTTTCGTCTGATCTCTCATTTCCTGTTGTATTGTCTGTATCTGATCTTTCATTTTACACCCTTGCTCTTCTAATTTCATTTGCATCGTCTCTCTCTGTTCTTCTAATTTATTTTCTAATTTTTCCTGCATCGTTTGGGACTGATCTTCGATTTTATGCCCTTGTTCTTCAAATTTCTCTTGCATCGTCTTCGTCTGGTCTTTCATTTCCTGTTGCATTGTCTGCATCATTTCTAACAGTTTCGCCAGTTGTGCATCCATATTGACTTGGCTTCTAGTTACAGGCATTCACTCTATTTGGAAAGTTCTAGAATGTCCAGGAATGTGTTTGTAAATGTCACAGTTGACTTCCTTACAATGCAACGACTGCAGTGATATGCCACACTTGGGTCTTTGTCTCACTTCGGTATAAAGTTCTAGAATGTTCGAGAATGTCCTTCGCAAATAGCACCGTTCACTTCCTTAAGTCACGACGAGTGCGGCGATATGTCACACTTGGGTCTTTGTCTCACTTCGGTAGAAAGTTCTAGAATGTTCGAGAATGTCTTTCGCAAATACCACCGTTCACTTCCTTGAGTCACGACGAGTGCAGTGATATGTCACACTTGGGTCTTTGTCTCACTCCCGTACAAAGTTCTAGAATGTTCGAGATTGTCCTTCGCGAATAACACCGTTCACTTCCTTAAGTCACGACGAGTGCGGTGATATATCACACTTGGGTATTTGTCTCACTCCCGTACAAAGTTCTAGAATGTTCGAGATTGTCCTTCGAGAATACCACCGTTCACTTCCTTGAGTCACGACGAGTGCGGTGATATATCACACTTGGGTATTTGTCTCACTCCTGTACAAAGTTCTAGAATGTTCGAGAATGTCCTGCACAAATACCACCGTTCACTTCCTTGAGTCACGACGAGTGCAGTGATATGTCACACTTGGGTCTTTGTCGCACTCCCGTACAAAGTTCTAGAAAGTTCTTCAAACTTCCACTCAAATCCCACTTTGTGGACAGGGTTCCAGAAAGCTCTTTAAAACTTCCAGTTAAATCCACTTCCGACACCAAATTGTCGCGGATTTCCCAATCCGTCTTTTTCTTACTTCCAGAAAAACAATCCGTTAATAAATTACTTCTTTATTAACTACTGAACACTACTAATTACAGGTCAACTAAACACTTATTTAATTAATCGCTATCTAAATCACTTTGATATCTCCAACTAAACACTTTAATTCAGACTGTAATACAAGACTTATACAAGACTAACTAACTCGGCCGTTTATTCTTCTTTATAGACCCAACGAATATTCCAGATATATTCCAGTATCTCTAGATCCCTTTTCTCGTACGACTGGAACGCTTCTCGTCGATTCCCGATTATTCCAGGCCGATCTCGATCACGGCATGTTGTTTGTTTACCAGAATGGCGTAGGGGCGATCGGGGCAATTTTAGGCAATTCGCGGTGCCACAGTCGTCGGTTTGGGAGTGAGTGGGGCAAATTCCGTGACAATATTTCAAACACATAAAGGCTATAAAGGGTTAAAAGTTTATATTTTCTGAATAGTCCCCGACATGAATGTGTACTAGGGACATCAGCAATGCATCGCAAAATTCTCTTTTGCGCCACAAAACATCACGTGAGAGAGTGGAGTCGCCCCAAAAAGCAATTCCATACCTTAGTCGGCTATCCACTTGTGCATAATACAGTTTTAGTAAATGGTCAGTGCCAAGCACACTTCTAATGTTATAAAAGGTAATAAAGAGATGACAATTTAGAAGCTAAAAATTCACAATGTCTTTTCCAGTTTAAATGCGAGTCAAGATATAGACCCAAAAACTTACAGCAATCATCATGAATAAGAACCTTCGTATCACCATTAACAGAAAGCTCCAAATCAACAAGTGGTTTCCGCGGGGTATGAAACCTAACAAACTGAGTTTTATCCGCATTAAAATACAAATATATATTGTTAAACCAATCAACCAAATCCGAGACAACGGCCTCACATTTGCGCTTAAGGTTATTTTCACATCTATCAGAAATTATTAGAGATGTATCATCCGCATAAAGAGTAAAAAATGCTTTACCGGACAATTCAGTAATGTTGTTAATATAAAGCAGAAAGAGGGCAGGGCCTAAAACTGAGCCTTGTGGTACGCCAATGCTTATTTCAGCTAAGTCAGAGCTATATGTTTGCATAACATTATTGCTCAAATGGTTTAAACTAACGTATTGAGTACGCTTCCTCAGGAAAGTTGACACCCAGTCCAGAGACCTTCCTCTGATACCGTACTTATATAATATGCGGATCAAAATGTCATGATCAACACAGTCGAATGCCCTGCTGAGATCACAAAAGATCCCAACAGGGCACTCACCATTATCTATGAACCCGATCAGCCGATCTATGAAGCTATGAATAGCAGTAGAGGTAGATTTCTCAGCGCGGAAACCATGTTGATGATCTATAAGGATATTAAATTTATTGGTGAAATTCAATAATCTGTCCAAGAAAGCATACTCAAACACTTTAGAAAACCCACTAGAAATAGTAATAGGCCTATAGTTGGCTAGATAACGAGAATCATTTTTTTTTAAAATTGGGATGACTTTTCCTGTTTTAAGACATGATGGAAATTTTCCTCTCGAAAATGAAAGATTAACCAAATATGTTATGGGTTCTAAAATCAGCTGTAAGTGGTTTTTAATTATGGACAGAGGGACATTGTCGGGACCTGCGCACATTTTATTTTTTAGTTTGGAATTTAATAATTTAAACATCTCATTAGGCACAAAAGGATTTAGATATATCGTATTACAATTATATTTGATATTATTTTCTATGGCAGTTTTGTTAGATGGAGAAACTTGTTCCCTAACCCCTAAGGGCGCATCAATAAAATAACTATTAAATTGAGAAGCCACCATGTTAGGATTTTCAATCCTCTCATTATTATGCAAAATACTAAAATTATTAAATGCTTTACGCCGATTTGTTAATGTATTTAATATATTCCATGATGTTTTGGTAGGGTTATCTGATCTATCAATTTTATTTTGAAAGTGCTCTTTCTTTTCTTATTTATTAAAATAAAATGTGCTTTTTTGCTAACCTATATGCTGGAGAAAGATGTGGATAAGTATTCTTCAATATGTACAAATCTTTCAGATTTCTTCTGGATAATACTACATCATTGTCGACCCAATCTTTTTTTTTAAAATTTGTTTTAAATCGCTTTAACGGAAAACAGTCATCAAAATGTTTCAAAAATTTTGAGAGAAAAAACTGAAAAGCCTCATCAACGTCGACTATCGAGTATAGGTTATTCCAATTCGTAGAACCCAATGCCGCTGCAAAATTAGACATATTAAATTCACCAAAATTATGCTTAAGTACAGTAGAGCTACCCTGCACTGAATTATTTTGGCAACGTAACTCGAAATAAATGGATCTATGATCGGAAATAACATTGTCAAAAACACACGTCAAACCATCATTTGTAAAATTGACAAAAATATTATCTATTGTCGAAATGGCTTTCCCTTGAACTCGGGTGGGCCACTCAACCACCTGATGCATACTGAAGCCTGAGAACAATTTAGCGAGAGTTCTAAAATCATTGCTACAGTTATACGCATCGCAATTAAAATCGCCACATACCATTAGTTTTACATTATTACTATAAACATGACCTAAAACATCATTTAATCTATCACAAAGTATTAAGATCTCCCGAAGGTGATCTATAACAGGTTATGATAATGTAATTGGTATTATTATTATTCCATGTAATACCGCAGACCTCTATATGTTTTTCAATACAAAAATGTTCAAGATTTAAACATTTAACAAATAAGCCTTCCCTAGCCCAGATACCCACCCCACCTTTTTTTAGTAAGGGCCTACAATAATGGCTACAGAGATTAAAGTTATCAATATGTATATCATAAACAACATTAGATCTCTTATTAATTTCTGTCAAACATAAAAATTGTATATTAATGAAATCCTGGAAACCAATATGCATTTCATTAATCTTGTCAGGATTAATACTGTCAATGTTAAGTAGAAAGATATTAGGATCTATTATAATAGGGCCGGGTCCCTCTTGCTCCTCTCGAAAAACCGCTGGATACAGGCACCGTATGGCCAAAGCTTAGGATCCATGGCTCTTCTAAAATTGCTCTCAAAAATTTTTACCTTGAAAGAAGAATATAATGTGGGGTGTTTCGAGGTGATAGCTTCACAAGAAACCTCAGGAAAGTTACTTTGCAGGTGTTCCTCCAGATCCTTCACCGTAGTACTTGGACTCACCCTGTACACATGCAGTATCATTATTCTAGGTACGCCTACCACTTTATTTGAGGACTCAGTATTGTTGCCAGTGACGAAAGGCCGCCCACGTTTTCTTCTAGGGGCATCACGCCAGTCGTTACCAGCATGATCATCTGCAGGAGCAAGCCCTGCAGGTGTTTCAGCTTTAGGAAGCTTATCATTTTTAGTTAAATTAATATATTTATTTAGAGCCAATTGACACTCAACATTCATCAGGTCACACGACAATTGTTTTTTGGTAACAGCATTTGAAGACTCGCCTCTCTCTTCTTTTGAAACATCATGATCAGTAGATTTATGTGACAATATATTTGTATTATTGTGTTTATTTATATTAGAGATAGACACATCAGCTGTTTTACATACAGACGACTTTTTGTAAGTCGACTTGTCTGAATTGGTTTTTGTTCCTTCATTCAATTTTAAGGCAGTTTTTTGTCCGCATTCTTTAAAACTCTCTTTACGTGTACTATTACTATTCAGGAGATTTATATGTTCATTCAATAACTTAATTTTATCTCGTAATTCTTCAATAAGGTCATCCTTTTGTTTAACAAAGTATTTAAAGATACTCAAGTCTACCTTGTTGTCCTCAGATATCTTCTCCATGGCACTAAAGAAAGCGTCATTCACAACAATATCATTCGCACAGCAAATTATGCTAGAGTCATTAAGGATTTTCATGTTTAGATAATTTTGCACAGCTCTGGTGAAATACACTGTGACACTTTTCACACTTAAAATAATTTTTTGCGGTGGTTCTACCGCATCTTTTACAAATTAAAGCAGGAGCAGGAGACACCGTACCGTCAGCCATGCCTATAAACCTAGTGAACAGTTAAGTTTAAAGCTGTCAAACGGTAACACTTTGGCCAGGGCCGTACTAGGATATATTTTTCCATTACAAAATCGAAGACTGTTTTAGTCCAGATATTCCTATAAGTGTATTTTTTTTTTGTATTGTAGGCGCCACACCTTGTATACGCTGACATGATATTTTCAGCAAAATTAAATTTACCTGCAAGTTATGTATAGTACTAAAGTTTAATGATTATTAGATCATAATAGTTTACTGTTTATGGGATTTTATATACTCGTAGTTCCTTTATTATCATTTTATCGAAAATCGTAATTTTTCTATTCGTTTACGTATTTATTATTAAGAACATTTACTCTATCAGTAAATTTAAATATGTACGCAACAACTTCATTTTCATGAATAACTAAAAATGGGATAACGCAACTAACTGAAATTTTAACAAACAATAGAGTAATAATGAGGCTTATAATATATGGTCCAAATTTTTTCGTTCCTACGTTTCCTTAAAATTACTTTTCAAACTCACGGCCTGTTTTACTATTTATCATTTTTTACTTATTTATCCAGAGTATACCTGTAATATTGCGTGTCCCACAGGTATCTGTTTTAGGACCTGTATAGTTCTTACTATATACGAACGATATTGATACTCTTTCGACTAATACTCATTTTACGATGTATGCGGATGATACGTCTTTAGTGATATCTAATAAATCAAATCAAACTTTAAAATATGAATGTGATGCTCTACTGAATAACTTAACTAGCTGGTTTGCTGAGAATTCGTTACTTTTCAATATTGATAAAACTCAAGTACTTCGATTCTATACTGCCCAAAAAAAATGTGACATTTTGGATTTACAAATCCTCTGTCTACTGATACTAAATGCGTAAAATTTTTGGGGCTAAATTTGGACGTCAACCATAATTGGAGGGATAATTGTATATCAATCATTTCGAAGTTGTCCTCTATTGCATACTTGTTTAGAAATATTAGAACAGTTCTTAACACTGATCAACTTCTTTGCTTATATTAAGCTCAAGTGGAATCTCGACTGAGATACGGTGTTTGTTTCTGGGGTGGCTCCACTCTTTCCACTAACGTTTTTGTTGCACAAAAACGAATTTCAAGATGTATGTTTGGTCTCTCTAGTTCCTATTCTCGTAGGAACATATTTAGAGAATTTAGATTGCTTACGTACTTATATTTTTGAAATATGTATGTATGTTTTTAAAAACAAAGAAAAATTTATGAAAAATTATGTATATCACTGCGTAAATACTAGACAAAAACATAATTTCCATGTGCCTTATGCCAGATTAAATGTTACTATGCGTTTGCTAAATTTAATTGTTTACCTGACGAAATAAGAAATATAAATAATGAATTATTATTATTATCATTTATTTCTATAGTAATACTACTCCATTCTTTTTTGGTGCCATTTGTTATACACGGTGCTAGAAAAGGACAAAACATGCAAGTGGTTACTTTAAGCTGACCACCACTGGACCTACTTAATACGTAGTTATGCTGTTTAGTTTTAAAGGTACCTAAAAATGTTAACTAAACCAAAAATCAAAAGTAAATTCTAAATAAGTATGTTATAAATTATTATTAAACTGATTTAATTATAAACCTTATTATACAACACATATTTATTTGTTTTGGGTCCAAGAAATATGTCGCGCTTCATTGCTTTTTGCCACAAGTTTTGCGTATTGGGATTCAGCGGTAAACTAATAAATAATCTATGTCGGCGTTTTACCGTTGTGCTGTTACATATTGGTGCAAAACAATATCTAAAACTTTATTTCTTTTTAGTATTTCTAATAACACTTCCATATTTGAAATAAAAACCGCAATTCTAATGACGTCGCCGGCCGCTTCGTATTCTAAATGCAAGTAAACAGTAGCGAGCGCAACCCTGCATGCTATTGGAGGCAGTGACGTCACACAGCGGCTTACGCGAGTCGATGTTCTCAAATTATTTTGAAAGCGTCAGAAAATTGAAAAAAAAATTCAGATTGCAATAAAATAAATAAATCATTCAGAAAATGTAATAAAAAAAAATGTTTCTTTGTGGAACGTCTCACCACTGACACCAGTATAACCATATAATTTAATTAACCAAATTAAGTTCACATAACAAGCAACTACCTGCATTCAGTTTATATGTGAACATACATGTGAAGGAACAGCTAGTTCAATTGTCGGTCACCTCACCTGGCATACTGATGAGGGCTAACAAGCCCGAAACCGTTCTATGTCTGGTGGTGTGGCCGCCAAGGGTTCTTCTGTTCACACAGATACTGCAGGTGTAATTCAATGCCGGTCGGGGCATTAGTCGGCGGAGTAATTGTTTCCTGCAGTATCATTTACAGATTTAATGGAGCGTTGCCCAGGGCGAGAGGTCTGCGATTAAGTACCTGCTGTAATGTAGATCGCTTCCTGCAAGTCGAGCCGCTTACGCCGAGTAGGAAGTAACATACCATCCGTATCTCAATATTCCATACAGTTATTTTATTTTTTGAGTTCAATATTAACCTATCAAAATGCAATCTTTTAGCTGCTCTGATAACTCGACAATATTTTTTATATAATTGTTATAATAGTTCGGATCAATTAAATCATCAACATGCAGAGCATGAAGTTCTTTTACACCACATCTTATTAATGTTTTTGTGAAAAAAATTTTTGCTCGTCACAAGTATCCTCTACGTATATGCTTTGCCAAGTTTCAAATCCTAGGTAATTTATAAAAGTTTCCATATTAGCCCTTGAAAATAATATATAAGTAATAGCCAAACTATCCTGGTTATCAATTTCAAATGTGATCTTCTGTACTGTGTGATCAGAAAAACTTGTACAAAAACTACTATTAGATACAGTTATGTTATTAAAATTAGTTACTATACATGGTGTTAAAAAATCTATACTATATAGAGTGTTTTAAAAAAACAGTGTAAAATATTTCAGGAGGTAATAGTATGAACCAAAATAAGCAGAAAAGTCTTAATAAACATGGACCACTATTCGTTTTTCAAATATTTTATTTTATTAGGAATAAACCGACAAAGGAAGCTTTTAACAAACAAAAAACAAAGTTACAGAAGATGTTCAAAGTGCCCTCCGTCCATTTTCAAGCAGGCACGACATCTTCGTCTCAACGATATTCGAACTTTTTCGAAAACACCCTCCTTGGTTTCGATTTCTTGACACTTTTGATTAATCCGTATCTGCAGCTCTTCCAGGCTATTTACAGGAGTACTATACACTAATGTCTTCAAATATCCCCAAACAAAGAAATCTAGAGAATTCAGATCAGGCTAGAATTTCTTCTTCTGCTCTAGGAGTGGATACCGACCTTGGTCTTCCGGATAAATGGCATTGTATGCTCAAGGAACCAATAGCACGCAATCTTTGGTGAATTCGTCCAAACATGCGTTGTGAAGGATTCTGGAGAATTGGATAAGCGTCAACATAAAGACGTCGCGCTTCGGTGGCGTTCCCATTAGCACGACCATACATGAAATGCATGTCTGTTAATATTGCGTTAGAGTAACCAGCCATAGCGAAAGAAAACTTGTGCACTGAGAACAACAGTCAAATACGTACTGTTTAATTCACTAAACATCAACCAACTATTATAAGAATATACACAACGTTTTTGCAAAATTAAAAAAGAGACTAAAAACCATAAAACATTCCATATCTCCGCAACCGTTACTATGCGGACTCATGTTTATTGAGACTTTTCTGCTTATTTTGGTTCATACTATTACCTCCTTAAATATTTTACATTCTTTTTTTAACACCCTGTATAATGCAACGCAGTACCCGCCTGTAACCTTGTCTTGTTTGGTGAAATTTATCATAGAGTAAAATATAGACACTCATATTTCGAACACACTGTATAGTGGAGTAAAACAATCAATCTGAATAATGTTTTTTTTTAGTTTAATTTTCCTGCTAATATAGAAAATGAGTGACAGCTAACATTTAGTGTAGGTACTTCAAAGAATATTCAGGTTGAGTAAAATAGTAACCACCTTAATGACATGACCTGAGATATGTTGAAAGCTTTTACATAGATACGAACTGAATTATTTCGAGTGATGACATTCGCATGTCTGGTACATACTGAAACATATTTCTGGCTTTTACAGCCATTTACGTACAAAAAATTAAATTAATCTAATTTATTCTACATCCAGATATCTTTGAGGTTTAAAAAGGATGCCATTAGCCATCTCCCGCATTTTTATTTGTATGTTAAATGAATCGTGTTCAAGGTGATCTAAATGTGACATTTTGCCAATTTGGGTGCTCTCAAGCGAAAAATTAGGAGTTTCATTTTATATTCTGCAAAGTATGTCAGTTCTACGAGCACGCAGAATTAATTTTGGACCAACGCAACGTAAATATTCTTGCGAGATTCATTTTGTTTGAATGAGCAGAACATATGGACGCAATCAATTATTTTTTAAAAATAATAATGATATATTTTTGCAATTCTGCTAGAATATGAAAATGTTTTTCAAATTATAATACCTATAAGTTTTCTATTTTCGTTTCACAGTGAGAGCTTTATCTAGATGACTTGTAATTTTTGTCATTTTGTGCTTTTCCATAGGTATACCAATATTCGTTTGAATGCGCGAAACGCTATGTGACGTCACATTGCGAAACAGGCTAGAGTGCGATAATTTAGGTTTTCATCTAAGAGTCTGCCAGGTCTGCTTTTACTGACGTTCGCGTGCCGTTGTACTCTTTGTGTTTGTTCTTATTAGTTTTCTAGTTTTTTAAATTTTAATCAAGGTAAGGAAATATACTAAAATAAAAGGGTTTCTAAAGACAAATTCACATAATCTGCCAACTGTGGATGTTACTATGGACTATCAAGGTAATGAAATATACTAAAATAAAAGGTTTTCTAAAGACAGATTCACATAATCTGCCAACTGTGGATGTTACTATGGTGTCAGAATTTTTAGCCATGTACAAATACTGGAATCATGCTGTGATGTAAAAGCGAAACTGTATGGGAAACTGTATTCATTTATACAATGCCTTCAAAAAGTAACGAATAAATTCATTATTTTTTAAATTGAGAAGTTTTCGAAAAAATCCCCTGGAACGTCGATTTTTTCTTAAAAAGGCACTTTTTGACATACGTTGTTCGAGATATGTCGTTACCGAGAATTTTTTTAAATAGCAACCCCCAATTTTGACCATGCCATTTGACAGAGCGTGTCATTCTACATACAACACAATTTTAAAATCTTCAAACATTATTTTCTTGAAGTTTTTGTTATGTAACACCATAATTTTTCATGATGTATGTATATAGAATGACACGCTCTTTCAAATGCCATGGTCAAAATTGGGGGTTGCTATTTAAAAAAATTGTCGGTGACGTCATTTCTCGAACAACGATGACGTCACAAATATGGGTCGTATGTTAAAAAGTGCCTTTTTTAATAAAATCGACGTGCCAGGGGATTTTTTTCGAAAATTTCTTAATTTAAAAAATAATGAATTTAGTCGTTACTTTTCGAAAACACTGTATAAATAAGAATGGGTCGTTAAGTTGGAGATACTAGACAGCAAAATATTATGTTTAAGTGTGTGGGGTTTTTACAAGGACTAAATTTTATTCTAAAATTTCTCAAAAATTATTAGCTAGTTATCAAAAAATGCCAAAACAATAATTTTTCCAGCAGTGAGATGCGTGACATTATTTGTGTTTTTACACAGTCTAATTTTAAATGCAAATATCTCAGAAACCAATAAAGTTAGACGACCTAAACAAGAGTACTTTTTCTATGTAAAACTAAACGTTTTTTAGATATTTTTAAGCACAGATAAAAGAAATATGTTTTGATTTATCAAAATAATACCATGATACTAGCTCCCTCTAGTAGCAACATCAAAATAAGCTCTACATTCGTAATTCTCTCACCAAAAAAAGCAGCACTATCAATTTTCAGAGTTATGCTTTCAAAACTACCTCAATTCATGACAAATTTCAGGATAAACATCCTGTGTTTCTGAAACCAGTGACATTCGTATGCATGATGAGCTCAAATATTATAATTTGGTGGCTAGTATCTCCAGCTTAGTGTTGACCCATTCTTTCTAACTTACCCTGTATAGTACGAAACCTTTAGTAGTTTATTATATAGGGTGTTACAAATTAAATGTAACAGCTTTGCTACGTCGGAAAGAAAGAGGCATAATCGATGGCCAATTTTAATACACGCAGTTAACAAAGTTTTTTTGAAATGTAATTGATTTTCGAGGAAAAAATGTTTTTTTTTCTAATTGTAGAGAGAAAATATAAACATAAATGGATTGCATCACAAACATTTGTATGCAATAATTTCTCCCTCTCCGAGGTAGCAAATAATATTAGGTAATATGATAAAAATTAATTTTTATTTACTCAAATCATATCTACTAAAAAGTTGTAACTAAATTATATTAGTATCTCATTCACTATTTTATTATTATTGCACTTTATGTCTATACAATAATGCTATTCTGTTTAAATATACGCTTATTCTGCAAAAGATAAAAAGCTCTATAAAATGATTTACTTTAAAAATTGTAAAGCACATTCAAAGATAATCCTTTAGTGACCAGTGAATTGTATTGTGAACGCTCCCACATCACTGGTATAATTTGATTTTTCATTTAGAATTCATTCATTGAAACTCAGTCTTGTAATTTAATTTTTTTCATTGATTCTTTTTTTATTTGTAACAGTACATACTGCTTTATTTGCATCTTACTTTTATTTTACTTTACTGTCAGAGAAAGTTATGGAAGCTCAGCCTTTGATTTTGAAGAAAGTTAAAAGAGTTGAAAGTAAATGTACATTAGGCCAACTAATGGTTCGTTCCGCGATGTGGTGTCACTAGCGCTAATCTCGCTGCAGGTACGCAGCTAATCTCGTCGTTTTGGTATTTTTTGAATATTACGAACAAAAAAATTATTATTTCAGACGTTTTAATAATTAGTACTGTATTAGTAGTAGTACTCAATTGTAAATAATATTAATCCAGTTATTAGTAAATAACCGCGTAAGTATATAAACCTATTTGTGCCACCTTACCTGAAAGTTGAATACTGAAGGGAAGACCTTTAAGGACTTCGTATTTTGAACTTTGAGGGTGTCTATTTCTCGAAGACCTTCAGTAGGCAGAAATGTTATAGCAGTGTACGACAGGTCACTGAAAAATAAATATAAATTATTCAGTTATTATAAATTTATATAAGTATTCAATTATCATTATATCGCCAAAAATTGACTGTCCTTTTTCACACAGGCATTGATAGTAACACGTTAATCGTAAATATCGTTTCATAAACGAGAATATTGACTATTATTATTTTAGGTGGCAATAATTTTTGCCATAACTGAGTGTCGATGTGATGAATTAGTTCAAATAAAAACTGGATATATTGGGAAATCAATAATTACTGATCACTCAACTGTCAACTACAAAAACAAAGAAAAAAATGATCCTTTATTGTAAGTGAATATTTAGGCAAACATCGGAAATATACCGCAAGACCTACACAGATAGATGGTAACAGATTTTTTTTTAAATATTCAAATGGTAAAGCCTATCTCAAATTGAAAAATGTTCGCGAATATACCTGACATTGTTTCCGTAGAACTTTAGCTACACTATTAATACATTCAGGAGCTAATATCACAACTTTAAAAATGCATGGTGGATGCTAATCTTCAGTGGTAGCTGAAGACTACATTGAGGAGTTGTTGACAAAAAAAATCCCTACTGCAAGTACATCAAGGCTGAAAGCGATATTTAAAACACTTTGAAGGATTTAACAGTTCATATGTTTCAAAACCTAGAACAATAGTGTGGGATATATTAAAGAAAAACGAATCCTACTCTATTTACGGTGTCTATGGACCACATTATTGAGAAATGTAATGAGACAACAAAAATGTATTTGTAGGTTACAAAAACTTGCAGACAGTGAATATATCGTAATGTGTTTCCGCAGAAGATGTCGTAATTACGGCTTACAGAAAAATATAGATGTATGGAAAGAAGTATTAGGAGACAATGGAATGAAAATAAAGGAAAAAAAACAAAAACAATGGCAATAACCGAAGAACAACAGAAAAAAATATACGAATAGATGGGGTTGGATAAAAATTGAAGACAGTTCAAGCTAATCCCTCACTGCTGCTGGAGCAAATCTATGGTTATTAAGATCACAAAAAAGGAAACAAATGGGAATTTGTTCAAATTTAGACAAGATACTGCAGGAAACAACTACTCCGCGGACTAATGCCCCGACCGGAATTGAATTACTCCTGTATCTCTGTGAACAGCCAAGAACCCTTGTCGGACACACCACCAGACATATACCGGTTTCGGGCTTGTCAGCCCTCATCAGTATGCCATAGGTGAGATGACCGACAATTGAACTGGCTGCTCTTTTATATGTATGTTCACATATAAACTGAGTGCAGGTTAGATATTAATTCAATGCCGGTCGGGGCATTAGTCTGCGGAGTAGTTGTTTCCTGAAGTATCATTTACAGATTTAATGGCTCGTCGCCCAAGGCGAGAGGTCTGCGTTAAGTACCTGCTGCAATGTAGGTCGTTTCCTGTAAGTCGAGCCGCTTATGCCGAGCAGGAAGTAAGCAGACCACTTATATCTCAAGTCAATGATTATTTGTGAGTAATTATTGAAAATGGTTGAAAATAAACAAGACTTCCCCTGTTCTTGTCTCCTGATGAAATAATAATGGGTGTAATAAAATAGCACGTTCTCCCATTAGCTGCATATTTTTGGCGACACAACATAACAATTGCATCCCTACATACCCATAAGCAAAAATGCCTCCTTTAAAGGACACATTTCTCAATTTTTCACATATTAATTTAAAATTTAATAGAGATATTCCTTGTGGTTAACTAAATCCTCAAGAGTGTTGTTGTAAATGATGCTCAAAATCAAACGTAGTAACTAGGATGAAGGCGGAACTTTGCCTCTCTAATGATTTGATCATCCACAAGATATGTCTCTATTAAATTTCAAATTGATACGTGAAAAGCTCGGTGAAAAGTCATTGAGAAAACATCATTTTTAAAAGTTCCAACTTCAACACCCTGTATCAAGAGATATATTTTATTCTTCTTCCCATTCAATATCGATTTCTTCTTAAAAATTACTGGAATTTACCATAGGAAATTTGGTACATGGCGTTGTGTTCCTCGCAGATAATGAGTACTTGTTAGGTAACTTTAAGCTTAAAGGTATATGCTTGCTAGAACATTGTCTAAAGTTTTAACATTACATTAACTCAAAACAGGGTTAAAAGCAATTTTCCGGTAGTATTCAGTTTCAGTTCCAAGCTTACTTGAAAAGTATTCGAAATTCGAATGAACAGAATTTGTGTTCGCATGTTTGTATGTAGATACATACAATTTTAGTACCTATCAAGAAGTTCAGGGTTCATACATTCCCTTTGTTGAGCAAATTACGCTTTGGCCAAACGTTAAATACATTTTAAAATTGTTTCAGCATATAGGAACATACGCAATTAGATACTTAGTTGTAAGTGTAAGTGATTGATGAATTTACTTATAGATATTTCTTTATTCTTAGTTATATTTAGCATAGAATCAAATCCAAAAATAACTTTGGAACTGTCTGTATCTGATCGATCGAAATATCTACACTTCTAAAAAACAGCTAACCACAGATAACTTAATGATATGCCAGGAATAGATTTTAAAATTAACATATACGATGTATATGTGTGAAATGATCAAAGGTATAAAAGGTGGGTCCATAAATTAAGTCACATGTTAATGAGGGGAGGATATCACCGGAATATGACACAGTGTGACAAGGGGCAGGAGAGGTCAAAAACTTTGTGACATCACGTGTTAAAATTCAAAATCCAAAACGCGAAATTTATATGTGAATAAAAAACTTTAAAAATTTACAAACTTGATCTATATTTATTAATAATTTAGCACTCTCGCTATGAGATTATCTCTTAAGCCACAAATACATGCATAAATTTGAAAAATGTGTGATGTCACATCAGGGGGGAGGGGGTTCTGAAAATGTGACAATCTGTGACAAGGACGGGGGGAGGGATTAAAAAATCTTAAAATTTGTGTGACGTAATTTAAGTATCGCCCCTTATTAAAAAAAAATAATAAAAATTGTCTTATAAATACAATTTTGTAAAAAGGGCAGTTTTAAAAAGCTTTAAAAATACATTTCTGTACGGTACTAGATACTGGTTCACTGTAAAACCTGACCCTGAGCAAGGCAAAGCATGCAGTCGGCGACAGGCATGGCGGCAAAGTGTAATAAAAACTGAACAGAAAATTTTTTTTAAGAATTTTGAAAGAAAGATATTTAATTTTATAACTTATTTTATATCTGCAAATTCAACTGCTTCTGTAGCTATTGTTATTATTAATTAATAGAAATTTGTCATTTTAATTAATAAAATAATTTGACATACCTGAGTTACAACGACTATTCAAAATGTTGTCGACCGACGTGTAAACATATTTGGAACCATTCTACCTAGTGTTTACAAACTAACACAAATGTTTCTGGTTCTTGTTCGTTTTGAACTCGTAAGTCATTGCCAGCAGCTGTAATACGTTCGCGAATGCTGTAAATTATCAACAGCTTCCACTAAGGTGTGATACACTTCATTTTTAAATATCCTCACAAAAGAGATTTAAGTTAAGGGCATCGTGACGGTCATGGTAACGGTTCTCCTCGTCCAATCAGATCATTTTGAAGGAACTCAAGATACTGAACTCGATTTAGTAAAAGATTGATCCAATCAAGTAATCATCGACAATCCCCAAACAGTTAACAAAAAGCGTTGTTGGAAATGATACCGCCTGCGAATTCTCAAAATTTCAAACATGAGTATTATGAATGTTATACATCATATTCCGTGTAAAAATAGCTTCATCTGTAACTAACACGTCAGCTATAAATCTGTGATTTTAAGTATTTTGTTGCAGCAACTATTCATAAAATGGAATTCGTAAGGGATAACACCTTGGTATCAATGCTGGGACACGCTGTATATGGTACGGATATAATACGTGACACTGTTGAGTGGGCAATTCCTTGTACTTCCTTGTTAAGCTATTTGCCTGGTACGTATTCGGGGATTATTTTCAATCTCTAAAAGGTGTCCCTCAGCTGCTGTGGATGCCTTGGACAATCTCTTCCACGATTCGGTTGCAAATTTCCCGTATACGTCCGCGTTTCCCTACCGCGGTAAAAGCAGTTGCTTTTGGCACATGTCTACCGGGAAATCGTTCTGCGTACATGAGAAACTGCTAAAGCATTTTGTCTTACTTCATTATAAATTAAAACAATATCCATCAACTCCGAGTTGCTATACAAGTAAGCCATTTTTGACGCTTGAAAAACTAATGTAAACACGAGCGTCACAAAAATATTAATACTAAATATTCAGTATTCGGAATTGCACGACGCTAGAGATTGCAGTAGCCCAGCGATGTAAACGTTGTTAATACTACAACTTCAATAAAAAAAAAATTCTGAATTATAAGGATTTTACAAAAAATATATACAGGGTTAACTATGACTTAGTACAAATATTTTAAGAGGATAGGGAAAAATAAGAATTAACGGAATCACCCCTCAAAAAAATTCTAAACTTATTTATAAAGCCAAAAAAAATTTGTTTCTATATTATTTTAAATCCTTATTTAACGCCGCCAATGCTTGTTGGTTGCATACTCTACAAGCATGCAACAGTCGCTCATTAGTCAGTGTCTAGTGTCCTGTCATGTCATAATTGAATTCCTGTGTTTACGTTGTAATTTTGTGTTCTTCTGCAGTTTTAGTGCCTTATTTTAATTTTTAAACGTTTCATAGTTATTAAATAAAGATATTTGTATTGGGTGCAGATAATTTCCTACAATATAGTTCGCCGGTTTGGTTTTCTAGGTTATGGGACAAAACTGCCGCGGTTAAACGTCTCTTATTCCTTTCGTTCGATTTTGTTATAATAAATAGGAATCTAATCTATCTAATTGTACCTCTTTTATCGGTAGTGAGTGGCTGTAATGAGCGAATATGTAGTTATACCAGTTTATAAAGAAATAATGGAAAACGAATGCAAAATACTGGAGCTAAGTGGATTAACTGTTACCTATCTATCAGGTATTATTACTATTAGAATGTTAATTTTCGTTTCTACATTTAGAAATGCTGCAAAACGACAATGGTAGTAGATATTGTTGACAGCTGTAAGTTTTATCTATGGGTCTAAGCCGTCTCAGTCGATTCTTAGCATAGGCGCCGACTTTCCGTTTGGAAAAAGGGTTTTGCCCCATTTTTAAATATCGAGCTAAAATTCTGGAATAATTTTTTATTGTCTTTAGGCCTCCTGAGCACGTGGTTAAATTTTTGTACTTAGTCATAGTTAACCCTGTATATATATAAGTTGTAAATCACTTTCTGTAATAAATGGTAAAATTGTAAATAATAGTATATGAACGAATTAAAATATATGCATTCATCTTCTATCTCCTAGGCGGTCACTTTATATTAAAATTAACATACAGGGTGCCAGATGAAAACAAAAAAGAGCCATTTTCAGAAACTGCGTCAGGAATCCAGGAAAACGCTCAGACCCGTCGATTTTAGATTAAATGGGGACAGTCTTTGCTGGTATTTTTGACTCCACCACATTCACCCCCAAGCAAGGGTAAGCATTACTCCAAAATATTTAAATGGCATTAGGGGTTGAGTAATATTTATTTTGAAAGCTCTTACAATTTTCTTTACAATGGACTTTAAATTTTATAATTCCGCCCAATACTTAATAAGAATTTTGATTTTAAAGTTGAAACTTATGTATAAACAATTATTAGTAACGGTAAAAATGCCAATGGTATAAATTTAGTATTTCTTGCGTTACATTGGTTTTTGGCGATTTGTTATCCCTTTCGTAAAAAAACACAATGGTAAAAAACAGAAATGAATACTATACACACACAACGAACGTAAAATTAGTGGATTCCAAATTTATTTTCTAGTATTATTTGGAAGCGTTGATTGGTAGTTTATTTAATTGTGTTTTTGAAAATTAAACACTGCGGAAAGGATATATATCATTTCGCTTTACTTTATGAACAATAAATGTGCGAATAGAACAGCTCAGCTATTTAATGAACAACATTAAGATCTACATGTCAGGAGGACGTATGTTCTAGAGTTAGTAAAAAAAATTCAAGAGACAGGGAACGTAGCCAATAAAAAAACAGAAATTGAAAAACCAATATTTAATGAAGCTAATGAAGTTGCAGTTTTGGGACAAGTTCATCTTGATCCTACATTAAGTATGAGGCAACTGACATCTGCGTCTAGGATCAATCGAACTAGCATACAAACCATTTTGAAGAAGAATAAATTCTATCCATACAAAACACGTTTAGTCCAGGAACTTTATGATGATGATTATGACCGCCGTTTGCAATATTGCGAAATAATGAGTGAGCGAACAGATAACGATTCCTTTTTAACATCTGTTTTTCTGATGAATGCAGTTTTTTCTTGAACGGTACAGTAAGATTCAAACCCAAGAGTTTTTCACGAGGTGCATACACAGCAACCGGAAAAATTAAATGTATGGGCTGGAATTTTCTGTGACCGGCTGGTGGGTCCTTTTTTTCTACCTGGTAGAAGATGTTATTGACCCTGCCTTGACCGATATTATTAAAAATGTTCCAGAGTATGATACAGAACATTTGATTTTTCAACAGGACGGTGCTCTCCGATTACGCATTAATTGTCCGTCAGTATTTGGACCAACGTTTTCCATTGAGAGGCCTCCACGATCACCGAATTTATCACTCCTTGATTTTTTTTGTGGGGATACCTAAAACATAAAATCTATAAAACACAGCCAGCGTGGCTGCAAAATTTGCATCAAAGAATCGTCGACGAATGCTGTCGAATCACTCCGGAAATGAATGAATGTGCGCGAACGTTTCGAACAAAATCTTTATTCTTGTATGGAAGCGGGCGGTCATCAGTTTGGACATTTAATCAACTAAACTCAAAGTATTGGGCGGAATTATAAAATTATAAATTATAAAGTCTGTTGTAAAGAGAATTGTAAGAGCTTTCAAAATAAATATTACTCAACTCCCAATGACATTTAAATATTTTGGGGTGATGCTTACTCTTGCTTGGGGGTGAAAGTGTCGGAGTCAAACATACCAGCAAAGAATGCCCCCCTTTAATCTAAAACCGACGGGTCTGAGCGCTTTTTTATAATTTTGACGCAGTTCCTGAAAAAAGCTCTGTTTCGTTTTTATTTAGCCGCCTTATTTATATTACCTTACCGAACACATGAAGTCGTATGGGCATAAGGCAACACTTCATTGTAATTTTTGCTGTATCAGCAGTGATACGATTTTACATTAGTGGTTACTGCATTTGTTGGAATGATGCAGTTTTGTCGACTATACTCTTTCATGTCGTACATAAATGTACTTATGGAAATGATATCTCCAAAACTAACAATTTTAGGTAAGCATAGGACATGCTTCTTTGTTGCCGGAATTATTTTTTTATAAAAATAAGGAAACAATCGAATTGTATTTAACTAATACTTATATCAGGTAGGTGTTTATTTGATTATTTTTTATTTTTAGTTTTCAGTTTTTTTAAAAAAGGGTGGCTTCACTGTGGAGACACTAGGAAATAAAGAGGCATTTTGTATAACATTTATTTTATTTCCTGTGGTACTCCAAAAAACAGTTTTTCTTATCCGTAAGACATAAAGCGACGTCACATCTAAAAAAATAATTATTTAATTTAAAAAAAATGTAATGATAAAATTTACCTTGTGCACAGCCATCTTGATTTATGTGGTTCTGCTTTAGTGCTGCAAAAAGCACACCTTCTACATTTTTCAATATGGATTGGCATGTGTGAACATGAGTCATACCGAATCTCATAGGGAACAGTTTGTTTGAAATGATTTAGTGATCCACTTGACGGACGTCCTTTTTTAGAAATAGCCATATCACCACCCACTAAACCCATCGCTACGGACATTCTAAACTGCTTAAAATTCAATTGTGCATTTGAATCTGTTCTCTGTTTGAATAGAATAAAAGCATTCACAACGGACAAGTCCAGAAAATAAAAAAAAATTCGATGCCACCATTTCTTAGACTTTCTGTCAACTTCATATAGTGACTTCAACATGTCCATCTTATCTACATGGCCCATTTCATCATTATATTTTTTTACCAATTCGGGACAAGCGATTTGTTGAATATTACCATATTTTTGCTTTCTATTGACCGTTTCCATTTTGGATGGATCTAAATAGTTAGAGAGAAAGTAGACAGGTCTGTTATTCATCCATTTTAGGCACACAAGACCATCTAAACTGACTCGCCAATCACATGCGCCCCTTTTCAATTGCTTGTCGTCGACGAAATCCACAGGTAAGTTCTTCCTACCCTTTCTAACAGTTCCACAGGCATAAATCATATCTGACAGGAGTTTTTTCTGAAGGTCAATAGAGTTAAAAATTGTCGAAATATACACGGTGGCCTTTTCCCACTAATGCTCTGGTTAGATCTTCAACAACCCTACAACCCAGATTTTTTCGGATAGTTGTCCCACTTTCCCAACGTAAATTTGGAACTGACAAGCATAGCCAGACTTATCGGCGCGAATCCAAACCACGTTTTATTGGTTTGTTGGGCATATATTGCTTCAGATAACTGCTGCCCTTGAACCGAATCATAGATTCGTCAATGGCTTGATTTTGAGTAGGCTCAAATGAGTTCATAAAAGTTTCCGAGAGTTTATCTAAAAATGGGCGCAACTTGTATAGTTTGTCGTAGTTAGGGGACTCCTATTTGGCTCCAACGAATTATCGTTCAGGTGAACATGGCCTAACAACCATGAGAACCGGTCTCTTAGTGAGCTAATGAATGGGTCTCTGAGTTCGGAGCGAGATGACCAGTAGTCGCGATAACTGGGCATTTTCTTTACACCCATCATCAAATTTATCGAAAGAAATCGTTTAATTTCTTGCAAATTTGTAGGTGTAAATGCATTGGCATTACCCCCTGCCTTTTGTAATGCATATAGGTTTGTTTGAAATACTATATGGTCACAAAGACTGTCTGGAAAAATATGAAGAAACATATTGATAGGAGTCTCTACATCAAGATCAACTTTTGGTCCAACGGATATTTCATCAAATATTTTCACATTTTTTAGGCAGTTTGATGTAGATTTAGACCATATAGTTTTTTTTGCAATTTCCTGAGCCCGAATAACCGAAAGTGGGATTTCATCTTCACTCTCCCATTGTAAATTAGAAACATCATCATTATTGGGCGAGGATCTCTGAAGAAAAAATGATAGGCAACGATTCTATATCAAAAATCTTATTATTTGCATCGTTATTAGAAATTAATAACAATTCCTCTTCCACACTATCATTATCACTTATGTCCCCTTGGTTACTGTTGTTATCATCCGGAATTTCTTCTAAGAAATCGAATAGTTCACTGGATTCCATATTTAGCATTTGCCGATATAAATTATTACTACTACCTAGAACAAAAACATCTCTAAATTCCTAGTGCCTCCATGGTAAGCCCACCACATGTTTTCAACAAAAACTGATATTTTTTTCTTGAACCAATGCTCGACAACACTTAAAACTCGTATTTAAACATATTGACTAATAAAAACCATCAACACTTACCTGCCATCTTTCTACTAAACAGTTTTATTAAATAAAATAAATTGTACTGATCCACGCAGCAACGGCACGTGAGACAAATCACATATATAAATCTACAATACGATTCGGGTGTACGGAGTCAAGTCTGTTTATGGCGGGAGGTTATTTCTGGACTACGTCACACTGGTGTATTCGCCGCGAAGCCACTAGGAATTTAAATATATATTTATTTGCAAGTGTCTTCACCGTGTGCCCACTAGGAAACAAAGGGTTAATAAAAGTTAAACTAGACGGGTATACCTATAAATTAAATAGAACAAAAAATTAAAGGTGTTCCGTTTGAAAAACTCAAGCTTGAATATGCTGAAATGATCGTATCTACAGACAATGCCTTGTATAAAATAGTCGATATTTAGTTATTATGTTTTTGTCTGACATTTGTCTATAACTCTATAAAATATTTTTGCTGCAAGTGTTAGTAGTTGAAAGTTAATACAGCCTTTTCGAAAACATATTATTTCCAAATTCCGAAGTATTTTTCACATAATTTGGCATTCCTGCCCTAAAGTGTAAAACTGTTTATATTGCGATTTTATGTCCGTATTATGATTAACAAGGGAGTTATTAAACTTTCCCATACCATTAGGCCCACCTTGTACGTTTGACAACTGTTGTCCAATGCACTCTTGGTGCAACATGCATCATCCTAATATTTTATATAAAATTTCATTCATAAAAAGAACCGTAGTGTATTTGATTGGTGAACTACAGGCATTAAACAGGCATCAAGAAGCGGCGGTTCAGTCCAATCTCAACTCTAAGAAATTAACGCAAATTGCTTCAATTAATTGGTCGATATATTTCTCTGTGCCAAGTGGTAAAATAATTTCGCGAATATATCGTTTTACAGAAGTTCATATTTCAGCCAAACCGAGGATGTATGATGAAATAAATTGTCTCTTCCAGCGAGATATGACTCTGGCGAGACCAAAACTCGTCAGTTAGAAGCTGATTTTATTTGTTTCCGTGTTCCTTGGAAATAAAGCGTTGCATACGGCACGTTAATTTCATAACTCTAGCTGTTTGTATAAGCAAAAACTTACAATTGCCGAGTGTAGCATAATGTCCCGGTCTTCTTGAGATCCTAGAAGAACATCTAAGCTGACGATACACGGAAAAAATCTAATCTGTGTTTAAGTATAATAAAATACTTGAAATGTTAGACTTCATTCAAGTGTACAAGTATTAATTCAGTAGTAAAGTATATTTGATTTAAATAATAATAATAATATTATCTCTTACACTCATTCTAATCACGAGGATTAGCCCAGAAGTCGAAGACTTGTACGGTAGAGGGGGCATATTATTATTAAACAGGGCGCATTTGCGCCCAGGAACGACTTACGTTGGTAGGCCCTAACCACCATTCAGTGCAGGAATGAGGAAAACCTGGAAAACCTCATTAATTACGAGGGTAGTCAAATGTCAACCGGTATCAATCTCTCACATTGACCCAAGCCAACATTCTTCCACCCTACCATACCCGCAGAGAGGGTGCCAATCTCTCCACGAATATAGCTTATATACGGTCTACCGGCTGCGGGGGCGAACCCACAGCGATCCAGTCACCTCGATTCAAGTACTGACGCCTTAAACCGCGCGACCACTGACCGATCCAAATATTTACATATTCTTGACATCCAACCATTCTTATACTTCTTCAAGTTACAATAAATTTGAGATTTACTGAAAGAATAATATTTTTCTTTCTGTATAAGAATTGATATTATCATCAGATTCTACGCACCATCTAGTGTCTGTATACCAAATTTCGTCGCACTGGCTATGATGGTTTCTGATATTATATAATCATTGAAAGTCTTAGAGGGTATAATCTTATTATACAAGAATAAGTTAATCTTTCAATACAGTATTATCATTTTTTCTCATATATTTTCAGGTATTAACAATATTGTGTGAAACTAACTACTCAGTGGACAAAAGCCCCAACCTGCGTTGAATTACACCCACAATATCTACCCATATATTCCTTATTATTAGCTTTTGTAACATTTTTTACTGTTTAAGAAAGGTATTTTAAGCTAATATGTATCAAATCTCCTACAATTCCTATCAATGAAGTCATATGTATGTTCTCTGATACCAAACATCTAGGTATGCTAATGAACATCCACAGACAAAACTCTATTCAATAATTATCTAAAAAATTTATTATATTTACTAACCTCTGGAGTGGGAACTCGAAATTCAACCACAATAATTGAGATCTCACTTATTTCTGCGTTTTATTTTGGATCGCTTCATCAGGTGGCCTCCTTTAACTTGAGTCAAATATCTAACTATAAAAATGATTATACCAATAAATTAAAATTATTTGAAATTGAATGTCAAAATGAAATATCGACAACGTCAAACTGATTAACTGTCAATGAATATCATAACAACCTACTAAAATAAATAAAAATTAATAAAAAAATTTACCTTTTATGATAGTTAGATATTTGACTCAAGTTAAAGGAGGCCACCTGATGAAGCGATCCAAAATAAAACGCAGAAATAAGTGAGATCTCAATTATTGTGGTTGAATTTCGAGTTCCCACTCCAGAGGTTAGTAAATATAATAAATTTTTTAGATAATTATTGAATAGAGTTTTGTCTGTGGATGTTCATTAGCATACCTAGATGTTTGGTATCAGAGAACATACATATGACTTCATTGATAGGAATTGTAGGAGATTTGATACATATTAGCTTAAAATACCTTTCTTAAACAGTAAAAACAGTATTATCATATTTGAGGAATAGTGAAACTAAGCTAGCGTTTGGAATAAGTGTATTAGTCTTGTTGTTAGTACAGCTTTCTTTCCGTGCAGTAAGTTATTAGCAGGGTTAATAGCACGCATTTCTCATTTATTCAGAGTGTGTTAATAATTTTGAAAAACATTACTGCTTATTTTTGTGAAGTTGATCAAACTTGTAAAATCCTGTAATTTATTAAAGAAAAAAAACTTCTCAGTTGCAATATGTTACATTAAAGTAAAAAGTAGCGACGTTTGACATATCTTCAGAACATTTTACTCTAGTGCTTACATTATTTCCGAAATTTTTTTCTTTGAAAATTAATAATTTTCTTAGAATATTCATAAACGAGGTTTTCCGGTTATTTTATGCTCTTGGGATATTCGGTAAGAAAATTTCGCACCAAACTATCTATTAAGTTGAAGGTACAAAAAGGAAGCGACAACGTGTAGACTTGGCAATTGAAAATAATTATGGAAAACAAATATTAATAACTTACTGTTTTTGTTTGTTTTAAGTGACATTAAAAAATCGATAATAAGTAGTAATTCAAATATTAAGTTGTGTCAAAAATGTCAGTCTATAGATAAATGCCTAAAAAAAAAAATGTGAAGTAGTTCTTAAAAATATCAAGACCTACTACAGTAAAAAAATACTACTGAAACAGTTACTATAAATTTGTGCTTACAGTTTTGTTATAGAATAAACCACATAAATGTAGCAAACCATAAGTTCCTTGTAGTACATGTAAAAGTATTATAGTAAGTGGGTTGTTGTAAATTGTAATACATTTGTAACACTTCTTACTGTTCTTTGTAATAAATGAGATATTCTAAAATTTAATATGCGGGTATAGTGCAAAGTAACAATATTTATACATTGTATTAATATAATACTTTAATCTTCATTACCAAAGTTACAGAGACCCAATCGTAGTATTATTTACTACAAATTGTATTAAATTAGTGTTTGTGATACCGTCAATCCAGCATGAAGTAAGCCAGTAGTCGCTAGATATAGACACATACATCTAGCGTATTCTTGACCTTCTGTCGGATATGACAAAGATCGAGCAGCCAGCCAGGGCTATACGTGCTACATCATGTGCACAATAGTTTGTGATCACGTGTACTCAGATTTAATTCTGTTGGGCATGACAGACACAAACAGCAGTTAAAGATCCATCGTGAGATCTTTTGTCTGGCCCTATGGCATACCGAAGAGATGATGACTAAAAATGCCAGTAAACTGGTGCAGTCTTAGCGTCAATAAATTCACAAAACGTTTAGTAAATGGTGGAACAATATATGTAGTATTTGATGACATTTCTATTGTAGTGAAATATTATTGATTGGAGATTATTACTATAAAATTGTAAACATAATAGTGTGGGAAATAATACTACAGATTGTGTCTGTATCCATAATGACAACAAATTGTTGTACAACTGGTCTACAATTATATAAGCGTTTCCTATTCTTTTTTTTTCGGTGTATGATCAACATACTTGCCAAAAATTGAAAATCGAATTAGATATTAAATGAAGAAAATGATAACTCAATTAACAATATGGTCATTATTTCCATTCTTGGATACTCGTGACTTCATCTTGATAAGCTGTGATGTGTCACTTCAAAAGAAAAGGGTGCAGTTACACTTTTTATGTGAAAATCGGTATTAATGTAAGTAAAAGTGTTTAAATGCGGCGTTTTTTAGTTGTCACAGCTTTTTTGATTAGTAAATCAAATAGTAATATATTGTGATTAATAAATCAATTCGTGCCACATTTTTTGCTTTTTCTATGTAACTCATAAGTTCTAAATATAAGATTAATGACAAATTACTTGATATTTGCAACATGTATGAAACAAAAAATAATTTTGAAATACCGATACATAGACAACCGAAATTATTGTACATTTATGAAAAAGTTGCAGGTCTTTCATATTGGAAGTACTGTGGGTGGCGCCCTTTAAGCGTAAGAGCCAAATTAGCAATTTCTTTGAATTTCTCACTTAAAAAAATCCCTGTTTTCCCATTTCTGCGAATTAAACTTGTTTTTACAAAAGCTATAGATAGAAAACCGAAAAAATAATTTAGTTTTATTTAACATCTTGCCCTATTACCTACCTGTATAATATTCAAAATGAATATCTGTACAATTTTAATATAAAGTTCTCAGGTGTAGTAAGAACTCATGTTAATTAATTTGGTCTTAAATAAAAATATTTCGCTGTAAATTACCTGAAGCTCTCAAGATGTCAGTATTTAAAATATAGCGGTCTTTAGAAGAAAGTTTTGCCCCTAATTAAAATATGAAGACGTCTGGTGTTTATTTATCGGAAAGTTTTCTTGAAGAGGTAAGTAATACTGGGGAACTTCAACAAAAATGTTGAAGGAATTTTTAAACTTTTATACCTTTTTATAAAAGTTACTACGTTTATAAAGAGTATACAAATATAATTTACAATATTGTGTAAATATTTTTGTTGCTTATTAAAATAACGGTCAGTATAAAATTCAATAAATGCTTTTAATTGACATTTTTCTAATCACTAAGTTCAAATGCATAAATTTGTTTTATTGAGTTGTGTCCAATTTAATGGGAGATTCAAGTCAAAATAGGTATAGAACGATTGAGATACACATGCTATGCTAATTCAAATGTTACTTCTTTTCAGTTTAAACAATGTCAAAGCTAAAAAAAATTAATTTTGGAAATATTTACAAAACAATTTCATCAGTCAAGTTGAATGATGGAGCAAATACCTATGACTCGTTTTGGTTGAGACAAGCCACCCAGTGTTCCATTTTTCTGGTTATATTTTACCAGTTTTAATTGGCGGCAATTGTATTATTTCAAATAGAACACCCTGTATTTTCCTATTTCAAATTGTGAAAAATTAAATATTTTGTTTCTAGTATAGAATTTAGAGAGGTTTAATTTATATATTTTTTTAGATTTATGCGATTTTTTCCTGGTTTGGATGATCCAACAATCTTTAATCATTTCTTTTAATCTAAATTAATTTATGCATTTGGTTCAACAGCAGAAATTAAGGCTCTCAAAGTCAAAATGTCTTAAAACATGATGCAATTAAAGAATGATATTCAAATATTATATATGTTCACAAACAGGCTTTTTAATTAAGTGAATATTATTTTATTTATTGCAATAATTATTAATATTAGTGATTTTTTAATAATTTTTGTCAAAACATTAGCTCTAATTTCTACGAAAGTGAAAATGCTTTCATTACTACTAACTCCTGGCGCCTTCGCCATAATATAGAATATTATTGTCTCTGCTTATTTTGCTTCTAAGACAAATATGATTAAGTTACAAAAAATTCAACAGAGAATCTCTGTAAGATCAGAAATAGGTCAATGAATAATACTTGAAAGTTATATTTACAAGTCTTTTTATTCATAGTAGGTACGATTTCACGTTTCTGATGGTATTGGAATCCCCGAATAACTAATAAATAATTTGTTTGGGCATTTTATCGTTGTACTGGGACATTTCGGTGCAGTATATATAGCATAAAGGCGTTAAGATCGCCACCAATAGTCCTGTATATGTTTTTTATTTGATTGCCATTTACTATTTGTTTAGATATTTATGAAAAACATTTGAAAATAACATTTCAATTCAATTCATCTTATTTAGCATGAAGCGGCTCATATATTTCTATCCACCCTGTATAAACTAACATATTTATTTTTGTATATATTTACTTCATATTTTCAATAGTTCTGCATTCACATATTTCTGTACACAATGTATAAGTTAAAATATTTCTTTCTTTATATAAATTCACTTTATCTTTTCGTTAGTTCTGTGTTTAAATTTCAACGTCTGTTTTTAAGTGCTAAATGTAGATATCATGTTTTGTAAATACTATTTAAGTACGTAGACGACCGGTGTTCCCATAAATCTGAAGGGTTCTGCATGGTGAAAACTAAGAAACACACTTGATTTTTAACAGACCCTTCGAGGAACTACCTCGAATATGGGAACGACGGGCAGTCACAAATTTGTAACCAACCAATCATATACATCGATCAACGTATAACATTGTGGGCGCCAACCGACCGCAAGCAATAATAAATATTAGTACACAATACACTGTTCTTATTGAAATCACACCGCCCCACAAGCATATTACAGTTTATAAAAAATAAAAAAAATTACAAATAAGCAAAATATTTAATGCAAATACAATTTCATTATTAAATTTTAATTTTTTTACAAATATATTTATATTCAATTGTATGTTTAAAGTACAGAAATACATCCTTTTTATATGACAACATAATAATCTTAATGTACAATGTAATGACGTCTTCAATTATATTATATGTTTTCCAGAAACATACCCAAATTTTCGTTCTGTTAAAAAGCTTTCTTTTTTTTGACAATCCTTTATTAGAGAAATTTTTCTGTATTACTTCTTGTTTAAAAGTTATAAGCACTATCGTCCTAACGAGTCTCAAAAGAAACACCACCTAATAAATCAAATTAACGATGGAAGGATCAAGTAGTAGTTGGAAAATAATTGAATGTTCGTTGTTTAAAGTGCATAAATGTCATTAAGAATAAATAAAATGATTTAATACAGGTGAAACAAAAGGTGATGATAACAACTAAACTTAAAAAATGAGACAAACGCCCTCATACTACATACATATTACAACCTATTCTCTATATGATCTCCTCTCATTTCAAGACACATATCCAATCTTCCCCCAACTTCTTTGTGGGCTGCGTTTATTAACATTTCGCCGTTTGTGGTTTTTTCTTTCAAGTACTTGTGACATTTAAACACTATAAATAACGAACATTCAATTATCTTCTTAACGACTTGATCCTTCTACTGGTCATGTGATTTTTAGGTGGTATTTATTTTGAGAACAATAATGCTTAAAACTTTTAAACGGGAAGTAATACAGAAAACATTCTCAAATAAAAGTTTATTAGAAAAAAGAGAGGTTTTTAACAACGAAAAATGTAGGTATGTTTCTAGAAAACATATAAGGGGCATTCCACGCCAACTCAACAGTCGATCCCACATCACCCTCTCAGATCTGGCTCAAAATTGGTACATCGATTGGTACTATTGAAAAAAGGATATTCCCAAATTTTCGGCCCCTAAGACCGCTTCTTGTCACCAGGGGCCCTTAGTGAATTTTTCGACCATCATTTCAGCCCCAGGGGTCTGAAATCGGTTTTTCGTGTACTGACGCGGCATTTTGGTCTAAAATTATCAAAATACATAGAAGATGCCAAATTTCCCGTAGAACACGATGACACCATCCGTTTTCCGATATCTAGCAAGGGGAGTCCGGAAAACGCGAAAAACCGCGCTTTAGTAAAACAATCTGATATCTAGAATACGGTCGTTTCGAACTGGCTGAAAATTTACCAAAAGGCTCTTAGATTATTGCTCTTTCGAATGTTCATACGCGCGTGGTGATCATTATATGTAAAAAAAAAGTTACACGCGTTTTACAGGTTTTATATGGGATTTTCTGTAATTTTTTAATTATAACCGATCCACTGGACCTATCCAGCTAGCTAATAATTGGATTTTTTTCTCTCACCAAACGTCTCTTTTGTCCCCCTGTCTTTACAAACACAGAAATTTCTCTCTCCAGCCAGTATTAGAGAAAACATTATTTAGATAGAATGCTGATTCATTTATAAGGACGTGTAAAATAGTGAAAACAATATCGAGATGTATAGTGTCAACAATGATTGTAATGTGGGTTTTTTTATTTCTTACTGCGATTTTCATTCGTTATATTATATTATATTCATATTTTTTACAAATAATAGAAGTAAGCTGCAGAAAATGTAAATTTGCTCAAAAATCATAAAATTGACCAAAATTGTGAAATAAATCATTGAATAAATAATGTTTTCTAATACTGGCTGGAGAGAAATTTCTGTGTTTGTAAAAACAGGGGACAAAAGAGACGCTTGGTGATGGAAAAATCCAATTATTACCCAACTGGATAGGGCTAGTGGAGCGGTTATAATGAAAAATTACAGAAAATCCCATATAAAACCCGTAAAACGTGTGTAACTTTTTATTTACATATAATGATCACCACGCGCGTATGAACATTCGAAAAACCTTTGGTAAATTTTCAGCCAGTTTGAAGCGACCGTATTTGAGATCAGATTTTTTTACCAAAGCGCGGTTTTTCGCGTTTTCCGGGCTACCGTTGCTAGATATCGGAAAACGGATGGTGGCATCGTGTTCTACGGGAAATGTGGCATCTCCTATGTTTTTTTGATCATTTTTTTAGACCAAAATGCCGCGTCAGTACACGAACAACCGATTTCAGACCCCTGGAGGTGAAATGATGGTTGACAAATTCACTATGGGCCCCTGATGACAGAAAGCGGTCTTAGGGTCTGAAAATTTGGGAATATCCTTTTTTCGATAGTACTAATCGATGTACCAATTTTGAACCAGATCTGACAGGGTGATGTGGGATCGACTGCTGAGTCGGCGTGGAATGCCCCATAATTGATGACGTCATTAGTCGTTCCTGTCAATTCCTAAAGATAATACTTTTGATTAAAAGTAGAGCTTACTTCATCCCATTTAACACCACGTGCCCCAAATTTTATTTAATTTTTTTGTATCCTCACTATAGGCTTATACTATAGAGTTTCATAGAACATGTATAATATAATGCATTATTAAATCTAATTGGTTTTACGCATAATTGCCTAAACAAAAGATCCGGCTAATTGGTCAGACCAAAGCCATAATACACACACACACACTCACACGCATTTGTAGAATTTCCCCATTTATATAGTTCAGTGCTATACATACAGGGCGGTCAAATGAAAACAAAACAGAGCCAATTTCAGGAACTGCGTCAAGATTGTAGAAAAATGATCAGACCCGTCGATTTTAGAGTAAAGGGGGGTATTCTTTGCTGAAATTTTTGACTACGCCACTTTCATCCCCATGCAAGGGTAAACATCAACCCAAAACATTTAAATGACTTTGGGGGTTAAGTAATATTTATTTTAAAAGCTCTTTCACTTCTCTTTACAACAGACTAAATTTTATAATTCCTCCCAATATTTTGAAAAAAATTTACAATTTAAAATTTAAATTATGTTTAGTTGCTTACTTACTACTTAATTGATTAAATGTTCAAACTGATGACCACCCGCTTCATACAAGAATAAAGATTTTGCTCGAAACGTTCGCGTACATTCTGAAGCATTCCCGGAGTGATTCTACGGCATACGTCGACGATTCTTTGACGTAAATCTTGCAGCGACGCTGGCTGTGTTTTATAGATTTTACTTTTTAGGTATCCCCACAAAAAAAAATCAAGGAGCAATAAATCTGGTGATCGTAAAGGCCACTCAATGCTGCCTCTTCTCCCAATCCAATTCCTTGGAAAACGTTGGTATAAATACTGACAGACAATTAACGCATAATGCGGAGGAGCACCGTCCCGTTGAAAAATCAAATCATCTTTATCATACTTAATATTTTCAATAATATCAGTCAACGCAGGGTCAATAGCGTCTTCCAGTAATTGCAAATACATTTGATCAGTGAAATTACCATGTAGAAAAAAAGGACCCACCAGCCGGTCACCGAAAATTCCAACCCATACATTTAATTTTTCCGGTTGCTGTGTATGCACTTCGTGAAAAACTCTTGGGTTTAAATCTGACCAATAGCGGCAATTGTGGCCTTTGACCGTCCCGTTCAAGAAAAAACTGCATTCAACAGAAAAACAGATGTTAAAAAGGAACTGTGGATCGTTCCCTGCTCGCTCACTCATTATTTCGCAAAATAGCAAACGGCGGTCATAATCCTCCTCATGAAGTTCCTGCACCAAGTGTATTTTGTATGGATGGAATTTATTCTTCTTCAAAATGGTGTGTATGCTAGTTTGATTGATCCCAGACAGAGATGCCAGCTGTCTCGTACTTAATGTAGGATTAAGATGAACTGCAACTTCACTAGCTTCATTAACTACCTATAGGTTTTTCAATTTCTTGATTTTTATTGGTTACATTCCCTTTATTTTTACATTTTTACTAACTCTAGAACATACTTCCTCCTGACATGTCGATCTTGATGTTGTTCATTAAATAGCTGAGCTGTTCTATTCATTTATTTATTGTTCATAAAGTAAAGCGAAATGATATATACCCTTTCCGCAATGGAATAAACCATAGTGTTTAATTTTCACACAAATAAACTACCAACCAACGCTTCCAAATAATACTAGAATACATTTGGAATCCACTAATTTTACGTTTGTTGTGTGTGTATAGTACTCATTTCTGTTTTTATTACAATGGTGTTTTTTTTACGAAAGTGATAACTAATCGCCAAAAACTAATGTAACGCAAGAAATACTAAATTTATACCATTGGAGTACTTAACTAGAATGAGTGACATTTTTACTGTTACTAATTGTTTGTACATAAGTTTCAACTTTAAAATAAAAAAAAAGTATTGCGCGGAATTATAATATTTAAAGTCTGTTGTAAAGAGAATTGTAAGAGCTTTCAAAATAAATATTACGCAACCCCCAATGCTATTTAAATATTTTGGGGTGATACTTACCCTTCCTTGGGTTAAAGTGGCGGAGTCATAAATACCAGCAAAGAATGTCCCCCTTTAATGTAAAATCGACGGGTGTGAGCGTTTTTCTACAATCTTGACGCAGTTCCTTAAAATGGATTTGTTTCGTTTTCATCTGGCCACCCTGTATATTAACTTCTCTCAGTGTTTTATTATATCGGACAAATTAATCGAAAAGTTTCCTTAGTGAAAGATATTTCATTATTTCTATTCTGACTGTAACATCTTCCAATTGTTCCTTTTCCCATTCACTTCCCTCAACGTATTTACTTATGTTCTCCACGGGACGTCATCTTGGGGTCCGTCGTATAATTAAATGAAATTTTAATCTGTTCTCTTTCTTCCTAACTTGGGTGTAGTTTCTACGTTTCATTTCAGCACTGTATCATCTGTTTTTTTGTCTTCATTTATTTCCTTTGGGTTAATTTTACGTGCGAAAATAGGAGTCTTTATTTACATTTTGTCTTTTAATAACGTCTGCTGTAAATGACGTGGTTTTTATCTTACGTAAAAAGTAAATAAAAAGGATTAGTTTTCTTTTTATTATCACAAACACCATACGTCCCTTGAGGATACCCTTGTATCAAACTGAATAAGCTTTAAAAATGAATGAATTACACAAAAAGCAGGTCTTCTCATTAACTGTGTTTTTAGCCCATTTAACCCCGCTTAATGTTTCTCTTAAAAGATACGGGGTGTTGAAGTTGAACTTTTAAAATTGTTCTTCCACAGTAACTATGGCAATTATTTACGTAGGTATCAGTTTGAAATTTAATATAGATATTTCTTTGGTTGAGCGAATCTTTAAGATTATTAAACGATGCCTAAAAAAACAAACGTTTATTTATTACTCGTGATCATTTTTGCTATAACTTTTCTTTCTTGAGATAAATTCAATTTTAAAAAATTATGCAACGTTAGATATAGCCTTTGAGAAACAATTTTAAATTTCAATTTCCATAGTATCGCTCAATCAATTTATAAATAATTTACTCTTTTACTCTTTCCGGATTAATTGTTAAAATATATACAACACAATTATTTACATATATACTCCGTTTAATTTTAATACGATAAAAGAGATAATTATAAATCACTTCGTAATATTAAAGTACACATATCTTAAATTGTATGTTTGGGTAGACATAATGACATAATTCATGAAAGGAAAATTGAATTTACTTACATATAGCGAAGGCTTTGTAGTCCATAGAATGCTTTCCTGTGTAGTTGGTTCAATTTAAAATTTCCTTTTAAAGTCCTGCAATATAAAAAAGATATTTAGGCGATTGTTCCGAATAGTAAAAAAATATATTTATTTCCTAAATAATATATTAGATTTTAAAATATTTCAGGAATACAAGTTATTAATAATATATCTTATAAAAATGCAAGATGTCCGGAAGCTAAACCAACAAAGACCGCAACTTCTAGAGATGATTTTATATCTATTTGATATAAATCGTATTATGAAAAAATATTAGTGGGGTTACTAAGGGTGGTAGAGTTCTTGTTTAGAGAAGATTAGATTAGAACGTAGAAAAACAAATCACTCTATGTTTGAAATTGAGCATCTTATAAAATTAAAGTTTGTTTTCTTAATAGTCGTTTTGTTATAATTTTTGCCAGTTGGTTATATTATTTAATACAAGATTCCAACATTTTTACATAAGTTTACTTTATTTGTTTTCCAAAGTCAACTACTAAATATTAACGAACAATTTGTAATTTTTGTGTAAAAAACAAACATAAAAATTTCAAATTTTTCTCGTATACGCTACACCCTAGTCACTAAACACAAGTCTGCCGTCCTAAATAAAAAGGCGGTAAGTACATTTTTTCAATTTTTATATTTTTGCTTTAATGAATTGACTGATGTTTTTTTAATCTATAAATGTCAATTGCATGACAATGAAAAATGAAAGTTTATGTTATTTTAAAAAAAATAAAAAGCGGTAAGTACACTACGTGATCATGTAAAAAGGGGGTAAGTACAATTGCTAAGAAAGAAGGCGGCTTGTAGAAGTATCTTAATAGTTGCGACACTTTGTCTTAATACATATACAAATCAACGTCACATTATACGAAGCAAAAAAGCAGTAAGTACAAATCATGAGGAAAGACAGCCGCAAGTGACATTTTGTAAGGACTTGAGGCCTTTTTAGTTCGTATTAAATATGTGTCACGTCACAGCTTAATAATATAATAAGCAGTAGGTAGCGCCATTTTTTGAGCCCTTTTTCTTGAAAACATATTGAACATCTTGCATACAGGTTAAATTTTACAATTTCTTAGTACGCCACTATCGGTCAGTCTATATAGGGACCATAGAAAATCGACCGTTTATTATTTCAACTTAATAAAATTCAAATTGTGCCACTCAACCAAAGGTGAGATTTTATCGTAGTAGGTACTTAAATACAATTATTTATAAAATTTAGATTTTTAGATGTTAAGAAGAAGCAGGAGAATTTTAATGGCCGCCCTTAATATAAATTCGAGCCAGGTAAATGATGGTAACAATGAAATTGAAATAACTTCAGCAAACATTCAAGACAGGTTACCAGAGAATGTTTCATTTGAAAGTAAAGGTAGTTAGATATTAATTAATAATTACAAATTACTATTATAATATAAATTTGTTTTTAAAACAAAAAATCTGTCAAAATGATACTAACGAAATTAATATGAATAAAGAAATTTGATATGGGAATTTTGATATAAGTAACATAAGCGGTTTTATATATTTGGAAAACTCTGATCAACTTAATAATATATCTATAAGTGATTTAGATTTAAATTTAAATAGTACAGAAATTAAATGTGATCTAAATTCTGAAATGTCAATCAACCAAAATGTAGTAGCACAAAATACACAAGGAGAAAAGCTATAATATTCAAAATATTATTACGCCATCAAATATTACTGTCGAAGAAAATAACCAGGAATAGAATTAAATAAAAGACGTACCTATTCTCCAAGGCAAAAGCAAGCAAGCAAAACAACTTCAAAAAAGATGTCTATAATAAGAAATCTTTGCCCTCTAATGACTAAGAGGAGAAGAGAATTCCGGAAAAATTAAAATGAGGATGATGTATCTACCGAACCTTACAGACTCGTACTTTGAATAACTAAATTGAAAGTAATGTTTAAATATTTTGTAATTCAATATATGTTAATATTATTATAATAAATATTATAAAGTTATTTCATCTTTTTCTTTTTTTAATTCTATTGTAAATTCAATTAGGTTCCGCTTAAAATAGAGTATATTGTATATCATTTAAAAATAATATACCATGTTACTATTTAAACGTTCAAGATTTGTACATGTACGTATATTGATAAAACATTATATTTCCTTAGTTTTCTAAATTTTCCTAAATTGCATCCTCATAGTTTTTTGAAACACTTTTTTCTAATTACAGCGATATATATAATATCAGATTTGCTTGACAATTTGCATAATATTTTAGTTTATTTACTGGCACAGCACAAAAGATTAAGTTAAAATTACCACGAAACTAATGAATATTTATGCAACATTGCATTATTTTCTTATGCATTTTTTTGACATCGCAAGAAAATTTCCTAATTCTTTGTTCATCAGAACTTCCTTTAGATATGAGGACGAAAAAAATAACGATGTAGAATGCTATGTAAATAACCCTGTATAAAATAAATTATTCTATGATAATGACGAATGTATTATACAATTCAACTGATATTTTGACTTACTGATGCTTCACTCTAACGTTTTTTAACACTTCAAGTACTACTCTAAACTAAATTGTTTTATAGTCAGTCATTATACAAGCGTCTATTACTAGTACTGAATAGCGGCAAACCCAAACGCTAAGTAGTGAAAAAGCGGCAAATGCAGAAAATATATTAGTTACCGCCTTTTTATTTCGTGCAGACGTTTCTCTAAATAATGAAACATGAAGCGTAAAAGCAATAACTGACATATTTTTTTGTAAGAAAACAAATTTACATTTAATCATACTGACAAATATTTTGAATAGCAACCTTTTATATCTTATAACAAAATTTAATAGAAATAATATTTAAAATCTATGCAGTCTAAGTCGCTAAAGTTTTGGCCATTTTACTCAGTAACTGCATTTTGTCAGTTGCCGCCTTTTTACTAAGTACGGCAGAAGTGTACTTGTTTAATCTGGAATATTCTAAAATTTTCGAACTTGATACTAAACACACCAAAAAGTTGAAGATAAAAATATATAATAAAAAATATCAGTTGACTCTCCCATTTATGACGCCTATGGCTGCAATTAAAAGATAGTAGTAGTACTTTTCCTCCTTCGGGAGAAAAATACTTTGGCTCCTTTGGGAGGCAAACAAGTAGAAACTTCAAAAAGCAGTAAGAGTAGTGTACAGACTTCTTTTATTGATACACACACTTTCTAAAAATGTATAATAATGATTTTCCTTCAAACAGATTTTTTATTAGTTGTTTTTATTTATAAAAATTGAAAACAGTTTAAATTGAGGTTTAAATTAACATCAATAACTAAATATTATTAAAATGTATGGTACAATTAGTTAAATTACCAATGGAAATTCCCCCTGAAGAAATATTGGCTCTGCTGGTGGAGATGAGTTGCTGTTTGTTATTTTCCAAATTCGTGGTCGTTGATGAAGTACTTGTGGTAGAAACAAAATTTTCAAAAATAAGACAACTTTCTTTGGTACTTGAAGTAGTACTTGCTCCCGTAATTATTTGGGTGGCAGTAACTTTGAGCGAGTTTATTGGCTCTTCGTGGGCTATATGCGAATTTTTGATGCACCAAAAGCGATAATTTTCCTTATTAACATATCCACAGAGATGGAAATGGGCCTCGTCGCACATGATAATTTTCGATGTCTTGTCTTCCTCGTGGTGCAGATTCAGGATGGTCTGAACGTAGGTTACACGCGTTTGCCGGTTAACAGCTAACAGCTGATGCACTGTTTGCACTTTGTAAGGGAAGATCTTCAAGTCGTTAACCAAAATTCTCTGTAAGGACAGCCATTTGATGCCCAATTGCCTGGCACATCGTCTGGTCAATACTCCGGAGTCCTCTGCGACATCTTTAGCCACAGCCGCTATATTCTCAGCAGAACGACTGCTCCGGGGTCGGCCAGACCTGGCAGCATCTCGTGTCGTTCCATACTCTTCAAGGCGAGCGGCTAAACGCTGTAGTGTTTGTCCAGCTGGTGTCGGACGATTGGGAAATCTGAGCCAAAATTTACGCTGCGTCAACACCACCGACGAATTAGTCCGCAAAAAAATCCAAACAATTATTCCGCGTTCTTGAGGAGTATAGCGATTCGTGTCTTGTTGACGTGTATTATGTATCTGTTTACTTCACAAATGTCAAATCAACATTGAAATTTGACACCATTTGCAAAAATTATAACAACGTCCCGATAGGGTGATGACTTTTGCGCCACCTGTTACTAGATAAACCACACATTTTTGTGGTAGAACATAGTTCTAATATATGAAGTATTTCCCACAAAAACACTCTAACAATGTTTGAAAATTGTTTTTACAGTTTCTTTTTTAAAAAAATGTTCAGTAATTCTTTTATACTGATACCCTATCAAATTCAATGACATATTATTTAGGCATCAAAATCGGACAAACAATAATAATAATTTTTTCCCCACAAGTCCAATAAAAATCTTTTTGAGCGTTACCTTATGGAAAATTTAACCCTACATTATTGCGGACTTCTACAGAAAATTTGAAATCCTTTAAGGGGCAGCACATACATATTTACTTTTCCTGCTATGCCCTTTAATGCAATTAAATTTTAGACAAAGTTATCTAGGTTAAGTTAAAGTAAGACAAGTTTGTGCAGGGCACGTTTCTATTTAAATTTACAACGTTGGTAAATGGTAGCAAAGATTACGCTAATAGTCGGGTTAAATTTATATTAGACTAAAATGGTGACTGTTAATAGATATGGAGAACAAATTACATTGATAATCAGAGGAAATTTGCAGTTAGAATATAAATATACGCGATCTTGTGATTTGATGTTATTCTGTAACGAGAAACTGTGTCTCTACTGAACAAAATTCATTTTATACTTTTAGTTATTAAAAATTAATCCTATAACACTGCAGATTAATTTTTTCAGAAGAGATATACAAAGCGTTCCACTTGTAGTTCAAAAAATAAATAGGTTTGTCTTGGAAATATAGTGGAGGCAGTTTTTCTCATTAACGTTCCGTTTCCGAGATACAGGGTGTTAAAGTTATTTATCTGAAGAAGGTTACTCTTAACTATCTTTAAATATTGATAATTTCTCTACCCCTCATTCTAATCACGAGGATTAGCCCCGAAATCGAAGACTTATCCGGGAGATGGGGGTGGCATATTATTATTAAGCAGGCCGCATTTGCGCCCAGGAACGACTTTCATTGGTAGGCCCTAACCACCATTCAGTGCAGGAATGAGGAAAACCTGGAAAACTTCATTAATTCGGTGGGCAGTCAAACGTCGACCGACATCAATCTCTTACATTGACCCAAGCTAACATTCTTCCACCCTACCATACCCGCAGAGAGGGTGCCAATCCTCTCTACGAATATAGCTGATATACGGTCTACCGGTCGGGGGGATCGAACCCACAGCGGTCAAGCCACATCGATTAAAGTACTGATACCTTAAACCGCGCAACCACTGACCGACTAAAGATAAAGATATTAAAATGTGTACACGATTTAACGACAGCTGTTTTAAGAAAATTGTTTTATTCATTTATTTCTATGTATTGCCAATTGTCAACAAAGCGAAGGGCTTGCAATTCCTGCTAATGAAAGTGATGGCAAATCCCGATCCATAACTAAGTAAAAAACTTTATGTAATCTATGTCCGAGGTTATACTGATCTTTTAGAAAGAGTTCAGTCGCACTCGTTGGTTCAAACAGTTACTTATGCTACGAAGATCGTCTACAAGTTCTTCAGCTAATCACTCTAGAAAAGCGTCGTCAGAGAAAAAACCTAAATCAACTTACGCATAACTAATTTTCAACAACTACACCAATGATTACTCTAAGTAACGAGTTGCGCCTGAGGGGATAAGCATATAAACTAAGAAAGGAACAATTTCGGACATCTCACCGTCTTCACTTATTAACTAACAGAACTTTTGGCGAATAGAACAGCCTTCCAGAAAATGTCGTATGTGCGCTCAACATAACTTCTTTTAAAAGAGTCTTAGATTCAGTCTAAACAATTGTAGTGTTTTTCTATCAATTGTCGCTTCTTGCGTTAGTTAATTTAAGTTTATCTAAAAAGACGCGAATATTATTTTTTTTCTTTTGTCATGTATTATCAGACATATATACTCGCGTCAAGAATTCAGACGTCTTACGTCACGGCTGACGTTACACATTTGTTTCTATTGTCAACGTAATTTTCGATATTTGGTCCTGTTAAAAACAATAATTGTTTGCAATTTAGTGCAATATATAATGCAAACTTTTAGTGTAGTATATAGTTTTATTACTATCAGTTGCAGTTTCTTAAATATTTTGATGAAAATATAATGAATTGTTCATTTGTTCGCATGACGTAAGTCGTCTGAATTCTTGTCCTTGAATTTACTACAACATTATTTGCAGTAGTATAAAGTTCCATTAAGAATAACAAAATTGACGCCAAAATCCGGTATACCTTGAATACACCTATATTCATGCCATTATTTTCATTGGATAATGATTGCGAGACTCGTAGCTTAATAATGAAAGCTCGTAGAAGGATGAAAATTAATATAAAGTAATGATAATCTTACCTCATTTATTCATATAAATCTCAGAAATTTTTACTTCAAGTTCCAAAAAACTGTTTAAAAAATTATTGATTTAAAATTCATCTTAATATGAAGCCAAAGTAGTCGATAATATTGTACTTTCGATATAAACTAACATGTATATATATAAATTAATTTATATATTTACGGCTATGAACCATTCAAGAACTTTTGAATATGAAGATTAATCATATTGAAGATAGGAGCTCGGTTATGGCTGATATTCCGGAGAGTAAAACAGATATTCGTAAAAAAATTACAATTGTGGAAGAAAACGAGTTCTCTGCATTGGGTCTAGTGAGGAAGTATCCGTGTTTGCGTCCGTCGAGTTGAGAAAGATTTTTTCTAACGTATCGCGAAACGCGTTGCACAGTTCAACCCGTTGGGAAAAATAACAAACAAAATGGTTATTTTTTAGGTTTGTCAGATCCAGAAGCTTTCACGGGACATTGTCTGTGGAGGACGTCCGTGACTGCCTTGGTCAATGCAGAAACAAATATGACATTGAAAAGACATGGTGGATGGCGAAGTTCAACGGTAGCAGAGGGGTATTGCGTCTACAGCATGGAATTGAAAAAAATATTGGCTGGCATGTCACATGAAAGAAGTGGAACATCAACTTCATAATTAACTGCAGTCATAGGCAGTGACAACAATTCAACGGAAAATTCTTGCAATTCGGGAAATAATTTCAGTGGAGGAATCGAGAATTATCGGTTTATTTTTGTAAATTCATTAGAGGGTGTTATGAACATTTTTGCAGTTACGATAACTAAGGGCTTATTTGTTTATAATGTATTAGTATGAAATAAAATGAATTTTTTTGACAAAAATCACACCTAACTCCCTCTCTCCTTTCTTCAGCTCTATTTAATATGATGACATGCATATTGTTTCAGCATGGGTAAATGGAATTACACATTTCTCAATATTTAAAAGTAAATTATTGGACACAAACCATTTATAAACATCCAGCTCATGCTGTAGAAGATACTATCTAGGATATTATTGACCAAACAATACAGCTTTAAGTCATCAGCAAACAATAAGAAATTTATAATTGCAATTATAGTTGAAATGTCATTAACGAAGAGGTTAAACAATAGCGGTTCACAGTGGGATCGCTGTGGCACCCCATAACAAATATTAATTTTATTAGAGATATAATAATTACCAATTTTCACTCTTTGGTGACGACCCATAAGAAAACTCCTCAACCAGTTTGGAATACTGTCACCTAAACCCAGAGGCGAAATTTTGGCTATAAAAAGCATTAAATAAAAATTGTTGAGAATAACTGAAATTTATTATAAGAACGAGAATAACTAAAAATAAAAAATAGAATTTATACTATTTTTTCAAAAAGTTACTTAACAAACCCTATCATTATTTTATGTTTTATGAAATTCTACCTACAAAACAAATTTTCGGTTTACCGGTAGAGATGAATATTTGTTTAGTTACATTTTCCTTTCTAGTATAAAGTGCTTACTGCATACATTAAATTACATTTAGAGCTACGCGATTTGGGACGTGTTAAACGTGCCTGGTTAATATCAAATGGCGATTAATGGAAATATTGGAAGGGTTAACCAAACAAGTCATAATATATGTATTAGATAGGAACAGAAATCAGATAATTTGTGCATCAATTACAACCATGTTTTTAGAATTTGATTTCATATTCCATAATAAAACACTTTCATTGATTTTATAGTTTACTGGAATGAATTTTCATGGAAAATAAAATTATATAGAGTGTCCGGAATATAAGTGGCGATACTAAAAGTGGCTTGTATATATGACCTAAAGCAACAAAAAAACTCTTGTAATTTGTTTTGAAAAAATTTTCCCAGAAAATCCTTAAAACTGTAACGTACGACAACATTGTAATCTATCACTTGCTGCTGTTCACCTAAAAGTATTATTAGTCAAGTACAGTACCTTCACAAATGATTACAAGCCACGTGATCAGGGCCGAGATTCTCACATCAATCGCAGAGCAATTCATATGCGAATATTCTTTTCCTCACTACGGCAATTGAGAGAGACAACAAATCTATTCGCATACGAGTTGCTCTTCGAGAATCACAGTCCTAGTCACGTGGCTTGTAATCATTTCTGAAGACTCTGTAGTATTGTAGCTAGTACATTTTTCTGTGCTTGCTTGGTATTTGTGAGTGTACATAAACAAAAATGGAACAATTAAAAATCGCCCACATTATGGCTGCATGTACCAACGCAGCGCGGATTTACAAGCCTGCTCGCAGAGCAGTGTTATCTGACAAAATACTTTTTAAGGCAAGTAAAGAGGCTGTTAATAAGCAAGGGTGCCTGATAGTTCAGCGACACATTCACAGCTTAACTGGTCAAATATTTCTAACACTTTGAAACCAATACCTGACTTTTGTGGGAGCAGAACTCACGTCGGACTAGCGCGGTCAAACACAGAAATTGCAGGCCACTGACACGACCTGCAGTGACTTTTATTGAAGGTGACGGTACATGCAGGTGCCGGTCTAGTATGCGATGTTCCATTACATAATATCGGACCCTTCATGAGCAGGCTTTGGAGGTCCGTGTTGTGCAGGTCAGTGCTGGTCCGTGCAGACATAATGTGCGCGCATAACATGTTAATTTATTGCGAACTGGGCAAAACTCTGGTTACGAGACGTTTTTACGATTAACGCATTTCGCAACACTTGTAATTATTTCACATTTTATTCTATGTTGTGAAAAGAGCTCCAAGAAAATCAATGACAGAAAGCATGTTTAGGTGTATTTGTAATTATTGTGTACAAACGCATGACAATCCTAACATAGTATTTGAGCGACGTTGTCATAATTTTATTACCGTTGGCCAAAGAAAAAATTGTAAAGTAAAATGTGTTTGGTTTAGCGTCCAGTAAAATAAAGCCACTCATATTCCGGACGCTCTGTATAACTTTTCCTCTTTTAAACTTCAATAACGACACTTGTACGTTTGTACAGTGTATCAAGTTTTAGAGTTATTGCTCTTAAAGACATAAATTAGCATTTTCAGCTAAGTTTGAAGAGAAATCCACAGGTCAAAACAACATAACTTTGAATACTTAGATGTATTTACAGAGAGCAAATAAATATGTTCTTAATTTTACCTAAACTAATATAACATAACCTTCAGATATATATTACTAATACAGTAATTTGTAGATAAATTTTGAATGAAAACGTTGTAGCATTTCCAGCGTTACTGCTACCTCATTTGGAAACTGACGCATAAGTTCATCGCGTTCCTTTAATTAACAAAATACATGACATAGTAGAATAGGATGTATTTTTCTCCATTGCTATGATTATCTCTCAACGATCTGGAAGTTCTTCATTTCCAGAAATTCGGTAATTTGGATATGAAAAATATACCAAACCAATTAGTTATGAAGTGCGCCATCGTCATTAATGAAGATTTATTGAAATTAGTTCGATAGAGAGCGGAAATGAGATAAATTTGATGGGAATGTAAATAGAGGGGATATAGAACCTCCGCTTTTGGTTAAAATATCCATAAATCCAATTTTTGTTAGGATCCAGAAGACACTTCGATCGATAAGGCGTCAGAAAAAACAATAATTTTTTACTGTTGTATTAGGACGTATAAAGTGTGTACAACATGGTGTTCAGTAAAGGATTGGCCATACTTTCTTGGACAAAATGTATGTCATTTGAATCACCTAACCAGAAATAGTAGATTGCTGGCTACCATTTTAGCTGCATTGAATACTTAGATATTGATTATATGACATACTTTGCTCACCCACACTGAAGATGATGTTTGTAGATAGACATCAAAATAGCTAGATTATTCATGGGTTGTTTCATTATACTTATGATAAATACTTAATTAGGACAACATTGAAATATGTTTGTGGAATTTTAGCTGTTTGCTATATAGATATTGGGGTGTAACTCAATGCTGGGTGGAGCTGGTCCAGAGTTGTTGTTTTTCACAATATTGTCAATTCGAAAATATTTTTAATTAAACAAAATATAAATATGAACAAATATATATTGTGATAAAATAGAGTTTACATAAATATTAAATGATATGAAAATTCATTTAAACAACAAATATAAAGAATTTGAAATTGTGTTATTATAGGTGTAAAATATAGAGAAATTGTTATTATTGGAATTATATAATATAAACATATCTAAAGAAGCATATTATTATATTGAAAGGATAAAATTTTACAAATTTTATTTAATTTAATTTAAAATTGTATCTATCTTAATTGGACATGACAATACAAAAACTATAGTACATAAAGAAAATGAATTCAAAACCAAGACATTGATATATCAAAAGAAAGCTTAAAGAGCCAAGAAAATTATAAAAAAAAATTATATTTATTTACATTTAGAACTCACATATACAATATAACATAAATACAATTTTACACTATTTAAATAATTAACAAAACAAAATAAAATAAAATAAAACATTGGCGCCCAATAAAAATTAAAATCATATAAAATAAATTAACTAACATAACAAAAATCATATTAACATTATTATCATCATCACATCACACTAACACATATACATCACAATAATATATTATAAAACTATTATTATTTTATTTATTTATTTATTTATTATTTTAAATTATAATTTAGATACTATGCTAACATCATCAAATACTTTTATAAAGTTAACCAGTTCATGGATCTCGTCAGCTCTTCCAAACTACGAACTTAATTAGGAAACTTATGAAATGAACAGTAAAGTGAGTAAATCTTTGCCAAACTTGAGAATATCACCAGTTGCTTGTTGGCTTTTTCATTAGTGAGAAAAATTATTAAGTTATAACTGAGAATATGTGTAGCTGAGCATCGATATACTTATAAAAGAATTTCTCCAGTGATTTATATTTTTATTTATAAAATGGTGCTGTATTTTGTGACAACAGGAGGTTCATGTAACTAGATAATAGTTATTTATGCACCAAGTGCAAAAATGAAGTGCTTATTGCACATCGACTGCAATAAACACTTTTTGTACGAGTTGCATACAATATTTTTTCTACGTTCATGCAAAAACCAAAAAATTTTTTATTTAGCACTAAGTGCAGGAAAATAAAAAGCTTAATTTAATAGCAAAATACATATTTAAAAATTAATTAGGACTATCGATTTGCATTGAGAAAGTTAGGAACTAATATGTTAAGAACAATTTAACTCAAACTATTTGTAATTCAGTTGATATTCAAACTAATTTTATTTTTAATAAATTGCATGTTCTAGTGATTTCGTAATCCAGTATGTAATAAATATAATTGAAAATAATATAAAATATGCAATTGCTTAAAACGTCATAATAATAATAATAATAATAATAATAATAATAATAATAATAGCTTTATTGCTCAACAGTTACCCATTTACAGAGCAATGACACTAAATTTCTTAAATACATAATAACAGTAGTGTATATTGTAACAGAAAATATGAGTAGCCAGTTACAGTTATATAACGAAAAATAAAACAATAGAAGATATAATTAATTAAATAACAAATTAACCGAATATATGATCCTCAGTCAGCAATTGTAGCAGTACTCACTATATGCTTAAAATTATCAACATATATATCACAAATACAACACAATTTATTAAAGTTAAAACACATTGAATATATAGGGGATTTTAAGCAAAGATTAGTATTCGGCTTATTAAGAGAAAAAGTTTGTACAACTCTCAAGTTGGATCTAGGTACATTAAATTGAATTTGCGATAAAAAGCAGGGCAGTCAATGTCATTATGCAATATTTTATATAAAAGATAGTGAAGAACACTTTCTTCTCAAATCTAAACTGGAAACATTAAATCTTTCTAATAATGTGTTGTAATCTGTATTAAATTCTGGATAAACTCCAGTTACTTTGAAATACAAAATTTTAAAAACTTTCTCTGAATTTTTTCAATAGCGATTTTGTAACATTTATAATATGGATTCCATATTACAGAACCGTATTCCAGCTTAGATCTAACGAAGGAATAGTACAATGTTTTCAATGTTTCAATGTTGTCAAAGTTTCTACAGTTCCTCACGATGAAGCCATATGATCTTGCTGCCTCTTTTACTTTGTTAAATATGTGGTCTCGAAAGGATAAAGCGCAATCAAATAATATACCAAGATACTTAACAGTTTCACAACGGACGAGTGCATTGTTATCAATAGCATAATCGAAAATAATTGGTAACTTTTTCTGATATAGGAAGCAATTTTACATTTCGATACATTAAGATATAATTTGTTCTTAAAACACCAACTATGCAAATTATTTAAATAATCCTGTAACATTAAACAATCATCTATGGAACAAATTGAAGAAAAATTTTCATATCATCAGCAAACAATAATTTATGGCAATCTACTACTTGACAAATGTCGTTAATAAAAGGAGAAATAATAATAATAATAATAATAATAATAATAATAATAATAATAGCTTTATTAGACACAAACTGAATTCTATCAGTTAAGTAAGATTTAAAGAGGGATAATGCATTATTGTTAAAACCAAATTCAGCAAGTTTGTTCAAAAGGACATAATGATCAAGTCTGTCAAATGCTTTGGCAAAATCTGTATAAATAGTATCCACTTGACCACCCTTATCTAAGGTATCAGAGACAAATTGTGTAAACACTGATAAATTTGTTACAGTGGATCTCTTCAGCATAAAACCGTGTTGTTCAAATGCTAACTGACCCTTAACTATGTAATATATACGATTATAAAGTATAATTTCAAAAATTTTCGAAAAATTGGAAAGAATAGATATTGGCCGATAATTTTCAATATATTCTTTATCCCCGCTTTTAAAAATTGGACATACTTTAGCTTGCTTCCAATCAAGTGGAAATGCATTTGTCTTCAAAGATAAGTTATATAATATTTTCAATGGAATAACAAACACAGATATACAATCTTTTATAATAAATGAGGGCAACTTGTCTGGTCCCGATGTCATTTTATTTTTCAATTTTCTGGAAGCTAGCAGTATTTCTGATTCAGTTATTGCTTCAAAGTTAATAAGTGGCGTATTATTATTAAAAACATTAATATGGAATTGAGAATCAGACGGAATAAACACACTTTCAAATAATTCTGCAAATGCATTAACGATATGTTGAGAATTATCAAAATGACGACTCTTATCTTTCATTTTGCCATTCTAGATGATCTATTCTTCGCATGAATAAAAGACCAAAGCTTATGAGGATCCAGTGTAATTGAATTTTGCACAGTGTCTAGATAATCTCTATATGCTTCCTTAATTTGATCTTTAATTGTAATTCTTAGTTGTTTAAATTTATTGAAAATGTATGGACAGTGGGATTTTTTATATCTTTTAAACAGTTTTGCCTTACATTTAATATTCTTTATAATTTCTGGGGTATACCAAGGTGGATACTTATGACTGTAGTTTTTGTATACAGGAACATGAATGTCACATATTTTATATAAGCGCTCATAAAAAATATTCAGGGCTGTATTGACATCATCAAAGTGATTTAAAAAAGACCAATCAATTCTAGATAAATCATTATATAAACCAGGAAAGTTAGCTTTTCTAAAATTATACACAATTTGATGCACATTAGTTTGACATACACTTTCCTTGACAAGCAAACTCTCAAAATCTATAGTTAGAGCAGGATGATGTAAGTCTTCAGGAACTAGAGGTGTACAATCATGCATAACTATACATTCCGAATTGGACAATATTAAATCAAGTAAGCGGAGATTGTGATTTAATACATTACTGTACTGACAAAGGTGTAAAACATTTATTAAATTATTAATAGAATTTGTTTTTCTGTCCGAATTGTCTACATTAACAAAATTAGGGACATTAAAGTCACCTAAGATAATAATTATTCCATCATTAAAAACATCAAGTTGTTCCAAACATTCACAAAAAGATACCAAATTGTCAATAGGTACAGAAGGTGGACTATAAATAATTGAAATATAAACCGTTTTGTAGAAGAATAAACACTTACATAATAGAAAATCAATTATTGGAAAGTTATTACTGAAAAACTAGTATCAATAATATCACAACGAATATCATTTTTACAGCTAATAAGACACCTCCCCTCCCAATTTATTAACCAATTTAAGGTTACGATCATTACGATACACAGTGTAAGAATCCGGAAACAATTCAGAACTATATACATCATCACGCAAATTAGTTTCACTGAGAGCTATCACATCAAATTCTTCATTTGATACTGCTGATGAAAAAATGTCAATCTTAGTATTAAGGCCACGAACATTTTGATAATAACAGTGCAAATTAAGTTCGGAACTGCTGAGCCTGTTTAGTTTTTTTTGTTAATAATTTGTGGAACTCCATGGATATACTTAATTACCAGATCCTTTTCACCATTAGAAATACGTTGCTTCATTTGATCCTCCAAATTTCTATATTTATCACGTTGTAGAGGGGTGAGATCAACATTTACAAAAACTTTACGGTCTCGCTTTATCTTAGATCGATTCTTTACAATGTTCATGACAATTTCACTATTAGATAATGTTGCTTTCAAAGCACCATTTTGTTCCTCTTACCTACTCTTGTTGCACTTAAAATAGACACAGGACCAGATACAGTATCAGATATTACCTCTTGAATACTATTCATTTCGGCAGCAACAGTAGATTCTTCTGGTAGGTTGAAGATCATAATATTACTAGCACGCTTTTGACGACCATACATCTCTTCCATGACTGAATCAACATCAAAATCAGTCTTATTATTAGAATTTTGTAATGAAATATTTTCCAATTTTAACTTAATGTTCTCCAGTTCAAATTTAAGCTCATCAACAACTTTAAGAAGCTTAGGAACCTGTTGAAAACCACTGGAGCAATCATCACAGTAGAATTTAATAGTTCATTTACTTCTTAGGTCCATAACTTTAACCTCGGCAGAATTGAGTCCTGAGCATTCCTTGTGAAGATTCCGTGAACAGCTGTCACACTTCATAAATTTAGAACGGTCGACATCATCGACCTCACAAATAAAACACCTCATGGTCAGCTAAACTATTCCAATTTCTTCCTGGCCTGTAGTAAAGTTCGCCGTAGCGATATTATTAATAAGAACTATCAACTGATAAGGCAATCGTTTTTTCCACCATAAATAGAATATGCCAAGAGGAAATTATATCTTCAAAACGACTAAAAGTGCAATCGCCCACTGATACAAGAAAGGTAGTTAATTCCACTAAATCCAGAAATGTAACTCTTTACACTTTAATCAAGCACTTGGAACACCACAAAAACTTCAAAAACTGTTAGAGCTCAAACACACTGCTACACTCGAGAAATAAATCTTTTCAAATACAAATGGTCTAAATATATATGGCGTCGATTTCGGCGATGGCGTGGATCGGTCAGTGGTCGCGCGGTGTAAGGCGTCAGTACTTGAATCGAGGTGACTGGATCGCTGTGGGTTCGACCCCTGCAGCCGGTAGACCGTATATAAGCTATATTCGTGGAGAGATTGGCACCCTCTCTGCGGGTATGGTAGGGTGGAAGAATGTTGACTTGGGTCAATGTGAGAGATTGATACCGGTTGGCATTTAACTACCCCCCTAATTAATGAGGTTTTCCAGGTTTCCCTCATTCCTGCACTGAATGGTGGTTAGGGCCTACCAACGTAAGTCGTTCCTGGGCGCAAATGCGGCCTGCTTAATAATAATATGCCGCCCCCTCTCCCGCACAAGTCTTCGGCTTCTGGGCTAATCCTCGTGATTAGAATGAGGGGTAGAGATATTATTATTATTATTATTATTATTATTATTATTATTATTATTATTATTATTATTATTATTATTATTATTATTATTATTATTATTATTATTATTATTATTATTATTATTATTATTATTATTATTATTATTATTATTATTATTATTATTATTATTATTATTATTATTATTATTATTATTATTATTATTATTATTATTATTATTATTATTATTATTATTATTATTATTATTATTATTATTATTATTATTATTATTATTATTATTATTATTATTATTATTATTATTATTATTATTATTATTATTATTATTATTATTATTATTATTATTATTATTATTATTATTATTATTATTATTATTATTATTATTATTATTATTATTATTATTATTATTATTATTATTATTATTATTATTATTATTATTATTATTATTATTATTATTATTATTATTATTATTATTATTATTATTATTATTATTATTATTATTATTATTATTATTATTATTATTATTATTATTATTATTATTATTATTATTATTATTATTATTATTATTATTATTATTATTATTATTATTATTATTATTATTATTATTATTATTATTATTATTATTATTATTATTATTATTATTATTATTATTATTATTATTATTATTATTATTATTATTATTATTATTATTATTATTATTATTATTATTATTATTATTATTATTATTATTATTATTATTATTATTATTATTATTATTATTATTATTATTATTATTATTATTATTATTATTATTATTATTATTATTATTATTATTATTATTATTATTTGAACGGTTATGTTTGTCATGATCACAAAACGCTCTAGTAGAATGACAGATAAGTTCAATAAAAAATTATTGCACTAGTGCAATAATGAACCAGTTTTCTCACTTAATATGGTTCAATAAGGTTTTGTTTTTGCATGAACGTAGAAAAACGAATTATGAAATGCTTGACTATTTACTTAAAATATCGACCGTTGTTGTTTTTATTTTTGATGGGTTTTTGAAAACATGTTCAGTAATTGTCTTATAGTGTTGCCCTAGAAATTTCATGATATATTTTTGAGTATCAGAATCGGATAAGCAGTAAAAAATCATAACACCCCATGACTCCCATAAAAATATTTGACTTTTACAAAAATTTAAAATGAATTCATAAAGGAGCAGTAGCCATAAATTATACCTCTCAAAATAAAAGTTGACGGGTCAGAGCATTATTTAGTTGTTGCAAGCAAAACCGAAGAAAACTTCAGTGTCAAGTTTTCGGTGCCCATACTGTATAAATATATCGCCATAGCAGCTAATACATACAGCTAATACATAAGTATCTAAATATATTTATGTTAGGGATAGCAAACTAAGAAATATTGTTTTTGTATTTTATGAATTAATTACTTTTAGTTAAAAAGTAGCGGACGTTCTGTATATATTTAACGGTAAGATGCATCATAGAACACTATATCAGACTAACACAGTAAAATTATTTATAAAAATTTATTTTACTCATTTCCTCCTCAGGATATTTCATATTTAATCTCTACAATAAATTTTTAACACGTAATTTACATACAACTCCTATTACACTACCACTAGCTTATATTTACGTCATTTATAATTCCGTTTCATGCTCGCAAGCAAACAAGCAGTATATTTTCATGTTTCACTTATATTCGATACAGTAGTTTAGTTTCCATCATTCCTGGATTTATATGTACATAAATTTAATTTGTTTTCGCCCTATTTATTAGTAGAACTGTATTATAAAACTAACTTTTATATATTTACATGGATCGAAGTAAGTAATTAAATTTGAAATTTGGCAAAATTCCTTTTATTATCCAATTATTGAAATGTAAATAGTCCAACTGGCAAAATATCCAATAACAGGGTTACTTACCCAAAATATCTATCACCTGAAGAAAACAAGATAATGCTTTGAAATTGAGATGTGAAAGATGGGATATTTAGGCTGATGAAACTTCTTCTAAACGAACATACCAATTGGAAAGAAATTTACGTACATACAATTTTATATGAAGGACCACTATTAAAATCGGTCATTCAATCCAATTTTAAATTTTTTTGCACATTATCCGAAGTCACCTTGTATATCGAAGGCAATTGAAAACAATTTTAAAATAATGAGTGATGAAATTATTTCTTAAATTTAATACGTTTATTAGTGGTCAGTTATAAACAATTCGGTAATTCGAGTCTTGACCTACCATATTTAGGCCAATAACCTTGTTTTTAATGTTTACCCAATGACAAGCGCTGCAGAGCTGCAGAACCCCTAAATAATAACAGTAGCAAACAATAATTAAATTTGCATTTCATTAAACACCCGGTGTAATCATTATCATGAAAAGTTTATAATAAATGCCCAACTGCAAGTAACCATCGCCGACATCGGATAGGCTATAATCCACACAGCTTAAAAGTTGGCAGTTCGAATTCCCGTTTAATCCGTTACTGGCGGAATAAATCGAATATCGTTCGGGTCCGTTTTCCTATGCAGGCGAGCCCGCCGCCGGACTACATCTGGTACAGATGCATGCGGTCCGGTCTCTCTTCACTCCCTTCTTCATCCATCAGTTGATCACCATTTTCGCGTGTTAGAGATTGGTAAATAAAAATATTTGTGTCGCCACTGTAGTTTATAATTTATTAATAAAATGTTATATTTGGCTAAATGAAAATGCAATTCAAGTTGAGTAAGGCGACATTTTAATAAACACGTATGTCTGTGTTTTCCGTGTGCATGTGTGTTTTTCGGTACTTACGCATCATGTATAATGAATTTGGTTCTGATTCATATTGATAATCAAAGCTTTCAAGAACATAACGAAAAGGTGACAAAAAATGGGTGAGTTTTTAATGTTTTATCCAAAATTATTTACTGTATAAAATTTTGCGGAGCTTTTGAGCTTGCATTACGAGAGCACAATAAATGAATTTCACGAAGAACTTGACAAACGTTAATGAATACCGCAAACAAGTTTTAAAGGTACCGGAAAGAATATACAAAAAGCATACATTTTAGATTACAAACCAGAAGTATGCCATTAAAAAAAAAATCTATCACTTATGGGGTGATTTGTTTATCTTTTGAAAGAGTACTTTTTTTTGCTGTCTTTATTAGATCCTCCGAATACGTGATTACAATTATGACTAAATCACCATGTATATGGTGTTTTTTCTGCACCAGGCAAATAATTTAAATCCCTTTAATTATATGTCAGAAATAGTTATTTCCTAAAAAGTTGTAAAGGGCATTGAAAGGAATTTCTACTTACAATTTAGCAATTTCCGAGCCCGCAAATGATGCCTCCTCCACTACTTGCAGGTTGTTGTAATTGAGGGATCTGAAAGAATTAGCAAGAAGTTAGTTCAAAAGCCGGTACTAGAAAAGAGAGAACTGTAATTATGCTTTTTTGACATGAAGCGGAAGTTATGAGGAACCAGCGAACTAAAAGTAAATGGGTAAACTTCATTTAGATGCTTATTAGAAATGCAGAAAAGTCAATGGCAGCTATATGCAAAGGACTACGCGATTGCACAAAATGAAGACTGTAACAAGTTCTTACAAATGCTTTAATTATTTATTATAATTGGAGAATGATTTATAAGTAATGTTTAGACTTTTGTGTACATTACATACACTGTTTTTGAAAATAAAATTGTATATTTACTAACTAATATGTTGTGTACTAAAAACTAATTTATACCATTTATAATATAGTGATCACCAATTCAGTGTATTTGAATTTTCGTGTTAATATTTTATTAAATCCAAGGCGGCTGGTGAAAGCATGCGGGATTATTTTTTTGTGTAGTACCCTGCAAGGTCTCTATTTGATAACCATCGGTTTGTCATTGTTGGGAACGCCTGCTACGATTTTTTATTTTAATCCATTTCAAATTATTTTGATGTTTCTACAGTATGGTTGCAAATTTCTAGTGTGTACAATAAAACAAGTTAAAAGTTTCTTGTGACTCATATTGCCAATTTTTTATAACTAAACAATTTCAAATATGTTGTCAAACTTATGGATATTTCCTTATAGATTTCAGTTTTTTGCAGTTATAGACTCCCCTACTATTTTAACTACTAGCAACTAAATGACGCTATTGTCCCAAGTTTTAAAAAGAAATTTAATTAAAAAGCAACTTCTCTAAAATAAGTATTCTGTAACGTAATTATTAAACGAAAATTCCGCGAAAGAACTGAACAGAATAAGTATAGGGTGATTCACAACTTATCCAAACATATTTGGGAATAAATGCGTCATGAAAAATGAAACCAATATCGTAAAATCCTTATAGTTTCCGAGAAAAAATTATTCAAGTTGTAGTATTTCCAACCTTTATATCGCTGGTCTACTGCAGTCTTTAGCGCTGGAATGCAGTCGAGTTTGGATACTGAAATCCGACTTTAGTATTGACGTTTTTGACGTAGGTTTTAATGTTTCAAGTGTCAAACATGCCTTACGTGTACAGGAACTCGGAGTTGATGGATATCGTTTTCATTTATGGTGACGTAAGACAAAATGTTGTACGTCTCGTCTGTACGCGGCACGATTTTCCCGTAGACATTTGCCAATTGCACTTTTACCGTGGTAGTGCAACGCGGACGTAACACGGGAAATTTGCAATCAATTTGTGGGGGTCCAGGTCGTCCACGGCGTATTGCTGCAGCTTAATAACACATTTTAGATATTTTTGAAGAAAATTCCCATATAAGTACCAGGCAATTCGCTCATTACGTAAAAGAAATGTCCCAATCAACAGTGTAGCGTATCATACACGAGGCTCAATTATATCCGTACCATATACAACGTGTCCAAACATTTATACCAAGGAATTAGATGTTGTGAATGGTTGCTGTAACAAAATGCTCAAAATCCTTTTTATAGCCGGCGTGTTAGTTACAGATGAAGTTATTTTTATACGAAATGGGATGTATAACATTCATAATAAGTGAACACTACTAATTATTTACGCGAACGTATCATAACTGCTGCCAATAAACTTAGGAGTTTAAAGCGGACAAGAACTAGAAACATTTGTGCTAGTTGACAGAAACTAGGTAAGACAGATAGTCGGGTCAAATTAGCATGAAAAATGTGAAAATGGACAACTTTTTGCGGAGAAGTCCGACTGAGATGCGGTTTTCTGCAAAATGTTCAGGGAATTGTTTATAACAAAAGGTACATCTAATCGCTGTACGCTTGCAAATTTTTAATTGTTTATTTAACAAATGAACCATTTTTGTTGAACATATGGCAAATGTCACACACGGTTCAACGAAAATGTCTGGAAAATGTTCTCTCGGGGGTTTTCGAGGTCCCTCTTTATCACTTTGGTGTTAGCTTTATTATTTATTGCTAAATTGTTGTAAGTGGGCTAATTAACAAATTAAAAACTCCACCCCCGAAATCACTAGAGCACCGGATTTTTTTCCAGGATTTCTGGCTTATTGAGGCAAACCATCGGCACAAAATTTTTGCAAATATAATTGTTTATTATCTGATTGTTGCAACCTCGCTAATTAACAAATTCATAACTCTACTCCCGGAATCGTTAGAGAACCAGATTTTTTTGCAGTAACTCTTTGATCATGGGGAGAACCATCGGCACAAGGTTGTTGCACCTCATTGTTTATTTTCCAATTGTTACAACCTGGCTAATTAACAAATTAGAAACTCCACCCCCGAAATCACTAGAAAACCGGAATTTTTTTCAGGATTTCTGGCTTATTAAGGCAAACCATCGGTTGTTGCAACCTCGCTAATTAAGAAATTAACCGGTTAAAAAGTCAGAAATCCCGGAAAAAATCCGATTCTCTAGTAGACCCAAATGTGTTGACACGTCGGTGGACAAAATTTTGAACAGTTGTTGTAACATCAGGTATGTCAAATTATTTTATTAATTAAAACCCCAAATCAACCTTATTAATTAATAATAACAATAGCAACAAGAGCAGTTGGAATTGCTGATATAAAGTAGGTATTATTAAATTTTATTTATTTCCTTCCTTGGTAAATCCTTTATTTTTTTTGTACATTCACCCTTTCACTTTCACTTTGCCGCCATGCCGATCATCGACTGCATGCTTTACCTTGCGCAAACTCAGGTTTTACAGTGGATCAGTTTCCAGTGCCGTGCAAAAGTGTATTTTTAAATCATTTTTGAACTGCTCTTTTTGATTTTTTTACAAAATTGTAGCTGTAGTCCCCTGCATAAGTATTCAACGTTTTTTTTTATAAGTTCGGAATCACCCTGTATATATATGTACTACCTCTTGACAGATATACTTCAAATTTTCTGTAGAAGTCAGCAATAGCGCAATATTAAATTTTCCAGTGGGTTATATCTCAAAAAGATATTTAATGAAAGTTATGGCGGTTTTACGAAAAATTATAAATACTTTTTTTCTTTAGAACTGCTGTCCGATTTTGATGCCCAAAAAATATATCATAGAAATTGATAGGCCCACGTTAAAAAAATTGCGGAACTTTTTTCAAAAAAGAAATTAATAGAAAAAATTTCTTATGGGATACTATATACATATTCTACCACAAAAATGAATTTGTTCTAAATATTAGAAAAAGAAACTGGCACAAAATTGTAGACATCTTCCCTATAACACTTTTCTCTATGACACTGTTCTGATACGGGGTTCAACTTTAACAAAACTTATTTTATTTTATAACCTTCTGGTAAATTTAAGCTTACATAATTTTTGCTGACCTACAGAAAATTTGTAGTAAATCCACCATAGGTTAGCACATACATACAGTGTGGAAGTAAAGTATGGAATAAATTCATTATTTCTAAAACAACGAAGTTTTATGAAATTTCCTCGGACCCGTCGATTTTGCTTTTTAAAAAGACTCTTTTTTCTATACCAAGGCATTTCCGACGTTCATTTATTTTCGTGTGATGACGTCATCGGATGTTTTTTTAAATAGAACCCCTATATTTTTTCATCGGATCCTTGTAGAGCTTAACTTGCTGAATTCAAAAATGTATAATTTCAACACTTTATTTCTTCAACTTTCCAAGAAAAAAAATAATAATCGATCAAATAAAATCGCTGCAGTTGACAGATGCCAATTCTGATTAGATTTTGTTTAGTTACCAGAAACCGTTTCTGAGGTGACTTGATTTAATTTGTTGTTTTTGCTATCAAAAGATGTAATATTCTAACATGAAATCTAATAAAACGATATAATAAATTAGGGGGTCAAATATGATTGAGGCAACCAGAATTTAATTAATAAATTAGTTGCTTATTGTTAAATTGTTTTAAAAATAAAGAGTCGTTATTTTGTGATCCTGCCAATGAATTCACTATATCCATTTTACTCTCAACCAGCCCATCACAGACACAAATAGTAATATTCACAGTTTCAAGCCGATTTTATTGGATCGGTATTATTTTTTTCTCGGAAAGTTGAATAAATAAAGTATTGAAGTTATATACTTTTGAATTCAGCAAGTTACGCTCTACAAGAATTCGATGAAAAATATAGGGGTTCTATTTAAAAAAATATCCGATGACGTCATCACGCGAAAACAAATGAACGTCGGAAATGCGTTGATATAAAACTCTTTTTAAAAAGCAAAATCGACGTGACCGAGGAAATTTCATGAAACTTCGTTGTTTTAGAAATAATTAATTTATTCCATACTTTTCTTCCACACTGTATACATATGTGCTGACCCCTGTGAGTAAAATGCTCAATCGTCTGAAAGAGAATGATTTTATTCGATGAAAAAGGTACAGTACAGATTTTGTCTGATTTATGCAATTCTAATAAAATCGAGATAATGATTTTAAAATGCATTCCGTTAAAAAACCATGCATAAATATTAAGATATGCTTCCTTCATTACAAAAAACGAGAAACAAGATCGACAGTTTTTCTGTAGCTGTTGACTTATACAAGCTAAAATAGCTGCTGATGACATTTCCCATTACCTATATAAACTGCATATTATTAGAGCTTTTAATTTATTTACTGTGAAAAAATATGAAAATATGATTACTTTCCCAAAAGTTAATTTTTACCCGTCTCAGTAACTAATTCTTCCAAAATAAACAAATAAACGAATTTTTATATATTTTTAGGTATTAATAATATTGTGTGAAACTAACTACTCTGTGGACTAAAGTCCCAACCAGCGTTGAATTACACCCACCATATCTACCCATATATTCTTTATTATTAGCTTTTGTATTATGTATTTTACTGTATTAGAAAGGTATTTTAAGCTAATATAATTAAGCTGTCTGTGGAATTGTTTATTAGCATACCTAGATGTTTGGTATCAGATAACATACATATGACTTCATTGATAGGGATTAGAAAAAATAAACGAATGTTTCATATTTTTCTGTACGCGTTTCATATTTTTTTCCCATCAATATGTTAAAAGTGAAACAGAATTTTTAATTGTTTTCAAGTTCAACGAACAGTGAATGCAATAGTGGCTTTTAGGCTTTCACGGCCGGTGCTATCATTTGATACATAGTGATTTTCCGGGTTGTTATGCCGTGATCTTGGTAACTGGTCGCTGCCAAAAACAGAGCTGAAATGCACATCTCTAGTATTAGCCGGGTTTCTTTAACTTGCCCAAAAGCTTCGCCATGCTCAGCTTGCGGAGTCACCACTGAAGATGCCGACAGTGAAGAGCAGCGAAACGTTTGGAAGCATGGGATGCGACCAGTTACAGCGGCGGCTACGAAACGCCTCGGAGGACCACCATTGTCCGAGGAACGGTTCCGACCATAGCAGTAGTAATACTAACAATAGAAATCGAAATCAATATATGGGCGGGCCCAGAGACGCCGATAGTGGATCTGTTCACACAGGACATTTTTTTACTCAACTTTAAAATCATCTGACATACCGGGTGAGCTGCTGACGAGTGATTTTAGCTGTTTGCTATAGGTTTTCCAGGTGTAATTCAATACTGGTCGAGGCATTAGCCCACAGAGTAGTTATTTTCTAGAATTCTGGGTTTGTAAATTATCGTTCTCGTCGAATCGCTGTAGAGGTCGATAAGTTGCAATGGCGTCTACCGCTATGTAGAACGCTTCGTGTCCGCTTGCTACACCGCAAATTTGGACAATGTCAAACCACATCATTTTAAAAATCTGATCAATATACAATTGCAGTAAGAAAAAATGACATCTGTTGAATAATTTCAAAATTACTCCTCTTTCAAGTTACCTAAATTTTTCAATGTTATTTTTCGAACTAAATTTAAATTTTTGAAAAATTGTAGAACCTAAAACATGACAGTGTTAGTTGTCTGACGTGCATTTTAAAACGGTTGTAATAAAACTAATTTTTATATTAAAGTCACTGAAATGATTTATTCTCAATTCAATATTCTATATCTTATTAGGAACTTTAATGATTACTTTCTCAAACGTTTCAAATAAGAATTTGAAAAGGAATACGTAAGTATATCTGTTTCGTTAGCAGTTGCAGATACCATATCAGAATGAATAATCTCGACAATCGATTACTATTCGCATCGCTAACAGAGTTAGAACCAAGGCAGCTGAAATGGAGAACACAATTATAATCTATATTCCCTAATAAGTACTTACAGCTGTTCAGCCTTCACTTTGCTAACTTGTCGACTGTGAATCCTCTGGATGCGGTTGTGCTCCAGATCTCTGCAATAAAATAAACAGGTTTAATAATTAAGCCATGTGTTTCTATTACGTTGCCTAATTGTCCTAGAAAGGAGTCAATTAGCAACTGCATAATGGGTTTTGCATTCGGATATCCCTTACTAGCTTTTACACGGTGTATCCATAGAGGATATCAAAAATATAGTGCAAATCAAAGCTAGGAATATGATTTTAAACAAAATGGAAATATTATGAACAAGATGAAAGTTAGTTCCCTTTGCTTGAAAATACAGGGTTTATTTGTCAGAAATTCTTTCCAATATCGATTATGTTGTAGAGTAGAGTAGAGCATTGCATATATTGAACATAATGAAGAGGATTTCATACTTTTGTCTATTTCAGAAAGATATACTAAAAGTACATTTTTTGAAAAATATATGTTCTTAATAGATTTTTTATGTGTGTTGACATATCTTTTTCGATTTTTCTGGTAATAAACCACACTTTATTTGCTTTGCTGATTCAATCATTTCTGCGAAGTTAATGTGAGTTCTTCCATCTCAAATAATAGTTATTTTTATGGATTTAAATAGGAACAATATGGCGATTACTGTGTACCTTTACTTAATAACGCCAGTCTCATGGCAAATAGAGGCGATCGTATGAAATTATTATTATTCGTAAAAGAAGTATCATACAGTTTTAATAATATAGAATTAATAGCTTTGTTTGTTATTACGATAACATTAGAATTGATCGGCAAAACAATGTGGTTACGTGGTGGCAACAAAATGGTGTTTCTCCCCATAATGCACTGTAGAATGTTAAAGAGTATTTGCACAATATTCTACCCTGGAAAATGGATTGGTACAAATGGGCCAATTAAATGGCCAACAAAGTCGCTACCCTCTGACTTTTTTCTATGTGAATTATATTAAAGATATGGTTTATGCTGATCAGTAGATGGTATAATGGACATACGCTAGATGTGCGGTAATTTTTGCGTTGGTTTGAAATACGTACCCGTGTAATAACGAAAATAAAAATGTTTTTGAACAGTTCCAGTAGATTAACATTTTGTATTTTACATATTCTTATTCCAGTATTCCTTAATGAAACTATTAAATTCGTTTGAATAATTTTTTTTCACTTATAATTGCACAAGAGTTTTGCATTTTACCGGGTAAATTTGGGTTGTTTAATGAGAAATTTGATGAGAAAATTTGTCAACTATTCAAATGTGACACCAAAGGTGAAGAGTTTTTAGGTTGATTCGAGTCAAACAGCAACAACAAACAGTTTAGAAGTGTAATTCGGAAGAACAATTTAATGAATAATAAATTTAGAAACATATATAATAATAATAATAAATCTACCCCTCATTCTAATCACGAGGATTAGCCCAGAAGTCGAAGACTTGTGTGGGAGAGGGGGCGGCATATTATTATTAAGCAGGCCGCATTTGCGCCCAGGAACGACTTACGTTGGTAGACCCTAACCACCATTCAGTGCAGGAATGAGGGAAACCTCACTAATTAGGGAGGTAGTCAAATGTCAACCGGTATCAATCTCTCACATTGACCCAGCCAACATTCTTTTACCCTACCATACCCGCAGAGAGGATGCTAATCCTCTTCACGAATATAGCTTATATACGGTCTACCAGCTGCGGGGGTCGAACCCTAGTCACCTCGATTCAAGTACTGACGCCTTAAACCGCGCGATCACTGACCGATATCAATGCAAACTTTATTTATGAAGCACTAAGAATAAGAACAATTTTTTTTTGAGCGTACAATTATTAAACACGTAGTTATTGAAATTCATACCAGGAATAGGTACTAATATCGCTACGGGTGCCACAGCTTATCGTTTCTGTAGTTGATGTTGAAGTTTGTTCTTTTTTCAAACGAATCGATTGAATAATGCTCGAATGATACTTTTTGTCAACTTGTACGTATGGTTTTATTGATGATGAATTGCTGTTCCTGTTTATTAGAGCTTGTTCTTCAATGTCGCTTTTACTTATTTCGTTAACTGCTGCCGCTCGATTTGAGTGATTTGGAATTTTGACACCTTTGACAAATGCGTTGTGTTAAACATTTAGTCCATTTGGAAATTTCATAAATTCGAACAGGCACATTTTTCTACTAACCTTTAGAATTTTTCGTCTACTAAAAGGAATTTGGTGTAAGAAATACTCTGTCCAATGTTATAGAAGTGCGTCGTTTTTCCGTCAACTCTTTAAATAAGTGTATTGGCCAAATATCTTCCTCTAAAATATTAGGCGTAACACATTTGCTGTCACAGAATATATTGTCACCGCCTTGTCTCGTTTTCGAAAATAAAGGATTATACTCGATACGTCCAGTTTATTTTTCATTATTTTCAATTTCAGATACGAAATAAGTGGTTTTGCAGTAAGTTGCTTCTCCTCCGCGCCAAGCTAATTCAAACGCCAAAATGTGATATAATTTCTTTGCCCTTCCGGTCCTTCGTCATAGAATCTGAACATTGCAAATATTTCACATTTATTAAGAGCTGATGTACTGAATATTTTCTTTTCGGGTTGTGCTTTTAGGATTTTATGTTTAGCATTACATGCGGCTCGTGATGAATTAAAGTGTACGTCGGTGAAAAGGTTAAATTCAATATTAATTTCTTTATAATATTTACTTTGTAGCATTTTAGCGGTGATGTTACAAATTGTTTTAACTACCGCTTCTTTGTAGTCTTTTCCGTCACATTTTCGCATATTAACAGCCCAATCTTGCAATATTACACTCAATTTATTAATGGAAGTATCTGGCTCAAATTTATATCCTTTGGCATCGGAAAAAGTTACCAGATTGATAATTGAGTCGCAAATGTATTAGTAGGCACACAAGTATTAACAATTTGACTAATTTTGTTGTTCGTTCAAGTCGTTGACAAAAATGTTAAATTATTTGACTTGGCCAATGTATTGTTGTTGTTGACATATGTTGATTTGTCATTTTTATTTAAACGGTTCTGTCACAGTAGATGTCAATTACTAGTTCGAAGCGTATGTACGTTGAGTTTAATAAGTGTATACTGAAATGTCGCGATTTGATAAAGAAAATCAACAAGTTATTAGTAAAGAAATTTGAAACCTAATACCACATAACACTAGAAAATAAGAAGCAAATGTATAGAAACCATTATGTTAAATTTTGCAGGTATATCCATCATATTTCCGGAAATTTTTCTGGTTGCCATGGTAACGAGTCAAAATAATGGCATCTTATTGGTTTTAAAGAAGAGGTGTGAAATTTTCGTTGCAAAAATTGCAGGTAACTTTTGCCGCTGTCAAAGTGACAATGACACTGTGGCATGTGGGCTTTTTTATATATAAATTAATTTTCACTGTTTAAAGTAATAACTAGAAAGGCAGGAAAGTCGTCACGCACTGAGTTGGCCTTTCTCTCGGACCTACGGTAACTGACCACGCTGCGTGCAGCATGAACATTGCATCGCAGTGTACTTCACACCGGTAAGTATGAAATATTATATCATGAAAATTTTAAAGAATAATCTGTTTCAATAAATAAATAACGAAAAGTATACTTTTAAATTTATTATGTTCTGGTTTTACAAAACACTATGTAAAAGCCTTATAAATGCAAAGTGGCTGTGGTATAAAGATCGCTGGGCACTCCTTTATAATCCAGATTCTGCTATACTATTTCGTAATCTCTAGTATATCTTCGTCTGGGCCATCCAAGTTAAATGAACTGTATAACGAAGTTGTAATAGAGTTATATTGTCTAAACTAAGAATTCATGTGTTCGAAGTGATGCTTAATACGATATCTTCCACTTCTCCAAACAATATACTTGATAATGAATAAAGTTCAGGAGAATACAGAAGTCAGATGTGTTTACTTTGCTCAGTGGATTTGATTTAAATAATGGAATAAATGGAACGCAGTAACTAAAACACAGTTGAATTTAGATTGGTCAGCCTGGAAAACCAAGTTTGCTTTATATTAAGTATTCGTTCAACAATGTCATTGCACATATAAGAGATAAGAAGAAATCACGATTATGACCAATCTTTTAAAAAGATGATTACAGTAATATGAATTGTTACTGGCATATCAGTATTATTGGTAATTGAAGGTGTTTGAGTTTTGGTTGCATACGTTCTTAACCAATTCATACCCAAATAACCTAAATTTCAGTTAGTCAACTGATTAGTAAGTATTTATTAACGAAGTTACATAAATTTGATCTTGTTATTCAATATATACACTCGTTTAGTTCGTATTGACTTAATAGATTGCAATCCGTAGAATACCGAGGTTATAAGTCTAATGATGTTATTGTTACATCTGGTGTACCGCAGGGCTCAGTCCTCGGCCCTCTTTTCTATATTAACTGTATTACTTCTCTAATGTGGATAACCTGTTATATACAGATGATTTAAAAATTTATCAAACTATAGTTAATATGCATTATTGTCAGAGACTTCAGGAAACTCGAAATAAGGTTAACAATTAGTGCTTCAAAATGTAAGTAAATGTCTTTTCCTTTTACTGGAAGCATAATCCAATTATATTACAATATCAACTTGGTCAAATTCCTGAAAGACCTGTAACTATTAAATATCTTGGTGTCATCTTCGATAGACAACTAGATTTTAATGTTCATATAAATACAATAATCGCATCTGTCTATACTAGTAAATCCTTAAGTTTTGTCATAAGACATACTCTGAGTTTTACAGATATCAATGTGTTAATGTCACTATATAACGCTTTTATTCGATATAAGCTCGAATACTGTTCATTGGTGTGGTCAAATACCTATGTTTTTTGTTGATGGCATTTATCCTGTACATATAATATTATGATAAATACAGAGTGATAAACTTATGCAATTATAATTGATGACAAATAATGACCCATAGTAAAACAAATGTTTTTCTATTTGCCTTTTAAATAACGTTAAGGCGGGGATTTTGTAGACCAGGAATTGCACAGACTGAGTGAGCGAAACGGCGAATCAATCAGACCTATGAGACAGTATACAAACCGTCTAGGCCCGAACCGCACAGTTCCCTGAAGTTTATCGTGCATTTTGACGTACATAAAAATGGAAGCCGTGATATATGTTATGATTTTACTCGAGGACACGAAATGTAAAATTAGCAATAAATATTAATCTGAAAGTGAAACACATATTGTCCTATATGTCCTGACTAGTGAGCGAAGTAATTTGATGGCTGTGGCTGTGATAATTTTGCTGTAATTGCGATATATTGGCGTAGTAACTGTGTGGCTAAAATTGAGGTATTTTAACATTTATTTTAATTATTCTTTTGATTTTATGAGCAATGAAAATTATCTCACGCACTAGCGGGAACCTTTGTGAATACGTTGATATATAATAATAACCAATTATTTCAATTTTCTTGGAGTTCTGTGTCCTCGCTTGAAGCGCTGTTAGACGGTAAAAATATGTATAGAAAATCCCAGCCTTAAAGCAGATGTATTGGGATTAAATGAGTCCCCGATAAATGTACGATGGTCTGGTTCAGTTGCATATCTATATTTCAATTTGATTTGAAATTACCTTGAAACTGACCTGATGGTGTTAAATGAATCTCGGATTCAGATTAAGTGACCTCAAAAACATAAACGGTAGTTTGGTCAACTTCCATATTTATTTTTCGCTTTGACCTTGGAATGTCCTTGAACCTAGGGCTATGGAGTTAAATGGATACCAGAATCAGAAAGTAAAAATACATATGAATAAATAGATCTAGAGAGACCACTTTTTTGTGGTGCTGTGTAATTGTTAGAAATGTATAATATAGAAGTACAATATCACCGGTTCGGTACTTCGGTGTAATTGAATTTTTAAATGCAAATATTTTTTCTCCTTTCTGTTTTAAATACAAATTTTTATAGAAATATGATTTAACATTTCGTAAGATATCGCTATTTAAAATTAAGTGTATGATGATAGAAACAGCCTGTATATCAGTGCAGTGGGGAATAATTTAATTAATATGACATTTCTTTAGAACGAAAAAGGAAATTGAATTTTTTAGGTAGATATTATTAAAATGCCCTGTTTTTCTTTAAGGTAGTTAAATTAGTTTTGTCATTACAATTTTGTATGCTTCACGTCGGATAACGTTTACCTCCAATATTTATATTCTTTTATTTTCGTAATTCAGTAATAAATTGCTTAACGACATTTTAATTTTATACTAATTTGCAAGACGTCCCTTGATAGAGCGGATCTTAATTCCAAGTAGAGTATTGTAAGAAAAATTATAAAATACATATCATTGACTTACACGAGGTGTGTGCATTATTAATACAGAAAAAATACAAATTCGTGGCAATATTCGGAATTCAGGATAAAATAGTCTTTTTTTAAAAAAGACCTATATTCACGTTTTACCGAGAAAATCGAACAATTTTATAGTGGAAAAATATTCCAGTATGACTCTGGTCAAAATATTAACGTTTGAGAGCTACAAACATAGTGGTTGCCAAAATTAAGGCCTAGTCAGCGTTGCCAGATGATACAATTTTACGGAAATTTGTAAAATGAACAAATAAAGAGATAAATAAAAAGTTATCATACACTAATTAATTTTTGAACTGGAATTTTTTACGAAAATTCAGACTAGTTGTTTATAAAAACCTGGTACAACCTTACCGACATCTCACAGTTATTTTTATCTTTTTGTAGTCAACCAAATAAAAACATTTCGTCAACCAAAAATAATACAGACATTTTTCAACAGGCATTGCTCTATGTCCGAACCTGATTAAATACATAAATTATGTTTCTGTTCTTAAATTCGGTGACAACCGGTTGAGCGGTACTCAAGATAATGCAAAAAAAACGAGAAAATAACTTCAACTTTGACATTTTGCATCTTTTTCCACAGCAACATTTTGCTAAGATATATTTAGCTATACCTTAATATTTTATCTCAAAGATGTCGCCCTTGCTCTGTAGTTCATTGGTAATGGTCCACTCCGTATACAACAAAATATGTGTTTAATAAGAAACCGGATCTCAAAAATTTAGATAGGTGAATATAAATGTTTTCAGGCAAAATATGCGATACAAGCAAAAAACTTGCTACAAAAAGTTGTAATTGTTTGAGCTTACTACTATATTAGGTTTATTATTACAGCAGTTGAAAACGATTTGAAATTGCTAGAACTATACGATCAGTTACGTTAAGAATGAATTACCAGTAGATTTAACGCAAGAAGTAGTTGGACGGATATTTCTTGGAAACTGTTTCCAACTGAAGCAGAAACTATCCTATTGTTATACTATTTAACAGCCTAAAAGATCGCGCACATTTTGCCTGTACGGACCACAGATCTGCACAGCATGGACCTGTAAAGTCTGCTCATGAAGGTCCCCTTGTTATTTAATGAAGCATTGCACAATAGACCAGCACCTACATGGACCGTCATCTGAAACGACCGCCACTGCATATCGTATCGGTAGCCTGCAATTTCTATGATGGACCGCGCTAGTCCAACGTAAGTTCTGTTCCCACAAAAATCAGGGATTGGTTTCAAACTGTTACAAGTATTCGACCAGTTAACTTTCTCTTTTTATCGATAGGGTGAACCCAAAACTTTATAATTTTCCTATCTCCTTCCCCATCCCCCTATTTATACAAAATCGTTTAAATATTTTCTTCCGAGCTACACTCAACTGCTACTTAAATACTTCAAAACGTCTACCATACACATAATCTGCACAAAAAGTTGCTGGTCCGTGCTGGACAAGTGTGTGAAGTCATGCAGGTTTGCAGATCCGCGCTGTGCTGGTCCGTGCAGATCTGTGCAGGCATAATGTTTTAAATTTTTCTTATGGGTTTCTCTAAAATGCAGTTTCTGCTAATGTACCTCAAACAATTGCAGATTTAATGAACTCTATTAAAGGGTTAATTATTCCACCAGCTTTATTTGAGAGTATTGTCGAAAATTGGATATTTCGACATTTTTTTTATACAAATGACATGGATGACACTTACACAAATAAAAGAATAAATAGAGCAATCATTTGCATTGTTTTATTTCAATTGACATATCCAAAGCATCATTAAATTAAAGTGCAGGATATTTTTGGGATAATGGAAACACTCACAATATTTATTTTCTTATGAAATTGGCCGTAACCTAATTTTTGTCGATTACGTTTTTTGTTCACGAAACAATAAATCCGATATTTCAATTTATAAATTATTTTCAAGAGATTTGATATCAGAAACATCAAAAGGCCCCCCTGCATACTGATCAGAAAAATACGATTTCAGCTGTAGGCTATCATTTTGTTTTCTTTTATGAAAGGTTAGAGGCTATCCTGTTTTTACTTTATACACGTGTGTACCCTTTTCTGAAAAATAATGAAAACAATTATTAATTTGCAGATAATACGATATTATTCCGTACCTATTCACTAACTAAGGGTTTTTACAGTGCTGATAAGTTCGCAATGCTGGTTGCATCGTATACAGCGCGTCACCTAACGAATGCCACATACTTCAAGCGTATAATCTAGAACAAAATGGTTTCAATTTAACCAAAATCGCTTAAACTAAAAATGTCGCAAAAAAAGCTACAGGTTGTTAAAGTTTCATTTTTTATTGTTTTCTCTTTAACACAGAATCCAGTTAACCAATTTGAGCAAAATTTGCTGTTGATTTGTTTCTCTCCATGAAGTATTCAGCGATTATGTTCATATTAGGTTAAATCATACATGGCGTTCATTTTAATACAATCCTTTGTAGAGCGTGAAGAAATAATAAGGAATCTTTCCTTTAAAATTTTTCCCTATAGCGCTCCGTTTTCGTGATACAGGGCGTTCAACTCTCAAAAAAATTGTTATTTTCATTATCTACTAAACAAATAAATATATTTTGTTGAAACTTGGTATACATCATAATAGAAGACTTATATTTTGACGTGAATAATTTTTTCCGGCTATATAAGTTGTTAATATTTGTATTGAAAAAATACTTTTCACAACTGGCGTTGAAGTTTAGAGGGTTCAAAGCAGAACAAAATTCCATGTCTACGCCACTGGCCATAGCCGGAAAAGTTATTCACGTCAAAATATTAACCTTTTATTATGATTACTGTATACCAAGTTTCAACAAAAAATATTTATTTGTTTAGTAGATAATAAAGAAAATAACATATTTTTTTGGGAATTGAACGCCCTGTATCACGAAAACGGAGCGCTATAGGAAAAAATATTATAGGAAAGATTCCTATTATTTCTTCACGCTCTATCATTTCCCAAAGTTAAGAACGAAAAAACGGAGACACCCTGTATATTGGATTACGAAATTACTAAAAATATGCAATTTATTAAATATAAAATTAGTTTCCTTTGAATATCATCTAAATTACAAAAAATATATTTTGGTTTTTGCATAAACGTAGAAAAAATATTGTATGCAATTCGTACAAAACGTGTTTGTTACACTCGCCGTGTTGTCCAATTTCACGTCACGTGCAATAAACACTTACTTTTTGCACTGGTATAAATAACTATAAACATATCTTAGGGAGACCATGCATAGCAATAATAATAAGAAGTCGTCATTTTATTTAATATTGTGTATTGTCAAATCAAGCTTATTTCATAAAAAGATTAAATTTTAATACTCAAATGTTGAAATGGCCAATATGGTTTACATTTATAACCTTGCAGATGGAAATCGTACTAAGGCTGGGCGAATTTATATGGAAAGATAATATTCAGAAATGTTTTTCAATGTCTTTCGGAGTCAGACTAATTTCGGGAAGGTCCAATTCCTGGAAGACCTTTAAGTGTTAGAACGCGTGAGTTGGAAGAAGCTATTCTACAGGGAATTGAGGAAAACTTAAATATTAGTACTAGGAAAATCGCTTTAAATGTTTGTCAAAAATTTGTTCCGAAGTATCATCAGTTATACCCATATCCCATACAAAGGCTTCAAGTGTTACTTCTGCAAGACTATCCTGCTCGCCTACAATTTTGCCACTGGATTTTCCAAAAATTGAACAAAATGTTAACTTTACATGGCATATTGTTTACCGATGAAGAAATTTTTCCAGAGATGCTATAATGACTTTCACAATAAACACGTCTGGTCTGATGAAAACTCTAATGCCATAATGGAATCTCGATTTCAATATCAGTTTTCTTTGAATGTATGAGTGGGTATTATTGCAAATTTTCTTGTGGACCCTTACTTGTTACCAGTGTCTCCTACAAACATTTTCCTGAAAACGTTTTACCTGAACTACTTGACGATATCGATGAGCTAAGACAAAGAATGTGGTTTATGCACAGCGGGGCTCTCCCACATTTTAGTTTGACTGCTCGTGAATTTTTAAATAAAAGATTCCCTAAGAACGTGATTGGACGAGGCACTTAAGAACTAGGTCAGGTGATTTCCGGGCTGGTTGCCACGAAACATTCAGTTTCAGAGTAACTTCTGAAGAAGAGAGCGATATGTCTCTCGAAACGTCAAGTGTTCTAAACCGACGACGTGGCAACCAGCCCGGAAATCACCTGACCATTAACGACAGCCACGGAAGCCTACAAACTAAACTTAAGAACTAGGTCAACCTTGTCTACCCAGATCACCCGATATGAAACATATTGACTGTTTTATTTAGAGACATCTGAAGACATTAGTTTACAAAGTTCACATTACATCTGAGGAGCACCTATATCATCAAATTATTTATAGTTGGTTGTGATGTGATAAGAGCTACTTCTGGAATTTTTGCACGTTGTCGAGCTGCAATTTCAAGAAGATCTGAAGTATGTGTTTCGACTGAAAGTGGCCATTTCCAGTATTTGTTGTAATAAATCATAGTAAGTATGTAATTCCATTGTTATTTATTTTATTATTATTTTAAGTAATGAAATGAGTATCGTAAAAGTGCACTTGATCAAATAAATCAATTTTGTTGTTAATCGGTTTGAAATACAAAAAAGTGTAAAGAAACAAAAAGTGAAGATAATACAATATCGCATATGATTACCTATTTTATTTATAATATCCCACCACCTCCGCACTGGTAAGTTTCTAAAGCTGATTATCACGCAGATTAGGTTTTGTGCCTGAGTGTTTTATTTGTTCTTTATTGTTGTAGTACTTATTGATTATTATTTTTAAGAGAAACAAAAATATGTATTTTTGAAATATTTTTTAATCGAATATGTTCGATATTTAGACTAAATTCAGTGCGCACATATTTACTTTCCACTTGCATATTTGAACATTTGTAGTAATAACTGTAAAACTAATGAAACATTAAAATTCATAATTTTCGTATTCATTAAATTGCGTTTTCCATAAAAATCGATAAATCAGAAAAAATATTTAGAATTTAAGTACGTTTCCAACATAACCTATCCATCATTTAATTCAATAATTTACAGCAGGTCTGGATAAGAGGTCAAAGTCAGAAGTATGAACTTTATGCCAAAAGAAGATCCCCTTGTAAATCATTTAACGTTTCGCATATAAAAAAATAACTTCTTGAAAGTCGTGTTTTTGCTGATACTCTGAATAATGGTAGCAAAATATAGTCATAACACATACTCATTCTTAACCATGTATTAAGTTACATTCGAAACCCAACATAGGTAAATCAAAACTGAATTGAAAATTTCTCGATACACTTGAGTCACATTTCAATAAAGCGTATTCGTTACACAGCCTTCTAAAGTTACGACGAGGTAATTGGAGATTTCTCCAAAGGAAAGTTTCTGCATCAGGCATGCCATATATTATACATCGTAATACGGTAAAATATGAAATATATTCCTTTAAATTATTAAATTTTAAGTGTACAGTAGAAATATACATTGCGTGAATTCAAGCTCATTTATACGAGTAAAATTATTTTGGTGATAAATGTTAAATGGATTTAACAATTACCAAAGTAAATAAAAAATATGTGGATATACACTTACTAAATAATATGGAAATGTTGAATTTTGAACAGATTTAATAATTTAACAAAAAAATATATGTAAGTAAGAACATTGAGCATTGTGTAAAAGCAAGTACGTCCGTTGCAGATTATCCATATTTCTCAGCAGAAAGGAAGACAAAGTTACCGTTGCTAATTGAGATTGCGAAAAAGTGTGGTCTTATGAATATAACATGAACCATAAAATAAAAACTTTGTTTGCAGAATTAGGAAAGGTAAAGAACCATAATAATTATAAGGTAGCTAACAAATTCAGATACCGATCATAGATTTGGAAAATGTTAAAGTAGTGGTGAATGGTGATACTTTTCTGCTGCCTTGTCTGTTGCACTTATACGTTGGCTAGTACATAACTGTTAGGCAATGTTACTTATGATTATAATTATAATCATTTTGTTGTGTTGCCAAATGTGTACATATAAGATTTACAATTTTTTAAAGGGGAGTGTTCACTTTTAGATACATACACTTAATAAATAAAGAAAAACACTTACATCATGTGTAGAACTGAAGACGTATTTAGACCGTTGAAATTGGGCATTTCTTCTAAACCAGTGTTAACTATTCTCCTGAAACAAAGACGAAGAAATTATCATTTAATAAAAACTGAATGCTTAGTCAGGGCCAAATATCGGTTTATGGGAGATGACCCATTACATACAGCGGTTTTCACAGCTAGAGGCGCCAGGTTCATTATCATTGGCCAAGATATTTTCAAAAAGGCGGCAAAAACCGCTGTGTGCTATCTAGCGCTTAGCGGCTGCCCGGTTCTGCTTTCTATAGAAAATGTAAAAATATTAGTAAAATTTCACTTAAATTGAGAAACTTATATTTTGTATGGCTGGGATTATGTATACATATTTTTACCGTCTAACAGGGCTTCAAGCGAGGACACAGAACTCCAAGAAAATTGAAATAATTGGTTATTATTATATATCAACGTATTCACAAAGGATCCCGCTAGAGCGTGAGATAATTTTCATTGCTCATAAAATCACAAGAATAATTAAAATAAATGTTAAAATACCTCAATTTTAGCCACACAGTTACTACGACAATATGTCACAATTACGGCAAAATTATCACAGCCACAGCCACCAAATTACTTTACTCACTAGCCAGGACATATAGGACAACTTGTGTTTCACTTTCAGATTAATATTTATTGGTAATTTTACATTTTGTGTCCTCGAGTAAATAAATTTTTTTGAAGCAGATATATTACAAGTAAGTAAATAGCAGAAATGGAAAACAAAAGCAATGGAATGTGCAACTAAATAACTAGTTGATTTAACATAGTACCTAGCAAATGCAAAAAGTTTGGACTTTTACAAAACAAATACGGATCGGAATAAATTGGGAATATATTTTTCCTACGATCATGCTGAAAAGTGTACATTTCGCATGATTTTACGTAGCGAAAGTTTTATCGTATTGTTGAGACAATGCTTGTGTCCAACGTGATTCAGCGGGTGCAGGCAGCATTAAATCAAAAAGTTGCGTTAGATTTTTCTCAAGATGTTTATGAGTACCCCTCAATGTAGCTTACTATCTAACAACAGATAGCAGTAAAGTTGCTGCGACGCTGAATTACCCCATTAAAAATTCCTGTCGTTTCCATAACTACGTGCAGTTTGATTGTTAATATTTTTTGACATCAGCTTTCAAATTTTAAACCAGTTCAGTTTGAAGGTTGAGTTTGATCATAGTATACAAAGCATTTATTTTTCATTTCTCTTCCTAGTAAATTCCCCAAAATGATGTTCCCACAGAGATATTGGAGGCCATCAAATCAAGAATTCTCTATGAAAAAGATGTTGTTGTCTTCGATCAATGTCGCATGGAGAAGAACACTTCATCTTTAAAAGAAGAGGTATTTTTTGAATATTCCCACGATATTGCAAATCGTAACTCTCCATAAACTCTTTGGTCGTAGGATTTAATATTGAAACTATGCTTCAAAGTAAAAAAGGACATTGATATTGGAAAATATCTCAAGCATATTTAAAGAAATTAAATGCTGGTTACATGCTAAAAAAATCAGAGATATTAAAAAGAAATGAAATAGAAAATTTGCTCTTAAATGCCGAGACAACATATATCTTATGAATAAAGTAGTCACTTATATTTGAAATTGCTGGTCCTCTCACCGTGAAGAACAAGCAAATATGACGATCAGTGATATAGAAAATAGAGAGGATGTGCTTATTATTACCATAACAAACACGAACACCAATGTTTCAAGAAAATGTATGATCGATTACCGAAGAAACAAATATGTCCATATCTATCAAAATCATGCTATCTTTGCATCCTAGAGATCTCCTAACGATCGGTTATTTTTATTCTATAAAGGGAGTAAATGTACTAAGCAATGTGTGGGTATATAACATTATTGCCAACTCCGGGTCCAATATTCCAAACATAAAACGGCATGGTGGGTGGAAGTCTACAGCGATAGCTGAGTCATACATTAAGGATTGTTTGGATAACAAAAAGAAAATATCCCACAGCATTCTCAAAGCATCAAATCCCTCATCAGAACTTCAAGAGAACCGTGCTGAAGCTCGTAGTACATCAACATTAACAGTATGTTTGGTGACTGAAGAACAGCGTCTCGCAGCTATTCCCACATCACTGAAGTTACAATCTAATTCTGTAGCACATACTTTGTCAGTAGTGAATTCCACCACTGAAGAATATCCGCAAACCGCTTTCGCCTCAGTACTGAATTTACAAAATGCCACAAATTGCACATTTAAATTCAATGTTTTTTCGTTAACATATTCTATTAGTTTAAATAACTACTTAATAATTAGTTGGTAAATTGGTAATTAAAATAAACTGTTTCACCTGATTTGAATTGTCATGAAGGCAGAGAAAATATTGTGCCTAACACGTGCGGCAAGTGCCTTTGATGTTACGTAAATAACTATTACTTATGTACCAATAATATGATCTAATCATCTATTTAGTCAGTCGATTTTAATCAAAAACCTAATACTGACCTTTATTATAGTTACCTACACGACAATAATTTTTCACTAGATAATCCTATAATCACTATTTGAAGTTTTGAATTTACACAGAAGATGCCTTAGAAGGAAATAAGTGCAGATGATGGTCGGGGTGTAAGGATTAATGTCAAACTGAAGGGCTCTGGATTTGGAAACAATCTGGCATATTTAGATACAATTTTAATATGTATGTTGAGTGTTGTTAATCAATATAAATAATAGCATACATAATTAACATTGTCAAAATGTTCAATATTAAGTAACAATATACTCAATTCACTCCGTTAACGTGTTCGCTCCCTCTTACCAGTTAGTATTTTATTATATGTTATGTTTTCTTGGATTTCTTTAATTTTTTTGTTGCCCTGTATTCCTAAAAGCAGCGATTTTGGACCCTTGGTAGAATAATTGATATTAGATATGATTGCAATGATTAGATAACCGATGAGTAGAGCCTTTGAGCCTTTTGATCTCAAATGATCAAAGGAACTTGTCATCTCGTCACAGTTCATAGCTTGTCATTAATGAAGCCCTAAGTTAATCAAAATTCCAAAAGAGAAGAGAAATACAGGGAAATTATTTCAAATGTAATTTGAAAGTGATCCACAAAGCTCTGAGGATATACGTATATACCTATTTGACGAATTGACCTGTTCTATTATATTTGTAAACGAATTACAAATCTTTTCACAAAAACTAAAGTAACAAGAATTTTTAAAACCGTGAGATTAGTAACCGGTAGTGACAATTGTAGTTACTGTATCTCATGAGGTCTGCTATGATGAGCCTGCATAAATAATAATAAACAAGTACCAGGTATATGGGAAGGATATTGGGGTTGGGGATACATAAGTCTCACTTCCAACAACATACTTAAAAAGCAGATTAGTTGCCACGTTGGTTTAATAATATAAAATTTGCATAATAGCCGATGTCTATGGATTAGTTTAGAGCTAATTTAAAACTAAATTGTGCGTAAATGTCACATTAAAATATATTCAAAACCTAAAATGAATTAGATCAAATTTAAAATGAAATTTATTATGCTTCTATGAGAAAGCTGCAATCTGTATATTTTCTAGTTGTTTTCAAAAAGATGTTCGGGATTTAAATGTCGATACTGTACAGGGTGTTTGTAAATAAGTTCAAAATATTTTATGGGGTGGTTGCCGAAGTTATTTTGTGAAAACAAGTTCATATAAACGTAGGTCGAAATATGCTTCGTTTCCGAGATACAGAGTGTTTAAATTTTAATTGTTTATTTATTTTTATTAATTATTTCAAAGACTTTTAAAGATATTTACTCAAAATTTGAAACACACTTTGGTGGGATAAATGTGCATTTTTTGGGGTAATCCATATATTTCTACTTGCACCAGTAACGTTCGTGCGAGAAAACCACAACCTTTTTTAATAAAAAAATGGTACGCCACTGACTTTTTCCCGTTTTAATATGTTTTAGAAATCCGCCATCAATTATGAGTGAAATTGGTAGCTTCAATTTTTTTCGTAGTTGTGCCGTTTTTGAGGAACAAATAAAACATATTTTATTGTAGGTTTTGTTAATCTCTCTTATAATGTAATACAAATAGTTTTTCTACATATAAAAAACACACAATTTCAAAAAAATAAAAATATAACTGCAATGAAAAACAAATAAAAGCTCCTGTAACGTAATTTGTTTATGATTTGTTTTTGTATCAGCTTAAAAAATGTCGTTTCCAACAAGCTTTACAATATTTGCAACATAAATGTGTTAAACAAAATGCTATGTTACCACTATACAAAAAAATTCCAAGGCTTCACTTTCGAATTCAAATTGCCTTCTTTCGCTTCTACTTGACTATTATTTGATTGTTTAGCTTGCAAAGTATATTGGCTGAAGCCTGTACTTTAAATGTTATGCTGTTTGGTATTGTCACTTGTCAAATTTGAATAAACAGTTTAGTTTTTAGTGTGCATTTGGGTTGAAGTTTTGGTATAACTTCTATTGCAATTGCTAATTGACGACTGTAAAACAAACTGCAAGTCAGAAAAAAAAGAAATGAAATGAGATAAAATAAAGAGCTCTAAGAAAATCATTCACAGTAAGCATGTATAATGTACAAACACCTGACAATCCTGATATGGTATGCGAACGACGTTGTCACATATGCAAGACCTGTTTGCTGTCATAACTGTGTTACCGTGGATCAGAGAAAAAAATTTGTTAAGTCAAATATGTTTTGTTTGGTACAATTTATCATATAGCAAAATAAAGGCACCCATATGGCAAACACCCTGTATACACAGTGACTGCAATATAAAGCTTTCCAACCTAACACGCATACTACTTTCAAAAGAGTGAACCAGTAGATTATTAATGGGAATTTTGGGAGGCATTAATGATTATATCGTGTAAATAGGTACATGTCAATAATTGTTTTTATTTAGACATATGTGTGACGGAACGGTTAGGCCGTTATAGTTTGCATAGTTGTTTGATTTGTTGGTCGGAATCCTTTATGTCGTGGTGACTGCACCAAGAAGTTTGAATTGATAATTTGTAGCGCACCAAAAAGTCTTGAAAACGTTAATAATAAGCAAAATATAAAATATTGAGTGTATTTTTAATTTATATTCACATTAGGAGACCTAATTCGGTTCTATTAGGAGCTGCAATTTCCTAAATTCTAGTTATGAACACTCTACATGTTTCTACTATGAAGTATAACCTATGCTCTCATAGAATCCTGTCCGTGATATATATTTCTGATCTCGTACTTTATTACTCGATTCTCATGCGCGTCAAAAACATTACATGCAGCCTTAGCCGAGCTGTCCACTACAGTTGTGCTATAAAAAGGGATCAGCCGTTCTGCCCGTGCTAAAAGAAGTTTTATTTCCCGTCCATCTTAAACGTCCAGAGAAAAGCCTCGTAAACACAGGCATGTAATTGCTATGCAGCACGTTATTCCTCAATAAGGTTTCTATTTTGAAAGTAGGTGAGGCTTTAGTGGCGCAGTTAGAAAAAGTTAGTGAGTGGATCGAACTCAAATATTGGTGGTAATGATGTTTTGTAAATTTACTATAGGTACCCATCCTTCGAAAATCTAGAAAGTGACATATATAATATAAAAAGCACCATTAAGATACAGGGATTCAAAACTTCTCTAAAAAAAATTTTTAAATGTACAGGAGACTCTTACAAATACAATTTTTGTAAAAAAAATCAAAGAGTGCAGTTTGAAAATGATTTAAAAATACACTTCTGCACTCCACTAGAAACTGGTCCACTGTGAAACCTGATAAGGCGGCAAAGCATACAATCGGCGACCGGACAAAAAATGGGAAGAAATTCTCAAGGAGAGAAATAAATAATATTTTATAACACTCATTTTATACAACAAACTCAACTGTATTTGCCGCTATTGCCATTCATTATTAATAGAATTAATTTGTATTTTTAATTAATAAAGTAATTTGACATATACATACATATTATCCAGTTTCTACAAACTAACACAAATGTTTCTGCTTCTTGTCCGTTTTGAACTCGGAAGTTATTGACAGCAACTATGATACGTTTGCGTAATTCATCAATAGTGTTCACTTCGGTGCAACATACTTACAGTTTTTAAATATCCCCACAAAAAGGACTCTAAATGTTTTAGAGACCTCGTTCAATGCCTTAGTATTAATGCTTGAGCACGTTGTACATGGTACGGATATAATTTAGTCTCGTGTATGATACGACACACTGCTGTAATACGTCATGAACGTCCTGGACCTCCATCTCTTCCACAATTCGGTTTCAAATTTTCATTCGTTGCACTACATTTGCACTCACTGCACACCGCGTTAAAAGTAGCTGCATTTGGCACATGCTTACGGAGAAATCGGTTCACAAACCGGTTTCAAATTTCCTTCGCGTTGCACTATACTTACACTCACTGCACACTGGGGTAAAATTAGCTTCAGTTGGTACATGTTTACCGGAAAATTGTTCTGCTAAAGCGTTTTCACATTACCATAAATAAAACGATATTCACCAACAACTCCGAGTTGCTATATATGTAAGCCATTTTCGGCACTTAAGGCTAACGGTGAAACACGTGACCAACTGTTGTTAAAAACAGATATACCGCTGAGCAGAGTTAGACTGGGCTGACGTGTTGCGACAAAGCATTGATACATTTGCCGTCCGACGAGCTAATTCATTCGGGATGGAGACAAAATGATGACTACACTGAGAAAAGTTTTCATGACATTATATTATTTTCTCTTTTGACACACATCACTAACGTAGAATAATGTTGGCGTTATTTGATTACTTTTTTAAGTGCATCTTAATCTAACAGCCAATAATTAATGTAGATTTAAGAAATATATCTATATTATTTTAGAAATAGTATGAACTATATAACTTTATATTTATGCTGAAAAGTCAAAAATGTAAAATTTAAACAGTAATTAGTGGTGACAATTAAGGAAAAAATAATATATATTTTTTTAATATTCATGTTATGTAATACCTAAAGTCATTACGCTGCACTTTTAAATAAAAGTTTGAGATTAAAAAATAATTTTGTGGCGTAGGTACGAGATTTGTAACTTATATCATTCTATAACATTTATGCCAATGAAACTAATTTCTATTTTATGCGGTTTATGAATTATCAGATATTTTTAAGCAAATGATGACCACTTTTTTTGTTGAGTTTATTAGCTCTAAAGCTAATCACGAGTGGCATGTAAGGAACACCATGCAGGATGTAGTATGAATTGTTTTAAAATAATAATAATAAGAATAATAATAATAATAATAATAATAATAATAATAATAATAATAATAATAATTTTTATTGAACACAATTAATAGGTAACAGTAATTATTCGTATTTCTCCAGTCCATAAACCGTTGATAAAGTTTCTCGTACACTTTCTTAGATTTTTGGGGTAAAATATTTTGAACGATGAGTCGATGGTAATTCTTCTATATCGCTGATATCAGACATTTTGATAAATTATCGAAGTTTAGCTAGGTATCTACGAAAATTTAATACGTACTGATTTTGACATCTAAAATAATTACATAGGAACCTAGGATAAACGTCAAATGCACAGCATGCTTGATTGAAAAATTATGGGTTTCTATTGATTAAAAATCTGTATCGTAATGGGTATCATTATGAAACGGATTATGGGCATATAAGTGCATTGTTATAATACGGGTGTAGAAAATAATTTATTACAATATTATATTGGGATTATAAAATAAATTAAATTTAAACATATGCATCAGGAATTTAATAGAGGTGTCAACAAAATTTATATTTTATTGGAATCTTAGGTTTTCACAACATAATACTAGATTGAATACAAAATAATAATTCAATACATAACAATTTCAGAAGAATAAATATCTTTTAAATTACTCCCAAAAAAATCCAACAGATTCAAATTTAGAGAATGCAGAGACCATGTAATTTCTGTCATAATCGTATTAACACTGATAGTCTATGCACAGAGAAAAAGTAGTATATACATATAAAAAATGTTAGTTTTGTAAAAATCAAGTTCCTCTCAAGATTCCTCTCTATTACCTTATTTTATTAAATTAAAATTATTTTAGGACTTTATATCGGCTAAAGGCTATAAGTTTTATTCACTCCAGTGTTGTAATTTTTGAATTATTAAAAAAAATATATTTACATCTAAAATACGTAATTTTTCTTGAAATTATTTCGAGTAAAACAAGTATTTTTGTGACTATATAGATACAAATTAGTGTTTTAATTCATTCATGTCTACGTAAAATTTAATAAGAACAAATAGATTATAATTTTTGGTACTATTTATTTTTCTTAAGAAGGTTGACAATAATGCTTTTTTCTTTTCATTTAAACCAAGTCTTCAGTTAAAGTTTAGAGTAGGTAATATGATTTCTATTATACTGTTCAGTTTGTAAAAATATTCTGATCAAAATTTACATATTGCAGTCACTTTTTCTGTGTATAGGCCAAAAATTTATCGATTAAGACTTACTTACTAAATATTAAATTTTGTATCTTATTTTTATTGCATCTAAAATATATTGTGGCTCCCTAATTTCCATATTTCGAGTTTGCCTAGAATCAATAATTTCAGGTAAGAGGCAGTGCATATAAAATGTTTCCAGTTGTGGAAATATATTTTTCTCCCAGAATTGTTCATCCTTAAATATGGTTTCAAATTTATGTATTTTTCTGCCCAAACAGCAAGTAAACACTTTCGTTGAGTTATATGACGTTGTCCTTGTACTTGATAGTACCATTTATGTGCTGTGTTTAAAACTATATCACCTTTCTCTATTTTCCACAATGTTATTTTTTTCTTCTCTATACCTTCAGGTATGGTCATTTGTCTTGCCGAGTAAGGACATTTAATTTCAACTAATCCTTGATCTCCATTCAGTCCATCTGGGGAGGCCTCCAAAAATGGATTATTTTTATCGATAAATAGGCCACATTTCATTATTTTAACACGCTGCATATCTTCTATTAGTCTTCGTACATTTTCTTCGTTTTCTCTGTCCCATTCAATAGCTGGGCTGGAAACGGTGGCCTGCTCTGTCAATAAAGATTTTACGAGTGAACCACAACGTGTAAAATTTAATGCTGTCAATATGGTTTTTCTAATATGTCTCCATTCTAAATTATTGTTCTGTTCTCTAGTCCTCTCTTCAATATCTTTAATTTCTTCATCCGTTTTGATTACAGACTGTAAGAAAGTTACCTTTGTACATTCAAATTCCTCATTGCTCATGTCAGGTTTTTCACACTGGACCATAATTTACATCTTTACTGTCACAAAAATTTAATTTTCGATTTTATTTTTTCATTACTAAACTCCTTCGCTTTCATTTCTGATCGATCTTTTCTATTACTCTAGTGGAAGGACTAACCCCAGAGTAAAACTTGTACATATTGTAGTAACGGGACTTGCCAGAATAATGTTTTAATACTTCTGCAAAACATCTGCCCTGATACTGCCCTCTTTTAGAATAATTTATTCTTTTTCCCCTACGAATTTACAAATAATACTATTAAATTGCTCTACAATGATACTCTCCATGTCGTGAATAAGAGAACTGCTATTATTAGCTAGATAGCTGAAGATTATAGATAGCCTTTCACGGAGCCCGTATTTTATTAATTCAGGAACGATATTGGTCTCATCTAGTTTCTTTTTTTCGCAAAAGTAACATTTCTTTGCACAGTTTGTGTTCTCCAAAAGTATGGCTAATAACGTTTTGCAAATCAGTTTTTAATTTTCGTGATTTGTCAAAATAATTTCCAGTCTCATTTTTTCTATATTTAACAGACTTTACTATAGCATTTCTCATTTTTTAAATTTTGGATTTTATTTTTCTTCGCAAAGAAGCAGGACCAAATTGTGTTTTATTGCATATGTCTTTTAATTTGTTACAAAAATTTCTTAATAAATAATTCGTACATTCTATTTTTTCGACTGGTTTTTATACGGCCGAGCTTCTAATTTTTTTTTATATCAGTTACTATCTCCATCCGCCACAAATCTTGAATATGTCAATCCCATTTCGCTTTTTTAAATCCTTCTACAAGAATTGCATCTTCCATTCTTGTGGAGGGACCTGTCCAATTCTGAAAACATATGTGGTTTCTTGGTTCGTTGCTTTTCTCACATATCACGCAATATTTATTTTTAACTCCCAAGTATAAAACCTTCTTAGTATTTTTTCCGATAATTGCAGCTGCACCAGAAAGAGCGTTGTAGTTGCACTTAGGTATACGACCTTTTAGACCATGTGCCATCACAAATAACTGTTATTTCTGGGATGCCATCAACTCCTGCGTTGCCTTCTTCAATGGCAATTTTTTTTCTTGTTCAGCTGCCTCTTTCATTAGTGAGTATGCGGATATTTGAATGTCGTTTAATAAAACGTCTTGGATTTGATAAAAAGTATTTTTATCAAAACATGGTATATCTAAGTTTACAAAAAATTCTTCTAAATGGTAGTATCCACTTCCAATACTTGTAATACCATTTACAGCGCGCGTATTAAGATTCATTTCTTTATTATTGGCTGTATCTGAATTATAAATCCCTGCCCTGAGTTGCACATATTGCAAGTGATAATAAATTCTGAGACAACTCCTTCTCGATTTTCTTTAATTATATTTAAATTATTTAATGTACAACCAAATTTACCTTCATTGTGGTTCATTATATGCTTCAACTGGTCAAAAATATGAAACATTTATTATTCTGTTCCCTGCTATAGGTGTATTTTCATTGTGTTCTGGTGATATTTTTCTTGTGATGATACCTCAGGAAAATGTTTAGTATCTAAATTGTTTCCAGTTGATTTGTTACTGTCAAAGTCAGGTACATAAAGATTTAAATGCTCAATATTTGAGAGAGGTATGTCACCACTATTCACAATTTCTTCCCTAGAAAATAATGTACAAATAAATTAGTATTTATGTACGAAAGATAATGTCAGAAGTTACCGATGTACTGCTGTTTCATTTGTAAATTCTACATTTTTGTTTACTGTGTCTGAAGAGCTGCAACTGTTGCAAGGTGTATTACCAACTTCCAACCTAAAAAGCAAAAATATATTTTAAATAGACAATAATGTCTATTTGGTATGTCTAAGTAAGTAGTTCTTATGTCAAGGTTTATTTATATATGTGAGAAAATTTTACTGAGTCTAGATATAATTTAAAGCAAATACATTGATTATATATATATATATATGCACAAGCATACATAGTAGGTATATATACATAATCTGGTCTGTATGAGTGGTTACAAAAGAACAAGAAGTTTTCTCAATACAGTTCTAGAAATTTAAAATTCTCACTTCAAAGCCGCATTAGTTCTCAATGTATGAAATTAAGTTGTCAAAATTCTTATTTTTTATTACTTTAAAAAATAAACTTATGACCTTGACCGGGACTTAATTTTATGCCAAAAATATTAATTTACTGAATGAATATACGCGAATATACATATTTGCTAAGTATGAGTTTAGAGACAATAGTTTTCCCAAAACCATACTTAAATGCTTCTATTATCAACAAGATTATATTTTTTTGAACTTTTGTTGAAAATTTGTTGGTGCTTCTATATTCTGAAATTATACAGGAAAAACAATAGATTCAAATAAGTATGTACTTGACCGAAATAAGTTCACAAATGCTTTAGTTGTCATTTCAATATTTTTCATAAATTGTTAATACCAATTATAATACTTAAAAATATATACGTACAGCTGGAAATATATATATTTTTAAATGAACAATCAAAATATATATCGGTCAGTGGTCGCGCGGTTTAAGGCGTCAGTACTTAAATCGAGGTGACTGGATCGCTGTGGGTTCGACCCCCGCAGCCGGTAGACCGTATATAAGCTATATTCGTGGAGAGATTGGCACTCTCTCTGCGGGTATGGTAGGGTGGAATAATGTTGGCTTGGGTCAATGTGAGAGATTGATATCGGTTGACTACCCCCTAATTAATCAGGTTTTCCAGGTTTCCCTCATTCCTGCACTGAATGGTGGTTAAGGCCTACCAACGTAAGTCGTTCCTGGGCGCAAATGCGGCCTGTATAATATGCCGCCTCCTCTCCCGCCCAAGTCTCCGACTTCTGAGCTAATCCTCATGATTAGAATGAGGGAAAGAGATATTATTATTTATTATTATACAGAAAAAACGATTCAAAAGTCGATAAGTTTGGCAATAGAAATAAAAACATGTACTACATAGTCTTAGGTCCTGTATTATTAAATTAATTAAATTAAATTTTCCCAAAATATTAAAAATATCACAATTATTATATCCTGTCGAATTCACAAATAAAGTATGAAATAATTGTATAGGTAAATATTTATTAAAATATTTTTACTCATTGAAATGCTAATTATCCGATTTATAAATTCGTTTTAAAAATATTTTTGTAATATTGTTGCGTATTTTTGTATTTTTATTATTTATTTTAAACAATGGATTTCTCAACCTAAGCTTTTTCATTTTAATAAGAATTTGCAACTGAAACATTTGTTTGGCGACTTTAAAGCAATTTAAATTTGTCGGTATTATATATTATTTTATCAAGTATTTGTCTAACCTCCGTATTTCCCTCTGTAGAATAAAGAAATTTGTGGTGTTTTTAGGTACAAAAGCTTGGAAAATAAAGCATGTAGAACAAAGTAATATCAAAAATAAAATTCTTGAATGTTCTCTTTATTCATTGTTATTATTAAATTTTTATCAATTGAAATAATAACTTTTAAAAGCATTTGTAAAACACACGTTATTTTATTCTCGCACCACATTAACAGTTATTTTCACATAAGTAGTTAGAATTTTTTTCAATTATAATGGCACTCCCTCAGTTTTTACTGGAAGTTCTGAGTAGAAGTAGAACTAATGACTAATGTTAAAAGTTGATTATATTTCGAATACGTCAAAAGTTTGAAATAAATCATCAGATTCATTTTAAAGAGTGTCATTATTATTGCAAATACATTATACTAGCAAATAAAAGTGAACAATCTTATATGTATTAGTACTAATGTTATAACAATATTTACATCTACATGCAGCAACATTTTAAAAAGCACGTATTTTCTTCGTAGGTAACATGAGATAACATTCCTGTTGTTTGGTAAGATATTGGTAAATAAGTTATTAAATATTTGGATTTGTAGAAAATACTATTTTAAGAATACGGGCTCTTAAAACTATGTTCTTTATTTATTTTTAGTCTACTGTGGATGATTGCTAAATGAATGGAGGCAGCAAATTTTTAACAAGAAGAAAATATTTGCCATATTGTGTTCTCAATTAGTGAAATCCTGAAAGAAAGCATGTTGTCTTAAAGTCCTATACCCTATATAGCTCCCTTTGTGACAATTAGGTAGGTGGTTAATTTTTTCCTGTTTTTTGTTTTCCCGTAAAATGGCCAAGAAGTCAAATTTGAAATACCCTATACAGTTACTCATGTAATGTAATTTAAGAATAATTCAGTTTATGCGGTCTCTAGTTACCTGTCATCAGTACCTTCAGAATTGACTAGATTAAGCTTCTCCTCAACTAATAAGCTAAGCTAATATTTGTTTTTCTTTTTTTTACTAAAATAAAAATATTTTATTTAGCAACATTTCATACACATTTATTTTTTAGCAATAAGTAAAATATCCGAACATTAAATTAAACTTACTTCCATTCAGAAATATTACTATCTTTTCGCTTTCTTGCAGTATAACATAAATAGTTTCCATATTTGCCAAGTTTATAATTTCTTTTACGCTCCATTTTCACTATAGTATATATCCAAGGTATACAACAAAACAATAATTCACTGTCACTGTCGATACCCAAGTTTCAACTAATGTGCAACTAAATATAAAAAATTGCGAGATTTGTAGGGTCAATGTTTTTGTCCCATTTTTTTAGGTTTGCAACCATTCGCGGGTATTATGATGAGGCACGTGCGACGACAAAGTGGTGTAGGACGAAGTTTATTTCTAATAGGTTTAGATGTAGAAAAAATGTTAAATAAATGGAACAGTAAATCAGTGACATATATAGTTGCATAAACAAAACAATATTTAAAGAGCAAAAATATCATTTTGTTTTGAAATATTCTATATACTGAAAATGCCATTTTTATATAATACTAGAAGAATAAAAATTATATATAAAAATAATTAATTACATACCTACATATTGAATAATAAGAAAAACTAAAAGATTTAAATGACATACCTAATTTCTCAGTTTAATATTGTCTTAGTTGGTACCTACCTGCTATTTATTTAGCAAATAGAAATATATTTTATATAATTAAGTATTTATTGTTTCAATAATCGATGTTACATTTGTGTATATGAAAAATATTTTATTTTATAATTTAAAAATATATGTAGGTATATATAAGTTAATGAAGACCAGACAAGTTATTAAACTACAATAAGTAATTATTTTACTCAGTGTGACAATATTTCCATTCAATATGACTATTTCTGTTCAAGAAATTTAGCGCAAAACTATATACATTTTAATCGAGCCCTCACCGTCAGCCTTAATCACTTCTCTCAGTGTTGGACATTTCGCATCTACTGTGATCGTCTCTTTTTAAAATACACAGCATGGTGGCAGCATTTTATTGCTACGAAATATTTTTTCAGTTTTCGCTCAGTTACTCCTTAACGGATAATGATAAAAATATGCGTTTTTTTTTTAATAGACTATAAATATTATTTTACGTCGGCGCTCTGTTTTGAAATTTTGAAAATATGCAAAATTCATTTAAAAAAATGTATTTTACACTTTTTAAAATTTCAAAAAACAACGTCGACGTAAAATAATATTTATAGTCTATTAAAAAAGCCGCATATTTTTATCATTATCCGTTAAGGAGTTACTGAGCGAAAACTATATATTGTTTGATAGAGCGCTCACCGTAAGCCTTAAAATACTAATGAAAAGACTGTCACCACAAAAACTTAATACCTATAAAGTCGGAATCTCCTGGTTAGAGACTATAGTAGCCCAGCGATGTAAGGGTTGAAAATACTACAACTTCAATATTTTTTTACTAGGAAACTGTAAGGATTTTAGAGAAAAAAGTAAGATATTGACTCCATTTTTCATTACGAGTCCCCTTATAGCGTATAAAATATAAAATGATATTTATAAGATCTTGGACATTATTTATTAATACTGTGCCGTTTTCTATACATAGTTAGCTATACTAATGTAGACATAATCAAACTGAAGCTCGATGTATTTTCTATCTCTGTCTATCGTATTATGAAATAATTCTTTAGTGTGTACGTTAGCACTTGATTTAGCTGAAGTTAGAAACGCCAATAACATAGGCCGGTTCGTAATTTATATAGCTATATAGATACACAATAACAATTAAAAATGAAGTGTCGAACGTAAATGATGGACAACTAATAATAATAAAAAAAACGTATATGAAGAAACTTGGGCGCGAAGCTCTAATATAACATAGATGTACACATTCTCGGAGAATTAATGAATTCTTCCTCAGAAACGAAATACCGACAATGAAGACAATTCAAGCTGGATCAGGTGAAGATGAGGACATGCCTAAATTATCTGATAAAGTTCTTAGAAGAACAATAAATGATATGAATATTCGGAATTAAATTGTAGTGTAGCTAAGAGAATTTTGTGCATTTGGCAAAAAGATGAATGAAATATGGGTAAACGAAGGCCATACTGTATCAAAAATTTGGCATGATGGTAACGTTCATAGTAAATTAGAAATATTTTTAATTATGGGTTGGATTATTTACATTATTAAAGACATTTCTGAAAAATGACGAATAATATTAATTACACATATTAGAAGCTATACAGGATATTTAGAAAATGGTTTGCATGTTTTTCGTGTTTTGAATCACGTAATGAAGATATGACCAGTTAGCTAATTGAAAAATGGTTTATATCTATTTTTTCTACGTTCTGATCTGAACCTTAGAAAATAACAGATATGTTATTTCATGCCACCTGCGTATATTCAAAGATTTCGAAGTAAATTGCACAAAGAGCTATAAAAAGGGGTCTAACCAACAAGATTCTAGGTACCTACTATAATCTAAAAGCATATCCTGTGGTAAATATTCTTATAACATAGACTTATTTAAACTAAATATAAACTTGTTTGCTTTTCATTTATAAGTATGTGAAAATAAATATTAAAATATTAGAAGTTAGAATAACAACATACGCTTTTTGAGGAAAATTTAAACAGGAACTATGAATAAACAGAATATTAAGGACGCCGTTACCGTGTATTAGCGGAGTAGTCTATGGGACAGTAAAATTTTAAACCCTTGACAGATACTGCTATCTAGTAATAGCTAAACTATTTATGGTTAAAAGAATGCTGATAACTGAAGATTGCGTGAACTTATGGTTAAATATGGCGATAATCTAAACTGTGCATATCGACATAGATAATTTTAAGTTTACCGTTCTTTTCTACAATAGAGTTAACACTTTTTTGACTGCAGCGAAATACAAATAACTTAGAAAAGGTTTGTGTTCGTTTTTCTTACTTTGGCTTTTAAATGTGAAAAATGAATTGTTGAAGTTTATGTAAAAATGCCGTAAAAAGAGTCACATTCAATAAATATTTTAAGTTAAAATCGCTACATTTTGGCAATATAAGTTGAACTTTGTATTATCCAGTAATGTGTAATACATTTTGATAACTTTAACATAGTTTAAAATTTCTCACTTTAAAGCTCCATCGACATTCCACTATTTTAGACGACAGATATGGCCACCTTAAGAATTTCATTTTTGTGCTTATCTTTATTCTAGATTTTACAATTTTTGATTCCTAAATACACCAGAAATGTCATCATCTTGCAGCGAGAAATACTGCCACTTTAGGTGTTTGGTGTTTCTAGACAAAATACTTTTTTCGCATCCGGTATTGCATGATAGGAACGCAGAGTTGTTCGAAACATTTAATGGAAATATCACTTGAAATATAAGTTTGAGAGATATCACTGCTGGCAGGTGAAATGATATAATGCATAATGATTAGTCAAGAGCGCGTTTTACGAAACGTGTCCGAGATAGAAACCTAATAAAATGTTGCTGAATTACTCATGCTAACAGGGGATATAATTTCGCGTTGGCAGCGCCCTTAAATATAATTTACGGAAGCGAAAGACGAATTTAATGTGGAGGGATTTGTCGGAGTCAGCAAAATTGATAGTGTCATTAAAATTTAATAGAATAATTCTCTTACTTTTGTACAGATCTGCAGAGACCTAAATAGAAGCTAGGGAAATAATTGAATTGATTACGTAATTTTCTTGCAGGATATATTTTATTTAACAAGAGATGTGGAGGCCTGCTTCATTCCCCACAAATTCCATCCCCCCTGTTTCATGCGCTTCAGACTTTTATTATTGCCTAAATATATTTTCGCTTAATACTACGTCGAACCCCTAACCAAATTTTTCTCATTTCCATAGTAATAATTTGACATAAGGTTCTTAAAAACAATGAGAACCATCTACCTTTTCTGTTTACAAGACGTTTCATCAAAATTGGGGCATAGTTTAATGAGAGACTTCTGAGAGAAAAAGTATAACTTTTTATAAAGAATACAATAATGCTTTATAAAAAGCCTGCATTGTTTATGGTGTTCTAAGGTACCTTTACATTTCAACTGAAAAATAAGTTTACGTATATTCATATTTGATTTTTGAAACTCTACTATATTAAATTGTATTCAATATAATGAGACATGATAACATTTACGGTCAACATTTCTAAGAAAACAGTAAAAATTGAAATACAGAGTGTTCTATAAGCTAGTAGTTTTTATGACAAACTTTGGTAGATGGATGAGAAGAGGCAAAAAAAATCTGGTGTTGCAAAATGGCCTTCAGGGATTCCGCTTTGCTTATTTAACAAACAAAATCTGCCATGATTTCAACTCCATAAAATCCAAATTTCAATGTCCTAAACCCATTCTCATTTTTGTTCAATTTTCAGTTAGAACTGAGGACGAGTGTAGTGTTTTATGCCTACTTTGAGAAAAATCTGAAAGGGAGCAAAGAATCAAAATAGGCCTAGGACATTGCAATTTTGCACATATACTCAGTTTTTTATTCTGAAACTTTTCTTAATAACATTTTATTATATCTCATATAGCAACGGCACTTAACTAGCGGCACGTAAAAATCGACCAAAAGACAAAGACAAAACTAAAGACATTGAAATTTTGCATATATACAGAAGCAGCACTTTACTGGTGAAAATTTAGTATTTTCATATTTTCAAGGCATACTATATTTTGTGATATTTTATTATTTTATTTATTTTGTTCTTAAACAATCAAACCTGAATCCCAGAGGAACATTTTTCAACACGAAAATTTTTTGTCTTTTACAAGAGTCGTTTTGCCTATCCGGGAACACCCTGTAGGTATGATTTATTTTAGTTTAGAAGCGACAAGCATAATTTCATATTTCAATGAAAGTAGCATGATAAATATAAATGATGCTTGCTACAAAAATTATTATTATTTGTATTTAAAGTTTAAACATCAGTTAACCTTTATTAATAAATCTTAAGACTATAGAAATTGTTCCAAATGGCAACCTAACGATTCTGTCACTTGATGGATGCTATTTAGATCATTACTTATCTGGTTAGTTGCTTCTTCTTCTTGTTATCTTAACTGCTAATGGGTAGTGATTTTAACATGATAGACAAGCAGATTCATATGTCCTCATCAATAAAAATCCAAAGGATTTAGATCTGGTCAACGCAGTGGCCATGCTATTGGACTTGCTGACATATCCAATTATTCGGGACATAATCATTTAATCAAGCCGTTACTTGTATTCCTCCATGCACCATCATGCTGGCATTTTGAACAATATTTAAGCTCTACATCACCTGTCATCAATGAAATAGAAAAGGTTGTTTTCCAAGAAAGTTCTAAATAGATCTACATTTAAACGATCATTTATCATGTGCAGGCAGTAAATTATTGTTAAAAATCCTACCTCGAACAGTGACATTGAAACGTTACCGAAACCGTCTTGATCTAGGTAATTGCATGCGGATTTTATAACGCCCAGAGGCGTGTAACACAAGCACTACAATTGTAACAACTGTAGAATATTTCTTGTTGAATTGTTAAAGTTCTGTAACACACCGCAACCTGTAGCTACATGTGCCGAACTTGTAATTACGGAGAAATTTCTACACTTGTAGAGCTGTTCTGTAACTCAACAAGAACTTATGTTACCGATTTTATTAAAATTGTAAAAGAATTTTTACCTAACTGAAACCATGGGTAGAATCTCCTACAAGTGCTGATATAATAAATACGTTGCTCAACGCAGTCGTGCTAAAATGTGATCCAGTGAATCTAGTGAAGAAGAAAATGCTGAGAGAGTTGAATATCGTTTTAGAAACCGAACAGACTTTGTTTTCCTGTCTGACAATGAGTTTGTAGAAATATTTCGACTGAATAAAGTACAATATAGGAATCTTCTTCAAGATCTTTATCCATCTCTTGAAAATAATAGTAATCGTTGGTATGGGTTGTCGCCAGGTGTAGGCCCCCGGATATCCGGGGTCGCATAAATAGAAACGAAGCAGAATTCGCCAAGCGTCGGAGCATATTATATTATATTAATACATAATATAATAATTAGAAAATTACCGGCATTTTCACCCGCCTGTAGGGAACGTGAGCTGGGGTTTATGTCTCCGCAAACCCGAAATAGGATTAATAAAATCATTGCGAAGCAGAATTCGCTAAGCGTCGGATCATGTTATATTATATTATATTAAGACATAATATAATATAAATTAGATTTTTTTTTTTTATTTTATTTTACACCCGTACCTATAGAGAACGTGAGTTGTGTTGTATGGCTCCGGATACCCGGAGTCGGATTAATATAATCTTCCTATCATGGTGAAGCTGAAGTCGTCAAGCGCCGGACTGTTATTTTGTAGTAATAAGAATCATTTAGAAATTATAGTAAAATTTTAAAAAATGTATAAATTACAACATACGGAATATCCTGTCGCCTGCATTTCTCGTTCTGTGGTTATTATTTTGGACGACATTGTAACTTCACCTCGTGAAAACAAAACGAACCAAGTAATAAATTAACCTCACTTTACGGACTTCTACATATTCTACAAGTCTTGTAGATTATTAGCTACATTTGTACGACTTTTTCCTATTTCCTACAAGTGTCGTGGTAAAGTTTGTGAATACCTAAGGACTTGTAACTACAAATAAATCTCTTGCAAGTGCTACACTTGTTACACTTGTATGGCTTGTGTTATAGGCCCCAGATAGATTATGATTATTATTTATGTCGTCCCTAGTAAAACACGCTTTATCAGGCCACATGACAAGCGAAATTAAGGGTATTCTACATTATAATTTCATAATATATAAATATAATCGTAATATTTTACTATTTACCTAAATTTAAGGATTGTATGTCGGTAATGTTTTATTTGTTTATCTCTTAATAGTAACTACATTTTGTACTCACAAAATGTTTATCATACGATTAGAAAAATTTAGATCAAACTATTCATATCAGAGCATTAGCAAATACCGATGCTATTATGTGCCGTCCTCTCTACAAAAGGTGATATATCATGGGGATGGGGAAAACATAATGCTATATTGCAGCTTTACCACTTGATCAATTATCTGAAAGTGCAGGTGAATCAAAAGGTAAAAATTATAAATCACCTACAATTTCTAAGAGATTTAGTAATTGTACTAATGATCTAATGGTTAATTCAAAGTAAAATTATTTATTTTATATTTAGAGTGCATTTTTTATGGTATTAAATTTTTAATAGTTAGGTCATAAACAATCATGAATAATGCAAACACGGAATTCCAGGAAACAACTACTCTGCGGGCTAATGCCCCGACCAGCATTGAATTACACCTGGAAAACCTATAGCAACAGCTAGAGTCATTCGTCAGACGCCCACCAGACATATACCGGTTTCGAACTTATTAGCTCTCATCAGTATGCCATAGGTGAGGTATCCGACGAATAATCCTAGCTGCTTTCGTCTGTCTAACCCGACAGAAGGGACCATGAGTACGCGGTGTAGAACTAACTGATGAGAGCTAATAAGCTCGAAACCGGTATATGTCTGCTGGGCGTCTGACGAATGACTCTAGCTGTTGCTATAGGTTTTCCAGGTGTAATTCAATGCTTAGCCCGCAGAGTAGTTGTTTCTTGGAATTCCGTGTTTGCAAAATATCGTTTCTCGTCGATCGCGATAAAGGTCAAAAGCTTTCAATGGTGTCTACTGCATGTAGAACGCTTCGTGCCTGTGACATTTTCAGTCCGGCATGGAGTAGCAAACGGCCGATAGATGTAGTTAGTTCTACACCGCGTAATCATGAATAATGGTAGTTCCATATATTTTAAATATACAGGGATGGCCAGAAGTACGGAATAAAATTCATATCTTTTGAATGAGTGATTTTTTTTAAACGCCGAAACACGTTAACTGATCTTGATTTTTTCCCATCTTTCAGTTATATAATAATAAATTTTTCTTCAACCCCCTAACCCCCCGCCACTTTTAATTCAAATGGAAACATAAGGCATGAGGGGGTTCGTTGAAAAGCTTATAGAAAACCGAGTCCGGCCATATCAAATAAATAAATTTTATGTTTTCAATAACAAGTTTTTCTTCATTTAGAAATTGAAACAACTAGATAATTTACAAAAATAAACTCAATGCCGCAAATGCTGAAAATGTGTTCTATTCACTATTTGGCATTCTCCAAGAAAGCGGTTTTTTTTGCATAAGTATGTATAAAGAAGCTTAAAAGTATGAATAAAGGAGATTTAAAAATTTCATCCTGCATAAAAATTTCTCTTCTTTTAAGATGTCCACATCAGACAGTCGACACAGATCTTGCGAGGCAGATTCGCTTTATCCTACATATATTGATGGATATATGGTGAAAGCCCCTTTGCATTATGTAGTCGTTTGGTAGAATTTAACATGAAATTGTATGTTTTATTCACTGCGTCACGTAACGACTTTCTAGAAGTACAAATACGTCAATTTCTTACAGGTATTTGCTTCCTGTATTGTTTGTTAAAGTACTATTATTTTAATACAGTGATTAATAATTTACTTTTTATTTTCGAATTATTTTATTCTATTCAGTAATAGGGACATTTCAAATTTTGATTGTTTTTAGTATATCTAATAATACATTCAGTATTTGAATTTTCCATAATTGAAATATAAACTGCGCGTTCTCGGGTATTATTGAAAAATGTTGTTGTCTCTCGAGCCCGTCTTTCAACATTAGAAAATTTTTCTCTATGGGGAATCACTCGATTTGGAAATCTCCTTCCATACTTCTACAGTTTCTTTAACAGAAACATAGCATAAGAAACATGTCAAGCATGATCATCTATCTAGTTTAGTGTAGTTACTAGATGACAGGAGAGCAAACAGAAAGAACGAAAGCACAGAGAAATATTTTAGTTAGACATTTAAGCAAATGATTTAGTATCTATTTTAAATCGACTATACTCGTACGACATATATGTTCAAAATCAGGAAATATTGTCACGCCTCCCTACTAAAATAAAAAAACTATTACTCAAAAACAATTACCACTTTGTTTGGAGGTACTCGCTTGGTATTTAAGTGTAAAGAAATAGGGTAAAAGGCAATTGAAACATTTATTACACAGGGTGTTTCGAAAGGTCATGGCAATGCTAGAGCTGATAAAACATTGAAAAACATGCGTTCACTTAATAAACGCACGTCCTAAAGCCACCAATTTTTTGAGATACAGAGCGTGCAAGATAATTTTAGGCGCTGCTGAACACGCTAGTGTTGTTAGTTTTTCTGTACAAAGTAGAGGCAACCAAAGAAAAGCGACAAAAGTCAATCCTAGCAAAAATAATGGAATGAGGGTAAACCGGCAAAATGTCAATTTGACGTGCTTTGCTGGTCGACGGCTCCCTAACTATTTAATCGACGTCTATATATCTGATTACTTACAGGAAGCGACCTACATTGCACCAGGTACTTAACGCAGACCTCTCGCCCTGGGCGACGCGCCATGAAATCTATAAATGATACTGCAAGTAACAACTACTCCGCGGACTAATGCCCCGACCGGTATTGAATTACACCTGCAGTATCTGTGTGAACAGCCAAGAACCCTTGTCAAGCACACCACCAGACACAGACCGGTTTCGGGCTTGTTAGCCCTCATCAGTATGCCATAGGTGAGATAACAGACAATTAAACTGGCTGTTCCTTTATATGTATGTTCACATATAAATCTAGTAAAGGGGAGATATAAGTGGTCTGCTTATTTCCTGCTCTTCCTGAGCTGCTCGACTTACAGGAAGCGACCTACAATTCAGCAGGTACTTAACGCAGAGCACAGAATGAAAAGTATATTTATCAAGTGAATCTATAAAATAATTTAATGTTAACATAAACATTAAGATGTGTTTAATTTAAGACTTCAGACTAATTTCAAAAGTTTGCATTAAAATTACTATACATTGTGTCCCATTTTTCAGGCAAACATCTCTGAAAATGTTAATACCCTGAAGGGAAGTTATACTCTACTAACCATTTTAATCATGCAACAAAAGACTGACCTATCACGAGTTTTTAAAGGGTCGTTTTTCCAGAAAGTGGTATTAGACATTTTTTTATCAAAGAGAAAATATTTTTAGGCTATTCAGTACCCATCAAAATACCCATATACCCAAGTTGATCGACAAATGTCTATTGAGCGTTTTTTATGGGGTGCAAAACTGATAATATGCAGGTCAAAGATTGCCATGAAAGTGAAAACAAATACCAATCGGACAAAGAAAAAACACAAACATTACAAATATAATATGTACTTTTAGTTGCGACTACAGAAAAAAAATAACTTATAAACAATATAATGAATTATAAATACTAAGTTGTTAAAAAATTACAAAACATTAATCTAAATTAAATTTTTAAGTTTTTTCCTTCCAGTCGAACACATTTTCCCAATAGTCTTCTTAAATTTAAAGATACTTTACATAACATCAATTCTTTAACAATTTAGTACATTTCTTTTTTGTACTTTATAATTTTTATTGTGGCTGATTTGGTCTGAAACTTGTAGTATCTGTGTATTTTATTTGTTCGATTGGCATTTTTCTGTTTATTATAAATTTTAGTTCTGATTTTTTCGAAGTTTGGCATCCCACAAAATAAACACTCAATAGCCATTTGTCGATCAACTTTGATATATGGGTATATTGACGGGTATTGAATGGCCTGGTAATATTATCTTTTTGATAGAAAGATGCCTAATGCCAAGAATCATGATCTAGAAAAACAACTCTTAAAATATCGTAGTCCCTAGGGTTAGTAGAATATAACCTTCCTTCAGGAAACTAATTCTACAAAATGAGCTTATTTGCTCACATTCCTAGAGGTATTAACCTGAAAAACATGTCACACTGTAGGTACAATGTTTTCAATTTTGAAAATTTCTCTCCGTCTCTTTCCCTTCTCCTTCCTTTTTGTTGACAATATTACAGTAGTAATTAGAGTAAGTTTTGTAAACAATTCATCAATCAAGATCCTAAAGTATTATAGCGTGCAGTGTAAAATAGATAAAAAAGTTTTAAACTGCACATTAGCTTTAGATAGGAACATTTTTATATCCGTAAGTTCGAGTATAATAACGTCTTTTGCCGTTGGCTGAGAAAAAGCTCCTTCTGGAGACGTAAATCTTTTGAGACGAATTCTACACTTTACATTATTCACTTCTTGCCTTTTATATGTTTTTATATGAAAAACTTTGAGAATTCGGCAAAGTTTTCCTTTATGAGATCTATACGTCATCTTTAGCTCGCCGGCACTTAGTAAAAAATGACAAATTGTCTAATCTATTGTGGCTGGAAGTAGCTCGAATGAATATGCATCGATTTTAGAAATATTTAAGTGGAAAAATATTTCAATCTGCACCACATAAAACTTGATTCATTTTAAATAATAACAAAGGAAGGGTTATATTTATGCAACAAAAAATTTAACTTTTCATTTTTTCACAGTATTTACTAACGGAATGAATTAATTAAATCACGAAAAAAAAATAATTTTCCCTTAGCGATAGTTACAATTAATAATAATAATAATCTTTATTTTCCTTAACACATGCATACACGAAAATAAAGCTGTACCGGCAACTAAGCTATATTTTTGATAAAGTAAGTAATATTGCATTTAAAAAAAATGAAACTGAAGTATATAACTATAATTATTATTTTTATTGTTATTGTTGTTATGGTTGCTTCCGCAATTCCATTAATACAGGGTGTTAAAAAAAGAGTGTAAAATATTTCAGGAGGTAATAGTATGAACCAAAATAAGCAGAAAAGTCTTAATAAACATGGGTCCGCAAAGTAACGGTTGCGGAGATATGGACCACTATTCGGTTTTCAAACATTTTATTTTATTAGGAATAAACCGACAAAGGAAGCTTTTAACAAACAAAAAACAAAGTTACAGAAGATGTTCAAAGTGCCCTCCGTCCATTTCCAAGCAGGCACGACATCTTTGTCTCAACGATATTCGAAAACACCCTCCTTGGTTTGGATTTCTTTACACTTTTGATTAATCCGTAGTTGCAGCTCTTCCAGGCTATTTACAGAAGTACCATACACTAATGTCTTCAAATATCCCCAAACAAAGAAATATAGAGGGTTCAGATCAGGCGATCTTGGAGGCCATAAAACAGGTCCGGCTCTTCCTACCCATCTATGTGGAAAAGTTTGGTGTAAATGCTCTCTAACGGCCATGGAAAAATGAGCTGGAGCACCATTATGCTGGAACCACATTTGTTGCCTCTGATTCAAAGGAATGTCTTCCAAAAACTCATACAGTGTGTTCTGCAGAAGTTTGGTAAAGCAACAGGACCTAGAACGCTGTCACCTACAATACCCATCCAAATGTTTAATGAAAAACGTGTCCGATGTCCAGATTCTATTAGAGCATGAGGATTTTCGTCGGCCCAAATATGCGTATTGTGAAAATTACACTCCATTTCTTGTGAACCCGGCCTCATCAGTAAAAAGAATGTTTGCAAGAAAACGAGGGTCTTCAGCATCATGACGTAGAAACCCACGGCAAAAAAAAAACAAACGTGCTTGATGATCATTTATTGGATTTAAGGCATGTACTCGTTGCACATGGTATGGATAAAGCAGTTGCTCGTGAAGGATTCTCCAAACAAGAGGACCACTAATTCCTACCTTGGCTAATATTTTCCGCACTCGTACCTGGATTCTGCTCTACCAGTGCTAAACTTTCTTCTTCTGCTCTAGGAGTGAATACCGACCTTGGTCTTCCGGATAAGTGGCACTGTTTGCTCAAGGAACCGGTATCACGCAACCTTTGGTGAATTCTTCCAAACATGCGTTGTGAAGGAATCTGGCGATTTGGATAAGCGTCAACATAAAGACGTCGCGCTTCGGTGGCGTTCCCATTAGCACGACCATACATGAAATGCATGCCTGTTAATTCTGCGTTAGAGTAACCAGCCATAGCGGAAGAAAACTTGTGCACTGAGAACAACTGTCAAATACGTACTGTTTATTTCACTAAACATCAACCAACTATTATCAGAAAAAACACAACGTTTTTACAAAATAAAAAGGGGATAAAAAACCTAAAACATTCAATATCTCCGCAACCGTTACTTTGTGGACCCATGTTTATTGAGACTTTTCTTCTTATTTTGGTTCATACTATTACCTCCTTAAATATTTTACACTCTTTTTTAACGCCCTGTATAGGTGCTAGTATATGAAATAAATAAAGTTCCAATAAAAAGATTACCTATGCAATTGATATTTTACAAAATTTATTGCAGCGGCCTTAGTGTCCCAAACCGGCTGTCCTTATTCGCCGACATGGTCCCTGTGCAGCCACAGCAAATCCCCCTTAATTAATGCCTTTTACACGTGTCTAAAATTGCATTCGCCGGTTTTACTGGAATTAGTGTTTGTCTAGATTATAAGCTTACGTGCCTGTTAATTCACAACCATTCCGGATTTGTTGGCAAACGGAAATCAATTATGTCCAGCAATTTCGTAATCATCGCCCTAGCGGACAAGGACCACTCTGGAAAATGAACCGGCGGGCGTCCCTATAATATATTTACGTCCATTTTGGGATTGATTAATTAAATTAGAATTTATTGCTTCATTATTGCCATGTTGTGTGTAATACGAACTATATATTTACATATTTTTCGTAGAAAAGTTTTCGTTTCAGTCAAAGACCTCGACGGTGAATGTACAGGATGATTTACAACTTACCTAAACAAATTTGGGAACTGGTGTATCATGAAGAATGGAGTCAATACTATATATTTTTTCCGTTAAATCCTTATAGCTTCCGAGAAAAAAATTATTGAAATTGAAGTATTTTCAACCTTTACATCGCTGGGCTACTGTAGTCTCTAGCCAATCGATTCCGAATATTTATAATCAGTATTAACGTTTTTGTGATGTAAGTGTTTACATTCGTTTTTCAAGTATCTAAAATGGCTTACGTGTATAGCAATTCGGAGTTGATGGATATCGTTTTAATTTATAGTGAAGTTAAATTGTTTTAGCAGAACGATTTCCCGGTAAGCATCTGCCAAATGCAGCTAGTTTGCAACCTGGGCGTGTCACGGGAAATTTGCACCGAATCGTGGAAGAGATGGAGGTCCAGGGCGTCCACGGCGTATTGCAGCCGTGTGGTGTATCATACACGAGGCTCAATTCTATCCGCATCATGTACAGCATTAATACCAAAGGATTGAACGAGAAAGACAGGTATGATGGCCGCCACGAGCTCCTGACTTTAATTCCTTTGGACTTTTTTTGGTCGGGATATTTAAAAAATGAGGTAAATAAGTTTCAATTCAAAACGGACAAGAAGCAAAAACATTTGTGTTAGTTTGTAGAAAATTTTGTTGTAACATCAGGTATGTCAAACTATTTTACTAATTAAAACCACAAATTAGTTCTATTAATAATGAATAACAATAGCCGCAAAAGCAATTGACTTTGCTGTATAAAATAGGTGTTATAAAATACTATTTATTTCTTTCCTTGAAAATATCAATTTTTTGCCCGTTCGCCAATTGCATGCTTTCCGTTGTCGTATTTTACAGTAAACCAGTGACGTGCAGAAGTATATTTTTAAATAATTTTCTTACCAGACAGCCCAGTTCAGCATGTGACCACAAAATGTGGTTACATGTTGCATCCCGTCTACTCGGGTTCCCTTCTCTCAGATAAGTGATTGGTTGCCTCGCCTCCTATGGCATACTAAACTAAAATCAATGAACTGTTTTTGTAATAATTTCTATGTAATAAGTATTTTTTTGCACATTTTAGCTCAAATAAGTGTTTGTGAATGAAGGTAGCACCCCTCCATGCATTACTTATGCACTTGTATCAGCCAGCAATTTAAATTAAGTTTAATTTAACTTTCTACAAATTATCTAACCGCGTAACAAATTTTAGCTACATTCTAATGTAACCACAGAATCCTATTAGAGAATGCCATGTAAACGTGATTTAAATTAATGCTGGCTAAATAAAAACTTTATAAAGTACGCCTGTATTTCAAGTTAGTAACAATTACAACTATACTAATTGCCCTTCTACACAGCACTGGTGACCCCATAATTCACAAATATGTAAATATCTGTGACTTATTGTGCTTTCATAGTTCAGTGTGGCTCGGTATCTTCTAGTTCAAAACGGACAGAAAACAGAAACATTTTTGTTAGTTTGTAGAGACTGGGTAAAATGGGCTCAAAATGTTGTTGTTGTAACATCAGATATTTTTACTGTTTAAGAAAGGTATTTTAAGCTAATATGTATCAAATCTCCTACAATTCCTATCAATGAAGTCATATGTATGTTCTCTGATACCAAACATCTAGGTATGCTAATGAACATCCACAGACAAAACTCTATTCAATAATTATCTAAAAAATTATTATATTTACTAACCTCTGGGTGGGAACTCGAAATTCAACCACAATAATTGAGATCTCACTTATTTCTGCGTTTTATTTTGGATCGCTTCATCAGGTGGCCTCCTTTAACTTGAGTCAAATATCTAACTATAAAGATGATTATACCAATAAATTAAAATTATTTGAAATTGAATGTCAAAATGAAATATCGACAACGTCAAACTGATTAACTGTCAATGAATATCATAACAACCTACTAAAATAAATAAAAATTAATAAAAATTTTTACCTTTTATGTATAGTTTTTTTCATATATTTTCAGGTATTAACAATATTGTGTGAAACTAACTACTCAGTGGACAAAAGCCCCAACCTGCGTTGAATTACACCCACAATATCTACCCATATATTCCTTATTATTAGCTTTTGTAACATTTTTACTGTTTAAGAAAGGTATTTTAAGCTAATATGTATCAAATCTCCTACAATTCCTATCAATGAAGTCATATGTATGTTCTCTGATACCAAACATCTAGGTATGCTAATGAACATCCACAGACAAAACTCTATTCAATAATTATCTAAAAAATTTAATATATTTACTAACCTCTGGAGTGGGAACTCGAAATTCAACCACAATAATTGAGATCTCACTTATTTCTGCGTTTTATTTTGGATCGCTTCATCAGGTGGCCTCCTTTAACTTGAGTCAAATATCTAACTATAAAGATGATTATACCAAATTGTTAATACCTGAAAATATATGAGAAAAAAAAAAAAAAAAACTATACATAAAAGGTAAAATTTTTTATTAATTTTTATTTATTTTAGTAGGTTGTTATGATATTTATTGACAGTTAATCAGTTTGACGTTGTCGATATTTCATTTTGACATTCAATTTCAAATAATTTTAATTTAATGGTATAATCATCTTTATAGTTAGATATTTGACTCAAGTTAAAGGAGGCCACCTGATGAAGCGATCCAAAATAAAACGCAGAAATAAGTGAGATCTCAATTATTGTGGTTGAATTTCGAGTTCCCAGAGGTTAGTAAATATATTAAATTTTTTAGATAATTATTGAATAGAGTTTTGTCTGTGGATGTTCATTAGCATACCTAGATGTTTGGTATCAGAGAACATACATATGACTTCATTGATAGGAATTGTAGGAGATTTGATACATATTAGCTTAAAATACCTTTCTTAAACAGTAAAAATGTTACAAAAGCTAATAATAAGGAATATATGGGTAGATATTGTGGGTGTAATTCAACGCAGGTTGGGGCTTTTGTCCACTGAGTAGTTAGTTTCACACAATATTGTTAATACCTGAAAATATATGAGAAAAAAATAACATCAGATATGTCTATTTTAATAATTAGAACCGCAAACGGAGTCTATATAGTTTTAATAGCAATACCAACAAAGCCTTTGAATTTGGAATATAAAATAGGTGTTATAAAATGTTATTTATTTCTTTTCTTGGAAAGGAGGAGGGCCTCTAAGGCTGGTTTTTGGCCTCTTTTGTTTTTTAAAATAAAAAAGAATTTTGTTTTTGCCAGTAAGTATAAGTCATAAACAATCGATTTGACCCTAAACGAAAGTAACAAATGTATATGGATATTTTATATATTGGGGGTACAATAAATATCTAAATTTTGATTGTATTCTGTCTGTGTCTCCAATAATACCTTCAATATTTGAATTTTCTATGATTTAAATAATAACTGCAATCCTAACGGCACCGATGGCCTTCCTACGCTTCGTTTGATTTTAAAATAAGTAAACGGTAGTAAGTGCCAGCATGCTATAGGAGATAGTGACGTCACAGCGGTTCACGCAGGCCCATGTTCTCAAATTATTTTAAAGGCTTTAGAGACATTATATTATAAACATTTGTCGATTAAAATTACAAAATCATTTAGAAAATGTAATAAAAAGATACTGATTTGGGTCATATAAGAACCTACATTGCGGTTAGTGCCACAAGTATTCCTGACATAAATTAGCAAAATGACAATAAATTTATTTAATCAAACCAAGTTTCTAATCACAGAGTAATAAAATAAATTCAAATAGTCCGTTTACAGAGGGAAAGCTTTATATAAAAAAATTCGATTCCAGTCTGATTCCAGATTCCAGTTCGTAGAAACATGGAGAATGCATCAATAAATTAACATTATAAATTTATAATATACATATAGGCTCTTTTTAGGTTCGTTTAGTTTATTTAGCAAAGGCATGTTTTTTACAATCATAATACACAAAAAACATAATATGAAAACATGAGTAGTTTACATACAACATAACATAACTCACAAAGACACCACTACAATGCATATTAGAAGACAATAAATAAAAAATAATAATTACAATCAAAGAATATTTTGGAAACTACCACTGTTCAGGTACATGTGTTTCAGGCGTGCATTAAACAGAGCTACATTAGGGGATTCTTTAATTTGATTACGCAGAGAAGGGCCTGTTACCAGCGCCGCTCTTCTAACCTCGAAATTACATTTACGTCACCCAAGACATGAGTACAAAGAAAACCTTTACTTAAACATAAAAGGAAATTGTGGGCAGTCTTCCATCAACTGACTGCGATTTGTGTTTTTACGTTTGAGCCGAGCCGAGCCGAGCTCGAGTAACTATTGATTTTGGAATTGACATTTTTTTTTATGAAAAAAGGCATGTGATCCACGAGATCCATGATAGTTCATATAATGCTAAAATAGATAAAAAAGTTTGTTAGAATCTTATAAAAACAATTTGTATATTATGATTCTAGGATTAACTGTTTTACAAATATTCAACCACATAGGAAGGACTATGTACATTTTTGTCAGTATAGTTGTCATTATCAAACAAATTTAAAACTTTTGGCAAATCATAAATCTCACGTAATTATGTTTTGTGGGCTTTAGTTTCTAAATACACACTACAACCACTTCGTAAATTGCAATACTGTGACATCTTCCCATTAACTGCACTTGTAAAATTTATTAGGAAGTTTCAGTTGCTAGGCAACTAATAGATTATTCTTCCTCTTACAGGTATTTTCCACAAACGTTACGTTGGTTTCATTAGGTTTATCAGCATTTACTTTAAAGGCGCATTTTAGCGTAAGTTTCATAATAAACTAAAACGCCCTTTAATTTTTCAAGAACTTCAAAGCATTGCCATAGAAACAAATTATGTTTGTCATGATGACAAAACGCTGTAGTAGAATGGCAGATGAATGTAATAAACATTGTATTGCACTAGTGCAATAAAGAACCACTTTTTCCACTAAATATAGTTCAATAAAGTTTTGTTTTTTACATGAACGTAGAAAAAATATATTATTCAGATCATCTGAATAAAATATTTCATAATATTAACTTTAAATAAAATATTTTCTAAATGGTTATTAGATTACTTAATCTTGTTTTACTAAAAAATTGAATCATAACACTTTGGGAATGTTCAGTTTCATTACATTTCCAAATCCACTTTAAACCCTTTCCTCGTTTTAAATTTAAAATTACTTTCCTTGAGTTCATCTGCTTTTCATTTCAATCGGAAGATATTTCCGATGTTTCATTTACTTATAGATTACCCCAATTCCATACTCAAACAAAACGTTCAATTTACATTTCATAACTTGTTGTAAGTACAGGGTGATAGTTGCTTCTTCCTTTTTCTGCGTTATTATTCGAGATATAAAAAAAGTGTAAGAATGAAAAGTTTAGAAACTTGTATATGTATATTAAGCATATATCACAAAAACAACTGAATATCGCATTTTTGTAGGCTTTTTTTTTTAATGGAACACCCTGTATATGTTTCCGCTATTCCGTCAACGAGCGTCAAATGAGCTTTTCAAAAATATATTATTTAATATATTTTTGAAAAGTTACTTATTTGAAATATTTATTTGAAAATGATACTAATACGGTTTTCGAGATATTACAGGTCTATTGCTAAAATGTAACATCATATCACATGTAATGTTATATATCTTTTTAACGATTTTAAGTGAAAGGTATGAAAAACAAAAGAAATAAATTTATAATCAGTATAACCCTCTTCTTTTTCAGTGCAAAGTTGATATCTTTTACTTAAATTAGGCATGTCTTTATATTATATCAAAAGCAAATTCTTAATTAAAAATGTTTAATTTTACATCTTTCATTTAAAATTTTTAAAAATATATATTTCATGATCATATGATGTGATATAATGTTGCATATTAACAATAAACATAATATACAATGTCTCGATGATAAATATTCTGTATAATATATTTTGGAAAAGCTCAGTTGACGATCTTGCCAATGGCTTACCAATATATAGGGTGTTCCATTAAAAAAAAAAACAAACGTTAAGCCTACATGTCGGAAATTCGATATTCAATTGTTTTTGTGATATATCTATGCTTATAAAAATATTTAATAAAATATATAATTTCCGCGTGATCATCCTGTATACATTCAACAATGTATTAAACAAGAGTTTCTAAATTGGCTTGACTAATATTGAATGCTACGTTAAAGTCACATTTTTCTTTTCACTACAATTGGTTTCAGTCTCTGCAAAACGATTTTCCCACAAAAAAGTTAATTTCCCGTCATCAGTCTCCATTAAGGCAGGGATTTTGTAGAAAAGAAATTGCACAGCCTGAGTGAGCGAAACGGCGAATCAATGATGCCTATGAGACAGTATACAAGTAGAGGCCCGAACCACAAGGTTCCCTAAAGTTTACCGTGCATTTTGACGTACATAAAAATGGAAACCGTGATATATGTTATGATTTTACTCGAGGATACAAAATGTAAAATTAGCAATAAATATTAATCTGAAAGTGAAACACAAGTTGTCCTATATGTCCTGGCTAGTGACTGAAGTAATTTGGTGACTGTGGCTGTGATAATTTTGCCGTAATTGCGACATATTGGCGTAGTAACTGTGTGGCTAAAATAATTGAGGTATTTTAACATTTATTTTAATTATGCTTGTGATTTTATGAGTAATAGAAATTATCTCACGCACTAGCGGGAACCTTTGTGAATACGTTGATATATAATAATAACCAATTATTTCAATTTTCTGTGTCCTCGCTTGAAGCCCTTAACTGTAACGCTACTGCATTCAATTGTTCGTTTGATAGATCCCTTGAAATTTCATTATAACTAAAGTTTCTTAAAGGAAGTCTCTAATCAAATTTTAAAAACTTTTATGTTGGAAGTTTATGGAGTTAATTTTTTCATAATATTGAAAGGTGCTCAATACTTGAACACAAATGTTTGCACAAAATCTCGGAAAATCTGTGTTGTTGCCCATTGCTGTAACTACTTCTGATATTTCCCTGCATAAATTTCCCGTATAGCCGAAACTCTTTAAGCAGTGGATAATTAAATTGAGAATCTGAAAACCTGTAAAAAAAACACATGAAAGTAAGTAGCAAATATTTCTTTATAGAGAATTTTATGCCAGGCAATTATAACAAAGTTAAGTTGTGAATTCTTTAAGGATGTATTTAAGTCTGTATTACACATTATAATGTAATTTTCTCTACTAATAAATAGATATTTCATGGGGTGACAGAACTAAAATAGACGTCTGTAAACACAAGCTTTTGGCAACTTCGGCTACTCACGTTCTACCCTACACAAAATTATGTACCAGCATTAAAAAATTCACATTCTTTCAGACACGATCCCTCAAGTAGTTCAAGACATCTGTTATAGGTATTTCGAACCGAACCAATATATCTGAATCTGAAAGACTACGAAGTTACGAGCATACTAGAAATTGACGATATTTATGCACTAGGAATTTGTCTTACGTTAAAGTTAAAATAATAATCCTTTTGATAACTCCTAAAATACACTTTCACCTAAAAAATTACATAAATACAAAGAATTGCACCATAGAACACAACATCCCCGGCAATTAAAAACTTTATAATCTTTAGCGGTAACTATAAACAAATTGTTGATCACCTCTACATTTGATATCTTGACTTTTAGAGTGCCATCTAGTTTTTTTCTATTTTATAATTATTGCAAAAAAATTATAAACCGTTTCATATTCGGTCAGTGGTCGCGCGGTTTAAGGCGTCAGTACTTGAATCGAGGTGACTAGATCGGAGTTGGTTCGCGCCCAGCTGCCGGTAGACTGTATATAAGCTATATTCGTGGAGAGGATTGGCACCCTCTCTGCGGGTATGGTAGGGTGGAATAATGTTAGCTTGGGTCAATGTGAGAGATTGATGCCGGTTGATATTTGACTACCCCCCTAACTAATGAGGTTTTCCTCATTCCTGCACTGAATAGTGGTTAGGGCCTACCAACGTAAGTCGTTTATGGGTGCAAATGCGGCCTGCTTAATAATAATATGCCGCCCCCTCTCCCGCACAAGTCTCCGACTTCTGGGCTAATCCCTGTGATTAGAATGAGGGGTAGAGATATTATTATTATTATTATTATTATTATTATTATTATTATTATTATTATTATTATTATTATTATTATTATTATTATTATTATTATTATTATTATTATTATTATTATTATTATTATTATAAAAAGTTAATTTTACTTGTATTGCTAGAGTAATTATTAAAACACAATTCTTGAAAATGGGGTAAGCAGTGAACTTGACCACTGCATTAGGTAGTAACTCATGCTTTTAAACTTCTAACTTTTTTTCTCAGGGGTAGGGCTAAAATTACATTCAAAATTAAAAATCGATTCCATTTCAACAGGCCTTTTAAGTGACACTTTTATACGTTATCCGTACTGACAGCTTTCGGCAGGTCACCACTGTAAATGATGCGTTGTGTACATATTTATACGACATAAATCAAATGGAGGCCAACACAAAACAGAAGCACAGATGTAATTAAATTGCGATGTTAAATAAATGTCTGTCTCATTATTCTTCACGACCACATAACTGACAGCAATCGTCGCGATTATTACTTTTCATTTCATCCGTTTACCCCCAGCGACATAGGGATAGGAATTAATGCCGCAATGCGGAAAGTAAAGTATAAAAGCAATAGTTGGTTATTAGCAGAAATGTAAACCATGGTCTTATAAAAATTTTCTACTTTTAAAGCTATGGCAGATTTTTCTGAAACCTGCGCCATTTTTACAGTGACATCCTAATTGAACATAACGCGACACGATCAACATGGCGTAGTGATGTGTTGTGGAACAGTTGCGCAATTGTAGTCAATTAGTCGGGAGTAAGGACACAGAACACAGATGTGTTACGAAATGTACACGAAAATGTACTTTTAACACATCATTGATAAATATTAGGTACACACTAGCAATTTTCGATACAAGTTGCGAAATAACGATGTTTTAGACACGCGACGGACAGTTTGCCTAACGAGGCTGTAGGCCAAGACTGCCTTGTGACAGTTTTATGATAAAAATGATAGAAACTGTTTGCAAAATTCACTAAAACTGAAGACTTTTCCCGTCATGAAATAATTCGCACAAACTTTTGCGAATTTCGCGTCCATAAGGACAAGGCTTAACGCGGAGTAGCACAGCTACCTCGGCCATTCGCTACTCCATGCCGAACTAAATGTCACAGACACTAAGCGTTCTATATTGCAGTAGAAAACCATTGAAAGCTAGCGACCTCTATCGCGATTAGGCGATAACGATATATTGCAAATATGGCATTTGGATTTGGAATTTGGAATCTACTGAGTTTTCTTTCGTTTTTAGAGCTTTTTAAAACTGTTTATAGTAATGAAATAAAGGGATTTGTGTCGGATACATTTTTCTATAATATAGTTTGCGGTCTTGTTTTTTTATGTTATCGGACATCGAACGGGTGTATTCAAAGTTTTCTATTATCTATTATTAACCCTTTCACTCAATTTTCGTAGAGTAAATGATTTTATTTAAATATATGCGTGTGTTTTGTTGTTAATAGGTAATTTTGACAGACGAAAGAATGATAAACTAATGCAAGATACTGCAGCTAACCGGATAACTATTACATATCAGGTAATATTATAATAAAACTGTTCATTTTTGTCGTTTCTACATTTTAAAAAGCTGTAAAGCGACTGCATGGTAGTTGAAAGATCTCAGACATCTCGGACGATGCTTATTGCTTATCATGCAGGACTAGGTGACACACAAACACACTGTATCGCTGCTAAACACTTAAATCGTATACACAGCAGTTTAAGTAAAGTTAATTATAATTGACTACCTATTTATTTGAATAAAAATTGTAATTAAAATATAATAATACAGGCATCATTGGATCTAAAAAACTGACCTCCACTTCCACCGCAGATTTATTTAATTATTTTATTATGATAGAGAAAATACTCATTTTTCTGAAAATATCTGTGTAGCAGGTATTTTTTGTTGACATAAAAAGTCACCTCTGTCCAAGTTACTGATGATGTACTTTAAAATTTTGCATTAACAATGTAAACAAATCCAAATTGACAGTAGAATATTTAAACTAAACTATAAAATTACAGTTTCCCAGTAAAAAATTATTGAAGTTGTAGCATCTTCAACCTTTACCTGGGCTACTGTAGTCTCTAGCCAGGCGATTACGAATATTGAAATCCAATTACTTTTTATATGTATTAAACGTTTTTCAAGCGTCAAAAATGGCTTACGTGTATCGAGCAACTCAAAATTGATAGATCGTTTTTATTTACGATGTGAAAATCCTTTAGCAGAACGATTTCCCGGTAAACATGTGCCAAATGCAGCTACTTTTACTGCGGTGTGCAGTGAATGTAAGTGTAGTGTAAAAGATAAAAGGTAAAGGTACTGAAGCTTACTGGTAATTAGGCCATATTTGGCCCTTTTTACCTACTAACTTACGCTACCCTCCACCCCTACAATCACAAACATCCATGGGTAGGACAAAAAAATTCTGCCCCATGTTGGATTCGAACCAACTTCCGGCCGCTCCTGCTTCCCTGGCAGCAACTATTCGTCGCCGCCTTGGCCGCTCGGCTACCGGCAGCCCTCAAGGGTAGTGTAACGCGAAGAAAATTTGAAACTGAATTGTGGAAGAGATGGAGGTCTAGGACGTCCACGGCGTATTGCAGCAGTGTGGCGTATCATATACGAGTACGAGGCTCAATTATATCTGCACCATGTACAGCGTGTCCAAGCATTAATACCAGGGTTTGGACGTGGAAGACCGGTACCATAACCGCCACAATCTCCTGACTTTAAATCTTTTGGTCTTCTTTTTGTGGGAATATTTAAAGCATGAAGTGTATCGCACTGAAGTGGATATATACTATTGATGATTTATAGAAACGTATCATAGTTGCTGAAAATAATTTACAGTTCAAAACGGACAACAAGCAGAACACATTTGTGTTAGTTTGTAGAAACTGGGTAAGAAGGGCCAAAAATGTTGTTGTAGCATCAGGTATGTCGAAGCTATTGTATTAATTAAAACCACAAAGTAATTCTATTAATAATTAAAGACGGTAGCAGAAAAAGCAGATGAATTTGCTGTATAAAATAGGCGTTATAAGATATTATTTATTTCTTTCCTTGGGAAATTGTTTCCATTTTTTGTCCGGTCGCCGATTGCATGCTTTGCCACCTTATCAGATTTTACAGTGGATCAGTTTTTAGTGCCGTGCGGAAGTGTATTTTTAAATTATTTTCGAACTGCTCTTTTTGATTTCTTTTTTACAAAGTTGTATTTTTAAGAGACACCAGTATATTTAAAAAAAATTTTAGGTAAGTTCACCCTCTATAAGGAATAAAATATCTATAATTAATCTTGTTTAATGCACGATTGCTGATGGGTCATCCTGTACATGATTATTTCTAAAATACCTATTTCAACGCTGTAAGCATGATTTTTCATATGATACACGTTTTTCCGTTTACTCTTTTGCCAACCAGAAAAATTCGTGTCACCGGAAGATTGATGTTCTCGTGTATAACGCACCGCAATTGGGTTGCTCTTATTCTGTGCGTGGCGTTGTCCAAAAATTTGTCCTTGTCAAGTTGGTGAGGACGAGGGATGGCCATCACGCTGATTTTTTCCTTATAAAAAGGGTATTTTAGTTAAATTCACCTCGAGAGACAGTATCAATCATTATCAATTTGCTGGTGAAAGATGCTGGTATGTAGAAATTGCAAACTTTATCTTTTTATATACTTACTTATTCTTGTGAAATGCTCTACATTTTGATTAAAAAAAAATAAGAAAAAAGTTAATTTGAATGTAACTGTTACTTAAACTGGCTCATGTACTGGTCAAAATAAGTAACTTACGAGGTCAAGGAAATCCCCTAGTTTGAATTTTTGTCCTTTTTTTCTTACCTTTTCCATTATACAGCGTGTGGTTTTTATAATGTATAAAAATTATAGGATAGCTTCTTGACAATATTTGAAGGTCAAAAGGGCCAAAATATAAATGCCGGTCTTGTTAACTCATCAAATATGTTGGACACGATTGGCGTATTGCGTTTAGCAACCCTTAAGAAACCATAAAGCAATACAACAAAAAGTAAGCAAGAATTTATTGCATAAATATAACCGTACATCCAGTACTATACTCGGAACAATTTTTCGTTGCAAAAATTAAAGTTTAATTTATATGAAAATACGTTTGAACTTTTTGATATAAGACATTTTTATTCAAAATATTGTTAAGAAGCTGTGCTATACTAGGAAAATTATAAAACAAATGAGAATAATAGACTTTATCGCTCTGTAGATCACAATAGATTCATTAATCTGTATACTTATGAACTTTCTTCTTATTTTGTTTCAGATAATTTTTGAATCTAATCATATTTGTTAGCAGATTACTGTAACACCGTATATAATTTAATCACAAATTTGAAACGTTTCCCGTTTCTGACAATTAAAATTACATTCTTATATTTTTTTGTATAATTTTATGTTATTTTTCAAGGACACACAAATATGTTATTCAGTTTAATGTATATTGTTGCTGCAATTATTGCATAGCTGGTATTTGATCTTATAAAAGGTAAAAATTCCCTCGAAAATATGTGAATAAATTTTCATTTCTTTATACAGGGTGTTCAGAATATGAGTGTCATAATTTTAAGACCTTATATATCTGATCAAAAGCAACAAAAAATTCTTATAAAAAATATGTTTACAACCAAGACTTTTTCTTCAAATACATTTCAAAAATAAAAATAGAATTGTAATAAAATGCAAAACTGTGTTATGAAATTACAAACAGTTAAAGTTAAATCAAAGCTCCTATAACGTAATTTGTTTATTTAACAATATTAATGAAATTCGTCATTTAAAGTTTCTTAGAAAAGCCATCAAACTGTAACATACTGTCACGTTCGACAACAATGCAATGTGTCAGCTGCAGCTGTTAACCTAAAAATAATATTAGTATTAGTATTCTAGTATTGTGGCTGGTACGTTTCGATTTTGTCTAGTGCTTATTTGATACTTGTAAGTGTACATAAACAAAAATGGAACAATCTATAATAATCATGACTAGCTGCATGACATATTAATTTATGTTGAATCTGGGCAAAATTATCTGGCTACGAGAGTGTGCGGTAAACGCTTCTCGCAAGCAACATGAGCCATTTTTAACACTTCAACTATTTCACATTTTATTCTGTGTTGTGAAAAGAGCTCTAAGTAAACCATTCACAGTAAGTACCTATGTTTAGGTGTACCTATTTGTAATTATTACGTACAGATACTTGACAATCCTGCCATGGTATCTGAGCGACGTTAACACATATTGAAGACCTGCTTGCTGCCATAATTGTTTAGTCAAATAAATTTTGTTAGGTACAATTTATCATACAGCAAAATAAACGTTGGTACTCATATTCCGGATACCCTATACTATTTTCAAAAAATCAGAAATTTTACATTGTATCATGTATCTAAAAATTATACGTTTATTCGGTTGTGGCAAAGCTTTACCGGAGTCGTCATTGAGATACCAAAGCGAAGAGCCCTAAAACGTTTGTAAGCATGGGACGCAACCTATTGCAAAGGATACTACGGAACATCTACTATCAAGACCATTATTATCTGAGAATTGGTTTGACTAAAGTAGCCTTAGAACCAATTATATGAACCGAAATGAACATATGGATGACCTTAGGAGGTTCGATAACCAGTTCTTCCTCACAAAGCTCAATAACAAGGACAGGCTAAAGATTCCCAGTCAGGCTAGGGAAGTCAACATAAATTCTGTGACTGACCAGTTACCTAGGTCATGACATAAGAAATGAAGAAACCTTAGTAGTTTGAATAACATTATGGGCCGGAAAAGCCTTAATCACTACTCAAATATTCCCCACTTCTTCTCCAGTTTTAAAAAAATTGAAGGTTTGGTTACGTTAGGTCAATGCAATTCCAGATATTATTTGTAATACAAAATCAACATAAATATATGATTAAAATACATTGCATGCATGTAGAAAAATCAACTTACAGAATTTTTAAGTTTGGAAGGTAAGCACTAAACACCTCTGGTTGTATCTTCAGCAACTTTGGAGCTCTATGAATGTATCTGAAAAAGAAGAAATGGATGTAAACGTGGTCTTTTCTTATTTTAAAATGTCATTTTGTAGCATTATCAATAAAAATTTAAATTAAGTATATATAAATTTTTCAATATTTCACAAAGTGATTCAACAGTGTTATAAAATCTCATAAAAAAATTGAAAAGCTTACTATGGTGTAGATTTCCTCGAAATTACGCATATAAATGTTGTCTAACTCTTTGTTTTCTTAAATATTGAAAACATATATTAAATACGGTAGGTACCATCAACTAAATTGTTTTTTTTTTTGGGATGATATTTAATTTTATTTGTATTGTATTAGAAAAATGACGTTAGACAGACTGGTTTGTTAGACTGCAGTAGCTACACATTTCATTGTCTAATTAGGCTCCACACATACGAATATACTGTGGTCCAAAATCTGCAATTAGTTCAATCATTGGGAAACCATATTGATATTATCTAGCAGTGATGCTGGTTTCAACAATAAGAAAGATAGAACGCTGTAACGATTGACGTTGGTGATGATGTTGGAAATTCAGCAAATCCTGCATATTTTCCTTAAATCTACATCTGCGCGTCGGTACCTGCTCGCACCTAACTTTGTTTTCTCCCTTCCGCTTACCAAACAATGTAATTTTTATAAAGGTTGGTGTTATTTTTAAACAATATGTTCTCACTCACAAATATTTTGGTTTCTCTAACCAAATATTATGTAGATAAGCTTATTTCTTTGTTAAAATGTTAAATTCAAAATCCAACACCAAATTCCTTCACACATAAATGAGTTTGAACTTACTCACTATTATTTTTTACTATGTAGGAAATATAAATTGTTAATACTTAATAATAAAATTCGACCTTAAAATTATGCATAATTTTAGAAAATCCTATACAAGTTTACTTAGTAAATGGATTTAAGCAATGTCCTTTCGTATAGCACAAAATTCTCAGAATATATTTTGCTACCTACATATTATTAAATTAAAAATTCTGACTTTCATGGTTTAAATCAAATTTGCTAACGCAATTACATAATTTTGTATAGTGGCAGAACGCGTAGCAAGAAACACATATTTCAGCAGCTTTTAGTAAGCAGTTTTTTTCTCCAACATCATTAATTTTTTAAAATGGCTCTGAAAGGTTCCGTCCCTTCATTGTTCTTAAAAATGGGCTAAGTACAGTTAATAAAAGTTTTTGCGGCAAGCTTAATCATTAATCCCGTGAAGCTATGCATAAAGTGAGTTTGGTGTGTATCAGGGTGCGACGCATTTAGGAAGGGTCTGGGACTTCCTTAATTTCGGACCATGACGTAGCTTGATTGATGTGGTCGCAGACATTTTTTGTTGTATCGGCCTGTATGCTTTGTTAAACTAAATGGGTCCTTATACTCAATAAGCACAACGCTTTTTGCTCGTTTTTTAATTAATCATTTCTTATTATTAACTGCTGTACTCCTACTTTATTTTAACTGTATGTACCTATTAAACTAATTTCAATTAATTTTCCCGAATTATCAATTAAGACCCGTCAGTGAACTGCACATAACTCAAAGATCAGGGATGGATTCAGGACACTGTCAAGGTATTAATTTATGAGTATCCAATAAAAAATTGTTCTAATTTCAGGGCAGTCAAAAATTTCAGTGTTGCACACTTACAGGGTAAAAAAATTAATTTTGTCTTTTGCTAATATTTCGACAATTTTTAGAATATTTGCCAAAATTGGCACTGAGGTAACAAATAATAATTTTCGCGAATAATCGTCCCAAACTTTTTTTGTGAACCGAAGTGTGCAAATAGTGTACTCGTTGTGGTAGTCCTAGAAATCTTATTGAAAAGCCGTAGTGATCCAGTCAATCGGTGTTCAAAACTGCCGCTTTTGTAACAAAACTGCGGAAGATTTTTTTCTCAACGATTCTATATGTTTTTTGGGGTGTTGAATTTCCAGTTTGCATTTCCTACAAAATGCAGTAGTCAACTTTGATTATCGCCGAACGATATTGGCGCCAGAGCACGCTGAAAAACAGCTATTTTTTCCCTTTTGCGAAAACGTCAAAAATGCACACTTTCACCCTCTGCAGCTCAAAAATATATCAACAAGAACCTCGCTCTAGCGCTAATACCGCTCGTCAGATAGTCAAAATTGATTTGATTACTGCATTATGTAGGAAATTTTGTCTACATTAATTCTATATAGAATGCCCATCTTCTAAAAACGCATAGTATTAGATATATAAGCATAAAACACTGAAATTTGGACCATTCTTTACTTGACACTCCGTATATTAGGTCATAATTGACAATTTTATAATGTCGATTATTGCTAAAGATAAAAAACCTGCAATGGTTCATAAACATCAATGAAGTACAAATTATCATATATATGAGTTTTGTTTTTTTCTAAACTTAACAAATTAGAAATATTCGTCTGGTCTACAATGTTTGTATTTAATTCTTTTTGGTTCTACATTCCACTTTCACGCGTGCTTTGTCTTTTTTGCTTCTGGCTTCTGGCAGATCTGTAATATATAATTCCACAGTCGACTACATTACTTAATTCTATTTCGTAGAATTTTCAATTAAATTATACAGGGTGTTTCCTAACTCGACAGCCAAAATGAAATGTCATATGTAAAATCGAATTTTAAACATAAAACAAAGAGTAACTTTTTTTCAAATTGGGGTTCGTTTAGCAGATATTTAAAAAAATGTAAAACAAGGCAGCTATGAAAATAAAAGTTTATTTATTATTTGACAGCTTGTCTTCAAGTACTTATTTTTTCTACGTTCATGCAAAAACAATACTTTATTGAACTATATTTAGTGGAACAAGTGGTTCTTTATTGCACTCACAGTATACTAAGCAATCAGTAGGAAACTCAGCTTTCCGCGTCTTCCAAAAAGCCGCCATGTTGTTGGCGACTGACAGTTATTACTATAATTTCTCAATCAATACTTCAATTTATATGAAACTACACTGGATTACAACAGTTAATTTAGAATTAATACAAAGTATTATAACTACGAAACAACTTTGGTTACGCCAAATTATTAGCTATTTTTCGTATGTTCTGTGGAATCCGCCATATTCTTGGCGCCTTTTTCTAGAGTGGGGGTATATAAAAACTGCCAGACGTATTTCATTCATAAATTGTCTAAGATTCCGTACTGATTGCTTAGTATACTGTGATTGCACTCATCTGTCATTTTACTGCAGCGTTTTGTCATCAAATCGATGTCACATTTTTCTAGACTTAGTGTCATCTAAATAATATGTATACGTATATATGAACATAGAAAAATATTGTATGCAACTCGTACAAAAAGTGCTTATTACACTCAACGTCGCGTGAAATAAACGCTTACTTTTACACTTGTTGCATAAATAACTATTGTATAACATTGAGTGACTTTTATGATAATGTTTCTTTTAAAATGCAGTTTAGTAACGAATAACATGCTGACACTATTTACGTTTATGGGTACTGTGATGGTAACACTAGAGCTGCGTGTCGGGAATATAGTATAAGGTATCCAAATAGACGGCTACCTTACCTTACAGTTTTTTCGAATGCTTTTCGAAGGCTTCGTGAGTTTGGAATTAATGAACGACGTAGTGGAGGTCCACATCAACATCACACTGCTGTACAAGAAATAGCCATTATTGATGCAGTCCTTGATGATCCAACGACCAGTACTAGAAGCATTTCCACACAGTTATAATTGCAGCACAAGTTTGTTTGGAAAACTCTTAATCGAGAAATATTATATCTATATCACTATCAAAAGTCCATCACTTGCATCCAGGCGACGAGGTACAGCGGTTAGCAATTTGTCATTGGCTACTTGAAGAGAATGAACAAAATCCTAACTTTATTAGAGAAACACTTTGGACAGATGAATCAATGTTTACGAGGAATGGAAGTAAAAATACTCATAACGAGCATACGTGGTCTTAACAAAATCCACACGCAGTTAGAATTAGAGGTTTCCAACAAAGATTTTCTATAAACACCTGGTGTGGTATTTTCAATGGACAATTACTACCTATTCAAATTTTGTCTAATCGGTTTACTGGTGACGCATACATGGCACTTTTAGAAAATGAGTTGCATGACTTATTAGATGATATTCCTATTGGTCTGCAAAACAGAATGTGGTATCAGCATGACGGGGCGCCACATGCTGGAAGAAATGTGGTGGAGTGGCTCAATAATAATTTCAATGGGAGATGAATCGGAAGGGGCGGTCCCGTTCATTGGCCTGCAAGGTCACCGGGCCTAAACCCCCCTTGACTTTTACCTATGGAGTCACCTAAAACAATTAGTTTATGCAGAACCTACCAACACTATTGAACAATTACAAGGTGGAATTTTAAATGTAGTGCATAATATACAACATACTGTAAATTTTGAAGCAGTTTATAATTCACTTGTTTTGCGTTGCCAGTCATGTGTCAATGTAAATGGTGGCATTTTTGAACATCTATTGTAGTTCTTAACTTTGTAATAATGTTTGTTGTTTGTTTTATTATTTACTTTAATAAAATATTTGTATAACTTGTAGTAAAAAATAATATCACATTTAAATAAAGGATTGTGGAAAATTAAGACTTTTATTTAACAAATTCTAACAATGAATCCACATTTTTTATCAATTACTCAATTATTTTTATAACTGAATATCTTCTAAACAAAGCCCGATATGCAAATAAGTTACTCTTTATTTTATGTTTAAAATTCGATTTTACATATGACATTTCATTTTGGCTGTCCATTCCTACCACAGCAGTCGTAATACCAACAACAGGAGCCGACATTAATATATGGGCGGGCCCAGAGATACCGATAGCAGGTCTCTGTCCCTCCAGAGCCTAGCCCGAGAACAACCAGACAGGTCAAAGAATCCCTGCTAATTAATACTTGAGATCTGCACTTTAATTTTGTTACTGGAGACGACCAGTTACCGAGGTCGGTCACGATATAACAACCCAGATAATCACTATATAACAAATAATAGCACCCGCATTAAAAACCTAAGAACCACTATCTATTAATATTGTTATACCTACGATTTTTTTAATCAAACGGTTGAAAACACAATACTAAAAATACAGAATACAGTGTTAATACATTTATCGTGGCTAAATTTTTGCCTCAACTGAACTAGCTAATAATATAAATTGAAAACTTATTTAGAGATAATTAAGAGAAATATTTTAGTTTGGATTAGCTTAATAAATTAAAGACAAGATAAATATTAAGTATATTTTTATAGGAAACTGAAATATTGGACGGTATTTTTAGAGCTTTAAAAAATAGCATTGAGTCTTGTTCCAGTTGAAGTATAACTGAACTTAAGAGATTTTCCCCTATAAACACTGTATCCAGTTGTTTCTTCTTTGTCTTGTACACATACACACGACTGAAAAATTTGACCAACTTTCTTTTATTCTCCCATACTATTATCTATGTCCATCTTTCCTTTGTGACAGTTGTTATTAATGGTACTGTGTAATAAAACAATACGATACATCCATGTGGACCCGTGCTATTGTCTAAAAAGAAAACTTTTTTGCGCCTTGCCGAATCGCGCATAGATGCGACAAAATACCACCCTCAAAAATATTTTCATTTCGTAACAGTATGTGTTTATACATTGTTCACTTGTTCTCGACAAAAAATATATTTCTAGGCGGCCATGGAAGGAAACATTATGTCGCATTAGTGCTTGAAATGATTCTGTTTTTCTGTTTGGTAATTTCAGTGTGGTTGAGTTGAGATTTTGTAAATCTATGTAGCTTTTTTATATTATAAAGGTTTTTTATTAACCTGAAGAATAATTTATTACAGTACACAGCTCTTCTGCAGTAGAAATAGGGTCACAAGGAAATTATGTTTTATTAAGAAGTGATAATATTTACAAAGTGTTTTAAAGAAAACATACATTATATGAATGGTGCGGAAGGAAGTTCAAGTACTAATGCGTTTATACAAGAGTAAGAGTAAAGAAAAGTTACAAATAAAACTAACTTACTCTTTAAGCGAAAATCCTTATGCCAATAAATTATGCAGATATAAATATTTCAGAGAATTTAACTCTTACGAAGTAATTTTATATAAGGTATAAGTATCAACTAAAATATTAGTCGCGTCAAATTAGTATGAAAAATGTGAAAATAGTCAACTTTTTGCGGAGAAGTCCGATTGAGATGCGGTTTTCTGCAAAATGTTCAGGGAATTATTTATAACAAAAGGTACATCTAACCTCTGTACGCTCGCAACTTTTTAATTGTTTATTTAACAATTTTTGTTGAACATATGGCAAATGTCACACAAGTTGTCGAGGTCCCTCTTTATCACTTTGGTGTTAGCTTTATTATTTATTGCTAAATTGTTGTAACTTAACAAATTAAAAACTCTACTCCCGGAATCGTTAGACAACCAGATTTTTTTACGATAACTCTGGGATAACGGGGAGAACCATCGGCACAAGGTTGTTGCACGTCATTGTTTATTTTCCAATTGTTGCAACCTGGCTAATTAACAAATTAATAACTCTACCCCCGGAATCACTAGAGAACTGGATTTTTCCGGGATTTCTGGCTTTTTAAGGCGAACCATCGTCACAAGAGTTTTGCAAATATAATTGTTTATTGTTCGATTGTTGCAACCTCGCTAATTAACAAATTAATAACTCTACTCTCAGAATCGTTAGAAAATCCAATTTTTTTGCAATAATTCTGGGATCAATTGAACAATAAACAATTATATTTAAAATTCCGGAGTTATTAATTTGTTAATTAGCAAGTTACCACATATTTCGAAATTTATATTTTTTGCTTATTCTACAGGGTGTTTTCAAAAGAAGTGGCACAAATGATATCGAAGAATCTACAGCTATAAAGAAGACATTTGCGTAAAAATTATCTTAGTAAAATTTTCACCCCTTAAAAGTGAAAATTACAGCCCTTCAAAGTCTCCAATAATGGAATAGCGACTGTAATTTGAAAACCAAAAAGGTACAGTAGTAAATTTTTTCACAAATTTTCTACTATTGCATGTGCAGCTTCCCAAAATTTTTTCGAAAATTCCTTTCCCTTGGAAGGAGTTGAAATAAGTATCCCCTATGTTATTTTTAAAAAAAATTAAGTATACAAAAATACGTGTCAGCTAGCCTGATTTATTATAAAACTTTTACCTCTCTTACCTTTTTGCTTTAAATCTAACCGTTTATTAACAAAAAAATTAAATTCGTCATCATTTGCATTACAACTCGCATGATTGTAACTAAGAAATATGTAAGCAGCGTTTTGTGACTTGTGAATGCTTTCTTAGATTTGTTACTTAAAAATTTTATTTTTTACATTAACTTGGAAAGAATTATGGCAAATAATTTTACTAATGATGAATATGCTGCGGTTTTTTTTTAATGTCAGAAATACTGTGCCTCAACAACAATGAAAAGTCACAAGAGGCCTAATGACAGAAATTAAAATGGCACCCGCCTACTTAAATATGTCTGTGAATTTCAATGTGAATTATAATAAATGTTATTTTTTGTTAATAGGTAAACGGTTAATTTTAAAGTAAAAAAGTAAGACAGGTAAAAGTTTTAAAATAAACCAGGCTATATGATACGTATTTTTGAATGTTCAGTTTTTGTCAATTCTCATTAGGTACCTAATTAGGATCAAACAGTCTGAAGTTCCACATACAGTCTCGGATTTGAACAGGACTTGAATTAATGATGCAAATGCAACACGGCATAATAACGGTATTACAATATTTGATACGTTAATTATAATATTTAATAAGTGGATAACTATCACACCTGTTTAGTTAAGTCAAAAGTTATGTTTAAGGATGCAGAATAAGTGTCAGTAATACTGTAATAGTCTAGCTGTATTACTATTGTGTCTTACCCTTCGGTCAATTATTTGATGGTTCCGAACAGAAAATGTATCTTCATTTCGTCGCCTCCAATCTTGTAAAAGTTCTATGATCAGGAATGATGCGCTTTGGATACCTTATCGATATAACTCTATAGCTCCTCTTGAATATTTCTGTGACTCGCCGTAAATTAGCAACATATCAACTTTTACTGAATGAGAAAACTTTTTGTAAGCACAAAAGTTATACGTTTGACGTTTGTATTGAGTAATGACTAGTATTTTGTGACATTTCTCCACTTTAAACAACGAACATCAATTATTTTCCGACGACTACTTGATTTTTCCACCCATCGTTCCGTTCCGAATTTTTATTACATATTGTAGAATACTTGCGTTCAAACAAATAACAAAATTACACAAAGTCATTAAAATCATAGGTTAAAAACTCAAAACGCTTCTTTTGTTTGCTTTATTTTCAAATATTCTAATGTTAAGTTCCTCACAAATCGAGGCAATGCCTTGAAAAACCGTAAACTCAAAAGTCCGTTCACTCTATCATAAAAATGACACTGACCTCTACTATAGAGGTGCTCATTATTTTTAACATAGAGAAGCATTGGAAAATATAAATAAATGGGACTGTAAGAATATATAAATCAATAAAAGAATTTCTGTCTAGGCCAGACATAATACGTATGACTACTATATACTGCAGGAAAAACTTCACTCCCATATCAGGATGGCATGATAGAATGAATGAGACTGTGATATGAGGTTTTTAATGTAGGTAGTGAAACGATCTGAACCAAACTGCGGAGTAGATACAGGTATTTGGATATTTTCTTACATCCATGATGATTCCAAGATAATTTAGAATCCCAGTTTGAGACTCCCTGTATATTTCCCGTGAATAAGTACTGGTATGTATTATTATATTGTTTAATTTTATGGCCAACATCCCATTCTATACCGTTTTAAATCATTTTTATGTACGGTAAAATTATTCGCTGATACTTTAAACCGCAACGTAAGTGGTGCTGCGGATTTTAAACCCACGATGAAAAATAAATCGCGACATATTTACAAAGCCCCACTTTTTCCCGAGCGCAACAGAATGAAAGCGGTAAGTGGTAAAGCTCTTTATTTACTCTGCGATACACGCAGTTCCCTTCAAACATCCGTTTCGATTTGCGAGAAGTGTTGCTCTCGCCGCCTCAAAGGCTTCTCCGATTGATGTAAGTTGTTAGGAAGGACACGAAACAAAAATCAGAAGGCCATTATTTACCGTTTGTGCCGAAAATACCTCCACGTATTCAGGACGGGGGAAACAATGATAAACAGGGGCCGTACAACTACAAAGTTACTCGAAATTTAGTTCGCAACTTTGCAAACTAAGTTAGTCAGACTGATGATGGCTCGTTGGGCAACATAATTCGTTTTAAAGATGTGGAAGCTGACATTTACATATATATAAATGTTGAGTTTGGTCTTTGATATTTTCATTCATTCATTCATATCCTTTGAATCTTGTTTCAGGGATAACAATATCTAATAACAGATCAAGAATATTTCAAGCTCTTGATCTATTTATTATACAAAGTGATTCTAAAAATAATACTATAAGTGTAACTGCGTTTTCTAGACCCTAAAATAAGATGAAGGGTCTGTATAAACATGTATCGTAGAACGCACATGCAGGGTGTGAAAGGTTAGTTCCTGATGATGGTTTTTAATTAGTATTTTGCATATGCGTAGAAATAGATTAATGAAATTTGGGCAACCTCATATTACAAGAATATTTAGATCATATTAACAAGCAGCACAACAAAATCATATTTACCATGGAAGTGGAGCAAGACAAAACCTTACTGTCTCTAGACATTCTGGTCCTCTTCAAGAAAAACTCTGCCGTCTTGGGACATGGTATCTACAGGAAGAAGATGCACACCTAATAGATATCTCTATGGAAAGTCAAACCATCATCCGGCACTAAAACGCTCGGAAGACTAGTTCACCGTGCAGTAACATTGGCTGATGACGACCATTGACAGGAAGCAATATATTCGCTTGGATCTGTGTTCATAGCAAATGGATATTTCAAATAAAGACATCGATATAGCTATTAGTCCTCGGCGTGAACAAACAGCAAAGCCCAAGGATGAAGTCACTACAACCGCGAAAATACTACGTAAAAAATAAATAGCAACTCCGCAACCCAAAAGATGAACAACTGAATCCATTAAAAACTTCGGGGGTTTATTTGGTGCCAAGTAGTAACTGTGACAAAGTATACGTGAGAATGCCCAAACGAACTGTAGAAAAAGAACACGAGAGACACATACGGTTATACCTATCTGAAAAATCCTCCATTGCTGAATGTGCTTGGAAAGAGGGACACAGAATCTCATTAGAAGACTGTAGAGTGCTGGTTCGTACCAATGATGAAGTATTGAACATTAATTAAACATGGATGCCTTTGTTTAACAACAAACAAGTAAACTGGACAGTTTCTGAACCAGCCATCCGTAATATGCCTGAACCAGTTAACTTAAACATTGAACTAACTAACCTTGATGCACTGACTAGTATTAAAGCTCAGCTTAGACAACTATTGAACCGCCGCTCAAGATACGAGAAGCACTGAAGATATCTATGGCAAAACATCTGTAGAGAAGCATCGACCACAACAAAACAGTTCAGAAAGTATACATCGTTCGATTATTGATGGTGCTGAAATGAAAATTTTACATAAAAAAGTAGTAACATTTCTATCCGTTTGGGAAGTACTTACTAATTAAAAACGGTCACGAACTCACCATTCACACTCTATATGTCGAAAGCGAAGCGTTTAATGATAAATGTTTATACAGGGTGAGTACATTTTTTGTAGACAAACTTTAATAAATATAGAACACATGTTTTTAAAAAGAAAAGATCCTATAAACATAATATGTCGTAGTGTTGTCGAATTTTCATTATATTTTATTAAGGAATGCTTAGATTTTTTTCATATTTGGGGGATAATTATTAATTAAGGGGCATAAAACAAGCGATAAGAATGTTCAAAAACTTGCACAGTGGAGGAGTGGAGGGGATGCTCAACCCCTTTCTTAAACAGAACTTCTACGCCAATGACTACTTTAAAAAACATCATTATCTACAGTTTATCAAAAATAATGTCTCTTCTTCTGTTACAAAATGTTTGTGCGTTTCCGAATTATTTTGATTAAAAATTGTTATTAATTCCACAATTGTTCATTAAATATTATTATAAATTCAAAAATTTTCTCCATAAATATTAACATCAGTTGCAGTACATTAGTATTTACGCAGCACAAAATAAATAAGGATTGTTAAAATTTGTATACTATACAGTTTTCAACTAGTATTTGAGTATAGCTTGATATAACAAATATTTATTTTGACTACATTGGAAGGGGATAAAGAATAAGAGATTTCGGCTTTTTAGAATCCTTAACAAACCATATTTAGGTAGGCTTCGCTGAAAGAATTAAATATTTAGCAAATAATTGATAATAAATAAATTACTTAATTTAGTACCACATCAAACACTAACAATCAAACTAACCCAGAAACACACAGGAATTTCGAAATAGAAGAAGGGACATTATTTTTGGTAAATGATATGTAGATATTGAAAATAACATTTTTTTTAAATTAGTTATTGGCGTAGAAGTTCTGTTTAAGAAAGGGGTTGAGCACCCCCTCCACTCCGCCATTGTACAAGTCTTTGAACATTATTATCGCCTGTTTTATGTCCCTTAATTAATAGGCATTATCCCGTAAATATGAAAAAACCTAAGAATCCATTTAAAAACTATAATAAAAATTCGAGAACAAAAATTTGTATTCAACACCCTGTATCTCGGTAACGAAGCCTTCTACGACATATGTTTATAGGAACTTTTCTTCTTAAAAACATTTGTTCTATCTTCTGTTAAAGTTTGTCTACAAAAAACTAACTCACCCTGTATAGACATTTCGTTTTCTTAAATGTATGCCACCATTTTTAGAATCGCCTTGTAAATTAACTTGGTTAGTTCCTGCTTTTTAATAACAATATTTTTCTACATAAGTTTAAGAGTCTACGGGTATATACAGGGCGATTCTTAAGTAATGACCCAGGGACACATACTAAATTGTTCACTTCAAAATATTACGATTTAAGCCAACTAGCCTTAATAAAATGTTGATAAAAAATATACAGGGTGTCAAAGTTGGAATTTAAATTGAGATTTTTGTAATAATTACACTGTGTTTGACTGTATCAACTTAAACATTTGGGAATATATGTTTTTGGATATGATAAATCATAATCTGTTGTCTATTTCGACGTATTTCCTAGAGGGCGCCACATTCGCCATATTTGTGACGTTAAAGTGAGCGTAACTTGTTTGGATCACATTTACGACACATATATGGCGGATGTGCCGCCCTCTAGGAAATACATATTGTGATTTCTCATATTAAAAATACATCTGTTTCCAAATTTTTAAATTGATATATTTAAAGACAGTGTAATTACAACAAAAAATCACTTTTTAAATTCCAACTTTAATACAAGGTATCTTTTTTATTATCAATATTTTATTAAGGCAAGTTGACTATAAACGTAATATTTTGAAGTTTTGTCTCCATGGGTCATTACTTATAGACCACCCTGTATATACTATATGTATCCTCGCTAGCCTACAACATCTGAACTATGGATTTAAAAATAAAATTCCAATTTACATTAAACCACTTATTTCAGCGAACAATTTACATAATGCTTTCCTTCATTAATTTCTCTATTTTTTCTTCAAACAAGCGTAGTGAACCTGAAAGATTAAAGTTACATGATCAATGATTTTTTTTAAGGCGTAGAATATCTAAAAAGGGTAGTACTACGTAAATAGACTATTAGATGGATCGCTGCCGCTGACACCACTAACCCTTTTAGCGTTCACTTTTTGCTATAAAAGGTTTTCCCCTAAAACATTTCTTCAACAGTTTTTCCCATCACGAAACGTGGCACCACCTATTGTCGACAAGGGCTTTCGCAGATGTATGCCTTTATTATTCGCTTCAGCTCCTGCTTAGGACTTGCTCTCTGTTTGTATTCACGACATCAGTCGGAAATTAATTTAAAAATATAAAACTTAATTCGGTTTGTAGATGCAGCTGCAGACTTCTGAAGTAATTGGCTCTTTTTTAAAAAGTCAAATTTTGTAGGTATATGAAATAGATGTTACTGAAAACATGAAATTGTAAAAGGCAGCATACAAATTAATACATGTTTGCATGGTTAGTCGGTTTTTTACTGATTTACTATACACCGAAGGGTGATGGATCAAATCTGACATCATACTCATGTTCAGCGAGTCAAAATACATGGGAATATCACAGTGTATATGCGTACAACGATATTTATATTTTTTTGTTGATTTATTTACTTATTTATTTGTGTATTTATTATTTAATGATACTAGGTAACTCAACATAATCAATTAACATTGCAACGGGGTTGCACAAAAAATAATATGTATATATAAGCGCAATAATTATTAACATTAAACTGCTGCTAAAGTAATAGAACAAAAACAAAAATTATAAATAAAATAATAGATAGAAAAAAAATTAAATGTGTAAAAATAAAAAGTGCAAAATAAATGTAAATATAGGTATTTAAACAATTATATTAACAGCTAAACGTCTACACGATGGCAATGAAAGAAAATATATCAATGTGATTAAAATATACAGGATGATTGAGAACTTTTCTAAAAAATTCTGATTGTACAGGGGACTCTTACAAATACAATTTTGTAGAAAACACAAATAGAGCAGTTCGAAAATAACTTAAAAATACACTTCAGCACGGCACTGAAAACTGGTGCCCTGTAAAACCTAATAAGGCAGAAATCTGCGACTGGACAAAAAATGGAAAGAAATGCTCAAAGAAAGAAATAAATAACATTTTATAACGCCGATTTTATACAGTAAATTTAACTGCTTTTGTCGGTATTGTTATTAATTACTAATAGATTTAATTTATGGTTTTAGCTACTAAAATAGTTTGACATACCTGATGTTACAACAACATTTTGGGCCCGTCTTACCCGGTTTCTACAAACTAACACAAATGTTTCTACTTGTCCGTTTTGAACTCGAAAGTTATTGGCAGCAACTATGATACGTTTCCGTAAATCATCAATAGTATATCCACTTCGGTGCGATACACTTCAATTTTTAATTATCTTCACAAATAGAAGTCCAAATGATTTAACGTCAGGAGATCGTGGCGGCCATGGTACCGGTCCTTCTTGTTCAATCTCTTGGTGCTTGGACATGCTACATGGTACGGATATAATTGAGCCTCGTGTATGATAAGTCACACTTCTGCAATGACCTGCCTCTTTCATGATCCGGTTTCAAATTTCCCTCGCGTTGTACGAAATTTGCACTTACTGCACACGGCGGTAAAAGTAGCTGCATTTGGCACATGTTTACCGGAAAATCGTTCTGCTAAAGCATTTTCACAGCGTAATAAATTTAGACGATATCCATCAACTCCGAGGTACTACTATACACGTAAGCCATCTTTGACACTTGACCAACCAATATAAACACTGGCGTCACAAAAACTTTAATGCCTACAAAAAATAATCGGATTTTATAAAAACATTTTTTACGATATCGACACCATTTTTTCATGACTTATCTATTCCCAAATTCTTTTAAATAATTTCTGAATCACCCTGTATATTATAGTTTCACTGCAATTGGCGAATTTGGGAATTACTAATAGCATTTGTGTGACATTTTGGACAGTAAAAAAAGTGGCACGATCTGGATGTTTTGGAAGGTGTGTTGTAAAATTCCTGAAACACGTCAATTTTTATTTTCAATGGGGCATATTGCAAAGAGGTTTGTTTATTTTTTAAATTATGTGGGGAGGTTGCAGCAACCCTCAACTTATTATTTTTAAGCTTTTTTCAATTGCAAATTCAATTTCTTTGTTACTTTTTAAAAGCAATGTGACTGTAAATAATAAAATAAGGAAATGTTTACTGAAACTTCTCTAATGTATACAATTACTTAGTGCTGAACGTGTGAAGAGAAATATTTATGCCGTTTTGCAGAACAATCCGGGATTTCTTGACTTTATGCCGTATAGTAGATCTTTTTAATGGTAAATAAGTTGATATTTCTGAACCCACCCTAAATGTGCCATCCATGAAAACATATATATACTTTAAATCTGTCCCAGCGTCCTATGTAGAAGTTGAAATCGAAATCGATTAGTGACAAACGTCACAGCCTAACACCTGAACATTTACAGCATTTGCTGGTTATTCAATATTCCAGGACAAGTGAATAGTTATGTAGAATATTTTGTAAATTAATAAACTTAATATAAATAATATTGGATATTATAAATTATCAGTACAAGGTAAGATGTTAATTTTTACATTTTGTAGGTATATGTTTGCACCTCGGTATATACAAACATTAGCTTAGCATTCTAAGTGCGCCCCTGATAATGACGTCATCTATAAACAGGTTTTAATTATTAATAACCTAGACAGTTGTAGATAAAACGTTGTACGCAATACGTGGGCTGTAGACATTGTAACCGCACTTGTGAGATTATACCATTCCTACGGCCTACGGTTCGTCGTACAAACTTCACATGTTTACGGTAATAATTACTACCTATATTACACTTATTGTGTAAATAAATATTAATCCTCTAGAATATAGAAAAGATCTAATAGAAACACATTTTATACCCTCTTTATTCTGAATATTATATTGCATTTACCAATTACATTTCTTTGAGATCTATAATGTTTAAAGTTCAGCTAGAGTTTTGTATACCTTTTTTTGCTTAAATATTAATAACAGACCAAGCTGCCGTTTTGTTTTTATGTATCGTTACGTAAGTCAGAATACAAACGATATCGCTCTTTCTGCACAAATCTTTCTTTAAAAGATTTTTAAAGTAGATCAAAGACATTTCCATTTATATTACGATCTTCACCGTGTCGTACATAAGAGATAAAATATTTTAGCGGGCCAAAACTTTAGAAAATGTGCTTACGAGTCTCAGATTAGGATGAGATGGATTTACTGTTCTTATTAATTGGTTTTCTTTCTTTTGTTTCTATCTAGAAATTTTACGAGTGATAATACTGTCAGATAATACACATACTTAATATAATACAAAATTGTTACTTTTAACACTAAGTAAAGATTTGTTTTACTGTATTTTAAAGGTATTTAAGCTAATATAAATCAATTTTCCTGCAATTGCTATCAATGAAGTCATAGTTCTCTAATACCAAATATAGGTGTAGGGTTAGGATTGGTTAGGTTTTAGTATGCTAATGAACAATTTCATAGACAAAGTTGTATTCAATAATTATCTAAAATAATAATTAATCTTGATAAATTTACTACAAACAAGTTATGCCTGGTTTAATAAAAACATTATATAACACTCAATCCTTAAGTTCAGTTTTGAAACTGTGGAGGCTCGAAAATTTAGTCAAACTAGATGAGTTCTGATTTATTTCTGCGTTTTCAAGCTTCCTTATCTAACTATAACAAGAGGCATCTCTGTGATACGTGAAAATTTGTATAAATTATAGCAAAAAAAAAATCTAAAAGATCAACTTGTTGTATACCGGTTGTATATAGGTAAATAGGGTTAAATCATCATGACTTATGTCCTTTTAAGAAAATAAATAATTATGTATTTTTTATAAAATGATTGTCACTCTTTGAATATTTCCTTTTTAATCCTAAGCAACACGTGGATCATAAAGGGTTTTAAGTCTGATTCATTTTCACCCACTTCAGAACTACCTCAAGGTCCTAACTTAGGTCCGCTGTTGATTATTCTTTTTATTAGCTTCAATTCGTAGCTCTAAACTGCTTTATGCAAGGATGATTTAAAGACATTGCATTGTTGATAATTTATAATATGATCCATTCCTACTTCAAAAAGACCTTGAGAAAATTGATGTATGGTGTTCAGAAAATTATTTGAGACTAGATGATATAATCAGATTTCCTTATACTTTTGAGTCGAGCAAATGTATTAAAATAAAGGATTTAGGTGTGGTATTTGATCCAGAACTCTATTATGTTGATCATATTGAAAAAAATACAGCTGTCAATAGAATGATGGGATTTATTATGAGGAATGGAAAAGATTTTTTTTTTAAAGATGTACTTTCAACACTTTCTATTGCTTTAGTGCACTCAGTTTTGAATTGCTGTCCTATTTATGCTAATCACTTGTGTCTCATTGAACGTGTTCAGTTTTAAATGGACAGGTGTATACCCCAAGCGTGGTTTTAGAATACTCATTTTTATTGAATGAATGTCATTTCACTTCCCTGCATACTAGCCGAATACTTTTATCTGTGTTATGTCTTTATAATCTATTAAATTATGATATAATTTGTACATACGAATATGACAAATTCAGTGTTCCTAGATTGGGTTTAAGAAATTCTATAACATTTAATGCATATTTGTCAAGAACAAATAGTTTGTAAAATCACCAATAATTTTAATAATAATTATTGTTCATCATGTGGTGTCCATATTTGTTCTTTGAAATTAATTCGTATTAAAGTATATTAGAACACATTGTTGTTCTTTTTATTTTATTGGTTTATTGAATATTTTTTATCTTAAATGTGACCTGAATATACTAATTTTTATGTTCTGTTCATTGTACCTAATGAATTGTTTTTAATTGTGATTGTTTTGATCTGTGTAAATGCTTTCCATATATTTAGTTTTATATTAACTCATGGTCAAAATAGCATACAATATTAAGTTTGAATTTGTTTATAGTTTTGTCATTTTCAAACAGTATGGTCTTATGAACTAATTTTTCATTTATATAGTAACATAATATTTCTTATTATTGAGTTTTATCTGTTGGAAATATCTATCTATTTATCTAAATAACGTCATCATTCATCTCATTTTGTGTTTCCATTGACGTAAATCGACATCAAAATCTAGCAAATAAGATAAAAATTGTCTGCTTTAAAGAATATTAGACAACTCCTTGTACTGAAATGTTATTCTATTTAAATCTTTCTTGAAACAAATCTAATGTAGAAGCTCATTATCATGCATTAATTGAATTAATAAAAGGAACTTGATGCTAGGTTTATTTATACCACTTCAGACATCAAACTTATCTCGTGTAGCGATCGAATGTTAAAGGTCAAATATCATAGACAAAGTTTGAAGAAGTTAGAATCTCTTAAAATCATTAATCCATTAACGAATAAATAGAGAGATTTATACTTTAGTGTTGGCAGTGTACAATTATCTGCTTTGTGAGTACTATACTCTATTTTAAAACTAAGAGGAGTAAATGAAGAAGTCATATATACACAGGGAAAAGTAACTAGAAAATATAACTAGATCATTTTGGCAGTAAATTTGAAATAAAATAGAGAAAATACACAAAAAGCAATACAACTATTCATTTCTTTTAGGATTAACGAGGAGGGAGAACAAACACAAAATAATCAACGAAGTGGCAACGTTAATCTTAGTCAAATATAACTGACATTTTAAATGTTAGTAGCTGACAGTATTGACATTGACAATAAACATGAATTTATGTGAAGCTGTGTAAACTTGGAGACAATTTAACCAATAACAAGCTAGTGTTTAAGAGCGAGATATTTAAATCACTCCTCTTAGTTTGAAAATAAAGTTTAGTGAAATATTTTTTGGTTAGGTTAATTTAAGCCAATTAAAGTCAAGGCTTGATATTCACACATTTGACATTTGATACACTAACCTGCAATTTAATATATCTAATATAATATAAATTATAAAATGTTAGCAGCTGACAGTATTGACATTGACAATAAACATGAATTTATGTGAAGCTGTGTAAACTTGGCGACAATTTAACCAATAACAAGCTAGTGTTTAGGCGCGATATATTTAAATCACTCCTCTTAGTTTGAAAATAAAGTTTAGTGAAATGATTTTGAAAATATTTAGTGAAATATGAAGTTTAATGAAGTATTTTTGGTTAGGTTAATTTAAGCCAATTAAAGTCAAGTCTTGATATTTATTGGTTCATTAACCTGCAATTTAATATAACTAATACGTCATTTGTGGTCATCAAAACAGAGATACTTCTTATTCATTTAATTGAGCAGTGTCTGCGGGTAGATCACTGCCCCCGTTTTAAAAATAAGTGGCACTTCAGTGGATTTTCCTGTTAAATAACGTATATTTTTGTGCATTAATCCATTTTGAATAAAAATGTTTTTTGATGCAATGAACGGTTTTTGAATAAATTCAAATGACAGAGAATAATTTCGTGTCTGTCCGTTGCACTGTTTCAGTGATTCTCCATGGGTGGCAGCACACTACGAGACTTGTGACGTAACTGTATCACTTGTTTGAATCAATAATTGAACGTTCTTTAGAAATTACAAATTTCAAATATTTTTTAAGTTGTATGTTTAAGTATCGCTTTTAAATTTAAGTATTGATACACCTTAAAATATTGTGGTATTGGCTGTTACATGGTGAAAGTGATAGAGCAGCCCATTATTAATGTAAACATGGTGACTCAGAACTTATCAAAAAAATAAATAAAAAATTTAATGTATTTCAAACTCGTGAAGATAAAAAAATGAAATAAAATTTAGGACACGTGTTATTAAATGGGATGAGGTAAGCTCCATTTTCAATCGAAAGTACTATCTTTGGAATTTGAAAGAAACAACTAATGAGTTGTCACACTACAGGTTTGGCATGGCAAGTAAGGAGATAATTACAGAATTGTATTTGGAAATTCAGCTGTTTTGACAGACAAATAAAATACGAGCGGCGTCACTTTGAAGATGATGTTTGATCTAACATAAACATGATCAACTTTTGGACTGGTAAGTTTGGCTACATCATATTATTTTGTCGGTAGAAATCTAGTCTTGCAAAATGTTTATTTCCGCGACACCATGTCTAGTTATAATCTTTTTTATTTAAAAATGCAGCTTTTTCTACTGATCTTCGAATTTTGTAATAAGTAATTATATTTTTTGTCTATATTATTGAATTAGTATAATCTCAAAAATTAATGTACAGATAATAGCGTACATAACAGTAAATCATGAAGGGTAAAGTAAATATTTGAAACTGAGAATATTGCTCAACAGCACAAGAACTCGTTATTTCTACGTTTCTCCTGAGAACAACAACAAACAGAGCGAGTATTGAGAATGAAATGTTTTTCAAGATATTCTTCCTATAAACAAAAAGATGAGAGCAGTGTTCTTTAACTGAGGACGATCCACTTGTCGAATGAAACCAAAAAAAAAATCAGAATTTAATAATACGGATAAATCAGAATCATATATAGAATAAATTAAAAATTATATTTTCAATGTATAATATACATAGGTGATTCTTCACCAAGTGTAAATTTAACAGAATTTTCTAAACCTCAAAATAAAATAAAAGTATATAATCATGTACATTTCGTTTTCAACAAACAGGGTGTGAAAAGTTAGTTCTTGATGGTGGTTTTTAATTAGGGCGTAGAGATAAATTCACGAAACTGCCACAATATCATAACTTTTTGTGCTCTTTTTGAAAAGTTCTTCAAAAATACTCAAGTTTTTTGTAAATATTACCTAAACTCTAAGGATTTCTCCATAAAAAGATACTCTTATTTGGAATTCAATGTCGGAAACAGTTTTCGAGAAAAATGGATTTTAATATTTGGGCACGTTCCATTAAAAATCTATGGAGAATCTTGAAATATAGTTGGCTTTGAAAGAAATAAAAAATTTGTTGTAAAATTCCAAAATTAAAAATATTGTAACCTCCAAATTAACTTTGCTCGCAAACATGACACGTAGACAAACAAACTTTATTGTCACTCTTGATTACACGAAGAATATCTTTCAAACAAATTTCGCAACTGCTAACTCTTTACTTTGACGTTTGTCAATCCCTTTAGACTGCTTAATATAAACTGAACTGTAACAGCGAAACCGATTCGCTTATATAGGTTTTTAGAATTCTCGAAGTTTCTGTGATCTCGAGAAGATGCCGCGAAACAAATAGAATATAGCCTGGAAAATTCTGGAAAACGTCAAAATAAAGGTGTTACAAAATTATACCGCAAACAGGAACATAATTAACAAACTAAAAAGGTAGGTGAGCTTCCGTAACAATATTTTACTACATTTTTTTTTTCTTTATTTGTTCTCAGCTATAAGTTTATGTGTATATATTAAGAATCGCCCTGTATATGGCTCTCAAATAAATAAATATGGCATTAAGTAAGAGAAATAACACTTCAATTCAAATAATTTTGACTGTTGTATTAAAGAAACTTCTTTATATAAGTAACATAATATTTTCAGAAACAAGTGGATAGATATATTAAAAATGTTCCAAATAAGAAACGTTTCCTACAGTTCTGTTTCTTTTCTCGGTTTTAATAGATACATGACAATTAAAATAATATAATTATTGTAATAATAAAACTGACATATGGTGAGCGTTTATTTTTCAAAAGGAATTATCTCCCGAAAATTGAACTATATTTGATTATTTTTCAATGAAACAGCTATTTATATTAATACAACAAATCTACTACACGCAGCATAATAAAATTTGGTCGATTTTTTCGAAATTAACTTTCTTGGACATGACTCCTCTTGAATAAACACTACTCGATTGTTGCATTTTGAACAAATTGCTCGAAATGTTATGGCTGTGTCATAAAATTGATACTTCCCTATTTCTTTTGGCTGTGTTGTTCACTATCAAACAACGTCTTATTTTAATTAAGAAACAATCCTCTGCTGGAACGTTTTCTTTGAAGCGTGGTTTCCTTAGCAATTTAGAGGACCAAGTCCACTCAAGTTTAGTGGCAAACATCAAAGGAAGCAGCGGGAGCATCTCCACACGCATAATTATTGCGGGCGGTTTAGTGTCGGACCTAAGTAATCTTTGTAACTTGATAGTTCAGTGTCTCCACATATTAGTTTGGCTTTTGGTCAAGGTTGGATAATGCGACAGATTTCCACGACACGTGATTAGCGAATGTATGTAAGTGGAACCCATCCATCATTCAGTTGATTGGATGACCTGAAATCTGCGCAGGTGACATTGGATTATATAAGGAATGTTTTTTGAAGTGGAATAGACATTTAGAGAAATTAAACAGTTTTACTTGTTGCTGCTAAATATACAGGGCGGCCAAATGAAAACGAAACGGAGCAGGATTTGCGTCAAGACTGTAGAAAACCGCTCAGATCCGTCGATTTTAGATTAAAGAGGGACATTCTTTGCTGGTATTTTAGACTCCGCTACTTTAACCCCCAAGCAAGGGTAATCATCACCCCAAAATATTTAAATGGCATTGGCGGTTGAGTAATATTTATTTTGAAAGCTTTTACAATTCTCTTTACAACATAGTTTACATTTTATAATTCCGCCCAATACTGAAAAAATTTATATTATAAAATTTAAATTATGTTTAGTTGCTTACTTACTACTTAGTTGATTAACTGTTCAAACTGATGACCTCCCGCTTCCATACAAGAATAAAGATTTTATTCGAAATGTTCGCGCACATTTTGAAGCATTTCCGGAGTGATTCGACGGAATTCGTCGACGATTCTTTTGCTCAAATCTTGCAGCAACGTTGGCTGTGTTTTATAGATTTTTCTTTTTAGGTATCCCCAGAAAAAAGTCAAGGGGCGATAAATCCGGTGATCATGGAGGCCACTCAATGCTGCTCTTCTTCCATTCTAATTCCGTGGAAAACGTTGGTCCAAATACTGACGGACAATTAACGTATAATGCGGGGAGCACCGTCCTGTTGAACAATCAAATGATCTTCATCATACTCTACAACATTTTCAATAGTATCAGTCAAGACAGGGTCAATAGCAACTTCCAGTAATTGCAAATATATTTGGCCAGTCAAATTACCAGGTAGAAAAAAGGACCCACCAACCGGTCACCGAAAATTCCAGCCCATACATTTAATTTTTTCGGTTGCTGTGTATGCTCCTCGTGTAAAACTCTTGGGTTTGAATCTCACCAATAGCGGCAATTGTGACGATTTACCGTCCCGTTAAAAAAAAAATGATGTTAAAAGGGAACTGTGGATCGTTCTCTGCTCGCTCACTCATTATTTCGCAAAATTACAAATGGCGGGCATAATCATGCTCATGAAGTTCCTAGAATAGATGTATTTTGTATGTATGGAACTTATTCGTCTTCAAAATGGTTTGTATGCTAGTTCGATTAATCCCCCAAACACAGATGCCAGCTGCCTCGTACTTAATGTAGGATTAAGATAAACTTGTCCCAAAACTGCAACTTCACTAACTTCATTAACTATAGGTTTTCCAATTTCTAGATTTCTATTGGCTACGTTCCTGTCTCTTGAAATTTTTTACTAACTCTAGAACATACTTCCTCCTGACATGTCGATCTTGATGTTGTTCATTAAATAGCTGAACTGTTCTATTCGCACATTTATTGTTCATAAAGTAAAGTGAAATGATATCTACCCTTTCCGCAATGGAATAAACCATAGTGTTTAATTTTCAAAAACACAATTAAATAAACTAGCAACCAACGCCTCCAAATAATACTAGAAAATAAATTTGGAATTCACTAATTTTGCGTTCGTCGTGTGTGTATAGTATTCATTTCTGTTTTTTACAATTGTGTTTTTTTACGAAAGTGACAATTCGTCAAACACCAATGTAATGCAAGAAATACCAAATTTATAACATTGGCGTACTTAACTCGAATGAGTTACATTTTTAACGTTACTAATAATTCTTTGTACATAAATTTCAACTTTAAAATCAAAATTCTTATTAAGTATTGGGCGGAATTATAAAATTTAAAGTATATTGTAAAGAGAATTGTAAGGGCTTTCAAAATAAATATTACTCAACCCCCAATGCCATTTAAATATTTTGGGGTGATGTTTACCCTTGCTTGGTGGTGAAAGTGGCGGAGTCAAAAATACCAACAAAGAATGTTCCCCTTTAATCTAAAATCGACGGGTCTGAGCGTTTTTCTACAATCTTGACGCAGTTCCTGAAAATGGCTCTGTTTTATTTTCATCTGGCCACCCTGTATGTTTTCTTAGTAAAAAACAATTCTAGTTGTTTCTATAGAAACAGTGAAAAATATCTTGGTCTTCTCGCTTCCATCGAAACAGAAATAAACCAAAGTAGAGTCAGTAGAGTTACATAATAAGCGTGGAACGTAGCGTATACCATAAGAGTGTGACATTTAACATTCGTATGTTATATGTATAAATCACAGGAGTGTATTTATGTTCTTTCCAGTCTACAATATTTTCCCCACAACCCACAACATTAAGTTAACAAAAACATTACTAAGTATTTTATTTTTCATAAACGCAAATTAATAACAATTTTGAATAAGAGGAATATTTATATGTACATGCTGAAACATTTTATTTAGGATTTTCTCCATAGTAATTAAGGATTAAGGAGTAAGGGTCGGTCAGTGGTCGCGCGGTTTAATGCGTTAGTACTTGAATCGAGGTGACTGGATCGCCGTGGGTTCGACCCGCGCAGCCGGTAGACCGTATATAAGCTATATTCGTGGAGAGAATGGCACCCTCTCTGCGGGTATGGTAGGGTGGAAGAATGTTGGCTTGGGTCAATGTGAGAGATTGACACCGGTTGACATTTGACTACCCCTAATTAATGAGGTTTTCCAGGTTTCCCTCATTCCTGCACTGAGGTGGTTAGGGCTACCAACGTAAGTCGTTCCTGGGCGCAAATGCGGCCTGCTTAATAATAATAATATGCCACCCCCTCTCACGCACAAGTCTTCGACTTCTGGGCTAATCCTCGTGATTAGAATGAGGGGTAGAGATATTATTATTATGATTATTATTATTATAATTGTATTCTTATTACAATTAGAAAAATTTATAGGATGAGACAATGCATGTGTGTTTAGTGTGGGTTAACGATTATTCTTGAACCAACTGTACAGTTTCTGCTTCACTTGCAATAAAGGGTCCTCTTTTTGATGTTTCGGAAGTTCAAAATTGTATTGTTATAGATTCGTTAATGTAGGTTTCTGTTACAGCGGTCGATTTCCATCCTCCATGTCCCTTAAGTGTCGTTATGTTACAATCTGCGTCCACAAGAATTATAGCTGATACCCGAAAGCAATGGCCCGTATATAATTCAGGATCTTGTAAATTTAAATAACTGGATATTACTTATGGTATATTCCCAAATCTGTTGACACCTACTGGTTGCTTGGTGAATTTTCCTTTCTGATACTTTTAGAAAAAACGGATTTCTAAGTTTAGCATATTTCTTAAAAATTTTGTGGAATTCGTCCGTTAACGTAAATACTTTTGGCTGTTTTGTTTTAATATCCGGTATTTTAATAAGCGCTGCCGGTCCTAGGTTTTCTATATTTTATAATTTGAGTAAGCTCTTGCTTCCAACGAGCTGCCAAAATATCAGAAATTACAGCCACATTAATAAACCAATACTGACTGTCAGGAGCTTCACCTTCACCTTCATTTTAAACTGGTTGAACTACTAAACTAAATCTGTGGAATCATCACTACTGCAATCCATATCGGTCGGTCAGTGGTCGTGCGGTTTAAGGCGTCAATACTTGAATTGAAATGGCTAGACCGATGTGGGTTCGAGCCCCACAGCCGGATTGGCACCCTCTCTGCGGGTATGGTAGAGTTGAAGAATGTTAACTTGGGTCAATGTAAGAAATTGATACCTGTCGACTTTTGACTACACCCTAATTTATGACATTTCCCAGGTTTCTTTCATTCTTGCACTGCATGGTGGTCTACCAACGTTAACTCGTTCCAGGGCGCAAATACGGCTTGCTTAATAATAATATGCCGCCCCTTCTCCCGCACAAATCTTCTACTTCTGGGCTAATCCTCGTGATTAGAATGAGGGGTAGAGATATTATTATTATTATATCCATTTTGCTTTTTATCTACTTTAAATGAAATAATCAATAATAAATTATTAAATACTATGTTGATTTAATATGACAAACGTAGTTATAATATTTAAATTAAAACAACAGGCATAGTAAATAAAAAATTATTTTCAGATAAGTAGTAATAAAAAAAATAAAAATGTACAATTATTAATTTTCCTTTAGCTCTAGCGCAGTGTTTTAACTAATAGACAACGTATTTTAATCATAGATACAGATTTTCTCGTTTCGGGTATCTTTTATCATCAAATAATATCACTAATAATGATTAACTTATTTACCAACAGGACAGTGAAATAACTGAAAAAAGTAAAATTTACTACGTTTTTGTTAGTCATGTAGTCATGTTAGTCATATGTCATAAACTTTAACATTATACAGGGGATACAACTTTTTTCCCTACCCAAAGTTCTACATTAACAATGCTCTTAATGATACTTTTCGGATAACAGTGGATTTTAGGAAAATTTCGGTATGTAATAGTTAAGAGGATCGTTATTATAAAGCCTTGTTTCAATCCACGCAAAATTTGCGAATATTCGCGCAAATTTTGCAATTGTTGATTTATATTACTTAATAGCGGGAAAATCTGTTTGTGAATGTCGCATATGTTAAGAGGAGGATCAAATGAAACGTTGTACAATATGAATGTGTGCCTTTGCACATCTTTACATCATTAGTTGGAATTAGAAATTATTGCGTGAGTTGTTTTATATGCTCGCACACGCCACAGTCACGGTTATCCTAACTATAATACTCATACTTACTCACATATGAATAATGTACTTTTATGGAAAACTAATGAATACCAAAGTAGTACAGAAATGAAATCTTCCTTCTGGCATTGATAATAATTGGCACGTATAAAGACAAAATATTAAAAATAAAAGTAAGTTTAAGGTTTTTTTATGTTTATTATGTACAGGGTGTGGCATTCTTAATGCCGAAAAAATAAAATACAGATTTCTGGGAATATTTGGAGTTTCAAAATGTCTCATATTCACGTTTTGCCAAGAAAATTGAACTTCAATTTTGTAGTGCAAAAATATGTCTATCTTAGCCTAGCACCACCTTGGCCCAACTGTAACCGTTTGGCAGCTATGAGCGGTTGCCTATCCAAAGGCCAGATACCTGTTGCCAGATGGTATAGTTTTACGGAAATTTGCAAAACGAACAAAAAAATAAATAAAGGATTTTCATATACTAATTTTGAAGTGGATTTTTTACAGAAATTTAGACAAAAATCTGCTAGAACCTTACCGACATCTCACAATTATTTTTATTGTTTCTACAGACTGGACTAGAATCAATAACAAGCCTAAATTCCAGTAAGAAATGTAGTTTAAAATCAGTACAAATGTGGCCCTTAATTAATAATTTTATGCATATTAATAGAATCCTCGTTTCAATAAAGAGAAATAGAGTATAAAGTGAATTTGTTTCTTCTCTGTAAACGGCAATGTGTGATCCGAAATAAGATGTTTGTAGAAACAAAATACAGGGTATTACAAAAAAGAGTACTATTATTTTAACAGGTAATAAGGCGGATTTCTATAAACAAAATTGGATGCAAACTTACATCTTTTATAGAAAATGTTGAAAATGATATTAATTAGTGCAGATGCACTAATGTAATTTACAATAACACTGTTATACACTCTACTGTTACTCAATTCAAAACAGCAAAACAAACACAACACATTACAAATCCATAAATACAATTTTTTTCGCAGAACTTGGCTTGACAATTTGAACATTTCCTCGCGTAACAAAAACCTCAATGAAAAAGCAAACACAATTGAAATATTCCTTATAAACGAGCTTTGATGTAAATGTTCAATAATTGAGTGTTATAGTTTTCAAAGGCGTATTGTCCAAAATAGTGTTAATAACTCTAAAAACACTTACTATGAACGTATATTGGAACAAACAGCGTGAAGTCCGACTATTTATAAATCGAATAAGAAATTTGTAGAAAATAGAAAATGCCTTACATTTTAGTCATTGGAACAGGGGTAAAAAATCTCGTAAGTCTTCACTGCACTCCAGTCCACAAGTGTGTCTATTGCAGTGTGGGGTATAAGATTGTCGCGCGCTCATAATACGGTCAGGACCGAAGTAAAATATTTAGTGTTCAGATTTGTTACTAAGTTGACCTATATCATTTTACTTAATCTGCTATCAGGTTGCTAGGTTTTTAATATTCTGCACTAAAGATGTCACACCCTGTATATTTCTTCTTATACAAGGTGATTCAGAACGTATCATGAAAAATGGAGTCAATATCGTAAAAAAAATTGTAAAATCCTTATAGCTATAGTAAGAAAATAATGAAGTTGTAGTATTTTCAACCCTTACATCGCTGGGCTACTGCAGTCTCTAGCTAGACGATGCCGAATATTGAAATTCGATTATTTTTTGTAGGTATTAACTTTTTTTGTGACACAGGTCTTTACATTAGTTTTTCAAATGTCAAAAATGGATTTGTATGTATTGTGTAGTAACTTGGAACTAATCGATATCATTATAATTTATACGAGGCTCAATTATATGCGAACCATGTACAATGGTCGTCAGCTTAAAGTCACCACTTCCATGTTTTGTCCCTTTCTAGCACCGTGTATAATAAATGGCACTAGAAAAGAATGGACCATGGAACTGGTGACTTTAAGCTGACGAGCATTGTACATTGCACAGCGTGTCAAAGCATTAATAATTAAGGAATGGGGCGAGGAGGACCGAGGCCACGGCCGCCACGATCTCCTAACTTTATTTAGACTTGGGGATATTTAAAAAATGAAGTGTATCGCATCTAAGTGGATTTCATACTATTGCTTTATTATTGCATTTACGCAAACGTATCATAGTTGTTGTCAATAACTTGCGATTTTAAAACGGAGAAGATGCAGAAACATTTGTGTTGGCCTTTAGAAACTGGGTAAGACGAGTCCAAAATTTGGTTGTAACACCAGGTATGTCAAACTATTTTTTAATTAAAATCACAAATTAATTATATTAACAATTAATAACAATAGCGACAAAAGCTGTTGAATTTGCTGCATAAAATAAATGTTATAAAGTGTTATTTATTTCTTTCCTTGGGAATTTCTTTCCATTTTTTGTCCGATCGCCGATTGCATGCTTTGCCGACTATTCAGGTTTTACAGTACACCAGTTTCGAGTGTCGCGAAGAAATGTATTTTTAAATAATTTTCGAACTGCTCTTTTTGTTTTTTTTACAAAAGTTTATTTTTTTACTGTATTAGGTATATTAAGCTAATATAAATCAAATCTTCTACAATTCCTATCAATGAAGTCATATGTATGTTCTCTGATACCAAACATCTAGGTATGCTAATGAACAATTTCACAGACAAAGCTCTATTCAATAATTATCTAAAGAAATTAATCTATCAGGTTAGTAAATATAGATTTTGATGTATATCACAGTTTGTATGTAAAAACGATAATTATCTGTGTCTGTTTAAAATTTAATAAGGAAATCTTCGGAAAAGTGTAGATCGCACACACAGATCCTATTTTAATTTTATAAACTTTAATATTTATCAGTTGTTAGAGCACATTTTTTTCACTCTTGCGCCTATTTACATGTCTTGAAATTAAAGCTTATCCACGACAAATCGTAACGTAACCAGATCCATGTCACGCTCCTCGAAATGTGAAGTCACTGCTATCTGACCACAAAGACAACTTCATATAACGTTCTAAATCTTAAGATATTGTCTGAAGCTATTTATTTAATTTTAGTTTTTCTTTGGTTTGATTGGGTTTTTGCCACACTTCTGAAAAAATAAAGATTAATCAAGGGTTATTTATGAAACTAAGTTTTCCTAACCAAAAACTCTCACACTGAAAAAATCAGATAAGTAAGAAATAACAAAAATCAGGTCACTATCGAGCACTTCCGTATTTTTGACGTTTCGAAAAACTCTGTTTTCGCTCTCAAAATAGTTAAATGTATTAAAAGTATGTCAAGTTTGACAGTTTATTTTTTTAAATTTTAAACTGTCAAACTTGACATACTTTTAATAAATTTACTATTTTGAGAACGAAAACAGAGTTTTCCGAAACGTCAAAAATACGGAAGTGCACGATAGTAATGTGATTTTTTTTATTTTTGACTTATCTGCTTTTTCAGCGTGAGATTTTGTGGTAAGGCAAACTTACTTTTAAAAATAACCTTTGACTGATCCGTTTGGCGCAAGAGCTTATTAACTTAATCTTTATTTTTTCAGAAGTGTGGCAAAACCCCAATCAAACGAAAGAAAAAGTTCTAAATCTTAGTGCTATCATTTTGTTAAATTAGGTAATGAAGGTTAAGTAATCGTTGGCACTGTCAAGAAAGGAAATTTTATTTGTTCATATCCTACAATTTATGCCAAATTAAAGTTTAACACCACGGGTATGATTAAAGTTACGTGATGCGGGTACAAGCAAATGTAAATGGTACTTACAGTGTCTGGAGTTCTCTCAGGTGATGGAAGACGCCGGTCTCGAAATAATAGAAATTCTCCAAGTTTACCAGCGTCCTGAAACAAAGGTTATTTTATACTTTGGAGGCAGTAGTGAAACTGGAGCAAGAACTTGTCTTATTAGCTACAAGCAGCAATATTTGTTTGTAAATAAAGGTGAAGTACATAAATTACTTTTTAGCTTAAGGGTCACGCCAGATGCAACCGAACAAACTCGCACAGCCTGCGTTCCGCTAAGCACACTATAAAGGAGAGAACGTACTATGAGGTCGCGGTCTAGGTGCATCGCGGACTGCTCTGTGCCGAGCTGATCACGGACTTTTACAAAATCAGTCGCATATGTCATTATCTACGCGCTTCTGACTTGTTCTACTGTACTATTTAGATTTCAAAATATATTCTGTGTAAAATATATTTTATTATTACCTCTATTAATTGACTTTCGATCAATTGTACCTATAATTTTAAAAATATTTGGATCTTTTATAAAGGAAAAACTGCTTTCATATTTGGAAAAATATTCTGTGATATCACTTTCCCATTTAGGAATGGCTTCTCCACCGCAAGAGCTCTATTATCTGTGATAAATGACGTGGTCGAGGGTCTTTATCACGGTATTAGTACACATACCTTGTGTGATCTGGCGAAGGCCATGCTGATGTACTGCTTCTAAAGCTTGAACACTATGGTATTCGTAGTGATGAACTTAAACTTTTCCGTTCTTATCTCTTACATAGATATCAGTATGTAAGCATTAATAATTCGGAATCTGAACTGTTACCTGTATTTGGGAGAGTACCGCAGGGCTCGGTTTTGGGGCCTGTACTTTTCCTCTTATATATCAACGATTTCCCAATTAACGTCCCCTGTAGTATGTGCATCCTTTTTGCGGATGACACAACTTTATTAACGATAAATAATCAAGATTTGAGTTGAGATGATCTGAATTCCGCAGTGACCTGGTTTTCATCTAATAATATAAAGCTTAATGTTGCCAAAACTCAGCATATTGGTTTTACGTCAGAAGTAATCAAATCCTTTCAAATTATTGGGTGTTACATTTGACCCTGGGCTGAATTGGTAATCGAATATAGACAAGGTACGTTCAAAATTAGATATCCAAACTTTTGTTATGAGGCAACTGCGTGCTTATGTTGATAATAATGTTATGAGAATTGCTTATTTTTCATTAGTTCATACGATTTTACCATTACCATGGCTATATATACTGGAATCTTTAATACAATAATCTGCACAATTTGGAAACTCATTCAAATATTCACCAGTATAACACTAGGCATGCAGGGAACCTTGTTGTTCCATTTTCCCAATTAATATAACCAAATGTAACGAACCAATAATCAACTTGTACAATAAATTTGATGATTATGTAAAAAATAAGAATATTAAACTTATGTTAAAGCCTTTTTAAATTTCAGAAATTATTTTTTAATTTCTAACTGTTTTTACTTCATTAATATTAAACGCTAATTCCTTTTTCCGAGTTTAAAATGAACAAGAAACAATTGTGCTAGTTTGTAGAAACTGTGCAAAATGGTCACAAAATTTTGTAGTTGTAACATGAGGTATGTTTAACGATTTTATTAATTAAAACCACAAATTAATCCTATTAATAATTAATAACAATAGCAGCGAAAGCAGTTGAATTTGCTGTATAAAATATGTGTTATAAAATGTTATTTATTTATTTGGAATTAGGATTTTTTTTCAATAATTTGTCAGGTTTTACAGTGGATCAGTTTCCAGTGCTGTGGGGAAGTGTATTTTTAAATTATTTTGGAATTGACCTTGTTGATATTTTTTATACAAAATTGTATTTGTAGGAATCCCCTGTACATTCTATTTTTTTAGATATGTTCTGATTCATCCTATATAATTAATGACTTGTAAACTAATTGAACTAGCGGGACAAAGAACAGAAGTATTTAATTTATTTCTAAACTAACTTTACCGCATATTTTATTCCATGCTTTTGCACTATACTGTATACATTTTACGTCTTTAGTTCTATATTTTGATACGTAGTACTTCTTCTAAAGAATGTTGCTACGTATATATTCCCAACCTGTCGTTTACTAGCTATGGAGAATACTGACGTGTCATTTTATTGTTCAATTTGTCTTTCCCATTTGTTGTGTAACTTAATTCCAACAAGTGACAGTATTACTTTTTCTCATGTTTTCCACGTGTCGAAGGACAGCATCACACCTTTTAAGTGGGCTATTGTCTGTTGGTCTGTTCTGTAACATTTGTAATAAAATCTAAAAACTTTGCCGTTCTTGTATTGAGTTAGAGGAAAAAGCTATATTTGGTTTTTTAGCTAGTTACTATAGATAGAACAAAATATTTAGAACTCTCCAACCCTTTGGTTATATTGAAAGTCGACACGAGCACTTCGGTATTTTAAATGGAGCATCCTGTATATAGCATTTTTGGATCCTACGGAAACTTTTAGGGTTGCTTTGTATAACAATCGCTATAGATTTCGCAATATTAATTTATTAAGACAAAAATTAACGGATGGTAAATTTTAAAATGTTATGTCAAGAGTTTTATTCTTGCCGTTATATTTTGACAATTTGACGTAGCTATAACTTTTTTTTATTTCAAATTGTACACTGTAATTTTTCTCTCTGTCATTAATAAATATAAACATTGTTAGAGTTGTGATTACTACATTTGGAGATATTGAAATTTTCTACAATTTTAGCAGTTTTTTTTAATATCTGGAATGTTATCATAACATTACCAAAACAACAACAATATGCATGTATTAAATATTATTGTATTTTGTCTCCATAGTTTAATATCCATGGCAAATTTGAAAACATTCTATATGACGAGAACTGCCAAACTAGTATAAATTTACAAATCTCTCCAAAAGTTGAAAGACAATTTCAATGTGCACAAGACCGAGCGAAAAAATACAGTGTGTTCCATTTAAAATAAAAAAAGTTATAACTAATACGGATTGGTAACACTAGCGTGGCCAGTCATATAAATTACAGGTCATTATGTACCCCAACCGGTACGACTTGCTCTGATGGTCATTGTGAGTGACTGTACGTGATGGTGCTGATCTAATGTATATTGCTCTATTAAATAACATGGAAACTTTTATAAGCAGGCTAATATTTCAAAATCTATAAGAGCCTATTGGTCTCTTTATTCAGCAGGATCCACAACTATTCCAAAAAATGCGAGAGAAATTGAAGTTCAAGTTCGTTGTTTATTGGCATTAAGATTTTGTAAGTCAAAGGTAATTTGCATTAACCCACATCGTTTTCTTTCGTGTTTTCCACGAGACGCATTTAAAAATACATAACCGATACTGAGAACACAAAATTGTTTACTTTCTTGTTAAAACGGCATAATTTATTCACTCATTCATTAATTTTGCATTCATTCATTAATTCATTCATTTATACATACAGTCATTCATTCAGTCACTAATTCATCCATTCATTCATTATTTCATGAACGTATTAATTTATTTATTTACACAATATTCAAAGGGCAGCAGCCCAATTACAGGATAAAACATAGAAAAATCAAAACCAACAAAATCATGATAACAGAAATTAAAACATACATAAAAGTTACAAAGAATGATTAAAATGACAACAAAAACACTAAATAAATTAACAATTCATTCAACAATAGTCATAAAATAAAATGAAATATGTACATTATATAACTCTTAAAATACAACTGATGATGGAACAAAATGTATTCAATCGTGATTCAACTTTCAAGTAGTTGGTATACATTTGATAGGAGCAGTCCATATTTTCCAACAAATTTTCACATTTTATTCTTATTATGAACTTTATAAACATAGTGTTCCTAAAGGGACTTGGAAGAAATAAGTGGTATTGTAAAATTTAAAATGACTAAAACTATTTACCCTGAGAAAAATACAATAGCACTCTTTGCTTCCAAATAAATTGTAGATTACGAAACTTATATAAAAATACCAGAAAAAGGCAGTGGAGTACAATTTATGGTAAAAATTATACAATAGCTATTCCAGACCTCCGCCACTGGACAACATTGTTAATAGATTGTGAAGTAAATAATGCAGACAAAATATTTGAATTATCCTGTCCAGAGAAATTTACAAAGAGCTATATATTTTTAAAAACTCGAAGACCCCGTATTTCAAAAACCTCTTGGCGTGTAATGTCCATCCAGTGTAAACACAGATCGAAGTGAATATCCTATTTTATATATTGTTATGTCTTAATCCTCTTCACTATATCGAAAGTTTGCAATCTTTTTTGAAACACCCTGTATAATGCTGGCGCGCATTTCCGCTGTATTAAAACCTAAGTTACCCAGAGACATGCCGCAATTAAATGAAAAAGGATTTTGGCAGTGATACATGCATTGTAATGCTCCCTGAAGTGGTCTAGTTGCAATTTGTATTAATTAGTGTTGGTGGTTGCGCTTGGTAATGACTTACTAATGATTCCGGCTAACTTTTTACGGAAAGAGTTAAGGCAAACAAAAACTCGCTCGTCGTAGCCTAGAAAATATCAGTAAACGAGGAAACTTTTTCTAGGTGTCATATTAACGAAGTTGGTCGTTCGTTACTAGAATTTGTTTTCACTTAGTGTGCGGAAGTGCTCGGAGGGCAGATTTTGTCAACGAAACAGAAAAAGTATAACTTATAAACAATATTAGTACAAGCTAAATTTAGTTTATAAGAAAGTTTTGTGATAAAACTTGGCAATAACTGATTTTCGGTTGCGGGGGATACTTTAGAACAATGCTCAAATTAGGAAAAAAACTGTCAGCAAACCACCAAAAGTTTTTATGTCCTAGAACAGCGGTTCTTAATCTTTTGTTTATCACGGATCTTCTACCAATATTTTTTCGCGAGTTACCTACTTCAATATAAGTCCTAATTTAAAGAGGCATGAAATATTCATTCTAAATTGCATACCAAGCGTCAATTTTGGAAAGAGGGATGGGGTAGATAAATTAATTGCATGTGTTTTAGCAGCTCCGTATTTCAATAAAACATAAACAAAAGTAATAATTAATGAGAAGGTTGGTGCTGTATTTCACTAATAAGTAATTTTATATATTTTTAGGTATTAATAATAGGTTTGTTTTAGCAGCAGTTGAAAACTGATTGGAAACTATCAGAAATGTCCGTCCAACTATTTATTGCGTCAAATTCAATGGTAACGCGTTCTCAACTTAACTGGTCGAATATTTCTGACAGTTTCCAAACCGTTTTCAACTGCTGCAAAAACAAGCCTAATATTGTGTGAAGCTAACTACTCTGTGGACTCTGGGGAAGCCCCAACCAGCGCTGAATTACACCTACAATATCTATATATTCTTTATTATTACAAACACAGACAAAGCTCTATTCAATAATTATCTAAAAAATTAATCTATCTAAATTACTAACCTTCCAAATCGGCGCGTAACCTGTAATAAATATCAACGTCAGGCGACTCTAGGTAGGTAGCTGACGTCACGCATCTTAGCTTCGCATACAGGTAGGATATTTCGTAGCCTCGCATCGGTTGGAGATTTTGAAATGTTCAAAATAATAATTTAATTTTTTAATTTTCGTCTCAATCTTGGCAATTGGCGATCTTGGCAATGACTATTTTTTTTTGCATATTCAGTTAACTTTAATAGCAAAAATTGCTGAACCTGCCTGATCCCACTGTCATCAAAAGAATTGAAGAAAATAAAAAAAATAAGGGTCAAATAATATCTCTCGTAAATTATGTACCCAATACTTTTCCCAATGTTTTAGTTCATATTTGTTGAAACTTTCAACCATTCATACGGAACAATCTCCTGTTCGATAATAGCTGGATTATGGGCTTGCATTCAGCATCAATGTAAATAGATATGAATTTGTGATATATTTACATTTCTATAACCGAACGTGCACGTAAACATTGTATAATTTGACCATTAAACTGAATAACTTTAAAATTAATTTCGAATACTAATTTAAACAAATATGATAAATAAGTATTGTCTTTGTCACATAAATAATACATTTTATTTTTAAGCTCTTCAAATGAAATTTGTCTCTTGGGTGAAACTGAAATATTGAAGAAAGCGGTACTTTAGATTAGGCGTGACAACTATCAAAACAATAAATGAAATTTTTTTAGGTTAATTACTAAACCAAAAATACATGGAAGAAATGTTTAAGGTTACAGATTCATGAGGATATAAATTTCGAATATAGTAGTATACATATCTATCTTTTCAAATAAAATTTGTTCTTGCACTACTTATATTCTACAGTTAAGGCTGGGATTTTGTATACATATTTTTACCGTCTAACAGGGCCTCAAACGAGGACACAAAAATTGAAATAATTGGTTATTATTATAGGTATATCAACGTATTCACAAAGGTTCCCGCTAGTGCGTGTGTAACGTTTACAATGGAAACATTTTAAAATTACTTTTTGTTAGCATTATCTTATAATTAGGTATAGTAATTATTTTATTGTATTCTAATTGCAATTTAATTAGAAAATTATGGATTACTAACCAGGACATATGAATGCAGGTAATTTAAAAACATTGTTTTTTGTCTTTCTATAAAACCTTGGCAGATTATTTTAATAAATCACAAGTTTAACTAGGAGCTGTTTTTGTGGCTCAAGGAAAAAGAGGAAAAAAAAAAAGAAAGAAAGTAAAGAGAGTGGCCATTTTGTACAGGCACTTTGCCCAAATTTATTTTAGTGAAAGGACCTTATGTCAGCTGAGGTGAGTTAGTTTTTTTTAACTTAAAAATTACAATAAAGCAAGAACTAATTATTACTGGATTATTCCAGGTCCTTGATAAAGTCCTTGATAGATACAGACAAATATTTGTTACGTTACCCGAGGTCCTCAATAGTTCTATATGGTAGGTGTTTGTTACATCACCTGAGGTCCATGGTAGTCCTAGCGAACACATATTTGTCGCTTCATTTGAAGTATTGGCATCACCTCAAATAAGAAACGTTCACTTATATCACCTGAGCTGAATGTTCACTTATATCACCTGAGCTGAACGCAAGTCCGACTATCAGTCATACTTGAGGGCACGTTGCCAGTCATTTTCACCTGAGGCCCTTACATAAGGACAGCAAGTCCAGTTGCGGTTGGTCATATCCTAGGACCCGCTGCTGTCCATGTCGTTTGGTGAGCTGCTGGCATACATGGCACCAAGCACTTGTCCAAACCTCAAAAGCAAGTATTTAGTATCGTCTGAGCTGAATGGCAAACTCCACCTCCGGTTAGTTAGCAAACAAAGTTTCACTCATATCTCCTGGGACGACTGTGAGTAATTTAATTTTTCCTTTACCTGTATATTGATTGGATATACTCCGGAGCATTTCTCCAAGTTCGAGCAGCATTCCACCTGCAAAGAAAATATGTACTTATAGCCATTTTGATGATTTTGTTTATTGCAACGCTAGTGACAATCATTTATTTTGAACTTTCGTTAATCATAGCTAACGTATAAAATTCTGAAACTTACTATACAGCTGTATAATGGGTACCTATTTTAGTAAAGAGCTCTAAAATAAATAATAGTTGTAAACTGAATGTAATGTTACGTTGCATATTTGATATTAACATTTTTATAATGCATATTATGTGCATATTATATTAACAGAACTAAGTACTTACTTCTCTAGCTCACTGGAAATTTAACCTGTTGTTCCCAAAGTTTTACTTGTTTATTTACGTGTAGATTCACATACCATAGGGCAGACGTAGTTGTCTTGTCCTCCTGAAATTTAAATTACTCTTATATATTTACACTCTTAGTTGCAATACTGCTGTTATTCTGTTGTTTATTAGCTATTAGAAATATTGGTACATAATATTATACTTACGGTAATGTATGTAAGATCCATGCACTGTGTTTGTACGTACTTAAAATAAATATAAAACAGTTTTCTAAGAAATGAAAACATATCAGCCATTCTAAAATATAGGGTTATGTCAGAGTATTGTTGCCCTTGTCTTTCCCCTCCTCGTCGCTGAAAGCGGCTGGCGCCCAAGCCAAGTAATTTCAGAGATATATAAAAAATCTATCTATCTACAACAATTAAAACATCCCTTTTCAAAATCGACGACTCACACCCTTTGCACCGACTGTGAAAGCTGCCGTGGCATATTGTAAGTGTTCAATTGGCTGACTTGAGCCAAGGACGTTACACGTGAGATAATTTTCATTGCTCATAAAATCACCAAGAATAATTAAAATAAATGTTAAAATACCTCATTTTTAGCCACACAGTTACTACGCCAATATGTCGCAATTACGGAAAATTATCACAGCCACAGTCACCAAATTACTTCACTCACTAGCCAGGACATATAGGACAACTTGTGTTTCACTTTCAGATTAATATTTATTGCTAATTTTAAATTTTGTGTCTTCGAGTAAAAACATATATCACGGCTTCCATTTTTATGTACGTCAAAATGCATGATAAACTTTAGGGAACCTTGTGGCTCGGGCCTATACGGTTTGTATACTGTCTCATAGGCATCATTGATTCGCCATTTCGCTCACTCAGGCTGTGCAATTTATTTTCTACAAAATCCCCTCCTTAACATCAATTAACTTGATTATCATAATTCAGAAACGTATTTGGTCTATTAATTTATCTTTAAAATTCTTAGTATTTTGTTTCATAATATGGAAAATTAGTTTGCGCCTCCAAATAGATCTCAACAATAACGGGAAAAGGAAAATAATAGTAAAAATAATTCAGGTGTTCATATTTGTAATAACTAGCAATAGCAGATTTTCTATTTGATGGAATAGAAATTCCATATTTTAATACGAATAACTTTAAGAATAATTTCAGCCAAAGAATTTATACATTTTAAAAAGTTTAGTCATACAGTGAATATTAAAATCCACTATTTTTTGTGACAGTTTTTAGTGTTCACAAATAGTTGTTTTATGCCCAGCAACTTCGCCATATTATCGAATTTTAAATAATGTTCTGCAACCACGAGCAAATACACGATATAAAGTAAAATCGATTGGCTCGTTTAAATGAAAATCATTTTTACTCAAATTAAGTAATCCCTACTTTAGAGCAAATATTAGTGTAAGCAATAAATTATTAAAATTTATTTTTACAGTAACAGTACTCACATCTGTCGTTTTAAATATGACTGATCTGAAATAATAACAACAAACGATTCGTTTACGTAAGTGTTACGTTGTTATCTAATGGAGCTTTAAGGTTAAGGTTACGAAACATATAACTAGAAGAATGGCGTATTCTTTATTCCAACATCGAAACAACAGTGACAAATAGAGGGACTGTAGTACCCTCATTGTGTCTGGCCACCAGAAAAACTGAACTAAAAAAGGTTAGTCGATAATAATGGTAACTTTATAGCTTACCGGCCTCGTCGTCGGTAAAACTGATATTAACTTCAAGGTCAAAATTATATTATTTTGTTTCACTCTTATTTTACAATAATATTTAAAATAATGTACACAATATTGTCATTTATTATGGCAACATTATAGTATACTCATTTAAATATTACTGCAAATTCATAAAAAACTTGAGACTTGAAAAATTTTAATTAAAGGACAAAACAAACGATAACAATAAATTATTAACAAAATCATATTATTAATTAATATTTATAAATATAGAGATGTTTCAATAATATTATACATGTACATTTAAGGTGTGATACATTATTTTATTTACTCTAACAGAAATGAATATTTATCAGAATGATCTATTGGTTTTGAATATTTCATGTTATTTTTCAGTATCGTTTCACAATAAATATAGCAGGGAATTGTTTTTCAATGCTTGGAATTTCTCATTACTTCATCATGATTATTAACAACGGTACTTGAACAACATCATCTGTCTCCAGTCGGGAAAGAATTTGCCTTATATGAAATTAATTCATTTGTCTCTTCTTCAGAAACTTCATTATTTCGATTACAAATTTTAGGACATAGAAAGTCGGAAAAAGACGACATACAAACAAATGTTTATAATTCAAATTTGGAAAAATACTACAAGCTTTTCATATTTGCACTATGAATAGAATTCTGTTATGCAATATAAAATTTTTATTACGGTTTGATGAATTTTCCACAAACGATATGAACTTATACCCGAGGATATTTGCAAGAGCATAACTTGCCAATAACAGATCATTATGTAATGAGATTTGACATCATTTATAATTTAACATATTTTATTCAAAATCATAATAAATATAACAAACCCGTTCTTTCTATATACATCTGGTATTCTGTAGCTCATGTAATATAATCTTTCGATCACATCTGGTGGCAAGTCTTCGTTACATTTTATCTGTACCTCAAAATGTAAATAAAATAATTAAAATAACTATATCCACAAAATAGAATGTGGTTTCTAGAAACAGCTCTGTATATGCTATTTTGTGACGATGGTATAATAATCATTTTAACTGGATGTTCTGATTCTGAACGAGTATTTATTTTATACATCATGTTAAATATATATTATATATATATAATACTGCAAGCATTGATTTAAAATTAATTTATAAACTTTCTTCGTACAAGAGTGACTAACAGCAAATTTTCAATAATTTTAATTAAATTCATTAGTATACCTATTTACATTTATACGGACAATGAATTTTTACTTATCATTTTTAGCTGGTATTATATAATTTTTACATTTTCTTATTGCATAATATACACTCAGGTGCAAAAAAAACGCAACAGTCAAATTTTTGGTAAAGTTTGAAGAGTCACAACTTTTTTGTTTTTAGGCTGATTTTCATAATTTTTTTATAAAACTTTAGATAAAATGATCAACTTTAATCCACGTATTTAGTCGTTTGATAAATGTTGGCCTTTTAGTCATTATACAGGGTTAATTGAAAGGTTGCTTTATGACCTTAATTTTAAAACGCCCTGTGGAATAATTCCTTTACCAAATTTCTTTAATAGGTCAACGTTCATTAAGAACCTTTCATTTACAATTTGTTTTTGGTTGATGTCTTTATGTGCATTGGTTCATTTTAAGAGCAAAATAAACATATATGTCACTACTTTAAAAGAAATTTGTTTATTATTTATCAAACCATTTCAACTTAAGTAACCTAAAGAAACATTTTTTAACTTAACTTAATATTTTGTATTGCCACGTCTGGCTCTAATAACTGCCTGCATACGGCGGTTCATATTGTCGGTAATGACTTTATCCTCATAATGCGCGGCCCCATACAGTTGTGTCACACAATACCTGGCGGTTGAAATCAACAAAATGAACTGGCCAGCATGTTCTCCTGATTTGAACCCCATAGAGCATGTGTTTGATATGCTAGGTAGGCGAGTCAGAGATCGTGAAGTACCTCCCGCTGCGGTAAATGAGCTCCGTCTAGCCCTTCATGAGGAAATATTCCTCACGACGCTATTCGTAACTTAATAGACAATATGGACCGCCGTATGCAGGCAGTTATTAGAGGCAGAGGTGGCAATACAAAATATTAGGTTAAGTTTAAAAAAAATGTTTCGTTAGGTTACTTAAGTTGAAGGTGAATTGGTTTGTTAAATAATAAACAAATTTCTTTTAAAGTAGTGACATATATGTTTATTTTGCTCTTAAAAATGAACCAATGCACATAAAGACATCAACCAAAAAACAAATTGTAGGGAATGAATGGTTCTTAATGAATATTGATCTTTTAAAGAAATTTGGTAACGAAATTATTCCACAGGGCGTTTTAAAATTAAGGTCATGAAGCAACCTTTCAATTAACCCTGTATAATGACTAAAAGGCCAACATTTATCAAACGACTAAATACGTGGATTAAAGTTGATCATTTTATCTAAAGTTTTATAAAAAAATATGAAAATCAGCCTAAAAACAAAAAAGTTGTGATTCTTCAAACTTTACCAAAAATTTGACTGTTGCGTTTTTTTTTTGCACTTGAATGTATTATTATAATCATCAAATAACCAAGAAGTCAATTCGTTAAAAGTATAAAAGTAAACAATGACAGATTTAGTAAATTTTACCAGTAGGGAAAAAATAGTAACAAACTAAAAATTGCTTCTTTTTCCTTACGCCTTTCTTCAGGTGTCTGGAAAGGCTCCATCCCCACTTTGTTGCGAAACTGGCTGGAGCACTTGGATATCCATGGTTAAGGTTACAAAAAAGCGCGGCATTCAACAACGACTTCACATCACATGTCTCTTATCGACGACGTATCGTAAAATAGAGTTCACTGACTTATTACGGTAAGTTAGGGTTACAAAGTCGGCTTCAAAATTTGCACTAACTTTAAAATGTCTTATTTTAATGTCTAATGTCAGCGGTTAAAATTAATATCCCACCCTGTATTATTACAAATGGAATGAGTTGGAGTGTCAAAAGTTTAAAGTTTGGTGCAAAGCTAACAGGATAGAGGAGATGTGTGAGAAAATACGAGTAAATATTTTTTTTTCTGGGAAGCAAGAGATCATCTACTCTATGGACTCACTACTCAATGTAGAGAACTATAGCTTCAGTTAAGAAAAATCACGATATAATCAGATTTTCTTAACTATGCGCATTTTTGAGAAGAAGTTCAGATGGTTACAAGGCCAAAAAGTCTAGAATTTTTGCAAAGGAAGCAGTATATAACCGCAGATGATGAAACTATGGAGCCTGTCCTGGCGAAGAATTAACTAAGCAAATGTTGGATCATATTCAATACCTTCATACAAATGGTAATTCCATGCAAGAAAACAAAAATTGTCCAATTTTAATAATTTGTTATAACAGAAGAAAATGTGGCAAGTATCAACTGTTTAAATATTTTTCGAAAATGTGCTGAACTCTGTCGTTTTAATGCGACTCACAGGCGGTTTTTTGTATTCTACAAACAAGGAAAATGTACCTCCCAATCTGTAGGAATTAATAATTTTGAAAACATTCCAAAAATGATTGCAACAAAGTTTGTATTGAACAATCCCGTATAATACATCTGATATTACTTTAGAAGCTCCCCAGCCACCATTCTGGTTGATAGAGGTGCAAATATACAGATGTTAAAGCGTGATGGAGGCTGGAAATCTTCTATGGCAGAAGGCCATGTTGAGAATTCTTTAGAGAATAAGAAACAGATAGCAAAGGAGATGGGGTCAAATACATATTCAACGATTGGAAATTCTTAAACAGATCTATCACATGTACCTACTTTTGGTATATAAATTTCTAATTGTAAAAAGTGTACTATTAATAATAATAATAATAACGTTTATTTTCCTAACGACTTTATAACAAAGTATGGGAATAGTCAATAAATATACTTACTGCTACTACTACTTACTAAAATAATTCAGTAATGTCATATATACACTTATCAATTAGAAAATATTTTAACCGGGGATTTAAATTCAGAAAGATTCTCAATGGTTTTTAATTCTTCAGGCAAATTATTGAACACCTTGGGTCCAAACACAAAAGGAGATTTTACAGAAATGTCATAATTACTATAAGGTACACAAAAAGTATTCCATTGTCTAGTTTTGTATGTATGCAAAGTACATACTTTGTGAAAACTATTTTTATTATTAAAAAAGAAAACACATAATTCAAAGATGTAAAGACTCGGAAGCGTTAATATTTGATATTCTTTAAACAATTTTTTGCAAGACTGTCTGCTTGTTACACCTGCTATATACCTTATAATACGTTTTTGTGCCACGAATACACTTTTAGCAGTCACAGAACTTCCCCAAAATATGATGCCATATCTCAGCCTGGAACTGACTTGTGCATGATACAAACTCATGACTGTTTCCCTCGGTAGTACATACTTCAAATTTCTAAAAAGATAACACAATGAATGTAATTTAGAAACTAAATTGTTACATTGTTCCTTCCATTTTAGGCAATCGTCCAGTTGCAAACCTAGAAATTTAACGCTTTTACAGTTAGTAATAGAAGCGTTATTAATATTCAAATTTAGCTCTACACACTGCTTTTGCCGATTATGAAACCTTACAAAGTGAGTTTTATTGACGTTAAAATAAAGAGAATTTGCTGAGTACCAATTTGCAACGTCATTAAGTATATTATTACATTTGACTTGTAACGACTGATCTGTTACATGAGAGATTAATAATGATGTATCGTCAGCATACATTGTTAAACAGGCATCATAAACTACTTTAGCAAAATCATTAACGTAAAGCAAAAACAATATGGGGCCCAGAATGGAACCTTGTGGTACCCCCAAATTAAGAAAAGCACACATAATGTGTTATATTAACAAACTGCTCTCTGTTTAATATAAAAGACCTAACCCAATCTAGAGCCAAACCACGAATACCATACGATGATAATTTTAACAGTAATATTTTATGATCGACACAGTCGAATGCCCTGCTGAGGTCACAAAATACCCCAAAGGGCACTCGCCAGCCTCAATATATTCCAATACTTAACAAAAAAAACTTGTCATCGCAGTAATTGTAGACTTTCCTACTACAAACCCGTGCTGGTTATCTGATATTATATTATGTTTATCAAGAAATGCCATGAGACGATGTAAATAACTGTATTCAAAAATTTTAGAAAATCCAGATGTTAAAGTAACTGGTCGATAATTTTCTACACAATGAACATCAAATTTTTTATGCACAGGTACAATTTTACCGATTTTCAAACTGGTTGGAAAGGCACCTGTTTCAAACGACAAATTCACAAGAAATGTCAGAGGTTCAATGATACAAGATAAAGAATTTTTTAATACAAATATCGGAATGTCATCTGGTCCTGATGACTTTTTGTTTTTAATTTATTTTTCAAAATGTATAACAGTTCATTATTCAAATATGGTGTTAAAAATAAACTATCTTTTGTAGTTTTTACATTATTAATAAACTTATTTTTTTGTAATATTGCTTTTGGAATCTTGCTAATCACATCCTGTGGTGCTGCAATAAAAATCGTTAAAAGTTGTGGCAACGAAGAGGGGATCTTCATTGATTATGGAATCATCGAATAAACTAATATTTTTCAATTTATTAGAATTACTTGTTAGAGTTGAAATAATTTGCCAAGCAGTTTTGGTAGGATTATCGGAATTGCAAATCTTATTTTTGTTGTAATCTAATTTAGTGTTATTTACTAACAATTTGTGTTGCTTTTTAGCGATTATATAATTATCGTTGAATTCAGGGATGTACCTTTCTCAACAAATTTAAGTCTTTTAATTTGCAACTGGACGATTTAATCTCGCTAGTAACCCAGCCTTTTTGACAATGATTATTAAAATATTTTTTAGAGGAAAATGCCTATTAAAATAAAATGAATATATATTAAAGAAATAGTCATAAGCCCGATCAATGTTAGTCTGCATATAAACATCTGCCCAGCTTTCATTCCTTAAATCTACATTAAAATTTGACTTATTACTGTCATTATAACTTCTTCTAAAACTAGCATTACATTTTGGAACATTTTCATGGCAATCAAAGAACTCAAAAAGAATAGTTCTGTGATCAGACACCTCATTATCCATTACAGCCACAGTTTTATCTGTTATATTTGTAAATATCTGATCTATTATAGTTGAAGTGGTACAAGTAACTCTCGTAGGCCACTTCACTATTGAGTCAAATTATATGCCAAAAGTAAATTACATAACATGTTAAAATCCTTGATATTTTTAGCCTTGTGAGAACAATCTAAATTTATATCACCATTCAAAATAATGTCCATATTTGGTTTAACTAACAAATTAAGCACAGAAACCATATTTTCAAAAAATATATCTAAATTTCCAGAAGGAGACCTGTAACACGTTAATACCAAAGTAGTTCTATTACATAATTTCAAAGATACACCACAAATTTCAAGATGTTGATCTACACAATATGCATTCAGGTCAATATTTTTTACTTGAACATTATTCTTACACCAAATAGCCACACCACCTTTTTTGACCGTCGTTCTACAATAAAAACTAGCTAGATAAAATCCAGCAATAGTCCTATGATTTATACAATAATTATCTATATGCGTTTCAGTAAAACATAAAATACTCAAACTGTTGTCAGATAAATCTATTTCTAAATTATTTATAGTGTCTTGGTTTAAACTTTGAGCGTTTAACAATAATAAATTTGGTGCAAACATTAAGTTACTGTTTGATGTCTTTTCTGATATTGAAAAAACCTGCTTATACACGCTCCGGAAGGCCATAAACTGGGATCCATTGCCTTTCTAAAATTATTTTCATAAAGAGTAACTTTAAAAGAAGAATACAGTTCCGGATACTTTGCGGATATTGGTTCACATTTCACTTCTGGAAAATGTTTTTGCAACATATTTTCCAGATCCTGCACTGTTGTACACACGTCTATTCTATACACATGAAGAGCAGCTAACTTAGGTACCCCTTTTACATTCATATTTACGTTGTTCCCAATAATTCTTTGCCGATTACGATTTTTACTATATTTCACTTCTTGCCACTCATTGCTCTGCTGAGTTGAAGAATCCGTGGGTAGAGTATCCTTTTGATCACTTACTAGATTAATAATTTCATTGCATTTTAGTTCCGATTGCACTTTCATCAAGTCAGCTGATAATTGTTTACTTGTCACCGAGGGATCTTGTTTATTACGCTTTTTACTGTCTGTTTCACTCTGTGGTTTTGTGCTGATTTGTTTTTGTGGGTGTTTAGTTTTACCCTTTTTATCTTGAGGACTCTGAAATTGTTTTACTACTTCACTTTTACACCCTTATTATTATTTGCTTCGGCCTTCAGACTATCCATTTGATCGGTTAACATCTTTATTTTATCATGTAATTCATCAATAATAATATCTTTTGCTTGATGATATATATAAAAATGGGTACCTCTTTTGGTGTCCAAGGATGATATTTCTTCCATGGCTTCATAAAACGCCGCGTTAGAATCCACATCAGCTGTTACACTCCCAATGTTGTGATCCGTTTTACAACAAACTGCTCCATTTTCAACGAACTGCATACCAGGCCACAGTTTAGCACAACTTAAATGAAAATTGCTTTCACAATTTAGACATTTAATACCGTTCACCAACTTAGATTTGCACCTTTTACAAGACGAGCTCACAACTGTTGTCACCGGATCGGCGGCCATGATGTCTGTCTTAACTTTAAAAGCGGGTTTTATTTAACAGAAAAATGTTTTTCATTACAGCGCTAGTGCTGTAAATACATCTATTATAGCACAAGTCCTGTAATAGAAGCTGTGAAATCCATATTACTAAATGAAATTAGATAAAATAGTTTTACCTAACCGTTGTTTATCGAATGCGTTTAAACCGACAATGAGTAGATTTACAGGTCGAACCGACCCATTGCAAAATATTTTTTTATAAATATTCGTTAAATATGTGGTAATTTTAATAACATTTTAGATGGTAACAATATTTGGCATTTCTGAGGAATGCCGTCGTCAGGAAAAATAAAATTATATAACTAAAAGATCTACAAAATGAACTACAAGTAGGTAAAATTAATAGAACTAAAAAAAAAACAAAAACACTTTTATAAGTTATCTAAGAAAAATATACTCGTATGCTGCGGTTATTTCTGTATCAGGCAGTCTAATCTGATATAGAACAAATTTTAGTGATTATGAGTTTTTAAATTTTTCGATAGTATACTGTCACTAAAATAGTATGAGATTTGTGTAAGTAAGAGTTAAAGTATTCATTCATAAGTTGTATCTAATTTGTAGCGCCCTGAGGAGAGTAAAATAAAATACCAAAACGTCTGCTTTTTTAATTATAGCAAACAATCACAAATTTTCATAATAATTAAGTACTAAATATTGACATGTACTGTATTTAAAGTTAGTAGGTCTGTTCAAGTAAGGAATCCAGACTGGTTCCTAACTGTCAAAAACATTCGTCCGACTACTTATTGCATGATGTTTACTGAAAAGAAATTCATGACTTTCACTAGTCGAATATTTCTAACAGTCTGAAACTATTTTAACATTTACCGAAAAGTAATTTTAGTGACAGCAGCTCACTAAGAATGAATTGCTTAAAAACTCAGAAGTTGGGTATATTGTATTTTGCATCGTTCTAAACATTTTTTTTTTCTCTGAAACTGAGAACAATATTAGATACTCAAATTTGTGTAAAAGATAAAAAATATTCTGAATAAACAAAGCTACCTTAGAATTTTAATTCGATTAATAAATTAAAAAGTGTACGAATGAAAAATAAATCTGGAAGGGGTGGTTTATTCCAGCCCCATATACCAAACCCACAAAACGGGAAATATGCCAGTAAAATTTAGTTTTGTAAGTTTTGCCTTCCTGCCAAATTTCATTTGTTTATATTCACAATTTGAGAAAAATAAAAAACAGATTTTACTCTTCTCCTTTACGGGGCTGTAACATTTTAGGGGAGGCTCCTATTAATATATTTTATGTGAAAGACTTATCTTAAAATTTGCCAAATAAACTACCTTCTAATTTTCTGTAAACTCTTATTCAACACACTGTTTTTTATATCAGATATTATTTGGTTGCTGGATACGTAAAAGAAAATAAAAAACAGTTTTTCTTTCTCTGGTATTTCATCAAGATACAAAGAATTTTTTTCTGCGCCATAAAAGTTCTCCTATAATATTTTTCATTTTGACAATATACATTCATCGTCACTTGACTAAACGTATTTCATATCAAGTACCTAGACAACAAAAAAATTATTTTAATAAGCGCCAGCCACCACTGACAGGTGGTGGCTGGCGCTGGACATCGCTTTGAAAACTGCTACATAGCGTAAAAAGTGACAACCAGTTAATTTTCTCTAATTTGAATATTGCCATTGTCCCAGGCCAATTAATTTTAAAGCTAAGTAACCAAAGCAGCTCACGATTTACGATCTCTAAAGCACAATTACTGAGCGTTGAAGAATGCCAAACGTCAATGTAGCGAGGATTTTGCAGCACGCTTAATTATGAACGCCTCACTTATAAGCAATTTTATATTGGGAAATTTGAGAAGTTGAGTAAGATTAATTCTGTTACGAAGGAAGATTTTGTCATTGGAATGAAAATAAAGCAAATATAAAAAATAAGAAACAAACATATAAGGTGTTTGGAAAATAAAGTAAGAAATTTTTACATTTCTACAAATGATCGCAACATTAAAATAATAAAACTGGTTTATTCTAAATACTATCCATGTCCCATGCCTTATTGAAACTATGTGTAACACTTCAGTTCCTTATTTTGCTAGAGCTTTTAACATTTCTGTCCTGGGACCACTAATGTTTACACTATTCATTAACGACATGCATGGTTTCAGATTTAAATGTGCGTTATTTGTTGTAAGCTGATGACCTGAAGATATTTTGTTCGGTAGATAATGAACTTGATGCTCTAAATTTGCAGTAAAATTTGCATTTAGTAAAATCTTGGTGCACTGTCAATAGACTAACTATGAACGCCTCGAAGTGTAATTTGATGACTTTTAGTCGGCAGATGAATAAAATTTTGTATAACTATGTACTTGATGTGTTTGTCCTTCAGCGACCTGAGCTAGTTAAAGACTTGGGAGTATATTTTGATCCCAAGCTCTCTAAACATACTGAAAACGTGCTGAAAGCCGCTTATAAAAATATGGGTTTTATTGTTCGTAATATGATAAATTTCCAAAATTCTGATACACTGATCTTATTATTTAATACATTCGTTAGATCTAAGCTTGAGTATGCATCCTTGGTTTGGGCACCGCTCTATGCAAATAGTATAATGTCAATTGAAAAAGTACAACGTCAATTTTTTAAATCAGCTGCATTTGTGCTAGATGGCCATTACCCGCCGAGAGGTGTTCCACAAATGGCATTTTATGAAAGATTTAATATGGGCAGTATACTGAACAGGCGCAAAATGGCATCTGTGGTATTTTTATATAAAATTTAGAGCAATATAATAAAATGCGAGGACTTATTAGGAATGATAAGTTTCCATATCCCTATAGCAAGTACGAGGCAACAACACCTCTTACATATGAAAAATTATCGCACTAATCTATATAGAACCTCCCCAGTTTTTCAAATGGTTAGTAGTTACACCGAAATTGAGTCATGGTTGGATATTCTCTGCACGACTGTTAATCAGATACAGAGTTTGTATAATGCTCCTGCTTGATTTCGAATTTTATATATACCTCTTATTATAACATATTTAGTATTTTAACATTTTTATTATTTTAACATATTATTGACTTAGTTAGGTTTTAATATACGTTTATTTCTTATATGTATAATTTATCTACTTGTTTTTATGTGTTGCTTTTATTGTTTTAACATATTCATCATTTTAACATACTATTTTGACACATTAGTTATTAGATGTTTCTTTGTTTGTTTAAGTATAGGCATGTTTGTAATTTACTTTTATTGTTCAAGTTTTATGAACCTTTTGTTTCTGTAATTGCTTTATTTTTTGTACTATTTTGTTTCTTCCCTTATCCTGTAACTGGGCAAGTTGCTCGTTGGATATTGTACTGATAAATAAATAAATTTCAGATGTCATCCTATCGTTATCCATCGATTTCTCTATTTCATATACTTAATAGCTTCCCTTGCTTCTGTTAGTTGTAGTTTGTCGTCTCCATTATTTATTGTTATTTATTGTCTCCTCACTAAACATGAAATCTTGTTTTTTTAAAATGCCTCAGCTCGTTTGTAAGCAGAACGATTTTTCGGTAGACATATGTTAAATGCCGCTGTTTTTATCGCGGTAGTGTAACGCGGGCGTGACGCAGGAAATTTGCAACTAAAAAAATTCCAGGTAAATCGCTCAACAAGTACAAGGAATGTCCCAGTCAACAGTGTGGAGTACCATACACGAGGCTCAATTATGCCATTAACTTCAACGAGTTCAAAATGGACAAGAACCAGAAACATTTGTATTAGTTCGTAGAAACTAGATAAGATGGGCCGAAATGTGTTTATATGACAGAATTTTGAACAGTTATTGTAACATCATGTGTGTCAAATTATTTAATTAATGAAAACCACAAATCAATTTTATTAATTAATAATAGCAATAGCGGCAATAACAGTTGAATTTTGCTGATATAAAATAGGTGTTATAAAATTTTATTTCTTTCCTTCCTTGGGAAATTCTTTCAATTTTGTGTCTCTTTATTTTCTATAATACTTTGTCGCCGTGCCGGTCGTCGACCGATTGTTCTGCCTTGCGCTAGGTCAGGCTTTACAGTGGACCAGTTTCCAGGCCGTGCAGAAGTGTATTTTGAAATCATTTTCAAACTGCCATTTTTGTTTTTTTTACAAAATTTTGTTTACCCCCTGTATATTCAAAAATTGTTTTCATTTCAACTAGTGCAGTAGTTGAAAATAACGAAATAAATCTGCTTTTGAATGATTCTAGATGGTCGTGGTTCTAATGGTAGGCATTTTCAACATTTTTATAAAAGTACACTTTCCATTTTACAATTATTTCGTCATCATTTACAATTTTGAATAATTGTAAATCCAGTCCAAAACCAAGGCCATTTTGGAGTAAATGTACGATGCGGCATCATCGGTAGGCATTTAATTGGGCCTTATTTTTATGAACATACATTTAATAGCGTGAGTTATTATTATTATGGTTTCAGCACGATGGAGCTCCGCCCCACAAGGCCAGGATTATGCAGCAATATTTAGAGCCTGGAAAGTCACCAGATCTAACACCCCTCGATATTTGTATAGAAGATTTAAAAAATAAGGTTTACACCTTTGCGTGGTATTAATCATTTGAAAGAAAAAATCACAAACACTTGTATTGAGTTAAAGAAGCCAGATGAAGATTGAATATGTCTCTTGAAATGAGAGGAATAGGCCAGGAGGGTTACAGATTGGCATGGCTCTAACTTAGATAACTATTTTGGAATCGTTCGGGAATGGTATACCTATTGAAAGTATCGAGGTGCGCCAGCTTGAAAAGGTGTGCTATTTGCATAAACAACGAAAACAGTGAAAAAAATGAGAAAATCGCGGTTTTTTCGGAAACAATCGCATATAACTCGGTAAGTATGCATTTTAGAGAAAAAATGTATACTTATAAATTTGTTCGTTATTAAATTTTCTACAAGATAGAATTAGTCCGATATCCGTAGATTTGAAATGTTTGCTGCAAAATGCTGGAAAGTGCAAAAAAGTAGGTAAAAAACAAGGTAATTTTAAATTATTTATTTAACAATGAAAAAATAACCCAATCACGCCATACATTTAGAGAACAGTACTTGACTGCTATACAAAACGAGAGCCGTAAGGCCCATTAAAATCAGACTGACAGTTTTTGCATAACAATTGCATTATGCAAAAACTGTCAGTCTGATCTTAAGTAACCTACCTGGAAAAACAAATTCTTAACCATTTTTCAATTTTTAATAATTTTTTGGGCGTTTTAAAAAGTTTGAAAATGTTGGCTTTTAAATAAATAAGCCTGTGAAGCGGGATTTACGAGTGGGAAAAAATCGGAAAGTATAGAAAAATAGTACTCGGAAAGACGCTTCTTTTTTTAAAAAAAGCATCCAATTCGGTCCAGTAGATGTTGAGATATTAACTTCCAAAGTTGGGAAGGGAAGTAAGAAAATTTCATAACGAATAAATTTATAAGTATACATTTTTTCTCTAAAATGCATACTTACCGAGTTATATGCGATTGTTTCCGGAAAAAAAAACGATTTTCGCATTTTTTCACTTTTTCGTTGTTTATGCAAATAGCACACTTTTTCAAGCTGGCGCACCTCGATATTTTCAATAGGTATACCATTCCCGAGCGATTCCAATAGTTATCTAAGTTACGTCACGTTAGAGCCATATTTGAAAGATTTTTTTTGTAATTCTCTTGGCCTAGAAGTGGTTTGCCTCATTTTTAAGTTTAGTTATTGTTATAATCATCTTTTGTTTTAACTGTATTAAATAATTATCGAGTTTAATCCCTTTATGTATTCTTAGTGACAATAATTATGCACTTTAAGCAACGGATATTCAATTATTTTCCAACCTCTGATATTATTTTTAAGTGGTATTTCATTTGAGACTCTTTAGGACATTTATAATACAGAAAAAATTGATAATGAAAATTAGAAAAAGGAGCTTTTAACAGGAAAAAGGTTGGATATGTTTCTGGAAAAATATAATTGATGACGTCATTAGTCGTTTCTGTCAAATCTCGAAGATAACACTTTCGATTGAAAATGGAGCTTACTCATCCCATTTATCACCACGAGTCCAAATTTTATTTAATTTTTTTGTATCCTCACAGTAAGCCTATACTATCCAGTTTGAGACACCCTGTACTCCTGAGTGCTGCGGATAATCCGCGCCACTTTTAAAATCGACAAAAGTAACATCACCCTTATATGGATTTCCTTGTCGCTTTAATCGTGTTTTTGCCATAACAAACTATAATTGCTACTTATTTCTTTACCCTATTTTATAACATTAATAAAAATTGTTTAACGATTTCCAAAATATTAATGTTGTTTGTCTCTGAAGAGGGCTTATTCATGATCCTAATAAGATACATATATAATTTAAAAAAATTAACTTCTAATTTCCATTATTACAGTAAACGCACACCCTAACACAATGTTTATTACGAAACTGTTCTACAGAGTCGGAAATTGCGGATCTTTACAGAGATAGTAGAAATTGCCGCTTCATCTCAAGGAAGGTACGAATTATAAGCGGCGCGGTAGTATAATAGAAAACTAAATTTTATTTGTATATCTGCCCTATTCTTCTCAAAGTCCTTTTATTGCATTTAAAATGCTGACGTGTATTAATTTATTTGGAAAGAGTAACGAATAAAACACGGCGTGAATAAGATCTTTAAATTTTGAATGTCCATTTAGCGCGTCTACAATCTCCGATAACGGCCGATGGTAGGCTAGAGCTAACGAGAGCCGCACAACAAAAACGGTATCCTCACAGATTGCAGACCTCAATCCGGCCACCTGATACCAGTGTTGTCAGGTCTCATGCTTTTGCATGAGATCTCATGCATTCCGAGGAAATCTGATGTTCTCATATTTTGATTACAAAATCTCATGCTTTTTAATAGACACAAAAAGAAATAATAAAATTATTAAAATTACTCTTTGAAATCTACCAAAACAAAGACCTAACGAGAAATAAAGGCAAAATCGAGGGCAAAATTGAATAGATAGAGGTAGGTATCTACAATATTTGGGTACTTGCTTGCTCTCTTAATAATTAGCAATGAATACATAAACGGGTATGACAGTCTACCGATATGCGGTGTGTGTGTTGTATTCACGCTGTATTGCAGTGATTCTTAACTCTATTCCGTAAGGGTACCTACATTTTCTGGAAACAACAGATTTTACGACCCGTGAGTCACCCTGCGTCACGTCAACTGCGCCTCAACGTGCGCCCGGCCTAACAATCAAATAAATTAGAAAGGTTACGTGGTTAATAACTTTTAAGTAAGTACCTGTAAGTACCTACTTACATTGTAATATAAATAAAATAGCTAATAATGCTTTTTAATTAAATAAAAATGGCATTACAAAAGTAATTAAAAATTAAGCTGTGTCAAGAGGTGTTTTTTGATAAATTAAGCCATCTCATGCTTTTTTCTCCAAACCTCATGCTATTTTGAAATTATTCTCATGCACTGAATTTTTCCCACCTGGCAACACTGCCTTATGCGAACAGTGGAAGCACAAATGACACAAATACACGCAAGCGGCAAAACACAATTCACCATCAAGATCCTCACTTTCCAAATGTGTATATAAAAAATCATACTGTTAATGTTTTAAATAGAATTTTTCACCCTTATATGGATTTCCTGTAGCTTCAATCGCGTCTTTGCCATTAACAAATAATGATGGCTTTTATGCCTATTTATTACAACATTAATGAAAATTAATTAACGATTTCTAAAATATTCATGTTCTTCGTTTCTGAAGAGGGCTTATTCATTATTCTAATAAGATATATATTACAAAATCGACCATTAACTTCTAATTTCCATTATTACAGTAAACGCACACCCCTAACACAATATGTTCATGCCTGCGAGTCGAGAATGTGTCAAAACAACACCATGTCATTATGTACCTCGACGCTCCCATCGACAATGGGAACGCGACACATGTAATTACCGAAGTCGAAAGTATAAAATGAACAAAGCATATTTATCAAAGGGCCACGGTGCGTGCTAATGAAATGTAATGAATTTGTTTAAATCTGACATGGGATTCGCTGGTGTGTAAACAGTAGCGATTTTAGGAAGGCGAATGTTGGCTTGGAATAGTTAGGTCTCTAATGATAAACAGTCTCTGGAATTGCGAACAAAGAATGAAAAATTGATATGGGAAAAATCTTAACTTGGACATACACAGTGATGCAAAGCTGATGTGTGCTTGGATACGAACAAATGTAAATTAAAAATTAGCACCCACATTTACCTATCAAGCTTGCATCCGTTTCCTGTGGCAAGCAGTTTAGATTTTTTTTATTGTCATCCGAATACATTAAATAATTAATATTTAGGCGTTTCAGTTAAGTCATTGATAAATATAATGAAGAATAAGGGTCCCAGTATTGAAAACGGTTGGTAAAGTATAAGCGAAGCAACGTTAAGCGAGTATCAGATACACCCACAGAATGTAATTTATTAATCAATAAATTATGATTAAGACGATCAAACGCCTTAGAAAAATCGGTATATATAATGTCCATCTGACTACCCCTGTCTAGTATATCAAAATTTGTGTAAGAGACAAACAATTTTCTAAACAAACTTCACTTGGATTAAGAAATTAAAAAGTATATGAAAGTTTGGAAAATAAACCTTTAACGAGTGGTTTATTTCTCCCATAAAACAAACCAACAAAACAGGAAATATGTCAGTAAAATGTAATTGTAGTGTTGCTTTCTGCCAAAATTTATTTGTTTATATTCAACTGTTTTTGAGAAAAAATAAAAAAAAAACAAATTTTATTCCCCTTCCTTTAAAGGGCTGTAACATTTTAGGGGAGGTTCCAATAAAAATATTTTATAGGAAAGACTTACCTTAAAATTTGCCAAATAAACTACCTCTGTATTTTCTGTAAAGACTTATGCATGCGTGTATGTATGTGTTTTGTATCAGATATTATTTGGTTGCTGGATACGTAAAAGAAAATACTAAACAGATTTTCTTTCATTGGTATTTCGTCAAGCTACAAAGAATTTTTTTCTGCGCAACAATAGTTCTCAATATTTTTAATTTTAACAATTTAAATTCAGCGTCACTTCGATATAATAAATCTTAATATTGACTAAACGTGTTTCATGAAGTAGGTACCCAGACAACGAAAAAATTATTTTAATAAGCGTCAGCCGCCACTGACAGGTGCTAAACTTATCAATCACTTTGCTTTAAAAACTGCTAAAAAGTGACAACCAGTTAATCTTCTCTAAGTTCAATATTGCCATTGTCCCAGGCCAATTAATTTTAAAGCTAAGTAACCAAAGCAGCTCACGGTTACGATCTCTAAAGCACAGTGGAACGGTGAAGAATGACAAACGTCAATGTAGAGACTTTGCAGCATGCTTAGTTATGAACGCCTGACTTATTAAGCAATTTGATGAAGTTAAATATGATTAAGGGTATAATGTTCGACCAAACAGTTTAGCTTTTATCAGGCTCCGCCCATCAGCACCTTCATCGGCAAATTTAACTTGGTAAGGGTAAGTTAGGCAATTGTATGCAGAAATTTAGCAGAACATGTCTTCTTGGCGGACAGACTTGATGAACATTAATGCAAAAATTTGAAGTCTGAGGCAATTGTCTGTTATATGAAGACTTGATTTACTAGCCTACAGCTTTCTTTTTTTATAATAGTCCATAACAACGTCTCACCACAATCCTAAATGTGGGCAATATTGCGACCGAAATTTTGTTCATATCTAATTTTTTTTTTTTTGAAAATATGGCTCTGCTGTCTAGTAAAATAGACTTTTATTAGTTGATTAAAACTTGCTACATCTTAATAAGAATTTCCATTGAGGAGAAATATGAAAGCGCGTGGACGTCTAAAAACGGCTTTGTAAAATTGCGAACATTACAGCCTTAATTTTGTTACGAATGAAGATTTTGTCATTAAAGTTGAAATAAAACAAATAAAAAGCAGGATAATGGGAACGCGACACATGTAATTACCCAAGTCGAAAGTATAAAATGAACAAAGCATATTTATCAAAGGGCCACGGTGTGGACTAATGAAATGTAATGAATTTGTTTAAATCTGACCTGGGATTCGCTGGTGTGTCAACAGTAGCAATTTTACGAAGGCAAATGTTGGCTTGAAATAGTTGGGTCTCTAATGACAAGATGTGGAACAGTCTCGGGAATTACGAACAAATAATGATAAATTGATATGGGAAATGTCTTAGCTTGGGCATACACAGTGATGTGCTTGAATGCGGAGAAATGTAACATAAAAATTAATACGCACACGGCCTCATTTTCCTGTGAAAGCGGTTCAGATTTTTTTATTGCCACTACTTTTGGAATTGTATAGAACAAACGATAAAGAAAGAGGGGAAAATGGATAAAGACTTGGCTAGGAAGCACAAACCATATTAGAATACACATTTATTAAATGAATTGTGATTAAAAGTCGATAGCTACACTGAGGAAAAAGAACTGTTAAATTTACTCAAAATCTATTAGATTAACAGTTTTTCAAGGTTATACGGTGGTCCATAAGTATTGGTGCATGGAGACATACTAAATTTTTCACTTCAAAATATTACAGTTTGCCTTAATAAAATGTTAATAATAAAAAAGATACAGAGTGTCAAAGTTGGAGTTTAAAAAGTGATTTTTTGGAATAATTACACTGTGTTTGAAAGTATCAACTTAAAAAATTTCGTAATAGATGTTTTTGGATATGAGAAATAGTAAGGTAAATTTTGACAATTATTAAACAAAATTTATGTTAAAGTTAATAATTATTTCTAAATGTTTAACTCAAACTAAATGTTCAATATGAGTACCACCTTGACGAATACATACTCAGGTTATTTAATAAGACAGTAACTAATATTTTGGAAAATATATGTGGTCTCATCTGTGCTGTCCACATGTACAATTAGTTACCTCAGTTCTTGTTGAGTTAGTACTGGAACCATAAAAATGAAATCTTTCATAAAATTCCAGAAAGTCCAACGGGTTCAGGTCGGGCGACGGGGTGGCCATTTACTTGATAGATGCAAACCATCCTTTACTAATTTAACTATTTAAAAAGTGAATAACAGTTTTTTTCATCACATATTTTGACAAACCGCTAGAGGCAGTAAATCCATGAGCTTTGTAAAAATAAAATTCATTAGAATTTATAAATGATTTCATTTATATTACGAATTGTACAGGATGGAGAGCACTTTAGGCTGAAATCACATATTTTGCAAAATATTCATTACTCTCATATTAAAAGATACCCTTATTGAACATTTGAGTTAAATTTTCGTCTTTGTTACTATATTAGTTGTGCCATTTTGTGTGTTCAACTTACTGAATAAAATTGAAATAACCATTTAATAATTAGGGATAGGTATTTAATTTGTGTCAAACCTAACACATTAAAAAAAGTTGTAATATCTTGTAAACCGATGGTCAAATAAAAATCTTGAGTTAAAAAGTTGAATAAAAACACTTTCTATCCAAAAACAATTGAGGGGGGGGGTCTGTGGTTACTACAACCCTTCCTCCGTTCGTGCTTTAATATTTTAGAACAAAGTTAAGTACACAGAAAGTGTGCCGCCTTAAGTTAAAAATATGTACAAAAATTTCAAAAAAATATCTCTAAAATCACCAGAGCTCTCAATATAAATCATTTTAAAAATTTAAATTTTGTTGTTGCAAATGGAAACTCCGAAATAGAATAAGTCATACGAAAAGTCCCATTATGTTAGACCAAAAAATATGTAGTTAACAGGTTGACCTTCTAATCTGTAACACGCTGTATATAAATTTGAGACAAAACAAAATTGTACAAAATTTCGTTTTTATGAAATTTAGTTTTTTCTTAATTTTTGGCCTGAGAGAGGCAACAGATATGTAAAATTCTGTAGTTAAAATTCCAGGTAAAAAAATGGATCAAATATAATTTTTGGAGATCAGCACGATCTCAACCCAAACATTGGATTGTGTACCTCATGAAATATTCTTGGACTATTTTCCGATCAATAATGGCAGTTACGACTTCCCCATGTAGAAAAATGAGCACCCGTCAGAAAAGCAAATAATAAAAAGAAAATTTGGACTTATTATTCGTTAACTGACGGCCTCATCAAAATCTACACGTCGATCGTTAAGATCTTCATTTTAATAGTAGTGAAATTTGTGGTATTTTAATATTTTACAAACAGCTGTACATATAGTCCAGGGAAGTTAGGAAAAATCACGGAAATTTTTAGGCACATAATTAACCGGGGATGCACGGGGGTGGCTCTGTGGGGGTGCGCGGGGTGTGAATTAGGGGAGAAATGGTAGCGTGCATGAAAATTGCTCCAAACTCGTTACTCGGAGGTTTTTGGGGATGTCGAATTCAATTCTAGTATTAGATTTCCCCGGAGGTGCTCGGGGGTTCCACTGAGGGGTTGTCTGGGGGTGATTGCAGGGAAAATGGCAGCGTCCATGAAAATCACTCGAAAATCGATACTCGGAGGTTTTCGGGGATGCCGAATTCAATTCTGGCATTAGACTTCCCCGGGGGTGGCCACAGAGCCCTGTGGGAAATGGTAAAGGAGAAAGTGAAAAATCACAAATTATGAAAATAATAGTTTATTCAAATAACAAATATTCATTTCCCCCTCAATCACCCCCAGACAACACCACAGAGGGACCCCCGAGCGCCCCCGGGGAAATCTAATGCCAGAATTGAATTCGGCATCACCGAAAACCCCCAAGTAACGAGTTTGGAGTGCTTGCCATGGACTATGCAATTTCCCCCCAAGAATGACCCCCCGGATACCCTCGCAGAGCCGCCCCCGAGGGCCCCCGGGTAACTCCAATGCCAGAATTCGGCATCCCCGAAAACCCCCCAGTAACGAGTTTGGAGCAATTTTCATGCACGCTGCCATTTCTCCCCAAATTCACCCCCGCGCACCCCCACAGAGCCCCCTGTGCATCCCCGAGTAATTATAATGCCAGAATCAAGTTCGGCAGCCCTGAAAACCCCCGAGTAACGATTTTCGAGCGATTTTTCCAATCGTTCCTATAATGGTGTAATGCATTTTCCGGCCCAGAAGACATTTTTAAAAAAATGGCTAAACCAGACGATATAGACTTTTTTCCTGGGACCTTCATGAACACAATGCAGAAAACCGCATCTTGAAATCTGCTGTGCCTAAAAATTTCCGCTATTCGGTCGATTTTGATCTAAATGCCCTGGACTAATGAAACACCTGAAACATGGACAATTTTCTTGGAGCCAGAGTCGATTACATCATAATATAAGCTAAAAGAAAAACGCTTCATTTTCTAATGGATTTTAGATAACCTTTTTTTGTTTGCCACAGATTCGGTCTCGCCACGAAATTGTCTCACTACATTGCCAACATAAATATATTTGCAGCAGCTGTAAAATTAACTATGATTCCGAAAGAAAAGATAAATTATTCAAATTCTTTCTTGGACTGTGTGGGTGTGGGTGTTTCATTTCCGGTGTGCCAAACGAACACAGATGATGGAGAAAGTAATTTTTAGCAAAAGTTGATATTAACACGTGTCCGGAAACGCCCCTGGGCTCTACGTTCCTTTAAAGGGGACCATTAAGGCACAAATTTATTACAATATCTTGAAAATACTTCGAAATAAATTGATAAAATTTTATACGGAGCTACCATTATTATTATGAGGAATTACTTTATCTAAACCAAGTTAACACATTGTTTTCAGGGGCGTCTCTACGGGGGTCAAACCAAGGATCAAAATTCGTTACTTATTAATTTGTCAAATTCGTAATTCTTTTTCCGAAAATCTGAATCCTTGACCATTTCTACACAAAAAGGATATACTTGTTGCAGTACTATATCTGCAACGGTTTTCCAGAAAAATCCTATTTTAACTTCTTATGCTTCTACTGAAAATTAATGTGTTCAAAAGATATCGAAATATTACATTTTTGTTTTCTAGCTGTCATAAAAGACAAAGCGCATGTCTTACGTTTCAATTTTTACAGTAACTGTTATTGTCATAAATATGCAAAAATGATGTACTTTAGTGCTTCGGAATATGCATGAAATAGTAGAGCGACCAGCCGTGAATATCGAGGACTGCTCCCTAATACACGTCAACTTTGTAGATCTATATTTAGTAGAACATTTCAATGATTACGTTCAACAGGTAGCACGAATAGTAACACCAATGAACGTGAACAATGTTACAGTGTTAATGACGAGGAAACTGTAGTTGATGCAGCATTAAATAATCTTAGTTTAAGAGTTCGCCGTATAGCTACTGAACAAAATGTATCAAATTCTTCCGTTTGGCGCACACTTAATCGACAAATGATGCAGCCGTTTCAATACAAGTACACTCAGGCACTACATGAGGGAGATCATGAAACAAAATTAGAATTTTGTAATTGGGCTTTAAATCAAAACGCAACTACCAATACATTTCCTTTTTCTCTTTCGTGGACGGACGACGCAAACTTTTACACAGAATGATATAAATACAACACATAATTTGCACACCTGATCTGTCAAAAATCCTCGCAACATTAGGATTATGAATTTCTAAGAACGTTTTAGCATAAATGTTTGGTGTGGAATTTTCAATAACAATGTATTGCGAACCATTATTTCCTACAGAATCAACTAGAGCCAGTTTTAGACATTTTTCCTCTTGCTTAAGTGCAACGACTGTGGTTCCAACACAAAGGTGCACCAGTACGTTATGCACGAAATATTATTGATTGACGAGACCTCCTGACTTTAATCCCACGGAATATTATTTTTTAAGTGTCATATCAAGCAGAAAGTTTATCGTGTGCTTTATAAATACAAGATAGCGATTGCAAGAAAGAAGCATAGATACCGCAAATGAAATTAGAAATAAGCTCTTCGTTATAGCCCAAATATGCCGATGATTTATTTAACGCTGCAGTTGTTGCATAGAGACACAAGGAGAGCAATTTCAACATATTTGTTTACTACTACTGATTTTCATATTGTTTATTTTAAATAAATTGGCTCAACAAAAAAATATTTCGTATGAATGTTACTAGTTGTCTTACTCCTTATTAAGCTTAGGAAACAAAGTATAGCTTTCCATTTAAAAATCCAAGGTTAACCTCGCTATGACCTTGAAAATATAGTCAAGGTCAGAAAACTGCATCGCCATTTTATTTGCCCCCCGACACTGACTAACTTCAGTCATTTTCGAAATACATAAGTTTCTCAAGTTAAATAGATCACCCGGTATAATATACAGGGTGATTCAGAACTTATGAAAGATGGAGTCAATAAAACAAATTTTTGTAAAATCCTTATAGTATCTGTGAAAAAATTTCTAGTGGTTTCATGTTCTTACTACATCAGTAATTAATAGCAATAGCGGCAAAAGCAGTTGTATTTACTGTCTAAAAATAGGTGTTGTAAAATTATTTGTAGGCAATTTCTTTAAAATTTTTGTCCGGTCCGGTTCCAGTGCCGTGCGGAAGTTTATTTTTAAATCATTTTTGAACTGCTCTTTTTGATTTTATTTTTATAAAATTGTATTTGTAAGAGTCCTTATAGATTCAAAAATGTTTGTTCAGATAAGAATAATAGTCCGAACTGAGAAACACTACAAGAGTTGGCGTTTTTACTATTGAATGCAGTAGCTAAGACTGACACACGCTGTTCCACGCATCATTTTTGCCACTAAAATAGAAGCTTTTCAACAAGCTGTAACTAAATGAATAGAGGTATAGTCACAGTAAAAAAATGCGGTACAAACTCATAATATGTAGATTTATCCTGTCGTAAAATGTGCCTTACTAAAATACTACGTTTTCCAAAGTACTCAAATGTGTACCATATCTGTCCTACAGATAGGATGCTGTACGTTCTATCATCAAGGGTGAAAAGTCGCTTAGGAATGGATATTTGTAAAAAGAGTGCATCCATAGAAAATGTACATCTAAAAATAAGAATTGGCGGGTTTGAGCATTTTTTAGTTGTTGCATTAAAATGGTGAGGAGGATGGAAAGTTTGGCTTACTAGACAATATTGTTACAGAAGCTCACCTACCTTTTTAGTTTGTTAATTATGTTTTGTTTACGTTAGAATTTATAATTTTTGTGATGCCTTTATTTTGACGTTTTCCGGAACATTCCCGGCCACATTCTATTTAATTTTCGACACCGCCGAAAACTTCTAGAATCCTAAAAACCTATATAAGCGGGTTGGTTTTGATGATACTTCAATTTATATTGAACAGCGAAACGCGATGATATACGAGTGATCGAAACGTCAAAGTAAAGCGGGGGACACATTGCTCTGATGTCACGTTACGCCATGCCACGTGACGTGATGTGGTAGCCTAATTCATTTAGATAGTCGTTAAAATGTATGTTGTTTCATTAACAATGTGCTGTGAGAAACATTTACTGTGTATCTATAGTGCTTACATTTTATACTATAGAGACATTCATGCTCGCAAATCTTTAAAATAAGAAAATTTTGGCAGTATTTTCTATAATTTTATGCATGTGACATCATAATCACGTGCACACTGCTACCATGCGACACCAGGTTACACCAGCCGACGTGATGAAAATCTAACAAGATTTGCGTCACGTTGGATGGCATGCCGTGGCGTGGCATGGTGTAGCGCCAGAACAGTGTGCACACAACATATAAGAATGCATAAGAATACACGATCTCAGATCCTTCTGACATTGTATCACATGGCGTGGCGTGATGTGGCATCAGATCAATGTGCCCCCTGCTTAAAGCGTTGAAAGTTGTGAAATTTGTTTGAAGGATATTTCTTGTGTAATCAAGAGTGACAATAAAGTTTGTTTGTCTACGTGACGTGATTTCACGCAAAGACAACGTAGAGGTTACAATATGTTTAACCCAATTTACTCCATTTCTCAATATCTATCGTCTGTTTATTTGTTACAATCGTAAATTGAACCGAATGTTCGGTTTATAGTTGAAAGGTCTAAAGGATAAACTCAACGTGGGCGTTCCAGACCTACTTTACGGCAGCGTTTCGCTAATTTCTAAATCCGCCGTAGAGTACCGTGGAAAGGATAAAGGACAATGGTTCAATTAGATGTGGATTTACAATTTACGCTCTTACACTACCAACCAGGCAGTTTATTCGAATCGATTTTGTGGTCGTGGGAATAATAGAGTTCTATAGACAAGAATCGTACGATATCGCAAACTAAAGTCACCTAGTGAAATGTAGGAACATTAGAGTGATTAAAAATCATAAATTGCTCCTATAAACTCAAAGAAAATTTAGATTTTTGTTCTACAGTTTCATAAATAAATCTGGGAAGAATGTTACTTTGACATACATATGGCACAAAATTCACACAACGTATAAAACATTTTTTTGGTTAAAATAATTTCATTTTATTTTCTTCTACGTTCATGCAAAAAATAAAACTTTATGAACCATATTTAGTGGAAAAAGTGGTTCTTTATTGCACTAGTGCAATAAAATGTGTATTGCATTCATCTGTCATTCTACTACAGCGTTTTGTCATCATGACAAACATAAACGTTCAAATCGACGTCATATTTTCGTAGATTTAGTGTCATCTAAATAAAGCATTTTTTGGTTTTTGCATAAACGCAGAAAAAATATTGTATGCAACTCGTACAAAAAGTTGCGTGTAATAAACACTTACTTTTTGTACTTGTTGCATAAATAACTATCAAATTAATGTGCCTTCAAGAGATATATTTCGCTTTCAAATAATTTGATGATTTGCTGATAACTAACAATTTGGAAAAATATATAAAAATTGACACATTTCAAATGTGAATGAAGCAGTCAGACAGAATTATGTATTTGTATAAGGTAAATCAGGGGATGAATAAAATTTAAAACGCTTATAAGCTTCTTAATTATTTGTATTTAACGAAAGAAAAGTATGTTTTGCAGCGTATTTAAATTATATGAGTATTGTTCTCCATTGTCAAAAAAGAAATGAGACTTACAAAGAAAATTTAAAAAAATAATGAATTATTTATGTATCCCGACTCTATGGGGTAAAATGATGAGATAAATAAGGATGAAATTGTGAATGTGAATATTCACCTTTTAAAACAGTTTTTTCCCCACACATATCGCAATTCAATTGATCCTTTTTATGGTTAGATGATAAGCTGATCCACATCCGACACAGCAACACACTGTTCCGAATCAACATATTCGTTGCTGAATTGGTCTTCTACTGATGATTCAGTACATCTTTTCGACCTTTTTTTGTCAGATTTAGTTTCTTTATTACATATTTCGTTTTTCGTATCAATTTCTCTTCTTTTTCCTGGATCCGTTGTTTCATAGATGAAGTAACCTCGGGAGTGTTAGACCCGCTACAGACTATGAGTGAATTCGCTTTGTTATGCGCGATTCGTGATATGCGAGGAATTTGCGAATAGTGTGTAGGGACTTGTTCGTTTAAAATCCATTGATAAAAACCCTACACACGACGCACGGATATCTTACAAACCACGCATCGCGCCTCGCGAATCGTAAAATCACGCATAGTCTGTAGCGGACCTTAAGCACGGTGGACATTTTTCAGCCGTTTCAACTTTATTAACGACACTGTGTCGACGACAACTTTATTGGTATTGTCACGGATTTCCCAATCCGTCTTTTCTTTCACTTCCAGAAAAACAATCCGTTAATTAATTACTTTTATTAACTACTGCACACTACTAATTACAGGTCAACTAAACACTTATTTCATTAATCGCTATCTAAATCACTTTGATATCTCCAACTAAACACTTTAATTCAGACTGTAATACAAGACTTATACAAGACTAACTAACTCGGCCGATTATTCTTCTTTATGGACCCAACGAATATTCCAGGTATATTCCAGTATCTCTAGATCCATTTTCTAGTACGACTGGAACGCTTCTCGTCGTTTCCACGATTTTCTAGTAACGCCTCGATTCACGCATGTTGTTTGTTTACCAGAATGGCGTAGGGGCGATCGGGGCAATCTTAGGTAATTCGCGGTGCCACAGTCGTCGGTTTGGGAGTGAGTGGGGCAAATTCCGTGACACTGCCCTCCTTAGGACCGATCGTCCCGATCGGATACACCTCTATACGGGGACAGACGCTCCAGGTGGACGATCTTCATCTTACTCCTGGGAGTCCTCTGTATCCGGTAGACGACATCATTTATTCTTTTAATGACGGTGTAGGGGCCCTCCCAACGGTTCTGTAGTTTAGGCGATCTTCCTTTCTTCCGCGTGGGGTTGTACAGCCACACCAGGTCACCTTGTTGGAATCCAACTGTATTGGCCCGGACGTCGTATCGAGTCTTCATGCGATCGCTCTCTAGTCGCATTCGAGATCTGACTTGATCGTGTACGGCTGCTAGTCTTCGTTCTAGCTCATGGGTGTAAGTGTTTGGCTCTGTGGGCTGTTCCGCAGGACGACCAAATACCAAATCTGCGGGAAGGCGAAGCTCTCTTCCAAAGATGATCCTTGCGGGAGTCTTTCCAGTAGTTTCATGGACAGCTGAGCGGTAAGCTAACAGGAAGAGTGGAATGAGCTTGTCCCAATCTGTCTGGTTCTCGTTTACAAACATCCTCAGATTGGTTTCTAGTGTGGCGTTGAAGCGTTCCACCATACCATCTGACTGGGGATGCAGTGGGGTGGTCCTGGTTTTCCGGATTCCCATAAGCTCGCAGACCTTTCGGAACACACCTGATTCGAAATTTCTGCCCTGATCTGAATGCAGTTCCATGGGCACACCAAATCTGCAGAACAGGTTGTTGACTAGGGCTTCTGCTACGGTCGTGGTCTCTTGATTGGGAAGAGGGTATACTTCCGGCCATTTACTAAAGTAGTCCATGGCGACTAACAGATATCGGTTTCCATTTTGAGTTTTCGGAAATGGGCCAGCGACATCAATGGCAATTCTCTCGAACGGTGCTCCTACGATGTACTGGCGCATTTTGCCTCTGGAACGGGTCTTCGGTCCCTTGCTGGCTGCACATATGTCACATTTTCGGCACCAATCTTCTACATCCGTCCTACAGCTCAACCAGTAGAAACGCTCCTAAACTTCTGTAGAGTCCTATTGATACCGAAATGTCCACCACCAGTACCTCCATGTACTTCCTGCAGCACTTCCTTGACCCTGGACCTCGGGAGTAGTACTTGCTTCTTCACCTCCGTTCCGTCATTGTTCTCCCATGCTCTCTTTAGAACACCGTCTTCCAACACCAGGGAATTCCATTGAGCCCAATAGCTCTTTAATGCTGGGCTTTTACTGCTGACTTCAGCCCATGAGGGTCGGTTGTTGGCTTCTTTCCAGTCTAGTAAGGGCTTGATGTCACAGTCAGCTTGCTGGTCTTCCCTGAATCGCCGCTGAACTCCATCTGTCTTCAGGTTGGGCTGCTACCACCTTGCAAGGAACTGATGAGATGTCCTCTTTCTTTTCAAGACTACTACAGTGCTTGCAGTTGACAGGACAGGGCCTCCTAGAAAGGGCATCTGCATTTCCATGCTTCCTGCCGGCTCGATGTTCAACAACAAAGTGATATTCTTGCAGCCGTTCCAGCCACCTGGCCATCTGTCCTTCAGGGTTCTTAAACTGCAACAGCCATTTAAGGGAAGCGTGATCCGTTCTTAGAAGGAATTCTTGGCCATACAGGTATTTATGAAAGTGTTCTAGGCTCTTGACGATGGCAAGTAATTCTTTCCGAGTCACACAATAGTTCTTTTCGGCTTTTGACAGGACTTTGCTGAAGTAGCCCACTACTCGCTCTTGGCCATCTTGTATTTGGCAAAGAACTCCGCCAATTCCAATGTTGCTTGCGTCCGTGTCCACTATAAATGGTTGTCCAGGTATTGGGTATGTCAAAATCGGGGTGGTGCAGAGAGCCTCTTTCAGCGTCTCAAAGGCTTGCTGGCATCTCGGAGTCCATTCGAACGGGACGTTGTCTTCTGTCAGTTTATGAAGAGGCTTGGCAATGTCCGAGAATCCTTGGACGAATTGTCGATAGTATGTACATAGGCCCAGAAAACTTCGAACTTGATGTTTGTCTTTAGGAACCGGCCAGTTCTTTATGCACTCTGTCTTCCGGGTCTGTTTTCACACCGTTTGGAGTAATAATGTGGCCTAAGTATCTGACCTCCTTTTGGAACAGACTGCACTTCTTCGGGTTCAACTTCAGGTTCGCTGCTTTCAACTTCTTGAACACTTCGGACACGTTCTTCAGGTGCTCCTGGAAAGAGCGTCCCAGCACCACCACGTCGTCCAAGTAAATCAAGCAGGTCTCCCAATGCAGGCCATGAAGTACAGTTTCCATCAGTCGTTCAAAAGTGGCAGGGGCATTACATAGACCAAATGGCATTACATTGAACTGCCACAATCCATTTCCGGTAGTGAATGCTGTCTTTTCCTTGTCTTCTGGGCTGACCTCGACTTGCCAATATCCACTCTTTAAATCCAAAGTGGAAAACCATTGCGCACCAGCCAAGGTGTCCAGAGTATCGTCAATCCTCGGTAATGGGTAACTGTCTTTCTTGGTAACGTTATTTAATGTTCTGTAGTCCACGCAAAATCGGGTAGAGCCGTCTTTCTTCTTGACCAGAACTACAGGAGAAGCCCAAGGACTCTGAGATGGCTCTATGGTGCCTTGATTTTGCATCTCGATTAACATCTTGTTAACTTCTTCTCGCTTGGCTAGTGGAAGTCCTCGTGGTGGCTGCTTTATAGGAGATGATGAACCAGTATCGATTCGATGCTTCACTACATTTGTTCTCCCAAAGTCGCCTGGTATAAGTGCAAATACCTCTTCATTTTCACTTAGCAGCTCTTCCAGTTGTTCCACCTCCATCTCTGTTAATCTTTCCTTGGCCCTATCCACGATGTCCCTTAGACATTCCGGTAGACTGGTCTTGTTTGGTTTCTTCTCCATTTCGTTGTTTTCTTTGAGTGTTCTGACCATGATAACAGGTTCACAGACTCCTACTTCAGTTTCCTTTGTAATTTTCTGTGGAAAGGTTTTCAGGTTAACTACCCGTACTATTGTTGTTTTCTCTGGTTTAATCAGGGTGCGGCCGGTGACTATAGATTTATTGAACAGATCCGGATTACTGGGTTCCACCACTCCAACACTGCAAGACATTTCCCCATCCATTGCAGTGGCAACCAATGTTTCGGTCTGACCAGGTAGTACCACATCTTCTTTAACAACGAGTCTCCGTACAGCGTTATTCTCAGTGGTGGTCGTTAGCACTACTTCCTCACCCATTATCCGTAGCGTACCAGCATTCAAATCTAAGTTCACCCCTTTGCTCGTAGTAAGTCTAGTCCGAGTATGACATTGTCCGATATATCTGCTACCAGGGCTCTGAGTTTGAACTTGACGTCTCCTAATACTACTTCAAGCTCGCATTCCCCTTGACTGGCAGTTGTTGTCCATTGGCTGGCTGTAAGGACATAACGTTTGGCAGGGTTCTTAATACGCCAATCACCAATAATATCCGGCCGTACAATAGTTCTTGTCGCTCCAGTGTCGATTACCATAGGGAACATACGACCAAAAATAATGCCTTCTACTAGCAAGGAGTCAGAGTCCTGGAGACGTGACAACGTAATTTCTTCTCTTGGGGCATGGTAGGAGGACGCAGCCGGCTTTTGCCCCGTTAAGCCGGCTGAACCTAGTTTTCCTGTGCAGCTGCCGCCTGGGAGTCGCGCTTTTGCTGATCCGCGACCGGGGCCCTACACTGTCTCTTCAGATGTCCCGTCTGCCCACAGTTCCAACATTGAAGAGGGCGATCTCTTCGGCTGCCAGGTTGTTCTCTTAGGATTGGTAGTTGGGCTGAGTTTCTCAATAATGTTTTGATTATGTCTCCATTTCCCATATTATCGCTGTTATCACTGATGGCACGAATTTTAACATGTCTACCAGATGCCATCTTTGCTGCCTCGAATTCCAGTGCATGTGAAAGAGCGTCATTCAACGTTTTAGGTCTAGCGAGCCGTAGTGCCTGCTGAGTTTCGCAATCTCTTAGGCCGTCGATAAAACTTGGATGGAGAGCTGATCTACAAATTCGGACGGGGCTGTTGGATAAGCCAATCGAACCAGTCTGGCAACATCGGTCTCAAAATGTTGTAAATTCTCTCCACTTTGTTGGTGACGATTTTTCAATTGTGCCTGGTATACTTGCTGCAGGTGTTTATCCCCATATCTCATTTCAATATGCTGTTTTAGAATATCGTACTTATTCTTTTGCCAAGCAGTAACTCCTTGTAAGACTTCAAGAGCTTCACCTCGTAGATCAACTATCAGATCTGTAGCATTTTCATAATCAGACCATTCGTTTGCTGTAGCTGCTTCGAACTGACGCAGATATACATTCCAGGAAACCTTGCCGTCGAATTCAGGGGTCTCGTCTTCTGAGTTCGGATAACAGGTCCTTCTGATTTGATTACGCCCTCCTTTGCTATCTTGTCTAATTTATGTCGAAGCTCTTCGCAGGTTTCTCTAACCAAGTTTATTTCTTCGTCTATTTCTTGTTTTTGTACTAACATTTCTTCGTTGATTTCTTTTCTTTGTTCTAACAGCTTCTCTTCTACTTGTTTTTCCACTTTATGTGACTGCTCCTCTAGTTTTTCTTCTAGTGTATTTTCCAATTTTTCTAACTTTGTCTGCATTTCTTTCGTTTGATCTCTCATTTCCTGTTGTATTGTCTGTATCTGATCTTTCATTTTACACCCTTGTTCTTCTAATTTCTTTTCTAATTTCTCCTGCATTGTTTGGGACTGATCTTCAATTTTGTGCCCTTGTTCTTCAAATTTCTCTTGCATTGTTTGTCCCTGTTCTTCTAATTTCTCTTGCATCGTCTTCGCCTGGTCTTCCATTTTATGTCACTTCTCTTCTAATTTCTTTTGCATTGTCTGCATCATTTCTAATATTTTTGCCAGTTGTGCATCCATATTGACTTGGCTTCTAGTTACAGGCATGCACTCTATTTGGAAAGTTCTAGAATGTCCACGAATGTATTTCAAGATATCACAGATGACTTCCTTACAATGAAACGAGTGCAGTGATATGCCACACTTGGGTCTTTGTCTCACTTTGGTATAAAGTTCTAGAATGTTCGAGATTGTCCTTCGCGAATAACACCGTTCACTTCCTTAAGTCACGACGAGTGCAGTGATATGTCGCACTTGGGTCTTTGTCTCACTTCGGTATAAAGTTCTAGAATGTTCGAGAATGTCCTTCGCAAATAGCACCGTTCACTTCCTTAAGTCACGACGAGTGCGGCGATATGTCACACTTGGGTCTTTGTTTTACTCCCGTACAAAGTTCTAGAATGTTCGAGAATGTCTTTCGCAAATACCACCATTCACTTCCTTGAGTCACGACGAGTGCAGTGATATGTCACACTTGGGTCTTTGTCGCACTCCCGTACAAAGTTCTAGAATGTTCGAGAATGTCTTTCGCAAATACCACCGTTCACTTCCTTGAGTCACGACGAGTGCAGTGATATGTCACACTTGGGTCTTTGTCGCACTCCCGTACAAAGTTCTAGAATGTTCGAGATTGTCCTTCGCGAATAACACCGTTCACTTCCTTAAGTCAAGACGAGTGCGGTGATATATCACACTTGGGTATTTGTCTCACTCCCGTACAAAGTTCTAGAATGTTCGAGATTGTCCTTCGCGAATACCACCGTTCACTTCCTTGAGTCACGACGAGTGCGGTGATATATCACACTTGGGTATTTGTCTCACTCCTGTACAAAGTTCTAGAATGTTCGAGATTGTCCTTCGCGAATACCACCGTTCACTTCCTTGAGTCACGACGAGTGCGGTGATATATCACACTTGGGTATTCGTCTCACTCCTGTACAAAGTTCTAGAATGTTCGAGATTGTCCTTCGCGAATACCACCGTTCACTTCCTTGAGTCACGACGAGTGCGGTGATATATCACACTTGGGTATTTATTCCACCCGCGCACAGGGTTCCAGAAAGTTCTTCAAACTTCCACTTAAATCCCACTTTGTGGACAGGGTTCCAGAAAGCTCTTTAAAACTTCCAACTAAATCCACTTCCGACACCAAATTGTCACGGATTTCCCAATCCGTCTTTTCTTTCACTTCCAGAAAAACAATCCGTTAATTAATTACTTTATTAACTACTGCACACTACTAATTACAGGTCAACTAAACACTTATTTCATTAATCGCTATCTAAATCACTTGGATATCTCCAACTAAACACTTTAATTCAGACTGTAATACAAGACTTATACAAGACCAACTAACTCGGCCGTTTATTATTATTTTATAGACCCAACGAATATTCCAGGTATATTCCAGTATCTCTAGATCCATTTTCTAGTACGACTGGAACGCTTCTCGTCGTTTCCACGATTTTCTAGTAACGCCTCGATTCACGCATGTTGTTTGTTTACCAGAATGGCGTAGGGGCGATCGGGGCAATCTTAGGTAATTCGCGGTGCCACAGTCGTCGGTTTGGGAGTGAGTGGGGCAAATTCCGTGACAGTATCATTATTAAAATTTTCGTCTCTCTTGGCTGTATATGTGATCTTTGAGGAACAAGATTGTGGTAATATAGTTCTTGATGTTAAAGCGCATTTACACGGGTTTAGTAAATAAGCAAGTTGCTGGACCAAGTAGCTAGCTTCTGAACACTAGAATCATGTAAACATAGTTTTTAGTGGTTAGTACAGTACTAGCGCCAGTAAAGTTACGTAGAGAGCTTAACTTTAAAATGTTCAGGAGTTTTAAGGCAATAGTTTATAGATTAGTAATTCTAAAAAATCTACCTAGTACTTACATAAGATAAAAAATAAGAATCACTTGTCGATTACGATTAAAATAGTGTATTGTATAACAAATGAATTTATAAAATATTATTTTGAAATCCAATTGTCCCTGAAGCTTATTGCTGCTAAGGTAATGAAACCATTTGTTGACAAGTAGGTACCTAACTTCAGATCTCGTGACATGGAAAGTGATCAAGAAAATAAATTTCTCTCGGCGAAAATTGAAGCTGTTAATAAACCGACTTGTTGTTGAATGACATTTTTCCAAACATGTGCATAAGTCCGGGTGGTTCTCTTGAGTGGCCCTCAAGGTCACCAGACATTACTCCTGTTGATTGTTACGTATGGAGCCATTTAGAATCGAAGGTATATGAAATTTTAACCGTTGGGAGCAACTGATTGGGTGAATTGTAAATACCTACCTGCAATTAACTAAAAAATAATCCTGATATAATAAGAATATCTGCAACAGCTATTTTAAAATAAATATGAAAGTATGCTCAATATAGCGGTGGACACTTTGAACATTTATTGTAGTGTTTTCTAAAATTGTTTTCGTTTTTTATCGTCTGTTTTTATTGCATTATCTGTCATTTAGCATACTGTTTTATTTTTCTCTTTAAATAAATTTGTTAGATGATTGTTGACTGAATTAGACAATTTATAAAAACCATTCAAATTTACAACAAAATAATACATTTTTATTAGTATTATTATTTCTATACATTGTTACCTAGTAAGTCGAAAGTAACAGTACAACTTTTCATATAATCGTTTCGTGAAATGGTGAAATCTGGAAAATATTAGTGGCAACTTCAGTGAAAAAGTATTTTTAACATACTTTGAAGAAAAGTTAAAAATATGAAGATCGTCAACGTTTTGGTCAAATGACTTCATGTTGAAGACGATGATAAACATAAAGAATCAGCACATATACAAATATTAGATACAAAGCTCCTGCTTTTGAAGCGAAAGGGCAAAGGATATTGACCGAAAAAGTCCAAACTATTGGCCAGGAAACAAGTCGTCAAATTCCTCACAAAAGCACAGGATGAAACATCTCATGCAGAAAGTTGCCATAATTTACGGTGCATTTGGAGCCTGTTATCGTGAAGAACTGTGCAACTTGACATTCAATAATATTGAAGATTTGGGAACTTCACTATTAATTATAATCCTGATTTAATATCTACAGTGAAAAATAGGTGTACGCGAAAGTTTTGAAAACAAGTGTACGCTGGCTACATAGCATTTGAGCACTCAATGAGAGCCGGACCTGGCAAGGAATTTGTATGATTTCTTTATATTTCCCTGCGTGAACTTGGCTTGCAAATTGACCAATAGGAGACGAGGAAACACGTTCCCTTGTTTACCAACGCTGAATTCTTATCTGAGACGGTCTATAGTTGTGCATCTAACCAGACACAGAAACAAAAGTGCGACAAACTTCCGTTATTACTGGTACACTATATTTTTGAACTATTATATAAAATACATAACTCTTCATCCAGCAAACACTAATCATTCATATTTTTATAAAGTACGTTAAGAATAAATGTGCCACTACTCCAGTTCGAATCAACACATTTGGTAAGCTACTTGCCAATATTATTGAATTTCTAAATTTACCTGATTCTCAGCTTCATATTGGAAATTGCCTCCGATGATAGTCGGCTAGTTTGTTGGCAGACTCTGGTGCTAATTTTAAGGGTAAGGTAATGACTTCCTACAAGACCTCGGAGGATAATATTACTCCCTAGTCTGTTAAAGTTTCACACAAATAATTATTATTACAGCTACGAGATATGAGCCATCCAATTACTTATTCTAATTGTAGTTTCTCTAACTGTATATGTAATTAAACTCAATAAATATTTATTTGATTTAACATTTCTTAATTGTTAAGTAACTTTCAACACCTGTGCCTTAAAATAACATTTTAGATCTCGACAACACGCGTTAAAAATTGTACTCTTACTGATGTTTGCAGAAAAAAGTATGAATAATGACTAGAAAAAGATAACAAATATATGGTCCCTCTGGGATTTGTTGAAACTGTTGCGTGCAAAACCAAAATAATACCACTACAAGTTTAGAGTACGCAAAATTACTGGCGTTCGCGTCAATGGAGGTAAATTTCAATATTTCCTGTAAGAATGATAAGATTTCGTCTCACTTTATGTCTGGTTATTTTAGTAATTATGCTTGTGGAGTTACAGTTAATGTTATTTTCTATCTACTGTCTACAAAGGATCTACTATAGAGTAGATAATTCACTAATAAGCTAACAAAGTAAATAAATATTACTTTTTTAAACTCTCTTTTAGTTAGTTTGTGCTTGTTCCTTGAAACTGGTCTACCAATAAGTACAAGCACGTATTATATGAAAGCGCTTATACCTTTGTATCCAGCACTGTACTTGGGCAATTTTTCGTTGAAATGTAATTTATATGGTAATATACAGGCTGTCTGTGAAAGGTTGGGAAATCTCGGAGCTGGAGATACTGGTGACCAAAAAAAGTCGATTGAGCCAAATATGCCTTATCCGAATGTTGCTAGTTTAAAAAATACAGGGCGTTCAATGCTAGAATTTTATTTTGAAATATCTCAATAACTTTGAAACCTGTCGGAGTATTAAAAAAAATTGGCAGAATTATATTTTTTGGCACGGCAAATAAGAATTTTTAATTAATTTTGACGTCATTAGCAGAGGGCGGCACTTATGGTACAGCATGTTTCTTTAAAATGGCAGAACTTTTTTGCTGTTTAGTGTATCCATCTGTCTATTGCACAATCGATTCTCCTACCTGTTATATCTGACAAAGCTATACCTTGTTGAAGTCGTTAGGAGTAACCATTTTTGAAATAATCGTATTTGAAATATTCAGTGTAGCGATTGAAAACTGTTACCGTTTCGGGTAATGTGCCTTTTCTACTGAAAATACAGCAAAATGTTACTTGAAATGGCAATATGACAGGTATTAACTGTTTAAATATTTTTTGAAAATATATTGATTTCGTCCTTCCAATGCAACTCACAGGCTGTTTCTTGTATTCTAGAAAGAAGGAAAATGTACCTCCCAGCCTGCCGGACTCTGCTTTTTGGCCAAAAGTGATTGCCACAAAGCTTGGATTGAAGAATCCCAAAGAATACCCTGGACATTGTTTTAGAAGATACTCACACTCAGCCATCATTCTGGTTAATGTCGGTGCAGATGTGCTTCATAGGGGCTGGAAATCTTCTTCTACGGCAGAAGACTATGGTGAGAATTCTTTACAGATAGCAGATGATCATGAGGTCAAACACGGATTTAATGATTGGAAATTCGAAGTTAAAAAGCTCGATTACATCTACTACTGGTATACAAATATCTAATTGTAAAAAATGTATTATTAATGTTTATAATAAACCGTAGGTTTTATAATATATTTAATAATAAATAAATCATATATTAATAGAGATATTAATGACATAAATTGGCTACGAATTTTGGGTAATGTAGGTATTGATGATGCTGTGTCATTGTTCTATCAAAAATTATTGAAATTATTTCTAATAGAGTTGGTGTTGTAAATAAGAAATATGATTATTCAAACTAAAATATTGTTAATGCCTGAAAATATATAAAAAACTATACATAAAGTGAGAAATTTTTTTTTATTTAGTTTAGTAGGTTTAAATCCATTGACCGATTAATCAGTTTGACATTGTCGACATTTAATTTCAAATAATTTTAATTTATTGGTATAATAATTTTTATCTATTCCTATTAATTTATATATTAATTATTCAACTGCTTTTGAGCAGTTAATAGTATCAATAAACAAATAGTGAGTTTTTATAGTGAGTTATTACAACTCACGCTGGACTTCTACAATGATAATTCGGTATGTAAATAGTGTACGCAGTAAATTCTTGGAAATTTTTAAACCGATAAATACGTTCCATTGGTGTAAAATAGTTAGAATTTTTAACAAGTGGAAAGGAATGAATAATTAAAAGATTTTAAAATTATTAAACGCCAACGCCTATCAGTAGGCGGAACTGTCAATTATTATCATTGAGAGGACTAATGTCATTTGATATTTTAACAAAATAATTTTGACGTTTTCAAATAAATTTTTAATAATAGTCCTAAAAAAGATGTTATAGTCGTAGATAAAGTATAGTATTCAACTTGCGGTAATGGTCATAACTCACTTGATGAATTACAGCACGAGCCGCAGGCGAGTGCTGCAAACTTCATCTGCGTGAGTTATGACCTGCATTACCGCTCGTTAAATAATATACTATTATAGTTGTATATTTGGCTCAACTTAAATAAGACCACCTGATGAAGCAATCCTAAAAATGCAGAAATAAGTCAGATCTCATCTATTGTGTATAGAGTGTTTTCATTAAACCAGGTTAGTAAATTTAGATATATTAGTTTTTTTAAATATATTTATTGAATAGAGCTTTGTCTGTGGAATTGTTCATTAGCATACCTAGATGTTTGGTATCAGAGAACATACATATGACTTCATTGATAGGCATTGTAGGATATTTGATATATACTTTACTTATATGCTTAAAATACCTCTCTTAAACAGCAAAAAATAGGTTAACCTTATTTAGACTATGGCCTTATTTGATCCAGGTACTTTATTTTCGATCGTTTAATGTACTAGTAAATTATTTCTCACTAATTATAAAACACAAGTACTTGTATATGTATTAATATACTTATTCAATTTAGTAGGCAAACAATATACCACAGTGCGACCAAAATTAAATTCGTGAAAATTATAATAAATACCAAATATCTAAATAATAACATGCATATAGAGGGTGGATAAAGGAACACACTCCTTTTTATATGGATGGATATAGAAATACACGGAAAATCAATAAAAATTGCAATAACGGCCTTCTTTCATCATAATTAATTTTTTACCGTAATAGGTCATTAATCTGAAAAAGTTTTCAACTTACAGCTCCCTCAACGTGGTGGCGTAGGGAATCAAGGAGTCGCTTTTCAACACTTCCATGCCAGCGTCCTCGATCACTCTGAAACCAGATTAAGACAATAATTAAGAAGTTGCCTGGAGAAAGTTATTACGAAGGCGCGCGCCGTGTTAAGAGAAAACGACTTTCACTTACTTTTCTTTAAGGTGGAAATAATAGAATTAAAAGCTTACAGTCTAAGTGAATTCATATGAAACTCCATTTACTCGTTCGCAATTCCTTTCGCGACGCAGTTTGATACTCCTTAAAGGAGATAGCAGCTTTCATACTTTCATATAAGATATTTCTATTTTAGCTGTGAGGAGTTTACAATTTTTACCTGTGCAGGATGCAGGTACAGGGTATTTCTAAAATAAGTACTAAGGCGTTACAGGGGATGTAATAAAAAACTATCAACCTGTGGTTTCCAGAAAGAAAGTCAGGAATTTTTAGACTTAGGTCGACTCTACGTCACCTGGTATCACCTTTTGAAAATGCAGGAAAATGATTAAAATGTCAGGGTATGACACGTTGTGGCTTTATACTGCCGTGGTTAGGCCTTCTTTCACGTATGCAGCTGTAGTATGGTGGTCTGAGGTTCGACGAGTCATTCAGCGTTTAAATAAACTACAGTGATTAGCGTGTATCAGCATTACAGACAATTCTCACAGATGCCTCAGAGTTTGTCTGTCTCTGCATAGATTTTGTTTTATGATTAAGGGAGAGGCGAACGAGTCCTCCTATCAGCTTAAATAGTAAGGGATGTGGTTAGGTAAGGATTACAGGGGCCACACGGTGATCTTCAAGGAACTAGTAAATGGGGATGAACATTCTGGCAACTGCCAGCGACAAGATCTATATATTTAAAATAAATTTCAAAGTGGAGATACCGATTAATAGGGGTCGTCTGGTTTACGGATGGATTCACGGCAGGAACGAGGATCTATGATGTACCGAACGAAAGCTACTCTGTTACTCTTTGAAGAAGCAGCCATGGTATTTCAAAATGAAATATTCGCTATTTCTGCATACGTTCAAGAAAATCTCGGAAGGAGATATGTTAACCATCATATTTAAATATGTCCAGATTGCCAGGCGGATTTGCATGCGTTCTTATTTCACATTTCACCCCTCGTCTAGTTCTGGATTATGGCTTCCTTCTGGGAAGGAATAATCATAGTCGTGTGACGGGTAACGATAGGGTCGACATGTTGCTCAGACGAGGCTCAAGCAGACAATTTGTGGGACCAAAACTAGTTTTGGGGCTACCATAATGTTATATTGGATCCATTCGTAAATGGATCAAAGATCGATCAAAGGAGGAATGGTCATGCGAATATGATTTGTGACAGACCAGACTTATCGTAGAGGGTCTATACCAATACAAATCGAAATGTTGTCATGCTTAGCAGAAGCAGTATCAGTACTGTCTCATTACGGGTCACGAGCATCTAAACAAGCTCCTTTATAGAATATTCTATATGCGGTAGCACAGTTGAAGATTCGGCGCATATCCTCTATGTCTGTCTAATGGTAAAACAGCACAATAATCTTGGGGCAACATTTCATTCTCCTCAGGATATTAGAAAGGTTCAAGCAGAGCCAGTGCTGACTTTGTATGGTAACATGGTATGGTGGTATTGTATTAATATTAATGTACGTGGAGTGCAAATATGATTTAAATACTACTTTATTTGTATTTTAATGGTTAATACCATCCACGTCATCCTAACTCGATGACAGTTCAAATCGCTGTTCAAAGACTGCATGATACTGGTGCAATGAATCCAAAGTATAAGGATGGAAAGGAAAAATCACAGTGTGTCTTAAATCAGGAAAAATATATTTTACATCTTGTCGAGGGTATCCACTACCTGCGACATAGTACGTATACGGTGTGTTTCAAATCTACTGTTTGCGTATGTTTGCTTGTTTGTTTATTCACACGTATGGAATACACAACAGGTCTAAAAGACCTACAAGAGCATTCACATTATAATAAAAAGACAATAATAGATAAAATATTTTAGGAACAAAAATGTAATGTAATAGCTAGTTATTTATGCAACAAGTACAAAAATTAAGTGTAAGTGCAATAAGCACTTTTTGTACGAGTTACATACAATATTTTTTCTACGTTTATGCAAAAATCAAAAAATGTTATTTAGATGACACTAAGTCTAGGACAATGTGACGTCGATTTGAACGTTGATGTTTGTCATGATGACAAAACGCTATTGGAGAGTGACAGATGAATGCAATAAACCTTTTATTGCACTAGTGCAATAAAGAACCACTTTTTCCACTAAATATAGTTTTGTTTTTTGCATGAACGTAGAAAAAACAGAAATACAAATATACCTAAAACAAGCATAACACGTTAAACGGGTAGTACATGTTTCAAGTGTTTTTTAAATTTGGCCAAAGTTACATTGAAGATATCAATGTCAATACAATATTCTGGCAGTAGCTCGTCTGTTTAAACGGCTCATGATTTCGAAGATTTCTGCAAGGTACGTATATATCTTGAAGAACACCAGGAATATTTACTATATTATTTATTAGCTTAAATAACAGAACTAAGTCACTAAATATTCTACGACTTTCCAAAGAAATCAATTTAAAACGTTGGCGGGCTTGACAATAATCGTTTTCAATAAATAATTTGTTTATTACTATATTATACATTTATTTTGTATAGATTCTATACGGACTTTATAAATATTATATTGAGGGGACCAAACAGGAGACGCGTAACTCAACCTACTTAATACATAGGAATTATAAACGGACACAATTGAACAAATATTTTTAAATGGTTTACATTGTCTTTTAAGGTAACCTAACATTTTACATGCGTTATTAATTAAGGTCTCTATATGAGTATTAAACAACCATTTTGAATCCAGGGTTACCCCTAAATCCTTAATATGTGACTCTCTATTTAGTCTTTTCATTAATAGAGTATTGGCAAGTAATTTAATTATCATTTCTGGTATATGTTATTGTCTGACACTTAAAATGATTAAAAAATAAATCGTTTTTTTACAATATATATTTAAACAGTTCAGATCATATTGCAGTCTATCACAGTCAGATGGATTATTTATATTAATACTCGTATATACTTTTAAATCATCTGCATATAGCAAAATTTTACTATATTTAAAACATTCTCTAATGGTGTTTATGTAAATTATAAAAAGTAACCGACCAAGATGTGATCCTTAAGGTATTCCAGAAGTAGTAACTAAAAATTTAGATCACCCATTTTAGTAACAAGCCTTACTGAAATCCGTATAAACAGCATCAACTTGTTCTTGTTTATCCATTTGTTTATACAGATATTCACAGTAAGTAACAAGATTTGTTTCGGATGAAAAAAATAAACATGCTGTTCTGGTATTATGAGATTTCTTACAACATTAAAAATATGATCCAATACCAATAACTCAAAATATTTTGCGGCCATATTTAGTTTACTAATAGGACGATAAATTTTTATCACAATTTTTAAACAACTTTTGTGTACAGGTAGAATGCTGATATTTTCCTTCAATAGAATTAACATATTTTTTATAATCAGTCAATAAGTTGTTTAGAACGTTTCCTCAAAAGTTTAAATGCATTAAAATCTTACAGTTTTATAGATTTTACATTGTTTATAAAATTTATTTTTTTCCTGAATAACTTATAGTTGGCTTCATAAAATAAATATTAAATTTTGAGTTATTTTCCTTAACTTGGTTACGAAAGTAATTATCTCTTATCATCTAAAACCCGTGTAGCTTTTGATTGCTACCGATTTTCAATGGTATGGCAATTTATTTGAACCAACTGTGTTACTTTCACGTTTAAATGGTGTGGCGTACTTAAAATATCTAACAAATAATATTTCTTATGTATTAGATAAAGTTTTGTTACATACATATGCAAGCATGGTTTTCATGCACGGTATCCGCAGTTTGCCACATTTTGTACACTCGTTTCCACGTAGATGAAGAAGATGCAATAAACTTGACCAGCGCCAAGGCCTGATACGAATGCTCGTTGAGCAATGTATGAAATAAAATGTGTTACTTTTATTTTTTTAATCCCGATTGTTTCTGTGTTGATTTGTCTTTCTCATTTATGCATCAGCTTTCTGTAAAGCAGTCAGTTGTTCATAATGTATTCAAATAAAGTACACCATTTACAGTTAATTACTACTATTTGAATTACTAATTTAATTTCAGCTTGTCCCTATCAGAAGCATATAAATAAAGCAATATGCCACTCTTGAAAGTTGCGCACGTTGCACTAAATTTCGAAAGGCTGTAAATATACCAACAGTAAATAAAATTTTGTACGAATCTGAGGTGTAATAACTGTTTATCACCCTCTCAGGCTTTTATTTTTACGCCACAGATAATAAACACCTACATAAATATCATAGGGTATTCATTTCTCTTCTAATATATCATGATATCAATATGCTTATTTAATGTATCATTAAATTATTTATTGAAAATTATGATGTTCACTAATTTCTAGAGCAACAACTGTTTCAGTTATATATCTATATGTATACGAGTATCTCTATCTCTAAAATGTTACCCATTTGGCGGTGACTTATAGCATATCCAAAAATATGATATACAATATACCTATACTAAACTCTCGACAAATATCTCTTAATACTGATAATATTATTTTTCCACTACTATCATATAAGCCCACCATTGTCGACCTATCTTTGACGCGTAAACTTCTATGTTTTTGACCTGGGTGAATAATAATGACCTTGATTTATTAACCAAGGTAAATAATGAAAATGACACTTAAGAATTTTTACACTTGTTATAGAAGTACATAACCACAGCTCGCAGAACGTAGAGGTTATGAAACACGTTTTTAATAGATAGAAAATATCCAGAACATATGAACAGATAATTATCAGTACCACAAACTTATAGGAAATAATAGTTAACTGTGCAATAGTGGCATGTCATATTGATACCTGCTCCTCCAATGTTAAGCGGCGTAGTAGTGGCACCAGCAGCATTATCAGCTTGATTTCCGGGCACGAAGTGTCTTGGAGAAAACAAACTGCTAGTTGCAAAGGCAGAAGGAGCGACAAGAAATGACGATGACGGTTTGAACACTTTGCACCATTCCGGCAATGCGTCTCTTATCGCCTATTGATTCTTCAATGTATCCTTCTGCTACCCCTGAAGATCGCCACTCACCGTAACGCTTTAAGGACAATATATCATCCCCATTTTCAGCCAATATGGTAGCTGAAGTTCTGCGTAGTGCATGACTGGTGTAATTCTCGTAATTTTGGAGTTTCAAGAACTTTGCGATCACTTTGGACTTGTTGCTAATTGTGTTGTGCCCCATATTTTCCTGTGTTGGCACCCCATTTCTGAAGCCAATTAATAATCTTTGTAAATCTGGTGTAGGCCCTTTCCCCAAGTACTTTTTTACCACCTCAATCCACAGGGGTTTCATTACAAAAAAATTTCTGGCTGGACAATTCTTACTGATAGGTATTTTTATTATAATTATATCGCTTCCAACATTCACATCACTCGTCAACATTTTGAGTTCATCAGTTCTACAGGCGCCTGCGATGCCAATGACAGGAATTATCTGTAAAGACTGCGTACCTGCTGCAATGTAGGTCGCTTCCTGTAAGTCGAGCCGCTTAGGCCGAGCAGGAAGCAAGCAGACCACTTGCGCTCAATTCATATGTGAACATACACATGAAATAACAGCCAGTTCAATTGTCGGTCATCTCACCTATGGCATAGTGATGAGGACTAACAAGCCCGAAACCGGTCTATGTCTGGTGGTGTGTCCGACAAGGGTTCTTGGCTGTTCACACAGATACTGCAGTAGTAATTCAATGCCGGTGGTCGGGGCATTAGTCCGCGGAGTAGTTGTTTCCTGCAGTATCATTTACACAATTTTTTTATTGTATCAAATGTTCAAAATGATCTCCACTGACTTGGATTTTACTATTAAATTAAACCGGTTACATTTATCGACTTAAATAAAGACTAAATAATTATTCTGATATTAAGCATGTTTCTATCCATTAATACTTCAAATAGATTATGAGTACAAGTATATATAATATGTGCTGCCCCTTCGTTTTTTACTTCAAATTTTCTGTACAAAACAGCAATAATGTACGCTTAAATTTCCCAGAAGGTTGTATCAAAAAGATTTTTTATGTAACTTATGAACTAAAGCCCGCAGAGTAGTTAATTTCACACAATATTGTTGATACCTAAAAATATATAAAAAACCTATTACATAAGGGGTATTTTTTTTTGGATAGCTAAGTAGGTAAATGTCATGTATTATTTAAACTTGCTTGGCAGGTCCGTGTCGAGTTTGTCGGTATTTAATTAATTTATAGGTATAATACTTGTTCGTGTACCACTCATTTATTCTTTTTGTTTTGTAATGTAATTTTTAATTGTATTTATTCCGACCCTCGAGCACTGCAATGGATAGCGCGGGCAATTATTCATATTCAAATTTAAAATATTAGGCAGTTGGCAACCTTCATACCTTTCCCGCTCATCCCTTTTTTCTCCAAGAGAGACAATTGTATTGGTGTCGTGCGAAAAGGCAAGCAACAGGTTCGACGTTAGAACGAAGCCGCTAAAAACACAAGACATTCTTCAAAATTATTACAGTGAAATTTGCTAGTGCTTGAGCTCAAATTTGATGTGTAAACAACCGTGCTATTACAAGACAATTTTGCTAGTGCAGTCAAGAAAACTTGTTGCAACCAATAATCCCGTCTGCCCCCTCCGTACCAGCTCGACCTTGGTAAGTTAACTGCCCAAATTCAATTATAATTATTATCATTACAGTCCGCTTTGCTAAATGCGTTTTTCTTATGTTATCGCCAACAAACATTTGTTTTGGTCCTTCGAGCCGGATTTTGATTTACAGGGATTTATTGCAGTGCTCTGGGTGAGGTTGTAATTTGCCGTGTTTCGTGGCGGTTAGCAGTGTCAATTGTTTCGTTTTTCGTTACTTTAAATATAGGTCATTTTTTGCGCTCAAGCTAAAGCGGTCCGTACACGATCGTTCAATTATTTGTTGATTTACTAAATTATCGTTACGTTTTTGTGCATTTATCAACTGAATTCGTAATTCAGCTAATAGTATGGCTCAAATTAAACAACTTCGTGAATTGTGTGCTCTCCGGGAGAGCTTATACGTGCAGTTATCGGACATAGTCGCAGTAGCCGAATCTGCATTGGAAAGTCCAAATAATAAGTCTGTTCGTCGAATGCTTAGCGTTAGGCAGGAGTCGAGTCAACGCATATATGAACAAATTTTGAAAATACACTCCGATATAATTACAAAAATAGCTACTTTGCCGGACGGAAAATTAGATGAAGAACACGCGTTTTTGAAAAAGGTTAACGATGCTTATTTTACAATTGAGTCAATTGTTCAAGAATTATCTCCTCAAGAATTGGCCCGGTTGCCAGTGGCGGCGGTTGCCGATGCTACAGCGTCTTCTACATCAAAAGTAAAATTACCAAAGTTAAATTTGCAAATATTTGACGGTAAATTGGAAAATTGGAAGGCATTTATACAAGTGTTCAATCGTAGTATTCATGAAAATCGTACTTTAGCAGATATTGAAAAATTTGAGTATTTGTTAGGTTGTTTGACAGGTGAGCCGCTCAATATAATCAAAACTATCGTTATATCTGATGAAAATTATTTGAATGCATATAACACTCTTATTAACAATTATGACAATAAACGAGAACTTGCTAGATTTTATTGGGATAAATTGCATTCGTTGCCTAAATTAAAAGAGGAATCACATATCGGGTTACGCGGCCTTCACCGTAGTTTCAAGGAAAATTTGGCAGCATTGCGGGCACTAAAAATTGCCGACTCGTTAGAAGACTTCATTTTATTTAGTTTATTTTTAGAGAAGCTAGACCCGAATACTAGACGCCTGTTTGAGGCTGAAGTTCGGGACCTAAAAAATTAAATCCCTAAATTCGAAAAACTTGATAATTTTGTTGAAAGCCAATGCCGTGTGTTGGCTTCGGAACACTCATTCAAATTACAAACCTAGTGCAAATACTGCTCGACAAAAATTGGTGTCTTCATTCGTGAGTACGTCGGCAACTACTTGTTTCATCTGTAAACAAGACCATTTCATTTATCACTGTCCTATTTTCAAATCAAAAACACCACAAGACCGTTATAAATTAGTTAAAGAAAAGAAACTTTGTATCAATTGCTTGAAACCACATTCAATTAAAGCTTGTCCTTCACAATCTACTTGCCACAAATGTAACAAAACACACCATACATATCTACATTTTGAAAATTCGATAGCATCTCCAGCAGTACATGGTGATGTGCAACAACCAGTATCCCCACTGCACCGAGTGCAGTTGCGGTCCCTTCTGTCAGTGCTCTTTCAAGTACTCTCTCCCGTCAAGCGGCCTTGTTGTCTACTGCATTAGTTGACATTCGAGATGATAAAGGATTGACACATACACTTCGTGCAATTTTAGATAGTGGCAGTGAAATCAGCTTCGTTTCTTCCAAAGTTGCCAAACAATTAAATTTAAAACCTGTTCGTGATAGGGTGCAAATACAGGGCGTTGGTGGTATTTCCCATACCATTTCGTCGAATTTCATTCGTGCCAATATAAGTCCGCGTGGATTTTCATGTCCATCAATCTCAATTGAATTGCATGTTATTCCTCAAGTAGCCTCTCTCATTCCATCACAGTCATTAAAATATCATTCTTGGAATCATATTTCTAACTTGAAATTAGCGGATCCAAATTATCACACGTCTGCACATGTCGATATATTACTCGGTGCAGACATATACAGTCAGCTTCTCAAACCAGGTATTGTTAGAGCTCCAGATGGGTGTGGGCCTTCGGCCATAGACACAATTTTCGGCTGGGTTCTATCCGGTACAGTCCCGTCTGACCAAGTTAATTCCTCTTCAGTAATGTCATTTCATACCACTGCCATCGACAACCCCGAAGACGAGCTCACTCTCATAATGAAACAATTTTGGAAGGTGGAAGAAGTCCCAAATAGTTTGACGGATTCTGGTGATGGGAATTGTGAAAAATTGTTTGTCGAAAATTACAAACGTCTACCGTGTGGGCGATTTGTAGTTCCACTTCCTTTTCGGACTCAAGAAAGGACGTTTCCAGAGTCTCGAGATATTGCAGTTCGTCGTTTCTTTGCAGTAGAGCGTCGTTTGAAAAAAGATCCTCAACTTCAAATGTACATCGATTTCATGCGCGATTACCTAAGTTCAGGTCACATGGAAATTGCTTCGCCAATTAACACTTCTGAGTCATACTACATTCCGCATCATGCAGTTCTTAGAATTGATGCCCTTTCAACAAAATTGCGAGTGGTGTTCGATGCCTCATGCAAGGCTGCTAACAATCAATCATTGAACGAGTCACTATTTGTTGGTCCAAAGTTGCAGCAAGACATTGTCTCGATCTTACTCAAATTTCGTCTTCATACAATCGTATTTATTACCGATGTGAAACAAATGTATCGCCAAATTAATATCGCACCTGAATTCTGGGACTATCAAAGAATTATTTGGCGCTTCAATCAGTCTGATCCAGTATCAGAATTTCGACTCAAAACCGTGACATACGGTGTGTCTTCATCGCCGTATTTAGCGCTGCGAACAATGCAGCAATTGGCTCTCGATGGGCAACACAAATATCCTCTCGCTTCACATGTATTACAGTCAGACATCTATGTAGATGACATCATCACTGGTACTGACTCCTCTCTAACGCATTGGATTTGCAAGCACAACTTATTTCATTACTTGAATCTGGTGGTTTTCCTTCGTAAGTGGTCGAGTAACCATCCAGCATTATTGGATACGCTTCCAGTTGAACATTGCCAATCCTCATTTTCATTTGATTCAGACACATTGCATACTCTCAAGGTGCTAGGTTTGCAATGGTCACCCTCGATTGATAGTTTTGTATATCGTTTGAGAACACTTGATCGTCCATGTTCAAAACGTGGAATACTTTCCGATTTGGCGCGTATATTTGATCCCATTGGGTACTTAACTCCAGTAACATTTTTCGTGAAGTGTTTACTCCAAGAACTTTGGCGATCCGGCACTGGGTGGGACGATCCCCCTCCAGAACCTCTAGCGCAGTCTTGGTTCGATTTCCAAGCTGAGCTACCTTGTTTGTCAGAGCTTCAGATTGAGAGGCTATTAATTCCGGATCGCAATATTCCTGTGAAGTTTTAGGCTTCTGCGATGCATCTTTAGCTGGTTATGCTGCAGTAGTCTTCATAAGGTATTTTACGATAATTCATATTTCGTTCGCTTGGTCATGGCAAAGTCCAAGGTAGCGCCGAAAAACGCTCACAAACTTACTATTCCACGTTTGGAACTTTGTGGTGCTGTGATGTTGTCCAAACTGCTCCACGTAGTTACAACAGTTTATTCTAGCCATCTTAATATATCCGACATTCATGCGTGGACAGATTCATCTATCGTTCTTAACTGGATTAATTCGAATCCTGAACGCTGGAAAACGTTTGTCTCAAATCGTGTAGCATACATCCAACAGCGTGTTGGTGCAAAAAAATGGAAGCATGTTGCTTCTGAAGACAATCCTGCTGATTGTGCTTCTCGGGGGATTCGTCCGTCAAAATTAGTGAATCATCCCCTATGGTGGGCGGGACCAACATGGCTCTCACTCCCGCAATCGCAATGGCCACACTCAATAGTGGGCTATCTTGGTTCTGACTTTTCATGCGAAGAAGAAAAGACTGTTAAATCTCTTATAGTTCAAACTGAACCGTCCATATTAAATCAATTATTGGATAGGTTTTCATCGCTTTGGACTATTTCTCATGTCGCTTCTTATCTTTTTCGATTTCTTCACAATTGTAAATTTAAATCCAATCGCACTGTGGGGTCGATTAATATCGTAGAATATAACACAACTTTGCTTCGATTAGTAAAGTTAGTTCAAGAGCAAGAGTTTCATTCGGAAATTGTAAAATTAAAAATTAATCAACTGTGTTCAAAACCTTTTCGTAAGCTCAACTTATTCTTGGATGATCAAGAAATTATTCGGGTTGGAGGTCGCCTCAGACACTCTCAGCTACCATTTGAACATAAACACCCTGCCTTACTACCTAAGGCGCATCGTTTAACTCAGTTGATTATTGAAGATATTCATCGACGAAATTCGCACCCTGGGTTTAGAACTCTTCACAATTTGATTCTCCAGAACTTTTGGGTGCTGTCTGCTCACAGAGCGATAAAACGATGTTTGGCAAATTGTTACCGTTGTTTTCGTGCAAACCCTCGTTCGTTGCAACCGCCCATGGCGGACTTACCATCCTATCGTTTACAACAGCTTAAGGCTTTTCAAATAGTTGGTGTCGATTTCGGTGGCCCATTCACAATCACGATGAAGCGGGTACGAGGTGCTAAGTCGTACAAAGCCTACCTCTGCTTGTTCGTTTGTTTTTCTACACGAGCGATCCATTTAGAGGTCGTCTCAGATTTGTCCACCGAAGCGTTTGTAGCAGCATTCCATCGTTTCATTGCGCGTCGAGGCACTTGTTTACAAATTCACAGTGATTGTGGAACTAATTTCGTTGGCGCGTCTCGACGATTGGCTGAATTGTGTCAGGAGGCTGCTGAATCTGAGCGCATCCAATGGATATTCAATCCTCCTTCTGCCCCTCATTTCGGTGGGATCTGGGAAGCCGGAATAAAATCCGCAAAGACCCATCTATCTCGTGTTATCGGTGACCAAGTGCTCACGTTCGAAGAGTTAACCACTCTCTTTACGCAAATTGAGGCTCTACTCAATTCGCGGCCTTTGAGTCCCATTAGCGCAGATCCAAATGATCTGAGTGTTCTGACGCCAGGACATTTCCTAACATTAACTCCATTAACCGCTTGTCCCGAACCTGACCTCACTCAGGTTAAAATCAATCGCCTAACTCGTTGGCAACTTGCAGCAAATGCACCAACATTTTTGGAAGCGTTGGAGCAGCGAGTACCTTCATACGTTACAGCAACGGTCTAAATGGACTAAACCCGTACAACCAATCAAAGTGGGGTGTTTGGTCCTAATAAAGGATGAATTATCTCCACCGCTTCGCTGGCACCTGGGTCGCATTGTGGAGGTTCACCCGGGCTCAGATGGAGTCATTCGCGTAGCTACTATAAAAACCAAAAATGGCACACTTAAAAGACCCGTGGTCAAGCTGTGCGTTTTACCTTTATTGTAAAATACTTCGTATTTTGGTGGGCGGTATGTTCGTGTACCACTCATTTATTCTTTTTTGTTTTGTAATGTAATTTTTAATTGTATTTATTCCGACCCTCGAGCACTGCAATGGATAGCGCGGGCAATTATTCATATTCAAATTTAAAATATTAGGCAGTTGGCAACCTTCATACCTTTCCCGCTCATCCCTTTTTTCTCCAAGAGAGACAATTGTATTGGTGTCGTGCGAAAAGGCAAGCAACAGGTTCGACGTTAGAACGAAGCCGCTAAAAACACAAGACATTCTTCAAAATTATTACAGTGAAATTTGCTAGTGCTTGAGCTCAAATTTGATGTGTAAACAACCGTGCTATTACAAGACAATTTTGCTAGTGCAGTCAAGAAAACTTGTTGCAACCAATAATCCCGTCTGCCCCCTCCGTACCAGCTCGACCTTGGTAAGTTAACTGCCCAAATTCAATTATAATTATTATCATTACAGTCCGCTTTGCTAAATGCGTTTTTCTTATGTTATCGCCAACAAACAATACTTTTTATAATTAGATATTGGACTGAACTTAAAGGAGGTCACCTAAAGAAGTAATCCTAAAAATGCAAAAATAGGTCAGATCTCATCTATTGTCGTTGAATTTTCGAGTTTCAAAAGTGAATTAAGTATTTGTAGAATATTTTCATTAAACCAGGTTAGTAAATTTAGCTAGATTAATTTTTATTTTAGATAATTATTGAATAGAGGTCTGTCTATGAAATTGTTTATTAGCAGATGTTTGGTATCAGAGATCATACATATGACTTCATTCATAGCAATTGCAGGAGAATTGATTTTGGTAGGTATATTAGTTTAAAATATTTTTACGATACAGTAAAAAAAGCTAATAAAAATGTATATGGGTAGATATTATGGGTGTAATTCAACGTTGGTCGGGGCTTTAGCCTGCAGAGTAGTTAGTTTTATACAATATTGTTAATATCTAAAAATATATAAAAATCGGGTAGAGCTTGTTGATAGTATAAGTTGATCAAATATGATCTACAGGAAAAGTTGGATTAGTCGAGGTGATTCAGTTGCTGGACTCAATCACCGAATCTCAATCTATCAGATTTATTTCTTTGCGGGTTTTTTAAAAGGAAACAATGTATGCAGCTGCAGTGTATGAAAAAAATTATCATCAATATCGAATTCGAATATTTTGTGATGAAATAAATAATTACATACTAATTCGGGCAAGACGATTGTAAGAAATCGAATCTATCTTTGCATTGACGAAGAAAGTTTAGCAAATTTTTTTACAGTGTTGCCCTATCAAATTCCATGACATATTTTTTGCACATCAAAATCGGACAATCAGTTCTAGAAAAACTTCCATAACTCCTATAAAAAAAATTTTTGAGACATAACCTCCTGGAAACTTTAAAAGCTTTCCTACATTATTTCTGACTTCTACAGAAAATTTGAAGTAAATCCGTGAGAAGAGAGCATATAATACTTATCCTGCTAAACCCATTTGTCAAATATAATAGTAAGATAAAACAAATTTGCTCTTCTAGGTAACGTTCCGTCTAGCGCCATGTCAGTAAACCTTATGAAAATTATTTAAATTTAAATAAAACTGTAAATAGTTTCACTATTGGCGTATTTATTTTCTTTGAAGGTTATTATTTTAACCCGCAGAATCACTTCCGGATGTTTCTGACGCAATTTATCTACCCTATATTTGAATTCAAAGCCTTTATTTGCAAATAATATTTGTGATTTTCATTAAAAAAAAACTGTTAGCAAACAAGTAAGTATTTAAATTTTCAAAGAAATTGTATTGAAATCGTTTTCTCTTACGAACCATCAAATGTTTCTTTGAAAAGCTGTGTGATACTTACAATATATTTAAATTTTTTGTCAAATTAATGGGGACGTCCATTAAAGCTGGGCCACAACAGCGGCATTCGTGCGCATCTTCGTCCAAGTCATCACAAGTGCAGTCTTTCAAAGAAGGTCCAATGGGTGAGATGTTAATGGTTATGCTCTCCGTCGAAGAATCAGTCATACTCGCCCCTATCCACAGCAACAGCAGTCTGCAAATAAACAATGACTAAGTATATGACAAATTAATTTCACAAAATAGTTTTGTAAGTATAAAGGTCGGAACACATTAAATTACAACATGATAAACATAGGTACTTGAAATTTTTTTGGAATCGCGAACGCCAAAAAACTTATTGAAGGAGTAGTAACATATCTGTTACTGGATAATCCAATAACAACGTAGCAGAAATGCTGAACATAAAGAAATAATTTGGAAAAAATGATGGCGTTGCTCGTCAGAGATGTAGTTTCCCTGGTAAATTTTTATGTTAAAGACAAATCTATTAAACAAAAATTATTCAATGAGATGCGTAATTCATGATGCTTTACGACTCTTTGAAAAACTAATACATAGCCGAGGAAAAAATTGGAAAGCAATTGCATCGACAGAAGCTACTGATAAGCACAAATTTAAACATATCAGAAGTTCTAAAAAATTTTAAATATGCGATTGCTCATTTATTTTGTATTTAACAAGTCTACAAACTGCGGGCTTGCGGCTAAATGTGGTTTTAAAATAAGTAAATTGAGACATGACCGCCATACGGCCGACTGTCCACTCGGACAGGGTACGATCATGTGTGTCCCGACCTTGAACGATTAGAATACAACTTCTAATCTAAAAAACTATATGTAAACTATAGTCAAAATTATTTGTTCATATCGAATTTTTATAATAAGTCTTAGAGCTACATATTGATTTCAAATTAACTTGAACCAGGCAAGTACTACATCTTTTTACTGTATTAGAAAGGTATTTTAAGCTAATATAAATCAAATCTCCTACAATTCCTGTCAATGAAGTCATATGTATGTTCTCTGATACCAAACATCTAGGTATGCTAATGAACAATTCCACAGACAAAGCTCTATAAAATTAATCTATCTAAATTTACTAACCTGGTTTAATAAAAACACTCTATAAATATCTAACTTTCACTTTTGACAGTGGGAACTCGAAAATTCAACCACAATAGATGAGATCTGACCTATTTCTGCATTTTTAGGATTGCTTCTTCACCTTTAAGTTGAGTCAAATATCTAACTATAAAAATTATTATATAAATTAAAATTATTTGAAATTAAATATCGACAATGACAAAAGTGACATTAGCCTGTCAATTTTAAATTAAATATGACAATACCTACTTGAATAATGTTTACCCTTTATGTAAAAGTTTTTATATATTTTTAGGTATTAATAATATTGTGTGAAACTAACTACTCTGTGGACTAAAGCCACAACCAGCATTGAATTACACCCACAATATCTACCCATATATTTTTTATTATTAGCTATTGTAACATTTATCTTAATGTATTAGAAAAGTAATTTAAGCTAATATAAATGAAATCTCCTACAATTTCTATCAGGTAAAAGCTAATAATAAAGAATATATGAGTAGATATTGTGGGTGTAATTCAGCACTGGTTGGGGCTTTAGTCCACAGAGTAGTTAGTTTCACACAATATTATTCATACCTAAAAATATATAAAAGTACTGGAACGTTAAAACGAAAATAATTTTTTACAAAAGTTCTATAAGATTTATTTAATCATTAATTAAATCAAAATATAACTACCACTAAGTACAAAAATTTTAACCTCGTGCTCAGAAAGGCCTAAAAGATAATAAAAACTGATTTCGACATTCCCTCGATGTTTAAAAAATGGGGCAAAACATTCTCTTCCTTCGGAAAACCGGCGCCTATGATAAGCTATAATAATCGTCCGCGATGGTTTAGATCTGTACTGTCTACTATGCGGTCGTTTTTAACAATTGTAGAAACGACGAAAATGAATATAATAATACCTGATACCTGATAGGTAACAATTAATCCGCTTATTTGGAGCATTTTAACATTCGTTTTTCGTTCTAAATTATCAAAACTGCATTTTCACTTATTAAGTACAAATCCGTCAAGATTAACCACTAAATCACACACTTTGCGTTAAATAAAATACCCATTTACTCTAAAACAATCAAACGAAAGAAATATTAATGCATAATACAAAACTTTGGATGCACCCGGTATCCGTTATTTAATTACTGTAAAACGTTTAAAATAGACAATAGAATCAGAATATCACAAACGTAAACACAGAGGGTTTCAAATCAGCGACACATTGGGATTTACGAAATTATTTTTTTCGCTTAAGTATAATCAATCTCTATCTCTCTATCCCCTAATAAGATATTTGTAATACCAGTACAGTAATTAGCAGAATTGTTTTTTTTTTTTGTTAATTTGAATTTGAAGAAAATATGCACTATTACCTAAAACTTTATTGTTACTATCAAATTTGTGATTATTCTAGCATGTGGGTGGTGGAATTTATATTTTTGGCTGTTAGGTATATTAAACCAACTTATGACTAGATTCTTTTATACAAATACTGATTGTTTGACTGATGCACTTTAATTATAAATTATATTAATATGACATTCAAGCAAACACTTGGCTAAGAAAACGAAAGGCACTTATAACAATACGAAGTTAGTACGTGTATAACTATTTATGTCTAGTCTAAAGTTAACAAATTACGTTACAGGGCATTACAGTTTGAAAAGGATTTTTAGGTAACCTTATATTTTTACTTTATTAATATGTATACAAAGAAAAAAAAACAAGTTACAAAAAATTATGTTCAAAGTGATTTTAATTATCCTTAACCTCAGTAGCAATTTCGTGGCTTTGCATTTTATTCTGGTTGTATTTTTATTTCTGTAAGTATATTTGTAGAAATACAATTTGTTCTAGACATTTTTTTCATAAAAGTTTTTTTGTTGCTTTTGGTCAGATATCCCTAGTAGCACGATATAGTCCCATGTACATCCGCTGAACATTCATATCAGGATATACAGTAGATCCTATGGATGTACGGAAATATCCATGGATATTTGAAGGATGTACAATTGTATTACATATGTCACAACTTCGGACATAAATTGAAGGAAATGCAAGGATATCCATACAACATCCTAAAAAGTTAAACAATATGCATCCGCAGAGAACCAAAGAAGGATGATCATAATTCTACATTCACTGAACATCCACATTCATACATTCAGTACATCCTGTGGATGTACAGAAATGTCCATGGATATTTGAAGGATGCACAATGGTGATACAGAATTCACAATTTGGGACATAAATTGAATAAACTGCTAGGATATCCATACAACGTCCTAAAGAGTCATTCAATACGCATCCGCAGAGAACCACAGATGGATAATTATAATTCTACATTCACTGAACATCCACACTGAGACATTCAGTACATCCTGTGGATGTACAGAAATATCCATAGACATTTAAAGGACGTACAATTGTGTTACATATGTCACAACTTTGGACATAAAGTGAACGAACTGCAAGGATATCCGTACAACATCCTAAAGTCATTCAATAATTTCAATACGCATCCGCATTCCGCAGAGAACCACGAATGGGTTATCATAACTCCACATTCATTGAACATCCACACCGATATATTCAGTACATCTTGTGGACGTACAGAAACATCCATGGACATTTGAAGGGAATTGCCAGTGCCAGTGCCCAAATCTTGTAGATATCTTACCAAAACTCGGTTACACAGTATCAGTGAGATATAAGTAGCGCCACCTGTCGGCTATTAATATACATATAATTGACTGAATCGTTTCGTTATTTTAAAAAAAAGCATATTTCGTTGCATCGCAACTTTTCTTTTGTAAATTATGTAACTTGCACCAAGTACTAATATGTAACGTCACAGAAACTTTTTGCGGTTCACTTATAACAAACTATCTAGTTACAACATTCATATGAAATATTCTAGCAAACGTGCATTTTTACACTACTTTACAGTGTAAAATTGCATATTTAAAATGAATGCAACTTTGTTAAAATGTTATGTAAGGTCTCTTGTTTAATGGGTAAATTCATGTCCCTAAAGGATATTCACGCAATATCCATGGCAAACATAAAAATATGTATGTTCCAGTTAGAATGTCCATAAGACGTCCACTATGAACAGTATAAATGCACGTCCCTTTAGGATATTTATGTAATATCCTTAGGGAACATAAACATATATATATGTTCCATTTAGAATGCCCATAAGATGTCCACTATGAACAGTATAATGCACGTCCCTTTAGGATATTCATATAATGGGAACATAAACATATGTATGTTCCATTTGGAGTGTCCATAGGACGTCCACGATGAACAGTATAAATGCACGTCCCTAAAGGAGATTCATATAATGTCCATCACCAACAAAAAATATGTATGTTCCACTTAAAATGTCTACAGGACGTCCACTACGAACAGTACAAAAATGCACGTCCCTATATAATATTTGTACAATATCCATTGCGAACATAAAAGTAGGTACGTCCTATTTTGAGTGTTCATAGGACGTCCAGGATGAACAGTATAAATGCACGTCTCTTCAGGTTATTCATGTAATATCCATTGCAAACATAAAAATATGTACGTTCTTAAAGAATGTCCATTGGACGTCCACGATGAACAGTATAAATGCACGTCCCTTTAGGATATTTATTTAATATCTATTGTGAACATAAAAATATGTGTTACATTTAAAGTGTCCATAGGACGTCCACGATAAACATTATAAATGTACATCCTTTCAGGATATTCTTTGGATGAGTTTTACAAGCATAAAAATAAACACGTCGCACTAGAGAGTTCAAAGGACATTCTTGATGAATAGTAAATATGCACATTCCTTAAGGATGTTCTACGAACATCCACAATGCACATAAATATTAATACGTCTTTTTGAGACATTCATAGGATATCCCCAACAAGCATAAAAATATGTATGTCCTTTGAGGATGTTTGTAGAACATCCACAATTATCATAATATTTAAATCCCAATAGGATATCCATCTAACATCCACAGTGGTTGTATTATAATTTACATCTTATTCGGATGGCCATATTACGTCCATTCATATATACTGGACGTCCATGGATGACTCGGACCTTATGTGGACATCCTCTGGACATTGAATGCTACTAGGGATATTATAATAAATTTCAATAATGATACTCATAATCTATACACCCTGTATAATTGATATATATGCTTTCAAATTTCAGGTTTTAAGTTTGTAAAAATTGGTCTAACCTTACATAAATATTAAAACTGGGGATATATAAAGCAGAGTTATATTGGTGAGATATACAGGGTGTTCCGGTTTGTTTGGAGCAAATTGAAACAGTAGATAGAATAAGCAATTTTAAGAAGAAAACTTTATATGAAGATGGTCTTTTTCTCGATCAGTAGCGGAGTTACGGAGGGCTAAAAATAAATTTATTTTTATTACCAAGTTTATATTACACACAGAGCCTCCCAATTTGATACATGTACTACTCAACTAGTCTCGGATATTATACAAGTTCATTTTTTAAAATCGTTATACAGGGTGCTATTTTTTCAAGGATCTGCTATCATGAAAACCCCAGAAAGTATCATATTCGAATATTACGTGCGATAATTTGTAAAAAATGGAGAATTTAATAAAATTACTATTTTAGGAGCAACCGAATTTTAAGTGCAATTATTATTTATTGAAAATACCTATCTAGTCTTTCTTGTAAATCATTTTTATTGTCATACGAAAAAGTTAAACCCATTTCAAAACTATATCAGCAAGGATTGCACAATAAAGGAACTCGTTACTACACCAAAAATTTGATCAGAATATGCTTATGGTAAAAGGCTCGGTGAAAGTAAAAGTTTCAGTGTCATTATTCATGCAGAAATATATAAATATTAGCACAATTATCCCTTAATTTCACCGGTCTAATCTGAATTACAAACAGTTTTACGTTTGCATTCGACGTACCCAAAAGTTTTTCTCCTCGATTGGTTTTTCAAGCGATCCGGGTTGGCATAAATTTTCTATATTCCCATTACACCAAACTTTAGAAAAAAATATACATTGGCGTTATCTTTTAATGGTTTCTGTCACATCTGTATGCTGAATTTACATTAATCCGACTTTCAAATACACTCAACCACAAGTTTTAATTTATCTACATATATTTGGAGAGCGAGTAACTAATTGCTAGGTATTATAAATGTACATTTCAAAAGGCGGTATAAATATGAACATTAGTTTTAATGATGGAGATTTACAATAGTAATAATAGTACTACAAACATTATATTATATCGCAATTTGCATATGGATAATGAGTATCAGATGCTGATAATTATGATTATGTCCACAGATTTAAGTGCATAATGTGATTTCCATGTAATTGTTCATTTCCATGTTATCAAGAAAATACTTTGAAATGTTCTTCTCCTTGGCTTTTTGAATGGATACCTATATATAATTTATTATTATTATTGTCGCTAAAAACGAGAATCACCACAAAATATTCAAAAGAAATATAATATAACAATAATATCTCTTCCCCTCATTCTAATCACGAGGATTAGCCCAGAAGTCGAAGACTTGTGCGGGAGATGGATCGGCATATTATTATTAAGCAGGCCGCATTTGCGCCCAGGAACGACTTACGTTGGTAGGCCCTAACCACCATTCAGTGCAGGAATGAGGGAAACCTGGAAAACCTCATTAATTAGGGGGTAGTCAAATGTCAACCGGTATCAATCTCTGACATTGATCCAAGCCAACATTCTTCCACCCTACCATACTCGCAGAGAGGGTGCCAATTTCTCCTCGAATATAGCTTATATACGGTCTACCGGCTGCGGGGGTCGAACCCACAGCGATCTAGTCACCTCGATTCAAGTACTGACGCCTTAAACCGCGCGACCACTGACCGATGCAACCTTTCGATCTATAATATAAATTACCTGCAGAGTGGGTCATTAGTAATGGAAGCTTAAGACCAAATTGTTAATATCAAGATGTGGGGATTAAACTAAACATGCCTTATTCGATTGATGCTCCTTTTTGATCTACTTTTGATGTTTTATAACTAGAAACTGTTGAAGTTCCTTGAATTCTAAATGGAAACTATACATCTTACAAGACTAAACCGTTTTCTAGATACATAGTGGGCATTGAAATAATAAATAGACAGTCATAATTCTCCTTCCAATAAGTAAGTAAGTAAGTAAAATCTTTATTAGTTCATCTTTTATCAATTACAAAAATACCCTTTGGGTGTAGAACTCGTCAATAAAAATAGAAAAAAATCACAATTTAAAAGATAAAACTTAATATTAAAAATAGAATTAAAGTAAAATAAAATGCATACTAATACTTAACTACAAATAACACACAAATAAAAAATAATACATGTTACACATAAATTGTTGATACACACATACATTCATCTATCATATAATAAGCTTTTTCTATGAGAATTTGATTTCATTTAATTTTAATATCTTTGCTGAATAAGTTTCTAATACTTATAGGTAATCTATTATATATCTCAAGCAATGAATATGGAACATTCTTTTGAATATAACTATATTTTATTATATTTTCACTTACTAAATTATCTTTATTTCTTGTGCTATATAAGTGTGATAAATTAAAATTCACAAATAAGTTAATGTTTTGTTTAATAAATATAATTATTTCAAATATATATATAAACTCGCTAAGGTAAGTATTCTTTTTTCAATAAACATTTGTCTGCAGCTCTCCGTCTGTTTCATGTTTAGTATATTTCTAATGCATCTCTTTTGTAGCACAAATCTTCTGACAGCTTCACTGGAGTTTCCCCAGAAAACTATTCCATATTTTATTTGGGACTGAACATATGCATAATATGCCATAGTTGCTGTGGGTATATCAATATTTTGTGCTATCACTTTAAGAGCATCGAGGTATTTGGCGACCTTTTGGCTGACATGGTCTATATGGGTTTTTCAGTTCAATTACGAATAAATCTTTACCCCCAATAAAGAAGTACTATTTACTAATCTTATGATGTCATTGACACTAGTAAGTATAACCTCATTGTTATCTTTCTGGTACGTAAAGTTGATTATTTGTGTTTTTTCTTTATTTAATTTTAGACTATTTTTACAGAAATAGCCCTTCAGAGAATCCAATGCAGCAGTCACTGTCTGTATAAGATTTTCGATATTATTATTACCAATTATTAGAGATGTATCATCAGCATACATAACAGTTTTTACATCAACCATCAAGGGCAAGTCATTGGTATATAAAACATAAAGCATGGGACCCAATATGGACCCTTGAGGCACTCTTCTCTCTATTAATACTATGTCTGAGTTTATGAGAACACCAGTATTGTCCGTTTCTATAACACATTGTTTTCTATTCAAAAGATAAGATTTTATCAATTCCAATGCAACACCACGAATACCGTACCTTTGTATTTTTTTATTTGGAATGTCATGATCCACAGAATCAAATGCTTTAGATAGATCCAAGCATACAGCCATGGTACTGTTTTTTTCATTTAATAACCCATTTTGTGCGTCTGTAAGTAGGTCGTGACATTCTAGAAAATTAATTATTCTATTGTAGATTACTTTTTCATAAATTTTGCTGATGTTTGATAGTAATGAAATAAGTCTATAATTATTGCTCATTAGATCTTTAGCACCTTTTTTGTACACGGCTTTAACATGGGCAGTTTTGAGATTTTCAGGAAATATTCTTGTTTTTAATGTTAGGTTAATCGCGTATGCTCATGGAAATGATATTTCTGCGGCTGTTGTTTTAAGTAATTTAACTGGTATTTCATCTTCACCTACAGAATTAGTATTTTTTAAATTCACAATTACACTGTAGACCTCTTTTGGGTCTGTAGGAAATAAAAATATATTATTATGAGTAACTTGTATGTATTCTCCAGCATTAGTATAATTACTATTATTGATTTGGCTGCCTTGGTTTGCAAAGGAATTATTTACGGTGTTTAAGATGTTTATTTTATTATTTCAAGGTTCCAGTAGATTAAACGAATATTCTCTAGCTGGTAAATCACATCCAATATAAAACTTCTCGATTTTAAAAAAAATTCTCTGAACTTTTTCTAAAGATGTTATATGACAGTTTATTGTATGTCCCAAACATGTACTTCTCCATGTGTTTAGTGAAAGTTAATTTATGATCAAAAATAACTTCGCGGTCTTTATGGTATGTGGTTATTTAAAATGTCATGGAAACGAACGTGGCTATTTTTGCAAAAAAAATATATATATAATTACATTTAGAGACATCTTAGGGCAGCCGGTTGCAATCATACCATATATTAAGTTCGTTCAAGCTATGCTGCAGTTGTACATAATCCGATTCAAAGTTAATAAGTAAAGCAAGAAGTGAACATTAAGCTCCTGAACGATATCATTAATAAAAAGAGTAAAAAGCAGTGGGTCCAGGATGGAGCCCTGTGGCTCACCTGATTTTTTATTAAATAACTCAAATTTGTAACCTCGGTATTGTACAAATTGAACTCGATGGAACTGCAGCACGTGTAAAATGGAATATACTATAATCTTCAAGTTTAAGCAATAGCTTACAGTGATCAAGATTGATATTTGCTCTGGAGAATTAAGTGTAAATGTAATCTACCTGATCTCTCCTATCCAATGCTTCTGCAATAAACTGGGTGCTACACACAAGATGCGATACTGTGTCATGAATCCATGCTGCTCGGAAATAAACAGGTTCCTTGTATGAAAGGACAAAAGTTTATGAATCAATATTTGATAAACGTTAGAAAACTGGCATAGAATAGGTTCATAATCTGTAGAATTACTCGTAATATATGTACATAAGGATGCAAAAAGTTAGAGAGATTCAACACAATCAAATAGGCATTCATAATCCTCTCAATATGTATCAGGTGGAATATAAATAGTAAAAATGTAAAGGTAATTGTTACAAATTTTAATTTTGACGGCAACTATGTCAATATTAACGACATTAAAAAATCCAGGATTAGTGTGAAAAGTATTATTAAACCAAACTACCACGGTGCCTCCCTAAATGTTGATATTTTCAATAACTTCAGTTGCAAAGTTATTTTGAAATAAAATCCAAATAATCTACTCACTATATTACAAAACACCAGCTATAGTATTATTTTTTAATATAATTTCCTTCAAATTGGTTAGTTTGGTACCTTGAGAATACTACTACTTTAAATTCAAACTTCAAAGCATTATCCCAATAAAGGCACTGTTTTAATTATACGAAATACCTAGATCAAAGTATTTGCCCAAAATTATTTAAAAAACGTTTTTTATACGTTCAGGATAATGAGTGACAAAAATTTATTAAAAATCTATTCGTATTTAAATTTGATAATGAAATAATTTACTACATATCGGGTTATTATGATGTGATTGTGCCCATCTCAGCGAATCAAGGTTATTTGAGGAACCACAGAAACCGTAAAACAAAGATAATATACACTTGTCACGCCCACCGGTTGTGACAAGACTCCGTTCTCACAAAGCTTAGTCCGACAACAACAAGATCAGGTCAAATATTCAAAGTCAAGATAGAAAAGTGTACATTAATTTTGTGACTGGCGGCGACTAGTAATCTAGACCGTGGCATCAACTGAATAACGTTAGGCCCATTTCCTTGTCAGGTTATATCCATTTTCTTTTATATTCTGTCACTTTCAGTTACTGAAATTTGTAATATACTACCCTGTACATTAAATTATATAAATATATTCACTCTAATTGTTTAAGCTACATAAACGGTACATCTATTTTACAATAAATCAATATCCATAAATCTAAATCCAGGTAAACATCGACCCTATAAATTTACACATTTATCTCTCCCTTTTGATTCTGGGATTGTCAATTATTCAGTAAATCGGTATTTTCGATACATCCCGAAGCAGTTTCAATGTATTCGCCGGAGGTATTTTGTGAATTGGGTAGGATTTCTAGAATAGTTGAATTACGTTGCCGGAATTGCCAACGTCAACACTTGCAAATCTGTTGAGTTTGCGATAAATTGGGTTAGTCCTTACAACATATTCAAGGATTTATAGACACCTTCAAACCAAGCTGACGAGATACGGCGGGTAAGGTGATGAATACTAAAATTATTTATGAATTGATGTAAGTTGCCGATTACTGCTGATTCTCCTCGAAAGCAGGATAAACGTAAGATCAAGCACTTTACCAGGAGCAAGTATTTAATTATAAATAATTACATGGCATAATGCGTTTGCATAAATAATTGAGAAATTGAAATAATAAAAGTACAGGAAAAGATCAAATTATAGCCGTATAGTTTTAATATGGAATATAAGACTATAGTCTGTTTGGAAATGAAGGAGAGTAATGAAACTCCGAGATAAGAACCGGCCATGGGCGTGGTCATATTTCGTTTCAAGTAATTATCGGGTAACACTAATGCTAACAGGTAATGGGTACATTAGTATATTTTACTGGATACATCATAGGGCAGGAGCCAGTGTATTGTGACAGATCAATCCAGTCTTAGAGCTGAATATACGAAGACGTGCTAGTGCAGTAGAGTAAAATTCGACTTGTGTTTAGTGACTATTGTGCCAGTGGATATAATATTGTTTGGCTAAAATGTCGAGCTTATCATATTACGTACCTGCCAAACGCGTGAAAAGATGTGCGCTGTCTCAGAATGAGAAGATTATTATATTAAATGTATTTAATGCATTGAAACACCAAAATCCTACCAACAGTGTTGACGACATCGTGGAAAAGTGTTCCAAAATGACAGGAATTGGAAAATCGACTATCTACAGACTTTTAAAGGAAACAAAAAATGAACAAGATACTATAAATTCCCCAAAATCATCTACAGAGAGGTCAAAAGTCGTTATAGATGATTTCTTCAAAAATGTCATTCGCAGAAAAGTACACTCATTTTATTTAAAAAAAGAAATACCAACGCTAAACAAAATTTTAAGTGAACTTTCAGAGGACAACGATTTGCTAAAAATCAGTACAAGCAAATTATGGGCAGTCCTACGAGAGTTGAATTTTTGCTGGGAAAAGCGGAACAGGGAGTCAGTTCTTATCGATAAAGATGAAATTATTTGTTGGCGAAGATCCTACTTAAGATCAATTAGAAAATTCCGTGACAAAGGGAGGAATATTTATTATCTAGACGAAACTTGGGTCAACGAGGGATACACTGTAACAAAAGTATGGCAAGATAAAAATGTAAAAAGTTTTCGACAAGCATTTTTGGATGGATTTTCAACAGGGTTCAAGGCACCTTCACCACCTTATCAGTTTGAACTTAACCCAATCGAATTAGTCTGGGCGCAGGTAAAAGCAGATGTAGCATGAAATAATACGACGTTTAAATTAAGTGACGTGAAAATTTTGTAAACAAATTCCTTGGAACGAGTAACTGCAGATAACTGGCAAAGATGTACATCATGTACAAAAAGAAGACGAGAAAATGTGGGAACTCGATAATTTAATTGACGTTACTGTGGAACCTATCGTTATCAATCTAGGAGACGAAGATAATTCATCAGAATATTCAGAGGATGAATTTTAAAATACCTACTTTTTTATTTCCTTTATTGTACATTTATTCAACACTACATGTACTCACCTTAATTTGAATTTTCAAAATACATATATTTTTGTGTGGAATAAAAGTCTATTCATTAAATTTAAATAAATATTTTGACAATAATATTGAATAATTTTATTTGAATTACTAAAAACCATCTTAACCCGGTTATGATGCTTAAAGTAGCCTCATGTTTTGAAATGCTGTTTTTATATTGTTTACTTATAAGAGAAATGGACCGAGAAATTGAAGCGGCATAGACAAAGACGAATAGTCGGGGAATACATTTTAGCTACCTGCTACAATTTAGTACAACCCGGTCACACAAAGTTTTTTTAAAAGTACACCTCATCTATACCGATAATACATATTATAAAAATATTGAATATAAGCACCAGTCCTACATGTATTTACGATTTGCAGACATAATAAGGTTTTATTACTCTCTTTCATTTCTAAACAGACATTCAGACATTCATAAATGATTGCAACAAATTTGGGGGCAGGACAGATATAAAAATAAATTAACATAAATAATAGAAAAATAAATAGCACAGTCTGAATACAAATGTTTATACTTAAAGAGATCCAAGGAGAGAGTTATGAGCATAAAAAAGACATACGTAGCATTTATAGATTTTAAGCACTCTTGTGACCAAGTAAAGAAAAAGCAGCTGCATACGGCATTGAAAGAATTGAGAGTGCAAGCTTGTTCAAACGATTCAACTGAAACTCGAGGAAACTATTAATAGTGTAAGGTGTAAAGATAAAATAAGTGCTACTTTTAAAGCAAAGGAAGGACTAAGACAAGGAGACCCTATGTCAACAACATTATTTAGCTCCGTGTTAAAATATATTCAGTGTTTCAGTAATAATTTTAAGAGGAGATAGGGAAAAATAGTACAATACGAATAAGCGATTAAAAAAAATTAAGTGCATATTTACGCATAAAATATATTTTCAAATCATTATTTAATCCCCTTTTTGAGACTGTCACTGATTCAGCTCCCAGTTCAATTTGGTGTTGGCTTAGCACTACGTTGCGAAATTTAAATATTTCCTAATATCTACCTACTTATTGTAATGTTAAAATATGTAATGAATGTTGTAACTTATTTTTTAAAGTATGCAATTGACATATTAAGTTTTAGTTTAAAAAATACTTAATATTGAAGTTACAAGACTGCAAGGGATAAAATAATAGCGCTAGAGAGCGACTTAGAACTAGAGACATTTGGATACCTAATATAAATAAAAATGTATCATATGAAATGTTACAGGTCAACGATAGTAAACCTACACAATCTCCAGAATCGGAGTTATTTTGGATCAACCGTCGACGAGGCAACCATTTGCAATTAATTTTTGTATTTTTTTCACACCACAACATTTTTAAGTAAATAGAAGATAATAAATACATTAATATATTATTACTATTTTATATTTACATTCATTATATCGCAATTATTTTAAAGGTATTGATGAATATTGGCTAATTATATCGTATGCCGCATTTAATGTCACAAAACTTTCTCCTAAAGCAACGTGTCATTAATGTAAATTAGAAATAAAATGAGTCTCAAGACAAGACCTTTGGGAACACTGTTTTCAATTTGAAGGGAGCCCGACTCAAATCCGTTTGACAGCTGCATATTGAATAAATAGATGAATAATTGAGTAATCTAACCATATATCTCTGGTCCTATAACGTTCCAATTTATACGTATATTTAACAAAATATTTTATTACCACCAGAATCACCATCATTACGAGATTAAATATTGACAATAATACGTTTTCCGGAAACTAATTCGAAAATCAGAAAAATATGCTCACTCCCAAAATAATCAACTGCTTTATATTTTAGGATGGCTCCACAGAATTTGCAAACCGGAATAGTTGCTCCATGTCTCATTGTCAGTACAATCCATAAATATTTTTATGTTAGGAAAAAATTTTACTGATTCGTTAAATTTACTCTCTTCACATTCATTAACAGACTCAACTAACGGTTTTAGATACACCATTATATGACTATTCAATCAGTAATAATCTAGGCCAGCTATTGCTTCTTTTACTTCCAGATTAGAATTATTAAGAGTATTAAAAAAAATTCTGTTGAATTAACAATAATTTTATGTTCAACATATTGAAGAATATTGTATTTGTTAAAAGAGTACATACTAAAATCCTCAAATGTTAAAAAATTTGTATTAGACACCGATAATTTAGTTTTCATTTCATAAGTAGGTAACTATATTCCATAATGCTTATGGAAAAATAAAATTTCTCAACATTTTTTTATTCTTTCCAATCATGTCCTGAAGAAGAACTAAGGTTACTATTCTAAAGCCGACCAAATTTAATAAATATAATTATTAAAATTACTATTTCTACTTTTATTTAAAAATATATATTTACGGAATATAGAACTGAGAACTTCATTTGTGAATTTAAAGCCACCAATTGATTCAGTAAAATTCAAGGGCATTTTATAAAAGAACGAGGCGATTCTTTGGAATGGCGTTCACGTATCGCTTGATAAGGGTTTCCCCTAATGGAAATTGAGTGGTGAAAGGAATATTCAAGAACGACAGATGCACAGAAGGGAATTTAATTGACTGACAATGTAATAGAAGGTGTTTCACTGACATCAACAAGGATTTACGTGCATTTTACTCTGAAAATACAAATCTTAATATGTAGCTTGAAGTGTTTGTTGTTCGGCGTAGGCCTATGAGAAACCATAAAGGTAAAATGTGTATGAAAGGAAAGAATATAGTGTACAATATTTTGCATGTTTGCTTCTATCGATGAAAGTAATAAATTATTAAAATTTCAGGTTTATCTGTTAAGTGTTTTAGGAGTTTGCATATGTCGTACTTTGATAACGTAGCATTCTGTTTTAAAAATGTCTACTTACATTTGTGTTACAAGTGTTGTGAAGCTTACTGCAAACGATAATTTTTCTTGCAGTTAATTATGTCTAGAGTATGTAGATGTTGATAGATTTCCCAGCTTAGTGACTTTGAGAGGGGGTGGAAGCAGGTTTGTCGGTGAGGCGTGGATTCAGCGTCGGCCGTCATCGTCATAGAGGAATCACACAGAGTGAAGATCATCAATTGCAAAAAGAGACCGATTTACCGGCAGCCGAACTACTGAAAATCAGTGATTTGAAGAACATGAGAGGATGGTCGGTATACGTACAGTATATCGCAGAATAAAACTTAAAGCAGACGTAAAAACATATTGACGCGACACCGACTATCACAGCGTTCCGTAAATAACAAAAACTAAAAGCGCAGTTCGAAATGCGAGTTAGCTCTGTTCGACTCTGTTAGACCCCGCACTGGCACTAACTCTATGTAAAGAGTGTGCATGGCTAAAATATAACATGTTACAGAAAGATATATACAGGATGTCCCACCGGGAACTGCATCGATCGTTATCTAGGTAACTAGTGACCCGAAAAATTTGATAACTTTTGTTATATTTGAGATTGTGAAGACTTGCTAATATAGGCTTCACTGTCTAACGCAATACTGATTTACTATGTTGGACCAAAGTAATGGAAATACCTGGACTTTCTGGACCGGTATATTCTGCATCCTATAGGATCGATTTGGATTGAAAAATAGGAAATTTTAAGGAAAAGTATTCATTTGTTTGCATAAAAAATAAAATTAAATAATTTTTCAACGGAGAAAAAAATATTAAAGGGAAAACAACTAATTATTTTTTCATGTTCTATTTTTTTCCAAAGTTAAGAACAAACAAACGGGGACACCCTGTATTTACCCTTCAACTCATATGTTTTAAACTATGGAATACCCATTCAATCGGTTTGACCACTTTGCACTTCATAATAGATAAAACAAATATTCTCAATTTTTCATAAAACTTCCATAACTTCCATAAACATCTTTTTCGTAAAATCGTAGCATAATAATGACATTTCTATTTTCATTTCAGTATCGAAATAACGGCCTTTTAGGCCGTTGTTCTTAAAATAATCTTTTTACGCATATGTGCGTAAAAGTAAAATAAAATAACTGAATTTTAAATTATTTATCTATTATAAATATTAATAACACAATCTTTCAAATCGGATAATTGGACATTAGGTGAACATATATTTTTTTCTACACTTCGTATATTGAAGAATAAAGTACCTGCATCCCGGTGTTGCTGGTGCAATGAGTTTTGGAATGAAAGTAGTATTTCCTTTCTCCCCGAGCATTTTCCTTGCCATCTCCTGCTTATTTTGTATGGAATTTTCTATGTACCTCTCTGTCACAGAAGTCAATCGCCAATCTCCGTGTCTCTTGAGCATCGATATGTTAGCTCCTGCAAGGTTGCAGAACATTGTCTAAAGCAGTTTCGAGTATACTGTTACGGAAGCTCACCTACCTTTTAGTTTGTTAATTATGTTCCTGTTTACACTATAATTTATAATTTTTGTGATGCCTTTATTTTTACATTTTCTGGAACATTCTCGGCCACATTCTATTTGAATCTCGAGACCGCGGAAAACTTCTGGAACCCTAAAAATATATATAACCGGATCGGTTTCACCACTGGAGTTAGTTTATATTGGGCAGTCGAAGGCGATTGACAAACGTCAAAGTAAAGCGTTGACAGTTGGAAAATTTGTTTGAAGGATATTTCTTGTGTAATCAAGAGTAACAATAAAGTTTGTCGTTTGAAATTCGGCAATCTTTTTAGAAATTGAACCTATGTTATTTATAGCACTGCTTGTGTAGTACATTTTGAATTCATGTACGTGATAATAAATCGCTTATGGTCAATGGTGGATGGACGTAGACTTGCATATGTACAATGTTCTCTGTACGTTAGTTCATTCTTCTCTCCTACAGGTTCCATATATATCAGCAATCAAGACAACGTTTTGGAATAAGTACTTTTCAGCATCTGCCTCTTTGATAAACCTTTCAACCTGTTGCTTGGAAAATATTCTGTATTTTCTGGGTCTATAACCACTTGATTTCCCTTTGAGGAAAGCAATAACACTGGTATATTTGCTGATATACATATTTTTATTCAAATAAATTGTAGAGGGTATACATTTTAAAGATAATTGGGACAAGTACGCTAGAATAACTTTCTGAGAAATATTACATACATTTTTTTTGGCACACTAAATATCAAGTTTTGCATAAGTTGCTTTGGTGCAATTTCTTCGATTTCTGAGGAATCAATGTACATAAGGCAGCTTCTGCCTCATTTTCTATTTCAGAATTTACTGAAGTTTTATGAAGAATTAATTATTGGGGTTTAAGGTTCACAAACGTTCACAGATTTCAATTTTTTTTTAAATGTTTCTATAGTTTATAAACATCGTATCATAGCAACAACCTTATAGGTTTAACTCAGTTAAAGTTGTTTAAATAAAACAGTTTAGCGATCATATCAGTAAATGCAATCGAAGATTATGTCGAAGCTATTTTGAATATTTATTTGACAATTTTACGAAAAATCTTGTTCAATACATGTTGTAAAATAGGCGTCTTAGGCACTTAACACATTATTGATGACTTCTACAGCACACACATAATATACTTATCCTGCTAAGCCCTTTTCAGTTTTCAGATTAGGTATTAGCATTAAGTATTTGTGGGTAGCATTCATACTGTTTAATCTATTAATTAAATGTATTTTCGTCTCAAGTGCTTTCTATACAAATCATCTATAACCACCGGTAGACGTAAAAGATAAAAGGCATCTACATTAAAAAGATTTAATTTTATTGTTGGAAAAATAAACCAGGATATCGTTGAATAATTATAATTGAAGGCTGAACTGGAGAACCATTACTCTGATGTTTTAATCTTTATATAAAGCACTTAAAGATTACCTATTCAGTCCTGGCTATGATCACAGGATTAAACAAATTAATGAAGCGATAACGATCGTTAGAGTAGAGCCGTTGGCGTTAGTTGGAGTTTTTTCATGTTACGAGTAATTCTGGACTTTCAATAATTTTAGTTTTATGGATGTAAATTGATCATTGCATTTTACGACGTCATTATTTTTATTTATCTACGCTAACAGTATAATAAATTCGTATTTATATATCTTGCGTTTTTTATGGATATTGGAGGATAATGATAGTTATTTTAAGAGAAGTCATTTTTAATAGAAATAACGTTTTCATGTTTAATATTTAATACTGATAAATTTCAAGTATAGAATAGATATAGATATAGGATCGGTCAGTGGTCGCATGGTTTAAGACGTCAGTACTTGAATCGAGGTGACTAGATAGCTGTAGGTTCGACTCCCGCAGCCCGTACACAGTATATAAGCTATATTCGTGGAGGAGATTGGCACCCTCTCTGCGGGTATGATAAGGTGGAAGAATATTAGCTTGAGTCAATGTGAGAGATTGATACCGGCTGACGTTTGACTACCCCCCTAATTAATGAGGGTTTCCAGGTTTCCCTCACTCTTGCACTGATAGTCCATTGAATAGTTACATTTGGGGTTGCATTTTTTAAAAAAAAAGCTTAACTTGAAGTTTGTGAGGTCAATCCTCCAGTTTCGACCGCCATCTTCGAAAAGGAGGTTAAATTGTTTTTAGCATTTATCAGGTAAACTATTAATCATACAAAATTTAAAAAAAAAAAAAATTTTTATTGCAAATTTAATCCTATACAATTTTAGCTCAGTAACTTTTTGTTGTAAAATCAAAAATAACAAATATATTAAAGAAAAACCATCAACATTTTTGGACAAATTTTCTTTTGAACGCCATAATTTATTTATTTTTTTATTTAGAAAAATATGATAGCATTTTTGTAGAGTGGTTTTCAACGAAAACTTTTATTATGTACTTTTTTTTATTAAATTCATTAGTTTCGGTTTTACAGCGCTGTGAAGTGTACACTAATTTTTCCTGTAATCCATTGAAAGGTTACATTTGGTGTTGCATTTTTTAGAGGACGCAATTTTATTGTTTAGATGTGAGAGGGGGGGGGGTGAAAAAAAGCTTAACTTGAAGTTTGTGGGGTCGCAACCCTCCAAATTTGGCCGCCATCTTAGAAAAGGCGGTTAAATTGTTTTTAGCATTTATCAGGTAAATTATTGGTCATACAAAATTTTTTTTAAAACATTTTTTATTGCAAAAAAAATTACATCAGAACATTTTTGTAGAGTAGTTTTCAACTTATTATATACTTTTTTTATTATATTCATTAGTTTGGGTTTTACAGCGTTGTGAAGTGAACATTACCTTATTCTTATACCGGGTGTTCCCTCTAAGACTTTCAGTGCGAATATCTCAGAAACCATCATAGCCAGTGCGACGAAATTTGGTATACAGACACTAGATACGGAGTAGAATCTGATGATAACATCAATTCTTATACAGGGTGTTCCATTTTCCAAGAAATCGATTTGATTTTTATTTTTTGTTTGTCAGCCCTGAAAAAACTTATTTTTAAATTTAAATATACTTAATTATGAATACATTCTGATAAATAAAAATTCAAACTTTTCAAATCTTAACATAAAAAAACGCCTACAAAAAGTACCAAAATTTCATTGTTTTGTCATGTAAAACATGCATAGCCTTGAGCCAGACTTACACAGAAAAAACTAACATCGCTAAACGTCAAAACTATGAATTGTCATTGAATTGTCAAATATTAATGGCATAAAGTATTTTATTTTACATAAAAAACGCTAAATAATGTATTTAATGCATTTACGTATACACAATGGTGTTATATCACAAAATAATTTACAAAAGTGTGTAAGTACTTAAAGAATATCTCTCTTTTCCAACTGCTGTAATTATGGATTACTTATTTAGCAACAAATAAATTCGAGCAAAACGATTCCTAAAACTTTATAATTATAATGTGAACATGTTTGTCGTTGAAAGTCAGATCTAATCTGAACTGAACCCCTACTGAACCAAGGTACCCCAGCCCGACTAAATAAATATTACGAAAGCATAACCTAGAAATGATTGATTCTTGTGCACATATTTCAACACTTTGTGAAGAAGATGTTTAAGAAGAACTCTACATCTGTAAAATAGTAAACAATGAACTACAATTTCTGTATTTCATATGATACAGAACTAGAATAAAGCAACTGGCTTTTGCTAGGAAGAATCACCTGCAAACCTACTATACCCAGTAGGTACCTATCAAATAGTCATTTAAAGCTAGATAATAATTTGTAATTATTGTTTTTATGTTTCAGTTATGTGTGTTTAGTGCCACAAATTAGTACCTACATTAAAACAGACACTAGAAAGAATAAGCGAAAAATATTACACAGACATTTTCTTGGAATAATTCTAAATATGGAATGATGGATAATATTATAAAGAAGTCTCTAACTCACTTTGAAGAGTATTCTATAAGACATTAAATTCAGTTGTCGTGGGTTTTAAAATTTCTAAACGAATAAATTTAAGAAACTTAACACTGATATTTTCCTAACTTCATAATTCTATGTAGAGTATGAAAACATCTCGTTAGAATATCTTAAAAATGTTGAAAGTTAACTGTTGTTACAATATACACAACATAACGTAATAAGGTAGGTATCGAACAATGAAATGGCAAGATTTGTTTCTAATCATACATGCTTGACCATCCCTTAGATTGAACGGTGCTCTGCAAATTAGAATACAGAACTGTTTAACATAAAATCGATTAAATGTATGTAAGTACTTAGGTACTTTTAATTTATTGTAGTTTTATTTTATTGTAAATAAATTAAATTTTGTATTTGTTTTTTATTCTACCCACACTATTAAACACAGATGCTTAAGAAATAATGAATACTTGAAGATGAAGGGTCAAGTTAATCAATTTAGCCACTAATAAAAAAAATAAACCACTGTAGGTACGTATTACTTTTTGAAAAAATCTTTCATTTAGTCTTGAAAATGTAGAATACTTTTCAAATTGAGTTTTTATAATTATACCTACCTTATAAGAACTGAATATTAACAGTTCTCACTGATATTTATGTTTTAGACATGTTAATTTTGTTATAGAATTATTAAACACAAGGATTATTTGCTGTAGTGTATAATAAATACAAACGATAACAATTTAATAAACTTTAATTTCCGCCATACTTGCATTATTTATATTTTTTATTTAATTCACTCGTTAACTTACACATTCCATGAACTTTAATTTTATTAAATAATTAAACCAAGTACAGAAAGTTAGGTATGTTTTTATTTATAGCAAAACGTAAAGTCTAATGTGTTCTAGCAAAATTTTCCTCGTCTCCCATCTCTCTGTCGCACGAATATAAACTAATCTTGGCATCTGGCTTCTTCAGTATCTTATCGAATCTTTTAATCAATGATTAACGTAATTGTGTATGTAAACCTGCTTCCATAACAGCACTTTGTTTTCTAAGTTCCTACCTAGAGGTGAGACGAAACATTTTCGTAGACATTTTTAATTTCTGCATACCACAAGATGAAATGAATATGTTTATATTCATTCTGGTCTCCTACAAATACTGAAATATGTTTTCTCATCTCTGTTCTTGAAAGTAAGCCCCAATAGCTTCTCCATCTGAAACTAATTAGGTAAAGATAATCCTAGATTTTGCGTAACTGGGCTATTTCTTATAAATTTAACCCCATAGTTCTTTGAAATGAATTAGCTAATATGAAACATAAGTACCAGGAACTACAACTCATATTCAATGTAAAAATAATATGCAAGATATAATTACCTACTAAGTACACTGATATTTTTCCTTCGTCTTTCGTCTCAGTTCCCATTAATCGTTATACTTAGTACTTACACATCTCGTTCTATCAAGCTTTTTACTGTATGAAAGTAATTTTTAGCACACCTAGGTATATGGCTCGAAATTTTACTCACATTTGATGTGGAGTAGTATAACAGATATATTTTTGTAATACTGGAACTGAAGCTTTCACTCAAGGAATCCATTGCATTTTTATCTATGATTGTTTCTAGGCTTTAAAACATTTTTACCACTTGTTGAAGAGGCTTTGTTCATTATTTTCATTATTTGGAACTCTAGGTTAAGTCTGTGGTTAAGTTTACACATCGTTCAGCTGGTCATCAGGTCTCGAGACAGTCGGGCTCAGCGTCTGCGCCACAAAACATATAACTAGAGTCTGCGCTCTGCAGCATATTCACAGTAAACAACAGTCAACAGTCCTCTGTCTGTGGTAAAGCAGAGTCAAGGGCGTGACGTGTTCATAAATTTAATGTCTTCTCGTAGGGATTGTTCTTTATCGCTTTTATTATTTCCCAGAATAGTCGTATTATACAATTAAACAAACATGTTTCACATATTTTCAGAGTATTCATGCCGAATAAAGCTCAGCGTACGTGAACAGCTAATAACCTCTAAATTCCATTTTTTTTTTAACAAAACTAGCATTATTGCAAATACGTACGCAGATTCAATGTACCTCGTGGTGTTACGTATTTATAATAAAATTCCTATAAAAATAGTCAAACTTGCTTTGACAGTTCCTGTCACTTTACGTTTTGACGTCTATCCATGCGGTTGTTGCGTGTGTGTAAATTGGACTCACGGCTATACACATTTTGCATAACAAAACAATGAAATTTTGGTACTTTTCATAGGCGTTTTTTTATGATAAAATAAAAATTTTCAGGACTTTTTTATCAGAATGTGTTCATAATTAAGAATATTCCAATTAAAATACAAATTTTACAGAGGTTGACTACCAAAAATCGAACTTAAATCGATTATCTGCAAAACTGAACACCCTGTATAAAAATTAATGGCATCGTCGAATTCTACACGCCATCTAGTGCCAGTATACCAAATTTTGTCGCACTAGCTGCAATAGTAGCTGAGATATTCGCACTGAAAGTCTTAGAGGAACACCCGGTATAATAAGAGATTATTATCAGACCGCATTTGCACCCAGGAACGACTTATGTTGGTAGACCCTAACCACCATTCAGTGCAAGAATGAGGAACACACTGGTCTAGCCACCTCAATTCAAGTACTGATACCTTAAACCGATAATTTAAGGAAGAATAACCTTTTCTACAATAATTAATTTTATTCATATTTTAACAAAATATTATTCTTTAAGTACATTTTAAACTTAGTTTCATTTTAAGAAAGAAAAGTATAAGAATCCTTGTATGTCAAGAATATATAAATATTTATATCAAATATACTTTATTACAGCATTAATACATATAAACTTGAATGAAGTCTAAACTTTTACTTAATACAGATTAGATTTTTTTTGTGCACAAAAAATGTAAAATTTGGCAAAGATATTATACAGACGATTAAATTTTGTGTATAAGTTCTTATTACTTAGGCATAAGTGGAAGTTTTCTTTTTGCCATTTTTAATTGTGGCAACTCGTTTTCCGAATACATAGTGTATACATTTTTTTATACGTTTATAAGGTAATACTGACACATTTTTTACAACATTGGTTAAAACACGAGGGAAAGAATGGATGGTGATATCCGACAGCTCCCTGTCCATTTTTTTCCTAAACACACACACTCATGGCCCTCTCAACCATAGAGAGGTACCGTTTTACTTTTCGCATAATGAAAATGTTAAATGATTTTGAAAGGACCCCGCACAAATCTTATGGAAATTGAATTTCGGTCAAATGACTTGAAATTTTCAGAAGAGTTTCTTCAAGTCATGCCGAGTAAAAGTCCTAATGGGCACAAAGTTCCTAGATGCTTTGGAGCCGAGATGTAAGCGATGGAAAGTGCGCGTTTTTTATGTCTCAGACACCTATAATTGATTTTACGGTATTTTAACATTATTACTAAAAAAAACGTATAATAAATGCTAACGTGTTTTCTATAAAAAACTATTTTTAAATCATTTCATACCTAATAACATTAAAATCTTACAAAAAATAGGCTTATAAAAACGTTTAATTATTTTTTTTCTTTGATATTATTGCACATTTTAATATTTTTAATAAATGTTTATAAAAAAATTGAAACATGAAAAAAACATAAAAATGCCTCTATGCTTCTTTTTTTAAGTATGTATTAATCTAATAGAATAGTTATAATATTTAGTATTATAGTTATAATAGTTATAATACCTAATATTCAGTCTAAGGCAAGGCGCGCACTGAAGTGGTCAGCAAGTGGCGTGGCAGTGACGTGGTGACCAAGTGGCAGGTGGATTCATTAGGTTTGTTTTAGCAGCAACACTATCAGAAATGTCCGTCCAACTATTTATTGCGTCAAATTCAATGGTAACGCATTCTCAACTTAACTGGTCGAATATTTCTCACAGTTTCCAAACCGTTTTGAACTGCTGCAAAAACAAGCCTATTAAAGTCTATGTAAACATATGAAGACGCGAGTATCAGAACGGAGTAGTGGTGGCGTGGTATTTTGCAGGTGGTGTGATGCCACTCTGGTGCCACTAATCTCGAACAAGTTTAATTTTCGAGTGGCAAGCGGCCGGTGACGACGTGACATTGTGCATTGCAACTGCATATTTCTTGTGAATTTTAAAACTAAAAACATGCGAGACGGCCACGAATTTACCATAAATTCCTGAAGTTTGTATCCTTTGAAGCATAGGTCGTAGTTTTTTCAGTAACCTGCAAAATGTCACTTTCTTTAAAATAATTTTTTTTTTTTCCTGAGAAGATGAACCCAATAGGGTTTTTTTTATTATTCTCCTGATTTTTAGCAATTTTTAGGCACAGCAGATATCGAGATGCGGTTTTCTGCATTGTGTTCAGGAAGGTCACAGGAAAAAAGTCTATATCGTCTGGTTTAGCCATTTTTTGAAAAATGTCTTCTGGGCCGGAAAATGCATTACACCGTTATAGGAACGACTGGAAACTCGGAAAAATCGCTCGGAAATCGTTACTCGGAGGTTTTCGGGTATGCCGAACTCGATTCTGGCATTAGAATTACCCGGGGATGCACGGGGGTGGCTCTGTGGGGGTGCGCGGGGGGGTAAATTGGGGGAAAATTAAAATCGCTCCAAACTTGTTACTTGGGGGTTTTCGGGGATACCGAGTTCAATTCTGGCATTGGAATTACCCGGGGGCGGCTTTGCGGGGGTATCCGGGGGTCATTCTGGGGGGGAAATTGCATAGTCCATGGGAAGCGCTCCAAACTCGTTACTCGGGGGTTTTCGAGGATGCCGAATTCAATTCTAGCATTAGATTCGCCCAGGGAGCTCGGGGGTCCCTCTGTGGGGTTGTCTGGGATGATTGGGGGAAATGAATATTTGTTATTTGAATAAAGTATTATTTTCATAATTTGTGATTTTTCACTTTCTCCTTTACCATTTCCCACAGAGCCACCCCCGAGCGCCCCCGGGAAGTCTAATGCCAGAATTGAATTCGGCATCCCCGAAAACCCCCGAGTAACGAGTTTGGAGCGCTTCCCATGGACAATGCAATTTCCCCCCCAGAATGACCCCCGGATGCCCCCGCAGAGCCACCCCGAGCGCCCCCGGATAATTCCAATGCCGGAATTGAATTTGGCATCCCCGAAAACCCCCGAGTAACGAGTTTGGAGCCATTTTCATGCACGCTGCCATTTCTCCCGCGCACCCCCACAGAGCCACCCCCGTGCATCCCCGAGTATTTATAATGCCAGAATCGAGTTCGGCAGCCCCGAAAACCTCCGAGTACCGATTTCCGAGCGATTTTTCCGAGTTTCCAGTCGTTCCTATAATGCATTTTCCGGTCTAGATGGCATTTTTCAAAAAATGGCTAAACCAGACGATATAGACTTTTTTTCTGGGACCTTCCTGAACACAATGCAGAAAACCGCATCTCGATATCTGCCGTGCCTAAAAATTTCCGCTATTTTTCCTAACTTCCCTGGACTAATATGTTTACTTAATGGTTCCACCTGCCACTTGGTCACCACGCCACTACCACGTCACTTGCACACCACTTCAGTGCGCGCCTTGCCTAAGGCGGCAGTACTTGAGTCGAGGTGACTAGATCGCTGTGGGTTCGACCCCCGCAGCCGGTAGACCATATATAAGATATTCGTGGAGAGATTAGTACCCTCTCTGCGGGTATGGTAGGGTGGAAGAATGTTGACTTGGATCAATGTGAGAGATTGATACCGGTTGGCATTTGACTACCCACCCTAATTAATGAGGTTTTCCTGGTTTCCCTCATTCCTGCACTGAATGGTGGTTAGGGCCTACCAACGTAAGTCGTTCCTGGGCGCAAATGCGGCCTGCTTAATAATAATATGCCGCCCCCTCTCCCGCACAAGTCTTCGACTTCTGGGCTAATGCTCGTGATTAGAATGAGGGGTAGAGATATTATTATTATTACTTTATTATGTAAAAAACCAAACATAGGGGCACTTTTTTTTTTTCATGTTTTAATTTTTGTATAAACATTCATTTAAAATATTAAAATGTGCAATAATATCAAAGAAAAAATAATAATTAAACGTTTTTATAAGCCTATTTTTTGTAAGATTTTAATGTTATTAGATATGAAATGATTTAAAAAATTGTTTTTTATAGAAAATACGTTAGCATTTATTGAGTTATACGTTTTTTTTAGTAAGAATGCTAAATTCCGTAAAACCAATTATAGGTGTCTGAGACATAAACAACGCGTTTTTCAACTTTCCATCGCTTACATCTCAGCTCCAAAGCATCTAGGAACTTTGTGCCCATTAGGACTTTTTCTCAGCATGACTTGCAGAAACTCTTCTGAAAATTTCAAGTCATTTGACCGAAATTCAATTTCCATAAGATTTGTGCGGGGTCCTTTTAAATTGACTCATGGGCATATATTAATATGCAATCCGCCACAATAGATGAGATCTGACTTTATACTACTAATAATCTTCATAATATTTGCAACACAAATGTGAGCAGAAATTTTTAAAACAAAATACCACGTTATCAAAGTACGACCAGTGCAAATTCCAAAAAAACTTAAAAGATAAACCTGAAAATTTAATCAATTTTTACTTTCACTGAGAGAAGTGAATATGCAAAATAAAATGATTTTTAATAGGTATTTACCTTTCTTTGCTACGTATATATTTTTTTGTACTTGTACTAGATGTGATATTTTAATCTTATAATGGAAAAAATCAGTCACTCAATACTTTTTTATAATAAGCCAGCCTCCTTAGCGTGATTCCAATTTCCTATAATTTATTTCATACGATTAAATTTCCCATTTACTAAGAAGATTTATGGTATTATATACGTATACGATACACGGCACGCGAGTTTTTGTCGATTATTTTTTATCTATCATTCTGTACACTAAATAGATTTAAAACTTATTTTGTTACCGGAATATTGAGATTTTCTTTCGAAAATATAGCTAAACTGATTTTTGCGATTGCCTTAGATCTAGTCAGTTTAATTTTCCGTTCAATTACCTTGTAATACATTTCAAACCAATATATAATTCATGCAACTTCCCCATTGTCAGTTATCATTCAGTCATATGTAAACTTAACAATTTCATTTACCCATAAAGACAACTGGCAACTGCACTAAAATTGAATATTAATGGAAACTAAACGAATAGGCATGACAATGAATGACCGAAAAGAGGGTGTAGCGTGCATTGAGGGGGGGGGGGGTGAGAGTTTTTCGGTGAAGGGATGTCTTAGTAGTAGCTTCAAGGGGAAGGGAGTTGAAACGTACCCTTTTTTGGCTTTTCGCTTATTACTCGAAAACGGTGGGCTGCAGCGAAAAATTCTTTACATAAAAATGAAAGACTATAAAATTTTCTATAAGATTAGTTTAATTAATTTTCGCTACGAAGTACTATTTCAGAGATATCTTCACTTAAGAAATGGTAATTAAAAAAAAAATCAACACATGTTTTTTACAGAGCAATCAGTTTTATTCAAGAATATACACAAATATGCTAATTTATATCTAATGGGGCAGGAGTTAGCAATTTGAATATGTTGGTTAAAATAAATGATTTTCAAGAGAACTTTCTAAAATTCAAGAAAACTCGTGATCTTCGTTATTGCGAAGTTTACAAGCTAATATATTGTAGATTCATATATAAATAGCAAAAGTTTACCAATTTTCAAGCTAATTGTGAAAAACTTAAAACCTAAGAAGAATGTGAATGTGTAACAAATGTCTACATTTTATTTTATAAAATCTAATACGGAGAAAACTTAGCAAATGAAAACAACATTAACTGGTCCTGTTTCTCTTGGGACAGGAGGATTGTGCTTCTGGCTGCAGTATCAATACCGATCGCAACACAAATTGTGACTCTAAGTCTTCTTCCTCATCTTCGTTTAAAATGGGACTCTGTTTAAATAGTGACCCTGGTAGTTTTGGCATAATCGAGGGCAACTCATCGCTTTTTTGTATCTACAAAATATGCGATCCAAAATTTCTCTGGGTGTTGCTTCGTTTTTTGTCATCACATAAGCTAAGATATTGTCTTTGCGTTCCCAACCTCACAAGTGTGGAGTTAGTTGGTTTCCCAGCCAGAGCTGCACTAAGATGGAATGTGCGTAACGCGTGCTCTTTCGTTGCCCTCTCGCTGGATGGAAGTGATGGAAGATCTCGTTTTATATTCCATGCCGATTTCAGAAATGAATCGTAACTGAAAGTGTTCAGTGAACTTAACAGGAGCAACGTATTTCAGTCAGCATGCATATTCGCCCAGCTTTCTCAACAACAGCATGCATGGAAGAGGAGTTGTGAAAAACTTCAACTGCGCCTTTTATATCAGGATGTTTTTTGTTTTTGCAAAATCAAGTTTACTCATTCGGAATGTTGCACTAATAGAAATCGCAGCTAGTGAATGCGTATAAGAATAAAATATCCTTGAGTCCCAGCTGTTGGGTGGAGTAAACGTTTTCCTCTGTCATGTTTTATGAATAGGATGTTATGGTCAGGTGACCATTTTTGCTGTAGTAGTAGTGAAATAGCACAATGAGGCCGAAGTCTTCTCCTATAACAGCTACATTGGTTGTTGTGTTTACAATCAATACTGCAGTATTATGTGATGCTTCTTATGTTTTGGTGTCGTTTTCTATGAGTTTAAAGCTCAATAGGCTGATCAGCCTATCTATCTTTACTTTGGTGGTTGAAGAGAAATAATTCTTAAGTTTTCAGATCGATATTGCTGCCGACACACTTTTTAATGCAGTTGGGGGATCTGCTATATCCATCAAAAATAGTGATACATATTCTGCTTTATGTTTTTATATGTTAGTAGTGGAAACTGAGGATCCTCCTTACCAGATGACCTTAATAAAAGGAAGCCTCCATCAATCAACTTTCACTGGTTGATTTATTGATAAAAAAGTTTGTAAAGTACGGATTTTGTTGTTTTCCTCATACAAACCTCATTGAATAAGGCCAAGAGAAATGGAGCCAATTCTTATTCCAAATAATCCTTCAATTCGACGACACTTTTTTTACTGATGCAAATCTGTTGGAAAAGCAGAAGAGAATCTACTACAATGTTTTCATCGCGGAGCTTGATAGATGAACTGACAGAGGAAATTAAGGAGTGCTTTCTCTGTAAAATGTTTTTTTTTTAATTACCGACATGTGAGAGGATATCTCGAAAACGGCGCATTATAGCTAAAAGATATATGGAATCAATCTTATAAAAAGCCTTCCCTGAAGCGGATGGGCTAGGGGCGAGGAGTTTATATATTTTTACGTCCTAACTACCCCAAACATGTTACTGCAGAAAAATATTCGCCCCCGCCCCTTCAATGCACGCTACAACCCCTTCGTTGCTTAGACTTTAACCAACTAAAAATATTTTGGAATTATTAAACTTATTTAAAAATTGTGATCTCTTGATTATTTAGTATTTAACAAAAATATTAACGTCGGCATGAAACAAAATCTTCTTAGCCTTAAGTTTCTCAGTTCAGTATGTTATAATGTATCGCTTAAAATGCAGCTTATGTTGTAAGAAGCTTCCTGAGCATTTTTAAGTTCAAATTACCATTTTCTACGTGCTGTGAATACCTAAAAACTTCATTATGAGGAGGGAGTTAGAGTTCATTAAGTTCTACTTGCTAAATGTAAATATAATTCTTTATGCAGACTGCATATCGCGCAATGTTACCTTATAAAACGTACACACAGATTAAAGATATTGGTTTTCAATTACCAGTTACAAAAATAAATTACGAATTGTGTTCTACAGTTAATATAGTATTATATCTATTTCAATAAAATAACAATAAAAAATGTACATTGCCTTGGAAAAATTTCAGTTTTAAATAAATATACAAATCAGGTCTATGAACAAAAGAGGAGCAGGAGTATAAAGTTCACTCTTATCATTTACATGGAAAATTTTCAAGAAGCTGGCCACAAGTAAACTAAAATATTACTTCAGATATGTTGAAGATACGTTTATCATTTAACCTCTTGGGTATATCAACAAATTAATGGAATAAATGGAGTTGGAAGAAAATTAGTATTTTCCAATAGGATATTTCTTAAAAAGGTACAATAAAAATAGGGGCAGCCTTTCTTAATAGAACCTGATTAGAACAAAGATTCTGAAGAAGTGGTCCAATTGGGTGACCTCCTCGATCGTTCGACTTAACTGCGCTTGACTATTATTTTTGGGGTCACATAAGAACTATGGTGTATGTTGTCGAAGTTAACACTGACCAAAAACTTGCAAAATTTCATAAATGCTGCCGTAGATGTAATTCGACTGCAACGCAACTGTATATTGAAAATAATTTCGAACAGTTACTATGGTAAATCAAATGCATTTTCAATTTTATGACATACACGTTCCTTTATTTTTACTTGAAAGAAATTGGTATCTGCATCCCATTAGCGGTGGAAGGATTAAGTAGTCGTTGGAAAATAATTGAATGTTTGTTGTTTATAGTGCATAAGTGTCACAAAAGTAAAAAAACAATTAATGGGTGGGGAAAAACAAGTGACAATAATATGATAAATACGTAACTAGTGTTAAAATATAAAATATAACATAAAGTTTTGTAGCAAGCAGTCAACGAGATAAAAAATATAACGAAAAATGTTTACAAAACAAAACCAATGAAAGGCACAAGAACACAGAAACGAGTAGACCATAACTAAAATTAAAACTAATGAAAAAATAATGACCAGTAAACATTCTTTTAATATGCAAACCATTATCACGAAAAATCTCAACAAAGTACCGCATCCGAGAGTAATTATCAACCATAGTGTATAATGGAGAATATTTGAATAAATTTGTTTTGGAAGTGGGAAGATAAAGTAACGACGAAGATCGGGTGGCAGACCGGGAAACGTGAAGGTGCAAATTAGCTAATAGTTCCGGGCAGTGAATTAATCCGGTAATAATTTTATGAAGGAATATCAGTGAATTGCACATACGTCGCGATGCTAGGTCCTTCAATAGGAACCGTCCAAGTAAAGTGTCCTGCGGTATTCCTTGTGGTGGATAAAAATTGTCTGATTGAAACCACAGATATTTAACATACTTACGGTGAATACTTTTCAACTTTTTAACATGAACTTGGTATGCTGAATTCCATACCAAGGCTGTATATTCTAGTTTAGGAAGGACAAGGGCGTTAAATAATATGGAAACTGCTTTCGTTCCTGTAAACTGCTGAGAGTTTCTCAAGATGAAACCATGTTTCTGTATGCTTCACGTTGAATATTGTTGATGTGGTGGATAAAGTTTAATTTAACATCAAAAGTTAAATCTAGATCTTTGAAATAACTACATTTATCAATCAAATTATCATCGATGGAGTAATCATATACAACTGGATTACTTTTTCGAGTGAAAGTCATCGAACTGCATTTGGAAAAGTTCAAAGGCAGGGAAATTGTAGTGCATCAATAATTAATTTTATCTACATCGGATTGGAGTAAGAGACAGTCACTAATATCTGACACAGACAAATACAACTTGTGATCGACAGCGTAAAGAAGAGAGTTACAGTCTATGGTCGAGGTGATATCGTTTATGAATATTAAAAACAATAATGGACTGAGAAATGACTCCAGATGTAGCATTGATCTCTATCGATCGGGAACCACGATACTCCACTGTCAATTATCTCTGTGATAAATAAGAGGTAAAAACATAAGGAATGAATTAGTGAGACCTATACCGGAAAGTTTTGACAGTAAAATGCCATGGTCCAACCGATCAGAAGCTTAGAAAAAAACTGTTCAAATCACATCTACCTGACCGCTACTCTCCAGAAATATATTGCGTCAGACAAGTCAAGTTGGTAACTGTTGATCGACCTGGAAGAAATATGAGTTTCAAAAATCTTTGAGGGATTGCTAATAATAGTAATCGGGCGATAATTTTCGAATTCAGTCTTGCTGTCTTTTTTAAAAATCGGACATATTCACCCCAATTCCCATATATAAGGAAACTGGCCTGTCTTTAAAGCTAGATTAAATAAAAATCACAATGATTTAGCAAAAATTGAGGCACAATCCTTAAAAAGAAATGCAGGTAATCCATCAGGCCCAAATAGAACCTCATAGAACCTTTACAAGATTAGAGGCGACCTTGCAACAAAATGTATTTTCTGTCCGGAAGAATCAAATAATTTACCAAAGAGTAAAACTGTTACAGTATTGCGAACAAAATCCACGAAATTCTATACGGCAGATTAGCCGGGAATTGAATTTGGATAAATTCAATAATTGGTTCAACGAATTTTAAAGACCAAAGGGTTTCATGACTACAAAATTTACAATTTGGAGTATTTGCCTGAGGGTCACTTTTAAAACAAACTTAATTTTATAGCTCAAATTGTAGTAAATGTAGAAACCTTGGTAGAAACTGTTGATTAGAACATTTTTCGGCATGTTCTTTGGACGGACGAAAGTGGTTTGTCAGTAATGGTTTGCCAAACAGGGACAACGAACACTACTGGTTCATTGAAAATCCCCATTATAAATCTGGTGCAAAACCAAGGCCATTTTGGAATAAATGTATGTTGCGGTATCATCGATATGCATTTAATTGGGCCTTATTTTTATGAACATACATTGACCAGCGTTAGTTACCTAAACTTCCTACAAGAAGATCTTCTGGAGAATGTGCCTTTTCAGCGCAGGAGAAACCTATGGTTTCAGCACGACTCCGACGGAGCTCTACCCCACAAGGCCAAGATTGTGCAGCAATATTTAGATAATACTCTAGAAAACGGATTGGGATCAATGGACCTATACAGTGGCCCGGAAAGTCACCAGATTGAACAGTAGGCCCATATTATCGAGTTTGAGACACCCTGTACAATCGCGCTAACAATTTTTTCGCTATGTTTCCTAGGAAGTCTTTTATAATTTTATATTTTAGGTGCAAGCTATTTTATATACCTACCTACAATCTGAGTTTTTAAGAGACTACAAATTACTGAACAAGTCTGCAGCTGCATCTGCAGAACGGATGAGGCATTTATATTTCTAATTTCCGGCTGACATCGTGAATACAAACACAGGCATGTCTTGTGCTGGAGCTGAAGCGAATAATAAAGGCATATTTCTACGAAAGGACTTGTAGACAATAGGTGGTGCCACGTTTTGTAATAGGAAAGACTGTTGAAGATATATTTTAGGGTAAAACCTTTTTGAAAAGATATTGTTAAAGGGTTATTGCCAGCGGCAGCGATCCATCTAATATTCTATTTACTTCGCACTACCCTTTTCAGATATCTTACGCCTAAAAAAATCATGGATCATGGAATTTATTTATATTTATGTTATACATATACACGGTGTTAAAAAAAGAGTGTAAAATATTTCAGGAGGTAATGGTATGAACCAAATTAAGCAGAAAAGTCTTAATAAACATGGGTCCGCAAAGTAACGGTTGCGGCGATATGGACCACTATTCGTTTCAGGCCGGACCTGTTTTATGGCTTCCAAGATCGCCTGATCTGAACCCTCTAGATTTCTTTGTTTGGGGACATTTGAAGACATTAGTGTATGGTACTCCTGTAAATAGCCTGGAAGAGCTGCAGCTACGGATTAATCAAAAGTGTCAAGAAATCCAAACCAAGGAGGGTGTTTTCGAAAGAGTTCGAATATCGTTGAGACGAAGATGTCGTGCCTGCTTGGACGGAGGACGTACTTTGAACATCTTCTGTAACTTTGTTTTTTGTTTGTTAAAAGCTTCCTTTGTCGGTTTATTCCTAATAAAATAAAATGTTTAAAAAACGAATAGTGGTCCATATCTCCGCCACCGTTACTTTGCGGACCCATGTCTATTAAGACTGTTTTGCTTATTTTGGTTCATACTATTGCCTCCTGATATATTTTACACTCTTTTTTTAACGCCCTGTATAGGTTTCTCAGATATTACTGGCATCCTTGGAAGAGGTGATTGTACAGTGAAAATAAATAAGATTTACCCAATTATAGCTATATCTAAAAGTTCATCGTTTTCGAGATACAGGGTGTCAAAGATTTTTGAATTTTTTATTTACTTGGAAACCCTTTGTGATAAAACAACAATAATTCTAGATTGTAATGCGATATATTTAGTTTAATTATTCAGTATGTTTAAAAATTCTCATTATCACCAGAAGCGTAGAAATCCGGTATCACTTTTATTTTATTTGCAATAAAAATAGTATGCCACTGTTTTTTTAAAAAAACATACTTTAAGTTTTGACTATTTCGAAATAATTATTCTTTGCAATTTTCTTTAAAATGCATTGTTTTCAAGTAATTGTTTATTGAAAATATCTCTGCATTTCGCAGTTTGTGAATATTTATATCAAAAACTGAAAGAAACTTGAAAATACATTCTTAAAATTTTGCACATTGTCATAATTCACCATTTTGTGTATTTTCAACGGAAAGATGCCCTTTATTTGAAATCAAAACAATTATTTCTCGGTTCATTGAATATTTCAAATAGATTTATTTCGAAAATGGTTACTCCTAACGACAACAAGGTATACTTTTTTTACTTAAAGAATCGATTGTTTTAATAGTCTGATGTATTCACTAAGCCGCAAAAAAGTTCTGCCATTTAAAAGAAGCATGATGTGCTATTAGTGGCACCCTCTACTAGTAGCGTCAAAATTAGAAACAAATTTGAATTTCCGGCCTCAAAAAAACCCAGGTCTTCAAAATGTATCGAAATATTTATCTGTATCAACTTATGACTAAAGTAAGTTTAGCTATATATATAGCATTGTTTTGTCGTCAGGAGTCTACTCTTGCCCTATGGTGCATTAATTTCAGAACACCCTGTATTTATTACTGATGCATAATAGGTCTCAATAAGCACAAACTACGAAATGCAAAGAAATTTTTAAAGAAGGAGGAGTTACCTAAATATGATGCATTTTACAGAAAATTTTAAAGAACAATTATTTATTCAAAATAATCAAGATTTATAGTATTTTACGGTTTTTCATAATTAAGACAGTGGCGTGCAATTTTTATTTCAAATAAAAGAAGAGTGCCACAGGGTTGCTACGCCACTGGTGATAACAGGAATATTTAAACACACTGAATTAGAGATAGACTAAATATATTTTATTACAACATAGAACTATTGCTGTTTTATCACGAAAGGTTTCCAAGTACCTAAATAAAAAATATAATAAAAATTTCGAAATCTTTGATATCCTATATTTCGGAAAGGATGAACTTTTAGATATAGGTAGCTTTGGGTAAATCTAATTTATTTTGACTATACAATCACCCCCTCTAAGGACGCCAGTAATACCTGAGACATCCTGTATACATTTTTGTAACATGATGTTTCAGACTTTGCGACGTTTGTTTTAAGAAAAAGTAGGGAAATTAAAGAAGGAAAGTAAAACTGTCCGTTGAAATAAATACATGTGGGCAGTTCAATATAAATCGGAATTTTATTTTTAAATCTATAGTGATGTAGCCTTGAGACGATAAAGATATATAAATTCTTAAACTTATGCAGAAGAATTTTGTTATTAAGAAGCATTATGACAAAAAATGGTTATAGAGAAGAAAACCAATTTAATACGTATTTTTAAAAGAAATTACCCTCCCAAGGTTTATTTCTTAAAATATACAATGTTTAGAAGGCAAAATACTGGAGTTAACTGGATTAACTGTTACCTACCTATCAGGTATTATTACTAATAAGAATGTTAATTTTTGTCGTTTCTGCATTTAGAAACACTGCAAACGACAGCATGGTAGTTGTTGACAGATGTAATGTCAACTATGGATCTAAGCCATAAGCCATCTCAGTCGATACTCATCATAGGCGCCGACTTTCCGTAGGAAAAAAGGGTTTTGCCCCATTTTTTAAATATCGAGCTAAAATTCTGGAATAACTTTTTTATTGTCTTTTAGGGCTCCCTGAGCACGTGGTTAAAATTTTGTACTTAATCATAGTTAACCCTGTATAGTTTTTAATTATAATATAGTGCGGATGAGACATTTAACAATTATTTTAATTTTTTGAATGCAAAAGTTTCATGTTATCATTAGATACTATAAATATTGAAATTTTTCAAATAATTCATTTTGTTATCAATATTCTTAGGAAACTACTGTTAAGTGTATATAGCTTCCATGTCTTATTTTGGTCTTAAAAGTTTGTAATCATGCTCTTATTCTGTCTTAGAATATTAATGCAATATAGAAACATAAAATAAATCGGTTAGAATAGATTATTTTACTGAACTTGTAATAGTAAAAAATCATTTCAAACTTTGAGTTTTGCAAAATAAAAAAGATGACAATGATTTTGTTTTTCGCTTTAATATATCTAGCATTTGCAAATAAATTTCAGTTATGTAATTTAAGTGAAATTTTATATGCTGTATTCAATGGCCATATAATTTCTACTTTTTACGCAGTATGTTTCAATCGTTTTAATTTCTGTTTACAAACTGTGTATCGACGTTAACCATACCATATCGTTCAATGAATGTATAATATTTTCAGTTCATTTCAGAATGTTCCAACAGAAAATTTTGTTGTTTATGTACCGTTATATCGTATATATTCGTAGATTATATCGATGACTATTACATCACCAATGGTTTGTATGAATTAATATGCAATTATCTACTATAGACTAGAAATGCTAATCACATAAGACCAAATTATTATAGATTAAATTCTAATCTCTCGTAATGGTAAAAACTATTATGGTCCTATATTTTTAATTTACTGCCGACAAGGGTGAAAGAATTGGGTACTAATATGTTTCTAAAAGAAATTAAATGTATTTTAATACATAATGCGTTTTATTTTATTAATGAGTTTTTAACATATAGAAGATTAATTCCAAGTTTAGGTAACGTGTAATAGCTGTAATAAAAAGATTTTTTGTAAATGATATTTGTATATTGATTGTTCTAATTATATTGTTTTAATTAATGTTTATAACGTGTTACTGTGTTTTTAATATAGGAAAAAATGTGATAAATAATATTGCAAGTCTGTGATAGTGTTGGTTTTAAACACAGTTTAAATGTTATGAACTTTAGAGTAAAAATATTTTCATTGTTGACAGGAAAAATTTCAATAAGATTTATATTACATCTGACGAATGTAAAAAAATGTATGTTGTTGCAGACGGAATAAAGTTCTATTCTACACTGTAAAAAAAGTTGCTGTGTAAGCGAGATTTTCCAGTGTGTAATTTAGGATGTGTAAAAATTCCGTGTTAATGGTTTTACACACTATGGCTTTTTTGTACGTTTTACACAAAATGTGTTAAAATTACTAGTATTATAATAAAATATACTGAATTTGTGTAATATTTACCAGTTGTGTGTTAAAAGTACACCATTTTGTGTAAAATTAACACGCACACAACTTAATTGCGTTCTATATCTCTACTACTGACTGGTTGACCACAACTGCGCAGCTGCAGTGTATCAGCTGATCCAACACACGTCACTACGCCATATTGGTCATGTAGCGGTGTTGTGTATTTAAATTTAAATTGAGGTTTAATCAAGGAAAATGGTAAGTACTTACCTAACTATAACAAATATTACTGATAATAATTGTAATAAAGCTAAAGCTAATTAGAATATAACTATTAAAAATATTAAGAGTTTTCTCTGACGTTTTAGATTACTCTGTAATTTTTTTGTAACTTTAGAGAAAGAAAATTATATGTTCAGATCACTACCAGTTAATTTTCGCAACTCCTATTATGTAGTGCCTAAATACATCTTTGTTTATTGTTTCATTGTTTATGATTTACTAGAACATTATTGTCCTTTATTAGAATATGTACTATTATACTGTTAATTTTAATGCATATATATGTAAGCAGACTTGGTTGTTGTTCATTCAAATGAACACTGAATGTTATTTTTTTAATAAAATCATATAAAGTAAAATATTTTTTATTTTATAATTACACCATATTTCTGAAAATTCTATATATTGATAGAGTCCCACCTACCTTTTTAATTATTTTCCTGTTTGCTTTTTAAATTATAATTATTAACACATATATTCTGACGTTTTATATAACATTCCAGGTTATATTCAATGCATTCTCTACGATAGGCAAAACCTATAAAATGTCAAAACAAAAGTATTTCAATTTATTAAAAATTATTTCGAAAGCAAGCAGGAACATAATTAACAAATTAAAAGGTAGGTGAGTCTCCATATCAATACCTATTATTATACAATAAAATTAACATGTTAATGTAATGTCACACATTAAATGATACAAATAACACTGAAATGTGAAAAAGTTACACATGACATCTGTTACATTCACATAGTGAATTGTGTTAAACCTTTAACATACGGCTACATACAGAGAAATGTGTAAAAATATACACAATTCCGTGTGGACCTCGATTAACACAGTATTGTGTTCTTTTGTGTTAAAATGTGTAATTATTTTTTACAGTGTATTCTATATTTATATTAATTTGTAAGTATACTGGGTGTTTTTAAAGTAGAGGTCAAAAATTCAGGGTCGTATTCTGTGGCCAAAAATAAAAACTTTTTGTTATACAAATGTGGGGTAGCCGTTGTCCAGCTACAGCGTGCCAAAAATTTCTAAACCGCTTGAGATAATTTAACGAAATTTGGTGTGCATATTTAGTTTGACAGTAGCTATGAAATCAAAAATTATCAGCTTTATAAACTTACCAGTGGCGGTGGTGTGGGTATAATCGATCATTAATTGGCACAAAATTATTTCATTTAAATTTATTACTTACTATGATTTACTATAACAAATGTTGGAAATGGCCATCTTCAGTCAAAATACATGCATTAGATCTTCTTGAAATTACACCCCGAACACGTGTAAAAATTCCAGAAGTAGCTCTAATCATATCACAACCAGCTGTAATTTGTTGACGTAAGCGCTCCTCAGATTCAATGTAAACTTTGTAAACTAAGGTCTTGAGATGTCCTCAAAAAAAAATCAATAGGGATCATATCGAGTGATCTGTATGGCCAAGGTTGACTTGGTTTTTAAGTGCCTCGACCAATCACGTTATTACTGAATATTTTATTTAAAAATTTACGAGCAGTTAAACTAAGATGTGGGGTAGCCCCGTCGTACATAAACCAGTTTCTTTGTCTTAGTTCATAGGGAATATCGTCAATTATTTCAGTTTAAGCAGGTACAGAAAATGTCTGTAGGAGACACCGGTTAGAGTTCTTGGTAAAAAGGAAGGCCCAACAAGAAAATTTACAATAATACCCAATCATACATTCAAAGAGAAGCGATGTTAAAATCGAGATTCCATTATGGCATTGGAGTTTTCATCAGACCAAACGTGTTTATTGTGGAAGTTCATTACAGTATCGCTGGTAAAATTAGTTCTGACGGCATCTGTAGGCCACTAGTGTAAGGCATATTACGATACATTTTTAAGCTTATTGTGTTGTTGGGGAATTAATTATGTTAATACTAATAATAGCAAGAAGAATGAGAATGAGAACGAGAAAAGAAATAGAAGTCAATATTTTTAAAAAATTTAAATAAGTTTACTTATCTTTATTTCATTTTTCTTGAAATATATGCGACGGAACTTAAAAAAAAAACGAAAAACATTTTATTTTTAATTTAGGTTAGGGCGGGTATGACCGATTACAGCCGAACGATCCGATCTCTCAAGTAAGGGATTGCTCAACGTTACCTTAATCATGCATAAATATGGTCGAGCACTATCCTTATTATTGCTGCCTTAATAATACAGCACATATGCGCATGCTTAGATGTCAATATAAGGGAAACCTAAATACTGCTTAACATTATGACACGTCCAATAACTCTCTAATAGCAAAAATATTAACAGTAATCGACGATGTTTGCATAAAATAATTAGTAATATTTTAAACTCTAACATCCTAAGATGTTTACAATGTTCTGTAAAAATATTTCTTAGACTCTTAGATATAACTAATAAGCTTCGCATGTTCTTTCAGGTATGGAGAGTATGCAACTAGCAATGCAGTATTCTAGGTTATGTTAGTTTAGAACAGTTAGTGACTTATTGTAAACGTTTTATAGTAATTAAATAAAGTATTTTATGTCGGGTATGTTAGTGGATAATTATGACGAATCTACAAGGAGTGAAAATGTAGTTTTGGCAGTGTGCAACGAAAGAACGATTACAAAATACTGCAACTAACCGGATTAACTGTTATCTATCAGGTACTTAGGCATTATTATTATTATTAATAAAAATGTTTCTTTTCGTTGTTTCTACACTTAACAACGCTGCAAAAAACGACCGCACGGTAGTTGACGTATCCAGCCATCTCGGACGATGATTTATTGTCAAAGGCACCGACTTTCCGTAGAAAAAGAAGGTTTTGCCCCATTTGTTAAATATAGAGGATTCTGAAATAATTTTTTTATTGTCTTTTAGACCTTTGTACTTAGTCATAGTTAACCCTGTATTTACTGTTCAAACCTTACACTGTACAAACCTCTACAGAATAATTTCTTCAGTAATCCTAGATATTTCATATACACATAACTTCATTTGATGAGAATTGTTTGAAATAGTTGAAGTCAAATTAGCCTCCGAAGTAATGTACAACCACAAATGATAAGAGACCTATCCAGACACTAGCTATTTCAGTGGAAACATCCATTTCTTTCGGTGTACATGGCGTGACAGCGCTCGTATATATGAGAAATTTCCGCACCCGGGAATTTATCAAATGGAAAACAGTTGGGCGCGGGTCATTTCAATAAAAACTTGGAGAGATTTATTCGGCCGTATCGCGTGCAAGATGGGGCCGTTTTGCATCGATGTTTGATGTGTTGTATTCAGGAATATGCTCGATACATAAACTATCATCTGCAGTCATATTTTGCCGACCGTGCGCGTCAAGAAGTTGGAAGGCTAAGGGATCAATTGGTCTCGTATTCCAGGTGTTTTGCCTTAAGGCATGGCTTCCTCGCGAGCATCTCTAAATATTCATCATTTTAATTTGAATAAACAAGATACTTTGATGTGGGTTTTACGCAGACATCAGTCAGTTTACCGGGAACGTTTTAGGTGTATAATCTATAGTGACAACGTTGCCGTATCAAACATGTTTAATAAAATGCAAAGGTACAGCTAAAAGACTGTAATTCATTTTAAATAGTATAATATAATGTTAAAATGATTTGTAAAACTTTTTGATGAACTAAAATAGCTATTCGTGAAATAAGTTAGGAAAAGTGGCATAGGTTTTTTGATCGATTCGCCTGCCGAGTAAATTTCAAAAATTGGAATCAACAATCCTGAAGCATTGTTTATTAGGTTTTTGTTAATATTATAGTTAGTGATTTATAAAAAATGACAGAATATTTTGCTTGCAACGATAATATTGAAGATGATATAGAAGAATCATAAAAAATCGCGATTCAATCATTATCGCCTACAAAATTCAAAGATAAATCTGAAAAAGCGTATCGCTTATTTGAAGATTACAGTTATCAAAAGGAAGTAACTTTCTAATATGCCAGTGTTGAAAAAGAATACAAAGATCCAGAAAGTCTAGTGTTTTAAGATAATCAGAAGTAGAGAATTTTTTTAAGGAAACAGATGATAAAACCTACTTGATGATGTAGTAGTAGTGTAGTAGTGTAGTGTAGTTTTCGCACTCCCTTAAAATATTAAAATTGCTTCTTATTTTAGATAGTCTTAATTATTGATATCAGTAGAGCATGTCGTCGTGAAGAACTGACATTTCTTCGGCTTGAACATATAAAAGACATTTGAGAATATATATTGATAGAGATTTCCAACACAAAGACGAACGTGAGAAGAGAATTTACTATTGCTAATGGGAACATCGAATGAGTTAATCTTGTCGAAATATTCCTCTCTTCGTCCGTCACCAATCGAGTATTCAAGACTCTTCCTAGGATATAGAACTGGAAAATGTACAAGAAAATATGTTGGTATAAATTCTGTAGGGGGTTCCCCTAAGTTTTCCTTTTCCAAATTAAAAAAAGTTAGAGAATAAAATGTCAACGGGAATACTGACAGCTAGCGCTCTAAACTTTGTACAAAAAAATTAATAACTAAACTGTTGGCCACTCGAACTTACACATAGAGATTTTTAGGCAAAATTTAAAGTTTAATATTTTTAACAGGAATTCAAATTTTTTAACGCGACTTGCAAATTTTAAGAGCTAGTTTTTTCGGATTAAGCTGCATGACGTATATTTATCGTAGGACCATAGGTTTCTTATATACGGGGTGATCAATTAAGTCATGCAAAGAATCAAAAAGTTTGTATGAGTGAAATTTCCGCAAAAAAATTTTTTGGTTGTTGCAATATAGGTCGTTATTAAGGTAACATCAATATCTTTAGACTTTTTGGTCAGTTTTTTCATTAAGGCCCTTAGGCCTTGTACACACTACTCAACATAAAATTTGGGTAGCAACATTTTTAAAATGCTATAACTTGACATTGGATTGGCGGTTCTTGATGATTTTTGCAGATTAGGAATCCTTATTTCACGTACATTTTCTATGGTCTAAGCATTTTATTTGAGGATTGAAATTTACACATTATACCGGGTCGATAATAAACAAAAACGTAGGGTACGATGCACTCTAAGGTTTGGCATTATTTAAGTTATTGTAAAAATAAATTCTCACCTCAAGTTGTCTTTATTTAATGTTCTTCTCACTGTTCTGTCCGAAACTCACACCCCAGTTTGTTGTCTCAAAGAATCATTCAGTTTTACAGAGTTCTTTGTCCACCCCATGCCCATAATTATGATCTGGTGTAATTTCGACGCAACGCTTCCATTTCAAAGTAGGCATTGGAGAAACAAATTTATTGATATGGAATTGAAAACTGTTAACATTATTTTAGAAATAATCTGACACATTTCAATGTTCTAATTTTGTAAATTTTAATAATATGAGACGTTTAACCACGACAGAAAGGGAAAATTGCATTCGACTTCTCAACGAAGGAATGTCAAAAGAGCAAATTGCGCACATTTTCAGTCGAAAGACAATTTATAATTTAAACCATTGGGTCGAAACTATCGTGATCGTAATTATGGGCATGGGGTAGACATATAAAAAAAATAAACCAAAGAACCGAAAGATTTTTAATGAGAGAAACTATGCAGAATAGAACAAAGAACTCTAGAAAACTAAATGGCTCTTTAAGATAACAAACTGGGGTGAGAGTTTCGGACAGAACAGTGAGAAGAACATTAAATAAAAACAACTTGAGGTGAGAATTTTTTTTCAAAACATAATACCAAACATTTAAATTATAGAGCCCGTCGCAGAGCAAAATATGTGCGGTTATTACAACACCATAGAGCAAATAGGCAGGCATGGGTAAATCGGCATGCGAATTGGGATAATGCAGAGTGAAGCCATTGTTTATTTACTGACGAAACAAGATTTAATTTGTTTCACTCCAATGACCAAACCCGATGTACCACCTGAAAACTTTAGATTTTATAAATAATCTTGTGGATACTCTACCGAATCGATGCCGGGAAAAATATTTGTTTTTTTTTAATTAATGTACCTTAATGTTAAATTAGGTTTAGAATTATAATTTTTTTAAGAATTGACTTTTAGCCGTTGTTAACCAATCTTGTATAATGTAATAAACTTGTTCTTGTCGCTACGTTTTTGTTTATTATCGACCCGGTAAAATGTGTAAATTTCAACACTCAAATAAAATGCTTAGACTATAGAAAATCTACGTGAAATAAGGATTCCAAATCTGCAAAAATCATCAAGAACCGTCAATCCAATGTCAAGTTAGAGCATTTTAAAAATTTTGCTACCCAAATTTTATGTTGAGTAGTGTGTACAAGGCCTAAGGGCCTTAATCCATAAACTGATAAAAACATCTGGAGATATTGATGTTACCTTAGTAACGAACCATATTGCAAAGACCAACAAAAATAATTTGCGGAAATTTCACTCATACAAACTTTTTGATTTATTGCATAACTTCATTGATCACCCCGTATATAATAAACCTATGGTCCTAAGATAAATATACGTCATGCAGCTTAATCCGAAAAAAACTGGCTCCCAAAATTTGCAAGCCGCGTGCAAAAATTTGCATTTCTGTTGAAAAATTGAGCTTTCAATTTTGCCTAAAAATCTCTGTGTAAGTTCGAGTGGCCAGCAGCTTATTTAGACGCTAGTATACTACGGTTATAACAGTACCAGTGAAATAAAATCAGAATATAAAATTACAAATATCTGTTTAAGAAAGAAGAGAAACTGTTTGTTTCTCTTACATGGTTTTTAAATGAGAACTGTGACTGAAATAGTAATAAAACTTTGAGGAACTTGTAACATTTTAAACTTATTGTGTAGAACAACTTTAATACAGTTGCAAAAGTTCACCCTAGGATAAAATAAAAACAAAAGTTAACCTACCATTTCAACTTTCTATATGAAACTGTGAGAGCTATTAACTCTTTCAAATGCGAAGGAATAATCATCAAAAGTATTGATGTATTTTATGGGCTGGTGAAACGCTGTCTAACATTGCCCCAAATAAAAGCAAAAAACTGATGTAAACATTATTTAATGAAGTTTAAAATTTATAGTTTCACAATTACGTCGGTATTATCATCAATAAAATAAGGTCTATGGACATAAATAAGGAAATAGTTTTAAGGCTTTCACGAGTCATGCTATTATTCAAACGGTATGAGTTTCCGGACTGTTACACCGTGTCCTAATGAAAGACAATAAAAAGGTCCCTCCGACAGCCAGACAGGGCTCAAATAGTCAATTTGTTGGGTTAGAACCATTACTGGAACTACCACAACGCGTACACGAACTACAATAGTCACTAATTAAATATATACATTAGTACTTGAATTTTCTTTCTTCCTTTCAATTTTCTAAGCAATATTGGAATTACTACACAACTTTTTAGGTTCCTTAACATCTTAATAAGCATTTTAATAGAATTAGACTGCTATCAATGAGACGTACATATTATATGTTTACACTAATTACAGGAAGAGGCCAACAATACAAATGTACTAAACTACTACAAGGAATAATAAAAGACAAGAGAAAAACTACTAATATAAGAACACTTTTACAACAATACGTGCAAATATACCAAACTGACCACTTATGAAATTATAGTTAGTGCAGATTTGATAAAAATATTAGTTCGAGAAACAGGATGGAAGGTAGCAACAGACCTAGGAATGCTTAAGGCTTACGGTGAGCGCTCTATCAAACGATATATAACATCTGTTCCAACAACCGTCGAGAACTGTTCAGTACCGTGAGAAATGTTTGACCAACACCGTCTTACGTCGCATTCGCCAAGAGTACATTAACAACTAAACTGACTGACTAATTCTGGACGGTTCGGAATCAATTCTTGCTGTGTTGGAACAAACCCATAGTTTTCGCTCAGTAACTCCTTAACGGATAATGATAAAAATATGCGGTTTTTTTTAATAGACTTCAAATATTATTTTACGTCGGCGCTGTGTTTTGAAATTTTTAAAAAGTGTAAAATAAATTTTTTTAAAATGAATTTTGCATATTTTCAAAACACAGCGCCGACGTAAAATAGTATTTGTAGTCTATTAAAAAAACCGCATATTTTTATCATTTTTCGTTGAGGAGTTACTGAGCGAAAACTATATCCCTTTGGATCGAGCGCTCACCGTAAGCCTTAACCATATATTTTGTAAAATTCCAAAATCATCGACTGTTGTTCATTACTTTAAACGAAAATACAGTTGAATGACACTGCCTAGCTTTTACAACCATGTCTTTGAAGTAAAGAATCTGGAGGTATGACAGTGTCAGGGTAAGTGTCTCGTGTTTTAAAAGACAACAGTTTGAGGAAACGTCTTTGAACAGCTTCCAATTTAATAGATTGTGTATGATAATGAGGATTCCAAACTACTGAGGCCTACTCTAGCTTTGATGTCATGAGTGCAGCCTAATATTTTTAAAGTTATTCAAAAAATCATCCATACATACGGTTCGATTTGGCAACGATGTTATCACTATGCGTATTGAAAGATGTTTATCAAATATTATCCCCAATTCAGATAAGGTTTTTGGCCTTTCAATGATAATATTAGTTGCTTTGTAATCGCAATTGATTGGATCTATTTTGAAGGAATCTAACAATATATTTTTAGTTTATCTGCATAGAGAAGGCATTGAACATCTTTATTAACTGCATCATTTATTAAAATTTTAAATATCATAGATCTCAAGTTGCTTCCCTGAGGTGTTCCAGAAGTTGCGTATTTAGCAGACATAAATCCATTGACCATGGCATACTGTTTTCTGCCCATCAGGTAGGAAGTGAACAAATTAATTAAATTTAATAACAAACTACACATACTCTGCCAATGTGCTTGTCGTAATAAGTCGTAATAAACATAAAAACATAAACATAACATAAAAAGCACATATGTTACCTCAGGTTATCAGTAAGTATCCAGCAGACCATGTAGCTCTCATGGGCTCTTTAAACACCTACTAGTGACATACACTGAAGAGATATACAAAGTTTAAATACAAAAGTAGTGTTTCATTTAAAGGAAAAAAGAACTGATTATGTAATCAAGAAAATTTATGTAATTATTATATTCAACATTTTTTCAAAATACCAGTTCTTGGAGATGTGCAAAATTTAATGAAACACGTAATAACGCCCTCTAAAATGCATTAGAAAAGAGCTACAACTCTTTGAAAGTACATAAATTCATTTTGTTGCTGTTAAATATGTTTTTAGTAACAGTTTCTTGTACATACTATTTTAACAAAATTAAATAGTAGGCACTTATTATTGGAAATAATTAAAATGTAATTTATAAAGGGTAGTTTAAGTTATATTCAATATTTTAAATTTTTACTTCGGTTTTCGATAGAATTGAATAATTTCAAATAAACAAAATATCCATCAATCATATTTTGACATGTTTGGTCATAACATTAAAGTAAATAGAATTTCTTAACAATTCCGAATTTTATGTGAAATTTAACATAAACACTGTACCTGCCAGTATCACTTCATTTTACTTAATTTGCCTTTTATAGGGCTTAATTCCCTTAAAAAAATTTCATAGAAATGCTTTTTGGTTATTGTCTAACGATGTTAGTTGCCGAGTTTACCGCACCACATTACATTGCTTTTATTTTTATATTTTAATGGAAACATCCTAACATTTACTAAAATTATGAAATAAAGGATCTCCTGCAATCAACGTCAGTCACTAAAATTTAAAAAAAGAACAAGAAAGACACCTGGTTAATCCACTTAAAATAAAAACGGTTTGAACAAAAAATAATAGTTTCCACCAGGTTAAAATTCTGCTCAGACATCAAACTGAGGGATTATCCAACGGCCAATTTTTTCCTTCCAGTTTTTAGCTCCTTTACAAAAGGTAGCTAAAAATAAGGTTCTTGAAGTTCAGACCCTTTTATTAAGTGAGCTGGCATACAGCAGTAATCCCGTCACTGAATTTCTGATGGCGTCTGGAATACAAATATAAAACTTAGCAGATACAACTGACAATTAGGTTCGCTACATGCTGTGTGAACTGTATATTACACTGAAATTAAAAAGTAGGGTAATAGTAATGACTTAATTTTGAATAAGAGTTGAACTTTTTGTTCCGATATACTCATCCTATACAGAGTGTTAAAAAAAGAGTGTCAAATATTTCAGGAGGTAATAGTATGAACCAAAATAAGCAGAAAAGTCTTAATAAACATGGGTCCGCAAAGTAACCTTTGTCTGTGGAATTGTTCATTAGCATACCTAGATGTATAGTATCAGAGAGCATACATATGAATTGTAGGAGATTTGATATATATTAGGTTAAAATACCTTTCCAATACAGTAAAAAAAAAATTAAAACTCTGAAATAATTCATAAAAATAAATAAAAAATTAAAATGTAAACACTCTGTACCTCGGAAACGAAGCATATTGCGACCTACGTTTATATGAACTTTTTTTCACAAAATAACTTCGACAACCACCCCTTAAAATTTTTCGCACTTATTTACAAACACCCTGTATTGGAACTGTTATAAAAAGTACATAGCCAATCGTCCAGCGAACACTAATCATTCAAGAATTTTCATAGAATGCATTAAGGCCGGGATTTTGTAGAAAAGGAATTGCACAGCCTGAGTGAGCGAAACGACGAATCAATCAGACCTATGAGACAGTATACAACGCGTATAGGCCCGAACCGGTTCTCTGAAGTTTATCGTGCATTTTGACGTACGTAAAAATGGAAGCCGTGATATATGTTATGATTTTACTCGATGACACAAAATGTAAAATTAGCAATAAATATTAATCTGAAAGTGAAACACAAGTTGTCCTATATGTCCTGGCTAGTGAGTGAAGTAATTTGGTGGCTGTGGCTGTGATAATTTTGCCGTAATTGTAGATATTGGCGTAGTAACTGTGTGGCTAAAATTGAGGTACTTTAACATTTATTTTAATTATTCTTGTGATTTTATGAGCAATGAAAATTATCTCACGCACTAGCGGGAATCTTTGTGAATACGTTGATATATAATAATAACCTTAGTATAATTAAGAGACACGGATGGAAGTCCAGTGTAGTAGTAAAGGGTTACATAGAAGACTCATTACAAAACAAGAAGAGATAACATTGCTCCCTGCTCTAGGAAAGTTTGACTCTCTCTTTCAACTGAGCTGACTGCCTTTTGCACATAGTACCTACTGCTTAAATATTCTAAAATCAAAATAACGTCTCGAATTCTCTATACGTCTCTAGCGTGTGAACCCGATTTATTAGTTGTGATTTGAATGTCATAGAGTCAAATAGTATCGCAGTGAGGTGATTGGAACAATTCTTAGGACAACTAGCGAACAATCTGTAATTCAGAGTAAATTTTGTGTATCGTCTGTTCATAAATAAAACTGCTGAAATTTTCTACTTTATTTTAAAAATTGTGTCCGAATTGTTTAATTTTTTTTTAATTGTGTTAAAGCAGAACGACAATGATATAATAAATATTTATATTGTTTATTTCATCACTATAAGTATCTCGAAATGATAGAAAAGTTCTGAAATAACAATTATGGAAATATCGTAATCACCAGGGTCATCCATCGGTGGTAACGAGAGCTAACAAGCTCGAAACTGGTATATGCCTGATGACACCGCTGACTACTAACCGTCCCTGCTTATTGCTATAGGTTCAGATGTAATTCAATCCTGGTCGAGACATTTTGCCCGCAGAGTAGTTGTTTTCTGAAATTCGGCTTTGAAAAGAAATCGTATAAACAATAACTTACACAAAAATATTTGAAAAAATCTGTTTCAGCTTTAACAATACCACTTTATGTTCAAATTTTTCCACAAGGTAACTCAAAGAAATAAATATTACGATCAGAGATAAGCAACATCTCTTGTCTCTGAACTTCCCTTCAAAGTTCAGTCTCAGCTTTAACAATATCACTTTATGTTCAAATTTTTCCACAAGGTAACGCAGAGAAATAAATATTACGGTCAGAGATAAGCTACATCTCTTTCCTCCGAACTTCCCTACAAAGTTCTAACACCTCCCTAACACAAGGGACATCCATAATGTATGATTTGTCTCATCCCGAATTGACCGATATATTACGAAGATACTTCCTGGCACTCCCAACTTGATAATTGCATTTTTAAAGAGAAAATGTCAAACTCTATAGCCTTCAAGCACGTGCCGTTGACTAGCGTTCTTCAGGATATTGAATTATTCAGTTATATGACAAGTTTTTCTGCTGTTTATCTCAAAAATTGGCTTCTGTATTCTTTTGTAAGCTGATAACTTGAAACAGAATACTGGAAAGTTGTTGTGTTATCTAATAATTTGTATTACAGTTTGAAGCTTAACAAGATCCTGTTCCTATGATTATAAATAGAATTAGAATTGCAATACAAATGAATTTTCCTTTTAGCTAAACATGTGGAGTTTTATTTCAGTTAGTAATTTTAATTTGTGAGTTACGAATTCTACGATAATTACAAAGTTTTAATGAGACACGGCCTTTTATGTAACAAGAAATTTATTTAATTATATTAGGCGTTTCTTAGACAGAATTGTTGTTTTAGCTGAAAATAGATATATTTTAGGTTGGGCGCAAGCTCCTTGAGTTTCGCCTTAATAAAGTCATTATTATGGTCATACAAATCTCTACAAGTCGTATTATAGTATCTACTTACTAACTAGGAATTTATACTTATGTAACTAGAAATTTTTACTTACTAAGTAGAAACATCAAACAATTGGTATATAGTAGTATACCAATGACATTTCTGAAAAATTAAATATTTTTTTCGACCATGATAAAACTTAATCTAATCTCAATCGTTTTTGAGATATTAGAAAATTAAAAAACAACTAACAGAATTCACTACTTGACTTAAAAATGTTTCTTAGGAAAGGTGAGATAAAAGCAGTGAACAATATGAGTTGTTTCTCTTGAAGACCTACCACATTAGTAGAGTTAATTCAATTGATATTATCAAGGGGATCTTCTTTGATCTCTCTTTTACTTTTGATAGCTTACGTATTCCTTTTGTCGACAGTAAATTAGAATTAGGATTTTGTATACATATTTTTACCGTCTAACAGGGCTTCAAGCGAGGACACAGAACTCCAAGAAAATTGAAATAATTGATTATTATATATCAACGTATTCACAAAGGTTCCCGCTAGTGTGTGAGATAATTTTCATTGCTCATAAAATCACAAGAATAATTAAAATAAATGTTAAAATACCTCAATTTTAGCCACACAGTTACTACGCCAATATGTCATTACTTTACTCACTAGCCAGGACATATAGGACAACGAGTAGCATAACATATATCACGGCTTCCATTTTTATGTACGTCAAAATGCACGATAAACTTCAGGGAATCTTGTGGTTCGGGCCTATACGGTTTGTATACTGTCTCATAGGCCTCATTGATTCGCCGTTTCGCTCACTCAGGCTGTGCAATTTCTTTTCTACAAAATCCCCGCTTAGGTGTAAAATAATCGTCTTGTCAATTAAGACAAAACAGTACTGCCCAGAGAAAATGATGAGAATATTAACTTAATTATCGCCAGTCATAGAGATTCAAAATGAAATTTTAGTTAATTTGCATGACGTAAACTTAATTTGGGATTCTCATATTGACATGGTATGTAATGATTTGAAAAAACTAGTATATTGTTTGGGTCCTAGTGACGCATTCTATAAATTGTAAAATTGGCGAAATGAATAAATTATTACTATTACTAATACGGAACAATTACATCTTTCATGCAAAATTACATAATAAAAAAAATGCATCATAGGTATACTCGCGTCAAGAATTTAGACGACCTACGTCATACGAACAAATGAATAATTCATTATATTTTTATCAAAATATTTAAGAAACTGCAACTGGGAGTAATAAAACTATATACTACACTAAATGTTTTCATTATACATTGCACGAAATTGCAAAAAATTGTTGTTTTTAACGTGACAAAATATTGAAAATTATGTTGACAATAAAGACAATTGCTTAATGTCAACCAGTACGTAAGACGTAAGACGTCTGAATTCTTGACGCGAGTACAGTAGTTTTCCATTAAATTTTTCATACTGCATTATATTGCGTTATTTTATATCATTTATCTAGGTAATAAATAACCAACAATTCGCAAAATTCACGAACCACTAGATGTAGCTGTAAAATTCAAGATGTCGGAAATAAGTGTCATCAACAATTTGTTTACGAATTCCGCTAATGATTATAAAGCTTTTTAATTACCAGAAATGTTGTGTTTTATGGTGTAAATTATGTGATTTAATGTAATTTTCAGGATAAGGTGTACTTTAAGACTTATCAAAAGGATTATTTGAATGTAAGACGACTTCCTATGGTACATATATATCGTAAATTCCTAGTATGCTTGTAATCTTTCAGATTCTGATATAATGGTTTGGTTTGAGATACAATAAGACATATTGGAATACTTGGGGAAACGTGTGCAAACTCTGAAGGAAGGTGAGGGCTTTTTAGACGGATACATAATATCATGTGGGGAAGAACGTGTTCAGCACAAGTTGTCAAAATACTGTGTTTACAGACGTTTACTTTAGTTTATCAGCCACCCCATCAAATATCTACTTTATTAAGTAGTGGAGAAAATTGGCTATATAATGCGTAATACAGATTTAAAAATATCCTTAAATAATTAACAACATAATCTGACCTGTCATAAAATCCTCTATAGAAAAATGTTTACTACATACGATTTTGACTTGAGAGAGTTTGAGACATTCGGCTCTATGGAAAATGTATGCAAAGAAATATCAAATATACAGTAAGAGGAGCACTGGAGAATAGCACGGATTTTCCAAGATTTCGTGCAAGTATATCTTAGTGGTAGTAGTACCTACTATTTATGCAGAAAAAAATCATAGAAAAATATTAAAAAACACACAAAACTTCATATTGATTTTCGCCAATCCACCGCGTAATATCACTAATAATATAAGTGTAATATTGAGTAGCTACTGACCACTAGATGTAGATAAGTATGTGCTACGTCTCGCGTACTTATGTCTCTCTTTCGGTTTTAACAGAATGTGAACAGCCAGGGCGATTTGCCTCACTTATGCCATACTGAGAGTTAACAAATTCAAAACCGGTAAAGGTCTGGCGCCGCTGACGACTAACTGCTTGTTATACTCGGGTCAAGAATTCAGACGTCTTACGTCACGGCTGACGTTACACATTTGTTTTTATTGTCAACGTAATTTTCGATATTTGGTCGCGTTAAAAACAATCAATTTTTGGCAATTTAGTGCAATATATAATGCAAACTTTTAGTGTAGTATATAGTTTTATTATTATCAGTTGCAGTTTCTTAAATATTTTGATAAAAATATAATGAATTATTCATTTGTTCGTATGACGTAAGTCGTCTGAATTCTTGTCGCGAGTATATAGAGTTTTCAGTAGTAATTCAGTGCTGATCGGCATTATTTCGCAGAGTAGTTGTTTCTCTAAATTTCGTTTTAGTAAACCGATTTTATACCCATTTTTTCATTAATTAACTAGGTATGTGCTGATATTACTATTAATTATTATTAAGGGTGTGCCTATATTAAAAATAATTAAAACAACATTCGTAAAAAAGAGTCGCAATACAACAATATATATTACCTACCTAAATAACTGCCAGCAGAAACATCAGAGGAAGAATTCTTAGAATATTTAGAAAATAATGTTATATATTTTAGTAAAATTGTATTACTTGGGACAGAAAAAGCTTTTATTTACTTGGTATTTTCCCTCTGATAAAAGAAATACTAAATTAAATAAATCAGCCCCTCGAGCCAAAACGATCAGTTAGAGCTTCGTGTTCAGAAATTTATTTTACCTAATCAAAGGATACCCAAAAGAGCGCATCGTTTTACAAAGTGGTCCAAAAATAAATAAATTGTTTTTCACGATTGCCAAATTTGATGTACGTATAGGGATTTCACCAATTCTTTCTACATTTATTTATCATAACTAGACTATACACTTACAAAAAATATATATTTTTTGTGGACGTATACATTTTTATGTGTTCTATCATGTACAAATTGATGAAATAAATAATTTCTTTAAATTCCATATTTGTTTCTATTGTAAGGTTTGGGAAGTCATGTAAATTAGGGAATTTATTTATTTATTTAGAATAAAATGTCTAACACTACCAACAACAGGACAAGTTTACATAGTATTTTATACAAACAATGGCTTACATACAAACAGAAATATTTACATACATATAGATGTATTACAAATAAAATGATAAAAGACGCAAGTACACATGAAATAAACAGACTAAAGATAACTAATCTACAAACATAAAAATAGATAAAAAAATAATCAGTTAGAAACTAGTAAAAAATAAACAAAAGAACACAAACATTAAAACTCATAATTGACAAAATCATTAAAACTAATTTTTTATGTCACAAATTGAGCAGTATAAAATATTGTTACGAAAGCTCACCTAACTTTTTTAGATTGTTAATTATGTTCCTGTTTTCGTTAGAATTTATAATTGAGGTTCACATACCTCGTTAGTTTGTAAATTACGTTTCTGTTTATGTTAGAATTTATAATTTTTGTGATGCCTTTATTTTGACGTTTTCCGGAATATTCCAGGCTATATTCTATTTGTTTCTCGACACGTTCTCGAGATCTCAGAAACTTCGAGAACTCTAAAAACCTATATAAGCAAACGATTTTCGGCCGCTGCAGTCAGTTTATATTGAGCAGCCAAACGCGAATGACTGAAACGTCAAAGTAAAGCGCTGACAGTTGTGAAATTGGTTTGAAGGATATTTCTTGTATTTATCAAGAGTGACAATAAAGATTGTTTGTCTACGTGACGTGTTTAAACGATAACCTAATTTCGAGGTTACAATATCAAGCTGTGATTCAATACTAGTATAGTGAACAATCATTTGATAAAATCGGGAACTCTTATAGATATTAGTATTATGACTGTCTATCCAGAGCAACTTGTTGTTTCTAGCATTGACCTTGGAATGAAAGTTCAATAAGGAAGTCAGATACTCACACTTCGCAACATTTCGAATATGACAATAAAAACAAGGCTTGCGATCAAAAGTAATTCCAAGGTCATTTATTAAAGTTGGCCTTGATAAAGTAACACCTTGAATAACATAATCATATATTATAGTATCAATCTTACGACTATATGACATCACATTACATTAATATTAAGGGATTGGTTAAGAGCACACCATGTGTTAACCGAATCAAGGTTATCTTGCACAATCCAATGGCAGTTGGTCTTTGAATTCAATGTAAAATTATCTCCTTGCCTTTTCCAACATATTCGAAAAAAATATTGTGTCACATTCATTAAATATTTATTTGAAAAGTCAATACTATAACGGAACTACGTAACTTCAAAGTTGTTTTTATTTTTTTTTTGTCTTAACTATTTTAATAGTAAAACGATTTTTTGTTTTCAAATTTGTAGTAGTAAATATAAAATGTTTTCAAAGTACACTTTGCTTACATCGTAAATGAAATGAGATTTTTTCATAAAGGGTTGGTTTTTTGACTTCAAACAAAAGTATAGTAATAGTATAGTATGTAATAGTAAAATATTTTTAAATTAACCTTCACTCCTTCAGAAAATGCTATCAAGATTTTAATAATATTAAAAGTAATAAGGTTACGAATAAGGTTACCCAAGCATGTTATAGGCATTACATATATTCTGAAATAATAGCATATTGTGCATAAAATGCATCACATTGAAAGAATTCAGAATTATATAATAATATACAAGGTGTCCGGAACCAAACCTTCGGGTAAAAAATTTAGGAGGTGATACTCCTGGAGGAAATAATGTGTCAATTCTTGTAATATTTTCTCGAAAAATCAATATTTACGGAGCTATGTAAATTAAAAGTTTTTTTTATTATTTTTTTTTTTGACTAACTTTTAGTACTGAAACGATTTATCTAAAAATTTGATATTCTTGTTTGAAGTGATTAAGCAAAGTATACTTTAAAATCAATTGAATAACAGTCATATTTCTTCACGGTAATTTCAAACCTTATATATGCTTCGTTCGTATAAGATAAAAGTAGAAACTCGACGCTTTATGAGAATATATTATACATTTAACTAATTTATTCTAACCCAGATTCCTTACATTTCCAGAGACATATGATGAGGTTAAAGTGACGTTTCAAAATTACTTGTTGTGAAACTGTTTTACAACTGGAAACCTGATTCAGATGTTGTGCGAAAAACAGTACAAGGTAGACCAAGGACGCAAATAATCCATTTCTACATTTTATTTCCGATTGTGCATTTGAAGTTGATTGTGGTGTGTCTAAGTGAGGTTGTATTTTATTTGTTAGTAAAATGCCTAAAGACAGTAGTGTATCAGAGTGGATTAAGCCATACAAATAACATACATGGGAAAACAATAAATTTGTATTTTTAAAATTTTATTTGCATATTTTTAATAGTTTGTGCATATTTTGACTACTATTTGTGCTTATTTATGCGCATATTTTTAATATTTCCACTTGCATATTTGGGTATCCCTAGCTGTTATGCTCGCTGTTATGATAGTTCATATACAAGGTGTACCAGTAGTAAGTATTCAAAACTTGTGAGCTTGTAAAACAAGTCGAAAAATTACGAAAACCTTAGTACAACTTTTGTCAGTGGCGGCTCCTAAGGGAGATACGCTCACTTAAAGGGGTAGCCTCAGCAACAGTTTTTAATGCGTAACATCAAAACGGTTCAACATTAAGTCTCGAAATTTTGATGAGATATTAACCTTGATGTGTTTAATAAGTCTCATAAAATAGATTTCAAAATTTTCTACAGGGGCGTGAAAATATGCAAGACTCAGGGACAAATTTAATCATATCTTTGAGTAGTTAATTATTTCTAGTTTCTGACTCGAAAATATTAAAATTTGAAGTATTTAACATAAAAACGGTACTCTTGTTAAATTTCAATAGGATGTACCGTTTTTCAGTAAAATCGATTTCAATCATTCTTAACGTGCCCCACATTCAACATCCATAGCCAAATAAATTAATAAATTGCAGTGCGCCATGAAGAAAACAACTAATCTGACAGTTAACAAAAATGTCAAGTATTTTTAACACTCTTAGCACAAACGGTCCATCCTATTGAAATTTAACAAGAGTACATTTTTTATGTTAAATACTTAATATTTTAATATTTTGGAGTCAGAACCTAGAAAAAATTAACTACAAAAAAGATATGATTAAATTTGTACCAGAGCCTTGCATTTTCTTACGCCCCTATAGAAAATTTTGAAATGTAGTTAATGATACTTATTAAGCACGTCAAGGTTAATATCTCACCAAAATTTCGTGACTTAATGTTGAACTGTTTAGATGTTACGCATAAAAACTGTTTCTGAGGTTACCCCTTTAAATGAGCGTATCTCCCTTAGGAGCCGCCACTGACAAAAGTTGTACTAAGGTTTTCGTAATTTTTCGACTTGTTTTACAAGATCACAAGTTTTGAATACTTACTACTGTTACACCTGTATATTCACCTAGCAATGTGCTCTTTCTATCTTTTTAAATTTAATAGATATGGTGACATTACTTATGGAAAAAGACCCATATTAGACCATAATAAAGATTGTTGGATGATTATATCCAACCATGAAAGCATGGTGTTCGATTTTGCATTTATTAGAAATTAACTTGCTAAAGTTATTATAAAATTTAAATTTATTGGTAAGATTGTATTCAAATGCTTCTGAAAATCTCTATAAATGATCCGCATGTAATGCTTCTGATAATATAATAAGTACCTACCATAAACAAATCCAACATTTTTACCTTTTTTCCAGATCTTTTGTACTCTCAACTTTTTTCTAACAATTTGTATAAAAATACCTATAAAACAATTCATCATGTTGGGATACTTTGCCGTACCATTTTAAATATGCATATAAAATGGCACGGTTTCCATGAAACATCAAACGCTTTTCGCTACTAAAATGTTTAACGGTGAATTATAAATTACCAAAGCTACTACCCTAATGCGTTCAGTGAGCTGATAAATGTGTACACGAAACAATGTATTATGAATTAATTTTAAAGCATAGTCTGTGTATAATAAGGTGAAACGTAGTAGCAGCTTTTATAGATCCATTTGAACAGTGTTCCCATAAATTGAATTTTCTGGTATATGAAACTAAATGACGACCTATATGTTTATGAATTTTAATATATTGAGCAAATGCTTGGTTTATTTTTCAGCTGTGACTTATTTTTAGACTTTCATAACATTTAGGCTGATACAATACAGTTATTTTTGTTAGAAGTACCTAAAGCACAGTATTTTCGGACGAATTGTTCTGCTATTCTGCTACTGCTGTTTTAGACGGGGCGATATAAACATTGAGATGTAGTAGAGGAGGTTAAGACATGAAAATATAAGATATGAAGTCCTGTTCCAAAACATGCCGTTATGGCACCTGCACCTTATAAGTGCTAAAAATTTGATACATAGTGATTTGCCGGTTTGTTATGCCGCGACCTCGGTAACTGGTCGCTGCCAGAAACAGAATTAAAGTGCACATTCCTGGTCTTAGCCGGGATTGTTTTACCTTCCCTGGTCTCGGGATAGGCTCTATGAGAACAGACCCGCTAACGGTGTCTCTGGGCCCACCCATGTATTGATTTCGGATCTTATTGTTGGTATTACGACTACTACGGTCGGAACCGTTCTTCGGATAACGGTGGTCCTCCGAAGTTTTTCTGAATACATTTCTAGAAATGATTTACGTTAGCTTGCGTCGTGATTGTGATTTGCTATTAGAATTGGCATGCTTTTTAGTTACACCAGGTGTAAAATATTTAAAACTACTGGAAGTATCAACATATTGCAGAAGCATCTGGTTGCTGAAAATTAACGTGCAATAAGGGGGTGATAATTAAGTACAACAGCTTAGTTAATTAAAATTTGTTATTATAATGTCTCTTCATAAATCAAGAATCTTCATCAAATTTAGCGCGTTGTGATTGCCTCTTGTATTGAATAGATAATAATGAAACGAGGGTTTGGCAGAGAATACTTAGTTGCCCTTGGGAAAATGTATATAGAGTGTCCGGAGATGAATGGGTCTTATTCCATGGATGAAAATAAATTAAGTTTTGTATCAAATAACATACATATGACTTCATTAATAAGATTTGTAAGAAAATTGATTTTATGATGTAGGTAAATATTGTCGGTGTACTTCAACGATGTAGTTGGTTCCACCCAATATTATTACTACCTAATAAAAAAGTATGCACAAAAGGCTATTTAAAACAACGTTTATATTTTGCTCAGCAGCAACAATAACAGGTCTTTGTAAAAGTATTTCCTGTGTTTCTTCGTCGATAAATACAAACGCACTTTACATGTTAATAATAATGGCGTTCAGATTGGAGAAGAAATTAAATGTATTTACTTGATTGTATTCCACATCATAGAGATTCCATAATCATATGGTGTGGAATTTATTTTGACATTTGAACATAATTTTTAATATTTACCGATCAATGATCTATGGTAACATTTTGCAAGAAGATATACTCCATATTGTTAAATGAAATTGGTAATAGTCTATACAACTAGTATGTTCTGTATTACTTGTTCTACTGGTGTTACTGCTTTAAACAAGTTTTATTTTTGAAAATTTGATAGGATGATTTGGCTTGCTTGTTCACCAGATTGTATTCCTATAGAACATGTGATGTACTGAAACGCAGTTTTTCTATACGTACCACTTTCATTCCGTCATAGATTACAGCCAGGTAGGAAGGAAGACTCCAATGCTGCAGCCCGCAGCCTGTATGCTTATTGTGTTACTGTGTTTTCTACATGAAGATATCTGTTGTCTGCATCAGGTTTAAAAGTCCTTTCACTAAGTTTCTATTTTAAAGAGTTATATCCCTAGCATATTAGTACTTCACACATGAAAAGTTGTTTATCTTTCAATATTAGTTAATGTTTTTTTCCATAGGTATGTGATTCCAATGAGACTGGTGTTGAAATTTCTTCCAACGACTTACAATGCCTCATATCGATAGTTTTGAATGTCAAAATTAGGTTAAGACCTGAAAATGTTTCAGCGGATCATTTCTTGCTAGAGTTCTTCATTGACCAATATGTCCTGTCCTTGTATTCTTTTGAATGTTACCTCATTGCGGACAACCAAACTGAAGACAATTGAGTTGACATTAGTCTTTTCAGCTTTTATTGATGATTGATTATTGAGGTAGACTTTTGCCTTTTGATAATCTCATGCAGATAAATTTTATTGACATGCATACCCGTGACAATATAAATATTTCCAGACAGAATGCGTATCATATTTTGTTAAAATTATGACGTCTTAACCATCACACATGCACCTACGTAAAACAATTAATTATTGCCACGACCTAATCATTGACGCATCCCAAAATCCCTATTAATGCTCCACCAGCTCACCCCTTTAAAAGTAGCATGTGTTAGGCTGGAAAACTCTATATTGAGCCCACTGTACTTCAGCTTGAAATACAGTTATATTATTTTACAATAGTTTTGACATCTTGTCAGGCAGGATCGAAAAATCACTGGACAATAAAGAGTTCACCCTGGGCGTATTCATAGATATAGAGTGAGTATTTGATAAAACAACCTTCCTCAAAATTAATTCAGCTCTTGTGGAAAGGGGAGTTTCTCCTACCATATGTGGTTGGATATCACATATGCTCACTAAAAGAGCCATACAAATCAGCGTGGCGGATGCCTCTGTAAGAGGCATTGTTGCAAGAGGCTGCCCGCAGGAAGGTGTTTTATCACCACTGCTATGGAACTTGATTCGTGTCTCCTGCACCACTTCAACTCGGAAATTGGCATCGATACCATCGCTTATGCCGATGATCTTACCATGTTGATTAGTGGAAGGTTTGAAGGGATTCTTTGCCAAAGAATGCAAACAGCCCTAAGAGCCGTTGAAGAGTGGTGTGACGACCATGCTTTGTCCGTCAACCCCAGGAATACAGAAATGGTTCTCTTCACGAGGTAGAGGAACATGGGGCCCATAAAAGCACCAACTCTCCTAAACACTACGTTAAGCTTCGAATCGGATGTGAAATACTTAGGAGTCACACTTGATTCGAAGCTAACATGGAATCTTCACTTGGAGAGAAGACTAAAAAAGGCGTACATATCCTATGAGCAGTGCTGCAGAACCGTTGGCAAAACCTGGGGAATGAAACCAAGGGTGGTCATGTGGATATACACTGCCATTGTGAGACCAATGTTAGCCTATGGAGCTATCGTCTGGTGGCCGAAAGTCCAACAGACGACAGCTAAACAAAAGCTCAGCCAGGTACAAAGGATTGCCTGCCTAAGCATAACTGGAGCTATGCGTACGACACCTACCATAGCAATAGAGGTGATGCTATGTCTACCACCTTTGGATATTTATCTAAGAGAAGTGGCTGCGACAGCTATGCTTCGCCTCAAAAATACTGGTATTACACCTGATGTAGAATGTGGAGAAGCTAGGAGTCGCCGGTGGAGTGGGGTCGCCAGAAAGCCCTTTTGCAGGCAGACACTGATAGTATTTCTCCCACGTTTGTGTTTGACAGACCCTACACGGTACTTATCAGGAATGAAGAGACCCCCGGTGAAAATGTTATCAACATCTACACAGACGGGTCAAAAAAGAAGGAAGGTGCAGGATGTGGGATTTATTCCAGATCCTTACATATTCGTTATCAGTGGGCAATGGATAGGCATGCTACAGTAGTACAAACGAAATAGGCAGGTATAACCATAGTCGCCAAAGAAATTGCCCGTAGACATACAACGGGCAAAAACATTAGAATCTACACAGATAGTAGATAATCACTACTGATGTTGCGTAATCCTAAGATAACAACTATATCAGCATGGGAATGCCATCAGGCACTAGAAGTGGCCTCAGCTAACAACAGCGTATCTGTGTGCTGGCAATAAAGTAGCTGACAAGTTTACTAGGAATGCATCGGGTCTGAATATTTTTGGACCTGGTCCCTCCAGTATGCTTCCGTTGTCAGCATTTGTTGAAATTATCAAAGGAGACACCCACAAAATGTTTATGAAACGTTAGGATGAAGCAAATGGCTGTCAATTTGCTAAGGAGTTCCTAGCGTACCCCTGCAAGGATACAGCCAAAAAGTACCTGGCTATGTCTAGGACAAATCTTCGTCTGGTGACAGATATTCAAACTGGACATTGCTGGCTAAGAAAGCACTTCTATTACATGAGGAAGTGTGATACATCTCTTTGTAGGGGTTGCGAACAGGAAGATGAGACAATATTCCATGCACTCTGTGAGTGCACTGCCATCTCGTCAACAAGAGAGTCCGTGTTGGGAGAGCTATGGCCTTCTATGGCCTATATTAGAAAGATCCCCCTGAGCAACGACACCACCGTTTTCTCCTTATTAGGCTGGCTGGCGGCTCAGGTGGACTGATCTCCTAATGGGAGGAGGTACAAGGGGCCCAATGGGGCCTAAGTGCTGTAGCATTTTTGCTACTCTCCGGTTAATTCCAGATTCCAGACATCTTGTGTTGCTATGTATTGATCTCTTTTTGGTCTCCCAAGACAAAACAACACCAAAACAAGCTTTGACATCTTGAATGGTAAGACAAGGCAAGAAATTTAGTCACGGCAAAACGTCTTAAAAGGGTATAAGAAGGTGCAATATTTAATTAAACATTTGCTGAAAAAATTTAAACGACATCCAGCATACATAATAATTTTTGTATAATGAAAACTAATTATAAATTCACTGCTATTTGATTGAAAAAGCTCAGATTCTGTTTCGTCTATTTCGTACAATACTTATTTCTTAAAACTGGACGTTTCTATACTTTATAACGTCTGCTATCGACTACTGTCAACAATCGGCCATATTGATAGTTACGTGTGAGCTCCGAACGGGACTGTAGCCGACCGAGAGTAACCACCACTGTTATCAAATTTGTTATAGTGTTCATGTTTCTCAATTGCGGCCAGAAATTTGCGAGATTCTCACAAGACATTACAAGATGATCTCGCAATATTGAGCAAGAATAAGATCCTTTTTCAAATTTAGTAAGATATCTGCCTCAGCCAACACTACTTTCTAGTGGCCAAATATTTCTAAGGCTTACGAAAATTAAGCTTGCTTTAATCCTGCTATCAGTTTTCGACCCATCAGTGCACCGTAGCAGGGTTTTAATGAGAAACTATTTGTTTACTACTATCAGCTGAATATTGTAAAGTTTTTTGAAATTCGTTTTCTTAATTGTACTTAAACTCTTGCCTACGTCTTCACTGGGAAGTATCCAAACTGAGCAGCTATCAGGGTTGGCTGTTTTCACCTTTTCAAACCAGCTGTATGAAACTATCGAATTGGCAGAGAACATAACTGAAAAACAATTTTCTCTTCTATAAATCTACTAAATGTTATTTTGAAGTATCGGTTTTAGTGATCTCTGACATTGACTTAGTTTACATGAAATCTGTCATGATATGCCAACAATGTGACAGATGGACAAACTGCTAATGTTAATACGGCGATATGAGATAGACCAAATATGTCGCAGCTTCATTAAGCATTTGTAAAATTTATTAGTGTCTTGTGTAAGCTTTATAAAGTTATATTCAGTATCTAGTGACCGTATGAGTGTTTCAATGTTTCACAACAGTGTACGTCGCAGCTTCTAAGTACGTATATCCACATGACTGTTTGATTCGCACTAGTATGTCCAGCAGTGACTTCCGATATACTAACCTCCTCGAGCATATTGCCATCATGACATTCTCACTTAATGAAGAACCCTAAATGCAGAAGATTCAGAACAGTTTCCTTAGCTACAACCTATGAGGTTTTAATAACGCTAAAATATTGAGAAACTTATTGCTGCAATTCCCCAGAAAGTAATAAAGAGGGTAATAGCGCGACTATGTGAGGCACCAAAAAAAAACAATACTAATCTATACAAAGTTGAAGGTACCCACGCGCAGTTGTAGTTTTGCTATGTATGATACAAGTCACTGCTGTCTGTGGACAATAATCATGTGTATTGTTCTAACCGAATCATGGATCATGGATCGCAACTGTAAATACATTTTCAAGTTACAATTTGCTTAAAAAAGTATGGTGTAAACTGAAATGTGAGACTTTGTGTCATGAAAATGTGGGAGAAATAGGTAAGTAACAATGGCCGTCTTCATCGGATACAAAAAAATGTTGATTTGCTTGTTATTTCAGAAAACCTGTCTTGGATGTACAGTGCCTTCATAAATGATTAAAAGCCACGTGATCTGGGTCGAGATTCTCAAATCAATCGCAGAGCAATTCATATACGAATATCCTTTTCCTCACAACGGCAATTGAGAGAGGCAAGAAATCTATTTGCATACGAGTTGTTCTTCGAGAATCACAGTCCTGGTCACGTGGCTTGTAATCATTTATGAAGGCACTGTATGCCATTCTATGATTACCATTTCAGCTGATCCTCAACTACTTAGCTATAAAATGTTGAAAATTAAATAAAACCTGGAAGTTATTTTTTAATCAGTTTATTCAATAAGGAGCCGGTTGAACCTCATCAGTCATACACCACCAATCATACAACACCACTGAGTATTTTGTGACATCAAAGTACATATTTTGTTCAATTTAGAAAGAATGTATTGTTGAATAATATAATAAATTAAAACATCCTTAAATACTGCGTCATGTTATTATCTACAAATATAATCTCAACCTTTTTCTTATTTAAATTGTTATAGCAAAATTTGGTTTCAGATAGTGTGTAGTTGGTAGTAGTAATAAATATTATAATATAATAATAACAATAATTATTATTTTTATTGTTATTGTTGTTATCGTTGCTTTCACAATTCCCTTAAACCTATATTGTGTACCACCTAAACAGGTTTTCTTTTGATAGACTGCAATTTTTATATTTCTTTATAATAATTTTATTGTTATCTATTTTTATTATTATTAATTAAGTTATAATTATTTGTAATAGACATAATATTATTAACCGGGACCCAATAGGTCTAATGTTCCTAAAAACTGTGTAGGAACCAACAAAGTATAATGAAAAATCAGTATTTTGAGTTTGTTACAACACTAAAATTATATAAAGAACAGATTTAAATTGTATACATATTGTGAAAAAATAACAAAATATATTATAACTTAAATTTGTGTTTGGAATAACACATAATTTAGAAAGCTAACTCAAAAATTGTTTAGTGTTACCCTTAAAAAATTTATTTAGCTAACAAATAACTGAGTGAACATACTCAATAAATTGTGTTATTTTTTTCAACACAATCGGATGGGCCTCGTTTTGACAACCATTTGTGTTGATTTTGAGTGAAATTTTACTCAACATTTTTTACGGTGTAGTGAGTTACTTAATTTTCAACGGTCCATTTTTATACGTATGGCACCGCTCCAAATGTAGCTTGTTAAGCTTAATATACTTTTAATAATAAGATATACGTGAGAATGGAAAGCTATTCTACGAAACATGAGAAACTTTTTCCCTTTATATTAGCACCATTACTCTGGGCTAATATAGGAAAGGTCGCATGCTGAACTGTCACGACCTACCGTCGCCTGAAAAGGGGACTATTGCGTTAGCCAGACTTATTCTAAATACCTTTTCCCTCTACAACTTCAACCTTTAGCACGTAAAGTCCCTTTGAGGATTTTCTTACTATTGTTCCAATGTTATCCTGAAAGGGATTTTACTATCATAAAAGTCCTGTTACATACCTACGTAGGTGTTAATGAATAAAATCTGTTCTTTTGATCCAAATATACCTGTAGGGTTGTAACTGACTCTGATGTTCTACCCTTGAGTATAGTCAAGGGTTCTACGTAATAATTACATACCTATGTATATTGTATATTATAAGATCTTCTGTTCTGCGAGTCGAAATTTTGCAGACTAATGAAATAATGATTATAAAAGTCTCCGTCTAAAGTAAACTTCATGTTCAAATATTTTTAAATCAATATTGTAAAATAATTCTGTTGTTTATATAACATATTCGAATCAAAGCATAACAAATAACTGGATTTTTAGACTTATATTGCGTCTCTATGGAATATTGGTCAAAGTGTTCTTCCTCTCATCAAAATCCTGGTTTACCTCGTAAATTTTATAAGCAGTTATACATGGAGGAAAAGCAAAGTTAAACTGCATACATAAAGGTTTCTATTAAATAAAAATATAAAGGACTTTTGTGCTCCATCATATTTATTTAATAAGAATATTTGGATTAAATCTCTAAATAGTCATTCTTCAAAATTATATCAATATAAGTTTTCTTATATTTTGTTTTTTTACTTAAATGTTTGATATAATAAGTAATTTAACTTAATAAAAAAACAACACACATATTTTTGATATTACTACTGAAAATTACCATTCTATAATTAAAAATGTTATACGGAACTAATTTATCTTCTACAGGGTGTCCCGAAATTAATGGGACACAGAGCAAGAGTAGATTCCTTACATCAAAATAATGCGATTAAGCCTCGGATTAAGCCAAACTTACCTTGGTCCATTTGTGGCTAATAAAAAAAGTTACAGGGCGTGAAAGTTCAAATTTTGAATTCGAAATTCTTAAAATTCTTAGAAAGTTTCCAAAGGATTCTTTTGAAAATTTGGATTAGGGAGTTTTTTGGGAAGAGAAAAGCGAATCCGTACTTAATTTTGCTGCAGACGCTAGAGGGCGCTACAAAATGTACTCTTGATTGATAAAAACTGGTTATGACTTTTTTATCAGTGTATGTACGAAAGTTTTAATAGAAAAATATTGTTCCTCTATCTATTTTTCACAAATAAGATTTACTTGTTTCATATTGACAAATTTAACCGTTTTCGTTTTATTTCTTGTTTTTCTATTGGATGCAATAAAATAAAATAAAAGTTTGTAGTTACTTACCTAAAACTGCCATAGTAAGCTTTGATTATTTGAAAACAAATGGTACTATTGACAATTAGTTGATTGACAAGTAACATATGTTAAATAGTGTATTCCTTTAAGTTTTTGTTTACAGTTACTAAAAATATCACGTGAAATATGCCTCGCCAATGCAATGCCGGTCGGGGCATTAGTCCGCGGAGTAGTTGTTTCCTGTAGTATCATTTATAAATAATAATATTGCTTCGATTCTTTCACAAAGTTTTATTGTAGGACGGTATACCTAAGAATATATAAAATTAAAATCATTCGTTTACATACCTGTTTCATCATCTGCAATATTTAACAGTTATTTATTTAAGAGATTTAACACTCAAAGGTCTTGAATTGAGGTCAGGAATTGAACCTTGTTGAAATGAGCCTGACTCCAAAAAACGTTGAACGTTTCTGAACATTCTTGGATTTGGATGATTCGGAAATCTTTCGCCTAGCCTCAGTTCCATCTGCAAGGCGATAAATGTACACCGTATTGGCCATTTCAGCATTTGAATATACTTAAGCCATTATTGAAACTTAATCTTATTAAAAAATAAGCTTAAATAAAAAAGAATCGTGTATCAAATAATGAAATGTCACTGCTATCCTCGCAAGAAATTGGATCATTTTAATTACATATCACAAAAACCGCCAATAATAGAAAAATGAAAAGAGATAGGTATAGAGAAGTGTAATTTGGATAAATAACACTTTTGATATTTAATACCGAAAACACAAAACCAAATTTTCAAAATTAAAATTGAAGTCTCTGAAATATTCTAATGGATCGTCATCGTAAGACAGCCTGTATATTATATAACTTGTTTAAAAATATGCTTCAATCAACAGAATGTTAGATACTGTAAATAGCGTGTGACAAATACTTCTCCATTAAGTTTTGAAAATTAGTCCGGTTTTACAAGTTAATTTTTAATGTGGTTATGTATCACAACTCCCGGACTATATCTGATAAATCAAATAGTAATTCGATTTTCAGCACAATTTAGTTCCTTTTTCCAAACGTAACGTTTCGTGAAAATCGAATATTCAACGATCTTTTCAATCCGTGGTGGGAACGCTAGCTCATTCGACTACGAAAACTGATTTTGATTTTACAATGGACGGATTTGCATAGGCAAATGGCCTGAAATCATACGAATTCAAATGAAGCATTTGGCCGGGCAGAATTCATAAGGCATTAGTGCAAATTTCGACTAATCAAATAGTTTTGTTGTTTGTTCGTCATATATATTTCTCCGTATCTATCTGGTGGAACTAGTAGTTATATTCAAAGATTAATACTGTTAATTCTAGTTGCGTCAATACTACGTTTAACCTCAAGAATATTTTTTCATGTTTTAATTAGGTAGACCAAAGTGCGAAGAAAAATAAATTTCATACCAATCGCTTCATCAGTCTTGTTTTGACATATCTCTGAGTCGTTCACTATAATCTTAGACTCAACCCTTTTCGAGAAACAGACGATTTAAGTTTTTGATACTCGCCGGGAATTCAATGAGAAAATTAGGGAATCTTAATATATAAAAACTGAATTAACAATGAGACGAACACTACAACAACTAAAAATTTTAAAATTATTAATCATAAAAGATTCTCGAAGTGACCACCAACGACGTCGATGCACTTTTATAGCCTCTTATTTAAACGATGTTGAATAAAGTTCTATGTAACTTGATAATATTAACCGCTTCTTGAATCTTTTCCCACAGTTGTTCTTGAATATTAATGATGCTCTTGTAAACTAAAGAGAATATAGCCCCAAAAGTAAAAATCCAGCGAAATTAAATCAGGGCTACGTGTAGGTAAAGGAACCTCGCTGCCGCGCCCAATCCAACGGTGCGGAAAATTTCTAAGGGAATATCTTCAAACATTCATAGAGACTTCTTGCTGAGAAGGTACTTCTCTTGGCAGATGAGAATTTTCTAGTTCTCAAAAATGACTATTTCTCCAATTAAAAATACCTCGTGTGTTTTCAGCAATTCGCAGCAAAACATCATCTTCTTGGTCCGCTGTTAATATTTTCGGTCTTCCAACGTCTGTTTTCGGGCAAAATGATCGTGGTTCACCTAGTCAGTCGTACAATCTCTTAAGTAGTCTATGATAGGGTTGCCTATTATATCGATATAATTCCAAGTACCTCACTACTGCACGGCGACCATAAAAATTTTCTTGTGCATATACACGTATCATGTTTCTCATTTCAATGTTCGAAAAATTATTATGACGGGGCATTTTAAATATAAACAATAAAAAACAGTACTGCCTATTCTATTAATTGAGTGACATTGACAGACACAATATGGTATAGTAGTGACAGCTGTCTACTTATTAATTTTACGCCTACTACTTTGGAAAACACAATTTTCTAATTTAATTCCTGCCGAGTTTAAAAAAACTTAAATCGCCTGTTTCTCAAAAACGGTTGAGTTTATAGATTTGTGACAGGTATACCCTTTCTATTTAGAATTAAAGGTAATTTAATTGTTTCTTATTAAAAAATTCAAAAGTATAAAATACAAAAAGTTAGACATATTTCTACATCGACAGTACAATATAACTAGCGTCCCCTAGTCGTGACCGCAACACTATCTGCATATTCGTAATTAACAACTCAAAAACATAAGACTACACATTTTTAAGACAATTGATCCGTACATTCTTAAAATATAGGAAAAAATCGAACATTTTCTCAAATTTTGAAACCCTGCAGAATGAAAAAGCAACAATTGTATAAGGCATGTTGAGCTCAATCGCTCTATTTTGACGTTAACAATCTGCCCTTAAGCAATGTACCACTATTAATGATTCACCCTGTATAGAAAACCAAATGAGATGTAGAATTGAAAATTGATATTCACAGTATTTTAGATACGAGAGTTTTAAAGAAATATGACACCAACATTTTGTAATCAATTAGAAGCTTGTATGATTTCGTTACCATGGTGATTTAAATATTTCCGGAAAACAAAGTTATTATTATTAGGTTTTACATATAATCATGTTCAATTATCAAGTCTAAATGTCGTCGTGATCCCCAGTTCAAATTAATAGGTAGTTTGGTGTAATCCGATTATGCCATGAGTATGTTTTAGTATTAGGAAGGATATTTTTTTACTTTCTGCTATATTTGAATACAGAGGATTCTACAAGCTCTACGACAAACCTTGACAGATGGTAGTCAAAAATTTTTTCTTATATGCACTATTCGTTTTTATTTAGAAGTTACAACAAACATTTTACTAAATATAATTTCATATTTCTACCAATTAACTTGATAAATGAAAATAATCTTTTCCTGTACTTAAGTTATTGATAGAAAAAGAAAAATATATAAAATTGTAACACCTTGTAACTCCCTTATTAAGCTTTGATAAAAAATTGTTATATTAACCAAACTTGAATTATTTTCATCGATAGAATATGTCGGTGAAGATTGGTCGTTGAGTGAGAAATTATAGATAAGAGGCGCAACCTTAATGGCGAAAAACGTATTCGATCTACAAGTTTAACACCCTGTCCTCTTAAAAACAAAGGCCCTAATAGAAAATATCTATAGGACAAAATGTTTTTAAAGTCGGACAAGAAATAAACGCCTTTATGTTTGACGTTCCGTTATGTTGCACCGTGTTTTACAGTAGGGGTTTTTAGGCCAAAGATTTGTCGGTCTGTCGAGGACTGTTGTTAACAACAGTCAATTTTGAGTGTTCTGTGTGATTCAATGGTTTAACAAGCAAAGAAAACCTGCGTGAATAATAAGTTGTCGATAAATTGACTAATTTTATAACCAAAGAGATGCTATTAACTTATACTTTGTCGTGCCAAAAAGCGAATACGCATTTTGCCATAAGGTTGCTCCTCTATCTATTATTTCTCACTCAACGGTTTGGTCAAACTTATTAACACCCTATAATTCGTAGGTTTTCATGGCCGGTGTCAATTGAATGATGTACACTTTATGAACTGTTTTGCCGTGGTCGATGCTTAACTGCAGACGTTTCGCCATAGTTAACAGATGGCATCTTCAGTGCTTCTCGTATTTTGAGCGGCGGCTGCATTCAGATCTTATCCGAAAAATTTTACGATATGATAAAGTACCTGGGAAGAACACAACTAAAATGTCTAGAATTTTCTAGTACTTCCGGTTATATCGGAAGTCAACACCAATATTGTTATTTTAAATGGCACACGGTGGGATATCCTGTCAGTATGGTCCCAATAATAGTAATTATGAGTGCTCTGAGCTATTCGATACAACTTTGGAAAGTTCGTAATGTTTAAATTAATTGTTAAAAGCACTCACTGAGTAGAAATAACCAACGAGAGTATGAATGTTTCAAACAATAGATGAAGTAATACATGTACATTATTTTATTTGCATTCAAAATTATGTTTGTATATTTACATTCAGAATTACATTTAGTACTTAGATCTAAGTTACAAGTTTTATGATAAATTATATTCTCATGCTTGTACTTTAGAATGAATTTACATTAAATATGTGTCGGATTATGTAGATAGAAACTAAAGCTGACATTTTTTAATTTTTAGTCTATATCACAGAGTTTATCTAGAGTTCGAGAGACGGGATTCTTAACAGAGTTGTATTCAGTTTACTGTGCCTATTCTTAGCTTTAGCTTATTTACAAAATGTCGTTTATAGCTTGTCATTAGCAAGGACGTAATTGAAATAAAATGTGAAAAGAAATGAAAGAAAGGTTTTAAAATATGATGCCTTCCTAGGTCATAAGGAGGAATGATTTGCAATGATTGTGAAGGAATTATATAATTAATTTTTATTAAACAATTATTAAAGTAACAAGACAAGTTTTTAAACAGTTATTTTAGTAAGTTCAGTTGTCAGTAGCTTTAAAATAAGATTACACTTTGCGACAACCGTTGCACCAATTTTGAAAGACTAGTTTAGGGCAAAATTAAAACCAGAACACAAAAGTTATTATAACTATCAAATTCGATGTCTATACAGGGTGTTGTGGTGTAAGAGTACAAACATTTTCTGGATTATAAATCCAGCCAAAATAATACTAAATCTTTAATGATTTTTTTCTATTGCACAAGTTCCGCTGATAAAAATGGGTGGAAATTTCCATGTTTTGTTATACTCAAGTCAAGAATTCAGACGTCTTACGTCACGGCTGACGTTACACATTTGTTTTTATTGTCAACGTAATTTTCGATATTTGTTCGCGTTAAAAACAACCGTTTTTTGCAATTTAGTGCAATACATAATGCAAACTTTTAGTGTAGTATATAGTTTTAGTACTATCAGTTGTAGTTTCATAAATATTTTGATGAAAATATACTGAATTATTCATTTGTTCGTATGACGTAAGACGTCTGAATTCTTGACTTGAGTATATACTCTTTTTACATAATATTTACTGGAAACTTTTAATTTACATTATATATTAAGGAAACATCAAGTGTTTTTGCGTAATAAAATTTGAGAATTTATTATGAAATTTTATAGTGCATTGGTAACATTGTATACTAAGAATACAGTGTAATTTTCAGTGAAAACATTTCAATATATTTTCTAATGCGATTGAAATACCTACATTATAATACATTTTTAGATGATAAATGAACAAGAAATACACTTTTAAAGAAAAGGATAGATCATTCACATTTTGAGAATGGATGGACAAATTCCACTAAAAAATCATCCTACAAATTATTTATGCTCCTGACAAAGCATTATTTAGAAATAATACTTCTTTCCTAATATAAATAACTAAAACTACTGAGTGAGTGAGTAGTATTTAATTATTTATATAAGATCGTTGTAACTACACACAACGGCAAAAGTCTTGGACTCTCCCTCATTCTTGTTAAAGAAATATTTTTGTCAGAAAAACCAAATACATTTATAAAAGTATATTGTTTTCTAAATCTTTTTTTTGCGAAAAGAATATTTTCGATAAACTGAGTACTTAGAAAATAAAAACCACCAAATGTGTGATATCTTTGACAAAATGTATTAAATCAAAAGAAGTAACAAAGCAAGTTCTCTACTTGACTAACAGTCGGTATGACCTCCACCAATAGCATATCTCTTGCGGAATATTGTTCCATTCCTCTTTTGCCGCCACGACAAACTCATCTGCAGTCTGAGGTGGAGGAATATGATTATAAATGGCTCTAGCAACGAAATCCCACATGTTTTCAATAGGATTCGTGTCAGGAGAGTTGGCTGGCCAATCTAATCTATTGATATGTCCTGCTTCGAGTGTCTCTTGAACCCTTCTTGCGCGATGTGGTCGAGCATTGTCGTCCATAAACACAAAATGTTCACCTAATTCATAACGTAGCGGGCGTAATAACTCGTTCGATGTAAATTTGACTGATCATATTCTGTGGTAAGCGAATTAATGGGGTGGGGCGGTTGAGCATTATACACCCCAAAATATTCACCCTTCATACGGAACAACTTCACGAGGAACACCTCTTCAGACTCTGTGTCGATTTTCATAAGTAACCAACCCAATTCTGGTTTCGTCTGTAAATAAGACCCACCGCCACTGGCGTAAAAGCCAACCCATATGCGGAGACGGACAACATGGCTTAATGGCCTTCTAGCACGTAAATTTGCGTTAGTGTCTTCGAATAATAGGTGTCAATATAACACGGCGAAACGTACCTTGAAAGTGGGCTCTGAGAGCTGAAGCTGAAGATGTGTGGTGTCCACGAGCATATTGCACCAAATACCGATCTTCCATTTCATTAGATACTCGAGGACGTCCACTACGTTTTCTGTTTCCCACTGTATCAAATTCTTCATATCAGTGTACTATTTGTACAACAGTTGATCTAGGAATGCTCAACATGTTCGATATCTGATGATTAGAATGTCCTGCATCATGTAAAGCAGTCATTTTTGCTCGAGTAAACGCAGAAATTTCACCTCCTGGCATTATAATGTACAAAAATTCAAAAGAATACTTGGCTGAAAAACTGCCAACTGACCAGATTTTTAAAAACATTGGTAATAAAGTAAAGATTCATGGTCTGCAATTTTTATTGTCTTTTTTGTTCCTTAAGTACATGTACTTTTTTACCACATTTTATATACAGGGGGTCCAAGGCTCTTGGCGTTGAGTTTACTTTAAAAAGGAATATAAGATAGCAGTTTTATTAAAGTTTGCTTAAAGCCGCTTTACAGTCTGCAATTATTTCTGTAATTTCTCTACGTCTCTTGCACGTAAGCATGAACGCGGAACAGTAGCGTATCGCAAAAGCCGTCGTATCTGAAAGACTCTTGCACTATACAAAATAACGGTGCTTGCTCGATTTTTATTACAGCTTTTCAGCAATTCTGGGAAATAATTTAGTGACTTCTATGGTTACCACCATACTCAAAAATTTTTAGGCAGAACTATAAAATTCATAATGCCTTCTTTCGCTACTTGATTGGGCTTGCAAAATATACTATACTACTACCAATATACTATAATACTGAACCTTTATTTTATATGTTATACTATTTCTTGTTACTTGTCAAATTTGGATAAACAGTTTAGTGTTTATTGTGCAATAAGGTTGAAGTGTTGGGATCACTTCTATTGCAATTGCGAATTGACGATTGTGAAACAAACTGCAAGTCAGAATTTTAGTAAAGGTATTGCAGCAAGGGCTTGCTGCAATCCATTGCAAAAAAATTGCAGACTGCTGCTTTATTCAAAATTGTTTACTTTACAAGTCTCATAAAACTTCAAATAAAGACAACATTACTTTATTTTCAGAATAACAATTGTTGACTCAAGTAATTTAAAATTCATATTATCTAAATAAAACAAAACATTTCTTTAAACAAACATAACTTTATCTCATTATTAAGTATAGTAGTTTTCTTGATTTCAAGCAACTTTTATTCTTAAATAAAGAATATATTACATTATTATACAAGAATAAGTTAATCTTTAAATAAAATATTACTATATTAGAAGACTAGTGAAATTAATCTAGCGTTGGAATAAGTGTATTAATCTTGATATTAGTAAAGCAAGGCTTACTTGATTTTACAAATTTAAAATCATCATCAACACATATATTTTCAGAAAGCAATAAATAAGTTAACTTCTTTGCCTTTTAGAAAAATTGTATCCGAGGGCGCCTCAACTTATTTACTACATTTTGAAAGCAACACAGTGTCCAATAACTAAAATTAGCCCTGTATTTTAGCAGAATCCCTGATTAAGGCATTAAAAAGCCGCTATTTATCTTTCGCTGGCGCATCCGAAGAAAGATCATTTGTGTCGTAATTACCTAGGTAGACACTTTCAGATCACAACAAAAAAGTATTTAATGAAGCTTTTTCTCGTCCGTGACATATCAAGTCGACGATTAATTAACAGAAAAAAAATTGAGAAGACATTTACACTCTTTTTACTGTGTTAGAAAGGCATTTTAAGCTAATATAAATCAAATCACCTACAATTCCTATTAATGAAGTCATACCTCTCTGATACCAAACATCTAGGTATGCCAATGATTCAATAGAAAGATATTTATAGAGTGTAGAATTGTTCATTAGCATACCTAGATGTTTGGTATCAGCGAGCATACATATGACTTTATTGATAGGAATTGTAGAAGATTTGATTTATATTTGCTTAAAATGCCTTTCTAATACAGTAAAAAATGTTACAAAAGCTAATAATAAAGAATATATGGGTACATATTGTGGGTGTAGTTCAACGCTGGTTGGGGCTATAGTCCACAGAGTAGTTTGTTTCACACAATATTATTAATACCTAAAAATATATAAAAACATTTACACTCGTGGAAAACTTTTAACATATTTAAAAAACTACCATCGTCGATTATTATGATATAGAAGATCATTACAAAGAGTCACAATTGAATAACAACAGTGGCGCAACTAGTTGATCAATAACATACCCTCATAATTTAAACTTGGTTTAATTGTTCTGGGGACGACTTTTAACAGTTTTGATGATACGCAAAACACGGTTGGTTTATCCAGAGTGGTTATTAAAGAATGGACCATACTCTAAGTTTACCGTTTTTTGATGAAAATAGGGTGATTTAAAATTAACTTACCTTAATACCTTATTGCTTCCTCAAGAAGTTATAGGCCCGAAAAGCTAATTTTTTAATTCAATTTTTACGTTAATTTATTCATTTCTTGAGTAATCATAGGTATTCAAATTTTGTAGAAGTAGGTGTTTTTGTATGATACACACGAATAACCTGATTGTTTTTTGTGATAAATGAACAAAGCGATTTTAGTGCCTATGCCACTATATTTTTTTTCAGATTTTTTTAGGAAGAGAGAATTTGGAAAATGATTAGTTATTTTGAAGCTTTAGTTAAGAAGTTATATGTCTGCGGAAGTTTTTGTCAAATACATACTTTCTCGGGTCTATAACTTTTTGAGGAAGCAAAGTTGTACTAAAGTAAACTGACTTAAAACACTTTATTTTCGTCTTAGGAAGCTAGCCTTCAAGTATGGCCCACTGTTTAACGAATACTCGAGGTTGTATAATAATTTATATGCAGGGTGATTCACAACTTATTTCAAAAATTTGGGAATAGATGCCTTATGGAAAACCGAGTCAATATCTTAAAAAAAATTTACAGTATTTTTGACGTAGAATTTTCAACCTTTTATATCGCTGGGCTGTAGTCTCCAGCCAAGCTATTCCGAATATAAAAATCCCATTACTTATAGTAGGTATAGTATAGGTAGGTAACATTTTTATTATTCGGGTACTTACATTAGTTTTTCCAGTGTAATGCGAGCGTGGCATGGGAAATCTGAAAACGAATCGCGAAAGAGATGAAGGTTCAGGGCGTCCACGACGAATTGCAGCAATGTGGTGTATCATACACGAGGCACAATTATATCGGTACCATGTACAGCGTGTTCAAGCATTAATACCAAGGGATTGGAAAAGAAGGACCGATAAAACGATTATTAGTGGTAAAAATTATTAACAATACCTATTTCCGCATGTTTTTGTACATATATTTTGAAAATGTGTGAAATTTGCAACAAAAACATAGAAATTGATTTTAGCAATTGCAAATCAAAAACAAATACTTAACATGTTTATATGAGTGACAGGTTCATGAAATTTAAAATAGAAAAGTAATTGGATTACACTTTTGGATTATGTAATACAGGATCTTTAATAATACGTTTAAATTTGCACATACAATAGTCCACAACCAACTCCTTTTTAAATAAACAGGAATAAGAAGTATCAAAATAAAAACCATTTTAATTATTAATCTAAAAATTTAAATTACACCGATTTTCAAATCTCTACTTTTTAGGCAACTGCTGCAATAGCAAAGCATCTAAAGAGTTCAAACCGGACTCAGTGGACGTTTTAAACAGCGACGTGTGTGACGTCACTGTTTCAACGCAAAATATAATGTTTTGAACCGGGTTGAACATATTTCTTTGCAAAAAAAAAACAGCTATAAACTGACATAAACTGATCTCGAAGTTTCCTCGATCTCGAGATCAAATATAATGTGCCTGGAATATTCCAGAAAACGTCAAAATAAGGGCATCACAAAAATTGTAACGTAAACAGGAACATAATTAACAAACTAAAGAGGCAGATGAGCTTCCGTAACAATATTTTAGAATTATTTGCATTTGGCAGACAGTTTATTTCTTGCTCTTACTGATTATACAGGATCTTCCACTTAAAACTCCTCTCTTCGTTATTATTTAAGATACTTTAACGATCAAGGTATAATTTTGTAGGTCAGTTCAACGCTTTCTAAGCCAATCATCTAATTTAAAAAAACAGAAGAGTTATTTTCCCCGAATAATTTTTTCTTTAATACACTATATTATTATGTCTAACAAATAGGCCATTAAAAGAACTTTAATTTGCTATATGGGATGTTAGCTTTTGTTACCGTAGTTTTGCTAAAAATGATAAATCATGTTTGGCTTTCAAAGTACAATGGCATGAAAACAAAACAATATCTGGACATATTTATGACTAGTGGGTCTTCTAATTAAAGATAAAAAATACATTGTTATGGGAACTATCAGTTTTATTCTAAAAATTAATATAAATAGCATGAAATATAAAACTATTATTTTAATCATGTGTTCTCTTTGAAGTTTTCGTCATTATGAGCAACGCAAATTTATTAATAATAGTATTTACTACATTTTCTAGATCATTTCCACAAATAGCAGCGTATACAAAGTAGATGGATAACACACACGACCAAAACTAATTAATTAATAATTTCGTCCCAGCATTTTTTTCTTATTTCTTTATCACTATAATAATGTATCAAAAGTAATAATGCTGAACAAATTTCTATTACACCAACTAATTTTTATACAACAATTATGTTATCCATATTAATTGCTAATTTTTTTTTCTTAAGTTAAAGAAACTATATGAATTTGATCTTGTTATATCTACTTTTTTAATTCTTGTTTACTCAATCGAATCCAATTCGTAAAATATCGTGGTTATAAGTCTAATGAATTTATTGTTACTTCTGGTATACCGCAGAGCTCAATTCTCGGCCCCCTTTTATTTATTTTATTATGTATATTAATGATACTCATTCTCAATTTGATATGAATAACCTATTATTAGTCCAGGGCATTTAGAACAAAATCGACCGAATAGCGGAAATTTTTAGGCACAGCAAATATCGACATGCGGTTTTCTGCATTGTGTTAAGGAAGATCTCAGGAAAAAAGTCTATATCGTCTGGTTTAGCCATTTTTTGAATAATGCCTTCTGGGCCGGAATATGCATTACACTATTATAGGAACGACTGGATACTCGGAAAAATCGGTCGGAAATCGTTACTCGGGGGTTTTCGGGGCTACCAAACTCGATTCTGGCATTAGAATTACCCGGGGATGCACGGGGTGGCTCTGTGGGGGTGCGCGGGTGGTGAATTGGGGGAGAAATGGCAGCGTGCATGAAAATCGCTCCAAACTCGTTACTCGGGGGTTTTCGGGGATGCCGAATTCAATTCTGGCATTGGAATTACCCGGGGCGCTCGGGGACGGCTCTGCGGGGGTATCCGAGGAATCATTCTGGGGGGTAAATTGCATAGTACATGGAAAGCGCTCCAAACTTGTTCCTCGGAGGTTTTCGGGGATGCTGAATTCAATTCTAGCATTAGATTTTTCCGGGGGCGCTCGGGAGGGCTCTGTGGGGTTGTCTGGAGGTGATTGGGGGGAAATGAATATTTGTTATTTGAATAAAGTATTAGTTTCACAATTTGTGAAAGGAAAAAGTGAAAAATTTTTCACTTTTCCTTTACCATTTCCCACAGAGCCACCCCAAGCGCCTCCAGTCTAATGCCAGAATTGAATTCGGCATCCCCGAAAACCTCCAAGTAACGAGTTTGGAGCGCTTCCCATGTTTATGCAATTTCCCCCAGAATGACCCCCCGGATACCCCTGCAGAGCCGCCCCTGGGTAATTCCAATGTCAGCATTGAATTCGGCATCCTCGAAAACCCCCGAGTACCGGGTTTGGAGCGATTTTCATGCACGCTGCCATTTCTCCCCAAATTCACCCCCGCGCACCCACACAGAGCCACCCCCTTGCATCCCCGGGTAATTCTAATACCAGAATCGAGTTAGGCAGCCCCGAAAACCCCCGAGTAACGATTTCAGAGCGATTTTTCCGAGTTTCCAGTCGTTCCTATAATGGTGTAATGCATTTTCCGGCCCAGAAGGCATTTTTCAAAAAATTGCTAAACCAGACGATATAGACTTTTTTCCGGGAACCTTTCTGCACACCATGCAGAAAACCGCATCTCGATATCTGCTGTGCCTAAAAATTTCCGCTATTTTTCCTAACTTCTCTGGACTATAATATATGGAGACGATTTAAACATTTATCTAACTATAGTTAATATGCAAGATTGTCAGAGGCTACAGGAAACTCTAAATTAGGCTAACAACTGGTCCCTTAAAAATAATTTACTGCTTAATATTTCAGTAACAACTTGTTGGTCAAAATCTCGAAAGGCCCTAAACTATTAAATATCTTGGTGTAATATTCTAAAGCTACTGATATACTCGTAAATGCGATACTCACATCTGCCTATATATCTATGGGTTTTGTGATAAAACATAGTAAAAGATTTTACTTTACTCTGTGTTAGATCTGTTAGAATACAGTTCATTGGTGTGATTACCAGGATATGTTTTCTAATTATACAGGGTGCTCAGTAAAGAATGGTCCAATTTTCAGAGCTTAATTTCAGAGATTTAACTCAACTTACCTCAGTTCAAAAGTTGATGATTGCCGACTTATAGTGCGTCAAAGTTAAATTAAATTTTGTTTTTTCCTAATATTTCAAACAGTTTTCGAGATATTTGCTTCATAATTGGTCCTGGTTGGTTTTTTGAGATAATAAAAATTATTTTGGTCGATATTATGTTCTATGTTCTAGAAGGAACTGTGTGTAGTCTTTCATGTAGTAAAAATCGTCCCAAACTTGTTTGTGAATCGAAGTGTGCAAATTTCCAACCGTATATGAGAAAATCGCATTTTCAATTAAGAGTTGCATGTCAGGTATCAATATATCTTGAAGTATTCAATTACTACCTTTTATTTGTGAAAGAAACAGACAACGTAAAACGTGCATTTTCATTACAAATTTTAATAAATCTTGGTACACGACTTCAACATAAAACCCTTGAATTCATTGTCAGAAAGCGCAGCAATTGTTTTCTCAGTTTCATTTCGACTTTCGCAGAGCACTGAAATAAAATCTTTGCCAGGACTGAAAACTAATAACCTTTTAGCTTCAGGAGAAGAGCATCTGTTCAACCTCTTAGCATATTAACTATCTAACTCCAGATAAACTTGATTAATCGTATGCAGAATTTAAACGATTTGGAGGTGACCCACAAGCGTGATATAAATCCGTATAGTGTACAACGCAAAATTGCCTTAACGGGAATCAAGTAAATTTCTGGACGAGCACGGATGAATTTTGATGTCTACAAACGACGGGTCACGTTTTGACGCCACTATATAATTGTGTTGAATATGCGGGGAAGTTGAATAGCATTTTATCAATTAGAATGATAAAATTTAAATACCTATGTTCCATTTTCATCATATTAGCAGATGCTTTGTTAGGAATTGCTGAAGACAGCGGAACATTTTAAATTATTGAGTAAAGTTGAATACCTCTTTCAAGCTCGATTGGCCAAGAACAGCTCCCATTGAAAAGATAAGGTAGGAACACAATTTGAGCACTGCCATTCCTTGAATGTGTTAACAGAAGACATGAAATTAAACAATTTTAATTAAGTAACCTGCCTAACATATTATTTTTCTTAGAAAAAGAAATATCAAATAAAAAAATTGAAACGGGGCCTGTTGTGTAAGGTACATATGCACAGTCATAAACGTTATCTCGCAACATTTTTCAACAATATAAATATTTACTTTTTAGGTTAGATATTACAACCACTGATTAAATATACTAACAGTTGGACCTCTCTCCATCCTCCACCACTCGTTCGCCCCTCTGCCAACCCACTTTTCCTGCCCCAGCAACTGAGCATCGATGACCGATCATCGGCTATTTATTGGATATCTTTGATACTTAATGTCCTGTGAAACTGTTGTACTAGATGCGCGATTTTATTGATCAGTAATAATGTATCAAAATGATACATTTTTTAACTCGTATTTACGAAATAGGTTCAATTTGTAGAATACATTGATTACAATTCATCAAAATTCATGGCCACTTCTGGAGTTCCACAGGGTTCTATTTTAGGCTTCTACTTTGCACAATTTTTATTAACGATTTAGATAAACGTTTCACAGTTAATTTGCTCTTTTATGCGGATGTATAGTCAGTAGCACCCAAGATTGTATTAAATTACAATAAAATCTTGATTACTTAGCTGAATGGTGCAGGCAGAATCGTCTGTGTTTTAAATGTAAAAAAATGTTAAACATTGATATTTTCCAGGAAATCTAATCCAGTAACATATGAGTATTCAATTGACTCCAGTACACTACAATTATGTGATCATATTCTTGATTAAGACGTTACATTTGATAGTAAATTGTGGTTTGATATGCACGTCGATAATGTCACTGCTTCGGCTCTTCGTTCCTTAAGTTTCATTATAAGATCTTGTAATGATTCTAAAAACATGGATTTTCTTAAAATTCTCTATTATGCATATGTTTTATTTCAGTTAGAATATGCGAGCATTATCTGAATAGAAAATAATCAATGCAAATTTCTGAGGCTGCCTTATTTTCGTTTTCGAATAAGAACGGGCCACCTTCTGTCCACAAAGTGAACCACAGGGTACACACGATACAAACACATAATCACTAATAAATGAAGTACATTCACAAGTAAAAAATTATCCGACATATCCTCATGCACACGCCCGTGGCCACAGGGTTGCGCTCATGGTCTGTCACCGTATGATAATCAGTAGAAATCGGGCATTCCGATCTAGCGCATGCGTATTTGCTACAGCACAAGCTGTGTAATCGGGTATGCGACACTTATTGTATACCATAAATATAAAGGCTGCATGTATTTATCTTTGGGTTGACTACTTTAAATGGTATAACATTAACCACTCTACTACTTAGGATCTCGACTATAGATCAGTGCTGATAATTGAACTACATTAATAGTTCGCTTTGTCAGTAAGTATTAATTGCTGTAGTGTGTAATGCTCCGTTTTGTAACAGCATATTCTTCACGTATCTAATAAGATAAGTTTAAATTGGTTGCCTCTCGCAGGGACACCCGTTATAACAATATTTCTTGAATATGCACCCGCCTTTAGAATATCTAATTGCTAAGAAACCGGGTCTTTGTCTAAACACATTCCTTATTTGCATGTTTTGCCTTGTCAAATAAGATGTAGCAATCGACAGAACGAATAGTTCAAAGTAATTAAAATAAAAGAGATGTGGATGCTCTTATCAGTGCATAGGTACAACAGAAAGTGCTTACTTTGCTTATTGCGCAACGAACCATTATTGAAATAAACTGTAAAAAATCAGTGAAGCGTTCTTATCGGCATGCTTTCGTCCCATTTACACTGCCACTCACACGTAAGTGCAAATATACCAATAAAACTTCATACGAATTCACACGTGACGTGACGTTGCTAAATACAGGGTATCCCAACGAAAATTTGACCCCCCCTATAATTGGAAAACCGAATAATATTTCAAAATTTGCCGAGACCCGTCGATTTTTGTTCTTGGGGGGAGCTTTCTTGACAGTCAAGCCAACTCGATATGTTCATCCCCCTAATGCCTAGCAACCCCAACTTAAAAAATTCAAATGCAACTACCCCACCTGTGACACATCATTATAAAGACCTTTTCATTGCGAATACAGTGACGTACCGTTTTTAGAAATCGGTTGAGATTTGACAGAATTATTGGTTACAAACGAAAAGATGACAAACCAACTTACGCGTAGTAATTTCTACACAAATGCCCACCACTAGTTTTTCATCTACTACACATGACCGCATTACCTAATTGTTATTGATGTGTCTATCAGTTTACAAAAAAGTCAGAAATGAAATAAAAAAGCTGAAGCAAATAATAAATCCGATTTATTTGATGAATTGCTCAAAATGACCCCCGTTAACTTCTAAACAATAATACAGTCTGTTTTCAAATTCTGTTCGAACTTTATTAAAGACATCCGCAGTTATTAATCGGCATTCTTCTACAATTTTCTGACGTAGCACTTGCAATGTTTCCGGCTGAGTGGCGTACACTCGTGATTTTAAATGACCCCACGACGGGACCTCTTTTGCCAATCCAATGCCCCGGGAAATGGTCATCCAAAAATTGTCGCACAGCAGCAGCATAGTGCGGGGGCACACCATCTTGTTGGAAGGTTATTTCATTTTCTAGTAAATTGTCGTCACTTTCTAAAATCTCTGTTATCCTAGGATCAATTGTACTTTCCAATAATTCTAGATAGGTGCTTCCATCGAGATTACCTTGGATGAAAAATGGTCCAACAAGATGGTCGCCCAAAATGCCTGCCCAAACATTCAATTTTTGAGGTGTCTGAGTATGAAATTCGGAAAAGTATCACTCCAATAACGACAATTGTGTCTATTCACTTCGCCATTCAACATAAATGTGCATTCGTCGGAGAAACATATATTGTAGAGAAGATTTGGATTCAGTAGAAGTTGTTCGCTAAAGTATTCGCATAATTGGTTACGGCGATCAAAGTCATCTTCATGTAACTCTTGAACCAGCGTCATCTTAAATGGATGAAACTTGTGTTTTTTCAAAATTCGATGAACACTGGAACCGGATACGCCAGAAGCTTGAGACACAGTTGTAATCGATTGTTTATTATCCATCTGTACATGACCCAAAACTGCCACTTCAACTGCTTCATTTCGAACTGGCCCAATTACTTCACGTTTCATGTTTTAAAGCGAACCTGTTGCAACAAATTTGTCAATCAGGTGTTTAACGTACTGGTGGTTTACATTTTTTTAGGATGATTGGCATTAAAAATTCGTGCGATAGAATAAACCATTTCGAACACACGTTAATACTCTCAATATCGGCTGTAACTAACGATTTTTTGGTCAAAAGCAAAAACATGATTTTGTGTTATTTTGAAAAGGTCTGAATTCCTATAAACTTAAGTATCTTCTACTAATAACTATTTTAGTATCTAGTTTTATTTGCTTCAGCTTTTTTATTTCATTTCTGACTTTTCTGTAAACTGATAGACACATCAATAACAATTAGGTAATGCGGTCATGTGTAGTAGATGAAAAACTTATTAGTGGTGGGCATTTTGTGTAGAAATTACTACGCGTAAGTTGGTTTGTCATCTTTTCGTTTGTAACCAATAATTCTGTTAAATCTCAACCAATTTCTAAAAACGATACATCACTGTATTCACAATAAAAAGGGCTTTACATTTATGTGCCATAAATGGGGTAGTTGCATTTGAAATTTTTAAGTTGGGGTTGCTAGGCATTAGGGAGATGAACATATCGAGTTGGCTTGACTGTCAAAAAAGTTCCCCCCAAGAACAAAAATCGAAGGGTCTCGGCGAATTTTAAAATATTATTCGGTTTTCCAATTATAGGGGGGGGTCAAATTTTCGTTGGGATACCCTGTATATTAACTTTGCAGTAAAATTTTGAACATGGTATAATGTTTGCTGATACCTGATACATAAAAAGCAAACAAAGATAATTTACAATAAAAAAATATATTATACATATCTTTCCACAGAGTTCTCATATATACAAAACAAATAGACCACAAATAAATTCCCAACTTTAATCAAATCTTTACTTTGACATTCTTGACATTGACATTATCTTTCGCATTTCACTTTTCAACATAAACTGACTGTGGAAGCGGAGCCAATTAACCTATACATATATATTTGAGTTGTAAAAGTTTCCCCGGGCCTCGAGAACGCATCTCGAACAAAATAAAATACAAACCCGGAATTCCAGGAAACAACTACTCTGCGGGCTAATGCCCCGACCAGCATTGAATTACACCTGGAAAACCTATAGCAACAGCTAGAGAGAAAATAAAATACAGCCTGAAATGTTATAGAAAACGGTAAAATAATGGTATTTACATATTTACACACAATTAAAAACTGATTTTAATAATAACTAGACAGGTAAACTTCCGTTAACACTATTGAGGTATTATATTAGATTACAATTTTGTTTTGCTCAGAATAAGCTTTTATGCATCTGATTATGCTCATAATGTATGCATAACAACACTTTCCATGAAAAGGCCAAAATATTTTTATATTTTTGGAATGACTACTAGAGGCCTCCGAATTCGGTCCTGCCTACTTTCACATCAAGCTATTTTATTACACTTTTTCTTGGTTGAAATTATATCCAAAGTGAACCGTATCAAGTACACAGCAAAATAATAAACCACTTTAATTCAGCTACCGCTATAACTCTCGCCTTTAACAAAAAATTGCAAAACCTAATTTGTCAAATAAATAACAGTTCATAATTCTTGGATGTACCCAGTAAAGGCGCCTGGGGAACAATAACAAAGTATAACAAATTATAAAGTTCTCTATAAATCCCCGTGGCTTCCTCTTAAGATATAGTTACAAATTAGTCAGAAGAGGTACAGGAATGTCGCCCTCTTTATCGGCTGATTGGCTAGCTAACCTCAGATTTAATCATTGTAATGTATTTTTGTGGAGATTTGATTAAACGTAAGTATTAAATGAATCCAATTCCAATTTTTTCTAAATATGCTCTCGCCTCCGCAACCTTAAATGGGTTTATCAGTGATTTATTTGCCAAGTTTCCTGCAAGTTTCGAAAGCTATATTTTTTGGCGGAACACGCAGAGACTGCTTTGCATGAATGCGATTTATTACCAAACGGATTAGATAATGTAAGAAATTTGTAAAAGTAATTTGCCATTTTACCGGAATTTTGTAAACAGCGTCACAGTGACAAAGTATGACTAGTGGTTCCTCTTCAAATAAGAAGTAGTTTGTAATTAGTAGAACCAATATCATCTCGAGATCTTGGAGATTTTCCCTATTCTGCAGAATATTCTTAACCGATTCGTTCAACTCATAGTTGCATTTTGAAGAATTTTCTTGGAGAAGCAAGAAGTATTGAGTCACGTTGAGTAATGAATCTTCCTAAAGTCTATAACATTCTCCATTTGTCTTGGTAAATAAGAATAATGGCTCGAGCAGATATTGTATATATAGACTACAGGAAATGAAATAATGTCAGTAAGAGTCCCATAAGTTTACTTCCCATTCCTTGTAACATTATGGAATTCGTAATTGCTGAATCTTTAACGGAGTTTCTTTTACGAGAGTACATCATACCGAACTAGCAACATGGTTTTGTTCTGGGTAGATCAGCTTTAACTAACTTGCTACATTATGTTAATGACTGGTCAACATTATTAGACATCTCGAAAGTATTTGACAGGGTACTAGTCAAAACTCTTACACAAACCTGAACACTTAGAAATTTGAGGAGACTTAAACCAATGGATTGAAACTTCTTATCTGGCAGATTTTTCAAGCTTTTAGAGTAAGCGATGTATATTCTGAAGAAAGACCGGTTACCAGCGGTGTGCCACAAGATTCTGTACTAGGTCCGCTGCTTTTGCTTCCCTCCTGTGGCATCCAACATCTCATCGGAAACAAAAAAAAATTTTTATGCGGATGACACCAAGATTTACGCTAACCTCATCATACAGCATCAGTCTCCATGAATTACCTTCCATCAATAACTGATGCAGTAGGCTTCTTCTATCAAATATATTTAAATGTCATCTTAGCAAGAACGACTCTCTCCTATCATATCACTTAAATAATCAACTGCTCAGCACAGTGTCAACATATAACGATTTAGGTGTCACAGTAAACTCTAAATTATCGTAGTCATACCATACCAAATCAGTATGTAAACGCGCTAATACCAAACTATTTTTATTTAAGTTACAAAGAAATTAGGCACGCCACTAGACTCTACTCTAAAAAGTGTCTGAAGAATGTATTAATTATTTTTGTTTAACTTTACGAACAACCAAGTTACATACATGTACCGACAAGTGGAAAATATGAAATTTTGTTTATTAGTTACTCGAAAACAAAATATGATAGGTCATTTTGGTTTTGACCATTATTTTTCTCTTAAAAAAAGAGATCGTGAGTGGGGGGGTCACTTTTTCTATTTCTAATTGTTAATGAGATAACTAAAGGAAAGCTAGCAATACTGGCAATCTGTCTTTTTAATCTTTTGAATCTAGTGACATCATAGTTATTCTCCAGATGACTGTATTTGATAAAAAAATATTATATTCGTTCTGACAGAGACATGCGCACTGTTAGAAGTCTCAGCTCTTCAGACAGTGTCTTAAAGTTAATAAAATTCGTATAACTATAATATAGTGATCGCATTATCATGACTCATGTAAAATTATTGTTAATTTTACAAAAGCATGGCCGGCAAATGCAGTTACTACATCAATAATTCTGTAGAGAGATACTATTGGACTTTTTTACCAACTCTGTAAGGCCACTTACAATTCTGCGTCATATAGCATTTTTAGTTTTTGCTAGATATGACCTTTGTGAGAAATTCGAGATCTTCTGATTGATGAATAATGTAGCAAACGATATTTTCCTAACATAAGCATACTCTCGCTTAAAAAGAATATCCGTCGTAACCCGATTTTTCAATTTTTATCAGATGCGACACCTCATAAGAAAAGCGACGTTGTATAAACTTAATCTCATATACAAATTTGTAAGTTAAAAGTTTTCTAACAGATGACACATATGAGTCAGATGAAATTCGTTGTTCAATCAACTTCAATTCAGATACATACAATAATTCTATATTCTGTTAATGGAGCAATATTTTAAGTTTATTAAAACATTTAAAGACAAAACTATTTTAGAATAGTTGATATAAAACTGACAGATAATATATTTCTATCGAGTCAAAATGTCTTAGGTAGACAGAATAGAAATTAACGGAGAAATAAATCAAATGTCATTGTCCCTTTTTAAATCAAATAATGAACTTTAATTCTCTCTACGATTCACTTAATTTCCTTGTTCCTGCGATCAAAAAAATTCAATTTTAAGATTATCACGTTAATGTTCCCTCATTTAAATTGATATAAAACTTTCTTGATTAAAAAGTAGCTAACCAGGAATTTTCTGAGGTTTAGAAAGGATAATATTTCTGACTTCAGATTAATTAATATTTTGTGCATACATTGAAAAATTATTCTCAAAAATTTTCCAATTTTTTAAGTAATATTATTTTGTTTGTTTGTTCAATTTAGTCTACAGGGTGTCCGAATATCAAGGTGTACCCCAGGACAGCATATTGAGTTATTTTAAATTCATACTGCTGACTTTTTGATAACTTTGCGATAGTGTTATTTATTTACGAGTCCAATTGTGGAATAAGAAAATTATGGACATTATCATATTGGCGGCGACTTTTAAATGTCAGATATCTTATAAACTTTAATAATTATATTTGTTTAAGTTTCCAAAAATGACAATCGTAATAAGGAAACCATACAGAGGAGAACGTACTAACAAAAAATAAAGAATGTTAATAGAGTCTTTATTGGAAACATCACTAGTGATACTTCTCAGAAAACCCAACATGTTTAATGCTCTAGAGATGACATTAGAGATATGAAAGTTAAAAGTAAAAGATTGATCAAATGCAACCCCTGTCTTTAATTGATTGAACGGACTCCAAACGAACGTTATTAGTATGATAAATATCTTCAATATTGCTTCTGGTCTTAAAAAAAGATATCCCTAGATATTTGGATAGATTCATATCCATACCGTTTCTGAGACACCAACAGAGAAGATTATTGATATACTGTACTTAGCAAACGGTTTTATCATTTATAGCTAAAAATACTTTCAGATCATCCGTAAACAGGAAGAATTAACAAAAGAAGAAACATTTATGAATGGCATTTACAAAGATGTTAAAAAGGGCCCCAAGTGAGAACCTTGAAGTACACCGATGAAGTTGCCATCTAACCATTTGGCATTTATCCACATCAATATTCTGTTACAGAACACATTAACTCCAACTAAGTTGTTAACTTTACCATGTCCAATGATCATGGCTTACGGAATAAGAATAAAACTGAATTACTATTTAGGAATTTGCTTTGAAACAAATCTTTAGTTTCAAAAACAAGTATCAAACCTTACTGCAAATTGTAGACACTGTATTTTTATTAAGATATTCTCAGCACTGATGTAAACTTTTTATGTGAAGATTTTTAGATGTGTAATCTACTACAATGTATAAATGATAATGCAGGTAACAACTGTTCCGCGGACTAATGCCCCGATCGGCATTGAATATTACACCTGCAGTATCTATGGGAACAGCCAAGAACTTTTGTAGACCATACCACCAGACATAGGCCGGTTTCGGGCTTGTTAGTCCTCATCAGTATGCCATAGGTGGACTTAGGCCGAGCAGGAAGTAGCAAACCACTTATATCTCACTTACTGCAATGTAATTTATTTGCCTGTCATAATAATAATAATAACCAATTCCAAGAGACTTCAGAATATTAACTTAAGATTCGATTCTTGATTTAGACCTTAATTATACGGGGTTTCAGTAAAAATGTGCCATAGCTAAAACAAATCAACTTCGTATAAGTACTTTTTTATATTTTTTTTACGATTATTTGTTGGGTAATGGTACTGAAATTTTATAAAAGAAGTTTTTTGTGAGATACACACGAATATCTAATTGAATGTTAAGTTAAATGGGCAGGGCTTTCTGAGCGCCTGTGCCACTATATTATTCATTTCAGATGATTTTTTTAAGGATAGAGATTTTTTGAAAATGATTAGTTTATTTGAAACAGCCTTCAATTAGATTTAAAAATGTTATAAACAAGTTGTTAATTCAAAGACTTATTACAGTTGGTAATAGAACAGCATGAAACATAAGACAGAGAAATATGACAACAGGAAAGACAACATTTAAAAAATAATAGAATAAAATATAACCATTTCAACCAAAACGCAACAGCAAAAACAAAGCCTTTATTTTAAATGTACATTTGAAATATTACGCTATACAGTTACTTATTAGACATTACTAATTAAAACAACTTTATGAATGAACAATTATGATTGAATTCCAAGATTAACAAATACGTTAAACGTAGTGTTCCTTAAAAATCTTAAAGAAATAATATAGTGGCACAAGCACTCAGAACACCGTGTAAATTTAACGTAAAAATCAATCAGACATTCGTATTTATTTCACAAAAACCTCGTCTAAAATTTTAGTAGGTAATAAGGAAATTACCATAAATAAAATTAAATAGAAAAGTGTATCTCTTGTCTATAAAAAATAATAAATGAAGTTTATATTTCAGTTACAATGTGTTCATTTCATATGTACATGAAGAATATTTAGAGCTAGAACAAGAACAATATTGAACCTTACGATTTCTGTCAGATATCTGCATCATAAACTTAATAAAAATACATTGTTGTTGCTATTATTATTCGGACAAAATGCTAAATTAAATTTTAAAATCTTCAAACATAATTTTCTTGAAATTTTTGTTATGTAAGACCATAATTTTTCATGATATGTATGTAGAATGACACGCTCTTTCAAATGGCATGGTCAAAATTGGGGGTTGCTATTTAAAAAAATTGTAGATTACGTCATATCTCGAAGAACGATGACGTCATAAATATGGGTCGTATGTCAAAAAGTGCCTTTTTTAAAAACAAAATTGACGTGTCCGGGGATTTTTTCGAAAACTTCTCAATTTAAAAAATAATGAATTTAATCGTTACTTTTCGAAAGCACTGTATGGTACCAATACGTGGCTGTATCGACTTCTCGAGAAAATATATTTCTTGTACAACATTTCACAGTAATTGGTTCTTCTACACTTGCCTATGAATGAAATATTTTCTATAGTACGTTCTTAAACGTATTCTCAAGCATAAAATTGGTACGTAAAGTTTAATCACTAGTAAAAGAAAGGATCTACTTTAGTCAGTTTTATCACTTCTCACTTGTTATTCATCTCCTTGTGAAAGGGTGTTTCTTACGGCTAACGCATTGGACTGTATAGTGCGATGAAAAATGAAAAAAGAAAACGAAAATTAATGGAACAAAATAAAATAAATGTTGTGGTTGACTTTTCCCTCGGGTGAAACGTCTTTTCTGAGAGAACGTGGAAGCACCGAAAATGTCGTGTACAAATAAAAGATACTGAGTAGAAGTAGTTTGTCGATATACTACCATTTTTTATCTTGACTGTAGTATATCCTGAAGAAACAAAATTCACTGTTTTTTTTTTAGAATTAAGCCCATGTTTTGATAATATAGAAATATTTCAATATTCGTAAGCAAAGACCTATTTATCTAACAAAAATAAATGTACCTAGATATCTTATTTACAGCTCTATAAATTACATTGTGATATAGCAAATTCCATCATGGATACTCGACATACTGCTCTCATCTTCAGTATTGCATTATAATTCCTAAAGAAGAACATATTTTTGCTGCTTTTATTCCACACAACTATTGTTAAAATTGTTAACTATTAAGTTTTCTATAAAAAAATAAAAATTTTCCATACGCATTTTGAAAAGCATCAGTTTTATGTCTTATAAATCAATTTTCTATCATACATAATTTAATTAATAACATGAAATAAGATATTATTAAATTCTGTAAATTTTCTGAAATCAGGCTACTGAATCCTGAAATTTAATTTACAACTTTATAAATGATATATTGCTAATATCCTTAAAAGTATGTTTAGGATGGAATAATCGGAAAAAAGGAAAATATAGTTAATGGTCTAGATTATCTGACTAAGCCAACGTTTCGATTTTATTTTAAATCTTCTTCAGGGTTACGATAGGGAACAAGAGATAAATATTATAATAAAACATTAAAAATTTAAAATTTAAAGCAAAAAATTAGTTACGCGTACAATTTGAAAAAACATATTATATTATTACTAATTAAACAACTAAACAAGTAAGACAAAAAAAATAGATTACAAAAAAAATAAATAAAAATCTATAATTTAATGTTTTTTCAAATTGTTTATATGCACGTATAACAAATTTTTTGTTTTAAATTTAAATTGTTAGTATTTCTATTATAATTCTTATCTCTTATATCCTATTGTAGCACTGAGGAAAATTTAAAATAAAATTGAAACGTTGGCTTAGTCAGAAATTCTAGATCATTAACTGTATTGTCCTTTTTTCCGATTATTCCATCCTAAATTTTAGATATAATATTTAATAAACAAAAATGCAAATAATCCCTTGCATACAATACCTTAATTTTACGAAGATGAAACTGAGGTGCATAAACTTTTAAAATAATAATCAAAAGCCTAAATGAATTCCATATAAAACAAGAAATAACCTTATTTATATTAAAAACTATAATATTTGTCAATAGAGATAAGTTGGTTAACCATAATTAACGATTAGGACATTTTATCAGATTTTGCTTACTTATTACAAAACCCGCTCAACCGCTCCTTTTGAGTAAGAAGTCCATGCTCAGTATTAAAATAAAGTGGCATCATGTATACTGCCGTCGTAAGAAAGAGTGCCGTATCTACAAAATAACAATTGGGAGTAAAATTAGGCAAACGCGTTTTTGTCATAATTTTATTTTCTGTTGAACAGTATTATTGGAATATATGTTTCTAATGTTTTTGGTGCTAAAAATTCAATGAGAATACTTTTGAATAAAAAAGTTTCTTGCGTTAAAAATGCACTTACGGTATTTTAAATTAATACCAGACATAATGTTTATATATGATATCAAGGCAATATAGCTTAACTAACTAATTACGGAATACTAAACCAATAAAATTTAGGTAGTTATACTAGAAAATACTTACGCATTCATTCAGGATGTAATTATTATTTAATTCTATTTACGAAGATAATGAAATGAAGGAAACAAAAAATGGAATTTGTATAAAAAGCACCATTGCAAGTGGTAGCAAGTATTTATTTTATAAAAGTCTGGAAGTATTACAGGTACTCTAGTAACAATCCTTATTTTTAGTTTGAAAAAATTAAATGAAATTAGATATTCCTAGTTAAATAACTTAAAGTAACATTGGGTATTACATTGCATTACACATCACTCGAAATGTTCTACTAAATCATTTGATTCTTCTGAAACTGGAATATTATTCCAAAACGACAATCTATCTGCAGGTATAATAGAAGAGAATTTTTTAATAGATTATCTCTTTTTAAGACAGGTATACCTCTGTGTCTAGTATATGGTTCTGGCTATGCAATTGCACAATTTTTATGGCCGTCTTTCTCATGAAATTTAACTGTACGTATTCATCTTCTGAAAAAATTATAGCCCAAGCTGAAGCTCCCTCGCAAAATACAACTTGTATAATGTCTGACAAATAGAATTTTGGTTTTAACTTATTTAAATTATTTTTTGATGAATGGTCCTTCCAGTGATAGAAGTTCCATAGGTTTTGTAATTACTTTCCCATTATTAGCCCTGGAAACAGCCATTTGAAAATCTTTGAAATCGCATGTTTTTTTTTTGTTTTTTTTAAGGCACTTTCGATTTGATGATGAAAATTGTCCGCGGACATGAATGTATGCCCGGGTTCAAATGGATAAAATGCTAACATGGTCAGAATTGATTAGACAAAAAATGAGTAAAGTGCCCAATTTTTATTCTGGGAAGTGCAATTGTCGAGCCAGAGGACAATGTGATGTTTATCATGATTATAAAGAAGGAACTGGAAGAAGGCACTTATAATTTCTTCTTTCTTTCGTCCAGCCGTAGCTTCATGCCATAACACTGCAAATGGTTTTTCTTTTGTACCTGTACCTAAAGGTACAAAACTTTCATTGAAAGCAATTATTCTCTACGTAAATATTACCGACTTGAACATATCAAGTCGCGGTAACATTATGAGTTTCTGTAAATCTACAGAAGCGAAGAGGTCCATCGAATTTTTAGCGGTTTTTACGTCATTTCTGTACGTTTCTCGGGCTATCTGAGCACGTTTAATATGTGTGTTCCGTGTCACACAGATTTCACACTAAGCCTTGCTTTGGGTGTGACATATTATGTAGTTTATAAGTTTCGCATTTTTCACACTCCTCATATCCAAGATGCGCAAACGAAATATTTTTTCCTTAACGACAACGTTTCTGTAAAGTTCATATGAGCAGTCAGTCGGAAGGTAGATATAATTTATTGGGAGCATGCTCACGTCGATAGTGAGAAATACAAGGTCGGTAGTTTTGTATGTGATCATAAATAATTGGTCGATCAACGTTTTGTCGATTTTGATGCAATCCCCTTTTATCTTCTGCTACAGTTATATCAGATATGCTGCTCACTAGTTTTATAATTGTATCATTAGATTTGTTGAAACCTAATGTACTCAAATAGAATGATTTACACACTTGTACAATCTCACTTTCATTTTTCAAATAGTACTCTATTGTGTCATTTTTCTGGAGTCGTTGTCGGTACAACTTCTTGTTCTTCTTTTTACCCCGATTTTTTTGTTGTTGTATGAAGTATAAATAGTCTCCTAGAAGTCCAATCTTGGCTCCAAAATTTTTCATTAATATTTTCACGTCTCTCCGTCGTAAGTTTTCTAGAACAGCCCCTTTTGCATAAGTTACTACAAGAAGGTTTTTTACATATGCTTTTGTCGAGTTATTTGCATTTGTTTGCCTTGTCCTCTGCAATGTCCCATGTGCAACTAGTTTTTTCATCTCGCATTCAAATACTAACCGTTATTTATGATTAAAAGAGGAACATAGAATTAGGAAAATTTCAACGTTAAAAAACCGCAACTGATTGGTTGTGGTGTAGATACGGTTTTTAAAGGTACCATGAGCAGATATACGTTTTTAGGTTACAACCTTTTGTAAGGTTTAGATAATATTTGCATGTTTGAAAGCCGTAACTGACAATCGAGAGGCACTTACGGTTTTAATACATTGTATTGTAACTTACGGCTTTCTTAGTGAGGTTTTTAAACAAAACTGGTAGTATTTACTTACAAAATAATAGCGTAAGCAAGAAATACGGTTTTATTAGATACATTTGTTACTTAAGGCTTTATAAAGATAAAACTTCAAGAAATACGTCATAATTAAGAAAACGTATGTGCATTTAGTATAGCTTAAAATGTAGATACGCCATTTTAACCTACAAAAATGAATTTTTCAGCATCAGTTTATATAAGAACCGTATAAAACTGAAAATCCTCAAAATTGTAGATACGGCACTCTTTCTTACGACGGCAGTATAGAGAAAGACATATCGATCTTTATCCTACAGTTGAATAGAACGAAAGATCTTGCATCAAGAATTTGAATAAAACAATAAATGATAATTTATTTTCCTATTAATCATTTCAAAAATTCTAATAAATATTACATGACATGTAATAAATGATCCATATTGAAGTAATCATGCAAGTAGTTAGATATTCAGAAATTTAAAAAATATTATTTATTTTATTCTCTATATGTTGCTAGCCGTGTATAAATTAAAATAGTTCTAAACAACACATAACATACGCTAAGAAAATGAGATTACCATTTAACAAATAAAAATTTTAAAAAATAATAAATTATATATTATACTATAAATGACTGAACACATTGAAGTTTATTTTTCTAGAAACCTTTAATTAAAAGCTAGTTAGACACGATAAACGTTAAAATAATTTTAGCTGTGGCTCTAGTTCACATTTGTTAAATTCTTTCCTGCTCTATTTTTCTTCGTACATGCCTCGTTAAAACCATGCTAGAGACGTTTAACTAGCCACCTCTTTCTACCCTGAAATAACTTCGTTCTATTTAGCTGAACTATAAATGAAGGATGTAGCAAATTAATTAGTCTACAAATCTATATATTTTAGCAGTTGTTTGTAAAGGAATTTATTACGAAGGAAGCACAGATTTTATTTTCAGTTTTGTGATGTCATGCGCATTGCACATATCGTTAACGAGAGTTTTAAAAGAAATATAAAAGTAAGTCGTCGGTTGGGTATAAAATTAACGTTAATAAAACAGAGAATAGCAGCACTACAAATAGGGGAGTATCAAGGGGGTTTTAGAAAGAGGAGATTAACAACGGATCGAATCTTCGTGGTGAAGGAAATCCTTACTACATGCTGTAAATATTGAATTAAAGTAATGGTTTTATTCGTGAACTTAAAAAAAAACATGTGATTCAGTCAAGAGGAATAAACTAACAAGAAGAATGAAACAATTTGAGATACCAACTAAACTGAGGAGACTATTGAGGATGTCTTTAGAAACTACCAAAAGTACAAAGTGAATGTTCAGAAGATTTTGCACAGGACTGAGATAAGGAGACCCACTGTCAACGTTTCTTTTCAATTGAGTACTAAAAATATGCGATAGTTAGCTTAACATAAACACATATCGTATATAAATTACTAAATACTAAGCTATGCAGATCATCTGGCCGTAATTGTAATAATAATAATAATAATAAGAGAATTAAAAAAGATAACGAAACAACTTGTGGAAGAAGCAAGTCAAGTGAGACTGCAGATAAATCAAAAGAAAAGTAAGCTTTTAAGAATAGGACAGAAAAAATGATATAAATTTCAAATTGAGGCAACAGCACAGACAGATGGAGACAAATATGTGTATTTAGGGGTGTTGATAACAACTAAGTGTGATGAAGAACAATAAATTAATAGAAGAATAATAAAAGCAAACAAAAATTCGCCAGCAATCAACCACTTGAAGAAATTAAAAATTTATTGAGACGAGTAATAGGTATTTAAAATGAACAATCTTACGAATTTAAGAAGTCAACAGAAAACCTGTTGAGGCGGGAAAAGCAAGATCAAGGGGCAAAGAAAATGAGGTTTGCTGTGTAAGGAGAAATAATAAGAAAATATGTGGAATGCACCAGACACCAAAAATTGATAAAGTTGTGATATCCATAAGATTCAAGTAGCTAGGGCATTTAGAAAAAATGGGAGATGAAAGGACAGTAAAAAAATAGTAAATAGTAAATGTAACTATAAAAGAAAAGAGGGAGACCGAGAAATCGATGGGAGAAGCAGATACAATAGATCTAAGGGAGAACATGTAACGGACTGCAAAATAAAGGCAAGGAACAGAAGGCAGTGGAGATAATAATTTTGGTGGAGAGGTTTTGGGTCGACTTGAACCTTCTTACCTAAAATAATATTAACAATGGCAAATAAAAGTTCTATAACAGGACATAGATAGAACTTTCATAGAAAGCATTATTTTACAACACAAAAAGTTATGTCATACTCAAAAGCTTCGCCGCGACTGAGCCTCAGCCTCCCCAGTCACGGTGAAGCTTTGCGGAGTCACCACTGAAAATGCCGACGGTGGAGAGCGGCGAAACGTTTGGAATCATGGAATGCGACTAGTTACAGAGGCGGCTACGGGACGCCTCGAAGGACCACCATTATCCTAGCAATGGTTCCGATCGTAGTCGTAATACCAACAATAGAAGCCGAAATTAATATATAGCCGGTCCCAGAGATACAGATAGCGGGTTTGTCTCCACAGAGCCTAGCCCAAGAACATCCAGGGCAGGTAAAAGAATCCCAGCTAATGTTAGGGATGTGCACTTTAATTCTGTTTCTGGCAGCGACCAGTTACCGGGACGCGGCATAACAACCCGAAAAATCACGGATCAAAGGATAGCACCGGCCATGAAGAACTAAAAACTACTCAAAAATTCAGCCCTAGAATGTCTCCAAAATAATAATATTATCTTAAACTTTATAATATATAATATAAATTTCAAATTTGTTTTTCTCCATTAAAATACATTTTTTCTTATTTTCCTTTCGGGGATTTTTTTGCATTTTTCACTAATTTTCTAACACTATACATTTTATTTTGTAAAAAATGCGCGCAAAAAAATTAAAATAGTTAACGTGTCGCTTTTACAGATTCAATTTTCTTTCAATATATCCTTTTGGCAAAATAAAAATTAATACATACATCAATATTGTAGGTAGATGGAATTCTGGACAAATCTAAGATCAGCCTTAAAGAATAAAATCCTTACCTAACAGTCTGTCACGTCCACAAATTTCTCTATACAAGTATTTTAAAATTTTGGAAATTCATTTTAAGTTATTATAAAAAAAGCACGTTTCCAATTAAATTAATATAAATTTCTGCAAAATCTGGAAATTAGATACATAAACTAAATCTGCCAGAGAAAGCCAAGGAATTTCTAAATTGGACTTCTCTTCCAGAGTCATTACAACTGAGGCTACTTGTTATTCATTAAGCAACCCAAATTTCTCATTTAAAAAGACACAAAAAAAAAAGGAAAAAGGTTGAATTGCGTAATCTGTTTCGTTTGACGTGGGTTCAAAAGCACAGAAAATTTAAAGGAAAAATTTAAGTGTTATATGGTTTAACTAAAAGAACAGTTTAAATATTATATTAAAATTTGGATTATCCTACATATTTAAATATTTCAGTGGTTTTCAATATTTCGGGTAGAAACGATACAACTTCAATCAGTGGGGTTCACGAATAAAAGACTTGCCATATACAAGCCTGGAAAAAGTGAACACGTCTTATGGACATGGAAACTTTGGTCATCAACATTTCACTACATATTTAATGGTCAACAAAATATTTCAGCTTTAACAAAATATATACATTTTTACTGTATTTTAAAGGTATTTTAGTTAACATAAATCAGTTTTCCTATTAATGAAATCACATGCATGTTCTTTTATACCAAAAATATAGGTATGCTAAGAACCAATTTCATAGACAAGAATGGACTCAATAATTATCTAAAATAAAAATTAGTTAATTTAACAGAAATAACGTTAACTTTTTGCCACTTTTTAGATCACGTAAGAATATCTTGAGAGCCCTAAAAAGGTGATAGTAAAATTGTGAAATGTCTGGAGAATATGGTAGATTTGGAACCGAGTTGCAGTGCAGTGATTGGTTGACGAGTGGCGGAAACAAAACAAAACCGGGTGTTATCAAGTAGTAGACGCACTTTGACCATTCTTCTTCTCTTTTCATTAATGGAATAGCATATTTGTGGTGCTGGTCATGCCTTGTACATTCTACAATAGCTAGTAAAAAACTTCCGCTTGTGCGTTCTGTGTTAATTTATCACCAACCAACAGGCGGAGCGCATATGATTTTTTAGAGAACCCTTGCTGGTAGTAGTAGATGTAGTACAACGATTCTCTATAGTTGTATTAGTTCAACAGAGTGATTTGCGCTAATTAGAAAATTATAGGATCTAGATATGCCTGAATCGGAAATTATTATATCATTAAGCAAATTGGAAATTATAAAGTACACAGTATTCGCTTTTTGTTTGAAATACTTTTCTATAACTCACTGTAAGCTTTTGCGGATCCGTAGAAACAAAAATTATCTCGATGTTGTTCTTGAAGCCAATATTGATTTTCTTGAAAATGGACTTATTTGCTAACTCTTTATATTATACACAGATTCAGTGGAATTCCAGGAATGATTTTTTATAAATTTGTTGAGAAACTTTGCCTAGTCATACACCTTTCCTTTCTATGTACTCTCTCTTGTAGAAAATGCATCTTCCAAAATCATATGCAGTTCCTCTACTTGGAATTCTAAATGAGAATAAATGACTTCTATTTTTATTAAAGAAAATAGATTATACCATTTGAATATATAAAGTAGATATGTCACTGGCTGACTCAGCAGGTCGATGTAAGATGTAACACTGTTTTATGGCGGTCCACACTAAAACCACAATATTTCCATAATGAGCCGACCTAACAAGGTTGTAAGTAGTTATGTTCAAATTTATCATGGCACCATGATGACCATAGTTGTCGCATAATTTGAACAATCGTTGAAATTAGGTCTCGTAAATTTATTATTACGAGCTGCATGCCGCTATGAACCACAATATATAGGAAATAAAATATATTAACTGAATACAAAGCAATATATTTCAATGACATTCGCCCATTCATGGAGGCGGAGTCCTACAATTTAGGAATTTGTCATAAACATAGCCGTTATAAATTATTGTTTACTATGTACAATAATATTTAGCTAATACCATGAGTAGAGATTAAATTTTCTTTTGAATATAGGAAACTATAAAAATCATTTTCATTGTATATGTGTGTATTTTTAAATTAACACTGATAACTGAAAATAGGTGTTTCAGGACAATGTAATAGAATATCATTTAATGCCATTTTACTAAAATAGTTTTCTCAAGTACTTATCATTAACAACTAATAAAGTTAGATATCGGTTCAAATTATAATTTAATTGAACCCTATTTACAACTTGAACATCAAATAGATTTCACTAAAAGCTCTAGACAAACTTTAGTGATGAAGGTTACTGAAGAAATATACATATATACGCATTGCACAATAGTTGTATTTTAATTATATATAATTTTACTATCTATTTCAGTAAGTTAAAATTTTAAATTCGATTTTTCATTGTAGACAACACGAACAAATCTAGTAATACTGTATTAAAATTACAATCCATTATCTATCTAATGCATTTTTTCCTTTTTCTTAATTTCTGTTTCAAAAATACTTAATGGAAAAGTAACAGAATAACAGATGTGGAAGTTTTAAAGCTATTACCATTGGATTTCTCCTAATTGACTAAATATAACTCAATCCGTAAATTTACGATATTACTTAAGGGCTTGCGAAAAGTTTAGAGAGGGCTAAAATTTTAATTATTACTGAAATGGCAACGTCAATTCGTCCTTAACAAAAATCCTTTATCCATAATTAAATGAGGAGGACCATTATCCTTTTTAAAAAGGCACAGACGCTATAATGATTCAAATAATTTTTCAACAACAGCCTAACGAAAGGAAAAATTGGCCGGGACTTCAGGTTTTTATTTTCATTTTTATAACAACCCTCCAGACCATTCCGTAAAGTTTGATTACACAATATAAAAGTTTAAAATTGTTACATTGTTCTCATTAACTATTAAATAAGTTGATAAAAAGCTAAGTACCTATTAACTATACAAATACATATTTTTACTTGTAGTATCTTTTATTATACATAAGTATACCTATTTTAAATATTAGCAATGTAAAACGCTTCTTATCAGAAGCCACTGGAGGTGGCAATAGTAATATTTCTGTGCTCATGAAGAAATCTAGAGTTATATAGAGTGTATAGAAAAAAAATGTGGAATAAACTTAGAAAGTCTTCTATCTCATCAAGATGACGAAAGTATAAGAATAAGTTCTATGAACATATCCTCTAAACTTCCGATACAAATATTGATTTGTATGATTATTCTAGAATGAGCGTCAGGAAGTCATCAGTAAAGATAATACCATTTTCATCTAGATATCACGTAAAACATGAACAACTTATCTAGATGCAGATGAAGATAATTATAGTTTAGAGCCAGTGGCCGGCAACCTAAGTAAATGATTATACCTGAAATTTTGCACAGTGAGTCTCTTATACTTTGGTATCACTCATGAGGTGCTGACTCGCTAAGCCCTAACTGTTACTCAGGTGCGAGAGGTACTGAGAGGTATGAAAATTTAACCAACTTTGTTATTAAATTAACAAAGCTGCCGTTTGAAAATTTTAAAATTTTAGATCTGACAAATGAGGCATTTATTTTTATTATTTAGTATATATATATTAAAATAATATAAGTAACAAATAAATTTCTGGTACAGGTTCTGAGATTTGGTGATGTCGATTACAATGTGTTTGACAGTTTTGACGTCAAAAAATCTGATTTAAGCAAATACTTTTTGAAATTTATAATTTTTGCCAATTTCACAAGTGTCTGTCATGACCTTAGAAGCACGGCAATCGTCTGCCTTTATTATTTTTATATAATAATAATTGTATATTTTAAAATTTTCAAACGACTTTGTTAATTTAATAATTCAAGAACGTTACATTTTATTTTGCACCTGATATCTTACACACTCCGGAGCAAACCCTTGTGATAGGTATAAATGCTGTGCAAAACTCTTAGTAATCCATATTATTGTAGTGATAGGTATAAGAGACTACTATGTGACTATAAGGTAAAACTCAAATATATCATAACTGGCTCATTGGTGCTCCTATACAGCATATACAAATTTTAACAATGGAATAATGTTGGAACACAATTGTATGATAGAACTGTTTTAGTCAGTACCAAAGACACTTAGTATGTATTTATATAATATATATTCCCATTTTTATTAATTTTTTTGAAATTTTTTTTATTCACCCTGTACTCCTATCCATGTATACCAGACAGTATTTTAATTTTTATTGATTAATATATTTATATATTCTATATCTACATTTGTAATAAATTTAATATTATATTTTATTAGTATTTTTTTTTTCCTTTAAATATAAATATATGTGCTATTATATCTTACACACGCGAAAAGGAAGTGTTAAAATTCCCGTATAGTGTTTCGAATAATATTCTAAATAGACCTGAAACTATAAGGAATATAGGCGTATATTTTGACTCCAGTCAGTATGATAGTTAAGTCCAGTTAGTATGATACTATATATGATATAGCATCATATTGATACTATAATTTTAGAAGCCAACAAAAACTTGGGATTTGTTTTACGGAATTCGCGAGACTTGTGATTCACAATCAATAACCTAGCTTTTTAATTCATTTGTTAAAACTAAATTGGAACATTGCACTGTTATTCTCTCATCAAATTATATTAAATATATAGAAGCTATAGAGAGGGAACAACGAAGAGTTTTAAAGTTTTTAGCATTTAAAGAAGGCCGTATGTATCCCCCAATTAGTTATTCACAACAACTACTCCTAAATAGATTTCAGTTCCATTCACTCTTTATTCGACGTGACTTACAGTTGTTGATCATTTTCTCTAACGAAAATTTAGTTTTTGATGGACCTCAAATACTACACAGATTGAATATTACATTACCTGTAACATCGAATACATTGTATTTAAAAGCCGCCGCCGATAGTAATGTTGTGTATTATTCTCCTCTATAAAAGATGTGTCGGAATTATGATAATGTGACATATTTGCATTCAATATATCACAAATTTACTTATCACGACCACTTATTTTTTGAACTGTTTCGTTTGTTATTTTATTTATTTTTTTAAATTGTAATGTAACAAACAAAACAGTTCAAAAAATTATAATTATTATAAATTATACACGGCGACCAAATGAAAACGAAACAGAGCCATGCTTACCCTTGCTTGGGGGTGAAAGTGGCGGAGTCAAAAATACCAGCAAAGAATGTCCCCCTGTAATCTAACATCGACGAGTCTGAGCGTTTTTCTACAATCTTGACGCAGTTCATGAAAATGGCTTTGTTTCGTTTTCATCTGGCCACCCTGTATATAAGATAGGATAGGAAATTTAACGACTAGAGGATCCGGAAAAAAGGTGAAAGAACCACGAAGCAACTGCGGACAACGTTGTTTGTAGGTTATTAACAAATAAGAAGGGAAAAAAGTTGTTCCTCAACTTTTATATATAGGGTGTTAAAAAAAGAGTGTGAAATATTTCAGGAGGTAATAGTATGAACCGAAATAAGCAGAAAAGTTTTAATAAACATGGGTCCGCAAAGTAACGGTTGCGAAGATATGGACCAATATTCGTTTTTCAAATAATTTATTTTATTAGGAATAAACAGGCAAAGGAAGCTTTTAACATACAAAAAACAAAGTTACAGAAGATGTTTAAAGTGTCCTCCGTCCATTTCCAAGCAGGCACGACATCTTCGTCTCAACGATATTCGAACTCTTTCGAAAACACCCTCCTTGGTTTGGATTTCTTGGCACATTTGATTAATCCGTAGCTGCAGCTCTTCCAGGCTATTTACAGAAGTACCATACACTAATGTCTTCAAATATTCCCAAACAAAGAAATCTAGAGGGTTCAGATCAGGCGATCTTGGAGGCCATAAAACAGGTCCGGCCCTTCCTACCCATCTATGTGGAAAAGTTTGGTGTAAATGCTCTCCAGCGGCCATGGAAAAATGAGCTGGAGCACCATCATGCTGGAACCACATTTGTTGCCTCTGATTCAAAGGAATGTCAAGGATTTTGATTTCCTCTATATGGAACTATTGTTTTTGTTTATTACTGCAATTTGTCTATATTTATATCTCATATAAATATATAAAACATACAGTTATATTTAAAACAAAATGCACATTGATATGTGTTAGCATTGCTAAGCTACATTTGTCGATTGGTTTGTATTGTTATTCAATTATTACACATTCTTTTGCTGATGCTCTCTCACTATTAGAGATTATACTATAAAATTTTATATGATTGCCTAAACATAAAAGACGTTAAGCCGCGTACTCACTTGCTAACCTCGCCGCGAACCTCGTCGATATTTGGCACATACAAGAAGTAGATGATAATCTACCTATAATATGCCTTCATAGAGGTAAAAGAATCCTTGAAAAATTTTATAGCGCAATATTATATCTCTAATGTTTTTAAAATCAAATGTGCCTTGAAATTCTAGAATTATTTCATACTTCCATATCAGTCTTGCATTATGAAGTTAGTAAGAAAAGTAGTTCTTTCTTCTGCTTTATAGAAAAAAACGTCTTTGTTAGTGAAAGTAATCATCTATTTCCCCATTGCTCCCATTTAACCACAATTTTGACTAAGGTGTAAATCCACCCAATTAATTAATTTGTTATTGTATTGTTATAAAATTACTGCTTACATGTGGCGTATACAATGTATAGCAATCTAAAACCAGGATACAATAATAACCGGTACCTACGTATGAAATGAGTTACTAAACCGTATATGGAGAAAATTGCGTCTTATTTCATTCATGTGCATCCGTCATCTCAAGTTATGAATTTTTATTTCCCTTAAGCTTTATATTTCACTTACGTTTCGGGGTTCGTTACCTAGAAGCTTGTTACATACACATACTTTAATCTAAATACTAGTAATTCATATTTTTGCTACAAAAAAAAAACGTTAAGAACTGAATTGCCTCGCCGTTGGCATACTATCCAGTTCAAAATAAGACAATCAATAAAACTAGAAATATTTTGAACATAAAACGTTGTAAAAAATGAGATGTTTTGAACACGTATATCCTCCATACTAAACAAAAAACACCATAACCAAACTGTCTTTTGACATGTTAGTAACTGCACACATCAGTTACGACTTCGAGGTAACAGAGACCAAATTTTACTTGTTCAAAGGCTGCCTCTTTTCTGTAGACTGGGTGACTTAGAAACATGAGGGTTGTATTTAAAAATTTTAATACCAATGATTACCCATTTTCATGAATATTTATCGATTTAAAACAGGCATATGTACATATTTAATAATAAAAAAATGTTCGACCAGTAACAAATGCATTTTGTATCTAACTACATCTATCGGCCGTTCGCTACTCCATGCCGGACTGTAAATGTCACAGGCACGAAGCGTTCTACATGCAGTAGACACCATTGAAAGCTGTTGACCTTTATCGCGATCGGCGAGAAACGATATTTTGCAAACACGGAATTCCAGGAAACAACTACTCTGCGGGCTAATGCCCCGACCAGCATTGAATTACACCTGGAAAACCTATAGCAACAGCTAGAGTCATTCGTCAGACGCCCACCAGACATATACCGGTTTCGAGCTTATTAGCTCTCATCAGTATGCCATAGGTGAGGTATTCGACGAATAATCCTAGCTGCTTTCGTCTGTCTAACCCGACAGAAGGGACCATGAGTACGCGGTGTAGAACTAACTACATCTATCGGCCGTTCGCTACTCCATGCCGGACTGTAAATGTCACAGGCACGAAGCGTTCTACATGCACTAGACACCATTGAAAGCTGTCGACCTCTATCGCGATCGGCGAGAAACGATATTTTGCAAACACGGAATTCCAACAACTACTCTGCGGACTAATGCCCCGACCAGTTTGCTGTTTAGTGTATCTATCTATCTATTGAAATAATCGATTCTTTTACACTCGCTACTCCATACGTCTATCGCGAAACGGCGACAACGTTATGTTGCTGTTGCTAGAGGTTTTTCAGGTGTTATTCAATGCTGGTCGGGGCATTACCTCGCAGATTACTTGTTTCCTGGAATTCCGTGTTTGCAATTTTATATTTGTCTTACCAAAATCCTTTACTTAACTTCATTTTCATTAGATAACTTTTGTACACAATTTCACACAAGTTTAAAAATATACTGTAGACATAAAATTAATAGATTAGTCGCATAAGCAGTAGTTTTTACACTACGCCTCGCTTATACACAAAGGTCAGTCGTACATAACATAGTACATGAACAAATATAGCTGCAATATATTAGGCGTGTAACTTTAATATACATTCACCATGGACAAAAGCAAAATGTACGGCATAATAGGTCTTCATAATGAAAGCGTTCCTCTAATTTATCATGCAATCTGTGAATAGGCCGGTAATGCGGGATAATATAGCTTATAGAACAGATTTTGCAAGTTTCAGCGCAAAATGTAATGGCTGAAGGATAAATATTCAGAATTAATTAAAATGTTTTTAATTCAGACGTTTTAGATACTGAATCTTATAAAGTAACTTAGCGTTAGCAGATTTAAGAAATATAACTGAGATCTGTACAAAATTATTCTCGTTTTCACTAAAGTAGAAAAAATGCAATCTTTGAAGATAATTGGAACTGGTGGAATTCGCTAAATTATATTATCGTTTTAAACATATGAAATGAAAATACAGCTTTTTTCATCAATGAACAGTTCACAAAACGCGTTTGTGGCGAGAGAGACATTCACATAAAAAGTATTCCATCTTATGAAAATGTAAATTTTTTTTGACGTATACCTATAGAATGCTCATAACTCTCTCTCTCTTACGGGCCTTTGCTATTAAATTGCAGGCCTCTTATACTGGGAATTAAAGAATGACTAAAATTTGTAAATTACACATTGTAAATTTAGTAGTTGGTATCATGTATGTAATCTTCAAACTTTACGTTTGGGGCACTATTAAAGATAAAGTCTACGCTAATCCCGTATTAATAAGGGAATATTTAATTTTAAGAATTCCGCAAGTCTGCAATTATGCGGCAGAATCCGCATGAAGTATCTGCTGCAATAAATGTGTTAGTGAGAAGATGTCGAAAATGTATTGAGGTTGGTGGACTACATTTCGAGCAATTTGATACGACCAGTTACAATGGCGGCTACGGAACGCCTCGGAGGACCACCATTGTCTGAGGAAAGGTTCCGACCGTGTCAGTCGTAATACCAACAGTAGGAACCAGAATCAATATATGGGCGGGCCCAGAGACACCCATAGCAAGTCTGTCCCCATAGAGCCTAGCCCGATAACAAACAGAGCAGGTAAAAGAATCCCAGCTAATGTTAGGGATGTGCATTTTAACTCTGTTTCTGGCAGCTACCAGCTACCGAGGCCACGGGATAACAACCCGGAAAATCACCATGTTACAGCACTGGCCGTGAAAGCCTAAAAACCACTACATTTCTAGCAATTTTTGTGATTTTACCTTTAATTTTCTTTCTGTTTGTTATTGTTGTTGAAAGCCACTAAATAAATTTCTCATTTTCGTTTTTGTTTACTTAATTGATTTTCAAAAATCATTAGGTAATTTATTTTTTTACTGGCAAACGGTGTGTCAAACGAAAAAATGTAAGGAGCCTTTTTCTGTTGTAAATTGAACAAGGATTCTACAAATAGTTTTTGTTTCTAAAATAATATTGACGTACCATTTTTTTTCATTAAAATTTCCCGAAGATCTGACCGTACGCACGCCACTGGTAGAAGAAAAATAATATTTTTTACGTAAAAATATGTATCTAAATCACCTATTCAGAGGTTCCAAATTTCATTTAAATATCTAAAGTAGTTTTAAAAATATTAATAAATTTGGAACTTTTGATACAAATTTTGAAACCCTGTATCTTTGTAACGAAGCGTTTTTCGAATATAGTTTGTAATACAAACTGATTTTATTTTGTGGTTCTCTGTCTGCCTCTAAAGTTTCCGCTTTCGAAAGTGGACCACCCGGTATCAGGTTAACTATGACTATGATAGTTTAAGAGGGGATAAGGAAATAAAAGAATTAACAGAATAGTCCATCAAAAATTTCCGAACTTGTTTGTGAAGCAAATTTTGTTATTATTGTTGAAACTATATTAAAAACGTATTTATAGTCAACTATGGTTTTTTGTCAGCCGCTAGGTTAGGTATATTCCGCAAAAGTCAAATGTGTCAAAGGTAATGACAGTGTACCTCGATGTCATGTGTACCAATTTGATACATTTTAAAGGAAAAATTGTATTTACAAAATGTAGATGATTATTTAATGGATTTAATGAGAAACACAATATGGTAGCAATGGAAGGTAGCACCTACCTTACTGATATTTATTTCACGATTGATATTTCAACAATCATTTTCTGTTTTCTTACTTGTTTACATTAAAATTTATCATTGTAAAATTTTTGTTTAAAATGAGCTCAGACACCTACGATCACGACCAGGTGGATTACCTCCGTCGGGGAAAAACACAAAGGGTAATAAAAATACGCAAATATACACAAATACATAATACACTACCACACGTTTACTGTCAAGACATTGCAGCAGTTGTTCAAAAGGATTAATAATAACAATAATAATAATAATAATATCTATACCCCTCATTCTAATCACGAGGATTAGCCCAGAAGTCGAAGACTTGTGCGGGAGAAGAGGGGCATATTATTATTAAGCAAGGCATTGGATGGCCCTAACCACCATTCAGTAAAGGAATGACAGAAACCTGAAAAACCTAATTAATTAAGGGGGTAGTCAAATGTCAACCGGTATCAATCTCTCACATTGACCCAAGCCAACATTTTTCCACCCTATCATACCCGCAGAGAGGGTGCCAATCCTGTCCACGAATATAGCGATCCAGTCACCTCGATTCAAGTAATGACGCCTTTAAAACGCGCGACCCTGACCGATTCGGAATAATATTTTGTCTACTCGGAAAACGTCTTTGGTATTACGTTGCCTCATGATAATATGCACTTATCACTTACTATAAATCAGCACCTTATCCGTCATCTACTCTTGAATACATATTTGTTAAAACACAAAAATTTTAATTTAGCAAAAGCAAGTACTTAGAAATGATTTCAAATTAATCACCGTACCGGTGCGATATTTCTTGACAGCATCTGACGTAGTGTCCCTCGCAGGCGCCGATTTCCGAGGGAAAATAGGGTTTGCACTATTTTATAAACATCAAGCTAGAATTCCAAAATACATTTTTTATTGCCTTTAGACCTGTCTGGGCACGCAAATTTTTGTACTTCGTCATAGTTATCGCTTGTATAGGTACAGGTTGTGCTATAAAAGTATGAAACAAGCAAATGAATAGTACACTTTAATTCATATAGCAAAATCCATCGAGCCGACTCTGTCTACAATCTTCAGGAGAGATGAGCAGTAGGTGGCAATATAAATAAATTAGTTTCTGTGTTTATAGGAAGCAATATCAGCAGACTATTTGTTTTCAATTCAGTCGCTCTGAAGACGGATTAGATTAAGCTTACAAAGGGTTATAGGAGATGACGCAAGAACGCTCGTTTTAGAAACATAAAGAGAACAGAAGGGCCTTACATTGGATATAAAAAACATATTTCAAACTGCACATCCAGATTCAAGACGTAACAAATCGTTGATTCCCTCAAATTGCTTTTGATATTTCATCTTGACGCTCTTTCAGTATTGGAGAACAAAGTGACCAACAAGTTTTCTGTACAAATTCAATATTGTGTCACACTTTTATCCTAGTTTAGCAGCGGAAATGAATGCATAGCAATAAAATTAACGTTTTGTACAACTTCACTTGTCAGTAACGTGCTAATGATAAAAAAAAATATTTGAATTGTAATGATTGTAATAGTAGCATTAAGTTGTTTTTGTTATGTTAGTTTTTATATTTTTTTGTACCTTATACTGGGTTAAGTAGAGTAGCGAAAGCTAGACTTCGCCCAGATGTTGTGTGTTCTTTGTAAACACTAATAAAGACCTTTTATTATTATTATTATTATTATTTGAATGCTAGAGCAAAATAGTATATTAAAGAATAAGTGGATATTAAGGAATGCTTTACACTATTTTTTTATTGGTACTCTTTGTAATCATAAATTCTGGTATTAATACTACAAAAAATGGAAATAAGAAATAATAATTTCAAATGGTTGAATTCGGGATGTGACTTCATATACCTTTTGCTGTCATGAATATTAATTTGTATCATGTCACATAAGATTAATTCTTGTCACGACAGTTGTTACTGGTTGTATATTGTTTAAAAATAAGTTCTAACATTGATTATTTAAATAGTAAAGCAGAATCGCGATTAATAACGCAAAAATCGGAAAACTCTTATAAAAGAAAACGACAGGTTTATCAAGTGGATGGAAGAGCAAGGTAACAAGTTGTGCTTGCTTACCTTTAGAAAATGTCGGAGCAGTACATGGCGTCGACTATGTGGGCCATCCATATGAAATACCAAAGTATCTTGGGGATAAATAAAGGGGTTGATTTAAAATCATTTGTGAAAGTGCATGCATTCATCAAGGCAATTAGAAAGAATGATATAGCCAAGAAGGCATATGTATTCAAGGAAGACTATTTACAGAAGTTTTTCACAGATGCACCAGACATTAAGTATTTATTTTTGGTGGCAGCCATTTCCGGTACCTTTAGTTCTTGTAGAAGATGTGAATTGTGCGACTTACGCTTACATGACTATCCGACAATCTAAGACAGTGAAGGCTCGACGTTTTACTGTTCCCGTCAGTGATGGAATTAGTTATGTGAGTTTGGTGAAGCAATATTTATTATTGCGCCCAAAATGTAAGTACAGACTGAGTTCTTACGATATGATATGGAGAAGTGCACCAATCAAGTGATTGGTATTAATACATTTGGATCATGTCCCTTGCAAATTACACGTTATCTTAAATTAGACCGTCCTGAGAAAAACACTGGACGTACGTCGTCACTACCATTATAGCAAATAGTGGCATGACAATAGATCAAATCCAACGACAGGTAGGATGAAAATCGGCAGCTGTGGCGACTGGTTACGTTGAAGAGAGTTTTAGCAATAAGAAGAATGTTTCAAACATTATTGGGGAAGTACAACCTCATTGACTCCCGAGAATGTTAGCAGTTTTAATTTACATTAGCATTTCCTCGGATTTAAAAAACTGAAGTATTAATATTTCAAACAATCCCAACTGTAGTTTTCACATTCATTTAAAAATTAAGATTGTTGAATATTGGAATAAAGCTTTTGAAATATTTGTTAGTGATATTTCATTTGACAAGGTACTCCGGGTACTCCTGCCAGATTAATAATTAAAAGGTAGACATTTAGACTCCACGTTTTTCGGGTAGTTGATTTTGCCATGGTAACTTTAAAACACGCACGTTTTTAAAACTTGTATTTAAGAACGCTGAGGCGTGCTTTAAATAAGCAAAATAGGGTACTAATAAAAAAATTAATAAGTAAACAAAGTTTCAATGTCGTATACCTACTTTGATTTTTTGCTTGATTTCGGATGTGTCTCGTTAGTAACACTCTTTCTGTATGTAATGCGACAAAATTTTATTAAAATAACATTTTCAACATGAAAAACTTAGTAAATATGCAAAGTTTCAGTCACAGGCCTAACTTTATTTTTTTCTTGATTTTAGCCTTTTTGCGAAGAAAATGCACGAAAACACTGTGAAACATATTATTATAAACTGTATTATAAGGCACTTGCAATACACAATTTGCTTCACTAATTACCAGTTGAAGTTAAAACAAATTATATTTTGATCATAATAATCACTAATACTTTACGCAATAAAATGAAAGGTTGGTATATTTGCCATTCACGTTTCGCCAAATTAACCTAAACTAGATCAATGTTTTAAATCATTTATATTGAAACTCTGAAGTACTATGTAAAATTATAGAAAAGCAAATACTTTTTATAAAATCGTTTTCCATTGCAATTACGTTCTCTGCCTCTCGGTCTCAATATAGTTAGTTTAAACCAAGATCCTTAAACAGATTGTCTACAAACTGCTGATTCATTTCGCCCAAAGATAAACTCACGAGTGACCTAACTGGTATTTGAAACGAGAATGTCAAATTTTGCTTGCTAATAAATTTTGCTTTTTATTTGTATTGCAGAAGTATCTCTGTGCCCCGTGTTATTATATTTGTGTTACTGGAATTATTTTGAGGGCTCGACGTTTTACTGTTCCCGACAGAAGTGTGGCAAAAACCCAATAAAACTAAAGAAAAACTAAAATTATGCCACAAATAAATGGCTTCAGACAATATAAAAATTGTTGTTCTGGTATTTGTTACTGTTACGTTTTGATTGTTATTTAAGTGCTGTTGAGAATGTCAAATCTCAAATTATGTTGCGCTATAATTCTGGGGGCACAATTTATGTTGTGGCTACTTGTAAAACCAAAATGAAAAAGAAAACTGGCAAATCTATTACGTTCTATAGTGTTCCAAAAAAATCTTAATTAAGAAAGCTGAATGGAAGGTAATAAGATGCAATCGAAAAGATACTTTTTATCTAGATAACCAAGTACTTTGCAGAAAGCATTTTCATACAGAAGAATTTAAAGATATATACCTATACAAGAAAGAAAAAGCTTAATGGATCATAATCTTAATAGAAACAGGTGGATATTAATGGCTATAGTATCCAGACAAAACTGATTGAAGCAACAACGAAGCAACTGCGGACAACGTTGTTTCTGCGTTTTTCCTTCATCACCGCAGTGCAGCTTAAAAACAAGATTACTGTTAATATTGTTGCTATTATTATTATTAATAGAATTTAATTAACAACACAAGAAGTTTAAAAATTTATCGAAGTGAAGTGCACCTTGCATTAGTGACCTACAGATGTCGTCTGCAGATGTCAAAAAATATTACATAGGGTTACTGTACTCTGATTAGTTTGAAATAATTTTTCAGTATTTGCTTTTCGCAAATTTAATTTTTCGAATATTTTTTGTGTATTTACAAACATGTCGTATTCAAATGCCTAGATGACGGCTGATTTATGGGAGTGTGACAAGTATTACCGTATGGCAGCGTAATACCAAAGACGTTTTCCGAGTACACAAAATATTATGCTGAATACTTTTTGAACCACATTGAACAACTGTTATAATGTCTTGGCGGTAAACGTGTAGCAGTGTTTTTATGTATTTGTGTACATTTGCGTGTTTTTTTTGTTATCGTTTGTGTTTTTTCCCGACGTAAGTAATCGACCTGGTCATGACCGCCGGACCAAGTAGGTACCTCGCTTTAAACAAAAAGAACGGTCGAGGGAAGAAGAGGTCCCCAGCAAGTACAAAAATCTTTACAATGGCAGATTTTAATTTAAACAAGTAAGAAAGCAGAAAATGATACAGCATTCTTAAAATCTCTCCAAATATCAATCCTGGAAATAAATATTCGTAAGCTAGGTGGTGCCTTCCTGTGATATATCGTGTTTCGTATTAAATAATAATCTACATTTTGTAAATATTTTTCTTTCTTTCAAAGCGGCGTAAACTGTTACACGTGTCAACGTGGTGTCCTGTCACTACGTGTGACACCTTTGACTTTGGCAGAATATACCTAACCTCTCGTCAGTGACCACGATAAATAAGGATTTAATATAGTTTAGAAGAAATTTTATTTCGCTTTATAAATTTTTGATAGATAATTTCCAAACTTATTTATTTTTCCCTATCCCTTCATAAAATATTAGTACTAAGTCATATTACCCTGTATATTACTAATACAGTCATTTTCGGATGGATTTTAAATGGAAACGTTGTACAGTTTCCAGCGTTACTGCTACCTCATTTGGAAATTTTTAATTCAACAATTGAACAAACTGGTATATGTCTCGTGGGCTGCTGAAGAGTGACTAGCTGTTTGTTATAGGTTTTCAGGCGTAATTCAATGCTGGTCGGTACATTAGCCCGCAAAGTAGTTGCTTCCTGAATCCATTATGCCACTGGTGTTGATGTTCCACTGACTAATTGAATGGATTTTCCAGTATCTTATAAAAAATTTACAGACAGTTATTTTTAACTGTGGCTCACGTACTCCAAACTTTGTAAATCTCGTAAATTATTTAAGCGCTGTAAATGCGTTTCTTAAAAAAAATTAGAAATATTACAGTAGTCATTAGTTATTCATATAGCAAGCTGCTTTCACTACACGGCAAATACGAAAATTATTGAAGCACATATCGCGCCGTTAAAATTTGTACCGCTAATTATTTCGTGATCAGTTATTAATTATAGCAAATGTACCGCAAATTGAACCTATAATTAGAACATATATTGATATAAATTATAGATTTATCTCCTAAACGCTATGTAGTTGTGATTACGTTGCTTGGGAAATATAAGAATAGCATTGTCAAATTTGGATTTATTTTTTACTGGTAAATATATATTTAAATAGCTGCATGGGAATAAGTAACGCGTTCCATAAATTTAAACAAGGGTACAGGATCAAACTAAATGACGTAGTCGAAAATACAATGATAATAGTTCAATAGTTGATCTAAATATACAGTTCAATATTTAGTATGAATTAATAGTTATTTATGCAACAAGTACAAAAAGTAAGTGTTTATTGCACGCGACGTGAAATTGTCCTACGAGGCCGTCAGGCACTAGTGCAATAAAGAACCACTTTTTCCACTAAATATAGTTCAATAAAGTTTTGTTTTTTGCATGAACGTAGAAAATAGTTCTTTATGCAACAAGTACAAAAACACTTTTTGTACGAGTTGCATACAATATTTTTTCTACGTTCATGCAAAAACCAAAAAATGTTTTATTTAGATGACACTAAGTCTAGGAAAATATGACGTCGATTTGAATGTTTATGTTTGCCATGATGACAAAACGCTGTAGTAGAATGACAGATGAATGCAATAAAGAACCATTTTTTCCACTAAATATAGTTCAATAAAGTTTTGTTTTTTGCATGAACATAGAAAATAGTATATTATTTAACGAGCGGTAATGCAGGTCATAACTCACGCAGATGAAGTTTGCAGAACGAGCCGAAGGCGAGTGCTGTAATTCATCAAGTGAGTTATGACCATTACCGCAAGTTGAATACTATACTTTATCTACGACTATAACATCTTTTTTGATTTGAAAACGTCAAAATTATTTTGTTAAAATATCAAATGACATTAGTCCCCTCAATGATAATAATTGACAGTTCCGCCTACTGAGAGGCGTTGGCAATTTAATAATTTTAAAATCTTTTAATTATTCATTCCTTTCCACTTGTTAAATATTCTTTCCATTTTACACCAATGGAACGTATTTATCGGCTTCAAAATTTCCAAGAATTTACTGCGTACGCTATTTACATACCGAATTATCATTGTAGAAGCCCAGCGTGAGTTATAATAACTCACTATAAAAACTCACGCTATTTGTTTATTGATACTATTAATTGCTCAAAAGCATATATAAGCATATATAAATAATTAATAGGAGTAGATAAATATTATAATTAGTATAAATAAATGGAAAATTTTAATTTTACGTATTAATTACATTATTTATAAAATTCTTTAAGTCTAAGAAAACATGACGATGAAATTTTGTAATAATTCAGATTTGGTTAAAGCCAAAATATTTGAAATTATAAAAGTCAAAGGTTTGTTAAACACTCACATATTTGTAAGATATTGAATATTTTGTGTATTGTATATAATTTTTATAAATTTCAATCTACAAATTTTTAGTTTTTTCAAATTTAAATATTTAATTGTTTCATTTTATATGTTCTTTTTATTATCTTCAATCTTCAAGAATAATAAGATGCATTTACATACTTCAATTTTTTTATAGAAACTCCTGAATTATATGAATATATTGTCATTAAATTTATAACTTTTAAGACTATATTTGTCCAATAAAATATAATAAAAATAAAATCTAGTGCTATGTCCTAGTGTAATTTAAGCACCAGTGCTAAAAGGAAATTACTTTTAACACCAGTGCCATAAAACTAGGTTTTAGACATTGAAATCATACGGTAAAAATTTTACTTTTACTGACGTTTGTAGAAAAATATATTCATACAATATATTAAATACCTAGTTTATAACACAATGTATTGCCCTTATACAGTTAGTTTTGCTTTTTTTGAACGGAAAATGCTTTACCATAACGATTTTTTTACTTTATGCATTTTTTTCTCTATTTCGCAGCATTTATTATTGCGTGTGAGCGACTTTATCGTTCTACTATCAATTGTCGTAGGTTTAAATTTTGCTTAGTAATAAATCAAGATACAGGGTTACATGAACCTTTAGTTCACGCTATTTTCCGATTTAAACGTACATCTTTGTCACAAAATAGAATACATTAGGTTGCAACAAATGAGAAACTAGCTAATAAAACATGCTGGCACACAAAACCATAGTCAGACTACTACAGTCCAGTGAATAATGCATAAGTTCTTATATTGGCGACTTGAAAAGAAATGTGTCCACCAACGCAATGTGTAGTAGGTGGGATTACTGGGAACAATGTTTTTGGCTGTAAAACTGCTTGTCATAGAGGCAGCTAAAAACGTACAATACAACGTGACTTACTCAATTTTATTATGTAGGGAAAAATGGAGAGGTGATTGAACAAAATTACTATTTAAATAAGTTTTACAAATTACCCTCTTATCTTAATTTATAATCATTGTACTATACTGGGCTATAGAATTGTATTAAGAATAAAAAACTGTTATATATATTTTTCTTGTGAAATTAATAGTTTTAGAGTTTGGATTTATTAGTGTATGATATAATTAAAATACTTGGTTAAATTTTATTCGCGCATGCGTTCGCGTGGTGTTCGCGGCATCTACACGGCTTTATGCATCGTTCCCGTTTGAAGTTAAATGTGTCTCGCGATAAAGAGTTTTGCGAAGCGCAAACGCGAAAAAATTAACGTGTGTACATCACGGTTTATCTCTTTAGGACTTTTGGGTGTGATAACTAAACTGGAAACATTGCAAATGTGGAGAAACATATTTTTAGCGCCGGGTTTGCAGTCTTTTTCGCGGCCTGATTTCACGCCGTAATTCACACGCGAGTGTAAAGCGGACCTTAAAAACTAACATAAATATATTGTTTATTTCAAGTTGCAAAACACAATTTAGGAAAACCATAGTAATAATGCGCTTATGTTATACTTATCTTTATCTGCTCAACCATAGCAACCTTCCTATTTCAAAGACAGCTTGATCCAACTAACTGATTTCATTCATAAAATAATAATAATATAAAATAATAAAATAACTTGGTTACTTATATTTTTAAAAAAATTCGACATTTCAAACAACAACCATTTAGATATGATCTAATATCGTTGAGGTCATTTGGCCTAAATACAGTACACATTAGCATAAATATGCGGTAAAAAAAGTCTTTAGTATATGTGATATTTGCCGGTCAAATTTGAAATAGATTTAGACAAACAAATGGCAGCGAAAATTACTACGGCCATGCCTGAAACTGACGCTCTGTTTACTACAAGTCTGTCTCTTGTATGAATGTGTGTCGACAATCAATGCTACATGTATAGTAGTGCTAGTGCATATGTGCTAGTATAAACCCGCTCATAATTTAAACCATTCATCACAAAGAGCCCTCCGTAAATTCTTCATATAAAATTATGTGTTCCGCATTCCTCGCAGAGTATACTCGAATACACAGCTTTGGGTTCGTGTTTCGGGTACAAACTATTTTTTCTGCTGCAGTAAATATGATTGCGCATATCAGAATGCTCGACTTCTATTGGTAACAACGTGGCAAATGTCCGATTATCCGCCAATTTAATTGTGATTGTAATTATCTTATTAACGATTTTGTCTTTGTATTCTTAAATATCAGAATAATCCATGCTCTACCATTTCTGTTTCCAAATTCATAAACGTCCTAATCTAACAAGTGAGGAATACCGTATGATAAAAACGTATATGAAGGGATTAGAGTGCGAGGCCAAAATATGAGTGTAAGTGATGCGATTGAAATATGTAATTCATCAACAAAGCCGAGAACAACCAGGGCAGGTAAAAGGATCCCGGCTAATGCTAGGAATGTGCATTTTAACTCTGTTTATGGTGGGTACCAGTTACCGAGGTCACGGCATAATAAACCGGAAAATCACTATGTATCAAAAAAAGGATTTACTTGTTTTTTAATTACGACTGACAGGAGACTATCATGCGAATATGCATAGCGAAGTATTTAAAAATGGTTTCAATCTGTTTTGCCACGTATGGAACTTATTGTTGAAGTTTTAATGCATAATGCACCTTGTCATAACCGACGATAAGATAGTGGTGATGGGCCATCGCCGTCCAAAAGGACAGGTTCTACAATTCTGCAGAGGATGACACGGTGAGTTTATAAACTTTTTTTAGTAAACGATTAAAGTGATGGGTTTATGCCACGTCAACTTATTTGGAATCTTGCCCTCCGCAACATTTTCCTCTCGTATCCTAAATGCTGTAAATTAGCCATTCTCTACTATTGTAAACTCGAATATAGAATATTTAATGTTTACTTATGACGTAAATTTATATTATTGATTCGATCTCTTTTATTATTTTTCTATTCATCTTCTAAAACTATTTGTTTTAAATATTCTTATTACCCTATAAATCTGATTCAATCGCTGTGATTAATAATTGAAACAAACTGATTTGTACAATTATCAAATAAATTTAGATGAACGCATGTAAGGAGTACACCTCGGAGTACACTAAAGTGCAAATATTGACAGTACTATTAATAAGTAGATAATACTTTTTATCGTCAGCCGTCAAGTAAACAAACACTTTATTTTACTGTACAAATCAAACATTTTAACTGTCAAATATTTATCAACATGCTCATTACTGTATGACATTGTACATAAATCATTTGTCGCTGTCACAGCCCCAACAGTAAAAGTTTTGTCGCTAATTATTTATAGATAATGATGGAAGAAGACATTCATTCACTGCACTGCCTGAAAGTCGTTAGAAATGTGTTTCGAAATTATATATTACAAATATCAGTCGAAAAATACAATCGCCAGTATGACATATTCATGAAATGGTGGAAGAAATACGGAATTAGAGTACATTAAAGTACAGTGGAAATATTTTAATGATACATTTTTCTGAGTTATCGAAAGCGTATCACCTTCTTTAGTGTGATCGCCATGGTGAGAGCAATACTTTCAACAAGAAATGAAGTCGACATTAGTAAATATAAAAAACTTGCGACTTTTTCAAAATAACTTTGAAGAAATTATATTCCAGAAAAGTCCAAAACTCTTTCACAAGAAAAAATGCATACATTTTTACTAAATGCATGAGATGAAATCTACCTTACGATGAAGGTAATTTATGCTAATATTTTAAAAATAATTTGATAAACTTATAGTAATTATTTTAGATTTGTCGTGTGGCATGGCTGGGGCATTACGCAATGAAGAGATTTTCAATTTAAAAGTGGCATAGAGCACAAAGAAACAATTCTGGTTGTTCATGTAACTAAAACAAAGATCAACAGGCCTTGAATATTTCTGATCACTTCAGTGTTTGAAGGAAAAGTAGAATCAGTAGAATTATTTATCAAATATTTAGCTATGCTCCTAAACAGACACCCCACAACCGATATTTCATAATTTATATGTAGAAATAGTAAATGCAAAATTTCCAACTATCTGCATTTACCAGAATAGTAAGGAAGAACATTTAAAACGTCACGGAATGTGGGAGAACAAGACGACTGCAGAATGCTATGTTGAGGAATCTGTGCTCAAGAAAACGAGAATCGCAAAGAAGATTTTTGCTGAAGGTCAAACTGAGAAAATAAAAATTACCAATGATAATTCTACTAAAGATTTACAAATTGTTAACATAGATAATAATTCTTAAAGATTTTCAATTGAAACTTCGGCTTCAGGAATTAATTTTTATAATGCATAATTCAGTGTGTACGTTCATGTATTATATTTGCTGTTATTTTTCGGTTTACTTTATCATCATAAAATGTGATAGTGTGAAGTTATAATATCTCCATTTTTTAAATTATATAATTTTACAGTTGGCAATAAAATTGTATATGCATCACGTCAGTAAAATGACTTTATTAAACTCGCATGTTACTCTCCTCGCTATTTTCGTTCCCTCGGCTTATAATCTCAAGCTCGTTCAATAAAAAAATACTTTCTTGACTTGATACAAAATAACTATTATACAAAATTTAAAACTGGCATGTCCTCTTAATGAGAAAACGAAATCTGACTCTATCTAAATTACGTGAATACTATGCAAATAAGAAGAGTACATGAATAATATGCAAATAAGTAAACAATTTAACGTAAACGCTACCCATCCTGGATTATTCCAACATTCCTTATTTAAATTGGGCTAGAGGTGATTGCTCCTTAGAATGAATACCCAGAATATTAAATATAAACTTCAGTCGAGAGGGAGCAAGTCGTTAATATCGCCGGTAAAGATAATTCGAATAAAGGCTGAGCCTTGCGGTGAGCCCTGTCGTTAATTTAAACCGAACTTGGATTTAAAACACATTTATGTTTTACTGGGATGTTGAGGAAAATCTCTTCTTCATTTATTGCTATTTTTCATCCTGAAGAACGAACCAAATATGTCAGTGATGCAATCCCCGATGTTTGATGCAAGACCTTCAAGTAATAAGTATTTATTAATACTATTATATTGAAAGCTATTTACAAAAATCCAAAAATTGAATAACTAAAGACATAATACAAATGATAGGTACAAAAAACAACATAAGATACACTACTCACAAATACATATAAAATATAAATGTTAAAACGGTCAAAAAGAAAATGAAAAAATTGGCACCCTAGATTACCTATGGATTAATAAATTCCATAAATAAAAAAAATGTAATGTTTCAAGCTGTTTTAAAAAATCCTAATAATGAAAATGTAAAATCGCAAGGCTTATAGGAATAAACTCACGAATCTTATAAAGAAAACTAAATATGCCTGTTATAAAGTTCAGATAAATGGAAATAAAATGGGCCTTAAAAGATTATGGAACGTGCAGGAAATTATTAAAAATAACTAAACAAAATATAGATTTTGTAAAAAATAATAATGATAATATAGAAACAAACCCAAAAGATATTGCTAACATATTCAATAAAACGTTAATAACAATAGAGGAGAGCCTTGCTCAATAAATAAAATAAGAATCCACAATTCTGAATATCTGAAATATCAACCAATAATAGTATGGTACTTTTAGCCATAAACGAATATGAAATAAAACAATTAATCAATGCGTTAAAAAAAAACCAGAAAACACCGGGAGTATATAACATAACAACAGAAATACTCAAGACAGGGTCAGATCATATTACCAAACCACTAGAGTGTATCTTTAATAAAGGTATGGAACTTGTTGTTTGGCCCTCGTCATTTAAAAAATTACTAGTTATCCCTATTAATAAAACAGGGGATCAAGAAATAACAACGAATCATAGGCCTATATCTCTCATAACACATATTTCTAAATTATTCGAAAAAGTGGTTAAAACACGATTGGCATCATACATAATAAATATGATTTTTCCACGGTCGGGAGTAGAAATCAGTTTCTATGACATCAAAATTAAAACAGAAGTAGTTGATTATTCCCAAGAGAGTTTACATTATGGAGAACGTTTTCATGCAAAAAAGATAACATTGATATTATTTATTGACATTTAAATTAAATGTTACATTTATACAATTTTCAAAATTAATATTAGAAGGAATATTACTTTCGCTTACATTTACAGCTTACAGTTTTGTGATTGCGCTAGTAGTTGTACCTACTAAAACCTGATTAGCAATTTTGGTCTTATTTTAAATGGAGTTCTCAACATAACCCTCAGCGACTGTCGTTGATTTCCAACCAGCATGACGCTTTATTGTCGTGATATCCATACCAGCATCTGCCAGTAATGTCGCTGAAGATCTTCGTAAGCAGTGACCAGTATAACATGCAGCATCAGGTAATTTTAAATACGAAGCTACTACACTCGGAATTGTTCCCATGGTATTCTTGCCAACTGGCTGCGAACTACATTTTCCTGCTTTGTAGTACAAAAAAAGGCGCTTATGCTTGACGTGGGCAGGACGAAGGGACAGGTATTTTCGAAACAATTCAACCACATCGGTAACCAGAAAGGTTCGTGGAATCTTTGTCTTTGTGTTTGGAATTTTTACAATCAAGGAAGAGCCTACATCCTCAATATCATCTACAGTTAAATTGACTAGTTCATCAGTTCGACAAGCTCCGGCAATCCCCAGAATTAATCCAACCTATAAAAAATCAAAATACTTAATAATTGAAATACCTAACAACAAAAGTAATCTTACCTTAATCATTAAGAATTCTTTGTCATCTGCACTTGATAGAAAACGGTCGATTTCACCCTTTGTCAATATTTTCTATTTTTTCGCTTGATATCCGTCACCGGTTCTTTCAAAAATGCGATCAGCTTGGGTATTTGCTTATATCTATGTTGTCGTAAATTATCAAGCATGACTTAACCGTAGAATATTGCGCCCATAATGTGGAACACTTGTAATTCTTTGCATTTTCACTGAAGTATGCCAACAAAGCATTCTCGCTGTATACTTGAACATTTTTCTCGGCGCACCACTTTTTGAACCGATTGTAGGCTATATCGTATATAGATCTTGATTTCGTAGGCAGCAAATTGCTTATTGCAATATTTGCAGCCTCCACAATATCTTCCGACTCACAATTATTCATTGTGCACTAAACAAACTATAAATAAACCAAACTAGCACCTTAATTTGACAATCCTTTTTGTTTGTTTATTTTGTAGTTATGACAATAACTCAACGACTACTAAATAAATGCTCAAATCCGAATACAATAATTCTGCTGCTACTTACTTCATAATGACAAAATATGTGGTTTAAGGTAATGAGACCGTGGAAAAATAGTATATACCATTCGGGAGAGATGCTATTTTGTCCTCGGTGCATTGTAAAAAATGTCAAATTTCACCTCTGCCAAAATAACGCATTTCTCCCTTATAGTATAATGTACTATTATTGTCAATAAATCAATATGGGTTCAAGGGTATCTACACAAGGGTGTTTTTCTTGATTTAACGAAGGCATTTGATACCGTAAGTCATGAATTATTATTAAATACTTTACAACCAATCGGGGTTAGGGAAAACACATTAAAATCAGTATAATGTTCCTGTTTCATTAGAATTTATAATTTTTGTAATACCTTTATTTTGACGTTTTCCGGAATATTCCAGGCTATATTCTATTTGTTTTTCGACACATTTTCGAGATCGCAGAAACTTCCAGAACTCTAAAAACCTATATAAGCAGATCATTTCGCCGCTGGAGTCAGTTTGTATTGAGCAGTCGAAGGCGATTGACAAACGTCAAAGTAAAGCGTTGACAGTTGTGAAATTTGTTCGAAGGATATTTCTTGTATAATCAAGAGTGACAATAAAGTTTGTTTGTCTACGTGAAGTATTTCCACGCTAACCCAGTTTCGAGGTTACCACATAACAAGTGTTATGTGGAGGTTACATTGGTGTCAGAAGTGCGACGTTCCGCAAAGAAGACGTTTGGAGTAGACACGTGAATGCCAATGACGAGATCAAGAGCGACGGAAATGGAGAAAACATGCAAACAGTTAATGGAGATGATGAAGGATATGAAAAGGAGCCAATAAGATATGAAGGAAGACTTGATGAAAGAAATGAAGAAGAGTCAAGACAAAATGGGAGAAAATTTAAAAAAGGAAATGAAAAACAGCCAGGATGAAATAAAGATTAACCAAGAAGAAATGATGAAAGAAAAGAGAAACAGTCAAGAGGAAGTGAAGAACAGTTTAGAAGAAATGAAAAATAGTCAGGAAGAATTAAGAAGCGAAATGAAAATCAGTTTGCAAGAAAACAATAAGAAGTTGGAAGAGACAATTAAGGTTAAACTTAATGAATTTGAGGAAACTGTTGGAGATGAAATCAATCAATTGAGAAGTGAGGTGCAAGATAAAGTCCAAGTCGTAGAAAAGAAAGTGTTAGTAAGTTACAGAATGAAGTCACCAAAGTCGTAGAAGAATAGTAAAATTAGAACACGAGGTTACAAATCTAAAATCTCAGTTTTCTGCGAGGGAAATCATTAAGACTGAAAGCAGTTTTCTTCCATCAAGAGTGAAGCCACCAACATTTGATGGAAAGGTGTCATGGAGCACTTACCTAAAACAATTTGAAGCAGTTGAAGAGTTAGAAAATTGTGTTTAGTACGCCCTTTATCCAGAAGGATAATTATTTGTGATAAATATTATTTTGTTGAACACTAGTTAGATTTTTGTTAATATATAAGACATTCAAGAATGAATACATCTCCATACTGAAAACCAGCAATAATTCGGGTACACGTTCTTTGTATCTCAAATATTTTAAAGCAATTTGGAAGTCGTTAAGCACTAAGAGACCGATAGGGAGCAGTTGATCATAATAGTATGCTGTTAAGTAATATTTTCATAATTAAAAGATTAAAATATCGTTTTTTTTATTGTAAGATGCTGATATAGTAATTCTTGCTGACATACAAAAAGGAGTATATCAACAGTCAGTGTAGAGAAACCAAGCAGATTCTGAGTGGATGGTGGTATAATCTAAGGAAACATACGCACAAAATATAATAAAGAACCAATATTATATATTATGCGCTGAAAAAAAAATTTGTTAATAATTAAGCATTTAATAAGTAGCAGTTGGATATTTTTACACAAAATGTGCAAAGTTACTGATATAAGAAAATATAATAAATCTGTAATGTGTAATATTTCCAATAATATGTTAGGAGTGCCCTGTTCCGTGTTAACTTAACACATCTCTGTATTTTATATCCCTACTCCTGACAATGCTCACAACTACGCAGCTGCAATGCCCAAGCAGTGTTAAAACACAGCACGTCTGTTCTGGTTGTTGTATTCAATTAATTCTCGTTCGCTGTGTTTAAATGAAAAATATTTAAATGAAGTTATAACAATGTTAAAACTAATCAGAACTCCCAAAAGTATTAGGTGTTTACGAAAATTCACTTTGAATTTTTAGATTACTATCCTGTATATTTTTCTTGTGATTTTAGAGAGAAATACAGTATATAGTACCTAAATATACAGGATGTTGCAAATTAGTAGGGCAAGCCATTAACCACATATCCTGTGGACTAAAAAATGAGACTTTTTTCTGTCAAAATCCCAGAAATTAAACGGGTTGAGATCGGGGAAACGAGATCGCTTTTTAACAGATGCAAACCGTCCTCTTCCATTCCACTGATTAGGAAAGATTTCATTTAAATGGTTCTGAACATTTTGACCGTAATGCGAATTATTTTTTACCGAAGGTAGATCATCAAATTCATGAAAGAGGAGAATTCATTAGAATTTAAGAAAGATTTTGTATATATGTTTTCAATACTAAGTAAACAACTGCTAAGGAAACGAATTGTACCAGGTGAAGAGCACTTTAGACTGTAACCATTTATTTTCAATAATATTCCTTCTATTTTCATTAAAAGAGTCCGAGGTGAAGGTATTATATGTGCATAATAGTTTTTTGTTATATTGTTTAAGTTTTTATTAGAATATGCTTAAAGGTAAAATCAATTTTGATAAATATTTTCTCAGAAAAATTGGTTCATATTACTTATTAATTACCCCACTCTTCAAAACTAATACATTGTAAAATACTTTTAAGGCAATCCTCTTCACTTAGAAAACATAGGACTACCATCCTTAGCTCACTGTATGCATAAATCAATGAATGATTGAATGAACAAATGAATGAGGAAGTAACTGAATAAAAAATAAATTAATAGGTGATTAAGTAAGAGAATGAATGAATAAATAAATGGATAAATAGCTTACTGTATGCGTAAATGTATGAATGGATTACTAAATTAATGAATGAATGAAATAATCAAAGGATGAATGAGTGAGTGACTAATTGAGTGAATTAAAAAATTAATGACAAAAAAGCACATGCATGATAAGAGTTGTAATAAATGATAATTGATAGGCATTACCTCCACAAATGAAATAATTAACAATCGTTATGGTTACGGTTACCGATGCATTACACTGACATTATCTATCTCCATTGCCGAATGCGGTTTGTGTGACAGCTATCATTAGTTATCTAGTCAGATATGGTAAAACGCTCGCTACAGTGAAGCTAATTTAATGTAATTCAAAAAAGATTAAACTATTAGTAGTAGTACTAATGAACCAGTTATCTACTATCATACGATTTTGAAAGTATAGACAAAGGTAATTTAATATTCAAAATAATATAAAATATTTCAATCTCAATGCTAGATTTAGTTGATAATATTCCATTTATTTATAAATTTTTCCTATCAAATAATGATGACAGCAAAGAAAACTTAATATGAATGGTATTTAAATATTAAAAATATTATTTTAATGTACTTTATTTTTTTCACAATAGTATTATTGAGATACAACATTACAGTTGCAATTTGAAAAACTCAATCATGTCGAACAACGCGCAAAATAGAAATAATGTCATTTTAAATGTTAACTTCTTAAACTTTAATCAATAAGTTGCCTAGTGTAATCAACAACTGACCTGATAGCTTTATAGAATCCACTAGTTGACTCCACTAAAATGTTTCAGCAAGACCCCGGCTTTAAAACCAACAATAGGATTAGAAATGCATGCATGTTATAATTTTACCGACACAGAGCAAGCACATGTAGAGGATCTTCGAATATGCCGCTTCGTTGTGTAACATTTTTTTCTAGGATGTATCGTTGAAGAGATATTGGCCTCTCAAGATGAGTGTTAAATTTTGAATAACAATAATATTTCTCCAATGCCTTAATATAGAGCAATTAAATTTGAAACATGATTTATTGTTATCATTAATTGGTAAAATATGAATTCGCCGGAAGCCCAAATAATGGCCGGATTAGTTACATAATAAAGCGGCTTATTTGAAGATCATCTACACGTGCCTACTCCTTGTTGGTAGAGATATGAAACACCTTGTATAGACAGACCCAGGTTCCGTCTAGGGGTCCGCCTCACAGAACTTAACCAAAGAAAAATAAGAGCACCGGAGAACCGGATTCTGATTACTGGAATTCGTCTCGTATCGAGCATTTATCGAGAAAATTAGTATATTTTTCATAAAATATGAAAAGAATCACCGAGAGAATCACCCTTTGAAATTAAAGTCATCGTTAATGATACACCCTGTATAACAAACTAAATAAGAACTTTCTTGATATGACACTTTATAAAAATGGCTATTCACTATTCCGTTTGTCAAGTATATTCTATTAGTTAGAACGTGGGGTCAGTACGATGTCCTCAATTCCTATGCTTGTAAACAACTTTTCTGAGATGCGAGTCATTGGTTAACGTAATTGATGAAATTGCTGAAAATAAGTAAGTCGATAAGTCGAATCCAGTCACGTATTTCTAAATAGGTCAACTGAAGAGTTGCAAATTGTGCAGGTGGTATAAGTTGTTTAAGCCAACGAGTTAAAGTTTGCTAAACCATTTCAAGAAGATTAGATGTTACCTTAACAACATACAAGGTGCATGTTGTATATGTAGACTTGTGCTGATATAATAAAAATACTAATTTACTATGAGTATGGTATTTTATTAGGCACATGCTAATAGCTAGCGTACAATACAATTTCTCATTTTTAAAATATCTAGCAAGGAGCTCTTGAGCTCGACCACTTAAGAAGACATTGGTGGGAGTTGCGCTTACGCATATACAAATTAGAGTACATCACAGTGCAGAAAATCCAGGGGCGTATTCTGTGGTTAAAATTTAGGTAATTTAGTTAAATCCGCATGGGTTCCAAGAGTGTAGTTTCCGAGATATAGGGTTTCCGAAGCTGACAAAAAAATAAATTGAAAATCAAAATGTCTAAACCCCTTCAGATATTTTTGGGAAATTTGGTACAGTATGTTAGCAAATAATTAATATAAAATTTGCAGTTTACGTAAAATACCTGTGGCGAAGTTATGGGTACTATCATGGCTTTTCTCGCAAGAAAAAGCATGATGATCATGTAAAGAAAAATGGTTCTCTTATATTCCTTTGCACTATCATCATTTTTATCTTCACATTTTTGTATATGCTAGCCGTTTAGAGATAAATTTTGTTTTCTTCAGTTCTTGGATATTTTATACTTACCAACATACTAAAATGCAAAATTTGCCAAAAGTATCTCAATAAGTGTAAAAGCTATGAAATGGCAATACTTATAATTATTAACTCATTGCTACGATGCTTAAAGTATACTAAGTATACCTTTATAGGACAAATGACCCAAGTAGTATTTTTAGTGAATGGAACTTAGCAGTCGCGACACTGAAAACTTGTGTATTACTGTTGAGTGAGAAATTATAGATAGAGGCGCAACCTTAATGGCGAAATGCGTATTCGATCTACAAGTTTAACACCCTGTATCTTGAAAACAAAGGCCCTAATAGAAAATATCTATAGCGCAAAATGTTTTTAAAGTCGGACAAGAAATAAAGGCCTTCATGTTTGGCGTTCCGTTATGTTACACCGTGTTTTACAGTAGGGGTTTTTTGGGCCCGAGATTTGTCCGTCTGTCGAGAACTGTTATTAACGACAGTCAATTTTGAGTGGTCTGTGTGATTAAATGGTTTAACAAGCAAAGAAAACCTCCGTGAACAATAAGTTGTCGATAAATTGACGAATCCTAGAACCAAAGAGCTGCTATTACCTAATACTATCTCGGGCCCAAAAGTGGATACGCATTTCGCCATAAGGTTGCGCCTCTATTGTATATAATTTTTCACTCAACGGTATTACCAAAATCACTACTACATGATAGAAAAGGTTCTATTACGTAAAGGTGACTAAAATGAGGAACACTTTTCTGGAGGCAGCTACGTTCTAACGACGTTTTGCATCGTATGCAAATGCGTTTAAGCCACGTTTTGATTACGTGACGGACAAGGGGGATGCGGTATGCATGCAAGGGGGGAAGAGAAACTGGACAAACAGAGAAAGTTTACTAGGTATATTTGTCTTTGTTGGCAAATATTCGTATGTAGCTCGGCCTACTGTCAAATATGGATGTTACAGCCCGAAATATAAAAACAAACAACAAACAAATACACAAGCGCCGTTAAAAAGATAATAATTTGATATTAAAAAACTGTTTAATAATTCTGTAAATTTGGCGAACCAAAAATTATACCTCAAACATTTTGTGTATCAATATTTTTTATATAGCTTTTTAATTACATTCATCAAACTACTGGCCAATAGAACTAACCATTAACCGGCTACTTAAATGTTGTATCAACGCTACAATAAAGTTATTTCGCCACTTGCAATTTATATAATTCATGTCAACATCTCACATCTCGCGTATTTTTATATCTAATGTATACGTACAATGAGTTTTAAATAGTGTATACAAAAGAGAAAAAAAGGTATTTGTTCCTGGTCGTTCCATACCAGTGGAAAAATGTCATAACATTATTCTGGCTAGAACATTTAAACTATTCTCAATATTAATCATACTTATGGATGAAGCAATAACGTGGCGACAACTGGCACAATTGTATAATCAAGTACCGCCACCATAAAAGCTTATTAGAGGTAGGTCGTCCAAACTATTACAAACACTTTAAAACTACTATCACCTCTAAGTAATACGTAACTGATATGGCTTGGTTACCATTACCTTTAATATCCACTTTAAGGGCGCCGTATTCTTGAAATAGTGTTTTCTACAAATACAAGTAATTTTAGACATTTAAGAACTGAATAATATAAAGTTTAGTAAATAACAATAATGTTATTTCATGCCTCCTTTCATGTTTTTTTAAATTCAACTATAGATGTAAACATTGTTATAACATAAACTTACATAGTTCTGCATATAAGATTGTTCACGTTTGTTTATAAGTATGATCAAATAATTGTTAAAATGTGGGGTTAGAATAATATAATAATGTGTCTTACAAACGCATTTTAAAAGTTATTTTATTTGAGGAGAGTTTAAATAGTAAAAGTGTATAAAGAAAACATCAATAATTTTATTTTTGATATTACTTTTCCCTATGTGTTTTATTTTCGAGATTTCAGTACCTAAAAAGCACCACAAATTTGGTGATTTTACGCCGAGAAATACGGCGACCTTAAGGTTTGGACAATTTTAATGTACTTATACTAAGGTTTCATAACGTTCTAAACACCAAACCACCCCACCAAAAATTGCAAAACCATGAAGTGATTTTTGTTACTGCACCACTAGGTAGTTTTAAGCGAATATATTATAGTAATATTTTTTTTTTGTTTGTTAGCAATATTCTATTAATTATTAAAAAATTATACCTCGCGAAAGAGTGGCACTTACTTAAAAAACACGAACCTCAAGATAATTCATCCGTAGAGTTCGGCTCGATAGTTAGACTCGAGTGTCGTGTGCTATATCACCCTCGCTATTTTTCGCAATTCTACATTAAAATTTCCTACTTTTCTTTATTTCCTCAATCTATCAATTTCCTCACCCTTATTTTATCCCAAAGAATATGTTTGTATGAGATACAGTCCACGAGAATTCACGAGAAGAAAGAAATAACACCGAGGCATAGGTAAGTGCCATTAATTGCCGTACTTTCTTATAATTTTTGCCGCACATAATAATTTTAAAAGTGAGGATTACGTACTTACAGCTATGCTAACATAAATAGAAGTTATTTTTGGTATATGGTGGTAGATTTGGTGATTACCATGTAATAGCCACTAAACTGAAGTTGCGGTGTCAGTTTTCGTTACTATAATGCTATTTGAGAATGACAAAATAGTTATGAAGCTTTACACGTAGGTGTTGTTGTTGGCGCCTTCTGCAATGTAAGTCAAACTATGATCAAATTTCGAACTATCATCCTAAAAAACCCCTAAGTACCAAATTTCATGTAAATTCTGTCGGATAAATATATAAGATAAATATTTAGAAAAGACACGTAAACTATTAACTTTTGGATTAAAGTGAATTAGGCTAGATCCTCATATTGCCTCAGAAATGTATGCTAGCGTTTCGTACAGATCTTTTAACACCCTGTATAGTATTATATTGTAATCGTAATCTAGTTCCTCAAAAATAAATTCATAAAATCTCTTTCAATTATTTAAAATATTTGTTAAATGATTTCAATTTCTTCTTGTCAGTGTTGCAAAATGTCCAATAAAAAAAATAAATGAAGTGTTTGTCGACAGGGAAAGTAATAATTTTTTAAATAAATGAGAAAGGAGGGCATAATTATTGTCAGAGACATTTTTTCACTACCACTATAACCTTTTTAAGGTTTTTTTTACTCTCGGTTATAGCAAAATCGACAAGATATTTACACAAGCGACTGTGTAAACTGCAGAGCTTCGAATCAGCGAACTTCGGTTATATAAACCTCAGGAGAATTTCTATACTGTTGAACAGGAGCAAAAAGCTGAAAAATCGTAAAGAAATACGTACAGCCTTCAAGAGAAAATTACGTTTGTATGTTATTAGATAATAAGTAAGTACATTTCTTTAAATTAATTGTTCCAGTCTCTTTGTGAAATAAATAAAATAACGTATATTATATTACAGCAATATATTAATTCAAATTATATTCTAGACATATTCTGTTTATGAAAAACAAAGGAATAGGTGTACATGAAATCATATATCAAAATATCCCATTTAAAACCCAATATAAAATCAAACAAACAAACAAAATTTACGATTACACCTGATATAAACAAAGGTACGGAAGAAAGTGGCAATAAATTTAATTTTAGAGCCGTATTTTCAGCACAAAATATAGCAATAAATCTGAATAATTGTGTAAAATGTAATAATTGAAACAGTAATAAATTACCTTGGTTAAATAAATATTTTGTCATAAATTTACCACATTACAATTTATTTTATGACGAGTGAATAACTTTTCCTTGTCTTTAGACACAAATCGCATACAAAGTTTTTTGTTACCGGCAATAGCGTTAAAATTAAAATGTATTTTTTCTAATAAAGAAGTGTATATTGTATATTATTACACAGAGAGAAATGTCTAAAATTTTATTCCAGTTGTGCAAAAAAGCACTACAGACTTTAAAGTTTTGTTCAAGCTCGATCTTGCAAGATGATGTCTTGTCTTGTCTTGCGAGACTCTTTTAAGACACTTGAATACAAACGACAGAAACAATTTATGTAAATAATTATTTCATATTAGGAGTAGTATGATGCAATTTAATATTGACCACTGCTAGACAAAGCTACTTACCCTTCATTTTTTAAATAACGAGATATCGTCAGACCTTCAAATGATTTTGAAAATCAACTACGTATAATACAAGAAACTCTGTTCGATACATGTTCTTTCAATAAATGTTATATAAAAGACCCCTCTTAATTTTGACCAAAGAATCACCTCTTAAATTTTGTCGCACTTATTTAGTTACACCCTGTAGATAGATATAATTTAGATAATATCTCTCATTCTAATCACGGGGGTTATCCCAGAAGTCAGAGACTTGTGCGGGAGAAGGTAAAGCATATTATTATTAAGCAGGCCGCATTTGCACTCGGGAACGACTTACGTTGGTAGGCCCTAACCACCATTCAATGCAGGAATGAGGGAAACCTAGAAAATCTCATTAATTAGAGGGATGGTTAAACGCCCCTTACATTTACTCAAGCCAACGTTCTTCCACCCTACCATACTCGCAGAGATAGTGCTAATCCCCTCCACAAGTATAAGTAGCTGATCTACGGTCTACCGGCCATGAGATTCAAACCAATTCGAACTCGGGCGGGTGACAAAACACGATTTAAATACAACTCCGCAGATCGCAGTATGTAATTATTACCTGATATTAAAGTAATTCAGTAATTTAGTCAAATAGTAAGTACCTACTACCAGTAAAGTGATTTCAATTAGTGTTGTCTGGGACAAGAAATCTCGTAAAATTTGAAAACGGCTTGTCTTGTCTTGTAAAACTAGATAAGAGAGTTTTGTTCATGCTCGATCTTGCAACATTGTCTTGTCTTGCGAGAGTCTTGCAAATTTCTTGTCTCACAATTCTGTAAGACTCTTTTAAGACTCTTGAATTCAAATGAGAAACATGGAACTGTATTAAGAATTTGATAACAATGGTGGTTACTCTAGATTGATTACGGTCCCGCTCGGAGCTCACAAGTAACTATCGATAAGGTCAATCGTCGACAGTGGTCGATTGGTAGATGCTATAAAGTATAGGAACGGCCAGTTTTACATAATAAGGACGAAACAGAATCGGAGAAGAGGTCTTTTAGTCAAGTGGCAGTGAATTTATAATCAGTTCTAGGTTTTTCTGATTAGGAGGGAATTAAATTAGAAAATTAGGGAGTCTTAAGATATCAAAACTGAATTAACAATAAGACGAACACTACAACAACTGAAAATTGTATTATGTGTATCTTAACACCTCATTGCATTTCTTAGCCGCTTTTATATCTGTCTGACGTTGAATAAAGCTATATGTTATTTGATAATATTAATCGATTCTTGAATCTTTTCCCACAGTTGTGCTTGACTATTAATAATGTCTTTGTAAACTAAAGATTTACTATATCTCTAAAAGTAAAAGTGCAGCGGATTTAAATCAGAACTACGTACAGACCAAGGAACTTTGCTACCGCATCCAACCCAACGGTGCGGAAAATGTCTATTAAGATATTCTCTTACTCATCGGGGGTAATGTGCAGGGAATATATTCAAGAAGCAGTGGCAACTCATTAATTACAAAATTTAAATAATTTTCTCCGTTAAGTGGATGTGGCAGTACGAACGGCCCCACAATATTATCGGAGAGAATTCCACACCAAATATTGATAGACAACTCTTGCCGAAAATTTACTTCTCTTGGCAGATGAGGATTTTCTAGTTGTCAAGAATGACTATTTCTCCAATTAAAATACATCGATGGGTAAATGTGGCTTCTTCCGTAAATAATATTTTTTTATAAAATCATAATTTTGTTGTTTTTGAAGAAACTCTGCAAACCGTAACATAACTAGAAGGCCTTGTGACGTTAAATGTTGAACTGGAGTAAAATGATAAGGATATAATTTTTCTTTGTGGAGTATTCTGCGAACGGAAGACTGACTGATGCCAGCAGCTGCCGAAATTTGACGTGTGCTTGTATATACTTTAGCAATGACACTCCCTCAAAACAGTTTTTGAACTTCTAGAAGTTCTGAGTAGAAATTTCATTAAATCTCTATTGGTAAGTGAAACAACAAAGAACTAATGTTAAAAGTTGAAAGTAGATTTCATTACAAATACGTCAGTAGTCTAAAAGAAATCACAAAAATCATTGTAAAGAGTGCCATTATTATTGCAAACGATTGTATGTGTGTTTTCAGCACACACTAAAACATCATCTCCTTGGTCCGCTGTTAATATTTTCGGCCTTCCAACGTCTCTTTTCGGGCGAAATGATCCTGTTTCAGCTGATCTATCGTACAATCTCGTAAATAGTCTATGATCGGGTTGTCTGTTATCTCGATATAATTCCAAGTACTTCGCTGCTGCACAATGACCATGAAAATTTTCTTGAGCATATACACATATCATGTTTCTCATTTCAATTGCCACGTGCTTATGGGTGGTTAAATAAAATGAATTGTTTAAGAGCTATCAGTTCTCTCCAACGACAGGGTTGGCCCTAGCTCAGAGGAGACAGGAGTGGGTTGATATATTAAATAACTTTTATAAAGGCGCCACCCGTTTTACAACCCGTTGGACAATATACATGAGGGCTGGAGAGAAGCCACTGATGCTAATACCTTACAAGAATATGCAACAAAAAAACGGGAAAAAGGTATAAATAAAAGCTCTGATAATCGCTATAGTAATAAGTGGTAACTTTAATAATAGTTCCTCAAGTTGCAGTGCATAGTAACATATCTAATCAAAACGGTTGTTGGTTAACCAATATGATTATAAAGTCTTAAATATTTTCGTGGTAAATGTAACCAACAACGTGTATTATTTAGGTAGGTATACTCAGTACATAAACAAATAATCTGCTGTATAAATACTTAGGCAAATTAGGCAAAAGTATATATACCTAAATAGTGTCTAGGCAGGAAATAAATAATAATTATAGAATAACCTTCCCCGATAGCGGGTTCAGTGTACAAGTTATGTTACAACAAGTACAAAATATAACAGGTAGTAGACACGTAGGTATATGTTTAACATATACCTACCTAATAGCAGTAGGTAATAAATATGTTATATATGATGAATTTATGATATCGAAGAGTTCGGGTATTTATAACAAAGTAAGGTTTATTCGTTATGCTCTACCTAGCTGACAGGAAAGTAATACTATTAAATAAAGAAGGGTAAGCAAAAGCAATTTAAGCATGAATTACTACAAGCAATGCTAAGTAAACAATACGTAATATTTATAGTCTTAGAAATAAACCAAAAGTTTATAAATACTATAGAGAACTAATTTAAACTTTTAATAGAATAAACAAGAAAACAGCAAAACTTCTAGATAAAGTAAATTTGCAATATTAATAAATAAGCTAATAAATTATACTAAGCAAGCAAAGCAGGAATAAAGCAAGCACTAATTATTATGCTCATATGACAGGCATATCAAGGTGAGTAACGTAATTACTAAAGTAGTAAAATTAAATAAGCGAAATAGGCTCAAGTAATCAAGCAACACACGTCAAATAAAAATAAACAATAATAAGATGCTAGCAAGTAAAATCAAGAAATGTCTAAATATGATTAGCGATATGCAAATCGTAAAATTAGGCTTATCTGGTGTATTATGCAGCACAAGCGGTAGGTTCCAGGGATAAGGTAGATAGCTATATATCCATCGTAGACAGAGACCAGAGATACATGCAGGAACCTCTACAGATGGTATCGAACGAGGCAGCACCAGGAAGAGAATTCCTACGTACAATGGCAGGTCTTTGGGAACAAAAAAGAGCATTCAATGAGCCAGCGTTAGCTAGGGAGAGTCACCCTGTCTTAACTGGATCTACGTTGGTAGGTAGTGTACGTGTAGGTAAGATTGTACATAAAACTATGTGGAGAATATTGGAGTGACGATAATGTCAATATTGTTGATATTGATGTGATAATGAGATTGAGGCCTAAAAAGATAAATGCATATAAGTAGGTTTCATAATAGGGTACAAATATGGCAACGAAATATGGAAAATAACACAAAACCTTACCTAGGTTGTAGGGCGGCCTCGTGGTGAGCTAATAGCTATTTTACGTCAGATTTATGGGCATAAATCCAACCAAGAAGGTCGATACTGGGACTACCAGAATTAACAAATGTACCAAACTAAATTTGTCCACAAAAGCAGCCAGATCCGCAAATAATTTTGCGATAATTTCGTCGTGCCTAGAGCACACGCTGCTAAAATGAAATCGACGTTTTCTTAGCCTCGCGCTAAGCAGGACGGCCGTGGTAAGCAAAAATTTCAACAATAAAAGGTCGCAAGAAAAGTCTGATTGCCGGTAAAGCATGTTTAAATACCAGGTGCAATGGAATAAACATATGATGAAAAATGAAGTTTAGAAAAATAGTACAGGCTGAACCATAATTAACAATCAAATAATAATTGTGGTTAGAAGATGTATTAATTTAGTCGCGGATTTCTTGATTATTTTTAAAATAATCTATATTAATATGATATTAAAAATAAGCCCGTAACACAATCACAGAAAAATTATTATGACGGGGCATTTTAAATATAAAAAATAACAATAAAAACACTAGTGTCTAATCTATAAATCAATAAGTCAAAAAGGACCTTAATATCACTTTAAACATTTTGCTTACCAATATACAGAAATTACGATTATCTTTACTTTATTTGTCTCTAAGGGTTTTGGCTCTTACGCCATTTCACAACTGTTTATTCTAGGAGTCTACCGCAAGTTTATATTCTATAAAAATTTAACGATGCAGCTTCGTGCAAGTAAGGTAGATGCGCTAACTGAAAAAAGTGTATTCAGGATATATTTCATACGTGATACTTTTTATGAGATTGGGGTGATGAAATGGCTAAAGCTGAACTTACTATAAAATATTTAGATCATGTAAAGATTATATTATACGTAATATTTTATTAAATATATATAATTAAATAACCTTAATAATATATTAGGTAAATATTTTTATGTTCATGCAGCACTGCTTCACAAAGTCAAGAAATTACATTATTCTGAACATATACGGTCTATTCGAACAGTTTTATAGTGCATGCGTCACACGAGCATCGATTTAGCGCGCCAACTATCAGCCAATTTTTTAACTTCCCAAACTAGTTTTAGTACTGTGAAGTGAGTGTACACAGGGGGGGGGGGGATTTTGTCACCCCTTCTGTGGGACTAGTTGTAGTCAGTGCATTGGACATTCTTAATAAAGCGGGTTATGTGGATAATTTAATTGATCTAGTAGTTAGGCATGTGGTGTCAGAGCTCGTGGAAAGAGCTTTGAATATGTATGTATGTCAATCCTGATAATCTTTCCAGGTAGGTTAAATATACGGGGTTAGTACTAGATACAAGGCTTAACGGTTATGTATATTTAGAAAATGTCCTAGACAATACAGGACATGCAATGTATGCTAGTCGATGCCCAATAAGGAAAACCTGGGAATTGCGACCGAAGGTACTACATTGGACATACATATATATCAGCAGTAAGACTTAGGATTCTTCATTGTGTAGTGGTGTGATGGCCCAAGATCAAACAGAGCACTGCAAGTGAGAAACTGAGTTAATTTCAGAGGCTGTCTTGCTTAGGTATAACAGGAGTTACTTTGGAAGTCTTGTTAAATCTACCACTCCTACATGTTGTGCTGTAAAGAGAAGCAAGAATAACGAGCTACCGAATCAGAAACAATAATGAATGGAGGATAACATCTTATCCTAGAAATGAGATCTGACAGAATGATGAAAATTTAACATTCCAAGACTCGAACATGAAATCAGGATGAATGGAAGTTACTTTAACTGACACCCCAATTCTCCTTCTTTGGACACAATTTCTTCTAGGGGTATATTTTAAACCATAACAGACGTCTAAAGCCAAAGGGTTTTGTACAAGACCAATCATTATCCAAGTTTCATCCTGAAGGAAGTCTACCTATTTTATTTTCTTTTGCTTTGGAGACCAAATTGCAAATAATAATTTAGTATTTACATTTATTGTTTGATTTATTAATATCTATTTAGGTAATTATTGTTACTTTATTAGTATTACAGATCGCCATTCACATCAATATATTTAATTATGACCATTTTTTTAACAAAATTAAAATATTGTAACCTCTAAATTGAGTTAGCGTGGAAACACGTCACGTAGACGTGCTGAATATAAACTGACTGTCGCCGCTTATATAGGTTTTTAGAGTCCTCGCAGTTTCTGCGATCTCGAGAACCTGTCGAGAAACAAATAGAATATAGACTGGAATATTCCGGAAAACGTTTAAAGATATTACATAAATTATAAATTCTAACGCAAACAAGAACATAATTAACAAACTAACTCCGTAACAATATGTAGTATAGTATATTCTACAACAAGTTGTAGAATGGCGTATATTCCACACGAGCGAAAAGGCGAGGACTACGATTTACCATTCTAAACGTGTTTTAGATTATACTTTCTCCAACAAGATTTTAGAAATCATACAAAAAAGTTACTTATTTGTACATATTCCATCACAGTATGTTAGAATAACATTCTAACACAGTGTGATAGAATGTCATTCTAACACAGTATGCTGGAATGACATGTATTACAATCTAATTTTTAGTTGTGGAATGTGTACTTTCTAAAATCGTGTTGGAGAAAACATAGTTTGTATGTTTTGGTTATATTATAATATTCTTTTCATTATGACTGACAATAGTTGGTAGATAAAAAAAATAATAGTAATATATCAAGGAATATATTATATTCTTAGATATTTAAGACACACACTTTATGTATAATATTAACACATAACATTTCTATTACTCCTATATCTAATAATAGAAATTATATTTTGAATATTTAAATATATTTCAAGTGAAAAAGTGTTCTATTGTAAAGCTTTCAAAATTTCGTTGAAATTTTCATCTTTTTCAATTCTCATGTCACGTTCAAATTGTAGATATATACAGGGTGTCCAGAAACTCTCCTGACAAACGAAGACCGGAGATTTCTCAGATAATTTTAAGACAATTTAACCCAATTCACCTAGTCCAAAAATGCTTCCTAAGGGAACTAGAGCTCTTTGAAGATGGCGCCTTGTAAATAGTTTTGTTTAAATACCTCCAGAACGCTTCTACTTAGAAAAACAAAAACTGGTATGCTTGTTTAGCCTTCAGAGATGAATCGATTCCATCAATTGCGTATGTTTTACTTTTGTTGGTAGTTCAGAGCCAACTAGTGCAAAAAATATAAATTGAACTTTAATGACGAAAAAACGAAAAATTTTCAAATCCATTTTTCTAGAAAACGGTGTATCCTAATGACTTAAAGTAAGAGTACCTTTTAGTACTAGTATAACTTAAAATTTAATAATTTAGTGGCACAAATGCTTAAAAGTTAAATACAAATACATATGCGTTAAAATAACCGTTGACCTACCCAAAACGGACGCCTATGACCGGTACTAGAAATTCGCAATTGATCGAATCGGAATCGATTCATCTCTGAAGGCTAAACAAACGTACCAGTTTTTGTTTTTCTAAGTAGAAGCGTTCTGGAGGTATTTAAACAAAACTATTTACAAGGCGCCATCTTCAAAGAGCTCTAGTTCTCTTGGGAAGCATTTTCGGACTAGGTGAATTGGGTTAAATTGTTTTAAAATTATCTGAGGAATCTCCGGTCTTCGTTTGTCAGGAAGTTTCTGGACACCCTGTATATGCCTTTCTCAAATAAAGTAAAATTAGAATTTTATATATCTTATCAAATTAGCATTTTATATATTATCCTACACCTAAGTATATTTTCATAAAATTATATAAACATATGCTTTCATGCAAGACGAGACATTTAATGCTATATATGTTTATTACAGGGTTTAACTAACCAGATTTAAATGATGGATTTTATAATATAAATAAACAAAGAAGTTCATACAAACATGTATCCGGAATCGTTTTATTTGGAAGATAGTAGAAGTTAAAGATATATGAAAATATACTTATTTTTTCAAACTGAAAATGATTGAAAGTATAGATTCGTGTAAATATTAGTGATTTCATTTAAAAATAACTGAAAGTTCGGAATCATTATTTAATAATTTAATAGTTACTTATTTTAATATACGGCAATAATATTAAAAGCAAATCAGTGTAAAGTCTAATGCATTTTAAAATATGGACACTGTACTATTATTTATAAAAATATAGCTAATGTGTGAGGATATGTTTTGTTATTCATTGTATTTAAGTAACTAATGTTATGATTAATGTTACGTCAGCAATGAAGCTTCTCTGAATTATTCTAAAAAAGCCAACGTCGTTCCTCGAAAATATTCTGCTATCTTTCACTGATTTAAAAAATGTATGCGTGGACATTTTTTTATGTCAAAACACAAACAACCCTTGTACCCGGATAGATTTCCATAATAAATGATGAATATTAATTAGGGCGCTCTTTAAAGAGTTTTTATTTTTCACAACAACCTTGAAATCTAGGTCGCAGTATTTGTAAATAATCCGTATTTTTACTTACTTTCTACAAACGTCGCTGAAAAAAAAATAATAAAAGCACATCCAATATTACTGGGAAGTACAACCTGAGTTTTAATACTGATGCTAATAAAATAACATAGTTGACTAAAAAATTAAATGAAATGAATAATTTCTTGCACAATCTTTTACATTCGTAGTTGAAATATTTTAAATGCGCTCATCACAAATTTCTACAGTTGATTTTAAATTATCTATCATGAACAAATTTCAATTTTTAAACTAATTAATAAGCAGAAAAACTTATTTATTTAACACAAATACCATTACTGCACTGCAATAAAGCTGTTGTGTTTACCACATTCTGACTTTTTTATACGTTTTACACAAAATATATTAAAATTACTTGTACCAGTAATACAACGAAATTTGAATGAATCAGTGTAAAATTTTTTGTAATGTATTAGGAGTACCCCTTTTCGTCTTAACACAATTCTGCGTCCTATATACAAAATGGTTTTACCACTGATATAATATCAAATTAAAAGAGAGAGCTGTCAATCGCAAAGACTTAGATTTAGAGTTTAAACAATTTATGGCAGTATTAATTTAGCTTCATTAAAATATACCCAAGACTTAGAAAATGTTGAAAATTCGACCCAACAAATTTTGGTCTTTTGCAAACCACACTGCAACACTTCTCAATATTAACAGCAGAATATTAGATTTGGTGATATCTACGGAGATGTGTAGTGTAGTTGACTATGAAGATGTATTTATACCTGAAGATACCATCCCACTTTAGTTGTTGAGTTTTCGTTACATAATCTTTTTTGTGACAGATTTCCTTTAAATGTTTCTTCTGGCGGTCCTTTAAAATTTGACTTTAAAAAAGCTTTCCGGCATTGTATCAGGATTTGTTCTCAACTGATTGGTCTTGTTTAAACTCTTTTCTAAACGTCAATGATATTATAGAATAATTTTACAGTCTTTTTATGAGAGATTCTGGCTATACCCGTTAAAAGCGAAGCAGTTTTCAGAAGACAATTCCAAAAATGGTTCTCTAGAAATGATTGCTGAATGAAAGCTTAAAAATAGCGCTTTCAAAAACACAAATCTTATCGAAGACTATGAAGAGTTCAAATTGGTTAGAGCTTCTTCTGTAGAGAAAGATTTAAGCATACAATAGGTTTATAAAGGATGCCGAGAATTCAATTGAGCGAAATCCTAATAGTTTCTGGACATACATACTCTACTCTACTCTCTAAAAAGAACACCACTTCTATCCCTTGCACCATGAGTTTTAATGATGAGTATATGACTGATCCGCAGATAATTGTGAACACATTTGCATGTTTTTCTGGTGCATGTCTCATCAGATAGGTTTAATGGTTGTGCTGATGTTAATAGTTGTCAATTCATTTAATTTCGTCGTTTTTACTTAGAGATTGCGTTTTTTGTAAACCTTTGGTCATTTTGTTTAATCTTATCCTCAGATCTGGTGTGTTCCCTGATATTTGGAAATTATCCAGAATTGTTCCGGTACATAAAAAAAGTGAGATGAATGATTTCGCAAATTATAGACCGATTGCTATTTTTTTAAGGCTATCGTGCTAGTTTGGATGCTGGACGTCAAGTTGATATCTAAGGCATTTGAAGAACGTGTGACCATTTCATATTATGTGGGAAATTCAGTACTTCAGGACTTTGCCCCGGTTTGATGATTATTTCAATCACACCTTGAAGATCGGCATTAATATGTGCCCCTCAAGAATCCATACTCGGTCCTCTATTTCTTGTGATTTTCATTAATGACATAGTTGAAGATCTAAATGTACAGTATCTTCTGTATGCTGATTTAATTCTTCTTTGGATTGTGATAACCTTCAAAGAAATCTCGTTTTCTTAATGACTGGTGCATTGAAAATAGGTTACCACTTAATATTAACAAATGCAATATTATGTCCTTTTATCGAAAAAAAAAACTCCTATATATGTTTTACTACATTCTACATGACAATATTCTTAATAGACCTGATTATGTCAAAGACATAAGTATGTTTTTGATTGCCAACTGAGTTTCACCCAGCATATCAATGTCTCAGTAACCAATGCGTATAAGAGTGTGGGCTTTGTCTTGAGAAACTCTAACGGTTTCCAGAATTTATCTACACTCAAGTTACTGTATACAACTTGTGTAAGATTAAAACTTGAATATGATTTGGTTATTATCTGGAACCCCATCTACGAGTATGTTACACATATCTCACATTTAAAACCAGTTCAGTGATGGTTTTTAACTGCTAGCTTTTGCTGGATGGGGTTTATCCTGCTAGAGGTACCTTTCAAGACTTATTTTATAACCGCTTTGAACTGCAAAGCCTTGCCCACCGACGTACAATGCATAGTACTTTGTTAATTAAAAATATAATTAATTTCAATATTAAATGTGAATCTATTACTAATGAATTATTGTACAAAATTCCCAGACGGAATGCTAGACATGATTCCTTGTTCTATTTACCCTTTACCCGTACAAATGTATTAATTAAGTCTCCTTTATATCAAATATTGTACAACTGCAATGGCATTATAGGTCTCGACATTATTTCATGTACTTCATATGATATAAAGAATTATTTTAAAAAGCTTTTATTTGTTAGACATGTTTAATATTTACTAATATTTTAATTGAAGTATAGTAACGGGAAATGAACTACCAACTTGGCCATAAATTGTATAGGAAATAAAAAGTACACAATAGAAAAGTACAACAAATTGAATATTTAGGAGTAACACTATCATGGAAAGGAGAAGAAGAAAAGAGATAGAAAAACGATTAGCAAAGGAAGTAAGGCTGCAGGAGGGTTATCACGGATTTTAAAGGCAAAACATATACAAAGAGCTACAAAGATAAGGATGTATCAAACAGTAATAAGACCTACAGTTACCTACGCTTGTGAAACGTGGACAATGAACAAAAAGGAAGAAATCAAACTTGAAATATGGGAGCGCAAAATTCTAAGGAAGATCTATGGAGGAGTAAAAGAGAATGGTGAATTTAGAAGACGGACAAATAAAGAATTAGAAGAGTTATTCAAAGAACCGAATATTGTACAGATTGTGAAAATGCAAAGAGCTAGATGGCTGGGTCATATAGCCAGAATGTCTGAGGACAGATGGGTAAAAAAAATATTAATGAGAGGAGAAGGAGGAGGAGAAGAAAGGACGACCTAGAAAGAAATGGTTAGAAGAAGTCAAAAGATTTAGGAGATAGGAGTTACCGACTGGGAAAAGGAGGCGAAAGATAGAGTAAAATGGAAAAGGAGAGTGAAAGAACTCGTAGCCAAGGGCCACTAGGCCTGTAGTGCTGATATATATATATATATATATATATATATAATATTTTAATTCTTACAAGCATATATTTACTGTTTTATATTTGTATTTTATTCTTTAGATGCTATTTTTATTTTTATTTTGTTCTGTTTGTTTCTGTCTTCATACTTTTCAGTTTGTACATTTATCTTAGTGCATTGTATAATATATGTTTCAATTATTTTTTTGTTTATATCTGTTATTCTTATTGTTGTTTTGTTTACTTTGACTTACTTATTATTTAATTGGACTTTGTGTCCGTTGGATATTTTATTGAAATAATCAATTGAATAAATTAAATAAGCATATATATCTAGTAACTTAATACAGCTAGGACTTTAACTGTTGTCAAGTATAGTCGTTTGAAAATTCATTGATATTCCTGAACGCATCAAAAACTGACATCCGTTAATCCTAACTCTGAAAGATGATAATAGGACAGATCTGGCGAAGTTAACAGTGGTTCTCCTTTTATAAAACACATGCAGCTAATTTTCGAACTATAATTATATGTAGATTGACACATACACACACGTCCGAAAATATTAAAACTGAAAATAGTGGAAGAAATATGTTATCTTTTATATGTATAAAATTGGTATGCAAAAATAATATGGAGCATATATATTACAAAATTATGTAGTATATTAACTACAGTATTCGCTGTATACCTATATTTATTCGTATATATTCAAATAAAGCGTCGTTATTATTTTTATATTTGCACCTAGACATATCCTCGGTGCACAGATCAAAGCATAACATTTGTAAAAGAGAATAAAGCAGTAATTTTGAATATGCAAACAGAAATTCCTTTAATTTTGGGTACATTTCACGTGTAAATCGCAAAATATAAGCTTTAGCGCTATCGAGTCGACGATTCAGCGAAAGAAAACCGTTTATAGGATTATCGCAGAAATGATAAATGTGTAGGTATATATTTTTTCTTGTTTGTATACTTATATCCTAAGCTAACATTGCAACCCAATGCCAATAAATGCATACATTTCCTCATGGGTAATATTTCCCGATTAATTATTTTTTGTCTAATAGTTGGACCAAAATACGAACATATTTATCACATCTTCTTTTTTTACTGTTTTAGAAAGGTATTTTAAGCTAATATAAATCAAATCTCCTACAATTCCTATCAATGAAGTCATATGTATGTTCTCTGATACCAAACATCTAGGTATTAGCTTAAAATACCTTTCTAAAACAGTAAAAAATGTTACAAAAGCTAATAATAAGGAATATATGGGTAGATATTGTGGGTGTAATTCAACGCAGGTTGGGGCTTTTGTCCACTGAGTAGTTAGTTTCACACAATATTATTAATACCTAAAATATATAAAAACTTTTATCACATCTTCATTAGAAAATCTCAGAAACAATTATTTTGGCGAGGGCAGATAATTTTCTACTTTATACATGGTTGGATACTTGATATCTGGCAATAATAGCACTGTTTCTGGCCCTCTGTAGCTTTCTTTACTCTTTGAAAAACTCTCAAAGGAATGTCATCTTCTTTAACCCAATTTTCTGCCACCGGTTTTTTTTTTTCATTCAAATTAAATCCAACTACATTATGCATTGGCTGCACATTCATCAATATCTGTAGCTTTGGTCACAACTTCGCTTGGTACCAAGAGCTGGGAACCGGACCAATTGTTTATGTTCAGGTACTCCTCACCTCCAAAGTTTATGGAAGGCAACATTATATTACTTTCCGAAGGTAATAGGTAAGTGAGGTTAGTGCTAACGCGGAGTCTAACACGGTTGAACGCGCGGATCGTTGGTCTGCGCTTTTAATTTTAGTTATTTACGGAACGCTGTAATATTCGGTGTCGCCTCGAAGTGTTTCTTTACTACGTCTGATGTGTAAGTTGTATTCGCCTTGTGTATTTAAATAACTATCTATAAATAGTACCATAATTTACATTAACAACTATTAATAGTTCAGGGCAAAGTGAATAAAGTGAAGTAACATGCCAAAGCAAAAAAAAAATAGACGATAATTATTACAAATGTATTTTGCAGTCATCCCGAAGGTTGTACGTATTAAAGAACATGGCCTGTTTTCTAGAAACACGTTTTGTGAAAAGCTTGTGGAAAAGAAAATTAGGCTACAAAATTTTGGAAAACACATGGTTTAGCTGGTACATATCAGGAGTTTCCAGCAAATATATAGTTTATGCCTCAACAATTTCTCAAACTGTCTATTGGCAACAGTAGACGTTGAACGGTTATTTTCCCTGCACAAATTAATATTAAATAATAACACCGCCATTTCACTACAGAAAACTTAGAAAAGTACGGAATAATATGTCTCAGAAACCTAGACTGAACGCTAAGGTTTTTCGGGTAAGTGTTGTAATTTTCACGCGTTATCTTAATATACAGTATGCGCCAAAAGTATGGAATAAATTCAATAAAAACGAAACAATTACTTTTTGGGAAAAATCCTGGAACAGGTCGATTTTTAATTTAAAAAATACATATTTTAGCATAAAATGCGATTTTCAAATGTCATTTGTTTTCGAGTAATAACGTCATCGATTTTTTTTAAATGGCAACACCATATTTTTTTCCTTGATTCTGAAAGATCGTTTAATTCTCTATCAGACAGTACTAAAATTTTGCCCTCTTACATAGGAAAGTTTTCGAGTAAATGACGATTGAATGTTAGAAAACGTAAATTTTATCCATAAAAAGTAACAATTCTGAGGTATGTAAAATAAAATACAATTGATTAAATTTTATACTTAAATTAAATGTTCGAATTGCCATCCACCAACTTCTTGACAGTGCGCAAGTCTGTGAAGAAATTCTTCTTGCACATTATGAATGATTTCTGGGGTAACTCTGCGTATTTCGTCCCGAATTTCTTTAGTTCCTTGGTGTTCCCCAATGAAGAAGAACCAGATTTGCCCAAAGACACAATTTGGTTACAGCAAGACGGTGCACCACCGCACTATGCCATCGCTGTTCGCCCCTACTTAGATGACGTGTCTCCTCATCGGTAAATTGACAGAAGAGGACCTAAGGAATGGCCCGCTACATCGCCAGATTTATTACCGCTAGATATTTTCCTTTGGGGATATGTAAAAAGCAAAGTATACGTCACTAAGTCAAATAATCTTGACGATCTGAAGGAACGAATTTGACAAGGAGTTTGTCCCATCCCGTCTAAAGTTATTGGAAATGTACAATAAGAATTTGTTTTTCATCTGGCCCATTGTTTGGCAGCAAATGGTCAACAATTTGAAAATTTAATTTAAGTTTTTGTGTCCAAAGGTTTTATTAGCGAACAATAAAATTTCCTACTATCGATTACGATTTTCTATATAACACCAATGATTTCATAAATTGAGTACACTTCAGTAGACACTTGTCTACTACAGTAAACAGTACAGTACAGTCTACAGTAAAATGACGTGTAGTAATTTCAATCAATTGTTTATTCATTTGTAAATAACTGTGGTATTTGTAAATTATATGTGTATTGTTGCCCACCCTGTAACAATTAGGAGCAACTTGTGATACATTTTTGGAAACAGCTCATCTAGGGTAATCCGGCAATTGGAAAAAAATGTGGTGTTGCATTTAAAAAAAATGCGATGACGTCATCACTCGAAGGTAGGTCACCCTGTATATTAAATTATTATTTGAAAAAAATTTAAAATAAAAACTCGTTTGTTTCGGGAATTTTCAATAATGTCTTTTATTTACCTAATAATAAATTTGTGCGTGACTTTAGGAACGCACTGTATAGTATTTGCCATTAACTTCATTAGATATATAAAACAGTTTTTTAAAACATATATTTAAGAAAATAATAATGATAAATTACATTACGTTACAACACTGACACAAAACTTGAATTTTTGACAAATTAGAGCACTTGTACAGACGAGCAATATTTAAAAATGAAAACAACAACATTATCCACCTGAAAGTTTTTTCATGTGGATAATTTCTATATGTTGTGACTTTAACAATGAATACCCACACTGAGAGAAATATCTTTTAGCCATTAGGTAGTAGAAATTGATTATTCGCAGCAAAATATCTGCATTAAATACGCTCCAGAAAAGTTACGTTGCTGTCATAACAAAAATAATTTTCTGAAGGAACCTACTAGCGGTTAAAAAGTTTTTTTTAACTTTGATTTATTGCTGCAATCCCACCTTTTTATTATAGTAACATTTGCAATTTTTCACCCCAGCAAAAGTTTCTATTGAAACTATTAGGACTTTCATCCTAGGATGACTACTGCTTTTGCAATATTAGCAAGTATTTCTTTCTATTTGAAGTAAGTGGCTTTATAGTTACTATTAAATGATCTTCTTGCCATTACTATGTGCGCTTAGATTGGTTCAATTATCATCTTTGTATTTAAACTTTCATTTTACAACACTTTGGACCGATGTTTTAACAGAATCGACCAACACTAGCTTTTCAATTTTAATTCTTTTATTATAAAACAAAAATTTTAAGTTAACAACTAATAAGCACTATAGGCATTAGTACTACACACACACACACACACACCCTCACCCTCACACCCTCACCCTCACACACACACTAGGCATGCATTATATATTTATTATTCTTCATATATAACATTTTTTTATTAAATGTTATGTTAAATCAGGTACTAACATTTATTCCTTGTATAAGGCTATGTTAATAAATACGAAAGACAGCCAGTCCTTCCTTCCTGTTGTAATGTATATAGCTATTGTTCTTCTAACTATAAGTAAGTTATATTTTACCGTTAATAAGTCAGTGATATGTTATCTTTAGTAGAAGAAGTGATAAAAAAATATGTACCTATTGAACGTAAGAACGTTTTTATTGTGCTTGGTACGTGATATTGTAACACTAACAAGAAATATTCCAACGATAATGTAGATTATCTTTTAAACTGACATTTGCCCTTAAGATGCTCTGTGGAGGTCAGGAGGTCACTTTGACATAAGTCAAACCGTATCCACACGTAAAAGGTCTTTCAGAATCTGAGGTCAAGAATTGAGATTTTCCAAAATCATCAGATGGTTTATCTGTCCAAACATAGCAACTTTTGTAAATGCCATTTTCTCGAAACAAGATCGTTTTGGAGATATCGGCCGTCCCTACTATTACTGCATCCTGCATTCTAAAGTATTGGCTACATCAATTCAGAGATGCCTATTAACTGATTTCATGTTTTGTGACTATGGAGACTTCTCATCAGAACAACATATAGCAATTTGAGCGAATTTAAGTGACAGCTTTCATAAGTTTTCTAGGGGGCCCTGTACAACAGTTGCGTTTTTATTCTATCTTTTTTGTCACAAGCATTTTTATAAAGACAGCTGCAAATTTACCAGTTCTAATTTTAGCTAAGTGAGAGAAGTTTATGACATGTTTGAACGGTTTCATAATTCCAGCAAAATTTTGAAGCCATTTACAAACTTTTAAAATTAATCAGACATACCGAAGTAGTAAATTAAGCCGCTTTAAAATTATTGTACCTACGCCAGAACGAGCATTATTAGGCTATTACAAGTACGATATGAAGTAGAAGTTGTGATGTTCTACAAAGTTAGTCCTGTAGTCCGCTTCGCGTTATGTCCTACAAGTTAGGAATTTGTAACTTTTAGACGTAAGAGTAGAAAATTCGTGAAACTAATTACGTGACATAGTTATCAAGTTTTATAAAAGTCACGTGATTAAAATTTACAAGATAAAGGAAAATTGATAAGTAACATGCTCGCCGAGGCGAGATTTCAAATATCCAAAATCTTGAAAACAAAGAAAATTGGTGAATTGAAACAATGAATTCTAGAAATAGAGTAGAATATTTTTGTTTCTTCTGTTCGCAACAAATTTTCCGATATTTCCAGATATTCGTTGACAAGCATCTGTTATTTTTCTTTCTTTCGTATTTTTGATGAGAAAGATCCTACAAACAGGGTTTTCCCTGATAAAATCCCAAAAAGTGAAGGGGAAGACAGGGCTGAGCCTTGCCAGGGTTGTAAGAACTCACTAGGGATGGCAAAATAGAAAAAAGGCAAAAATTTTAGATATGCTTGTGCTACTTTTTATAAAGTCGTTTGTTCACTTTATAAAATTTCCAAACAATTCATAAGCCGAACGTTTTGGTTTTTCTCTTATAACTCGAATATGGTGCGTTGCAGCGAAAAGTTATTTACATAAAAAAGAAAGTTCATAAATTTTCTCTAAAATTGATTTCATACATTTTTTAGCTACAACGCACCGTTTCCGAGATATCTGCTCTCAAATGTCGGTAATTAAAAAAACTACATTTTACAGAGAGAGCACTCTCTAATTTCCTCTGTCAGTTCATCTACTAAGCTCCAAAACGTTGTAGTAGATTCTCTCCTGCTTTTCCAACAGATTTTCATCAGTTAAAAAAAAGTGACATCCAATAATCCTTCAATTATTTGCAGTAAGAATTGGCTCCATTTCTTGGTCTTATTCAATGAGGGTGGTATGAGGAAAAGAAAAAAATCCGTACGTTACAAGTTGTTTAAACTAATCAGCGAAAAGTGATTAACGGAGGCTTCCTTTTACATAAAGTCATCTGGCAAGAAGGATCTTCAGTTTCCACTACTAACATATAGAAGCAGTTTCCACTACTAACATATAGGCAAAAGATGTTCCACTGTTTTTGATGGATATAGCTGCTCTCCCAACTGCATTAAATCTGTAGAACAGGAAATACGCTATCGGATATAAAAGTGTATCGACATCAATGTCAATCTGGAAACTAAAATTTCAGTCTCAAAAATAATTTCTCTCCAACCACCAGAATAAAGATAGGCTAATCAATATATGAGCTCTAAGCTCCTAGAAAACGACACCATAATATATTAAGCATCACATAATACTGATGTATTGATTGTAAGCACCGCTATTGACCAGTCCGTAAGTGAAACAACCAATATGGTGGCTGTTATAGCATAAGACTTCACTGTGCTACTTCACTGCTACTACTGCAAAAACTTCACCTGACCATAACATTCTATTTATAAAACTTGACAGGACAAACCAACATTTACTCTACTCATCAAATGTAGCAGCTGGAGTCACCCATATTTTATTCTTATACGCATTCACTGGCTGCGATTTATATTAGCGCGACATTCGGGAAGATTAAACTTAATTTTGTAAAAACCAAAAACAACCTAATATAAAAAGAGCAGTTGAAGTGTTCCTCTTCCTTGCATGCTAATGTTGAGAAAGCTGAGCGAATATGCATGCTGATATGGTACGTTACCCCTGCTAAAATAAACTGTCAGGGTAACTATTTAAACGGCGCCTTCATTTGAAACGAAAATGACGAAGGCTTACCTGCGCCTCCTGCGGAGACTGATGACGAAGACAAGGGTGATAAATAATTCGTATTGCGATCGGTATTGATGCTGCAGTCAGAAGCACATCCCTTCCAGGTCCAAGAAAAACAGGTCCAGTTAATTTTGTTTTGCTGTTGTTTTCATTTCCTTATTAGTTTTTATGAAATAAAATGTAGACATTTGTTACACATTCGCCTTTCCCTTAGGTTTTAAATTTTTGACAATTTGCTTGAAATTAGCCTATTTGTGTATGAATGTACAATACATTTGCTTGTAAATGTAAATAATTTGTAATAACGAAGATAACGAGTTTTCTTGAATTTTAGGAGTTCTCTTAAAAATCATTTTATTTAACCAATTTAAATGTATTGCTCTAAAACATTCTCTTATGGGACTTTTTTAATTGCCGATCTTTGAGAGGAGATATCTCTGAAACGGTACATCGTAGTATTTTTATGTAAAGAATTTATCCCTGCGGCCTATTGTTTTCGAGTTATCAGCAAAAAAAAAACAAAAAAAAAGGTACCTTTCAACTTCCCTCTCCCCCTGAAGGGGACTAACTGTCGGAAATAAAACACGGAGTTCCGCAAGAATCGGTTTTAGGCCCTCTACTATTCCTTATCTACATAAATAATTTCCCCAGTATCTTTAATTCTGAAATGTTAAGCATACTTTTTGCTGATGATACTAGTATGTCCACCTATGGCTCTGATTTATCTGCCGTACTCAACAACATACCTTAAACACAATCTTGCAAATGATTGGTTCTCTAGCAATAAACTTACAGTGAATGTATCTAAAACAAAAACAATGATTTTTAGTCTTAGAAGTTAATAATCCTGAAAGCGTCATGTTTCTGGACGTTCATTTAGATGTTATCCTGGAGCCAACATGTTAATTATATTTTGCAGTAAACTATCCAAACATCTTATTCCGAAGCCTTGTTCATAAAGTATCCTTAACTATCTTAATAACAGCGTATCACTGCTTGATACATTCTATCATATCTTATGCTATCATGGGTCATGCATCTGGCAGTGCACTAGTTTTTCTCTGCAAAGGAAAACTATACGGATCATCTCTGGGCTTGGTTTTACAGACGACTGTAGAAATTACTTCTCAGATTTAAAAATTTGTATCATTCCATCGACATATATATTTCAGTGTCTTCTTTTTATTAAATGTAATATATACAAACTACATAGCAGAAGCCAGACCCACGCATATAACACTAGAAATAAGAATGATCTGGATAATAAGTTTTGTAGGCTTTTGAAAACTAGAAAGGGAACTGAGTATACTGGAATACAATTTTTTAATGCACTTCCTCCCAATATAAGGAACTTGGACACAAATTTATTTAAAATGAAAATAAAAAACTTTCTATCCAGTAATGCTTTTTATACTTTTAATGAATATTTTAATAGTGATTTTATGTAGTGTTCACTGTATATAGTGTTTTGTTATCTTGTTTAGACTGTTTTAACTATTATTTTTTTACTTTATCGTTAGTTCCTTACTGTACTTAACTATTTCATTGTTTTTGACGTGTGCAAGCACTGTTGTGTATATAGCATGAAATAATAAATAAATAACTAGGGGCGGGGACTTTCAATATCGTCTACGTCCTAACTACCCCCAATACATTTCTGCACCGAACAAAACTCCCCCCCCCCTCAATTCACGCTACATCCTCTTTTCGGCCTAGCCTAGCCTATTTGGCTTACAGGTTATAGCTATAATGGGTTTACTTGGAGCGTGCCGTTCGGATGAGTTCGACACCAAAGCCAAGAAAGACCAATCGCTCTGTATTACGAATAGACAATCTGGAGACAGCGTCTTGAATATTAACAAATTTTTCATCATCTATCGACTGTCGTAGATGGAGCAAATTTGATGGTCGAAATAATAACAATTGTGAAAATCGCATCTCTCTATCTCTTACCATTGCGGACTAGAGGGCGTTTTTCGATATTCCATTTCGCAATAATTGTCCTGTAACGCAAGACCTCCCCCTCCTCCACTTATACTCTCTCTTCGCGCTCCGGGGACGAGGCGACAGGCCTTTGGACAAGGCGAGTTTAGTAAACAAATAAAGTGGAGGTTGAGAGTTGGAATTGGTTTTTGAAGTTATACTTCTTTGCGCCCGTTAGACACATTGGGATGGGATGTTGGTCGAGAAACCGCGTCACGCTCAAAAGAAAGAACAAATTTTTAAGAACTTTTTTTTAATAAAGTCACTGATACTGGGCACAATACTGGATCTGAACTATTAGGTTTACTAAAGCATATAAGTATTCTTTATATGGAAATACTTGAAGAGGCAAATCTGAAAGATTTGACACAGCGTATGTGATTTCAACACAATAATATGCAATGTAATTCATTATCGATATACAGGGTGTTTCCTCGGGTGTTTCTTAAGTACGGTCCGTAATTTCTTATATGGTGTTTGAAGAAAAAAAAGTTCTTATAAATATGTGACCGGAAGCGCTTAGATTTCGAGATATAAGGTGATGAAAATTTTAAAAAATATATTAATCTTTGAAACAAATCCAGCTAGTCTTCTTTCATGCAATTTCGTTAATTTTATTTAGCCAAAACCGGCATGTAAGAAAAATATACGATTTGAACACAGGGTAATTTATTGTCACTTTAGGGTTTTCCGGTTAGCTGTACAAGCTCGTTTAAGTTTATCCTTCGTCTCCGCGTGTGAAGGCACCGTGTCCTATTGGTGATCATCCCTTATTGGCATTTCTTCACCCTCTAGCCGATTTATGCAGTTCCTCGCAACAAGAGAAGTGGACTAGCCAATCCCACGGAATCTAAGCATCAGGAGATTCCCGCAGAGGCTATTTACACACCAAAATGACTTAAATTTACTTCGTCTTTTTTTGTATTTTTTCGATACATTTGCTAGTTTAACTTGATCTTACTATCAATTTCTATTATCGATAATTATATAACAAGTTTACATTCTGAAAATAAAAATTAATAAATAATTAATTAATCATAGCTTTTAGTAGCAGGATAATAAATAAATAGTTTTTAGTATAAGAAAGCATACTTACATGTGAACCTTATATGTATAGCTATATACGTAGGGTGATATAAGACTAGTTACAAATTTGAGATATCCTCTAATTGTTTCTTTATTATTGAATTTTTGTATTAACCATTAAGCCAATTTAAATTGTTAGCATAAAATTCTTAAATTTCGATTATTTACTTAATGTGTTGTACATATACATTATTACTATTATTGTCCATCCATAATTGGCTGTCAATAAAAATAGTTTATTTTATCATTTTATTATATCGTGTACAAATGCATACCATCTCTATTATTTCTAAAATTCATGATTATTAGAGAAGGATAACAACCTTTTTTATGAACTTCTCCTTCTCTCCTACAGCTAGTGAACCAACTATATCTGCTGAGAGAGAAGATATACCATTCTTTTACAAATTTTTTAGAACAGGAACATGTTTGATTATTACTCATAACTATTGTAACTTGCATTGTATGTATTGTACTGTTACGAAAGCTCACCTACCCCTTTTTAGTTTGTTAATTATGTTCCTGTTTACGTTAGAGTTTATAATTTTTGTGAATCCTTTATTTTGACATTTTATGGAACATTCTCGGCCATATTCTATGTGATTCTTAAGACCGCGGACAACTTCTAGAATCCTAAAAACCTATATAAGCGGATCGGTTTTGATTACACAGTTCAGTTTATATTGAGCAGTCAAACGCGAATGACTGAAACGTCAAAGTAAAGAGTCTGACAGTTGTGAATTTATTGAAGGATATTTATTGTGTAATCAAGGGTGACAATAAAGTTTGTTTGTCTACCTGACGTGTTTCCACGCTACCCCAACATAGAGGTTACAGTACTATTATAACTATTTTGCATTTTTGCACCACAATAGATAATTCACTCCTCTGCTTCGCGTGACTTAGCTGTACTAAAATATTTAAATTCGTACATTCAGTTGCCTTGACTTTAACCAATAAAATACACATTTTTTAAAATTGCAATACAGAACAGTAATTTCTAATAGATATTAATAAAGTTCGTGGTAAACTCCAGTAAAAATTGAATCAGGTTTGTTTACATAATATGCGAAGTTTATTTTTAAATTTAGTAACGTGCTTGAAAAGAGAAAAAAATATTTTTAGGAATACACTTACGAATGATTTATTTATTTTTTATTTATTTAAGTTCTGCTCATTTGTTTTTGTAACAGATAAACGCCCATCTTCAACATAAAAGTTATTATTTAAACTTTCATAATATAAAATAAATTGATTAAACCTAGAATTTATACGCCGAAAAATCCATTACTGATACAAATCATAAAAGAGAAATTGTGTACTTAACAGTAACTGTATTAGATGATTATACGTCTTCCATAAAAATATATTATCTCAACAAATCAATCGTTGGTAATGATGAAAGGAAAATACGTTATCGAAGGTTAATACAGGCTGTTATACAAGTATGTGCACAAACTTTAAGGGTTTAATCTACGATTGATTTTAAGACAAAAAGTTCATATAAACATGGGTTCGCAACGGCTTTGTTTACAGATACAGGGTGTTACAGTTTTAAAAAAAAATCACATTTTTTTATCTATTTTCTTAGTAAGAGCTACTTAGTTGAAACTTGGCACACCCTAATAGGGACTTAGAGACTACATTTTGCAAGTATAAATTATTTTTAATTTAGCTATGAACGCAGATGTGACTAACCTTCACAACAGTGTTTTTCAAGAAAAAAAATGCCACTCCAACGATTTTTTCAAAATTTGAAAGCTCTGTCGAATGAACAAATTAATATTACACAAAAAATATCTCTTGGTAATTTTTCATACAATGAACCGTTTTCGAGAAAATTTCTTAATTTCATTCTTATGCACACAATTTAAGTTAGAGTTACAATTGATCAGAACTCAACGCAAAATTATTGTGAGGTACCCATGAAAATAAAAGAAAAACATGACAGCAATTATTTTTGTATTAGGGTGTGCCATGTTTCAACTAAGTAGCTCTTACTACTCAGAAAATAGATCCAAATATTTGGATCTTTTCCAAACTTTAACACCCTGTATCTCTAAAACAAAGCCGTTGCGGACCCATGTTTATATGAACTTTTTGTCTTAAAATCAATCATAGATTAACCCCTTAAAGTTTGAACACATGCTTAATTAACACCCTGTATAATATCTATTTACAATAATTAATGGTGTATACTTAAAAAGAGAAAAACCATTTATTGTATTAAGCTATCGTATTTAATATTTTTACCGTGACAAATATTGAATTTTCACCGTTAAACCTCTACTTTGTTAAAATTTAAATCATTACAACAAACGTGACTACTACTCTATACAGCTAAATATTTATACAGGTACGGTACAATATTTGTTTAATATCGTATGCTGTAAATACAAAATGCAGCTCTAAAGATATAGGAATAGTGAAAATACGAACGTCTGCTGTCACCTTTTGTTGTCTTAATCAATCTATTGGTACTTAAACTGCTAAAATTAACAAAGATAAATAATTTAAAGTATACATATTTTATTCAAGAAAATATTTGCAGAAGTGCAATAAAAGCTTACTGTGTATATTTAATTCAGAAAGGCAAAATGCCAAAGATATTAAACGTACCTTCAAGTATAAAGTTACCACATGGATGGCATATTTCCACATTTTATTGTTTAATTTTCGGGGTAAAATTTATCTTTGTAATGAAAACATTTAACGTATTTTTGCTCGAAATAAAACTTGGTATTTAATGTAATTGAAATAAAATGTGTCTGAATCTGGCTCTGCTCAAAATTAAGTCAGATGCAAGCTTCAAAAACATTTACATATACAATTAAAAATACTTTTTCCATTAGAAATTTAAACTGGTTTAATCCGAAAGATTTTAATTGGTAAAAAGTGCTTTAACATTTTGATAGCATGTTGTGACTATAAGTTATGTTATATACTGTACTCGCCTAAATTGAATAAGCAATCAACTTTATAGACTTAGTACGATAACTTCGTATCGTAGAAAATAAATAGTTATTATTATTATTATTACAAACATAAGAGTAGAGGTAAAACCTATATAACTCAAAATAAAATAAATAGTAAAAGTACACACATTACGTAACATAAATATCACAAAATGTCAGGCAATAAACGATCCAAATTATTTTTAAAATTATTGACAGAGGCAGAACATACAACATAATCTGGTAATGAGTTCTGTTGCACAAAGTTCTCTCTAGCAGAACAATGAAAAAATTCATGAGACAATTTATAAGTGTGACCACGAAGTCGCAAATCATATAGTTTATATAAATATTATTTAGGTCCACGTAATATAACATATTATGTAACGCACGATAAGTGGTTATATGTATACTATTAATCAGTATCCGTTGTCAACGGATACTGACTGATTAATAGTATACCTATATCTGTTTCTGATACATATATAGCATAAAATAAAAGCATTCTCCATGTGAGAGTATTTGTTACTGAACAAAAAAGATATATAAATCACCTAATGAGAATGTATAAACGTCTTTTTCATCCCAAGAAAATACCTATAAATTTTTTTCAGCATGAAAATCCTAGAAAGCACCGCATTCCTTTGCTAGTGATGTATATAAATGATACGCAATACCAATCAGGTGCTTATTGATTTAGAACGGTTGCCTTCTTTAGTTGAAGAGACCACTTTTTAATTAAAAATCGTTAAATCCGACTTCCAAAAGATAAACAAAGGGGTCATTTGGTATAATCAAATTTTATCTGTGTTTGTCAATATTATTACAGATCTAATCAATTTAAGCATACGTTGAATAAATGAGATTAATTTACCCAAAAACAAAAGAGATATTAATGCCCAAAGTTCGCTCCGCCTTCAATCAGTGCAGCGGACGATGTGACGTCACATATTCCTATCGTTCACACCATCCCGCCAGCGACCATTACATAACCGCCGTTGATGCTTTATGTGGATTTCGAGGTAATCTTTTCTCGTTACGTTTTTTGTGTTTCGTTAATTTATGTATATACACAATGGACTCTGGTTTTGTTAAAGGGATTGTTATGCAATAAGTACATAAATAACTATTATCTACAATCACTTAATCGGACTTCTATCCACACATATGAACCGTGTGTGACACTTTATCCAGTATTAGAATAAAGTAACTTTATTTCACTACTTAGTAGAATAATGGAAAAGTAATAAACCTATAATAAATCAAATTTAAGTTATTTACTTATTAACATTTACATTTTATAGTAATAGACATTTCGTTTTCTGTTTTATCACATTTAACTTCCTTTCCGTTAATGACAAACTTTGTAGCATTGTTGCCATCATTTTCGGAACGCATAACATCTGTCGAAGTTCGTGAAGAATTTGCACAAGTTGCTGATGTTCCTTCTTGTAAAAAACAGCTATATTTTCTTTGGATTTTCTTGCACTATAAAGTTAGATATGGACTCCTCAACACAACTTTCTGCTGCAGAGGAACTCTTCCATCCACCATGCCGTTTAATGGTTGTAAGGTCAGCACCTTTATTGGTCAATAAAGTTGTTGAAGTGCTCTTCATACAATGCCTCTGGATTTGCGATATTCAGGAATCAAGCAACTATTGAGGGTACCTTCGCCAATGTGTTGATTTCAACAGGCTGAGAAGCACATTTTTTGTTGATGTATCTTAAAAATAATCTGTCTTGTGTTATGCGAATTGGGCGCAGAGAAATATATTTTCTGCATATTTCAACAACATTCACGCAAAATCCTTCTTCTATATTTGTAAATTTTCTTGAAATGTCCGTCTTGGTGTCAGATATTGAAACAAGTAGGTAACTGCCAACGTTCTGTAGGTCAGTCATTTTCAAATGTGTCAATTTGCAGCATAAACAGGCACCAGAAACCCCCATTATTGATGTAACCTAAAATAATTTAAAATTCACTATAATATACCGAACAACACGTAAAAGGTAGAGATATTACCTTAACCATTAAATATTTTTTATCGGAAGCCTCAATATGTGCTCTTACCAGCTATTTTTGCTTTGTATCCTCGATTCAGTGTTTAAATAAGCAGTAAGCTTATTATTTTTCAATATCTATATTTTTGTAGGCCTTTATAGTAGCCTTCAACATCGAATACTTCGACATAGATGAAATTTCATATGATTTCTTTTTTTATTTTCATAACTCTCCGTTTTTTCTCTCCATTCGATAAATTCGACCAACACTTTTTCGTAATGGTTTCTGGATTTCGCTGGCAATAAATGGAAAATTGTTTCTTGAGCTTCTTCAAAAACAACCACAGAAAGACAATTACTTTCTTATTTTTTACCAAATTCAGATAGAACTGTTTATTAAAGAATTAATAATAAACAACGTACCATGGCAACCAGTAGGTATAATACGCTGAAATTACGGTCGTGTGTTTAAACATTCTTGCATGGATAAAATGCTACTTAAAACACTTATATAATAAATAACTATATTTAATATTGCTATTGCGTGACTAAAATAAGGCATTCATTCATAATTTAGTTTTTTTAATCAAGAAAACGTTGTAGTATTTTTTGTGTATTTCATACCCACCCACCTAAAAATGTAATATTTCTATTGTGTTTAAATTTCATTAATAAATATTTTCAGAATTGCTGGAGCTATTATGCAGATAATGCCTATGGTTATGTTCAAATAAAAAAGGAACCTTCTTTTCGTGAACTGAAGGCAGAAATCACCACACACATAAATTATATTAAAAAAAATCTGTTTTCTGCAAAATTCAATTAAACGGTAAAGAGATACTTCTGCTCTGATAAGTTACATGTTTATCCTCGTGTTTATCCTACTTTTAAAATCAAATACATTTTTTGTATATATCATTTGACCATTAATTACAAATTTTGTATTCAACTAAGAAGACAGGCGGGTGCCTAATTACATGGTAGGAATAATACATAACAAAAAAAGTTAAAGATGACATAATCTAAAGAATTACATGTAAGTATAAAGTAATGCAAACAGAAAAAATAGTAAACAAATACATATACTTACCAACATCTACCTAAACACAAATCCACATCGAGAATTCATCTTTCAATATTACTTACATTAGAACAAAAAATGTCAAAAGAATTCTGATAACAATGACAATTTGAACACATTACAGTAATCTGTGCAAATCGAAGAACCATTGTCCTGGGTATTCTTAAATAGAATAAACATTTATATAAAGTTCGTCATTTCAAAATATTGAATTTCAGATAATGCAAAAGCTCTTCACAAACAATTATTCCATTAACAAGTTTGAAGAGAAATAAAACTGAAAAATATAGCCTTCTCTGAGCTAAAGAGTTGAGATGAAATCTGGCCATTTGTGTTCACTGAGAGTAACCTTGAGATGATTAAATGTTATCAGATTTAAAAAAGAGATATTTAAGTAATTGCCTGTGAATTTTGTTGCTGTATATGAACTTATAACCTGGACTAAACACTATATTAGCATATTCTAGTTTAGAGCAAACGAATTTGTAATTAATGTAGCTATGGCGCCATTTTAGTAGATGACATAATAAAACATTTATTAATGTTCAGTGGTAAGAAGTTAAGTTTATACCATTGTTGCTAAATCAGATTGTAATTCCATACAATCTTCAATACTGTCAATACATCTGAACAATTTTAAGTCTTTACCGGAAATGTTCACAGTTCTGTTATTTATAAATAATCTGAAAAATAGCGGCCCCGAGACTGAACCCTGGGGAACACCAAACGTTATATGCAATTTGACAGGCTTGAAGCCGCAACGTTCATTGCAATGTTCTATGAGACACGTAAGACTTGAAACATGTAATAAAATTCAACGTTAAACCAAAAGAAGATCAAAAGTAAGCCATGGTTAATTCAGTCGATTGTTTTTTTTTCTCTACTTAACAAGATAATTCAATTAGTCCATAGTTTGTTTCAATTACTAAATCTAATTATTTGATGACATTGAAATGTATACACGAATGAGGTTGGAAAATAGCAAATTCTCCCACCCAGTTCACATGTATTCTTGAACTGGCTATTATTTTTGCCTCTTTTACTTCACGTTACAATTTGATCTTACTAATTGTTCTTCTACGTATTTAAATCAGCAATTATTTGTGCATCTGGGACTGCTAATAAATACCAATACACGACCGCCAAACTATCTTGAAATAATATAAATTAAGTCGCCATCTATTAAAAAAAGACCACAGATTCCTTAATAGTCTGTGGTCTCATTTATGCTACTTCATGTAAAACACCCTGTAGATACTTTAAATCAGTCTATTATACACTGCCACAATGTCCTACTTTTTTCGTCCATTTGAAGGGCAATATAACGTTTATTAGATGTTTTCACATCTGTATTTTTTCATGTTGATGCAATACAATACATAATTTTATGAAATATAACGAATTTCCAAGCACCACGCATGCGTACTGGACAGCTTAGCGTAATACTTAGTGACGCCCTGCGTTGAAAGAAACTATATTTAACGGCAATTTTAGGTATGTAGTTAAAGGTAGAAAAATCAATTTTTTTGCACATATACTTTTCTGATGATGAACTTTAAAATCAGTTAAGCCAAAAAAATCAAAAATGACCTCATTATAAGTACTTATTAAGATGTCACACTTTCGCAAAGGTTACAGAAAGTAGAAGCAATATTTCTTTGTTTACAAAATATGAACCATTTCATCAGTTTCTTTAAACTGTTTTCAATTAAATTAAAATTAAAAGTTTAGTTGTAATTATCTTTCTATTTACATTTGTGAATGTATGCCAACATGGTGGTAGTAGAAGCTGTATGTACATCGGAAACAACTGTCCAAACATTGCCAGCGCTGATTGATGATCTGTTAAAATAGATTGGGTGCAAATTTTAGAAAAATAAATAGAATCACCTTATGTAATCATTTTCCACTACCGATATAGTATAGATATTTATTCGATGGATAACGAATTTCAGAGGACCAACGTAATGTGAAGTCCCTCGGGGTAATTTAGCATTTTTTTACGGAAACATCAACGGTGACTTAAAAATAACCCTAATGTACTCGACCAAGCCAAAATTGATTACTTAATTTATCTAATGCTCCCAGCGAACACCAACATTAAATGTGAACATATGTAAATTTTAAAAGTATGTACATACTGCTATAAATCATAAGATAAAATTCGAAAACAAGTATTCATACTGCCAATATGATAAATATATTTAAATCACACTTAAATAAATACAACATATTAAACAATTATGTTAATTGAAAAGATAATTATTGTCGTACTACGCAGAACAATCAATTTTATTGTAATTATACCTATTATATTTGCATTTAGATCAAGGGCAAACTGAATTAAATTAGGTTAAACGTATGATCTGCTGTACATGTCAAGGACATCAAAGAAATAAAAGAAAAATATAAAAATTGCCCAAGATAAGGTAAAATACACTCGTATTTTATACAGGTATTTTAAGCTAATATAAATCAGATCTCCTACAATTCCTACCAATAAAGTCATATGTATGCTGTCTGATACCAAACATCTAGGTATGCTAATGAACAATTCTACAAACAAAGCTCTATTAAATAATTTTCCAAAAAAATTATCTAGCTAAATTTACTAACCTGGTTTAATGAAAACATTCTAATATCTAAGTTCACTTTTGAAACAGTGGGAACTCGAAAATTTAACCAGAAGATCTGACCTATTTCTGCAATTTTATGATTGTTTCTTCAGGTGGCCTCCTTTAAGTTGAGTCAAATATCTAACTATGTTTAGCAAATCTATTGTTTATTCTATTTGTAGAAAACCTTTTCGTTTTAAAACATTTTTTCACATGTGGTTTTTTGTTGCATTTGGGCAAATATGGAAATACTGACACTCATATTTCGAACATCCTGTATACAGAGCTCACCACTTAAAACTCCTCAGGCCTATTTATCATATACTTTGGCGATCAAAGTATCATTTTGTAGATGCAAACCAATCGTTTAATTTAAAATTTAATTTAAAAAATAAATAATTTTTACAAAATGACCGCCTTTGAAAATATATTTTCCCGGGCGATTTATTTCTTTAACACGCTGTATGATAGAGCTTTAATAAGATAGCTTTTGTTAAGGTAGCTTTATTGAAAATGTGCAAATCAAATTAGATTTTCAATGTGTAATGGCGTGAATACAAAACACTATCGGGACATATTTACAGTTTCTAAGTCTTCCAATTAAAGTTAAAAAATTCAGTGTTATATGGAAACTACCAATTTTATTTAAAAATAGATATAAACAGCATGAAGCATAACACATTTTAGATCATGAGTTCGATTCCCTTATGTTACCAATACAGAAATTCAAAACTTTTATTAATAATTCTATATTACCACATTTTCCAGAACATTTCCACGAATAGCAGCATATCCTGCTCTTATTCTATTCTTTAAATCTTCAGCATAAAAAATCGCCCATAGCCCTACCTTAGAAAAAAGTAAAGGGATTTTTGTGTCAATAAAAAAATTGTTTACATAAAAAACTATTCAAGAAAAAAAATCAAAAACTTTAACATAAGATAAACCGTCAATTTAGCTGGTCATGTTAGTTAGAGAGCTGTCGCTTTTAAATAAAAAAATCCCTTACCAAATCATGCTCTTCCCGTCAGTTTTTAAATTATTCGAAATTCAAATTAAAAACAAAAATTAGCGTCTGTTAATTTTACGTTACAGTGTATAGACTTCTTTTTTTAATTATTTTTACAATATAACAATTTTTAACAATATACGTAAAACGGCGCCGAAAACATTAGATTTAGAATTTCTGTGATTCAATTATAATTTCCAACAAATATGTTAGGGCTAAATATATTCTAAACATACCTCTAAAGAAATGCTTATAGTTCGTGCCATTTTCGAATTCAGCATACGGCTGATTAAGTGTTCGAGTGTCATTACTTTACCTCGAACCGCTTCGATAACATTGAACAAAAATCATTTTCAGGATAGATTGTTACGGTTTGTTTTATTTTTGTAAACAATAAATGAATATATTTTAATAAAGTAGCATAATTTTGAAAATTAATGAACTGGCTTTACTAATTAGTCAACTCGAAAGGTTAAATTAAATATTAAAATTGCGGCCTGTATACTAAAATCTATTTTGGATTTATTTAATTGTTCGCACTTTTCATTGACGATAGGTCACTTTTTGCACGGGGATTTCTTTGGCGGGTCGCTCGTTGAACAAAAAATCGATTCCATTTTTCCGAACCCATTTGTAAGTGCTGTGAAGCCATAAATTAACGCGGATTTAATTGTTAATAATTTGGAAAGATTTAGTTTGGTATTTGTGCTGCCGGTGATTATAGCAACTTGTGTTGGATTTATCCCAAATTCCGGAAAATAAAGGAGCTTTAACTTTTACCTACGAGGCCGCCCAAGAACTAAGGTATTAAAAATTTATTAGCTGTAACAATATGATTTCTTCTATTAATCGATATATGTATTCGTATAATATTAATTTAGGCCTCTAATTGTATCCTGCCAGTCGCCAGCCTGTATGAGTTTTCTTTCCATTATTCAGTGTTACGAGATCAAACACATAATTAACCATTGACACGCCTGCACCTTGTGGTTCATCCCCTAGGTCTTCCAAACGAAGGACTTCTTATTGAGGACGCCAATAGTCCGAGGGCCTGCCCTTTTGGAGCCGATCGGAAAGTGCAGTATTTTATAAAGACCAGATAAGATTTGTTTAAGATATTTTGCCGTCTTGCACCTTTTATATTCAGATTTCACATAAGTTAGTATTAAAATCGTCATATTCGATTAGTTTGCGATAGTATTTGATGAACCAATTTGAACAGTTGACTAAAATTACTAGCGTTTCCTACTTTATTACAGTTCAAAAATTGTCTAATATTTATAACGTTATTTTAATTCCCGTAACACCATCTAATAACTATAAAATATACATTAATATCTCAAATCTATAATGTACACCGACCTATAGTACCATAGAAAGGGTTTTAATTTATATTATAATAAATTATTAAAAGTATTTACATATCGTTCCGTAGAAGGACGTATAAATGTTGGGTTACTATATCCCTAATTTTGTTGTTAGTAAACATTGCTAATTCCGTGGGTTATGAGTATCACGTAGTAACTTTTTCAAGTTTTCTTTGTTATTTGCACTGTTAAGGAAAAAAGAAACCAGCACCTCTCTTCAGCCCTCTTGTATACTGCCCATAGGGTTGTAAAACGGGTGGCGCCTTATAAGTTTTTACAGCATCACAACCCATGCCCGTCTCCACTGAGATAGAGCCAACCCTACCGCTGCGCTGGAGAGAGCCTGAAAACTCCAGGATTTAGTTATCGACAATTTAAATTCGTTTAATTGCCACCCACAAGCACGTAACAAGACTCTTTAAAAATTCCTAGTCCATTTGTTGACCTTATATGAAGTTTTCGTCGCATACTTTGCCATAGAATCAGCCTCTAAAATATTTACTCATAATTTCCAGACACTCTGTATGTACATAAATATTAAAATATTTACATTATAAAACGTGAGAGTTTACGTTGCTATTAAATATTTAATCTATCAAAATAGTACTCACAACACATATGCATTCCATTGTGACCCTCAGTGAGAAAATTTTCTGTGGACGCCTATGGTAGTTCCTTTCTGGATATATGATAGATAGATAGATAGATAGATCGTTTATTATCCATTTTGGAGCAATACAATGCTATAAGGATTCGTCTATAAAATACATACATACATATAGTATAAGTAAATTACATAACATACATAGTAAAAAACAAACAGTCGTTAAAATCACACTAAAACAAAATACACATCGAGAAAACGACATTAGGATATAAACACACATATATATAAGATAAGATATAAATAAACGTATATGAACTTTTATAATCACTTGTATCCTAGTAATTCCTCTACAGAGTATGCTTTAATTTGAAGAAGATACTTTATAACTTGACTTTTGAAGTTAGGAGTTGGTGAATTTTTATATATGTCTGGTAAATGATTATATAATTTCAGTCCAAGGACATCATGAGCCCTCGAGGTAATATTGAGGTGTCTATAAGGAACACAAAATTTATTTTTGTTTCGAGTGTCATGGGTATGATAAAACTATTTTGTAAATTTTGTCTATTCTCATGGATGTAAACCAAAATGTGAAATATATATAAACTTGGAACAGTTAGAATGCCATATTTTTTAAAAAAGGGGTTATGGTACAATATTTCCGCATAAAAATTTATATTTAATATCCACCTTGAATATAAAATATATACCCAATTAGATCTCTGAAAAAATATTTTGAATATTTTACCATTAATATTACACGATTTAAAATTTCGGTACACAATTTGGGACCGTGTAAGGTTTTCCGGTGCTTTATGCTGGACTTAATTGTTTACTAATTTAAAATTCTTTGTAAATATTTTCGATTTTCACCTAAATCACGTATCAGAAACAAATATCGGATGGATAATTTCATTTACATCTCGTTACGAGAACTGAGATCAATTTAATTACTAAGAGAAACTCCAGCTGTTAATTCAAACACACTTCGCAATTAGATTCAAAACCGGGGCAAAAAGTATATATTCTCTTCTTGATTGAATTGGTTGACGGCAAGTGGTAGCCATTCAATTAGGCAAGTTGGAATTTAATTTGAAAGGAATTTGGACTAGGCAGCTGATTTTTACCAAATAGACATTTAAAATGCAAGAACTGCTGCAAATTTAATTCTAACCGATTGTAGAAGTCCACCATCTGTTGTTTAGGACATTGACCTTATTATACAGTAAATTACTTTGATTAATATCCAGTGAGGGTATTACTGTATTAATTTAAATGTGTAGGGGTGGAAAGAATTGTTCTATATTCCTTTAGATCCCTAAGCTGTCTGTCATGTTATTGTACGTATAGCCTTACACACTCTGATGCAATTTAAATATACAGGTGTCCTAAAATCTAATGTTTCATATAACTCGTTACGAGGTTTCGTTACAACGCTGCAAAACATTGCTTTTGTTAAATATACAGGGTGACCCATTAAGAAAGGAAACAGTCGCGTATAAAAGTTGTTTATGGGCCGATTTGAACTGGGTTTCTTTTAAAAGATAGATCTCCGAAAGCTCTAGCTTGATGCAAAATTTAAATACGAAATTTTGATTTTCAAGGCCTACTACGAATTTTTAATAGCAACATATTATTAACGATTTTTATAAAAATCTGACTACACCATTGGATTTAGGAGCCCTCGAATGCATTTGTACAAATTTATGCGAAAAAACAAACATTTGATAAAAGAATTATGATTAGAAAATTACATTTTTAAAAATGAAAAGGAGTATGTCAAATTGGTTTACACTAATCCCGTCATTAAATTTAAATTTTTGTAGCTTCCACTAATCCTCCGTTTAATGCTATACATTTTCATAAAAATTTTTACATTTTTGCATTTCGTAATTGATGCTAATTAATCTCCTCACATGCTTCCCTTGTTCTAGTGCGCAATATGTCCCTATTATTTGGCATTGTCTTATAAACTTTGGACTCAATAAAACCCCACAGAAAAATCAAGTGGGGTAAGGCCCGGAGTTCAGGGTGGTCAATGAATTAATGTACTGTTTCTACTATTCGATGATTGGGAAAATTCTCGTTAAGCCACTCCCTTACTTGTCCCGCATTGTGTATTAGACATCCATCTAACTGAAAATATAGATTTATTCTTTCTTGTAATAGAAGATTATCGACTGCATTAAATAACAAGAAGAAGGGACCAATGACCCTCTCATTAAGTATCCCACACCAAACGTTAACTCTCTGGCTATATTGTCTTTGGCAATTAATTATCCACTCTGGATTTTCTGAAAGTCAAAACCACGAGTTCTGTGATGATACAATTCCATTCGTCGTAAATGTAGCCTCATCGTTGAATAAGATATTTTTAAACATTTCGGTAATTGAGATATTGTCCTTGTGTTCAGAGACAAAACTCCATTCGTTTCTAGGTGTCTAGGTTTATAGGGTTATATGTGTTTTTAGCCACTACTACTACTTGTAGAAACAGAATTGAATGAGAGGTCTTTAAAATAATTTGACTTTAGATTCTCAAGTTTTCTCTTAATAAAATACCTTATAATTTCTACTGATTTTACATACCTACATTAGGTTAGATAAAATTGTTGGGTCGATTTAGATACATTTAGAGTTTTGGTGCTACGCTTTCACTTACGTAAAAACTTGTCCATGAAACACTAGTAGCAATGTCGGACAATTCGGCCAATGATCTGTGTAGCAATGATCTCTCGCAACTGGTTCCGTAGTGTAGCGGTTATCACGTCTGCTTTACACGCAGAAGGTCCCCGGTTCGATCCCGGGCGGAACCATATTTTTATTGATGCAATAAATAATACCTTCATACGACTTTTATACAGCACTAGGAAGGTAGGCAAGTTGGCATACACCGACTTGGCTTTTCTCTCGTACCTGCGACATTCGGCCCGCGCCGCTCGCTCCACGTTGGTTAGTAAATATAAACATTTTTATTATGAGAAAAGTAAAGAACCATCTGATCTATTTTTATTAGACACTATGCATACAATGTGCTCATTTGAAAACTTACCACTTTATCAATAATTTGGGAAGCTCAAAAAAAAAAATAAAATTTGCCGAGAACGGTAGATTTTTGTTTGAAGAGAGAATTTTTTTGGCAATCCTGCCCTCTTGATCTGTTCATCCCCTTAGCCCCCAGCAACTCCAACTTGAAAATCTTAAATGGAACTGCCCCACTTGTTCATCATTTTATAACTCTTGTCATTTCGAATACAACCGTGTATCGCTTTTTTAATTTGTTGAGATTTGAAGAAGTTATGAGCAAAATCGAAAAAGTTAAATAGATGATAATAACTGCCCTTGCTTCTCGCCATACAGTAATAAACTCTTTGCGATTTTGAATATTATTAAGGTTTAGTAGCGCCGCTTTATAAATGCGTTGTTTTCACATGTCCCCATAAGAAAGAGTCATTTCAACTCAGGTCAGGAGATCTGGCAGGCCACTCAATTGGTCCTCTTCTCCCTATCCATCTTTCATTGAATCTGACATTTAACCCATCCTGCACACATCTAGCGTAGTGCGGAGGTGCACCATCTTATTGGTAGTGGACCAGATTTTCATTGAGTAAGGGATTGCCATGTTGATCAATTTGATTTTCCACAACTGTAGTGATAAGCATGTCAATTTATTCCTCACACATATTTGTAGATGTTGAGTATAACCTTCTCTAAATACATGGGGGTTTTCATAAGACAAATAACGACAATTTTGCTTGTTGACAAGCTCATTTAAAAAAAGCGAATTCATCAAAAAAGCTAATATTTTTTGCGAGATTTGGTATCCTATTAATAAATTCTGTCATTATTTCACAAAACTGCATTCTTTTATCTGTGTCATCTATTCCTAATTTCTGTGCCGTTTAAAGTTTATAAGGATAAAATTTATGCAATTTTACCTTGTGAATGGACCCAATGGAAATTTCGGTTTGGTTCGAAATCTTCTTGATTAAAGTCGTTGAATCTGTCGCAAGCTATCCCAATATAAGGGCTACCTCGGTCAGAATTGTAGGTTGATTCCGTTTACAGTTGACCACAGAATCAATTGCCCTAAACTTTTGCAGAAACTCCAGACGTAAACGTGCGAAAGATTTTTGGCTGACATGCTTATCACTAAAGTAGTGGAAAATCAAATTGATCAACATGGCAATCCCTTACTGGATGAAAATCTGCTCCACTACGAACAAAATGGTGCGCCTCCACACTACGCTAGATGTGTGCAGGATGGGTTAAATGTCAGATTCAATGAAATATGAATAGGGAGAAGAGGACCAATTGAGTGGCCTGCCAAATCTCCTGACCTGAGTCGAAATGTCTTTTTCTTATGGGAATATCTGAAAACAATAAATTTATAAAACGGTGCTACTAAACCTTCAAGATCTTTATAATCGCATAACAGCTGAGTGCAGAGCGCAGAATCGGCACGGCATTGCATTCGCAATGACAAGAACTTTGCAATGATGTATCACAAAAGTAGGGCAGTTCTATTTAAGATTTTCAAATTGGGGTTGCTGGGGGCTAAGGGGATAAGCATGTCAAGAGGGCAGGATTGCCAAAAAAATCCCCCTTCAAATAAAAATCGGTCGTTCTCGGTAAATTATTTTGCGCTTTCCAAATTATTGGAGGTGGTAAGTTTTCAAATGAACGCCATGCATAAGGTCTCAGAAAGGTAAATTAATGATATTTTGTGGATAACTCAATTTAGTTAACGTTTCAGTTTGCAATAATTAAGAAATAATCACACAATATTCAGTTGGAAAATACACAAATCACGATTTTAGAACCAATTTGATGTTCTGTTACGCACAATTGTTTTGTGTAAAATTTTCCCGTGTGTAGAATTCTCAAGACTAGATTTACTTAAAACATATAAAATAAGATACACAAGCAACTAAATTTGTAGTGTTCAAATGAATAGTTTACAAGTTATAAACAAAATTGTAGAAGAAAAAGTTATGCGAAATACTGACATTGTTTTGATATTATCTACCAACTATCGATAGTTTACATCAAGTCCGAGAATACTTTGTATAAAGACCTTATAAAGATGTTTCGTTAAGAAACATATGGTTCCGCCCGGGATCGAACCGGGGACCTTCTGCGTGTAAAGCAGACGTGATAACCGCTACACTACGGAACCAGTTGTTAACAAACATTGGTACTAGTTTCATGGGCCAGTTTTTTACACAAGTGAAAGTGTAGTATCAAAAATCTATGAAGAATTTGTCTAAAGTGATCCGACGAATACTGTGTGAGTCAACATAGGTCAACCACAGAATAAAGGAACTACCAGAAGCGAAAGCTAAGGCGGCGCCTTTGATCTTGGATGGTCACAAAAATTTAACCTTGAATTTGAAATTTGACGTATCTACTACTTACTACACTGAGAGAAAGTTGTATATAATATCTACAGTCTACACTAAGAAACAAGTTGACACTATATTTATTTAGTCATATTGAAGCTTTAAGCAGTATAAAATACCTACTATGTATAAAATTATTAAAAAATATAAAATACATGTATAAATTGCATTTATTCCTGTTTATTTTTTTTATTGTTGTGAAAATTATATATTTTATTTAACGCGGGAGAGCTTTTTCAGATACATTTGCCATACAGAAGATTTGATACTGCAATAGATGTTTTAAATAGTATAGTCACTAATATTTCCTTTGATTCCTATTTTCATTTCAAGTATGAGTACCTACTTGGTGGGCCACGCTAGATGCAGGTCAACTCAATCATTCCGCAAAGCACACAGCAATCATCCGACTTCTCTTACATCTTTTCCTAGTTCTTAATTATTTTCAGAAACAAAGTGTACATTTAAAAAAAAATAATTTTCCCCTACATTTATTTTGTTCACTTTACGTTTTAAACTTTAGTTTACTTGTGTCAAAAAATATGATTTAGGACACCCTGGGTACTAGATTCTAAGAGCACTGGTGTAAGACTCAAATGAGATCAATATTATGGGAGTTATTTTGAAACTAGTTTCAAGACACCTAAAGTTTTAATTTTGAATAAAAGTAATTTATTTTTCAATGTTTACAGAATAATAACGGAGATGGTCTTAAAGAAAACACAAATATGGTTTATGAAATATATATTTATACAATACCTATTTTACATAACTATAAATTAAAAGAATCTATCACTTTCCAAAACACACTAAACCGACACAGCGACACACATAAACAAGAAAGCAAAGCGAGGTTGATTAATAAACAACTTGTAAAATGGCGACGCCGCACATGCGCACTAAAATTGTGTTTTGGCGGCAGCTCTCTCCTTCGCTTCTGGTAGTTCCTTTATTCTGTGGGTCAACTAACACTAATCTGGAGATACCTACTAGACACCAGAATATTATGTTTGAGCTCATCATGCCTTATACGAATGTCGCTGGTTTAAGAAATACAGGGTGTTCTCAAGAGTTAAACTTTGTTCAGAAATTTCTCAATAATTGAGAAATTTTTGATAGCATGACTGAAGATTGGTAGTGTTGGATTTTTTGGTTTGAGAATTACAATTTGAAGTTTATTTTGATGTTGCTCCTAGAGAGCGCTAGCTTCACCGTATTACTCAGGAAAATCAAAACAAATTATTTTATATGTTGAGCTATACATAAAAAAGGTAAAAATCTAAACGAACGCATTTAAGAATTTCAATGTACTTTTTGGTGATTTTCTTTCAGACGCTGATATTACTATTTCTTAGCGTATTTTACGTGTGATCAAAATTGCCACGACAATCCAAGTCCAAGTGTGAGATGCGTGATATGATTTGTGTTTTTGCTGAGACTAATAATAAAACTTTTTAATTATTGAGAAATTTCAAAATAAAATTTACACGTTGAACACCCTGTACTTCTTAAAGCCGCGACATTCGTATAAGGCTTAATGAGCTCAAACATAATCTTTTGGCCTCTAATATCTTCAATTTAATGTTGAATCATTATTTCTGACTCACCCTTTATAACTTTATCTAACCCACGTATGGAAAACTAGTTGAAAACGCAAGTTCTTATTCTAAAAGACAACTTGTATATTTTTACCTATAGTTATCTGAAAGTTGTTTCATTACATTCAATTTGTACAACTACTATACTTTACTGGAATTATTTCTTGATTATCTAATACCATTGAGCATAAGATGTAATACAATATAATTCTCTAAATATTTTTACAAATGCTTATAATTTCCATTGTGCATTTTATAACACAGTTTTATAACAATTTGAAGCAAAATTTATCAAATAGCGAAAAATTATAGATATAGAATAACGATAAAGCAATATTTTAGATGGAACATATGTTTTGTTCAGTCTAATGAAAATATGGCTAAAGTTTTCATCAATATTGCAATTCGAGCGTTTAATTTTCTTAATATATGTTGGATGAAACACGAATGCTATACATTTTATCTGCATTCAAGTTAGTCGAGTTTATTTGATATTTAATTAAGAGAAAATGACATTTTGAAACGTCAACATTCTTGTTCCTTTTAAAACACTCGCATGACTAGACGCGTTGCTTGCTATGATGGAATGTTAATTATTGCATGTAGATAACGGTGAAATAAGACTTGTCTATTTCAGTAGTGAAATTGGCTTCTAAAGAGTGAATAAAACTTCTGAAACTAACAATTATTATTTACATAAGTGCCCCGTATGTCATTTTTATTCAAATATATCAGATTAGTATTTCCTTGGAAAATTTCCATATTTTCTTCAAGGAAAATTACGTAGGATTAGTAAATCCATTTCCTAAAAAAACATAAAAAAATTTTATACTTCCCTCATATAAGTCAGATAAAACATTCCTCATATAAGATAAAACATTACTAAAAATAATTTGTAACACCAACAAAATTGATGGATTTTTTTTGTATTTTACAATCTTTTGCTGTTACAATTATTATTGTAGGAGGTTGCGTGACAAAAAGGAATAAACAGATCCCTTTTTATTAATGATCAGCTTTAAAATGGCACAACCTTCAGCTGAAAGTAAGTACCTAGTTCATTATTACCTATTAATATTACGGCTGCGATAATTCGCTGCTTTTTAAGATTTTAAATTGCTATTTAGAACACACAATGTCTTTAAAAATGATTGTGCCTCGACTCTTTGTACACAGCGCGTATTCTACCAATTTATATACAGATTCGGAAATTGCTGATCTTTACAGAGAAAGTAGAAATTGCCGCTTCATTCCTGGGAAGGTACGAACTTTAAGAGGGGCGGCGACGTGCATTGGTCTAGCATTCTCCACTACTACGGTAATCGGTTCCGTATCGCCAATTCGCCATTACAAATCTAACTGTCCGGTCAACTGATGCCAGTGTTGTCAGATCTCATGCATTCAGAGGAAATCTCATGCTCTCATATTTTGATTACAAAATCTCTTGCTTTTTAATAGACCCAAAAAGAAATATTAAAATTACTCTTTGAAATCTACCAAAACAAAGACCTAACGAGAAATAAAGGCAAAATCGAGGGCAAAATTGAATAGATGCAATTAATACATAAACGGGTATGACAGTCTACGGATATGCGGTGTGTGTGCTGTATTCACGCTGTATTGCAGTGATTCTTAACTCTATTCCGTAAGGGTACCTACATTTTCTGGAAACAACAGATTTTACGACCCGTGAGTCACCCTGCGTCACGTCAACTGCGCCTCAACGTTCGCCCGGCCTAACAATAAAATAAATTAGAAACGTTACGTGGTTAATAACTTTTAAGTAAGTACCTGTAACTACCTACTTACAATGTAATATTATGATAAAATAGCAGAACATAATGCTTTTAATGAAATAAAAACGGCATTACAAAAGTAATTAAAAATTAAGCTGTATCAAGGGGTGTTTTTTGATAAATTAAGCCATCTCATGCTTTTTTCTCCAAACCTCATGCTTCTTTGAAATTATTCTCATGCACTGAATTTTTCCCACCTGGCAACACTGCTTGATGCAAACACGCTGTGGTCGAAGTATGCGTGTAGCATGACACAAATACACGCAAGCGGCAAAATACAATTCACCATCAAGATCCTCACTTTCTAAATCTGTAGATTTGTTACAGATAAAGTGTAAACTTAGGGTACGTTTACATCTGATACTTGTGTCTCGATATATGTGTCAAGCATCAGATATACATCGCTAGTGATTGTTTACATTACAGACAGAAGTTACTATATATTTATATCATGGAGATGTGTATGACACTTCTCGTCGCTATATGTGTACGAACCGTTTATACATATGTATTAAGTAAATACACTTGTGTCATACACATGAATTCATCGTAGAAAGCGAAATATTCAGTCGTGTCACGATGAGTATCGAAACAAAAATTGCTATCAGTGTGACTGCCCTCGATATGTTACTTAAGAAAAAAGCGTTCAGTGTAGTTTTGGGAATGAATTTTTAAACCTTATGAATTAGATGTCTATAAATTAGTTAATCTCGGAACTGAAGTGTGGAGAATCCAACAGTTCTCAAATTATTTGAGGATGACACCAACTCAATTTGAACAGCTTGTTTGTAAAATAAAAATAAGGAAGGTACCAAATTCAGAAAAATTATTAGCGTAGCAGAAAAATATTAGCTGTATGTATCTATACCCAGTTAAAAACGCTGATAATATAGATACAGGGTATCTCACAATAAGCGTGAATTAGAGGTATTTAGGAAACGATAGAAATCTGAATTTTCGTTTGTAGGAGTTTTCAATACTGCTAAGTTAAAATATATCAACTTTATATATCAATCTCAATAGTTTTTGGGTTATTTCGTTTCCTTAATTTGTTTTTCATCATGACTCAATTATTCAGTCTCCCAGGTAATTAACGACTTAAACAGTAATAATTTTGTGAGTGAAATGACTTAGAATTACATGTAGAATCTGAAAATTAAATAAAAAATACCTGTTCCATCCAAAATAAGCGAGTTGACGTATAATGTAAATATTTTGCATCTATTCAGCAGTGTTAAAACAAACCATTTCTATTACATACTGAACGGCTGTCCTGTTTTGGCGAATGCATTCCCTGCATATGTCCCTAATTTTTAGAATGTCTATCAAGAAAATTTTACTATGAACTGAAAGAGCATTGCTTAGGTAAGTTTTTAATAATATCTTAATAAACCTACATACAACGGTTTAAATAAAATCGACGTTTAAATTTGACTGTTTGCTTTTACATAGTAGAAAAACCATGTTTATGAAGTTCTAGGTAAGTAACGAAGCCACTTTGGATTTTGTTGGTTAAATAATTTAAATATAAACTAACTGTCGTTTGGCTAATTTATTCGAAATAATCACAGATACCAAAATGTTTCTTTGGTTAATTTATGAACTATCCAGTTTAGTCTAGCTGGAATGACAACAAGTTCTGGTAACACAAAATAGTCAGTTCTTTGAATAGTAAATAACCTGGTCATCTATTTCCTCTTTCATCTGATTTCATAAACATGCCTCGCTATTCTGGCATTTGTTGTTGTATGTGTACCTTATATACATTTAACGTAAATATCTTTATAGTAACTTTTATCGAATATCGTTGAGTTGTTAGATTTCTTATTACTTATATAAGTTTCGTATTACTTCGTAATATTTTTGTTTGTGATCCATTCTTTTATCTCATTTATCATCAATTTACATTACCGAATACTGTAAACAAAATCACAAGGGGACTGCTACTTCTGTACATTACTTTTTTACAATTGTCTGTACTGGATAAACATGCTTCTTTATGTCTATAAAATATATTATTTATGTTTAAACTGTTTTTTATTTTATAAAACAGAAAATCATGTTTATGAAATTAACTAGGGAAAACTGGGAAATCGTTGGCTAGTTTATGTACTATCCAAAGAATTGACTATTTTGTGTTACCAGCATGATTGCTCTCAAAGTCTATTTTAGAGTATTTCATTATTTTTAGTAAATTTGCCACGCAAGTGGGTTAGTTTATAAAGTTTCCGTTAATATTGTGTTAGTGTGTGTACTAATCAGTTAGTTTACAAACTTTACCAAGTTTACACTTACATATCCGTGGGTTAAGAAGAAACTTATAAATAAATGTAAACATAAACGAAACTTGTGACTCAAATTTGAATACACTATATTCTGGATTATGAAGCCCAGCATAATTATGAAAATGGTATAATTAACTGAGGGCCTAAAGCTATATACGAATATGCCAAATATGATAAAAAATACTGAGCATCTAAAGCAGTTGTCATCCATGTCACGTACTGTACTGTATTGAATGTACCTTCCTGTGAAAATCAGCGAGGGCTAAATTTCTAATACGCATAGTAGAACAAAGTCTAGGCTAGCGTCAGTTATGGATCAGTAAGCTTAATGTTTCCAATTAATAATTCTCATTCGCTTCTCGACCATATTAATGCTTGAGTGATATTAAATGTGTTAAATGCCCGCAATACTCGAAGGGGTAAAATGGCGGTAACTGTCGCATGAAATCCTTAAGAAATGAAGACTAAAAGCTAATTGAATGATCTATTATTCATTTAGTTAATTTCAACTGACATGCGCGTGTTACAGCACGAGCTGAAATAGGTAAAACAACATTGATATGTAAAATAACTCCAATAAAAAGTTGAGTCAATGAATCTAAGGCTATGTTTTAAATGGACTTATTACATGAAATTTTAAAGAATGGTGCTTTTAAGCTCTTTTTAGACGGTCAGTTCAGTTTGAGTTTCAGCGCAGTTTATAAATCGCTATTGTTTGTAGTCGATCAGTTGAGATTTCATTATTGCCATGCATAGTTCAATCATGGAGGAAGAGATTATTAATTGCGTTAGTTCTGTGTTAAACGCTAAACAGAAAAAAACATCTGACAATTATACTGCAACTTAAGCATTTTAGTATGGAAATAGTTTTTATTTGTACTTTTATGAACATTTTTGTCAATTCCTTAGAAAGCTCAATAGTGATATAATATTCAAATTTGGCATCCCATAAATCCATCGACACCAAATTTGAAATCTATACGTTAACTGTTAGAACATTTCGTAAAAAAAGTATTTTACTTCAACACACTTTCTTTCGGCGGTCGCAGCGAAACTTTTACGGAGTATCTACTGAATATACCGATAATGAAGACCGGCGAAACGTTTGGAAGCATGGGATGCGAACAGTTACAGAAGTAGCTCGGAAGAACGGTTCCGACCATAGCAGTCATAATACTAACAACAGAAGCCGAGAACAACCATGGCAGGTCAAAGAATCCCAGCTAAAGCTAATGATGTGCATCTATAGTTCTGTTACTGGCGTCGACCAGTTACCGAGGTCACAGCATAACAACTCAGGATCAGAATCCGTATCTAAAATCAAATTTTTATCAATGTTCGAATGCGTGCTTACTTTTATTTTTTTACTTAGACTTTCTAAGCCTTAAAGTACTAAAACCACAAACGGTGGTTAAATAAACTTCAATGTCCGAATTAGTACTCGATGACATATCGCAATGGATATTGATGGCAGGTATATTCATAAAAACAGTACTGATGATGAAAACACTACTACTTACTAAATTTAAAATCAATTAATGTACCTCAACATCCCATGTCTCCGAAACAAATAGCATGTCGACATATGTTATACAGGGTGTTTTTAAATGAAGCAGCAAAAATGAGACCACAGATTCCTTTTTTTATTTTAACTGACACCCTGTATCTTTTTTATTATGCGACTTGGGATATAGGAATGTTAGGTTAAATCGATTTATTTTCATCTAAGGAATTTGTGGTCTCATTTTTGCTACGTCATTTAAAAACACCCTGTTATAAGACTTGTCAACTTAAAATTAGGTCTTGTCAACATTGTAGACACTACCTTCAAAATGAAATCATTATTATAATGTAAGACAAAAATTTATCGAAAATATGTGCTGCTTCCTTTGATAGGGCAAGATAAAATCAATCCATTTAATCTTCAATATTATTTTCTCAATAATGGACATATATTTTTTTTAATCTAAAGATTTGAAAATTTAATTCAAAATTTGATACATTTAAACAAAGTTACTTTTTGTAATTTTAAAATAAGTTTATAAAATTTCAAAACACCAAAATGTTAAACTATGAATATATGGTGACGTTACGAATTAACACAAATTCAAATAGTAGAATCAAATTTAATTGGAATTGTAATACCAAAACACATCATCAAAAGTAGATGCAATTTTAGCTCAAAATACGATACGACAACAGTTCAATGAAACTATTTCATATTTGTTATGGCATATGAACTTTAAACATATTTAATTATGAAATTCAACATAAATTAATAACTAAAATGTAACTAGTTTAGAAGATTTGCTACTTTTGAAGATTATTATTTATCTAATTATAGATATTAATGAGACGAATACACAAATATTCTTTATTTTTGTTTGTATTCAGAAATAGGCATGTCAATCAAACGGACTTTATTTTTGGAAGTAGAGCAATTTTTAAGTTCGCCATTAAAATATCGTAAAATATTTAATTTCGGTTTAGATTATTTGTAAGTACGAAAATATTTTAGATAAATTTAACTGTAATATATAGATCATATCATTCTTATTAGTTTGAGACAAATGCTGATATACTAACATTTTCATCAATCATATACGACTTAAATTAATAAAGAAATAATAAATCCTTACTTTTCAGCAATTTCTGACCCTTACTATTTCTTTGATGTACGATGTTTTATCATTTAAATACAAATTAAAAAGAGTTACGCAAAATTATTATAGCATCATTTATGTGAGTGAGCTTATTAATATTTTAAAGAATAGAAAATGATGATTCTTTAAATTATGACAAGACCTGATAATAGTGACTACATCAATAGTATCAATGTTTTACTTTGGTCTAGTGTTCTGAAAAATATTCAACAGGGGACGTCGGGCAAATTTTAAATAGGTACGCATTATAGGTAGATCTCTACCAAAAACTTTGAAAACAATAGGGAATGTTATCGTACCGACAAAGCGTATAGTTGTGTACATAAATAACATAACAACCGTTATTGTAATGTAAAATGGTGCCGAAAACGGTCCAAGGTATGCATAGAAATGTTGGATATTGCGTTAAAGTGTGTATTCACTACTTATTTCACATTCCCTATACAGTTTTAGTTAACCACATTGTTCCAAAGAGAGCAGTTTGCTGATACTGTAGAAACGCGGTATTGTTTGAGACCAGGAAAAGTCTAAATTTAGTTACTGAATAAAAAATCTATTACCTTTTTTCAGTTACTTGTATATTTTTGCATTATTTGAAACAAAATTATTCTAGAATCATTTTCCTAAATACAAGTAGTGTAAATAATTAATTTATATGTCTTGTAAACAATGTAAATGATGAATATCAATTTTGCGATAAAATAATGTCAACAAATTTGATTTAACTTCATTTCTTGAGAAAACAAAAACGTCAACTTTACACACAAGATGATTTTTAAGTTTATTATATAACTTTAATTGTACAGGGTGTCCCAAAATTAGCCTGCCAAAAATTAACTGTATATTCTACGATCAAAAATAGTCCGTAGACGCCCCCTAACGGAGCTATTGCTCTTTAAATCGAGATAAAGTAATCAGATTTAAAACTGAGAATCACAAAATTTCCATCTTAAACTTTTGTGGTATGTCACAAGATTACTCGAAAACAGAGCAGTTTATCGGATTGAAATATGAGTACCTATTCCATATAAAATAGACCAGAATTTTTAATTTTTTGATCTGACAACGAAAATCTTGGGATACTAGAAACTTAGAGCAGTATTTATCCACCGGTTTTGGCTAATTTTGGGACACCCTGTATATTCTACTCAATAAAATAAGCAATTATTTCATTTCATATTCTCATATTTCATTTTTTGAAAATTCTACTACTACACTAGCGGGAATAGTAACAGTTAAAGTCTTAAATGTAGCAATAAGGTCATGCCCTAAGCAGAAGATAAACTGAAAACTGACACCATTCACTTCAGCATAACGGTCTGAACTCAGTAATGAAGAGCAGTTTGATTTACCCAGCTACTCAATTCTCATCGTATATTTACTAGCATTTGAAACACTACCTACATTCTTTACGTATCCCCGTAAAAATCACAAGGATTAAAGTCCGAGACCTCGGTGACCATGAAAATGGCCCGTTTTGATGAAACCACATATTCATAAAAGTGTTACCCAAATACTCACGGACTTCCATTTTGTAAAAGCCTCATGTTCTGCTAGATGTGTAAAGTACATTGTCTAATGACATAGAGAAGTGGTTTTGTAAAAATTTCAAAAAATGTGTGACCCAGTAAGTACCTCATTTCATGGAAATTCACTTGATGATTTAATTTTAAGTAATGTTGCCTCGTTCATAGATTCAATTTTCCTTGTAAAATTTCCATCCTCTATCTGTTGCTGCAAGAACCATTCACATAACCGAAGTCTGTAGAGGCACATGGAAAGGATACAACTGAATTACCTATATAATTTTAATTTGGCTTATGTTCTTGGAAATACGAGTACTTATTGTCAGGTATTTCTCGATAAGACTTATATTTGATTTTCATTTACGGCATGTATTCTTAATTTTCCTGCATATCCACCACATATTTTAGTGGTTTTCATGTCTCGTTGTTTTAGGCAAAACCTCTTAGGTATCTACTTTATGGTCTACATATTCCATTTTAAAAAGTACTATACAAATAAATGAAAATATGGATATATCACGATATAAAAAGCTACTTGCCTTTTTAAAACGTCAATATGGCACATGCGAAGCAAAGAATTCAAAAGTTTTGACTATGGAACCCGTTACTATATTTTTAAAAGAAGCTCTAGACGATAAGTTCTTATTAATTAAAGTGATACTAATATTTGGTTTGGGGGCATGTAAGCGTGCAGAATTGTGCAGTTTGACTGTAAAAGCTGTAGAAAATACGAGAAAAATTTTCGTTACAACTATATGATACCAAAACCAAAAAGAAACGTGTATTTATCCTAGGATCAGAGTGCGGCGAATATGAAGTTTATCATAAGTATTTACGATTGAAAGCCAAACAAGTAAAACACATTGGATTTTTCATTTACTACAATTACGATGTGCGCAGTATAACGAGTTGGAAACAACAATTTTTCAAACATTTCCCAAAGAGTTGTTGAATAAAACTCCCAGGTGTATTCAGTTACACTGGTCGCTGTTTGAAGAGGATATCTGCCACCTTCCTCGGTGACAGTGGAGCGGATATTCAAACACTTAAAAGAAACGGCAGTCAACTAGTGTGGCTGAAGATTATATCGAGGAAAATATCGTCAATAAGTAGAAAATTTCAAAAAATATATTTCATCAGCAAGAACTAGTGGCACCTCAAGATTATTCAAGAAAGCAGATGGAGAATCATAATAGTTTTCAGGAAAAATAAGTAGAATTGAATACATTTTGTATTGTTAACTTTTCAAATTTGGATAATTGTACTTTTAATATATGTATATGTAGTAGTCATTGAGCGTAATTCGTCATTTCACGGAAAGCCTAGTCATTGGTTGTAATGCCGGCAAAGGCTGTAATGGAATGAATATTCCTTTGATTGACTGAAATTTTACGTCATTTCAGGGATTGCCTGTTTCATTGTCGTCAAACAGAGTAATAGGTTAGTTAGGTTAGGTTAGGTTAGGTTCAAACGCTGTAACGTGTAATCGTTTAACCTATTACTCTGATTGACGAGAATGAAACAGGCATTCCCTGAAATGACGGCAAAATTCAGTCAATCAAAGCAATATTCGTTTCATTACAGCCTTTGCCGGCAATACAGCCAATGACTAGGCTTTCCGTGAAATGACGAGTTACACCCAATGACTACGACATATAACAATGTTTCCAATATATAAATAAACAATTTTCTGGCAAACTGTTTTTCATTAACACTAACATTGTGCCATTTCAATGTGATAATGTGATACTTTAGTAAACTATTTTGAATTTGGTAAAATCGTATATTATTAGTCAAAAGGCGAAAAATTACAATTACGTTGGGTATACAAAAAACTGTTGTTTTGACACTTAATAAATATCATATAAAAGTCAAACTTTAACTGATTTATTTTCACTTATATGGCCAACTTATTATTTTATTAAGGGTTTCCTGTTTCACTATATTTTCTCCCTTTTACCAATTTGCTGCTGCCAACTTCTGACATACTATTTGTCTTTATTTATCGATTCTGTGAGAGGTCCAAATATATCAAAATAAATACGTGTCGAAATCAGCTCTGATTACTAAACTTAAAACGGTACTTCACAAACCTTTTTTTCATTTGTTAGTCAATTATTTCACCATCTGGGAAGTTGTAATTTATCTAGTCCATTCGAGAAAATGAACAACCACTACTGTAATTACTTTTTCAATTCAATTGAAGCTCAGGTTGATTGCGATTGGGTAGTAGTGGTAGTAGTAAATATACAGGGCATTTCAGGATTAAATTTCCAAAGTTATAGCTTAAATTTAGGAGTTAAAATAATAAAACAATTATTCGTTTTCAAATACACACATAGATTGACTGAGTTTTGGCTAACGACTTATGACAAAATTAAAGAAAAGTTATTAGAAAGATTATTAAGAAAAGTATTCTACGAATTTATATAATAATACATTATCTAATGATGAAAATACAAAGTCTCATTATTATTAGAACCTCCCAGAAATACGAGGCCACTGGATAATTTGGAAATTCGAAAACTGTTTTTAATTATTTGGATCGGTCAGTGGTCGCGCGGAAGAATGTTGGCTTGGGTCAATGTGATAGATTGATACCGGTTATCGTTTGACTACCCCATAATTAACGACGTTTTCCAGGTTTCCCTCATTCCTGCACTGAATGGTGCTTAGGGCCTACCAACGTAAGTCGTTCCTGGGCGCAAATGCGGCCTGCTTAATAATAATATGCAGCCCCCTCTCCCGCACAAGTTTTCGACTTCTGGGCTAATCTTCGTAATTAGTATGAGGGGTAGAGGTATTATTATTATTTGCGTTATTGTTAGAGAAGGGTATAACTTCTTTATGTAGCACTTTAATAAATCTAAAATTATTCGTTCACAAAAAAAATATATATTTTGCTAGAGGAACGAAGGGCATAGTGTTAAATAAATACAAAAATTATATACCACTGATGTTTTATAAAAATATGAAACCAAAGCTGGGGGGAATGGGTAAATGTTTTTTTACAATACGATTCTGAAACTTTAAACTACACTGCAAATTGTTGCTATAATGACATTGTACTAAGTGAGTTTACAGAGACTGAAATTTTTGCTGCCATCAAAAAATTGAAAAATAAAATGACATCTGGTCCAGATGATATTCCATATTTTATTGTGAGGGGTTGTGGTGCAGTTTTAGCTGCTCCTTTATGCAAAATATTTTATTACCATTTTTAAAAGTAGTAATAAATCTAAAGTCGAAAATTACAGACCAATATCAATTAGGTATTTCAAATGTTTTTAAAGTCTTTGAGGTAGGTGTGTATAATCGGATCTACCCATTTGTTCACAACAAAATTTCTTCATACCAGCATGGGCTTGTTAGTGGTAGATCAACTGTTACAAATCTAGCGGTATTGGCTGAATATGTTTCACATGTTCTAGATAGCAGAGGTAGATATTGTGTACACAGATTTTTCAAAGGCCCTTGACAGGATTGATCACACGATTGGTGAAGTTTGTCAAATATAGGATGACTGTAATAGGCTGCAGATGGAACTTGACAATATTCATTTGTGGTGTGTAGAAAACAAATTACATCTCAACCCATCTAAATGTAAGATCCTTAGTTTTTCAAAAAATATATCCATTTGTGAATTTGATTATGGAATTGGTAATGATGTTATATTTCGCTTTAATTCTTAGGCGTATGGTTTGATAAAAAAAATCTTTTTTTGAACATATAGTTTCTTAAACAAATGAAGCCTTGATTGTGGATTTATTATAAGAAATTGTAAGAAATTTAATGATGTGACTGCTATAAAACCTTTATATTTTGCATACATGCGATCAAGGCTGGAATATGCTTCGTTGGTATGGTATCTTACATTAACCAAATGATACTTATAGAAGGTATTCGGTATTATTATTGTTATTAATACCGATCAGTAGGTAGATGGGTAACTCCGGTGACCCTAATATTCCAGTGCAAACGGAATACATCCAAACAAGTATGGTGCTGCCGTCTAGTGTCAAACGCTCAAATTAAGGTTACTAGGTTTTGCCGTAAAAATTGCAGTGTACCTATTTCAGCGAAAGTAGAAGAATACATTATTTTCTTGCATGCTTCTGTAGGATACATTTTAAGGGTTGTTTAGTATTTTATGTTATGTGTTTGCATGACATGCTCATTGTAAAGTTAGTTTTTTTTGTTAACAGTTGCTTTCGAGGAATTCCGGTCAAAATAGTCGTGCCAATACTGGTGATGACCAGTATTTGTCCTACGGACCAAAAGAACTATTTAATAGTTAATTAAAATTTGGAAATACTATAGTAAGCTCACTTGGATATCTCATATGCCTAGAAACCACATCATACAAGGAAAAAACTAAGTGAAGTGTCGAGCAACATGAAAATGCCTTTTCTTTAAAAATATATTTTATTTTGAGAAATATGTTTGTCTTTATCATTTTTCATAATAAAAAATGTTTCGTAAAATATCATCATATAAAATGCATTACAAATATAGTAACCGGTTTTGCCTGTAAGATAGGGAATACTCAAGGTCGTGTCCTAAATCAGTGACAAATATCTCCTTTATGGATAATCCTTTGACCTATCTAGAATAACAGAGTCTATTGGATGACTTTTGTTTTATCCTACACCAATTCACTGTAGTAAATAATTAATATTTTGTAAGTTATATGTGATCTGGTTTAAGTGACTGCTATTCCTCACACTCCCTTACACATTTACGAACAATCAAGAAAAAGTATTAATTTTGTATATACATTCAGTGGATTTGTACCTTAGTACCGTAGTTAGATGAATCATCAGTGAGTCACTATAACCCTTGGAGCTGATTGTCTAAAAATGGTTACAATTGCTGTAAATACCAGTAAATTTTAAATATGTCCAATACTGCGATGTGTGTGATTGATAATGATCAACTTCAACAATCAATCCACTAATTGAATGTACGATCGACAAAAATTGTGGATAGCTAGGAAAAACTACAGACAAAAATATGTTAAGATAATATGCGAATTCTAAGGCCTAATAAATGTAGCAGCGTGAAAAATATACAACTAAATACATACATTATTTTAATCATACAGATATGTATGTCCCAAGGTCCATTATTTTAACATCCGTTCATTCATTGTTAGACAACCAAATTCTTTGTCTAGTATAATCAAATTTTGTACCGAAACGGTTTTTGTTAAGAATACTTCACACAGAAATGTTATAAAGTAATTGAACTATGCAAAGAAATATGATAAAATTCATTAGGTATCTAAAAATATAATTAAACATTTTAGAACTTTCCTTGGCAGGAACAGTTATTGAATTCGAAGGATCCCATCATTGTTAAAGTTTTATACATGTTCCGATTTGAAAAGTGGGAAAATTGCATGATTTTTCCAAGTACGTGCAGAAGAAAACTGTATTATTTTAATCGAACTGACGTTTGTCCTAGACAATTTCATGAAAACATAAGCCTCAAAACGGTATTTATATATTTTGTCTGGTCACGCCCTCACAAAACGGTAGCCGCCATAGCGAATACCTATGACGTCAGACGACGTTCGTACGTATATAGGTACCTAAATACAGCAGTGAGCTTTAGGTTATATATCTATACGATTTCTATTTTCGGACAACGCAGTACATACGGTTAGAAGAGCTAATTTATCATTTGCAATATTGGTATTGAATAAAGTTGCAAAATAGACTCGTATAATAGGCACAGAAAGTGCATATCACCGGGCAAATAGAAGAATTATAGAATTATGCCATTATGTACGTACAGCATGCATCGTCTAATAAAAATATTTTACCGTGCCAAAAAATGGATTGAAAAATATGGTGTAAGGCGATGAAGTCTGACGAAAAGTAGCACAGCAACAATCGATCAATTAAATTTTTCTATTAAGCTACCAGAATATATACAGAGCGTTTAGAAAATTAATAATAAAGCAAATTTACACTTTTTGTATTCAGCGCTTCATTCTGATACCAAATAACATGTTCTTTATTTGCTCCTACCATTTGAGGCATTTATAAAATTTTGCTATCTTACTTCACTACATTAAATTTCCTGTTTTATTCTAATATAATAAACAATTTTTAATAAATGAGAATTTCAAAAATGTTTAAAAGAAATGAGAAGTAAATATAAATATTATCGCAAATTAAATCAAACGCTACTGGCACAGATGGCATAAGTCTCAAGATGATTATTTTAGTTACACCTTTTCTAACTACCTATACCACACATATCGTGAATAGCTGTCTCTTATCAGCTACATTTCCATCATTCTGGAAAGATGCGATATTATGACTGTACCTAAAGTAAATAATCCCACTCTAACAAATCAGTTTCGTCCAATTAGTATATTGCCTACTATATAAGATACTGAAAAAGGTTGTGTATATACAATTAAATGAATTTTTCCATAGTAATAAAGTTATACCCTCTATACAATCGGGTTTTCGTTCATTTCACAGCACGTCAACAGCCTTGTTGCATGTTACGGATGATATAATTAGAGCTTCTGATAGTAAATTAAATACATGCTTGATACTTCTGGACTATAGTAAGGCTTTTGATAACTTCAATCATAGAATTCTTCATTTAAAACTTAAATATTTTGGGCTAGGTGATAATGTGTTCAAATTTTAGGCAAGCTACCTTGATGGTCGTAAACGTAGAGTCAGTTTTGGTAATTCTTTTTCAGACGATGTCATATTAAATAGAGGTGTACCCAAGGAAGTATTTTGGGATCACTGCTCTTTGCTATATATACTGCAGAAGTTTTTTTCATTTTGCAATTCCCATCAGTATGCAGATGATATGCAAATTTATTACTCCTTTTCCTTAACCGACATACATATAGCTGCAAATAATGTTAATGAAAATTTAAATAAAATTGCTGAGGTATCAAAATATCACGGTTTAGTGTTAAATGAAACAAAGTCCCAGTTAATAATATTTGGCAGTCAGGAATTGTATAACAATGCTTTTTCCAGAATTAAAATAAATGGAGTGGAACTAAATCTTACGACATGTGTAAAAATATTTAGGAGTATATGGTGATTCTCGTCTAAGATATGAGTCACACTTATTACAAAAATGGTATTATAAGCTAAAAACGCTCTACATGCATAAAGATTACTTATCAACTACAATTAAACTTAATCTTACTGACACATTAATTCTCTCAACTCTAGCATACTGCGATATTTTGTACTGGCCTGCACTTACTGTTAAAGACAAAAATAGCTTCCAGAAATTACGGAATGCTTGTCTCAAGTTCTGTTATGGTGTATGTAAGTATAAGTATGATAATGTTTCACCACTTTTTATTTCATCTAAATGGTTAAAGCTGGAAGAGAGGTTTATTGTTCATCTGGCAACATTAATCTATAAGATTGTCACTTGGGAACAATCTTACTATTTGTGCGATAGACTATGCTATAATACTCGTCACTATAATAAATTTGTTATGCCAAGACACTGCTCTGCAATCTTTCAGCGCTCTTTCAGTTACGATGCTGTGAAGCTTTGTAAATGTTACCTGCTGCACCTCTGTGACCAGTTTTAAAACAGCAATTAAAAATCATATTATTAACCTAAGAACGTAATTGTATTTAATATTGTACTTGTTTTTTGTTTTTGTATTCACTTTTTGTGCCCAATATTGTTTCTTTAAAATGTAGTCTGTGTATACATAGTATATTTATTTTAATTATTATTATTATTAAGTAAATAGCAATAAAAATTTAATAAATTAATTTAACGAAAATAATAAATGTTAAATATCATTATCCATTACTTTCATTTATTATTTTTACGTAAAATTTTCTATCTGGACATAATTATCGCCGTAATTTTCACGAGCGGATCTGTATTGTAAACAAAGAAATAAGTTACATTTAACAATACCACATCACCATTAATAATTATGGCAATACCTACACAGTATTTACACTATCTATAACCCAAAAATGCCACAAAAACACAAGACAACACACGTCTGTTTACATCACCAACACCGTAACCTGCACCTGTGTCTACGGAAACATAAGGTGCGCTGAACGGCGTGTGACGTCACGTTAATAATATCGCGTTTTCGGCCACGTCGTTTTATTTACATTCTACGGCAATTTATTAATGTTAATGTAATATTTTAATTATTATGGAATTATTGCCGCCAGGCACATGCTCTGACCCTTCAATATGTTTAAAAGATTATCCTATACTTAATACATTACAAACCAAGATGAAATTCATGCAACTTCACCATTAAATAATAAACCTTTTAATATGTTCTCAATTATTATGATAATGATTTCAATTTCTTATTAAATAATATATTCACAATTTACAAAATGAAAATAATATTTTGCAACAATAGTGCTCCTCATTTCTCTATATGCATATGCAAATTTCAAAATGATTGTCATTTATGGCATATATTTCTTGTAGTTGTTTTTAATACAATTTTCAATGTGCAGATGTTATTTAATATCCATAAATTCGTAATACTCGAATTAATAAAATCACCTTTAGCTATCTATTAAATATGTCAATCTCGATTACTGTATTATGGGAGCAGATGCTCCTCTATAATTTTACCTAATATGTTACTAGTGATAAAGATTAGATATATCATGTTACAGATAAAATAAAAATATAACAACAAAAGAAATGTACATTAATAATATATTTATGACTGTTTTTACGCAAAGCACCATAAGGCGAAAGCAATAATTCTTATTTAGACGATATTCAGTGTATAGGGATATACCGAGAGGAAATCTTGTCACAGATCTTGAGAAATCTTACAAAATCATGCGAAATCACGAGAAATCGCGCAAAACCACACAAAATTCCACGTCATCTGGATGCAAATTTACCGATAAAGACTGACAATACTGGCACCTTGCGTCATTATAGACTAGTCGCGTCAAATTAGCATTTCACTTGCAACTTTTTGCGGAAAGGCCCGATTGAGATGCGGTTTTCTGCAAAATGTTCAGGGAATTGTTTATAACAAAAGATACATCTAACCTTTGTACGCTCGCAAATTTTTAATTGTTTATTTAACAAATGACCTATTTTTGTTGAACATATGGCAAATGTGAACCATCGGCACAAGGTTGTTGCACAAAATTGTTTATTTTTCTATTTTTGCAACCTGGCTAATTAACAAGTTAATAACTCTACTCCCGGAATCACTAGAGATCCGAAATTTTTTCCGGGATTTCTGTCTTTTTTAGGGCGAACCATCATGCTTGATTTTATTTTAAAATGCCTTACCCAAAGCAACAATTAGCAGATGTGGTATTAAGGTGATTTAAATTTGACTTATTTGGATGTGTGTCGATACTCCCAAAGATAGTAACCAAATTCCAGAGCCATGCAAAACTCTGTTCAACTGCAGAACACCAGGAGAATGAATTCAACCTATGAAGGCCATGTACAAGAAAAACTGCAACTTTTCTTAAATAAGAATGATGACATTTTACACCTTGCCTAGAAGGACCCTAACTGTGGCATCTACTATATTGCACGTAAAATATGTATCAAATATATCATTTTAAAGTAGCTTATTTCCAGTATTTTTTAAATAAATTTTCTTTCCGGTAGGGTTTCAGCACTGTTTGTAATCGAGAGCCCCTAAATATGCATCTAAAAGTAATCATTTCAACCAGAAAAAAATGTTGCGAAGCGTCTTTGGCATTACTCCACATAGTAATTCGGTTTTAAGATTTTATTTTTCTTTAATTTGGCCATTTTTTATTCTAATAAAATAAATAATTTATTTTCACATCCATTATTATCCCCTTCAATAAACACGTTACCTCAGAAATATCCAGTATGTAAGGACGTATCCTATATTCATATAGTAAGTTATTACAATATTTTGACATGATAGATGGAAACATTTTTGTTGAATAACACAGTACATAAATTTATTGAAATTATAACTAAAAGCAAGTCGAAATGAAATTACATAACATTAAAATTAAAATCAGTCTTCACGTTGTGCTTTCTAACTTCACTTAAAAAAGTTATAGGTTATTCAATTTCGCCTAATTATGTTATGAAAATAAATGAAGAGTATATTTCGGTATCTTAATTAGTTATTCCTACACTTAAAGTGAATACGCTTAAAAAGTTGTAACTGTAATAAAAGGAATAAGTAATTAGAAAGCAAAACATTTTTTTTATAATTAGTAGTGTACTTGTTTTAGTACTGCTAGAAAGTAATAGATTAAAGTTATTAGTTTTATTAACCTGTTTTATATTTGTTTTTTAAGACTATTTTATTACTGATAGGGTTGAGGTTTCCGTCGATCTCTTTAACAATTTTAAAATATTTATTTTATTTCACATGAATGAATATCTGTTACCAATTGCTTTCCTCAAACATTTAAAAATGTTTTAAAATATACGTAAAGCTATTTGATATTTTGCTTCAGAGAGTCACGCACAAATTCATTATTAGGTAAGTAAAATACATTATTGAAAATTTCCAAAACAAGTCGTTTTTTATTTTAATTTACTTTTTATTCAAATAATAATTTAATATACATGTCATGACATCTTTTTTAAATGGAACACCACATTTTTTTTCTAGTTTCCGGATTACCCAAGCCGAGCTGTTTCCAAAAATGTATCACAAGTTGCTCTTAATTGTTACAGGGTGGACAACAATATCCAAATTATTTACAAATGAATAAACGTACTAAAAATTGATTGACATTACTACACGTCATTTTAAAGAGTCTACTGGAATACTCAATTTATAAAAGCAATGGTGTTACATATAGAAACGTATATAAACGTGATTGATCATAGGAAATTTTATTGTTCGCTAATAAATTCTTAGGACACAAAAACCATTACCATTTACTGCCAAACACTGTGCCAGACGAGAAACAAATTCTTGTTGTACACTTCCAATAACTTCAGACGGGATGGCACGAACTTCTTGTCAAATTCGTTTCTTGAGATCGTCAAGATTATTTTGCTTAGTGACATATTTTGATTTTTATATAATAATAATAACAGGATATGAAACGTCATATAAAATTAGTCTAACATACATTATTACTAAACGTGTTACATACAAATTTGGACTAGTTACATAAACAGCACAAACCAATAGACAATTAATAAATAATAGAAATCTATACATATTAACAAGAACAATTCACCTTACAGCAGGAAAATCATAAAATTTCTGTAATGTATAAAAACAGTTTCCGACAAGAAAGGAACGTAGCTCTTTTTTAAACAACCTAATATTTGCATTGTTTTTAATACTCACGGGTAATCTATTAAAAATTGTTCCACATAAGTAAAGCGGCCCCTTCTGGTATGTTGTTAAGTTATGATTATTTAAATAAATTAAATTATTTCCTCGTGTATTATAGAAGTGAATGTTGTTATGCCGTATGAAAAATTCAGGATAATTTTTAACAAATAGTGCAGCTTTATATATCAATATACAAGGCAAAGAAAAATTTTATTTTGTATGAATGATGGTCGACAAGATTGTGAAGAATTGAGGATAGGATTAGTCTTATAATTTTTTTGACAAATAAAAATTCTATGAAATTCAGAACTAGTCCCCCAGTAAATTATTAAATATTTTAAATGTGTATATGCTAATGCAAAATAAACATCTAAAAGATACTGTTTATCCATTATATTTCTCAGGTTTCTGATTGCGTAATAGGCAGTATTTAATTTTTTTACTAGATGCTCAATATGAACCGACCAAGTAAGTTGCTCATCAATGAAAAGTCCTAAAAACTTTGTGTGTATTCCCAAAGGAAAAAATTTAGCGCTGTTAAATCTGGCGATCTAACGGGCCATTCCGTAGGTACTCTTCTGCCAATCCACCGATAAGGAAACACGTCATCTAAGTAGCGGCGAACAGCGATGGCATAGTACGGCGGTGTCATTGGTCAAATCTGGTTCTTCATTGGGGAACAGTACAACCAAGGAAGGAACTAAATCAAATTGAAGAAAATCCAAATATCCTGAGCCATCTGAATCTACTTCAAAGAAATACGACCCCAAAATTCGATTATCAACAATTTCGGCCAAAACATTGACCTTCTGGGGACGCTGAGTGTGTGCTTTCATCGTCCAGTGTGGATTGCGATCTGACTAGTACCGACAATTCTGTTTATTAACGGTGCCACTCAGATAAATAGACGCCTCGTCCGAGAAAATTATGCGTTTGACAAAATCCGGATCTGCCTGACATTCTTCCATCATCATTTCGCAAAACTCTGTCCGTCTGTCGAAATCGTCGTCGGACAATTCTTGCACCCAACTAGCAAAATGGAACTTTAAAAGAAGCGAAATATTTTATAACTATCGAATTGCGTTGTTTAACGAACAGTTTGATTTTATAGAGCAAATAATTGCCATAATTTTGTTCCTGAAGAAAGTAATCGTGTAAAATTGTTTTATAATAGTTTTTACAACGTGTTTTATAGGACAAATAATTTTCAGTGCTTTACAATTTTATAAAAGTATTACAATACGTTATACAAAATTTAAAAAAATTGTATATAAGTATTGTAAACATATTATGAAAGAGTTGTATACTTAGGCAAGTGACTTTTAATTACAATCTTATAAAATAGTTGTATAAGCGTGTTTTATTAAGGATATATAAGAAAATTAACAAAATTATTTTTAGCCTCGAAATGCGCTTATTTATAAAATAGTTTTATAGTTGTGTTTAATCTATAAAAATATTTCCTGTTTTATAAATATGTTATAGAACAAAATTGTGACTTGAGAAAACAAAATTATTGTATATCCCGCGTAATAAAATTCCAAACCTAACCTTAATTTTTGAACTCCTAAGGTATAGTGTATGACCAAGCACTAATCAAGAAATAATACAAACAAATTCTTGAAACTAACGTTTCCAGTCAAACCTGCCGACGTTCAATTTTACTTATAGGTTTTATTATATAAATAATGATGGTGTCCATGTACGAGAACTCACATTAAAAACGCTTCATGGCTACGAAAAAATACGAAAAACCAGTACGAGAAGTAACTTTGATTTAATTTTTTGGTAATGCAATAATTAGGTTAGTTTTAAATTAAATATCTATTATTATAATTAACTAATAATACTTAGCTAATACCTAACAATATTATTATAGGTAATGGTAGCAGGTACATAATATTTTAAATTTCTAATTTTTTTTATAAAACTTGGCAACTTCTTTCGATGCAAACATTATCTACTTGCGCACACTTTTTTAAATATATTTAAGACTATAAAAACATTTTATCGTATAAAGTTCTAATTTACACTAAAATATTTTGTTATGGTTTTATGTGGAATAAAATCATTGTATTATAAGTCGCCATTTTTAAATGAATATTTGTTGGATCAGCGACTGTCGCCATTATGGAAAATTAGTTGTAAGCCTTATTAAAATTATATCTAAAACATAATTTTGCTATTTTTGGAAGATTATTTTATAACAAGATCATTAAATATAATTACACAACAATATTATAAATTAAAGAAAATATTTTTTAAATTTATTTTTATAATTTTAAAGCAAATGTGGTCGAAACTAAAGCGCATAATTTTTTGTCACAAACATATATATAGTTTATCAATAAAATTTGCGGCGCAATAAAATTTTCGTTATTGAAACACTGATTGTTGACATGATAATATTGTAACCTATCTACCATTTACACAAATGATCGCCATTGAGGGACCCCGTTTTTAAATATAGGTACAAATAATTATGAATCTGCGTTATACACCAATCTTAAAATGATTTGGTTCTAATATTCTTCACTAAAAAATATAACGTTTCTTTAAATAATACCAAAATACAGACTACAAAACGTTTTTATAGTTGTTGTATAAAATTGTTTTAAAAGTGTTGTATACATTTTTTATAGAACTGTTACATTACCAAAGTGTTTTATAAAAGTGGGCCCTTTTCGATTCTATAGTTATCGTATAAAGGCATTTAACTACGTTATATGAATTTTAAGCTCCTATAAGATTCATTTTATAGCAATTTATACAACCTTTATAAAATTTATTTTGCTAGTTGGGGCACTAAGTGAGTTTTGTAGGTATGGTACTTGCTTTTGTGAAGAAATCTTCCCAATGTGCTTTTACTCACACCTAAATCACCTGCTAAGACTCTCATAGTGGAATACGGGTTTTCATGAAGGATCAAATGGGCTTGTAACTGCACATCGTCATTTAGTATACTTGGTCGACCAGATCTGGGCAGATCTTTACCGTGACCATGGTTTCGAAACTACGCTACAGTTCGGCTTACAGTGGATCGATTTATTGGTGGACGATTCGGATGTGTTTTATTAAACAAAACACAAACTTCCTCATGAGTTCGAATTGTATCACCATATGCGATTAACATGAAAATTTCAATCTGTTCCGTTCCGAATTAGATTCATGTTTTTACAAAACGAAAACAAGTTAATTATTAAAAAATACTAAATACTTTAAGAAAGAACCAATTAAAATGAATTCACTCTTACAACTTAGCAAACTGTTTGAAATTGATTGCCTGTAAAAAATGCACGAACACATTCTATCATCAGACAGATAAAATTAAAAAAACATCAAAGAAATTATGATAAAAACTTTGATATTTGTAAATAATTTAGGTATTTTTGCCCACCAATTAACGTCATTACTCGAAGGTAGGTCACCCTGTATATTAAATTATTGATTGAAAAAAAAAGTAAATTAAAATCAAAAATCGACCTGTTTCGGCAATTTTCAATGATGTCTTTTATTTACCTAATAATGAATTCGTGCGTGACTTTAAGGACGCACTGTATAACATCCTATATCCATTTGAAATTAATTGATATGTCGCTGCATTAAAATTGTAAGATTTTATGTTACATTAGACATCATCCGAGAGAAAGATTTTTATTAATTTCAATTAATAAAATTGAAATACAGTTTAATTAAAAAATAGCATACCTACAACTTTGAAAAATAAATAGTTATTTAGAAATAGCAGCTTACTACATGACGCAAAAATGTGAGAAAACTGCGTTTAACGTTCAATTTTTTTTAAAATATCTCTCAGACAGCTACTTACTAATAACTGTAATAACTTTTTGAATTAATAATTTGTTAGAATTTATGTATTAATTTCCAAGCTTAACAAATAAACTAAACGAAGTTATCTCTAAAATGGTGCATTTTATGGACATGCAACAAGTGTACCTTTTTTTAAACTCATCGAAAACTGATTCAAATTAACTAATCATTTTCAAAAAATATGTATTCTTTAAAAAATCTGAAGCGAAAAATTTAGCGAGACAGGCACTGACAACACCCTGTACATTTAAAGCAAAAATTAATCCGATATAGTAATAGTAACAGTAACTATAGTAGTAACAGCATTAGTAATAGTAATTGTGATAGTAATATAATAGTAGTATTTATCACATAAAACAAAAAAATTCTTTTCCAAAATTTGATTACAATGATTATCCTACAGATAAGAAAATATAAAAATATGGGCCATTCTTTACTGAACACCCTGTATATGCCACCAATTGAGAGGACAACATTATGGTGAAATTAAATTTTATATTTTTTGTCTCATACCTATTTCACCCTTATGAATTGGTATTCGTGGGAATATTTGAAATAAAAATTATGATTTGAGAAAAAAATATATGAAATTATCGAAAAACAAAATTAGAGACTGTGTTGGTGATATTGCAGACAAGTTGAAAATATGTTGGGATTATGCATGTCCAAATGTTAATGGGATAGTGTTTGGGTAATATCTATTTTAGTTTTATTTCGAATACTTGTTATTTAAAATAAAACTGTTTATTAATATGGTCGAACGTGTTTTTTAATTACGAACAAATTTTTTACCTGAAACCTTTTTTGTAAAAATGAAAATTAAAAATAGATTCACTTCGTTCTACAACTTTCTCATTTTCGTTTTTTTTTAACATCCTGTATATTGAAATCGAAAGTTGTCTGCAGTAATATAGTTATTTTCACAAGTCGAATTAATGAATCACAGATAGAATGAATATATTTATATTAATATTTATAGGTGAAAAAAATATCGTTGTAATAATTACTTTACAGTTAGTTCCAAGATAAGAAATAGAAATGGGAAAATAGGAGAAAATAACAACTACACACTACAACAACTTTGACGTTTATGGACACATAATAATCTTAACTATTTTTCTCCTTCTTTTAGAGTTTGTTACAAAAGTTAAATAGGTTAATTTGTTTGCATTTAAAATTTGCTGCTATTTGCAATAAATATATCTAAAAATTGTTTCTGTTACTTCAAATCGCTGTTCAATTGAACAACATTTTTTTCTAACAAAAGCTCATTATTATAGAGAAAAGCTATTGATACTTTTTGAGTTTATAATCTAAATACACAAAGAATTTAATTATGCCTAAAACAAGTAATTTACGAACTTTGCTTATTTTTATTTATTATTTTTTTACTGTACTGTACACATTTTTCACGTAATATCTATATTTTAATGGCCTTGTCACACAAGATGCTGTCTCTTGTACATTTATCTATATTTGCATTATTCTCAGTGTTGTATTTTTAATAAACTATTAAAAAAAAAACACTTTTATTTTATGTCGGACAAAAATGATATTCGTATATGTTTTATAATAACAAAACTATCTGGATACTTAAAATTAGGTAGGCTATGCTTGTTATATTCATAATGTGAAAAATAAGTGTTACATCTCACATTTCTTCCAAATCGCAATTTCACTCAACTGCAAAACCAGCCTTAATAATTATTAAAGCAAAATTTTTTATTAGATAAATTTTTATTGACCTTATTAAAAAATGAGATGAAAAACAACGTCAGGTAGCTTGGTATTTTAGTTAACTAGGTATCTATCTGCATTAAAGAAATAAAACCAAACGTACAATTTTGTTTTTCCTTATATTCTTAGAGTTTGTATGATAATTTTAAATATACCTACAATAGTGGGCAAAAAAAGATTGGATTCTGAAATATGTTTTTATTATCTTTGAACTCATTTAAATCGAAATCTTCACTTATTATCGATAAAAAAAAATGTGTTTCTTGCAGTTTTAATTTAATATCCATTTTAATTTGTTAATCATCAATAATTTATATGATTATAATTTTGTTTTGTTTGCATTTTTTACAATTTAATTTCTTCGTTTTATACCAATCATCCAATGTGTCAATTTTTAGTGCAATTAGAAGACAATAAATCAAAGTCGTTAGTTTTCATAATTGTTTTTATACTTATCTATTTTTTTTTAAGTCGTCACTATCCATTTTACTTTTGATAGGTCTGACATTTGTTATTTAATAAATTTTAAAATATTTGGTTAATTCTAAAACTTACAGCAACATGCTTCTGATTTGTTTTCCAAGGGATCGAATATCTGTTGCCAATAGCACTTCACTCAATCATTTAAAAAAATATGTCGTACCCAACAAAGTTCCAGAACTGGGAAAAAGACCGCGTCTGATTCATAACGGAGCCGTAGTATTTTCAGTTCATTCACAAAACTTTTCTCGCGTGAACTTTCAGCGGGTTTGGACGCCAAAGCTGTGGAACTTCCGCTGCCAGTTGAGAACCGCGCTCGGGTAAAACTGCGCGAAAACGCTTCGCCAAGTTGGAAGTTGGCGTGCTCTCCAGCGCATGTTTCAAGTTTAAAAAAAGTGTGGGCTATGTGTTAAATCGATAGGTGCCTAAGTGGTAGGACGATTAATAAATTGACCAGTATTTTTTTATTTCAAACATGGACATTATTCCTCCAAACCTAAGTTGATAATATACTGCGTGATGAAGAAAGGTTAACACCCATTAATTATCATTTAATTTTTGATAACTTGTGGCATAATTACTCTGTCTCTCTCCCTCTCTCTCTTTCTCGCTAAAAGTAAAAAATAATTAAATTTTCAGGTTTATTTGTTAAGTTCTTTTCGACTTTGATAACGTAGGAATCTGTTTGTCGGTGAGAAAAGTTTCGCCTCGTAATACGATACTATGGTACGTAAAGATCTGTTAGTCCTTCTAGAAATTTGTCTCACCGACAAAACCGTTTGGCTCAAAATCACTAAGCTGGGAAATCTGCCCAAATCTACGTACCTACTATAGGCATAATAAGCTGTAAAAAATGATGTTTACAATAAGCTTCACAACACTTACAACACAAAGGAGAGCAGAAATTTTTAAAATAGAATGCCACGTTATCAAAATACGATCTATGCAAACTCCAGATAAACTTGAAAATTTAATCATAATTTACTCTCACAGGGAGAAATAAACATGGAAAAAATTATCAATATAAAATTTTATTTAATTGGGGTTTACCTTTCTTTGTCACAGTATATTTCGATTACCCCCTACAAAATTATTGAATTCAGTTTGTCAGAAAATTTAAATAAAGGCTACCCGCAAAACTTTGATTTGATTGTTATGAAGTTATAGTTGCGTAACAAAATAATCCGGTAATGAAAAATGTACTTATTAAAACAATAATTTAAAAAACAGATTAATGTCGAAAGCTACTTTTTTGCTTTGTTTATCATTTTCTTCAAATACATGAAGTGTCACTTAATAATTTTTATGACATTATTATACAGGGTGAGTCAAATTTAAATAGTCAAACTTTCCTTATGAAATTTTGAGAAAAAATGTACAACATAACTATTATCTCACTTTTCTAAAATGTTTGTAGATTCTTATTAATTAAGGTCATCTCATCAACTCAACTAAACAGAAATCAAATTAACCAGTGTGTAGATATGAGGGGTTTACAACACCTTTGACAAAAATATTTGGTACACCACTGAACAGGGTAACAAAATATGCGGTTTTTGGAATGCCAAAATTTTTTTTTCTATATAAAAGGACCCTGATAAAATATTCGCACCGTTTTCCCGTAGAAATATCTTTGTGACTAATGTACATTATGTAAAATTAAACAAATTTATAAAATTCCTAGGCAGGCTGGCTTTAAAACAACTACTGCCTAATGTCAAGTTTACGGTATCTGGTTCTAATGTTTTCGTTAAACTTGATCACCCTGTATATCTCTGTTGAAAAGACAGATAAAATATTGTATTTACATGTACTTGCAATTTAGTAAAGAATCTATTCTTGAAGTTTGACTATTTAAACTTGACTCACCCTGTATACTGTTGCATTAAGAATTCTTAGAAATTTTCAAAATTTTAAGAATAACTACAAAACAGAGTTAGAATGACTTCTTTTGTATTGGTGAGATATAAGTGGTCTGCTTACTTTCTGCTCGGCCTAAGCGGCTCGACTTGTAGGAAGCGACCTACATTGCAGCAGGTACTTAACGCAGAGCTCTCGCCCTAGGTGACACATCATCAGATCTATAAATGATATGATGCAGGTAACAACTACTCTGCGGACTAATGCCCCGACCGGCATTGAATTACACCTGCAGTATCTGTGTGAACAGCCAAGAACCCTTATCGGCCATACCACCCGACAGACTGATTTCGGGCTTGTTAGCCCTCATCAGTATGCCATAGGTGAGATGACCGACGATTAAACTGGCTGTTCCTTCATATTATGGATGTTCACATATAAATCAAGTGAAGGTGAGATATCTCTATTGTTTACATTTTATAATTATTGTTATATTATATGCTTAAGCGTAAATGTACTAGATGAATCAATTTCAGCACATTTGATAGAATCTTATTTACTGAGAAGACAGGCGAAAATTAATTAAGTTGTCTCAACTCAAGAAAAATTGAAAGGCGAAAACCGCATCTTGATTCACTTCAGAAATACTATTTGTTGTTCGTATTTGATCGTTTTCTGGGATGTTTGATAACTTCTTTATTTGTGAAAATTATTAATTTCTGTAAAATGTTTTATGCAATATTATAATTAGATCTCAGTGACGCACATAATATTCCTTTTAGTTTTTGAAATACAATTATTTTATGACAACATTCAGCGCAGTATGTATTTTTATTAATACATTAAGTACATTCATAATTCACTTAATTGTATATGATTCTATCAAGAAACTGTATATTTATGCCAATAATTTTAGCATATGTATCACACTTTTTAAACATTTAAAATATATAAAAACCTATAGGGGAAGGTAACCTTGAAACATTTTTTAATATATTTAATAATATTTTCATCTACGACAAATCAATCAAATAGTTTAATTTGAAACACAAAGAAACACAGAAAATGGTGGAGGCGCCGACAATATGCACTGCAATAGAAAATTTCAGCTTTCTCTTGAACCAATTATATTTAACTCAAACAGGAGCATAATTTCGTTAGCAAATAACTTGGGTAACTTATTATTTTATTCAGACCGCGTACAATTTGCGAAATATGAAATATTTACAAAGACTACAAAAGTTTATCAGCATTCTTATAACTTTCACCACAATGTTTTATAAAAATGTATGTTAAATATATTAAAAATTCTGGTGAATTATGTAAAAATTACATATTGGTAGTAAGTTTTACTACTTTGTTCCTGTAATTATTTGCATACAATACAGTAATTTCTTTAAACTGTTTTTGCTAGTGTCATTTTAACTTGCCGTTGTGATATTGAAATCCCTGACATCTATATTAGAACCTAAGGCTTCGTCATCTCTGTGAAAATTCTGGATTATTAACAAGAAGACATATACAGAGTGATCAGTTTTTCATGGCGCACCATTGGCATCTTGGAACCCGTAAGATATATAGAGGGTGGAAGAAGAAAAATGTTGCACTCTTTGATGGCCATTAAGATAAACTAAACAGATCAAAGATATCTGCTGTCGTTGATGAAATATTATGAAAACTGCAAATGGCAATTTTAGAAAATGTCAACTATAGAGTCATTATTTCTCAACAGAAAGAGATGAAATTTGGTACAGGGGTATAGCAGCATATGAAAATCAATTTTCGTCAAAAGAAATGCAACATTTTTATTTCATGAATACCCCTTAAAATTTAAAAAATACAATAGTTTAAATAGACAATTTAGTTGTTCTTAACCTAAAACACACATTTTAACAGATTCTTTCCAAATATGTAAATGGATTGACACTCATGGGCCTATTACTTGTCTTCTACGGTGTCCATGTCTCACTCCATTATTTTTTTTATTTATTTAATATAGTCCAAAAGATTAATTCTATTTAATTTCTGCTGTTTTCTCAAAAAGTATTCAAAACGTTGTGGACAGCATCAAATTAAGAACTGGGCTTTGTGTGCACGAAAATGGGCGGCACATGGAAGTATTTATGTAGGATTTGTAGAATATTTGTGTGTTTTGATTGGTTAAGTATTGAATTTTGTTTTATGTCAAGAAATAGATTTTTTTATTTAAATTATTGTATTTTATAAATTTTATGTGATTGCAGAAATTTTCTTTTAACAAACATCGATTTCTCGTATATTAGTATCCCCCTGTACCAAATTTAGGTTATTTCTATTTAGAAATAATGAAGCTAGATAGCATTTTCTAAAATCGCTATTTTCAGTTTTTTCAAAAATCAGATTTCTTGAATATGTTTGATTTATCTTAATGGCCATCAAAAGGTACAAAGCCACTGTATATTTTTCGGTTTCCGAGATGCCAATGGTAAGCCATGAAAACACAAACTACCCTGTATTTAAAAATTATAAATAAACAAATTTAAGATTTCAATTTTTAACCAGCTACTAGTTAGTAACGAGAGCCTGTAAGAAAAAAATTAAATGAAGTACTGACATAATTTGTATCTCATCTACTTATTAACGACTATCTACAGGGTGTCCTAAAACGTTGAGACAGCATTCCGCCACATAAAGTATAGCTAAAAATAAGTCGATTTAACTAAACTTGCCTTAGTCCAAAAGTACAAAGAATAAATGCATACAAGAAAATGGTGGCCATTTCGAGCATTTACTTTAATTATTTATGTTTGAGTTTACTTGTATGATTAAGATCACTGCAAACAATAGATTTAGATGTGTCTTTCTCGGAAACCGTTGCCCCAAGCGACTTCAATAAGGTAACCTTTCTTAACTATAAAAGACTGGGGAAGAGATTTTTCTAGTCCAAAATTATATACAGAGTGGAACAAAAAAGTTATATCGGTTTAAATGGTTCGAAATCTTCGCCGGTGGCGCCCTTTAGAAGATATACAAAAATGGACAATAAAATGGAATTTGCCATTTCCCAAGAAACCCCTGTATGCAAAATTTCATGAAATTAACGTGGAACATTCGAAAGTTATTAAAGAAAACGCGATTTATTTTTGAGTCTTTGACACCCTGTAGCTCCGTGATTGATTATCAACTTTTAGACTAAGGCAAGTTTATTTAAATCGACTTATTTTCAGCTACACTTTATGTGGCGGAACGCTGTCCCAACCATTTAGGGACGCCCTGTATATCAATCTGTAACATCCTGTACGGTCCCTATCTTACAAAAATTTTTGTCTCGAATAGGACATTATTAAACATCCAAATGATGACTTCGTAGTAGTAATAAATTATGAAGGAAGTATTTATAGTTAGCCTTTGACTCCTCTAATAGACCGTAAACAAAAAAACTGAGATACGTATGGAATCGATAGTCACCAGGGAGGAAATTAATAATTGATGAATGTTTTTTGTTTGCGACTGAGAGAGGATATTTTTATCAGCCAAGACGAGCCGGTCATTGTGTTGAAAAACCTCCTCCAACAATAACTTTCCCATCACAAAGGATTCATTTATCTCGACATCTGCAAAGCCGTTTAAATTAAGGAAACATATTCGTTATATGATTGTAATGTGTACAATAACAATAAGAAATCAATTTTTGTTTACACTACAGGGAAAATAATTGAAAAGTTATTGTTTTCTCTTATATTTCCTACTTCAAAGATACATAAATCCACCAGCAGCAGACCTAATTATATTAGGAGTTTGTTTTTTATACTTATAAGCATAGTATATTTACTTACTAAATATGTATAAAACTTGCTTCAGAACACTGAAAAGTAAGTTACTAATTTTGTAGGAAGTAAGTATAGCATAATAAGTTCTATATCTCTCATTAAAATATATTAAAAAAAATATACTTGTTAATAAAATCACTTTAAATGTTACCTTAGAAAAATTATATTTTGTATTTTTATAATTATAATTTGTTTTCTAATTTTATTTTTTTATAATTTTTGTAATGGTTTTATTATTTTTTTATGTATGCCGGCTTAGCAGTTATTTGTATACAAAGTTGGTACTTACCAGTTATTCTTACCCCTTTCTCACAGTGTAAATAATATTTATCGAGTTGTAAATGCAGCATAACCAAATCAAGTTTTATTATGTGTACTTTTACTTAAAAAATTACTCGATAGGCGGTCTATGTGTTGATGCAACCCATAAACCAGTCTCTAAATTTTTCTCCACTTGATTTAGTCACCTGGTGTATTATATGGAGCTTGAGCTCTCTTTCTCAGGGGCGATTCAGTTGGCTATTATTATTTGTGAGATAAAACAAATAAAATGGATGATGTTAAGCATTTGAATAGCTGTATTGCTGTGATAATTTTCCATAACATTTTCAAAGGTACAAAAGAATTATTCTTAATTATAACTTAACTTAATTTTCTTTTGGTTAACCATTTCAAACCGTTAATGTTTGGAATTGACTTGCACTGTCTTTAATTTACAGAAAAATTGGTGTTCTTTATTATGATTTGCCTTACCTTCAACGTAAAGAGGGTGGTAGCGCTACCCATTCTATTCTCCGTTGTATTCTGTTGGCGGGAATCTCATCTAAATCTTGGTGTAACGTCACCTCGACTTTCTGTCGTTTTCGTTGGGGTGTTTTTGTGTGGTCTCAGTGTGTTGGACTTCGAGTCTTGTGATTTTTTTCTGGGGGCTGTCCTCTTGCAGAGGAAAAACTTTTCACCACTTTTTCTTCTCGTGTCCCCTTAGCAATTTTTTTCAGCAAAACTTCCTGGATACCTCGTTGTCAATGCAATTCCAGTGATGTCCTTAATATTCGGTAAGTTTCTTTATTCTTATTGAGAATATTCCTTTAACCTTAGTCACTTTTACGCATTCAATTCACATTTCATTAGTTTTTAATTTAAAACGATTCACTACTTAACCTAACTTAAATTATTAACAAAATTATTTTTTCTACGTTCATGCAATAAACAATACTTTATTGAACTATATTTAGTGTAAAAAGTGGTTTTTTATTGCACTAGTGCAATAAACATTTTATTGCACTCATCTGTCATTCTACTGCAGCGTTTTGTCATCATGACAAACATAAACCTTCAAATCGACGTCATATTTTTCTAGACTTAGTGTCATCTAAATAACATTTTTTGGTTTTTGAACGTAGAAAAAATATTGTATGCAATTCGTACAAAAAGTGCTTATTGCACATCGCGTGCAATAAACACTTACTTTGTTGCATAAATAACTATACAAGCTTTGCATCTAATTTTTGACATCTGTCAAAATTGTTGTGAATTACTCACTATTAATAATTATTTCTGCTTCATCTATCTTATTTGAATTATTTATTATTTCAGAAGTGTTTAAATTTAAATTGTGTTATTCTTTGGTTAGAATTCTCACTCCACATATACCATGTGTTTTATTTCATTCAGCACATTTCTTTACTAATTTTATATCTGAGATTACTTTTTATTTTAGTCTTCTTATTTTACCTTTCCAGGAACAGCACGCTTTAAAAAGCATAAACAAACTCATGCAATTGTTGGCTACAGTTGTATCAAGAACAAGTAAGTAACAATAAAATAAAAATCATTTGACATCTCTATGGAAGCAGATAAACAAATTTTATACTGCCAAACGTGACATATGTTTAATATTTTTACTACTATTTTGAGAACGAAAACAGAGAGTTTTTCGAAACGTCAAAAATACGGAAGTGCGCGATAGTGATGTGATTTTTGTTATTTTTTACCTATCTGCTTTTTACACTGTGAGATTTTTTGGTTAGGCAAACTTAGTTTCAAAAATAACCCTTGACTGATCCGTTTGGCGCAAGGGCTTATTTCTTATTTAATTAATCTTTATTTTTTTCAGAAGTGTGGCAAAAACCCAATAAAACTAAAGAAAAAATATACTCAAAATCAAACAAAAACTAATGCATATTTTGAGATTTTTGTGAAAATTAAATTTGAAAGAAAAATCATGAAAGGATTAACAAGTAAAAGAACTCTAGATAATTGACAAATTCAAAGCCGCAACCACATACACACACATATTTTCTTGTTAGTAGGTTGTACAAGGTTTTTTTGAAATATGGTACCAAATTCAAACAGGAGATCGAATATACGTAGTCAAAACGTTTCCGATGAATATTTATATGGGCTCAAAACTGTTTAGTAAAAGAGATTACAAGGTGATAAAGGTGTCAAAAATGTATTTTAATAAATAGTACAGAATTGTTAATCAGATCTAAATAAAACTCAGTTAAAATCTTATAATTATCGATTGCAATAATTTAATGAATAAACGATTATTTCCTCATTTCCACTGGTGGAGTTGCGGAGAATTTCAGAATCTTTTTATCTAAACAAAATTGGTCCTATAATATTTAGTAAATTAATTTTTCTATGGTATTTAGCCATTTGATTTCAATAATCTTCATAGTTTTTATGATAATTTAAACCTTTTGATGCGCAGATGCTGCAAAATCAAAAGTGGCACAAATTGTGTTGGTGAGATAAATTAGGTAGATAATAATTAATCATAAAAGATTCATTTGGTGTATGTAGGGTCCATTAAAATGAGAGAACTAATAAAAGTACATGCGTTAAATCAATATTCTTATTAGTTTTCTTCATATCTTAATTGATATAACAGTATAAGCGACTTAAGATATTATTTAATTTTCATAATATATAACATCGAAGAAAAACTTGTTGCTCATTTTCTCGAAAATTGTAACTTCTTTCAGAAAAACGAAAATATTGCCAACATATAAAATTATCAGAAATGTCAAGGGCAATAATTTTATATAAAAAATATTATCACCCTTTGTATCTGCACCACTACATAAGTGGAAAAAACCGTTCCTTCGTTAGATTATTCCGATCGATAATCTAGAGGTCCGTGCGATGTTTCATTCTCTTATAAAAGAATGTACCTATTTTTAGCAACGCGTCTTCGGTTTGAAACTTTTTTAATAAACGCTTTCGAATATTTCCTATTTCATATTTTGGTCTTACTTTGTATATTTATTTATTTTATTATTTATTTATTAAACAGCCAATGGCAGAGGCAAAACGCCTATTATGCCCAAAAATAACATATTTATTCTAAATTAATTTAACGCACTATATGAGTTATAAATAGGAAGAAAAACACCAACTACATATGCTTTACGAAGGAATGACAAACAATCAAGCAATGTTTAAAAGAGTTTATAGTAGGAGCAGAAAATACATATTGGTCTCAAACATTTCACAAGTATAGAACACGCTTAGTTACGAAGTTTTTACAATACGGTGTTTTGTATTTTTCGTGTATTAGCCACGTTTTTCGTCATTGCTGAAGGAAAACATATCTTGGAGGCTCACATGATATGTGTCTGAGGTGATTCGATGCGTTTATATTAAGTCTCCTCTTGTTCTTCCGTCATTTAAGGTGGTCAGTCCAAAATACATAATTCTATCGTCATAGAGAGATGGAAAATACAGGACTTCCACCGATGAATTTACGCTAAACTCCTTCCAATCACATATGCCCTTTTTGAGAATTGGTGGCTCTATAACAAAGTTATATTCTAAAATTGACCTCATGCTTTATATAATATCAGAACCAACACTCTATATTAGGGAACTGGAAAGATTTTCTGAGAAGACAAGAAGACAATTTGTTTTTATAACTATTAAAGATATGTATGTGTTCGGAATAATTCAATTTATTGTTAATACTTAGATCTAGATCCACCTGGATGACCACTGCACTGAACGCGATGCCGCTGACGTAGTATTGGAGTCTAGGATTACTGGTACGTACTTATATACAACAACAGAAACTTATTGGGATTGAGAAGTATTAACCACTTCTCACATCATTTTGACAGTAGATCCATTACCATTTGCAGTTGATTGTTTTCACTAAGCATATTAGGAAAAACTTATCTTAAATTATCCGCGTAGCAAGCATGCGATGATTTTATGTAAAAACGGATGTGATGTGCCAGATGTGAATATCAAGTACCGATCTCTGAGAAATACCACCTATCACTAAGCGAAAAGCTGACGAAGTATTGCTAACACGCACTTGAAACGTTCTGTTAGAAAGATATACAGATATTTATAGAGTGCTTTCATTAAAGCAGGTTAGTAAATTTAGATAGATTAATTTCTTTAGATAATTATTGAATAGAGCTTTGTCTGTGGAATTGTTCATTAGCATACCTAGATTTTTGGTATCAGAGAACATACATATGACTTCATTGATAGGAATTGTAGCAGATTTGATTTATATTAGCTTAAAATACCTTTCTAATCCAGCAAAAATGTTACAAAAGCTAATAATAAAGAATATATGGGTAGATATTGTGGGTGTAATTCAACGCTGGTTGGGGCTTTTGTCCACAGAGTAGTTAGTTTCACACAATATTATTAATACCTAAAAATTTATAAGAACTTTTACACAAACGGTAAACATAATTACTTGTGGCATACTTATATAAACCCAACAAAGAACTACCAAATCGTTTAATTGAAAGAGTGTAAAAATGTCATGTCAAAACCTTATTTGATCTTAGATTCTATAAGTAGAAACATCAACCTATTTTTTTTTAATTATTTCTAGTCCTCTTTTCATAAAATGTTTGAACTGTTTTAGTTAATTATTAATGAATAACAAGAAAAATTTGTATATACCTCTCAGTGTGAATTATTTAATACCCTGTACCCACCACCACCGTTCAGGCGCAATAAACTCGACCCATTTTTGAAACTTATAGTCCTAACCTAAACATTTAGAATACATATATACCACCTCGCTTTGTTTATATATAGATACCACAACTAATTTTGTGAATTTCCAGACTAATTTAGTTCATTGAGATGCTACCTGCTGAAAAAGTAACGGGGGGTGTTGCATATTTTATATGACAGACTCTAAAACTTACTTACGGAAAACAAAATATTGTACTATATCTTTTGAGGAACGATAATGTATTCGTTATTTAAAATGTGCTATTTTTAAATTGTGACTCAACATAAAAGTGTAAAGTGCTGTTAGTAGACTACACAATAAGTCCTTCCTGAAAATATGAGCTTTTGCAACTGATGAAATGCTCGCATAAATTTTATAGTTATCAGCGTGTTCACAATTTAGCATATTATTAAGATATGGTTACAGCTACTACACCGATTCACATAAAATCTCTCGATACAGTTCTACTAACATATTGCCAAATCAACTTCAAACGCATTAAAATGTATAAGGCAGTAAATCTTTCACTTCTCAGCACATTAGAAATACTGGATTATGTTTTTGTTAGATCCATGTTCAAATATTGATCTTTATTTTTTTGTATCATTATCATGCACATTGAATCTATTCAGTAAAAGTTTCTGAAGTATTTGCCATTTAAATCTGTTAGAAATTATTCGGCACAAGGTCTTGGCAACAACTTATTGACATCAAGATTTAACTTTCAGTATCTAGAAAATACAAGATCTATATCCTCTGTAAATTTTCTATTTAAAAACTATATGTAATCTGATTGATTGCCCTTATACAGGGTATCCCATAATTATTGCGACAAAATGATAGGGGTTGTAGAGGGCATGAAAATATGCAATTTTGCCTTATAAACCCCTGCCCGAAAATATGCCGGTGAACCGCTACAGCAAAAAAAAGACAAATTTGAAAAAGTACCAGTTTATTGAGCTTAGAGTACTTGCTCAAAGTGTCTTCCACGTTGGAATATGTCCGGTATGTCCTTAAACTGTGCGGACGCGGCCATCACTCTTCCCAGTAGCTCTTGCTGATTGAGAATCGGAGTTTTATGCACTAAAGCTCTGAGCTGACCCCAGAGAAAATAATCCAAGGGGGTTAAATCGAGTGACCGCGCAGGCCAATGCTCAGGGCCACCTCGGCCTATTCACCTGTTAGGAAATATTTCATTCAAATTTGCCGCGCCGGCAAAACAATGTGGGCTGGGGCGCCATCGTCTTGAAACCATATGTTAGCTCTTATGTCCGGTGGCACATCCTCTAATAGTTCTGGAAGCACATGCTGCAGGAATTGAGCATAAACGTGTCCATTCAAATGTGGTGGGAGCAAATACGGAGGGCTATGGCATGGGGGTTATTTTCATTTCAAATGTGACTATTACGGCTATTAAAATAACCATCCCTTGTAATACAGACCTCGTCAGTAAACAAAACGTAGCGACCAAAGTGTGCTTGACTCAACTCTTGCTGCAACCACCAACGACAAAAACGGCGACGCAGCAGATGATCCTCCAGACCCATGGCTTGGATTTGTAACAGGCGGTACGGGTGTACTTGTTGATCCTGGAGAACCCGCCAAACAGTACTTCGTGCCACTCCCATATCATGTGTAATGGCACTCACGCTTGTGAGTACTATTGCACATGATATTACATATTGCACACACAATTATGGGACACCCTGTATATTTTCTTACTTTAATACTTTATTACCACGTGCGTCGTACAGCATTACCAGAACTATCATCATGTTAAAATCACCTATGTATAACACCTAAATTAATTCTTCATGGGATATATTATGTGATATTAAAATATATCTAACTGACAACAGCCGCTAAATATTGCTTGTAACCTGTGCTGTTAATAATATATAAAGTGATTTAGAATTTATCTAGAAAGAAAAAAATAATGTACAGAGGACTATTACAAATGCAATTTTGTAAAAGTAGAGTATAATCGGCGTTCGGACAAAATATTTAAAGAAATTCCCAACGAAAGAAATAAATTACATTATACAACACCTATTTTTATACAGCAAATTGAACTGCTTCTATCGCTATTGTTATTATTAATAATAAAACTAATTGGTGATTTTAATTAGTAAAATAGTTTGACATGCCTGATGTTACAACAACATTTTGGGCTAGTCTTACCCAGTTTCTACAAACACCTGCCGTTCTAGCTTCTTGTCCGGTTTGAACGTATAAGTTATTGGCAGCAGCTATGATACGTTTGCGTAAATCATCAATTCGGTGCAATATACTTCAATTTTAAAATATCCCCACAAAAATAAGTTCAAATGATTTAAAGTCAGGAAATAGTGGCGGCCATGGTACTGGTCCTTTGAAAGGTATTGGAATTCTCTACACAACCGTGTTTTACTTTTTGAATTTGACCATTAGTTTTGGAGATACAGGTTTTACAAATTTATTTGTAAATTATTACATATCAGCCAATAAATGTTTAAATTGATGGCCTCCATAAATAATATAAGTTTTGTAAAAAGACTTCATGCATATTTTGTAGCATTTGTTTCAAACGACAAAAAGAAAAAACGACTTGTTAAAAACAAAACAAAAAACTTTTTATTTTAATTAGGCATATATGCTAGTGGCGTAATCATTGGTTAATATAGATTTTTGCACACAGAATTCCAGGAAACAACTGCACTACTAAACAGCTAAAGTCAGTCGTCAGCAGCACACCTGATATATACCGGTTTTGAGCGTATTACCTCTCATTAGCATGCCATAGGTGAGGTAACCGAGGAATATCCTTAGCTGTTTTAAGTACAGGGTTAACTATGACTAAGTATAAAAAATTTAACCACATGCTCAGGAAAGCCTAAAAGACAATGAAAAAATTATTCCTACGGAAATTCGGCGCCTATGATAAGAACCGACTGAGATGGCTTAGATCCATAGATAAAACTTACATCTGTCAACAATATCTACTACCATCGTTGTTTTTTTGCAGCATTTCTAAATGTAGAAACGAAAATTAACATTCTTATTAGTAATAATACCTGATAGATAGGTAACAGTTAATCCACTTAGCTCCAGTATTTTGCATTCGTTTTCCATTATTTCGTTATAAACTAGTAGAACTACATATTTGCTCATTACAGCCACTCACCACCGATAAAAGACACTTCCCGTAGGTACAATTAGATAATGCCTATTTATTATAACAAAATCGAACGAAAGGAATAAATAGACGTTTTAATGTAACCGCGGCAGTCTTATGCCATAACCTAGAAAACCAAACCGGCAAACTATATTGTGTATTGTATTGTATTGTATTGTATTGTATTGTGTATCAGCACCTAACACAAATGTCTTTATTTAATAACTATAAAACGTTTAAAAATTAAAATAAGGCACTAAAAACTGAAGAAGAACACAAAATTACAACGTAAACACAGGAATTCAATTATGACATGACAGCGATACTGACTGATGAGCGACTGTTGCATGGTTGTAGAGTATGCAACCAACAAGCAAGTTTGTTGGAGGCGTTAAATAAGGATTTAAAATAATATCGAAAAAAAATTTTTTTGGCTTTATAAATAAGTTTGGAATTTTTTTGAAGGGTTATTCCGTTAATTCTTATTTTTTCCTATCCCCTCCTAAAATATTTGTACTAAGTCATAGTTAACCCTGTATATCTAATTCGACAGAAGGGTCAGCAGCTCATCAGAGATACTACATATATGGTATACTCATGAGAGTTAATAAGCTCGAAGACGGAACCATCTGGTGGGCTACTGACGAGTGACTGTAGCTGTTTGCTATAGGTTTTTCAGGTAGAACTCAATACTGGTCGGGTAGTTGTTTCCTGGAATTCTATATTTGCAAAATATCTCGCCGAATCGCGATAGAGGTCGCTTGCTTTCAATGATATCTACTGCTATGTAGAACACTTCGTATCAGTGGCTTTTTAGTACGGCACGGAGTCGCAAGTACCCGCTAGATGTGGTTTTGCTACACCGCGTAATATAGATTTATTGATGTAATATTGATACAATAAAAAAAATGGTAATCCTGAAAACTATGCATATTTTATCGAATATGTTCTATTTAATAATGTATTAAATATAAATAATAACATATATCTAAATATTATACTCACAATTTAGAAAATTAAACAAATCTGAGTAAATGAGCTAGTGTGAGTGTGTGTGTAGTGAGTGTTTTTATAATATCTTGCTTCTAAACGAAGCAACTATTAAGTAGGTACCTATATCATTTTATTTGAGCCAAGAATGTGCGTTATACGTGAACTATTAGAATTATTAGTAGAAACTGAAAGTTACTACTTTCTGACAAATTTCACTGTAATATAAAATAACGTCTGACTAAACGAATCTCATCATAACTAAAAATAAACCTGCTAAACCAGTAAGCTAGACTTATTAGAAATTCGTTATCGGTACATAATAAATCACGTGGCACGTAATAGGTAAGACATACCTTTAACCCTAACAAACTTTGACACTGACTTTGGACAACATCCCCTGGCTTTAAAGATTACCCAGCCGGGGTAACTAGACGAGCCACCTACGTTCGTGTGTTTTATCGTCTGAGCAGCCTCGCAAGGCCTAGTCACATAAAACAGGCAAATGAATATTTATATAGTCTGCTCTATTTACGGTGATATCGCCTTAGCATCTGGTTATACGAGTACATATAGCGTGAAATTGCCTAGTAAAAGAAATGTCAAATGTTTTGAATTTTAGTACCGTATTAAATTTTTCCTGCTTTAGGTAGGTTAAATTTTATTTACAAAGTATAAACTAAATAGAATGGTAACTTGGTTGAATTAGTATTGGACAAGAAACATATTTAGAGACAAGTAAGTACTCCTGTAGTATTTTAAGTAAATGGAAGCTGTGACCTAACTGAAGCTAGTAACGATTTCAAATTTAACCATGCTTCTTATTTATTTAATATTAACATATATTCAATCCGTTGTTTTCAGATTCAGATTTATTTAATAAACATAAATATAACAACATAACAATGAAAAGAAACCATGTGTTACACAAGTACTGAATTTCTTTATATACGCATTGAAATACACATTATTTAAATAGTTAATGTAAAATTGTATGTCTAACAAGCAAACTACAATCGAATACAACACAATACCATACCATACAATAAAATAAAAATGCAACATGGAGAAAAATGGAACTGAATATAATTATTGTTGGAAGCTTCATCCAGAATTTTCCAAGAAAACTAAAATCATCCAAGGAGGTCGGTCGGTGGCCAAGCGGATTAAGACGTCAGTACTTCAATCCAAGTGACCACTCTGCTGGCACGTTCGAATCCTGCGTTAAATAGACCGTAGACCAGCTATATTTGTAGAGAGCAATGTGTGAAATTGATAGCGGTCGACATTTGACCACCCCCCTAATTAATGTGGTTTTCCAGGTTTTCTTTTGAAGTTACGACACGTCTATTTTGTAAAAGCATAGAAAGACTGTATTTATAAAGCCCAAGTAATATAAGACATAAATTTGATAATTATCTCCATTTTCATATGCTCATTCCCACATTCTTTAAGGGTAAAACACTCTGATAAACTTAAAAGCGAGTTTGGAGCAAGTTTTCCTAAAAGCTGAGTAATCAAACGATATTAAAATATTTAAATTCCGCAATTAATTAAATCGCCTGGTTTAGACCCCTAGAAATTGGAAAGAAATTCTAATTATTCGGACATTGGGAAAAACCAGATTGAATCTTATTATGTAACGACAATTTTATTTTAAATCATGTTAACACTCAAAAAACCGTTTGGAATTCTATAAATAACATTACAAAACACATCCACCAATAAGACACTTATAACATCTTTAAAATTTAATAACTATTTTGTAAATAATCCTGACAATATTATAGCAAACTAACCCACTGGTAATATGCTATTTACTATGTACATGTAATGTAAAAAGTATTATTAATACGATATTGTTCCCTTTAACTACTTTAATTGACGTCGGTATTACTTCAGGTGTCCTAATTCTCTGAAATTAAGCAAAGTTGTACATATTTACAAAAAAAAAAAACATGATATCAACTATTCTACCAATCATAGACCTATCTGTGATCTCTTTACTTAGGGAAAATATCTAAATGTTTATTGAATAGACAATAGCTAATTACTTTGAAGCTAATAAAATGTTCAATCCCTGTCAGCATGGCTTTCGAAATAATTGCTCGAACACACTAGCCATAGACAAATTCATATCCTTTGTAAATTATGGTTTTGAGAATGGTGAATCTGTATGTTCTCGGTTTTTAGACCTCAATAAAGCATTTGATTGTGTTTCTCACAAAATCCTTATAGATAAATTAAAATTGGGTTTGAGGCAGACAATGTAGAGATTATGAAATCATATCTTACAAATCGCCAACAATTTGTATTTTGCAGTAATGTAAGTCCAATCTAATTAAAATTAAACATAGGGTACCGGAAGGATCGGTACACTCTTTTTAATCTTTGTAAATGATTTCATCATTTGCTTGAATAATGACGTATTAAATGCATTGTTCGCCGATGATACCAGTACCAGTGTTTACTAGACTGAATTTCTGGAGATCCTTCCTAAAATAGACAGATGTTGAAAACTGGTTCACTAGTAACACACTTTGCTTAAATCTAGATAAAACCGAGACAATGATATTCTCATTACGTGAAATTAATATTAACACTAATGCACATAACGTTAAATCCCTGGGTGTGTATTTAGATCCCAAATTGGTATTGGAAGGAAGAACATACAAATTATATTTGTAAAAAAATATCTTAATACTTGTATTTACCTCGATTGTTTGGCAAAGTGTCAATGCGTGTGGTGAAAATTGTATACCATAGCTTCATTCATCAAATGTATAACTGCTGCCAATAACTTACAAGTTCAAAGCGGACAAGAAGCAGAAACGTTTGTATTAGTTTGTAAAAACTGGGTAAGACGGGCCCAAAATGTTGTTGTAACATCAGGTACGTCAAATGTCAAACTATTTTACTAATTAGAACCATAAATTATATTAATAATTAATAACAATAGCAGCAAAAACAGGTTAATTTGTTGTAGAAAATAGGTGTTGTAAAATGTAATTATCAGGTTTTAAAGTGGACCATTTTCCAGTGCCGTGCAGAAGTTTATTTTTAAATCATTTTTGAACCGCCTTTTTGATTTTATTTTTACAAAATTATATTTGTCCCTTGTACATTCAAAATTCTTTTTTAGATAAGTTCTAAATCACCCTGTATATTAATCTGTATCTACTCTGACTTCCTAATTTCAGATGCAAAATTGATTAACTATATGTAATTTTAATTTGTACTACATTGTGTCATTTTATATTCCTAATTCGTTTTTATATGTATCTAGTTTATTGTTCATTTTAAATCCGCATTTTAATATTTTTATCTGATGTGGATTAAATAGATAGTAGATACCAAAACTGCTTACAGTTAGCAACTACATATTTAGTAGATTAAAGATATGTATTTGTCTTCAATTACTAAAATTCCGCGACATATGGTACTTCACACTGTGACACACACAAAGTTGTAGAAAAAAATATCTAGACTCAATTAAATTACTTTATATCGAGAGAATTTAGCAGCCCTTGAAGCTAAGCGGCTTAAATGTCGATACACTGCCATATAAACACTTATATTTACGATATCAGTAAACAATCTACTTGAGCCATTTGCGGGGCAAACCCCAAACCCCGTCTCGTGTCGATCCTTTCAGAATGTCGAGAAAATGGTCCGGCCGTTTCGTTATCCTCTTAATCCTGGCATGGTTCGCGATCCTAGCTGTAACTTTGTAGTTGAGTACGCAATCCTCCTGCTCCGGCGAATCCACAGAACCCGGCCGCAGGTATCGTAAATTTTTCAAGGCCTGATCGGCTTCCAGACCGTGAAAATACATGAGGTAAACGGCCACCATAACGCCGGTCCTACCCAGTCCCATCCGGCAGTGTATGCCTAGTGGCTGAAAATATAGATTTTGTCTGTAATGAGCATATAGATAATAGTATATTATTTTACGAGCGGTAATGCAGGTCATAAGTCACGCAGATGAAGTTTGCAGCACGAGCCGCAGGCGAGTGCTGTAATTCATTAAGTGAGTTATGACCATTACCGCAAGTTGAATATTATACTTTATCTACGACTATAACATCTTTTTTAGGACTATTATTAGAAATTGATTTGAAAACGTCAAAATTATTTTGTTAAAATATCAAATGACATTAGTCCCCTCAATGATAATAATTGACAGTTCCGCCTACTGTCAGGCGTTGGCAATTTAATAATTTTAAAATCTTTTAATTATTCATTCCTTTCCACTTGTTAAAAATTCTTTCCATTTTACACCAATGGAACGTATTTATCGGCTTAAAAATTTAGAATTTACTGCGTACACTATTTACATACCGAATTATCATTGTAGAAGCCCAGCGTGAGTTATAATAACTCACTATAAAAACTCACGCTATTTGTTTATTGATACTATTAATTGCTCAAAAGCAGTTGAATAATTAATATACAGGGTCGGAAAACGCTGATGGTCTATCTGCCTTTACAGGAGAGCGACAAAGTAAAGTATAGAAATCCGTGCGATAGACAAGGATGACTATATTGACGACGTTTTAAAATCTAAATAGTCACCGCCCATTTCGTCATTCAATAAATAAAATCCACTCCCACTTATATCTCAGCGACCAATCGCCATCTTTGCCTTTATTGTTTGCCTTTCGCAAGAGATGTCGCTACTTGTGCAATTCCAACTAGGATATTCTGATATTTTATAATCAGCAGTCGAAATTGTGGACAGTGACTAATCGCTAGCTTGTGGCCAGCGCGACGGGCGAAGCGTGCGGGAGCAAGATTTCGTAGGCGTACTAAATTTGCCTGCCAACTCTCCCGCCAATCGGATGTGCTCGGTTAGAAGTGAAAGCGACTGCTCAGATGTTATTCTAATTTATAAAACGTCTTCCTATAGCCATCCTTGTCTATCGCACGGATTTCTATACTTTACTTTGTCGCTCTCCTGTAAAGGCAAATAGACCATCAGCGTTTTCCGACCCTGTATAAATTAATAGGAGTAGATAAATTGATTGTATACTGCAAAATTTTTGTAATCCAAAATGAAACCCTGCAGAAGTGTTTTTATTAATGAGAAAATGTTGACTCTTGCATGCATCTACATACTTAAACTATTGGTTTATTTATATAAAAATATTAACAAGTACAAAAAACATGCACAGATGCATGCATATGCAACAAGAAATCAAAATAACATTTACCTATATTGATAAATTTAGCCACACATACTATAAAACATCTCCGCAATATTCTGGTCATAAATACTATAATCTACTTCCTCCGAATATAAAAACTGCAAAATCCGCTAATATTGTCACGGATTTCCCAATCCGACTTTTTCTTTTCACCAGAAAAACAGACGTTAATAAATCACTTATCTTTATTAACTATTCTGTACACTACTGGATACTAATTACAACTCTACTAAACACTATTTAATTAGTCAATATCTAAATCGCTTTGATCTCTCCAACTAAACACTTCAATTCAAGACTGTAATACAAAACTAACTCGGCCGTTTATTCTTCTTTTATAGACTCAACGAATATTCCAGGTATATTCTAGCATCTCCAGATCCATTTCCCGAACGACTCGAACGCTTCTCGTCTATTCTCCAGTTCACCAGTTGCGCCTCGATACCACGGCATTATTTGTTTGTTTACCAGAATCGCGTAAGGGCGATCGGGGCAAGTTCGCGTTTCGCAATACCACAGTCGCCGATTTGGGTGTGAGTGAGGCAAATTCCGTGACAATATATTCAAAAATAAATTTAGAAATATTCTGGCAGAGAACTGCATTTATAACACAACCGAGCTTAAAGAATAATGTTTATTACTTAGGCACTAATGACTTAACATTAACAACAATGGGGTTTGCTTTTCCGCAGATATATGCCGCACATGCAATCCTAAAGACGTCCTTCGTAACAATTTGGGCTGGCCCGTCAGCTATCACCCAGTTATACCTGTCATAAGCATGGATAAGTCGAAATGAAATAAATTTCATCTCATCAATGTCTTATTGCTCACTTCACCTAACAAACGTCCATATTTTAAATGAAGATATGACAGTACTACTTTTTCGAGAAATTTGTAATGCCGCAATCAGAACTTTCATAAATCTCTTCGTTTTGAGATGTAGGACGAAATTTAAATAAACTACTTTTAAGGGATTGTTTGTATCTCGGAGAATAGCCGAGATATCGGAATTGTGAAAATTGCTTCTAATAGAGTTTTTTACGTAGAGTTCAGTGACGTACTTGTAATGTGTCCACAGGGTGAATTTTTTAAAATATGACTCAAATATACATTGTTTTAATGGAACACCCTTCATAATGATATATAATAGTTGCTACTTTGTCAATGTCAAATGTCAAAAATTGTCAAAAAACGTTAAATTAATAAAACTGAATTTGCCTGATCATAGTTGGCCGTTGGTCATACATATTTATATAATTATACAATATGGGTTCATGAACTCTACCTTAGTTACTTAAAATAAAATGTAAAGTGAAAAATGTATGCAAAATAAACAGTTGTTTAAACAATTACGTTATTAAATCAAATCAAATGTATTTATTTGCCCAACAGAAAAAATCCATTGACAGGGCAAAAATTAGCACAAATGTTTTGTAATGAATATAATAAAAACAAAAAATATGTAAGTAACAGTACAATTAAATACGAAAACATGTTGTTAAGTAAAAATATTAATATGCATGCAATATACTTCTTATCCTTATTTTATAATTTGGTGTTATGATTATAAAATAAAATTAAATTAAAATATTCAACATAGGGAAAATTTAAACAGTTATTTAATATTTTTCCAATATTAAATAATTCTCAACAGTTTTGATCCTTGACTCTTTTTGAAAAAGTTCTGAACAAAAATCTTCTCTGCGCTTATTTGCAGTGACAAAAGAGTCCTTGCCTCTTGCCCCGTTGTTTAACGGAGACATATCACACCTGCTGCACATAAATACGGCTTCTTGGAGAATGTGGGGCACACAAAATGACAAAATACTGGGTAACTAGCACTGTGGAGAGATAAACGGCGGTTTGACTGTATTCTCTAGGGGCACAATAGGGTAAACATCATCAATTATGTACCGTAACCGTAGGATGACACATTAATAACTAATGTCTAGCAGGACAAGATGACTGCGGTGCACTTGATTATGTTGTCCTGCACAGCATACAAAATATATGTACGTATAGCGTAATTTAGCAGAAAAATATGGAAAAATTTACAGGTTTATCCGTTAATATAATTTTCTTTAAAATTTTTACTTAATTTTAATAAAATAAATGTATACAAGGTGTCCAGAAACTCCGCGCATAAAATTTAGAACTTTAGATACTCCAAAAAATAATGTGTCAAGTTCACGCAACATTTTTGTAAATTTGTGTTTTGACTGGAACGATTTTTTTCAAATTTGGCACACTGATCACTTTTATAGAGATGCAGTTTGAGGTAGAAGAACACGTTCTAAGTAAAAAAATGGTGATAACTTTTTTATCTCTAATTTTATGAAATTTGGCATTTTATTAAAGACTGATAATTTATCAAAAATTGTCATACTCTTGTTTCGAAGTCGAAAAACTAACCGTTAACGACATTTAAATTTTTTAACATAATGGTGACTCTCATTTCTTTTACGATGTAACCAAAATGTACGTTTAACAATTGAATAATAGCTGTTATATGATTGCTTTGACCGTAATATCAAAACTTATGCTTGGTTTATACAATATAAAAGCAGAAACGCAACCTTTTCTGAAAAAATAGACATTTAACTAATTTATTTTAACCTTGGTAGAACAATTTGGACACTGGTCGCCCCGTCGTCGTTTAGCTTCCCTGATATTTAACATATTGTAACGGAAGCCCACTTACCTTATAGTGCCCACCTTTGCATTAGAATTTATAATTTTTGTAATATCTTTATTTTGACGTTTTCCGGAATATTCCAGGCTATATTCTATTTGTTTCTCGACACGTTCTCGAGATCGCAGAAACTACCAGAACTCTAAAAATCCATATAAGCGGATCATTTTCGCAGCTGGAGTCAGTTTATATTGAGCAGTCAGGCGCGAATAACCGAAACGTCAAAGTAAAACATTTGATAGTTGTGAATTTGTTGAAGAATATTTCTTGTGTAATCAAGAGTGACAATAAAGTTTGTTTGTCTACGTGACTTATTCCCACGCATTTCGAGGTTATAATATCATTCTCTTCCTGAGAAATAACTTTGAAACTTTACTCTAATTCTATTTATGTCTCTTTCTAAAATTTGACAAAGCAGTTATAGATATTATAAGAAGCGAGGTGAATAAAATCATATCAGCTAATTGAAAAAGATGCATCGAACATGTCATAAAAATTGAGGGATACTATATAAAGCTGCACCAATTGATTGTGCTCGTTTTAAAGAGGTGTATTTTAACTTATTTTTTTGCTCTGTGTTATATACCCTTATTCTCTCCTATCCTAATCCTACCCTTCTGACAGAGAGCAGTCCTTCCTTCTCGTTGTCCTTGCTCGGAAATAATAATTTAAAATTACATAATAATATTTAATCAAAATATGTATTTAGCATTTGCATTTTCCCAAACAGTTACATTTACATTAATTATTATATACTTCAGGGTGTCAAAGTTACAATTTTATTTTCGATATGTTGCAGATAACCTTAAAAAATCCAAAGATTTACATAAAATTTGTAAATCAGGGTGTTTTTGAGGGCGAAAAATTTAAATTTGTTTCTAGTTTTGACGTCACTAGTAGAGTGCGCCACTTGTGGCACACCATGTTTCTTTTAAATGGCAGAACTTTTTTACAGCTTAGTGCACCGAGTAAAGACTGTTTTGGTTTCCGGTAAAGTGTATTTTCTGCTAAAAATACAGCAAAATGTCACTTGAAAAAGTTCAAGACCATCGGAGAGGTTCATGAAACCATTTTTCAACAAAGCACAAAGATTTTATCCAAGCAGGCCGATTTTCTTGAAATTTTGCATGTCTCCATAATTTACAACAACTGAACAACTTTTTCAAGTAACATTTTGCTGTATTTTCAGTAGAAAAGGCACTTTACCTGAAACGATAACAATTTTCAATTTGTGCACTGAATATTTCAAATAGGATTATTTCGAAAACTGTTACTCCTAACGACTTGAACAAGGTATACCTTTTTCAGATATAACAGGTAGGAGAATCGATTGTTTCTATAGTCAGATGGATACACTAAGCAGCAAAAAAGTTCTGCCATTTAAGAGAAACATGATGTGCCTTAAGTGGCGCCCTCTACTAGTGATGTCAAAATTATAAACAAATTTGAATTTCTCATCCGCAAAAACCCCTGATTTACAAATTTTATGTAAATATTTGGATAATTTAAGAATTTATCTACAATTATCGAAAATAAAATTTTAACTTTGACACCCTGTATCTTTTTTATTATGCGACTTGGGATATGTTAGGTAAAATCGATTTAGTTTCACCAAGGAATGTGTGGGCTTATTTTTGCTACTTCATTTAAAAACACTCTGTATAGATGAAATAAATCATACATAGTAATTACTTATCGAAAGTATGGGAAGAGATAAATATCAACATGTACTTACTCTTCTGTTGAATGTCACTATAGGTATTATTACTGATTTAATTTTGAACGCAGTTATTACAGTAAGTGCATACGTCCTCTACGATTTACTCAGCAACTTTAAATGCTGTAAACTTTTAAATATCGTAAAATTTCACGTGAAGTATTGACATCTCCATCCTGCATGAAATGCGTATCGAAAAGGGCGCGATGGAACCACATAAAAGGCTTCCGTGTGATGGAAAAGCAAACATTGCACAATTTAATCCAACCCCCTTGGATCGGCCATCTGGTGAATATCCGTATCAAAATCGACACATCTTTCCTTTTAAAATAATACGGACTGATATTTAAAGTGCAATAAAAAATGTGGGCTTATTCAAGGGACAAAATGTTCTCAATAATATGCAAAGTACTGATTTCGGGAATAGGTATGCAAAGTGGAAATAAATATGGTAGCCCACCAACAGTAAACATATAGTTTTATCTACAAATGAATGACGTTATGATAAATATTCAAAATTGATTAGAACAAGTAAATCCAAAAGTTTCTATAATCAAACAATTTTTATAACTTTTAACATTCTTTTTGAAAACTAGCATTAATATTGTTAAGTATACACTCTGCTGATTTGGCTATATGTATACACATACTGCAACATAAAGGTTTCCAACCTGAATTTTCTTTAAAAAAAACGCTCTAATCATTGATGCCGTCCACAATTCCTATTAATAACCCACTAGCTCTTTCCTTTAAATATAGAACAGCTTTTAGGTTGGGAACTTCTATGTTGCGACGACTGTACATGGCCAAATCAGCAGTTTCGGTTCTTCACAGTTCTTCTCAAGAAGGTACCAAGTATGTGTATATTAATTATTCACTATAATTTAGCAAGAAAAAGGAAGACTAGCTAGGGACGTCGCGTCGTGCTCTTGAAATAGTGTTTTCTACAAATACAATTTTAAGCATTTAATAACTCAATAATCTAGGGCTTAACAAATAACATGAATTTTTAAAGATGTCAAAGAGAAACGAATTATACCGAGAAAAGCGGTCTAATCAACAAATTGTAGGTTATATAAATCTCTGAAAATGTGTATTTTTTAAATTTAACTGTAGATGTAAATATTGTTACAACATAAACTTACCCACTTAGCATTACAGTAAATTGTATATATCTTATAACGGTTTTAATTCAAATACAGTTTTAGCAACTTCCGGAGTCCTACAAGGGTCAAATTTAGAATCACTTCCTTTTTTATCTTTGTTTCTGAAATCCTGACAACTTAAAATTTTTTCGTAGCATTTCTTGTACTGACAATTGTACTATACTTCAGAAACTTCTGAATGTTGTAGAGAAGTGGTGTGTACCTTTATTTTCAAATTACAGCCATTTACAAACATTTATTTTTCATCTAGTCTAATTTATTTCATTTTTTGACATTGAGTTCAGTCTCAAACTGTTCCTAAGATAATCAAACAAAAATCATTTTTTAGATCCTATGTTTCAAAAACGGTGGGTTTGTCCCTTTTTTAACATAAACGGCGTTAGGGCAATCCTAAGAAATCATCAGAAAGAAAAATTATTTGTCAATAAAATTAATCCACTTTCACAAATTTGTAGACTATTTAAAATAAAATCAGGTCTTCAAAATTTTTGTCATCGTCAGGAGTTCCCCAAGGATCCTGTTTAAGACCATTGCTCTTAATAATTTTCTTCTACGATATATTTCATTCACATGATGTTAACTGTTTTATGTACAATCGTTTGCAATAATGATGACACTCTCTTAAATCAGTTTTTGAACTTGTGGAAGTTCTGAATAGAAATTTCATTAAATCTCTTTTGGTAAGTGAAACAACTAATGACTAATGTTAAAAATGTAAAGCAGATTTCAATATGAATACGTCAGAAGTTCAAAAGAAATCGCAAAATTCATGTACGCTGATAATATAATAATATTTACTAAAATTTATTCATATCGCAATGCCCTTAAACTGCAGGCTTCACTAGATAACATAAATACTTGATGTACAGATAGCAATATTCCTCTTAATATTAGTAAAATGCCATATTATTCCATTGCTGGTTCCCCTTCAATTAGAGTTACTGAGATCAGAAACTTAGATGTGCCTTTTACTTCGAGTCTGAGCTTTACAGAACATATTAACAAATGAACAGCTGAATATTCCAAATGCTTGGGATTTGTTATTAATAAATTCACGTTCTTTTACCGACTGTCTTATGTTACATCTAAAAGTCTGAAAGTGACATCAGTAAAGGCCATAGGTAAAGGACCATTACTTTGGCTCAATTTATGAACTATTAGAGATACTCACTTGTTTACGTAAAAATTGAATCTATCCATCTTTCATTCAAAGTTGAATTAATTTATAAGATACCTTAAACTATACTGATTTGTGTAGTTCTGTATTAATAATACTCTCTACTTGATGATTTTTAATGTTTAAAGATCAAACTAACAGGTGATACTCGTCTCTTTAGTATATAAATAATTTTGGATCATTACCTGATTCTTCTTACGGCACCATTGAACCACTCTGATAAACTTAAAAATATCTTCAATTGAAGGTGCGTGACATTCCGTAACAGGAATATATGTCCATTCAAACTTTGAATTTTCCAATGATGGTACCTTCTCTGGGCATAATGTTACTATGTGCCTTATACCTATAACAAAGAAAATGTAGCTTTAAATTTGAGTATTAATTTTTTAAAACCATGTTGCATTTTTCCAGAATTTACACGCATATAGAAAATATAAACACTGAAAAAATGTAAAACTTTTTAAATATCAGAACAATATTGAAACTCTAGACTGTCTGAACCCAAGCATAGGCTTTACAGTTTCCAGATCGAGCCTGTGGATGCAACCCCACAAATTTATTAACGCCACTGATCTGTATTAAGAATGGATGATTAACTCCATACCCCATGAATCTACGCCGAAAATATATTAAATTTCATACAGTGAAATTTTATGAAACATGCTCAGTAGGCAGCGGTTTGTTATACCGGGTGTTTTTAAATGAAGTAGCAAAAATGGACCACAGTGGAAAGCGAGATAAAAGCCGTGCTTCACATGTCTGACTTTACATGCGAAAAGAGACCCTGATAGAACAAAATTTCAGTAGTGAATTACGCAGCAAACAGTTTTTGGCAGGCTTGTGATAACACTGTTTTCCACTCAGTGTGAAAAATTCTTATAAATGTTCGGATCTTATAATGTGTTCCATTAAAGGGTAACGTCGTAGCATTAAAGTTGTGTGAGGTTGAAGAAATTATTCAGACAAACTTTCCATATGATGTAAATTTCTTACGGACATGAAGTTTTAGATCTGTTGAGGATAAAAGAACGTTAACAATGTCAATAATTCTGGGCAACCGTCAACGTAAACTGACAGTGTTATGTAGCGGGAGTAAATGAACTTTGAGGTTGTGAGGTTAGATCATCGATTAAATATCTGAGAGATAGCTGAAGAGTGTAGCATTTTGTTTGGTAACAAAACTAACAAAAAAAATGGGAATAAGTCACATTACCGAAAAATTTGCTAATTATTTCATGACGGAAGACCACAAGCAACATTGAGTTGAAATCTATGAGGATTTTCTTTAGAGAGCGAACAATGACGAAACATCCTTAAGAACATCTTAGCAGCCAACGGACATGGATTACGGTTATATGGTGAAGGCAGATCAAAGTTCAGTCTTCACAATAGAAAAACATCAATTTTCTATGAACCAACAAAGCATGTCCGTGAGATGTAACTGGTCTGCTACTTCCTGCTCGGCCTAAGCGGCTCGACTTGCAGAAAGCGACCTACAATATCGTAGGTACTTAACCGCAGACCTCTCGCCCCGGGCGACTTCAATTGCCAGTCATCTCGCCTATGGCATACTGATGAGGGCTAACAAGCCCTAAACCGGTCTATGTCTGGTGGAGTGGCCGACAAGGGTTCTTGGCTGTTTCACACAGATACTGCCGGTATAATTCAATGCCGGCCGGGGCATTAGCCCGCGGAGTAGTTGTTTCCTACTGATACTGCTATCATTTTTAGATTTAATGGCGCATCGCCCGGGGCGAGAGGTCTGCGGTTAAGTACCTACGATATTGTAGGTTGCTTTCTGCAAGTCGAGCCGCTTAGGCCGAGCAGGAAGTAGCAGACCAGTTACATCTCACCTGCACTCGATTTATATGTGAAACTACATATGAAGGAACAGCCAGTTCAATTGTCAGTCACCTATGGCATACTGATGAGGGCTAAGAAGCCCGAAACCGGTCTATGTCTGGTTGAGTGGCCGACAAGGGTTCTTGGCTGTTTCACACAGATACTGCAGGTATAATTCAATGCCGGTCGGGGCATTAGCCCGCGGAGTAGTTGTTTCCTGCAGTATAGATTTAAAGCATGTCAGTGTTGTTGGAAGTAGGTACTCCCGCTCAATCAGTACTTGTTATTGTGACTTTTGCACAAAAAATGTTATGATAGTTCTTTCTGAACTCCTGCCAACTATGTTGTTTCTTGCAAGTCTTTCAGCAAGAGATAAAGTTTTGATACAGTTTAGAAGACAAAATAAAAATTGCTGAACGGATTCCAAAAGACGAATTTTCTTTGCATCTGGGAAAGTACCCTGCATAGAATACATTTAATTAAGTAAAATTTATCTCTAAAGTTATAAACCATCAGCAACTTTTTGGTTACACCCCATATTTGTTTAATAGAGAAATTAGTTCGACGAAAATCCTGCATATTATCGAACATATGCTATGACTTGAAACTTAAAAATCCAGACAATCCTGTGGTCTATATTTATAGTGAGTAGATAGTTTACGAAGAAGTTATCGCCAGACGGTTATGTATACGAGTATACGATAGATTTTGTGCAACCTCGAAACAAATTTGGAACCAAACCACGGTTTGTTGGAAGATCATATAATAATAATAATATCTCTACCCCTCATTCTAATCACGGGGATTAGCCCAGAAGTCGGAGACTTGTGCGGGAGAGGGGGCGGCATATTATTATTAAGCAGGCCGCATTTGCGCCCAGGAACGACTTACGTTGGTAGGCCCTAACCACTATTCAGTGCAGGACTGAGGAAAACCTGGAAAACCTCATTAATTAGGGGGGTAGTCAAATATCAACTGGTATCAATATCTCACATTGACCCAAGCCAACATTATTCCACCCTACCATACCCGCAGAGAGGGTGCCAATCCTCTCCACGAATATAGCTTATATACGGTCTACCGGCAGCTGGGCGCGAACCAATTCCGATCTAGTCACCTCGATTCAAATAGGTACTGACGCCTTAAAACGCGCGACCACTGACCGACCATATTGATGCCATGATCACAGAAATTCTAAAGAATGGTGATAAGCTGGATGGAAATCTTGTGGTGTTTCAACAAGACGGAACTCCACCCCATTTTGAGCGACGAGCTCGGGCTTATTTGGATCAGAATTTTCCAGGACGATCTATACGTAGACGTGGGCTATAGAATGGCCAGCTACCTCTCTAGATTTGAATCCAAACGACTGTTTTCTCTGGGGACATCTCAAATCAGTTGTTTTTGTAAGTTAACTCGAAAATCTTGAAGATTTAAGACAACGTATGGTAAACGAATGTCGGAATTTAACTGCAAATGTAAGATGTTTCGTAAGACAGGCTTCATATTTGCCCCATATAAGAACAACTGGGTGCCCGTTTTCTTAAAAACGAATTGTTTTTTATTTTTTTTACGGATTCAGAGTCAGTATCAAAAGAGCTTTCAAACGATGTATCACATGTCATATAGTGCCATTTGAAATTTCAAAGTTGATACCTCTACTGACATCGGTCAGTGGGACACCCAGTATATTTTTATCTTATTGTCGTTAATAAAAAAATTAATTGTATTCAAATTTAAAAAGAATGATTATATTTATCTTTACATTGATGAAATTTAAGAAAGAAACAATACATGTACTTTTATTTGAGGTTTTCAATTATATTCAATAAGAACATGCGACAATATTTTAGGGGTGATATGAAACAAGTGTCTTTATATCAAAGTTTAGTCAGTTATTTATATATCTTCTTAGTTGCCAAAGTTTTGGACTATCACTGGAATACACCTTATAAATTAATATGATTAATAATTTGGTAAACATAAACTTTGCAGTATAGCACAAGCAAATATATTATTAATAGTGTCACTAAGTATGTAGGTAGATGTAACAGATGGTATTTGAGAGTTAAACCAGCAGTATTTGAATAATTGGGTTTTGTATCGAAAAGGAAACAAACTAGATTGAAAGCAACTTTGAATATTTGTTCAGATACTGATTAATTACATAACTAGGAACAAAAGTGAGCAGTTAAAAATCTAGGAACTGGAAAGGAAATGTATGAGTACCAATATATGTATTGAAGATACAACTAGATATACAGGGTCTTACAAATTAGGTGGTCAAACCGTTAAACACACATTCTTTGGATCAATATAATGGGACTTTTCTTATGCCACTTTTCATTTTGGAGCTCCATTTTCAAAATACTAAAATGTTATAAATGATTTTAAATCTCTCAATTATTTTTGTGTGCGCCTATGTTTCAGAATATTTTGTCTAAGAAGATAGTATTGAAGCTACAATTTTATGTTAGTCCTTCTTTAATAACTTATTATGAATTGTAGTGAAAACATAGAATTTGGTATCTGGTCTCAACAAAGAATACTTGCTAACTGTCGTTTTAAACAATATGACAATTGATATATTTGGATTTAAATGTTTCACTTCATAAACTCGCCATTACCTTCCTTCACATTTTATCCAGGCTTAGGACTGGTCCAAGTTAGTTCGAAAATTTTGAAGCGTGTTTAGAGACCAATGAGCCAATAGTAATTAAAACTTGAACGAGCAATGTTGTAGCGGTCACCGACACTGGTCACCGACCTACATCTGTAATCCCTACAATTTTCACTAAGGCACCAAACAAATCAATGCCAACAAAACCATAAAAGTAATCCTCAAACTTGGGCCCATTTATGATAAAATAAACAGATGGCCAGACATTAACCAGCCTCCCTAGACCTTCCTCGAGAGGTCCGGTGAGAACTACGACAGTTACTTTTCGTTTGCCTTCAACCCAACACCCGTCCAGACTTTATTGGTGGTACATTCTTTCCCAGTTGTAATATCTTTATTAATATTTAATGTGTTAGAAACCGTGGACTTGTTATTTCTAATCTAACAACCCCACAAATGTCAATTACAAAAGAGAACTGAAGCAAATTAATTTATTGAAAGTAAATATTAAAACATACAATAATTCATCGAAGAAAGTTGAACTCTTCTCATGATCTCTATGTTTGTTCTTAAAATATGGGCAGCATTTTATAATGGTCACAACTATTCTTCGGTGTTAACAGATGTAAGGTATATTATGGAGTTTCTCATAGAAAATAATCTCGGTATTAGATCGGATGACCCTGGAGGCCAATCCTCAGGACCTTCATTTCCTATACCGATCCATTTATTTAGTTTTTGTGCCAACGGCAGCAAGAATCGATTCTGAACCGTCCAGAACTATTCAGTCAGTTCAGTTGTTAATGTACTTTCGGCGAATGTGATGTAAGACGGCGTTGGTCAAGCAATTATGACAGTTCTGAACCAGTTCTCGACGGCTGTTGGAACAGACCTTATGAAAATACTCATTCAAATACTGGCAAACTGGAATATTTTAATTTTAAGGGAAATGAACGTAGAGATAGTAAAAATAATTCACTTCAACTTTTGATGCCGAATTAAGTAATTTGAGTCAACTTACAGTTCTTCATTATTCTCATTTTGTTTGTAATTTTTATTGTTCTTGACCCATTGGCTTCTCCATTCCTGTCGCTGTTGTTTCATTGCCTTTAAATTTTTAATTACAGTTGTTTCGTTGGTCTTTAAACACACTCTAAAATTTGTAAAGGCCAGTTGATGAAATGAAACCAACATCAGAACGACATTTACCAGGTACACCATCAGTTTAGAAAACGTCAAATAATAAGAATTCTTAAGAAGCACCAGGACCACCAGAAAAAAGTTATAATAGTTTACAAGTAAAGTATTGAATGTGGCGCTCTCCATAACTTACATCAAATGTCAATGTCTCATGCCAGAAAACTTACCTATGCCAAGTTATATATATTGACTACAATTAATAATAAAGTTACTGAAAAAATAAACTAAACTATAAATAAAATTAGTTGTAACTATCAAATTTTTGATTAAGGTAACTTTGATTCGACTTCGATACTAATATTTTTAAGAGGCATGGTGGATCTTTATTCCACAGCGTTGCCAAAGTTACAATAATGTCTCAGAATAGGCTTCAACAAATAATTAGAATGGCAAATGGCAAAAAATGATTGAAATATGTTATTTATGAAAATATTAATGGTCACCTCCCCTTTGCCTTTCCTATACCTAACCGATAAATTAAATATATAAACCAGATTCTCTACTCACAGTCACAGTTATCCAGAATTTGTTCATTATCCATTTTTACTACAATCCAACTGATTTATCACAATATATACTATCGTTATCACTATCACTGATTGTCACTGCCTAGCAAATATACTTTTATCATGTCAACCTTTTAACTGATTGAATAATGCGTCATCTTTTACTTAATCATTTCTCGAAAAATATTAATTAAATACACAAGACACTTAAGAGAAAACACTGCCCGTGAAAATAATAAAAATATTAAATACATTTTATGCGTTAGTTCCGCAGCTCTTAAAATAGATGCATCAAGCAGTGCAATACTTAAAGAAACCATAGGCTTAGTTCGGTTTGAGAAGATGCAAAAGTATCTCATATTAAATTTCAATTGATGTATATTGAAATTATCAAATCGCTTTACTCAAATATTACATGTTTTGTTTCCACTGGTACCGTGCCTTTGCCACAGCTTATTCTTTTGCACTGGTATCAACATAACATCTTCGACGACCTCGTTGACTGTGACTATTAATCCCAGTACCCAGAGGATAGGGTTGGTGCCGGACATTTCGCCTACTGTTCGTGACACCTACATGTTACCTGTGCCTACGACACCAGCTTCTTTTTTGGATGCGATTGACTATACTAATATTTTACTTTGTCTTCTCTTGATATTGAGCGCATACTACAAGCTGGTTATTTTGTTATTACTTGCGTAGTGCTTTTTTAAATCTATTTCACCGACTACGAAACTACGAAGCTACTTTAGCACTGACACGTTTTTTGAGGTTTTGTGGCAAAAATTAACTCTAAGGTGTTGTGTGAAAATCATATATTTTTTATTATTCTTCATAAAATAATTTAAAGGGATAATTTGTGCATCTTTCTAGCAGTGTACAGTGGTATTAACTTGTGAAATGTGAATAACTGTTTAAATAGTTGGTCTTTCAACAAGTAGGTAAGCTTTTATGCACGTTAATGGACAATTTTGGAAATCACTGAACAAAGTAACTTCCTAAATATATTAATTGGTCGTATCGAACTTGCGGAAATTCATTTTTTGATCGTTTATTGTACTAATATCTGCGTGAATATTTTAAATTATAAAAAATTACTCACTTAGCGCATCTACTCGTATATGACGAACCACACCTGCAGTTAAAATATTTGTATTTATTTAAGGTTCACCCTGTATAATACAGATTTTATAAAACGCTTCCATATCTATTACACAGAGTATATCTCATATCTCACTTTAAGCCATTAGAATAAAAAATATTCACGAAAGGCTAAAAACGAACATCAATATGTATTTGAGAATATTAATCACAACTTCCCAAAAATAAATACTTCTAAGTGTACCTAAGCTGTCCTGAATTATTTATAATATAAATTCTTTAGTACCGTCTTCCCAAAGAAATTCCAAGTTGCCTCTTGTTTGCGGCCATGCGAACGCTGCCAGTTTATTTTCTTCCACCCACGTGAAGAACCAGGGAGGATAGAGCGCGTCCTCGTCCCCTTCCAGCATTAACCTGCAAATAGAGGAAAGAATACAAATACCGCTTCTTTTAGATAAATAATGCAATTTTCCTCGGTGACTTGCGAGCAGCAAAGGAAATGAATTAAGATGTTTATTTTTGTTTTCATTCATTTATCTGCTTGTAATACTTCGTCATCCTCTTTAGCCAACTTTATTTTTTAGCAATTGTTTACATTGTCGCGACATTATAGATATTTGACGTGGGCGACTAGGTAATATACAAAGTTTAATTATAAAACCCCGAGTTTTATAAGTTCACAATATTTTCACTGAATTTATAATAATAATAATAGGTCTTTATTTCTCTGCACAATAGTTGCAATATATATATAATAATAACAAAATAATATATTAGTTCAAGAAATGCCCGAAGATCAGATGAACCTCCAACAAGGAAAGTGATCTGCTTTTCATCTTAAGCCAATATTTATAAATTGGCATTACAGCTATAAAACAAAATAATGACAGCAAATTAATCAATGTGAGCAAGCAAGTTAGCAAGGTCATTATTTAGGAAAATTCTGCTTGGTGAAACTGTGATAAGTTGAATGAGTGGTAAATTTGAGTATCATCCGCATATAAATGTATATTACAATCCTTAAAAGCTTTTGGAAATTCACTAGTATATAACGAAAAAGAAGTGGGCTAAGTATTGAACCTTGCGGAACACCTTTAGATATCATAAGAGGGTTGGAAACCTGTGAGGCAATTTTCACTCTCTGACTTCTGTTCAATAAATAACTAAGCAAGAGGATCTAAATTTATTGATTTAAGAATAATAGCTAAAAGCAACTTATGATTTAAAGTATCAAATGCTTTGGAAAAGTCTATTAACACTAAAATTATGGCATTATTCAAATCTGAAAAACAAAGCTTCTTAATAAATTTCCTCAAGAGCACTTTTCTCAGAAATTAGAATAACATTTTAATATTTGTACTCAAAAAATATTGACACCTACGTCACTGGTTTTAATTGAAAGAAGTTATGCACGGCAAAATATTAACCTTTTATTAGGGTTACTGCTATACCAAGTTTGAACGAAAAATACCTACTTATTTGTTCAGTAGATAATAAAGAAAATGTTTCTTTAAAGGTTAACGCCCTGTATCAGGAAAATATAGTGACAGAGAAAAATATTATAGAAAGTACCCCTATTACTTTTTCATGCTTTATCTTATCAAAATAAAGAACGTAATAACGTGGACACTCTATACATATATAGCATACTGATAATGAACTGCATTATCATCTGAATTTTTCAAATGGTAGTTTTGACTAAAGACATTCAATTTTGGTGAGTGTTATAATTTTAATTGTATGTTTTTTTGTTATTAATGTTATTTTTTCTTATGACAAGCAGAGTCAACAATAATATATTTAATTAAAAACAACTTGATTGCATATAATATATTTTATGACAATTTAAATTGTATATTTCAAAAAATATATATATATGAATGTATGTATTTCAGAACCATGTTATGATGTAAAACATAGTTGAAATGTTGACAATTAATTAAAAATTATAAATTTTTCTTATTGATCTTTGCTCCACTGAAACCATTTTACTGATATACACCGTGAAGTTATAAGGTCTTAGAACATAAAACTTTGTTATTGAACACATCACGATAATTTCGTTTTTAACTTAATTGTCTGACCTACGCACATTGAGAAAGAAATGTAGATTGTCATTTACCTTGAACTGTAACCTATAGTATGAAAAATTGCGGGGTTTTTTCAATAAACTAGGTCCCAATTTGTATCAATTTCGTAACTTACTACGATTTACATAACTTTAAAAGCTATCTGAGCCGAAGCCAAATGAAAATATATAGACTTTACACTCACCTATACTCTTCCTCATTTTTTATCTTCAGGGCTTTCACTATTAACTGCCTCCTGCACCATATTTTTCTCTTTTCGTACTCCATTTACACCAAGGAACGTAGTTGAATTAAAAACAGGCGCCTGAATTGAGATTATATACTAACTATATATATTGTTTACCACTGACGGCTAATGCATCAATGCCAGGTGCATGGCAATGAAAACAAACTATTTGTGTGTAAATATATTAAGATCAATGTTTGGTGCTTTGCCTCGTGGTAATTAAAGTTATGCAGTCCTAATTATATAAATGTGACGTTAGAATAATATTTTTTCTACAACATCTAAATACACGAGAGAATACTTCTACAACAATTTATGACAAGAGTGAGCGTCATATTTTCTCGCCGTAAAATGTTCAAATTTGTGGTGCTTTTAGGTACAGAAATCTCGAAGTAAACCATGTAGAACAAAGGTAATATCAAAAATAAAATTATTGTTTTATGTTTTATTTATCCACTTTTACTACTTAAATTCTTCTCAAATAATATAATAATGTTGCATTTGTAAGACTCATTATTTTGCTATTCTAATCTCACATTTTAACAGTTATTTTCACATACTATAAATACAATCTTATATGCAGACCTATGTAAGTTTACGTCATAATAATACTTACAGCTATAGTTGAATTTAAAAAAATACGTAATTTGAAAGATTTCTGTACTTAAAAATTTGTTGGTTGGACCGCTTTCTGTAGTTTTATAGGTATTCGTTTTACTTCGGTACCTTTGAATATTTACAGGTGACATGAGATAACATTTCTGTTATTTACTAAACTTATATTATTCAGTTCTTAAATGTTTAAAATATTTGTATTTGTAGAAAACACTATTTCAAGAATAGTATATCACAATTGTCGCTGAAAACGATCTAAATTACACAGGGAGCGGCAAAAACCAAACTAACGACATCAATTACAATTTAAGTAAAATATTAGAATTTTGGTTAAATACCCTGAAACTGAATACAAGGTGTTTGGAGTATGATTGCCTATATTTTGGTGGATGATAAATTCCAAGATTCTTTTCCAAATACATAAGTACAGAAGAAATAATGTAATATTTTTATCAAAATGGCGTTTGTCCCACAATTTCATGAAAAAATAAGCCTAAAATATAAATCTAAAACGTGTATACCTAATGCATTGTGCTTTATATCTGCATCAATTTCCATTTTCGGACAACGCAGTACATACGATTAGAACAGTTAATTTGTCATTTGGGATATTTTATAGTGTTATTGTGTTAAATAGACACTGCAAAGTTTCAAAATAGACTCGTACAATGAGCACAGAGAGTGCATTTTGCCAGACAAATGGAAGAACTATTGCATTATGCCAATACGGCGCCTAATAATAAATATTTCACCGTGCCAAAAAATTAAAGAAAAAATGTGATGTAGAACGATGAAGCTCAACGAAAGGAAAACGTTAAGCTCTCCGGCATTGCAACATTAATCAATCAATAACAAATAGCAATAAAAAATAATAAATGAATTAAAATTATAATATATGTTAAATATCATTATTCATTACTATACATATATTTATTTTTTAAATTATAACAAGTAGTTTTATGTAAATCATATGACAACTTTATAAATACTTCAAGTAAAACCCTCAATTTGGACGTAACCAGCATTGTTGCTGTAATTTTGACGAGCGGATCAATATTTTAAACAAAGAAATAAGTTACGTTTAATAATACCGTAATTTATTAGTATTTACACTATCTATGACCCAAAAATGCCACAAAAACAGAAGAAACAAACGTCTGTTTACATCATTAACGGTAATAGAATTATGACAGCAAACGAGTCGTAAATATGTGACAACATCGCTTACCTGATAGCTATGGTATTTATTAGGATTGTCAGGTGCTTGTACATAATAATTACAAATACACCTAGATATACTTTTTTTAGAGCTCTTTTCACAACATAGAATAAAATATAAATTAGAGTATGAAGTGTCCATTTCTTATGTTGTTTACCTTACGCTTATCATACCTTTACCGTATAAATGTTTCGTAGCCAGAGAGTTTTGCTCAGATTCGCCATAAATTAAAATGTCATTCAGCTGGTGATCGTTATTATAACTTGTTCCATTTTTGTGTACACTCACAATATCAAGAAAGCACAGAAAAACGAAACGCACTAGCCACAATACTACTATGACCAATAATACTTTTAAGTTAACAGCAGCAGGTGATAAGCAGGCAGGTGATAGGTGACAGGCAAAGTTATCGTAGTTATCAGTTTTAAAGATTTTCTAGAAAACTTGTTTACTTTATTAACACTGATACATAACCTTAGTTGTACTTTATTTTGTAATTTCCTGATACAGTTTTGCATTTTATTGCAATTGTATTTATTTTTGAAATGTATTTGTAGAAAAACTATTCGTTTTAGACATTTTTAAGAGGTTTTTTTGTTGCTGTTGGTCAGATGTACAAGCCTCCTACTACCGGCACTGTTACAAAAGACTAGATCAAGCCATTGACCACAAATTGTTTGGGTGAAAATAATAAGACGTTTCTTAACACCAGTTTTTTTTTCTTTTTCATCAAACAATTAAGAACAAATATTTTTATTAATAATCTCATTGTTTGGCTGAAATTGTGCACAGGTGAAATATTGTTACGGAAAGAAGTCTTGCAAATACAAGAAGGGGTAATATTTAAGTGAACATTGACTGAAAAAATAAATATTGCATTTCTCTCACAGGTATTTATTTAAAGAACATTCAATATACAAAATTATTATTGAAATCTATAGGTTTAGTTCTGCTGAACTAAAACTTATAAATTCACTGTCACTTGACTGAAACAGCTACGATTCTGCAAGATTTCTTGTCTCAGCCAACACTAGTTTTTAATTTCACTTCCTTTCATGGTAATTTAAACTTATACAACAGACACGAAACAATACGTATATTGTTTTATATACACACGATCTACTCTGATTACGGGCACGAGCAGACTAAACAGAGCCCAAATAGTGTAGTAAATATCCCGAGTTGACTGACGTTGTTATATATATGCAATTATTGTAAACGATACAGTTACAATGCGTAACAGTATAGGCGCCAAATATACTGTCACAGAATTTGCCCCCCTCGTACCCAATTCGACGGCTGTGGTAATGCAAAACGGTAGGTTGCCCCGATGGCCCCTACGCGATTCTGATAAACAAACAAATAATGCCGTGTATCGAGGCGCGACTGGAAAATATGGAGAATCGACGAGAATCGAGATTGAGAAATGTATCTAGAGATGCTAAAAAATATCTGGAATATTCGCATTTGGTCTATAAAAGAATAATAAACGGCCGAGACTGACTAAGTCTTGAATTAGAGAGTTGTTTATTTGGATATTTCGGAGAGATCAAAGCGATTTAGATAGTGACTAATTAAATAGTGTTTAGCTGAGTTGTAATTAGTATTCGGTAGTGTACAGAGTGTTAATAAATATCAGCAAACATTAACTGTTTGCTTTTCTGGTAATAGATAAAGTCGGGGTAGGCAACCCGTAACGATACGTAGTAGTAAAATTCCCTCCGTTTTTGTATCAAATGATGTGCAGAAGTATTTTATAATTTTGTAGCAAATTTTTATATGGACGCATAGAGTGTCAAGGCTGTCCGGATGTAGCAAAATATGCGTTGCCAGGACCTATCTATTCCGCGGGAAAATTTTGTTTGGGTTATCGAAAGAACTGTAGCTGACCTGTGCAAATAATGTGAACGTTTACTAAACTGGTTGTTACTGCTGCTACAAAATTATCAATAATAACCTGTGAATTATTGTTATAATCAATTCATAAAGTTGATTTAAGAAACATATTCACAACGATTATTATTGAGGTTTACTACTGTAGTGTAACATACCCAGATCTGTTTAATATTGTTGAAAGAGGAAGTATTTGGCCAATAATCGAGAAAATTTAAGTTGTATTTATTTATGTTCTGGAATTCTGGAATTAAAGGGAGGGTAGCGAAAAGGCTACAGCACTTAGGCCCCATTGTACCTCCTCCCATTAGGAGATCAGTCCACCTAACCGTCAGCCAACCTATTGTTAGCGGAGGCCACTACTTGTGTCTGATGGCATTCCCATGCTGATCTAGTTGTTATCTTATGATTACGTAAGATCAGTAGTGATTGTCTACTATATGTGTAGATTCTAATGATTTTGCCCGTTGTATCTCTACGGGCAATTTCTTTGGCGGCTATGGTTATACCTGCTAATTCCGTTTGTACTACGGTAGCATTCCTATCCATTGCCCACTGATGACGAATATGCAAGGATCTGGAATAAATCCCACATCCTGCACCTTCCTTCTTTTTTGACCCGTCCGTGTAGATGTTGATAACATCTTCACTGGCGGTCTCTTCGATCCTGATAAGTACCGTGTAGGGTCTATCAAACACAAACTTGGGAGAAATGCTGTCAGTGCCTGCCTGCAAAAGGGCTTTCTGGCGACCCCACTCCACCGGCGACTCCTAGCTTCTCCACATACTACATCAGGTGTAATACCAGTATTTTTGAGGCAAAGCATAGTTGTCACAGCCACTTCTCTTAGATAAATATCTAAAGGTGGTAGACATAGCATCACCTCTATTGCTATGGTAGGTGTCGTACACATAGCTCCAGTTATGCTTAGGCAGGCAATCCTCTGTACCTGGTTGAGCTTTTGTTTAGCTGCCGTCTGTTGGATTTCGGCCACCAGACGACAGCTCCATAGACTAACATTGGTCTCACAATGGCAGTGTATATCCACATGACCACATTTGGTTTCATTCCCAGGTTTTACCAACGGTTCTGCGGCACTGCTCATAGGAGCGCCTTTTAGTCTTCTCTCTAAGTGAAGATTCCATGTTAGCTTCGAATCAAGTGTGACTCTAGGTATTTCACATACACTAATCAGTATGGTAATATCATCGGCATAGGCGATGGTATCGATGCCAATTTCGGAGTTGAGGTGATGCAGGAGACTGTCCAGAACCAAGTTCCATAGCAGTGGTGATAAAACACCTCCTGCGGACAGCCCTTATGTTATTTATAAACTTACCTCGAATTTAGGGCGATTTGGGTAGTTTTAAATAAAACAAAAACAATTTACTAAATACACCTCGTTTATTAACTTTCTGTCAATGGTGTAATAACCTACCTCACCACCTATCAGTATTCGTACTCAGCCTTGAAATCAGGAGGGAATAGAGCACGGCAGAGAAAACCCCGATCCCAATTCAAAGAATCGCTGTCGCTATTGCAGTGGTAATAATAATGATAATAATAAAAATGTATCTGTAGTTCAGTACTTAAATCTACGGTAATATAATCATAATTCTACATATAAAACTAAAGAGTATTTTTGATTAGTTAGCCGACTTGCGTCAGAAGGTACTGAAGTCCCATACGGGAGGCTACCCAGCTAGTAGTTGAGGGGTTGAACAAAAATCTCAATTCATATCTCATGCACCACATATTTTATCGGATGATTGTTCAGACGCGAGATACAGTATTAATAGATTCACCAAGGCTCTTACAAACATTTGCCAATCAAACCGCTAATTCAGGTAATAAAGTAGTAGTACATGATTAATAATAACTTACAATAACTTGGACTCAAGCTAAATTTGTACATATTAACTCAAAATTACAATAAAATATAATTAAACTGTAATAAAATATTTAACAGACAAGAAAATAATAAAAGGAACACATGGCATTCAATCTTAAATACAATATACAAAAATAAGTTACTGACCTGAAAAATTAGAACACATGCACCACTTATCAACATTTACTGTCCTTCAGCCAACCTGCAGAAGTCTTCAAACCCAACTCTCTACCCGCTGAACTCGTCCGCGTTCCCGTGTTTATTATTGTTTCATCTGCAGCCTTCCCTCCAGCCAATCCGTATATAATATTCTATACAGAGTGTTATTTATTCAGAAGTACAGATATATCAAAATAATATTTAACTAAGTGGATTCACACATTACTTCTAAATTAAAGATGTAATATAATCAACATTTATATGTTATTATTGTTGTTAGTTAATATTATTCATCTATAGAATTTTAAAACTCGTTGCTTTTGATAATATAAAATTAAAGTCAAACATTATGTTCGAACGTCAATAATAAAAATATTTAACGCAATACTCGATTTATAATTTAATAACACACGCTGTATTTTGAGTTCTCTCCGTGTAAGTTAAACCACAAACAAAATAGTTACGCAAATTTATCTGTTATTAAACATTCAAACAATCTTCATCAAAGTCAGACCCTCTGACATAACGTGGAGAATTGTTCATGTCAAAATAACTATCTCTCTGTAATCAATACAAAAAGCTCTTCCGGCATCTGATTCCTGTATTGAATTCAAACAAAATAATAATAATAATAATAATAATAATAATAATAATAATAATAATAATAATAATAATAATAATAATATCTCTACCCCTCATTCTAATCACGAGGATTAGCCCAGAAGTCGAAGACTTGTGCGGGGGGCGGCATATTATTATTAAGCAGGCCACATTTGCGCCCAGGAACGACTTACGTTGGTAGGCCCTTACTACCACTCAGTGCAGGAATGAGGGAAACCTGGAAAACCTCATTAATTAGGGGGGAAGTTGAATGCCAACCGGTATCAATCTCTCACATTGAACCAAGTCAACATTCTTCCACCCTACCATACCCGCAGAGATGGTGCCTCTCCACGAATATAGCTTATATACGGTCTACCGGCTGCGGGGGTCAAACCCACAGCGATCTAGTCACCTCAATTCAAGTACTGACGCCTTAAACCCCGCGACCACTGACCGATCCCGGATACAATAATTACTTTCTCTCAATTATCTTCAATAGGCTGCTGACGCAATCTCTGTACAAATTTTCAGTTTTAAAGACTATTCAGTTAAACAATTCTGTGACATTAGAACAACTTTGACTATGTCTGCCAATTGATTTCCAAGACAATCAAAAACATCAACGAACTTATACATCGTCTTAATTCCATTTCATCTGCTACACCTAACTTAGGTAAATTATTATCCTTAACACATGACATTTTTGTACTTACTGTAAAAAAGCAATAATAAAATCGTATGCAATAATATGTCTTAATAAATATTGCGCAGTATTGTTGAAACGATCTAAAACAGTAAATATTATTGTAGTCTACAAGCTACAATCAAACTAGACCTAAAGGCCGTATGACACGATGTAATATTTCACATAGTTTTTTATTTGATATTATAATTAAAGTGGTTCGTCCTGTATCATACAAGCAAAATGTACAGCTTTCTATATATAATAATAATAATAATAATATCTCTACCCCTCATTCTAGTCACAGGGATTAGCCCAGAAGTCGGAGACTTGTGCGGGAGAGGGGGCGGCATATTATTATTAAGCAGGCCGCATTTGCGCCAATGAACGACTTACGTTGGTAGGCCCTAACCACTATTCAGTGCAGGAATGAGGAAAACCTGGAAAACCTCATTAATTATAAAATTGAAAATTAAATATGTTCTATTTATATAAAATTCTGAATACATTTTTATGTGAACAATAATATAACCTCCAGTGCATCTTTCCCAAATCTTCCCTATGTTTGCTTAATTTATTGGTTATTGATTATAATAACAATAATTATTATTAGTGCTAAATATATACAAAATGCTTATATAATTCTATGCAAAATTTTATATATAACTTTATACCGTGTCATACGACCTTAAGCAACAACCATATTGCGCAATACACAATATTGTGTAATATGTGAATTTCTATAAGCAACTGATTTATTTGTTAATTTTAGTAATTATTCGTGACATTTAATAGGTATTTAGTTGTCATTTTCATTATCTCCTTAGACTTTGAAATTTGTTTTTATTTTAATTATTTAAAATAGATATATATATATATATATATATATATATATATATATATATCTGTAGTTAAAGTAGATAAGCCATTAGATTATAAATGCTGTCTATGCTGTTTATATATTGCCCAAAATTTTATTTAATAAAGCATACTGTTAAAAATGTAAATTATAGCAAGATGGCTTACTAGACCCATATTCTGATGAATGCTTTACAACAAGTATTATTGACAGTTAACAATGATAACAATTTTGGTTAAAACACGTTATTTTTCAAGGGCGACCACATTTGGCAATATCGCATTTGTAATTTTCTCTGTGAATTCTTTTAAACTGAGAAGATTGTAATCTAAAATTTTAAATGTACTGTGGAACATTTAATGTTTTTTATTTACTAAGAGAAATTACTGATTTCAAGAAGATCTGAAGCATACACTTTGGCTGAAGGTGGCCATTTCAACATTTATTGTAACAAAGCATAAATAATTCCATTGTTAATTAATTATTTAATGTAATGAGTATCGTAAAAGTGTAAAGAAGCAAAAAGTGAAGATAATATAATGGTGCATATGATGACCTATTTTAATTGTAATATTATACAGAGTGATATATTTTTGTGGCAAATGATGATAGATGATGGTAAGTTTCTGAAGCTGGTAATTTTTGTTTCATACCTACTGTCATACTGAATATGCACACCGAATTTGGTTAAATTATATCAAGCGGTTTAGAAATTAAACATTAAAGAAATTGATTTTTTTTTAATTTTTGACACGCTGTAGCTGGACAATAGCCATCCTAATTCACATTTATATAACAAAAACTCTTATTTTTGGTCACAGAATATGCCCCTGGATTTTTGACATTTACTTAAGAAACATCCTGTATAGTTAAATAATGGTTACGTCATGATTTATTAATTAGAGGATCATAACATTTTTAAGTTTAATGAACTTCCTGATAATAATATTAATAAATATAAATATCGAGCAAATCCAGGAAATTTACAAATCGCAATATTACACCATATTGCAGTGTTAACTGAACATGCATTTTTATTATTGTCATTCTTATTAGTCCAGGGAAGTTAGGAAAAATAGCGGAAATTTTTAGGCACAGCAGATATCGAGATGCGGTTTTCTGCATTGTGTTCAGGAAGGTCCCAGGAAAAAAGTCTATATCGTCTGGTTTAGCCATTTTTTTAATAATGCCTTCTGGGTCGGAAAATGCATTAAGTACACCATTATAGGAACGACTGGAAACTCGGAGAATTACCTGGGGATGCACGGGGGTGGCTCTGTAGGGGTGCGCGGGGGGGTGAATTGGGGGAGAAATGGCAGCGTGCATGAAAATCGCTCCAAACTCGTTACTCGGGGCTTTTCAGGGATGCCAATTCTGGCATTGGAATTACCCGGGGCCGCTCGGGGGCGGCTCTGCGGGAGTATCCGGGGGGTCATTCTGGGGGGGAAATTGCATAGTTCATGGGAAGCGCTCCAAACTCATTACTCGGGGGTTTTCGGAGATGCCTATAATATATCTCTCGAAAGGTTTCCAAGTAAATAACAAATATAATAAAAATATCTAAATATTTGACACCCTGCATCTAGGAAACGGTGAACTTTTAGACATAGGTATATTATGGTAAATATCAATTATTTTGATTTTACAATTACTCTTTCCAAGGATGCCAGAATTATCTGTAATAAAAAATCGATGAACGCACGACTACTAACTTAGACTTTTGATGATTGAAGCTGGTTTATAAAAACGGGTGTGATTTTACATCCCACTTTTGACTTGTAAGATTTCGACATTAACTACTCTCCTATGTGTACAACATGGCAATGCCTCTACTAATCTACTATAATCTTATAAACAGTCAATGTTTATTATATACTACTGATTTTCACTCACCACTACTGTGAACTGTAAACTCGAACGTGCTTACTCAAATAACCTATGAAAAAGAACCACAATAAGTGGCTAACTCGCTTATCGAAGTATAGTTACCCCATTATTCATAATTATACTTAATTATATCTTGCCTAACACTAACACGTGGTACCCAAGAGTCGTCTTATTACATTCTTAAATAATTCAGCACAAGCCCTACAAATATCGACTTAATCACCACCTTATCAATACAAAGAATCTGTTTTGCCTCTAACCGCTCTACCACACAGAAACCGCAGCCTAAGATAGTGCAGCCAAGGCCAATACTTTAACCTATACCCCGTACCCCTCCAGCACACATCCTAGGAGCTAAATAAAAACATGTCCGTCGGTCCGCACGTCCACATCAGCAATCTATACCTAGGACTGTGGTTCCGACACATTATGCATAACCCACCAAAGGCCCTCACACACCTTTGTGGACCCGACAAAGCAGCCTTGACCACTACATACTACATAAGCCAATCAGTTCAATACCACCCTATCTAAAGCTAACGTGACTGTTACATGACTCGCCCTGTACTGAGAAGACAGAAAAACCGCCTCAAGATATTTGTGTCTTTTTACCATTAAACAGACACAGTTACAAAGAATGTGAATCGAATCCTCATCTACATTGCCGCAAAGTCTGCACCTCGCGATATTGCTTAAGTCAGTCCTTTGTAGGTGTTTGTTCAGATGTCCGTGGCCTGTTAGAAAACCCGTGACAATCCTGATGCTGCTTTTGTTAAGCATAATGAAGTTTCAGTTAGCGTCAGCCCATTGGCCCCCTATAAGTAACCTGGCCTGACGCAAACCAGATTCCATCGAGCAAACTTCAGTTGATTGCTTTTTGATCCAGTCATCAATGGACTTTGCCAGATGGAATTGTGGTAACCCCAAAACTGGTTCAGACCCCACAAATTGACTGCTCGAGCCTTGTCTGGCCAACATGTCAACCCTCTCATTACCTATCACACCACTGTGACCCGGAACCCAGGTCAGCTTAACACGATTGTTCCTTCCCAAGAGAGAAAGAGCCCTGACACATTCCAGGACCACACGAGAGGTGATCCTGAACGACAGAAGCGCTCATAAAGCTGCCTGGCTGTCTATGCATACTTGAATATGCTGATTTACATATTTCCTCCTGATATTCTCTTGAATACAGGTAGAGGTAGTAAATACTTCAGCCTGAAAGACCGTAGCGTGTTTCCTCAAGGAGTGAAATAAATTTACTCTTGGTCGTACTCCATAGATCCCCGCTCCTGAGCCCTTGTCTGTCTTGGACCCATCCGTAAACCAGACCAGCCCTTTTGAGACAAGCCAGGCTTCTCTAGTTGGAAATTCTATCTTAAAATTTCTTTGAAAAGCATAGACAGGGGATATCTTGTTGCTGGGTGCAGCAATAATCTCATCCCCATCTACTAACTTCTACTACCTAGATCACCTGACCTTGTGATTTTTCCGTGATACTCTTACAACTAGATCTGTTAGGCCCTTATCAGAAATATAAACAAACTCACGCTAGTATTTATGCTTCACCCAAGATAGGCAAATTCTTTTGTAGACTAAATCTAATAGTCTATTATGCGTTTTAAAACTTTCTTTACACACCTGAGACACCCCGTACATATAGTAGGCAGAAGCTATCTGTACCTATTTTTATCCATTCATTCAAGTTCTGGGTATTCACGCAGCCGCTTCGTTCTCATAATCGCGCATTACGTATAATCGCGCAACTCTGCCTCTCGTTCAATACCGCAAAATTGCAGCTCAGTCTTAGTTCAGCTGAGTACGGTTATATAACTAATATTCATAAGATTATACCTACTGCATATTGCATTTGTATATAGAAATAAAATGACGAGCCACGTCCACTATTTCCTAGGTAAGAATAGCAATATATTGTAGTATTTCATATCATAACTGGAAATTTGTTTTTACCTTTCCTCTCTAGCGATATACGACAGTGAACGAAACAGTGTTCGCTGTTAGCTCAGTGACGCATCAAAGAGGGGACAAAAATGTATATTGAAACTTTAATGCGGAGAAGCGAGCAAGGCATTTTCATTATTATTGTTTGTTTTCAATTATAATTACAATTCAATTTTAACAAATCGCAAAAAATGTACAAGAGCTTATAGCATATAATATCTAAATGTTTACTCACTTGGATAATTAAGTCACACTATTAGAATAGTTTTTTTAAGCCTTTAAAGGGTCATAGTATACAGGCTGATACATATAAAACATCCCAACCCGATAACATGGAAAACAAATTTTGATTCTGTAAAAGTCAATTGATAGAGGTCCTTGATGATATCAATTAAGTTGAAATTTGGAAATTTTTCAATGGCAGGCATTTTAATGTATTACTCTCCTCCATACTACTATCGAAACAAATGAAATAGACCGCTGAGTTTGGAAAACGATATTAAGAAACCATAGAGACAAAGAAATTTTGAAATTTGAACCACATATAGCTTCACTATTTCTCTATTGTGTGCTAAAATTTCGTTCGTTCGTTTCGTTGTCCCATTGTTTAGTTATTGACGAAAATGTTGAAAAAATCAGAGTACAAAGTTGATACATCTTTACATTTTAACTTGCACTTTTTTTTGTATATTGATAAAAAAATTACAAATTTGTACTGACGATAAGTCGCACTATAGTAGAAGTCGTTTGTCTCAAAAGCTCTTCCTTTTTTATTTTTAAGCAAAACGGAAGGTAGTGCTATCTCTGTTAAAATAATACAATTATACATTATGTAAGTACTGTTTTATATCTTCCATTTAAATAGTTTATTTGTAGAATAATTTTGTGACTTGTTTGATTTTCGTTTGCATTGAATACCTGATCAAACTCTTCGGAAATATTAGAAATTTTGTAATCATATTTTTAATCTAAAGCGCTCTCAGAAAATATGTTTTTAAACTGTTATTGAGCAGTAAGTAGAACATTTATGTTATCCTCAATGTATAAATAATATTTTCTATTGCGGTTGAAGCGGTTTGAAATGTATCGCAGAATAAACCAATCTTTGGGAAATATTTAACCCATCGCCACACTGTCAAGTATAAAAGGAAACAGTTTACATCAAACATTATCAAACCTACCCCTTTCACCAACCGTGCCGGCCTGGAAAATGAAACGGGTGGGTGATATCTCTTAATATGTTTATTTTTATGTTTTCTGAAACTATGGTGAGCGATCAAGTTATATTTTTATTTATTTGAATATTTTGTGTTTTAATAATTGCACAACCCTGACTGCCTGAGAAATAAAAGGGTGGGTAGATTTTTTTATTTTCCAGGTTTTTAATATTCTGTGATCAGCCTTATATGAATTATTTAAAAACTTGTGTAAAATTCGACTTCATTTTCTGACCACGACTTTATCGATTAAAGTCCTACCTAAATCTGTGGCTGTGGATGATTTCACACGAATGTATAATATATGTTTCTAAGTAAGGCAAAATTTAAAAGTTATAGATCAAATCTTAACTGCAATGTCAAATGTTTGCAATCGAATGCAAGTTCTATTTCGTTTCTCCACAAAGCAAACTGCTGCTAAATCGCGTCAGCTTTATAATACTCGTCTGTCAAATGAGCTGAATTTTAATTTAGAATTTGTAATGTAGTAGTAATGTGTAGTAACTCAAATGTTAGTATTTGGAAATATACATATCATACCATAAATGTCCAAATCCGCAAACGATCGCTGAATAAAATTTATTAAATATTAAAAATACCTCACTGGCTTGATTTTTGCCTCTCCCTGTGTTTCACTTATTTTTAACTACTTAATGTGTTATTAGAACGTCAACTTACTCGATCAGATCAGTCGGTGATCATTTGAAAGAACGTGAAGAATGGTTCATGGTGAACAGGTAGAAATGTAATAACCTCAAAAACATAATAAATAACAGAACTACTATTTTTTTCTTAGATGTTGAAGAGTCATATCCTCCTTGGAACTTCTCCTGGGTAGTGAAAGATCAACTAGCAGCGATGGCTTGGCCCAAAACAAAAAAAAATCTTAACTTTCTGTGGCAAAATGGCATCAGACACTTGGTGACCCTATCGCCGGAAAAGCTACCTCCTGTGGTGGACTCCAAATTGGGATGGACACTGATACCCGTTGAAGAGTTTGAGCCACCAACGCTAGATGATATCATCACTTTTATAAACATTTGTGAGATCAGTATTGCAAAGAAAGAGGTAAGCCTGTTGCTAAAATAGTATTTTTTCCCATGGGGCACAGGATGTCCATAACTGATGGTTGATCCCCATTACAAAAAAAAAAAAAACAGAATAAGTAATTAGAAAGCAGCAAATGCAGGTCTTTATGGAATGATGTTACGTTAGATGGTATGTTAAGTATTTAGCTAACGTCACTCATCGCTATTATACTCTATTTTTAAACTAGGAGGAGCGTTTTGAATATTGCGCGCCAAAATGTTGGTTTCTTATTGGCTAATTTCGAACCTACTTTACACTGCTAATAAATTTTACATTTTGGCATTTGTTGACATTTTGCTTGTTAGTTGTCATCAGTTCGTTGTCATTGTGTTTTTACCTGTTTTTCTATCTATTTATTATCTCAGTTACGTATAAATTAATTCTTATCAGAACTAAACAACTTATTATATTGTTTGTCATTCGTTTTTTCCAATTTTCCATTGGATATGGATGATAGTGTGCCGACCACAAGAAAGGTAGGCGCGGGGATTACATGGCCGTCGCCCCAAGGAAACGAAAACAACTCAGTTTAGGCATTTATCTCTGACAGAAAAACAATCAATATTGAATTTGTACAAGAAAAGCCTAGATGATGAACCTACTCTTAAAACTGTCCAACTTGTATCCAAAATAGCGATGACATTAGGTAAATTTATATTAACATTATCTACTGTTGAACTATATTACACATTATACTTTTTTAGGTGTTACACAATCAACAGTACATCGAGCCATAAAATAGTATAAATCTACTGGAAGGGTGTCTACTTCCAAACACTGTGGTGGACGACCTGGGATTGTTACATGTTTGGATGAAGTAATGAAGAATTCCATAAGGCGTAAGTAGAATAGCTATGCCGATCCTGCTCCACAATTCAAGATGGCGACTGGAGCAGGATCGGCATAGCTTTCAGCCGTCTACGTCACAATGTTTGGGAGGGGTTACAAGTGTGTAGATAGATGACGCTAAGCTACTTTAATAATAATAATCGTATTATGCTCATGCTGAGCGAAAGCGTTTAACACTTGAAGTATATTGTTTAATCGATTTTCTTCTGATACAATGAGTGGTCAAAAGCGGGTTGTGTTTAACTTAGACAATAATAAAACCATTATACTTATGGATCCTGATGGTTTGTTTGAAAAGCAAGAAAATCAGATTGGATGCAGATGGCTAGAGATAGAGCTCGCTTTCAAAGAAGAATCAATGATGTCTCATTTATTATAAGTAGTGTTTTAGATAATAATCATCGATCACGTATTTACTATGAAAGATTTTGTTGCATGTCTATTACTATAAAATAAAGTTTTATTTTCATCACTCTGTATATTATTTTGTGGATACCTAACCTGTTTAGTGTAAGGGCTGTTATAAAAGTATGTAACACTCAGTTATTTCAATTATTATCAAATAAGAATCGTGCTGAGCGGAAGTGTTATTAATTGCAATATGCCTGTTCCAGTAAAGTACAAGTGCATCAAATGTGGTGGAGATTGCGACCTGCCAAACAGAAAATGTTTCACATGTGAAACTAAGGATTATTTTGAGGGTGCTGATGGATCAAAACATGTTCCTAGTTCTTACTTTGATAAAAGTGATTCCAAGTAACTGTTGCTGGTTGTGTCCAGTTCAACTTATTAGCCTTTCTACTATAAAAAGTAGGAGAGTAAATTATAATTCCAAATGTGAGATGGAGGGGTACTAGAGAAATATGGGTGGGGTGGGTGAATAAGGTATATATATATGCATATATGAGACTTATTTGAACAGTCAGTCTACTATATTCATTTATATTCAACATGGATCTGCAAAAGTTGAACAAGGCAACTTCATATAAAGAAATTAAAAATGTGAAAGATTTAGAAATAAATCAAAAGTTTAAAATAGTGAAGCTGAGGTTTAGTAAAACAAAATATGGTGACAGTGTTGTGGCTGAAACTGAAAATTTTTCCTGCTATTTACCAAGAAGATTTTACATGCATTTTGAGAAGGAAGGTATTGAAAACTTTAACGATTCTTTAAGAAGTCGACCTGTATATCTGGTTAGTAAAGGAAAAATTGGTTTAACAACGGACATTACATTTGTCCAAGACGATGCATGAAGAATTCATAAAAGGATTATTAATAGGTATTTGTCTACGGGTCTTATATTCCAGACAAATGTATTATTATACCTAGTTATAAAATAAAAATAATTTAGAAATAAATCAAAAGTTTAAAATAGTGAAGCTGAGGTTTAGTAAAACCAAATATGGTGACAGTGTTGTGGCTGAAACTGAAAATTTGTCCTGCTATTTACCAAGAAGATTTTACATGCATTTTGAGAAGAAAAGTATTGAAAACTTTAGCAATTCTTTAAGAAGTCGACCTGTATATCTGGTTAGTAAAGGAAAAAAATTGGTTTAACAATGGACATTACATTTATCCAAGACGATGCATGAAGAATTCATAAAAGGATTATTAATATGTATTTGTCTACAGGTCTTATATTCCAGACCAATGTGTTATTATACCTAGTTATAAAATAAAAATATTTGTATCGAATTAGCAATTTTATTATTCTACCTCGTACATATACTATAAATAAATCCTTGTATACTATATGTTCTGCTCCAGTGTATTACTGAAGCATGAAAAATTCATAAAACGAATATTAATATTTTATTTTGAAGTAAACCTTTGTCTACAAGTCTTATATTTCATGTGAATGTTTTATTGTACCTAGTAAGAAAATAAAAATATATATTGAATTAGCAAATTTATTATTTTACCCAGTACATATACTATAAAAACATAATACAGTGAATGTTTTGTCATAGTTTTTCTCCTGAAACTTGATCGAACCTTGTATATAAGCAGAATCTAACATTTTACACATATATGGTTATTATTATTTTATATAAAATAAATGTAACACATTACTGGAAATGAGTCGTAACGTTTCTATCGGACCATTTTTGTTGTAAGCATGACCATAGACTTACAAGACAATTGAGTTTAGCATTGGTTACTTAAAAAATCTATAAAACAGTGCAACAATAACCACCTAACATTTCGACATCTCATTTAGTTTAAAAATTTTTACTAGGTAACATATATTTTAAAATTTTTTAATATTTGAATTATAAACTATAATCCATTGCATTAATAATATTTTATATGATGCTGAAAAGCTGCTATGTAGCACATATCTGACTTTAATGTTCACGAGAAAATATATTTATAATTAAAAATAAATAAATTTGTTATTTAACTTGTAATCAAAAACTAAATAATTTCAAAATATGCTTTATTATTTATTAGATATTCAGGTTTGACTTGGTAAAGAAAACAAATGAATAGATAATAATGCTATATATTTTTTAAAAACTATACTACAATACATAATTAAAAAACAAAATATAATATAAATATATACAAAAAACAAAATATATACAAAAACCAAAATATATACAAAAAAGAAGATTAAAATGAGCACTAATTTAATGAAATTAATAATTAATTATTAATTTCATTAAACTTTGCTGCGATGGCCTCATATTTTTTTAGTCTCGTTAGCAGAACGCTCCTCTTATCGATGGAGCGTTCTTGCTCATCAAGCAACCGAATTTGTTCCCTGAGGGTCTCTCTGTGGACCCTCAACGATTTTCGCTCCCCCTTTAGCCGCGATATGAGGTCATCGCTGTTTTTAATCTTCTTTTATAGAAGTCATCTTTCCATCCATCCGCTGGCGGAATTCTGCCCTCCGCTGCTTCTCTTCGTTGATTGCTCCTGTCCAATAATCTTCGGAATCCGAGGAGGAGGAGCAGGTCGAGGGCGTAGGCGACAGCGAGCGAATGGAAGATGAGGGCCGTCTAATGGTTTTCCGAGCCAAACCCAAATTTTTGCCTCTGCAACAAAAAAATAACAGATAATAATTCATACATTTTTTACAATTTTTTTTAATATTTACCTAGAAGGAAGTGCAGGAATTTCCCTCGGCGGATTTTGGAAAACGTCCGCGTCATCCTCTTGTTCGAAGCACTTCCTTTGGCAGCGGCCACCTTCGACGAACAACTTGGGCTTGGCCTGGTTGAAGCTTCCAATGAGGTAATTGCCTTCACGGCCAAATTGAGTTCCTCTGATATTCTGTAAAAACGAGAAAATAGTTTAATAAAACGTAGAAAAACATTAGAAAAAAACTTACGCCTCATTGATGGCTTCATCCAAATGAGGATTCTGCATTTCCTGCTGATAGATCTCTTCAGATAAAAATTGAGACATTTTTAAAATGGTATAAAAATTAAGCGAAGCGAAGTTAAGACTGTTCCTACTAATAGGTTTGTATTAGAATGAATATACTCAACGAATGCAGTATGCTTATATATCAAATTGTTGCAACTTACACAGTAATATGAACATCCGGTGAATTCCGTTGAACTGTACAGGTCACTAACTTTCTCGTGTCAGATAAAATTCAGTTTCATACTTATTCTTTGAGAATTGTAATCCGACACCATTTCCTGCTGAGTTAACAAAAATGTAATTTGACACCACGTTTTGAAATTTGACACCGCGTTTTGTAATTTGACACCACGTTTTGAAATTTGACACCGCGTTTTGAAATTCGATACCGCGTTTTGTAATTTGACACCTTATTTTGAAATTTGACACCGCGTTTTGAAATTTGATACCGCGTTTTGTAATTTGACGCCTTTGTTTTGAAAATTGACACCTTTGTTATGAAATTTGACACCGCGTTTTGTAATTTGATACCGCGCTTTGAAATTTGACACCTTATTTTGAAATTTGACGTCGCGTTTTGAAATTTGACACCGCGTTTTGTAATTTGACGCCTTTGTTTTGAAAATTGACACCTTTGTTATGAAATTTGACACCGCGATTTGTAATTTGATACCGCGCTTTGAAATTTGACACCTTATTTTGAAATTTGACGCCGCGTTTTGAAATTTGACACCGCGTTTTGAAATTTGATACCGCGTTTTGTAATTTGACACCTTATTTTGAAATTTGACACCGCGTTTTGTAATTTGATACCGCGCTTTGAAATTTGACACATTATTTTGAAATTTGACGCCGCGTTTTGAAATTTGACACCGTGTTATGTAATTTGATATCTATTTAAACAACACCAACATCATACATATAAAATTATGAATTTTAGTTCCTTTTTTTTTTTTTTTTAATTCGCTTATTTTTTTATTGCATTTTTGAAAATACTTTGTTCTACAATTCAAAAGTAACATTGCAACCCCTCATCCTTATGTAAAATTTGGCGCTACCCCACCCCGATTTTCATACTAGTTGTGAAACCAAAATTATACCATCGTTCGATAGCTTTTTCTTTCCTCTTCATAATAAAAAAATCAACTTTCTATCTCTTATAGTAATCAAGTTATAACGAAAACTGTTTAAGGGTATTTTGTTTTTTCACCCCTAGCCCTTAAACGTGACGCTTGACGATGAAGTTTGTATAAACTTTTTTTCTTTACTCAACCTCTAATATGACTTGCTAGAATTTAAAAAAAATTCTACGATTGGTTTCATTTTCAGATTTCAGAAATTTCTTTGAAAATGTCCAAATTTTGGATGTGTATAGGATCTCTGTTATAGGTTTATTTTTGGGATAATCTGATACAGGGTCAATTAGGGAATGTCAAATCATGTAAGATTTTTCCATATTAAACAAAAAAATACGTGACCTTGACATACTACCTATTACGATTTTCAGAAAATAGCATTGGCCAAATTCATCTAATCTATTTCACTTCATACTATATGCTATATACTTTCGTTTTATGATTTTAAAAAAATCAAAAAAAATTTCAAAACCAAATTTTTTTTCAAAAATCATGTTTTTTTTCGAGACAGGTTTTTTCTGATGACAAATTCTGAAAGAGCACCCTCGAAAACATAAAGATACACAGTTTCATATTTTCACCTTTTCTATGCAAATAACTTTGAAATTTTAAATTTTTTCATATTTTCTATGTATTTAAGATGACTTAAAATCTTATTAAGTTATGTAAAGTGTTCCACCAAGACGTATTCAATAATGCTTAATGTTTCACAGATTCGTTATTCCTCCCACCACAATCATTATAAGCGCTGACTTGATCATTTAGAAAGTATATAAAGCAGTATCCTAGAGTTTGTAACCATATTACAGATATTAGTATCTGAGCTAAATAAAACATTATTTTTAAAGATCCTTCGAAAAAGATGACTTCCGACTGCGTGGTAGACATTCAGTGTTTTAAAATTAGTAACAAGAAGGACGACATCAGATGGGCCGTGAAGGAATTGGGGTTTATAATGGTAAAATCTCCTACCATTATATATTTAAACCCCTTTCCCCTTTCATCAGCTGTCATGGGAGCTACAAAAGAGGCGTATTGGGTAGTCAACTACCATCATGGTATTCCATGGAATGATGGCAACGAATCCCTCGAAGATCTTCCAAAAATTCTTAAGGCAGCAACCCAGACAGCTGGAATAATATATGTGAAGGGGAATCAGAAGGCTGAATTCCTAAGGAAATATGTAGACAAACCGGTGGTTGAGCTTCTGGAACGTCCAAAATTGAAGCCCATGGTTCCGGAATGTTGGCACCACAAAATGCAGCATTGCGCATGTGCGTTAGCAAATGTTTACAGTTTATATAATTTTTATTTAGAATTTGCAAAATAAAGAAATAAATTATATATTTTTATTTTATTGTTTTCCTGTAATATAGTTGCTGCAGTATATTTTTAAGAACATATCATAAATTATATATTTATTAAGCGGTTGAGGTGTTACGTTTAACAATAGCAAATGCAAAAATGTAGATATATGCTTCAAAATGAGCTAACGTTTCAATTTATCTGCGCAAGCTCCTTGCGCATATAAAATGAGTTGTGTTCTTTAAGAAATCACACAGTTTATATTTACACTTCTCATACTAATCTGGTATACTTGCTGCTGCTGCTGTTGTTGTTATTTTCCTTGATTCAGTGCTACCGTACAGTGACATAAAGTAGACATGAATCCTTAATCCGTAAACTCTATTTGTTCTACAATTGTGAAAACTTCTGAAGAATCCGTAAAATTGGTAAAAACTAAAGAAGAGATAATAAGGCAAATAAAGTTAGTAAAAGGTAATGTGAAATTGTTGGAGACGGCGATTAAAAATAGAATTAACCGTCAAGAGGATACTGAAAATCCTTTTAAGTTAGAAGGAAACTTAGCATTATTGAAATATTATTTAGCTAAATTGCAACACTTACGATATACTTCTAGTAAAGTTGGAGCAGGCTTAGAGAACAATACTGCTGAAAAGAAGCGTAGTCGAAATTTAGTTTGGCATTCGATTGATTCTTGCTTCGACGGACGAGTGTGTACAGGATTAATTGCAAATTTAAGTATCAAAGATCCATTATGCTTCTTAAATAAGGCATTTAATAATTTTCAAAGAAAATTAGATTATATCGTCAACAATCAATGCTTAAAGTTAATGTTGTATTAGTATGTAATTTTATTAAACCTCAAAGTGGTGATATTGATATGAAAACGTTTTCTACAAAAATCATATAATCGATATAAATACTAATTTAAAAACTTGGTACAGGGATAACGTAATCCATACTTTAACAAATAAATTAGAAGAATTTAGTGAAAAAGATTCGGGATGGGCTCTTACAGAGGTTTTGCACTTAAAAGTCAATATTAACAAATTTTCACCTTTAAAAGGGGGAACATCAACTTATGTTAGTTTACCAGGTTTTATATCACGAAAAAAAGCTGTAATAAATGTAGAAAATAACGATTCATTTTGTTTTCTGTGGGCTGTAATCTCCGCTCTATATCCAGCTAAAAATAAACATCCTGAAAGAATAACAAGTTATCCTCATTTTAAAGATGTTCTAAAATATGATTCCATCGAGTTTCCAATAAAACTTAATGATATAAAGAAGTTTGGAATAACTTGTCTATTAATTTGTATTGTATAGAAAATAAAAACGTTCTGCCGCTTTCTTTAAGCGATTATAGAAATAGTAACAGAGAACCCATTAATTTATTAGTGCTATCGACTGAAAATAATAATAATTTTACAGGATTCTCAAACGATAAGACATTTTTCCACTTCGCATGGATAAAGAGAATGTCAGCACTACTTTCAAAACAACTATCTTCTCATGGACATAAAACTTTCATATGCTATAGGTGCTTAAATCATTTTAGTTCTGATGATTTACTTAAAGGACATTTAGTTTACTGCAATAACATGAATAAGTGTGCCCTCAAATTACCAAAGGAGTCGGATAAAATTTTACATTTCAAGCATTTCAGTTACAAAGAAAGAGTACCTTTTGTGATATATGCCGATCTTGAAAGTATTCTTGAACCGTGTGAAACCTTAGGAGTGGAACAGTACAATTCAGTTAATTATCAAAAGCATACACCATTCAGTGTAGCATATTATTTGAAATGTTCATATGATAATAATTTATCAAGACTCAAGCTATATCGAGGTGATGACTGTATAAAATGGTTTATTTCAGAACTACAAGATATTGCATTGAATATTGATAGTATCCTTAAAAATTCGAAAGAAATGGAAACTTTATCATTCGAACAAGAAATAAATTATGCTACCGCAACACACTGTCACATATGTACCAAACCATTTACATCGAGTGATATCAAAGTTCGTGATCATTGTCACCTCAGCTCTAAATACAGAGGTGCAGCTCATCAAGATTGTAATCTAAATTATCAAAACTCATTTAATATACCTGTTGTTTTTCATAATTTAAGCGGTTATGATGCAAATTTTATAATGAAACAATTGGCTACCGGTTTTGCAGGTCCAGTTCGATTGCTACCAGTTAATAAAGAAAAATATATTTCATTTACTAAAACGGTTGAAGGTACTGCTGTACACTTACGATTCATCGACTCATTCCGCTTTATGTCTAGTAGTCTTGATAAATTATCTTCTTATTTAGAAAATGAAAAGAAAACCATTGTTAAGGCTTATTGTAACACTGATCAAGAATTTAATTTATTAACAAGAAAGGGTATTTTTCCTTACGATTATATTGATTCGTGGGAAAAACTCACTGAGACATGTTTACCACCAAAAGCGAATTTCTATAGTCAATTGCATGATGAATGTATTAAAGATGAAGATTATCAGCATGCCCTTAATGTTTGGAAAACATTTAACATAAAAACGTTAGGTGATTATTCTGATTTATACTTGAAAAGTGATGTTCTCCTTCTTGCTGATATATTCGAAAATTTTCGACGAACTTGTTTACTAACATATGAATTGGATCCATTACATTTTATACTGCTCCAGGTTTAGCGTTCGATGCTATGCTTAAAACGACTGGAGTACACTTAGAACTTTTAACGGATATCGAAAACTTATGTTTATTGAGAGAGGTATTCGTGGTGGAGTGTCTCAGTGTTCCAATAGATATGCAAAAGCAAATAATAAATATATGGGAGATCTCTATGATTCAAGTCAAGAATCCGTATATCTAATGTATTTTGATATAAACAATTTATATGGGGCTGCAATGTCTGAATATTTACCATATGGAGAATTTGAATTTCTGAAAGAGAATGAAATTGAAAATTTAGATATAATAAATATTCCAGATAATGCAGAAGTTGGTTATATTTTCGATTGTGACTTAGAATATCCCAATTATCTACATCAAATTCATAGTGATCTACCTTTAGCTCCACAACACATGACACCACCAGTACCTTCAAGATCAAAATTAAAGAAATTATTACTAACATTGTATCCACAAAGTAATTATGTTGTTCATTATAGAAATTTAAAGCTGTATTTGAAGCATGGATTACGTTTAAAGCAAATTAACAGGGTTCTCAGATTCAAACAAGCTGCGTGGTTGAAAAAGTATATTGATTTAAACACCACGTTGCGTCAGCAAGCCAAAAATGATTTTGATAAGAATTTTTATAAATTAATGATAAATGCTGTGTACGGCAAATTAATGGAAAACGTACGGAAATATAGAGATGTCCGTATGACCACTAAATGGGACGGCCGTTATGGGGCTCAAAATTATATTGCAAAACCTAATTTCCACAGTTGTAGCATTTTGATGATGATATGATTATTGTAGAAATGAATAAATTAGAAATTTTGTTTAATAAACCTATATACGCAGGATTCTGTGTTCTAGATATATCTAAAACCGTTCTGTATGAATTTCACTATGATTATATCTTGCAAAAATTTAAAAATAAAGCAAAACTCCTGTACACAGATACCGATAGCCTAATTTATCAATTGAATGTGCCTGATATTTATGAGTATATTAAAGAAGACAGTCAGAGGTTTGATACATCTGATTATGATCCTCATAATCCATATGGAATAGAACAGAAAAACAAGAAAGTGCCAGGATTGATGAAAGATGAGAATAATGGAAAAATCATGCTAGAATTTGTAGGTCTTCGAGCAAAAATGTATGCTTATAAAGTTCATAATAACAAGATAGTTAAAAAGTCAAAGGGTTCTACATCTGCAAGTGTTAAGAAAATTACATTTGAAGATTACAAAAGAACTCTGTTCGATCATGAAATTATTTACAAGCCACAGCATCTAATTAGATCTAAAAGCATTGTGTTTATACAATTCGACAACATAAGATGATTCTTAACCCTTACGATGATAAAAGAATTTTAAATTCTAAGAGCACAGATACGAAGCCCTGGGGTTTTGAAAGAATTTCAGATGACAACGATAACATTCCAAACAAAAGAATTTGTATTCGATAAAATTATGTGTGGCAATGTCTACTGTAAACTGGATAGTGTGCTCGTGAGTCAGCAAATTACTGGTATATAAGTTGTAAGCTAACAGATCAAAATCAGTTTGTTTTCATCTCTCCAACATGACTATGAACAATCTGTGTAGTGAGATGCATATTGCTGCATTATGCAACCGTTAAAGTTTACAATAAATTTATCGAACGTTGCATTATCGAGTGCTGTTACAGTGAAGAAAGATACAAGTTATTAAAGAGTATCTTGGAAGAAGTTGTAATTCCAGAGGAAGCCTTTAAGTGGTTATCGGAATATGATATACAACCTCCTTTACAATTCATTGAATTGTTGATGGACAAGAAAATGGAACTTGATGAGTTTATTCACAGCGTGTTGGCGGTGTGTCACAAAGAAGGATATGAATACGTATCCGTTAAACGATTGAATGATATTATACAAATATTACATCCTCAATTAAAATATCATTCAAAATATACTTATTTCAATTGTTACTAGATGACAAATATTATCCATATCTTGACAATACCACTTTTCCACTAAGAAATATATTAAGTAATTATAAAACCATTGACAAAACGATGGATGAAGCCATGTGTAAAGCGGCATACTATGCCAGAAGCCGTACACTTCACAAATTGCGCACGCTACAAGAGTCTAAAAAGTTGCACTGGAAGTTTCAGCCATCTACAAATTTTCATCATGGTAATATTCTTAAATGGATTGAGGATAATATACAAAAAGCTGAACAAGATTTAGATGCTTGTTTAGGATGGAGCTGTGGTCCTGATTCCGCCCCATGGCCTTCTACACATTTGTATGATTATAATAGAACTCTTTGTATATTAAATGAAATTTAAGGAATACAATGATTTAAATCACTTTAAGACTTGTTTTTATTTATTAAGTAATATACAATAACAACTTACAACAAAAATAACTATCATTAATTATATGTTTTATAAAATCCTTACAGTACTAGTTAGAGGACTATATTTAACTAATCTATCATGAAGTATAAGAGCGTAACAACTTGTATTTGAAGGAATATTTTTATTAGTCTCGAATTCTAGTCGAATATCAACTGAACCAGATTTAAGACTTTCATTCTGATGAGAACAATCTATAACAATTAAAGGTGCATATTTCTTGAACTCTGCACGTGTATAAATAGGTTCATTTTCCTTTCCATAATACGATCGTTGAAACTTTGCATACATGTCAAACAAGGTTGCTATCTGATTGTTCTCAAAATTTATATTCAAATTGTCATAAGGAAACATCTCAGAATTAAGATACAGTTTCATATTAATTAAATTACAATGATCAAAGTGACTGAAATTTTTTTTCAATTTATTTTTACGATCAGTATGGAAACCTACAATTACAAATCTAGGTTTCTCAAGTTGCGTCGCCGTCTTGATATTCCAGGTGTGACGTTGAGTTTCTTGTAGGAGAGGATACTCATGCAGTTCCCAACCTCTAAAGGGAACTTCCAATTCCTTGTTCCTAGCTACATAGTCAACCAATTTCAATCTTTCCACATCTGACACTGATATATGAGGCATTTTCCACAATACTTTATTTAATACAACTTTAACTGACTCATCTGCAGAATTTATTATAGCGTTGGTATCCGAATTTGAGCGAATTAACACCAACTCCTGCCTCAAATTTAAAATAATTTTCTTAAAGTCTTCGCAGAATCCGAAAATGGTGGATAAATCGATTAAAACATTAAAATTTCCATGATCGTCAACTATAAGTGACCGTTCGTTGTTATTAAAAACCATCCACTATTTTGTAGATATTGAGTATCACTTGTGTTGAATGACACGTATCCTTTAGAATGGAGGTTAGACCTGGATGACGGATGCGATCTATTACATATCCACCCATTTCATATCTGATTTCATCAAATAAAAGCATGACACCATTATTCACAAATGTAGCAGTTTTGGAGGGTGTATTATCAGTTTTCAGTAATTTACCTTCAATATACAATGAACTTTCACTGGGTAATGTGTAGACATCCTGCTGTTGTATTGGAATGCGAATTTCATCATTATTATTCAAAGACGTAGATGCGTACGGTTGATGAGTATGTTTCTCAGAGTTAATAATAGTGTTGTCAAAATAAGCCCTCTCGTTGACATTTAATATATCCATTTTTATTATCACTTCTTAAAAATTACCTTAAAACCAAGAGATTCGAGAAACTTTCGATTTCTTACTGTTATTGGTTTGATGGTTCGTGTAGAACTGATGGCAGGTTTTAAATATATACCTCCTATATAGCTTCGACTACTAGAACCGCCACGTTTGTTATACCTTATTACCATTGCACTTATTGATCACGCTTCCTTCAAATGTAGTCTTAATGACACCACCTCTCTTCCGAAATTGATGAGTTCACCATCTTGACTGACTATATTAACAACAATCTGATCGATAAATCGAGTGTTGATGGGTAAATAGACAACGAGTCTCAACAATTTTGAAACCAGCTGGCACTGTAGGGAAAAATTCGTGAATAACGTGAGCTTGCCTGTCATTAATATAGGATCCACCCACAATATTGCATTCTATACAAATGGTATTTACACTAAAAATATCGACTGGAAAATCTGATACATGGTAACCAAATGCAGCCAATTTTCTTGGTTTAAAACCAAGCAAGTGTCCTATTGAATCTTTTTTAGTAAAATCTATGTCCTCACTGCACTTGATTCTACACTTCAGAGTGTTATTGTTAGCTTTAATAGAAATGAGCTTTTGATGCTCCTTAACAATTCCCTCTTATGCTGTCATCATTATCATGCCATCTGAAGTCATCTAAGGCTCGTTGTAGATATTTATTTATTGCATCAATATCATAGTTACCCTCTGGAATTTCAATGTATTTACCCTTGGAACCATAATAAAATTTGTTGTTCTTATTTTTCTCGATATTTGGAATTGAATTATAAGCCTCAAAGCTTATTAACCCTAAGACGTAGTCTTTACTATCATCTAATATAATTGGAGGAGTATACCTAGAAGTAAGAGTTGAACTTCTTCCAGACAGTAAAAGAATTCGACATCTTCGGTGTCGTGAAATATACTATTCAAATATAGCACTGCATTTTTAATTATACAAAAATTTCAGACATAGATGACCACAGTTGAATGTATTAAATGTTTGTAACTGTTCATGATTATACAATATTTTACACGGTCCATTTGTATTTAGGTAATGTACCAATTCTCGTGGAGGCCTTAAATTGCCATAGCTATCAAAATATACTGCTTTTTCTCCAGTTTTCTTATATGCAGTCCAGTGTGTCCCAGAGCCTCTTTCATTGTCTAGATTAATAATACCGCATTCTTTATAATGCACCCGACGTGGTAAACTATCTCTCATAAATATGCCTCGAAAATGTTGAATATTTAATTTCTTAGTCAATCTTATTAAATCCAAATTAGTAAGAGCTCGTTTCGGTAATTTTATCGGTAACGCTTGGAAGGTTTTTTGCGCCCTAAAAAGACCAAAACCTTGCTTGTAAGGTCTCATGTATAGTCCTTTACCCATAGCTATTTCTTCCATTGCAGCATTGTGACGTTTACTTTCTTCAAGCTTTTGTTTTGCAGCTTTGGCATCATTAACAGCCTTTGCAATTCCTGCTGCTCCACCACCTAAAGCACCAAGCGCACTTAAGCCTGCAAATAATGGAATTAGTGGTAGAAATCCTCCTGTCTTAGGTATTGGTATTACTCGGGCAGCTTTAATATATTTCTTCTTCTTAACTTTATTAACAGCTTTTAATGCAACTTTAATAGCATCTTTCATATTCTGCACATTTTTACCTTTTAGCGCTACTCGTGCTTGCTTTGTTACATCTTTAAATGCTAACGATCCACCAACCTTTTTAGATTTCGCTTTACGTTTACCAGTTTTACTTTTATTTCTTTTAGTTTTTCCATTAATGCATCCCATTCCTAATTTAACTTTAGCTTTCATTGCTGCTGCCACAGCCAAGGCTGCTGCCTTTTCTCCTATAGATGCGTTTGGTGATTTAAATCTCTCCACAGCCTTCTCACCCAAAATTTTATCTGCCGTATGTCGTTGCTCCAAGTTTTTCTCTCTGCTATAAGCCACGTCGTGTTCTTTACAAGCTTCGTCTAAACCATTAATACCCACATCACCTCTTGCTAATCTCTTCGCAAGTTTAGTACCAGGACCACAAAATTTATATCCTGGAATATGGAGCTCTACTGGTAAATTATTTATAGCAGAGTTCAATATACCGTTGCCAGATTTTCTTGTTATTCTAAGCATTTGGCATCACGAACTATTCACGAATGATGATAATACCAGTATCACATCTAATATATATATACACACACAATCATAGACTGAGCTTTATTTATAGTTTTGCTTCCGTCATGCGCATTATAAAACAGTCAATTGATTTACCTATTAACAACAATGATATCGCAGAAATAAAAATCTCGAAGAGACATGGAGAATTGTTACCATCTACAATCCGCTGCTTGGTTGTCGGTCCATCAAACTGTGGTAAAACTAATGTCATGATTAGTTTGATCGAGCATCCCAATGGATTAAAGTTTGAAAATATTTATATTTTTTCTAAGTCTCTCTATCAATCAAAATATCAGTATTTAGAAGAACTTCTAAAACCAATAAAAGGAATTGGATACTACGCCTTCAATAACTGCGACAACATTCTACCGCCTGAAGATGTTAAACAAAACTCAATATTTATTTTTGATGATGTAGCCTGTGATAAACAAAATGTTATGAGAGATTACTTCAGTATGGGGCGTCATAAAGACGTAGATTGCTTTACCTTTGTCAAACTTATACACGTATTCCAAAACATCTAATACGTGATAACGCAAATATGTTGGTAGTCTTCAAACAAGATGATTTGAATCTGAAGCATATATATGAAGATCACATTAACAGCGATATGAGTTTTAATAAGTTTAAGGAAATTTGCTCACTGTGCTGGAAAGACAAATATAGTTTTATGGTGATTAATAAAGACAGTGACATTAATAATGGTAGATATAGAAAGACATTTGATCATTACATACATATATAAAGAGAAATAAGCTCTGCTAACTTTATTCATCATTATTAGTATTCATACTGAACTGCTCTTAGCACTACGCTGTTTTAACTGTTAAGTATCTGTTTTTTACTGCCAGATACCTACTTTTACTGCCTGGGACCTGTATTTTACTGCCAGCTACCTGTTTTTACTGCCAGCTACCTGATTTTACTGCCAGCTACCTGTTTTTTACTGCCAGCTACCTATATTTTACTGCCAGCTACCTGTATTTTACTGCTTATTGAGGATCTATATCAAGTACTACAATTAGGAAGATTTGATGCTTTCAATATGAATAGAAAGGAAGTTGAAGTAAAAATTGTTAATACAAAGGAGGAACATAGTAAAGCAAAAGCTGAATGCTCTGAAAGAAGGAAATATAATTCAAGAACAATCGTTTCTCCCTATCACGAAGCGTTTACAAACAATTGCCGAGAAACTTGATGGAGAGCCTAATATAAAAAGTGAGAAGCTTATAAAAAAGGAAGTGAAATCAAGGTTTTCGTTTAGCTCACCAAAGAAAAGCATAGCGAAATATAATAGATCGACGACTTCTGATGCACCAAGTTTCCTAGATACATCAGTTGTCGCAGAAGGAACTTCAAATGATAATGACATTGCTGATAGAGATAATGAGGAAAACAATGAGGAACTAGATGAAAGTGTAAAAGATGCAAAAGAATATATTCAAGACTTTGGTAAATCGCCCGATATGATGTACTATTTAAATCACCTTGATCCCTTACCTAGAGACTATGTTCATAAAATGATTGGTGATGTTCATAATGAGTTTGACTTTAGGTATGGTGTTAGATATGATCCTGAGCATAATGAACTAAAATTGGTAATGCATCTCTACAATTTGATGGTAATAATTTAATTATAGGAGGGTTAAATTATATTGGGACTCCTGGACTCTACGAATTAATTTTTAAGAAACATCCAAAAGGTTTCACAGAAGGTGATAAAAAACTACTTAGACATTGTTAAACGAACGAATGCTCATAAAAGAAACTACTCTGAAAATGAGCAAATTCAGGGTAATGCATCTTACAAATATAAAAAAATCATCTCCGCATTGAGTATACAACCACTAACATCACGAAGACCTCGCATCATAGCACCCTCAACTCGAAAGAGATTAGGTCTTGGTATGTTAATGGAAACCTCGAATAATCCAATCGACTACGTATACTGGGATGATCCCAATGAGCTTGTTGATAGATTAAGGCTTTTAGTTGCCTCTCAAGCCGCTGGCCATACAGGTCACTCTAACGAGATCGTCTCTATTATCGAAGAATTGCGTGAATCTAAAATTATTGAGTAGTAAGCAAAAACTTACAGCTAACTTAAAAAATGACAGTCGATAAATTTGGTAGACACATAAGTCAACCAAAGCATTCATCTGCGGATCATGAAGATTTTGAAGTAACGTTAACAAGCATCTCAGGAAACATAGTGAAGGAATTATATTATAATATTGTTTTAACATTTGAGTCTACAACCTTTCATGAAAACAGTAAGAACTATTTAATATCTGATATAAAAACATGTCAAGTTTTCTTCTACGAATCAGCTACGATTGAACATGCTACTGGTTACCCTACTGATATCATAACAATTATAAATGAAAAGGAATTTACTTTGGCAGAACTAGTCAACGTTATGCTACGTCGCAATGATAATATTTCATTTCGAGAAAAGATCCAGAAACAGAAAATAAAAATTTATTTGTAGAAATCGTTATACGAGTTCCTGTGGGGTTAAATATATAGAAATTTGTTTTACATACTGTAATTTTAATTGGAATCCAATATGAAATATCTCAACAACTTCAACAAATATGCAACAAATATAAAAGAAGATATTGTCAATGAATTACACAAGCCTGCCAGAATCAATTTTAAAAGACGTAGAACCGTAATAAAAGGTCTGAATGATTTAATACAAGCTGATTTAATTGACTTGATATCATATTCCAAGGAAAATAATGGATATAAGTATGTACTAATCGTTATTAATTGCTTCTCTAAATTCATATGGACAGAACCACTAGCGAGCAAATCAGCCCAGGATGTTACAATTGCAATGAATAGGATTTTACAACGTTTTAAAAAAATTCCTAAACATCTACAAACCGACATGGGAAAGGAATTCTATAATGAGAATTTCAAGAAACTGATGAAAAAATATAAGATTAACCATTACAGCGTTTATAGTACAAAAAAGGCTTCGATTGTGGAACGCTCCATTAGAACTATAAAGAATATGCTTTGGCGTGCTTTCAGCTTAGGAGGAGAATATAAGTGGAATCATATTTTAGATAAAATTGTTGACAAATACAACAATACAGTCCATTCTACAACAAGGATGAAACCAATTAAAGTTACATCAAGGAATGAGAGATCATTATTAAAATCAACATATACTCATTTAAAAATTGCTAATAAAATAACAAAATTTAAAGTAGGCGACCATGTGAGAATTAGCAAATATAGAGAAGCTTTTAAGAAAGGATACACTCCAAACTGGTCTAGCGAGATTTTTATCATTAGGAAAATAAGATTAACCAACCCTACAACATATTTATTGAAAGATGAGAGTGGTAAAGAAATAACAGGAGGCTTCTATGAATTGGAATTACAAAGAGTAAAACATCCTGACGCTCACTTAGTTGAAAAGGTGTTACGAAAAAAGGAAATAAAGTTTTTGTCAAATGGTTAGGTTACGATGACAAACATAATTCTTGGATTGATAAAAATAATGTATTGTAGCATGTTATATTGTATAAGAATTATAATAAATGATTTTAATAATTAACCCTATTAGTTACATAATAATGATAAGCAGGTCATCAACCCAGCTGACGTAGTCGACAGAAACCGACTATATACTTCCGCTCAGCACAAACGGTCCTCAACCTCTATCGCGCATGTGCCAGCCGCTGTGACGTAGACGGCTGAAAGCTATGCCGATCCTGCTCCAGTCGCCATCTTGAATTGTGGAGCAGGATCGGCATAGCTATTCTACTGGCGTATAGTACCTACACAGCTTTTTCTTTAAAAATGAGATCTCCACTTTGGACACAATATTAACCGCAAAAAACAAAGTTGTCAGGATTTACCACAGATGTCCCGCTCATCATTATACAAAGTTATGAAACAAATTAACTGATTAAGGAGGAAGAAAAAATGAGAACACTTGACGGAATTATGGACGATCTCATTGAACTTTTAATCATATCAATTAATAACAGCGAGAGTGATATGGATATTGACTCATCAAATAATTCAGAAAATTGTTAAAGACATGATTTGTCCCTCATTTTTACGAATAATATTATAAATTATAAAAACTTATTTTGTTACTTTGAACACCTGCAAATATATTACGAACGAAGTTCAGTTATCAGTTATTTGGCAATTATCCGGTAACTTAATAAACGTAGTTCGTAGAAGTGCAACAATTCAAAGTAACAAAAACACCATTATATAATTACTCCAATGCTAATTGTAAAAATGCGAATCAATAAAAAAATTTTAAAAGTGAAAACTGGAATCAATCATTTATATATGTTTGGTTCGTTGTAAATTATTTCGTTCATATTCAGTTTTTCAATGTTATGTAGAAAGAACCTACCTACCTACTTTATATATATATATATATACAAAAGTTAAATAAACCTAGAATTAGATATTTATTCATTGCACATTATTTTAAATAGGTACTTAATAACCCCATTTCAAAGTAATGAAAGCTTATTGTACCCAAATTTAGGTTAAACACTTACAGTGAGTATATACTTGATAGTCTGATGCTATCTAGGGTAGTTTTTAGTAAATTTTGCAGTGTAAATTTGTCTTTGGCATTCGCTCCTCCTAGTTTAAAAATAGAGTATAGTTTTCCCATTTTCTACATATTATTATATGGTATATTTCTCCTAATAAGTTTCTATATATTTTTTTCAATATTTCTTTTCGATTGAAAGTTGTAAAATATATACAGAAAATTGAATACTGACTCGATCTAGTCAGTAGCTGATTTTATAAGAGTTGCCATACAAGACACTTTCAATATTTACCATTTTATCCTTCAATATGAAAAAGGGCATACTCTATTCCAATTTATAACCGGAAATAGAAACTGTGTGAAAGTCTATCTACCTGACTATATATCTCAAAATTAGTAAACTATACAGGGTGATTGATAACTTATCTAAAAACATTCTCAGTATACAGGGGACTCTTACCAATACAATTTTGTAAAGAAAAAAATCACAAATGGAAAGAAATGCTCAAGGAAAGATAACCTATTTTATACAGCAAATTTAACTGGTTTTGTCGCTATTGTTATTAATTACCAATAGATTTAATTTGTGATTTTAATTACCAAAATTGTTTGACATACCTGATGTTACAACAACATTTTGGGCGCGTCTTACCCAGTTTCTACGAACTAACACAAATGTTTCTGCTTCTTGTCCGTTTTAAACTCGTAAGTTATTGGCAGCAACTATAATACGTTTCCGTAAATCATCAATAGTATGTATCCACTTCGGTGCGATACACTTCAATTTTTTAAAACCCACAAAAATAAGCCCAATGATTTAAAGTCAGGACATCGTGGCGGTCATGGTACCGATCTTCCTCGTCCAATCCTTTTTCCACGACTCGGTTTCAAATTTCCCTTGCGTTGCACTACATTTTGCACTCACCATTTTTCATGACGCATCTATCCCCAAATTCTTTTAGATAAGTTCTGAATCACCCTGTATATACTGTGTATTACAGAATGATGTTAAGAGCAAGTTCTATGTTTAAAAATAAGAAAAAAAGTTGATATAAACACTAGTCGGGAAATGCCGCGTTTTCGAGATACAGGTTGTTTAAAATTTTCAGTCTTAAATACTATAGTCTCCAATTCTCAAAAACAGATCGAGATATTGAGATGAGATTTGGTACACAACGTGTATAAATTATGTACATATATAGCATCAGTGGCGTTCATGCCGTTCGACAAATTGCTATGGCTCTCTTAAAGCCAAGTTGATTCTACTTAAAAGTGTCTCTTGACGCACCGTTTTCGATGAAAAACTGGTATGAAAACAATTTCGATAACATCACAACATATAGCCACTGCATTCACAGCCCGCATGGCTAGGATGGAGATGGAGAGTTGAACTTATCAAGTTATCTAAAATGTCACTCTACAAAAAATCCCACGTGTATACGGTTTCCTATTTGATTATTCCGTTTCCATGTAACTGCGAAATAACTATCAGTTCTATATTACTCTGTACACAGTAGGTACTGACAAAAGTCAAAGTAATACAGGGTGTCTCCGTTTTTTCGTTCTTAACTTTGTGAAATGATAGAGCGTGAAAAAATAATAGTTTCTATAACATTATTCCCTATAGCGCTCCGTTTTCGTGATACAGGGCGTTCAACCCTCAAAAAAATATTCTATTTTCTTTATTATCTACTAAACAAATAAATATTGTTTATTGAAGCTTGGTATACAGTAATTATAATAAAAGGTTAATATTTTGACGTGAATAACTTTTTCCGGTTATGGCCAGATGCGTAGATATGGGATTTTGTTCTGTTTTGAACCCCTTAAACTTTAACGTCAGTGATGAAAAGTATTTTTTCAATACAAATATTAACAACTTATTTTAATCTCTTGATACAATTCGCTAGGAAGCTTCGTTCTTGAGATATTTAGTCACGAAAACGGAGCGCTATAAATAGGGGAAAATATTATAGGAAATATTTCTCTTATTTCTTCATGCTCTATCATTTCCCAAATTTAAGAACGAAAAAAACGGAGACACCCTGTAGAGTGATATTCATTTCTCTTGCCCATTTCCAGCTGCTAGATATGTAAAAAATAAGTAAAGACTTGCATTAACAAATTTCTAAAGCTTATATAGTACAGTTTTTAATATATTTCTAACTGATTCAGCAACAGAGATGCAAAAGTGATCGAAAAGTCAATTGCTCTGTAAGTCAAAACAGCGACATTTGATAGGCAGTCCATTTAGTTCTGAACATCGAACTTAAGAATATTCATCAATTTATATCTTTAGCAGTTTCTGAGATATCTGATGTCATCAAATTTGTCATTCTCTACAGGCGGTTACATGAAAATGTCTCCTCTTTATTTTCTTTGTTATTATTGGATTTAAAAAATATGCAAAAATAAAAGCTATATGGACATTTTAAAATCTTTTAACACATAGGTACCACAAAGTTAATTGAAAGACGCATGTAAGAAATATATGCCAAACTTTATCTTTTGTTTAATAAAGTACATAGAACGGTCTTTATAGCACTGAAAAAACCGTCAAAAAGCTTTTCGTGGATGAGTACTTCTTTGCATTAGGGGTTGAGAAACAAGATGTTCCTATAAAGAAAAATAAATTAGACCAATATCTCGAAAGTAAGACTTTGTGGTAAAGTATAAAAAATAACGGAGTAAAGGGGAAGCAATTCGTATGATTTACCTTTTAAGAGGAAATAGCATACTTTGATATTTTTCAATTCTATTCTAGAGTGTTGGAGTGCATTGCCGAATGGGATGGGGACGGACAGGTGTCATGGCTGCCTGTTTCTGGTGCATTTCAGGGTTTGGCTCCCGATAGGGCTCTGATTAATTTGAGATGTCAGAGGCCTGGATCAGTGGAGACTTACAGCCAGGAGACTGTGTTGTCAAGTATCATGATTATCTCAGGGGAACCAGGACAAATATATCCTCGTAAATTATAGAAAATTTAGGAAATTGTGACAAATAAATTCAAGAAATGTTTTATAAATTTTGTTTTTTTGTGCCCAATAGCATCCTATAAGATTCTTAATACATACATACACATCAATAACTAATCAGAATCTTCAGAAACTTTTCGTAAGTAAGAACTATCGAAATTACCTACAGTATAACAATTTGAAAACATACATGGCTATATGTGAGGGACAAAAATGATATCAAAAATACCGTAAAACCATTTCTATAATATGGACAGTGAACCCAAATGATGTTTTAATAAACCAAAATGTCTCTTTCATGTCCTTTATAATCCATCCAATAGTTTGAACAAATGAAAACGTTTAAAAATGTTTCTTTATTTTTTTAACATTAGATTGTTACAAGTCTAATTTAAGTTTTACTTTAAAACCGATAAGTTAGAACGGATTGGTTAATTCATCATTTTCATATTATTCATATTGCTAGAAATGGTTTCGAGTGATATCTGAAATATTTTTGTCCCTCAGATATAGCCATTGTAAGTTTTCAAACTGTCATACTATACAGGGTGTATCTTAAATTATGTGATTATTTCAGGTGGTGATTCTTTGTCGTATTTTATGAAAAATTGTTCATCTAAACGTGTGTCCTAACTTACTTCTTTTCCGAATAACGGGAGATCAATAAAAACGGTTTTCATTAATTATTCAAAAATCTTTTCGCCGATTGTGATTAAACTTAGTGTGTTTATTTGCAGTAACAAGAGGCTTCATTTCATGAAATGTGGATTTTGATTGATATTTATGGTAGAAATCATGGTACGCTACTGTTTTCGCTAAGTTTTATATTATTTGAAATAACTAAACTTTATCGTATTAAAATCAGTGGCATAGAAATGGGGGTAACGCATTGTTAAAGTTAAAAAATTTATGTAAAAAATATTTTTTCCAGATATTCGTCGCCATTTGGACACACTGAAATGAAAATCTGTTTCGCTATTAGATGGATAAAGTATTTATACTGCTAGTTATTTATTTTTTTATTCGAAGAACATCAAAATGAGAACTTCGCTTACGAGAGCTAGAAAGAAACTGCTTTAAATTTTGGAATATCCACGGTCGATATAGTATTGGGGAATTATTTCAGAGCCCAACTTTTCGAAAAAATCGATGGACTATTATAATCATGAAATATTACAAAAATAAATTTGCGATTTAAGGACGGATCTGTACATATTTTGTGGCGCTGAACACGCAGATGTAGTTCATTTTTGTGCAAGCGGCTCCGCTGGCGAGGAAAAATTTAAAATTGCGCAATACAAGCATCAAGTCTTCTACTTATCAACTGCTCCACACCTTCAAAATGTCCTTGGGTGTTGCGTATGACATTAGAATTATTCGTAATTCTATTCCTCAAGTCATTTTAATCGACAATTTTCACGAGCAGTTAGACTAAAGTGAACAGGTGCCCTGTTGTGCACAAAGGTACATCTTCTCAATGTACAATCCTAGCAATGTTTCTTCTAGAAATTGTCTATACGTCACACCATTGAGTCGACGAAAAATAAAACGCGACTCTGTGAGAAGATCGCCAAAAATTCAGACGTTCACCGAAAACTGCTGCTGAAGTTCACTTTCTACAGTAACATTTAATTTAAGTATAAAATTTAATCAATTGTATTTTATTTTACATACCTCAGAATTGTTACTTTTTTATGGATAAAATTTACGTTTTCTAACATTCAATCGTCATTTACTCGAAAACTTTCCTATGTAAGAGGGCAAAATTTTAGTACTGTCTGATAGAGAATTAAACGATCTTTCAGAATCAAGGAAAAAATATGGTGTTGCCATTTAAAAAAAATCGATGACGTCATTTCTCGAAAACAAATGACATTTGAAAATCGCATTTTACGCTAAAATATGTATTTTTTAAATTAAAAATCGACCTGTTCGAGGATTTTTCCCAAAAAATAATTGTTTCGTTTGTATTGAATTTATTCCATACTTTTGGCGCATACTGTATAAGGATAAGAAGGAAGGAAGAACGTAGTCCCAAGAATGATTGTTATGATAATTTATGATGGCATCTCTTGAAAAACTTGCATCATCATCTGTGAATAAAACTTCGGCCGTAAAATTGGGACTGTTTACAATTTTTTGACAAACTGACAAACCACTGACAAAAATCCAATCATATAAGAGAATATTTCGGTAACAGTACATGCAGCCGTTGCATGTGGTATGGGTACAACAAATTTGTATGCAAAACCTTCCAAACACTTCGATGACTGACACTAAACTGTCTGTAATTTTCGGGTACTGGTTGAAGAATTTCTGACAACATCTTGAAAAATTAATTCCTCTATCTGTGGTGTCATTATTGTCCTCGATCTACCAGGATGCTCAGCTGGTTTAGTTAAAGATCCAGTTTCTCGCAGTCTAGCATGTAATCTGATAAAAGTTCTTTCTGCTATAATATATTTGTTCGAGGGCTTCTGCAGCCAGTTCATAAATGAAATACATTTGACCTCATTCGGGTTGTTCATATTTATTTGATAGTAAACGATCGTGTTTGCACGCTGAAACAATTTCACGATACTAGTGACTTGTACTGTGGTAAACGATCAGAATTCTCTATCGCTGGTATTATATTTAAATGCTAGGAAAAAAGAATCTATAAACATCTTGTAAAGTAATACTAAAGAATTTCATGCACCCCTTGTTCTGGTTAAATCATTTTTCACTGTAAAAATTAATGTCATGTCGGTAATAATGTCATAAGTTATTTTAACCTTGTCGGGTTTGAGAGGTAATTGATTCAATAATATTTAGCTATTTCAAATTTACGGCACTCTAAGAAAGTATGATGTTTTAATTGTTCGATCGATAAAAATATCAAACTTAGAGAAAAACAGTGGCGTACAATGATTTTTATCATAAATATCAATCAGGTAACCTCTGCGACGCCACTGGAATGCCATACATAATCAAATTTCAAGAAAAGAATGCATTTGTTACTGCTAGCAAACACACCAAGGTTCATCAAAATCGATGAAAATACTTTTGTTTTATTAATAAAAAATTTATTTTGTTAGTAAAACTTTGATATACTCGCGACAAGAATTCAGACGACTTACGTCATACGAACAAATGAATAATTCATTATATTTTCATTAAAATATTTAAGAAACTGCAACTGAGAGTAATAAAACTATATACTACACTAAAAGTTTGCATTATATATTGCACTAAGGCTGACGGTAGCCGAGCGGTCAAGGCGGTGACGAGCAGTCGCTGCCAGGGCAAGCACGAGCGGCCGGAAGTTGGTTCGAATCCAACACGGGGCAGGAATTTTTCTGTCCTACCCATGGATGTTTGTGATTGTAAGGGTGGAGGGTAGTATAAGTTAGTAGGTAAAAAGGGCCAAATATGGCCTAATTACCAGTAAGCTTAATTACCTTTTACACTAAAAGTTTGCATTATATATTGCACTAAATTGCAAAAAGATTTTTTTAATGCGACCAAACATTGAAAATTACGTTGACAATAAAAACAAATGTGTAACGTCAGCCGTGACGTAAGACGTCTGAATTCTTGACGCGTGTATAACCGGTATGAACCGGTTACTCGGAAACGAAGCAAGTTAGGTCACACGTTTAAAGAACTTTTTCCATAAAATATCACAAGCACTACCTGAAATGAATAACATTATTTAAAATATACCCTGCATATCATTTTCGATAAAACTGATTCATCGAGCAGCACATTTGTATAATGTTATACCTAATTTATCCCTACGTTAGAAAATAAAACTCGTGCGAAGTTAACAGTTATTCTTTGTACAAAACGATTGTCGTCGATAATTAAATTTTATTGTTGAGTCCATTTTTATATACTTATTTTACCTTTTAATAATAATAATAATAATAATAATAATAATAATAATAATAATAATAATAATAATATAATATTATTATTATTATTATTATTATTATTATTATTATTATTATTATTATTATTATTATTATTATTATTATTAATTATTATTATTATTATTAATAATAATAATAATAATAATAATATTATTATTATTATTATTATTATTATTATTATTATTATTATTATTATTAGGGATTCATAATGGCTTGCCAAGATGGTGTAATTAACACACTCGTCTATCGTAGTCGTGTCTTGGGTATCGAGGTTCCTGATACCAGCTGTAGGGCTCTGCCGCCAGGCGCCGGAGACGCTTATGCATCTCCTGTCGGCCTGTCCGGTATATGCACACAGCGTATATCCAAAGACACGATTCAGCCTTACGGGTGTTGTATTATCATTTACGACACTCGTATGAGATAGACGAGACGCCAGTGCTGCCTTATGCTCCGGGGATATAGAATCCGTAGTGGGGAATGAGAAGTGCCGAATTTATTGGAACTATTCATTCCCACCCTCAGGCAAATCCAAGCCAATAAGCCTGATGTAGTCCTTCTCGACCACCAGCTTAGGACGATGAGGAAAACGGAGGAAATATCGAGATCTTCTCTCCGAGCTCCGCAGGCTGTATCCAGACCACTCTGTTAAGATTGTGGTGCTAATTATAGGCGTCCTGGGTGGAATGAGACATACGTTGCTTTCTGACTTAAAGATCATACCGGCTTGTCGAAATTCGGCAGAGATCTTAGCCGGCAGAATGCAGAAGGCAATCGTCCTTGGTTCGCTACGTCTGCTCAGAACACACGATTTACGGGCGCAATGATTACTGACTCCACGGAGTGGAGAGTAGTCATTGCTTGACTCTCCAGAACATCTCCGAATGTGTCGGAGCCTCGGAAGGTGTTTACTGGAAAAAAAAAAAAAATAATAATAATAATAATAATAATAATAATAATAATAATAATAATAATAATAATAATAATAATAATAATAATAATAATAATAATAATAATAATAATAATAATAATAATAATAATAATAATAATAATAATAATAATAATAATAATAATAATAATAATAATAATAATAATAATAATAATAATAATAATAATAATAATAATAATAATAATAATAATAATAATAATAATAATAATAATAATAATAATAATAATAATAATAATAATAATAATAATAATAATAATAATAATAATAATAATAATAATAATAATAATCTTTATTGCCCAACAGATAAAAATCCATTTATAGGACAAATATTTTACAACAAAAAGAAAGTAACTGAACAAATAAATATAGAAAGAACAGTACGCACTAGTCTCTTTAAAAGTTACATTAAAATATAGAACTACTAAAAAATACATTACAAACATCTAAATATCACTACTAAATCTCAGACCAACAGCTGCAACCATCTGATTCAGGTTGCTAAAATTAATATCACATAAATCTGATACTACATTAAAATTGTGACACATAATATGCACTGGGGACATCTTAAGACAATTTGACCTTACTCTGGCACAAACAAATGGACGATTTTGACGAGCATTTACACGAGGAACATGGAAATAAAACTGGCACAACAGAGTCGGACATTCTAATTTGTTATGAAATAAATTGAATAAAATCTTGACACTGGTTAAAACTCTACGAAACTCCAGAGAAGCGAAATTGAATCTATTAAGTAAAATAGTGTGGTTATAACCTCTTTCTGGATAAAAGCCATCTACTTTAAGTGACATAAATTTTAAAAATCTTCTTTGGACATTCTCTAAAGAAAGCCTTAAATAATCATATCGCGGATACCACACCAATGAGCAATATTCAAGTTTAGATCTAATGTAAGAGTTATAAAGAGTCTTTAAAGCAGTTTCATTAGAAAATGATTGGCAGTTGCGTATAACACAGCCCAGCATCCTTAATGCAGATGAAGTGATCTCATTAATATGCTTGGTGAATACGAGCTCTGAGTCAAACCAAACACCTAAGTCTTTTATAGAGTTTAACCCTGTCAAGCATTTCCGAATTGAATGTGTAATCAAATATTATTGGATGCAACTTGCGAGTGTAACTTACAATCTTGCATTTCGTTATATTCAACTGCAGACAATTATTATTGCACCAGCTGCCTAAAAGTTGTAATTGATTTTGTAACCTCTCACAGTCCTCAATAACTGATACTTTACTAAATAGCTTCAAATCATCAGCAAATAGTAGCTTTTTACAACTCAACTCAGACGAGAGGTCATTAATAAAATATAAGAAAAGCAGAGGCCCTAAATTGGACCCTTGAGGAACACCCGATGTTGCTGTAAAAATATAGGAATTGTGTCCAAAATACGAAACATATTGCTTTCTGTTAAGGAGATATGACTCGAAAAGGCTACACAAGTTATGACTGAAACCAAACATGCTCAATTTATGTAGAAGAATTTCATGATTGACACGATCAAAAGCTTTAGCAATATCAGTGTAAATTACATCTACCTGTCCTTGCAAGTCAATTTCTTCAGATATGAATTGTGTTAGCAGGCATAAATTAGATACCGTGGAACGTCCCTGCATAAAACCATGTTGATCCCACGATATTAAAGTTTTAGTAGCAGGATAGATACTATTATAAATGGCTATCTCAAGTATTTTTGAAAAATTACATAACATGGAAATCGGTCGATAGTTCTTGACTTCAGTATTCATCCTGCTTTTAAAAATCGGACCCACTTTCGACAATTTCCATATGTCAGGAAACGTAGATGTTTTTAATATTAAATTATACATAACAGATAATGGTTGTAAAAAAGCTCTTGCACAATCTTTCACAAGAAAAGATGGTATTTTATCATGACCTGACGTCATTTTGTCTTTTAAATTCATAATTGCCTTTAATATTTCTTCGTCAGTTAAACTCGTTAAATGCAAAATTGTTTCCTCATGATATAGCTGCTGATAAGAATGATTCACGTTAATATTAGTCCCGGAATAAACACTACTAAAATAATCAGCAAAAGCATTCACAACAGATTCCGGACAATCAAAAGTATTATTGTTATAGGTAACAGAACCAGGTATTCTAGAAGTGCCCTTTTTTTGTTGCAGATATGACCAAAACTTGGCGGGGTCAGTCACCACTGAATTTTGCACATTATCAAGATGCTTTTTATAGGCATGATTTATTTGTGTTTTTATCAGAGATCTCAACCGTTTAAACTGACTTTATATTTTACTCGATATTTGTTTTTCAATCTGATGTTGTTCTTTATTTCAGTGGTGTACCAGACAGGAAATTTATTTTTACCTTTAACAGAGTATGTTGGAACATGTTGATCCAAGATTGAATTAAGAATAGAATAAAATTCTGAGCATACATCATTTACATTATTAATATTAGACAAAGTGCTCCAATTAGCATTTAGTATATCATTATACAATTCAAAGAAATTGGCTCTACGAAAGTTATAAGCTTTACTGCTAGAATTTTGAGAAAAACTATTGGAGCAATTTTCTATTACAAAGTTAAACCTGAGGGCGGGATGATGTGAATCTTCATGAACCAAAGGTGCATCATCTCTGTCAACCTCGCACTCAAAGTTAGAGAAAATTAGATCTAATAATCGATTATTAGTATTGAGTACATTGTTAAATTGTTTAAGATCAAAACAGGAGCTAAAGTTAGAAATAAACTGCTTTTTTATCATGTATTGTACTGCTATAATTAGGACAATTAAAATCACCTAAAATTAAAATATGTGCAGTTTCATCAACATTAGAAATTAATGAATCTTCAAAATGATCGAAAAATTTTCAAACTCAGCTACATCAGTATTCGGAGGAACGTAAATCACATATACAAAAAATACATAGAAATTAATAAGACACTTACAGCCTACTATATCAACATTAGGTGCAATATTGACAAATGACTCCAAGTCAAGTGGGGTGACTTTAAACATACTATCAAATGCCAATAAAACACCACCTCCATAGTTACGGCCAGTAACCTCTACCCTTCTATCAGATCTGAAGACAGTATAACTATCTGGAAAATATTCAGAGCAAGAGATACTCTGCACAAACCAAGTCTCAGAAAGTCCAATGATTTCAAATTCAGCGGTAGAAACTGAAGAATAGAATTCATCAACTTTAGTTCTTAAACCTCTCACATTTTGATAGTAGCATGATACTTGCTTAGATGCATGATTACTGTTGGGCTTATTCAGTTTAAATTAACGATTTTCGGTATGTCACGTATATATTTGATTTTCAAATTTGTTTCTCCTGCTGCTAAACGCTCATCCAACTTCTGCTTAACGGAGCGGTAATATAGTATTATATAATTCGAACATTCATAAAATTCGGCATATTTCTTAAGTTTCTAGCTTTACGAATTACTTCATGAACTAATGATTCATCACTTAGACAAACTTTAATTGGACGAGGAGAACCCACAGCGGAATTATACCTTCCGATGCGAATAGCCTTCAAATTTTCATCAGCCGGTGCAGAGATGGCTCTAAAAATATTAAGTACTTGCTCTTTATCTTGTACAGCCCTAGTCAGCAACTCAGTAGTTGCAGTACCCTGTTCACCTATGCCATACACTACAACATTTGATTTCCTCTTTGCCTTTCACTAATTTCCTGAATTATTTCTTCAAACTGGTTATTATCTAAAGTAGAAGAAATCATCTCACCGGATGTTTTTTCAGATGTAAGATCTCATTCTTCAATTCCATCACAGCTACTTGCAAAGAATGTAAATCATTTCCTAATTCCGAACAATTGTCGCATGTCCATCTTACCTTTTGCAAGAAGTAGGTACAAAATCGCTCAAAAACGAATTTGAGACAGAAATATTGCTGTCAGACGTAGAAGAGAATGCTCAACGTCTCAAAACTCAAGAATAATATACATAAGAGAACACATATTTTGTCAATGGGTATTTTCAAATAAACAAATGTATTATATTACTAAGAAAGTTGAATTTATTTAAAAAAAATGTTCTTAAACTACTGTAGGCGATTTTAAGACATTATGTACCGTTGTTATTCTATTCTGCTTAAAAACTTAAACGATAAAGCTATTTCTTCAGTGACATTATACCTATTTGCTATAGAGTAAAACAATTTAAAATACTGAAAGCTAAGTTATTCCATTAGAAGTCTACAAGGAATAAAGACAAGTTTCAGAAATGTGAGGTCTTAATAGAACTTTTCAGAGCATGGTCCTTTTAAAGAAAGGAGTCGTTCAAGAGGAATAAATCAATGGAAGTATTGGCAGCGATTTATTAGATTCCAGGTGTTATTGCTTATTGGTTGTAAAGTTCCGAATTGTACCATAAATGGAACTTATTACTTTACATTGTTGCATAAATTGAGAGGTGCAATAAAGCACAACAGAGAAATATAAATGTATACCATTGTTACAGGATAACACTAGGACCACATAGCATTATGCGGCTATATTTGATAATAAAAATAGACACTATTAGAGACCTACTTAAATTCAGTTCCTATAGCGCGTTCATCAGTGTTGCATGCTGCTATACCTTGTTAAACAAACTAGACAAAAAAATCTAATCTTTAAGTATAATATTCTTAAAAATTTTATAGATTTATAAATTTGAACGAATTGAAATGATTAATATTTTGTGATATTATTTACTACAACTTGTATTAAAGTTGTCAGTGCAGGTGGACCGCTAGGTTCAGCGTTTTCCACAATATATAGTTACATGTTGCATCACGTCTACTTAGGTTCCCTTCTGTCGCCGGTTGCTATGGTATACTGAAAAGTGCTAACAAGCTCAAAAACGGTATACAGGGTGATTCATTAAGAATGGGCAATCTCTGAACTGGAGATACTACACACCAAAATATGGCGATTGAGCCAAATATGCCTTATCCGAATGTTGCTGGTTTAAAAAATACAGGGTGTTCAATGCTAGAATTTTATTTTGAAATATCTCAATAACTCTAAACCTGTCGGAGTATTAAAAAAAAATGGCACAGTTATGTTTTTTGGCACGGCAAATAAGAATGTTTAACTAATTTTGATGTCACTAGTAGAGGGCGCCACTTATGGCACAACATGTTTCTTTTAAATGGCAGAACTTTTTTGCTGTTTAGTGTATTCATCTGTCTATTCAAATAATCGATTCTCCTACCTGTTGTATCTAAAAGAGGTATACCTTGTTGAAGTCGTTAGGAGTAACAGTTTTCGAAATAATCCTACTGTTATTGTTTCAGGTAAAGTACCTTTTCTACTAAAAAATAGCAAAATTTTACTTGAAAAAGTTGTTCTTAACGATAAATTATGGGAATGTGTAAAATTTCAAGAAGATTTGCCGTGCCAAAAAAATATAATTGTGCCAATTTTTGTTTTAATACTCCGACAGGTTTCAAAGTTATTGAGATATTTCAAAATAAAATTCTAGCATTGAACACCCTGTATTTTTTAAACCAGCAACATGCTCAATCGCCATATTTTGGTGTGTAGTATCTCCAGTTCAGAGATTGCCTATTCTTAATGAATCATCCTGTATATCTGGCGTGCTGCTAATGAATGACGTTGACATTTGATATAAGTCTTTCTTTCCTAATATAAATAATTACATTTTACTGATTGAGTAGTATTTAATTATTATTTATTATAATTTGAGTAGAGTAGTATACAGGGCCATTCAGAACTTGGGACTAGATGCGTCATGATAAATGGAGTCAATATCGTAAAAAAATTGTTGTAAAATCCTTATAGTTTCCAAGAAAAAATTTATTGAAGTTCTAGTAGTTTCAAACTTTACATCGCTGGGCTACTGTAGTCTCTAGCCAGGCGATTTCAAATATCCGATTACTTATCGTATTAGCTTTTTTGTGATACAAGTATTTACTTTAGTTTTTCAAATATCAAAAATGGCTGACGTATAGCAACTCGCAGTTGATGGGTATCATTTTAATTTATGGTGAAGTGAAAATGCTTTATCAGAACGATTTCAGGATAAACATGTACCAAATGTAGCTACTATTACAATAGTGTGCAGTGAGTGCCAGTGTAGTGCAAACGCAGGCGTGAAGCGGTAAATTTTCAACCGAATCGTGGAAGAAATGGAGGTCCAGGGCGTCCACGGCGTATTGCAGCAATTATCATACACGCTAATTATATCCGTACCATGTACAGCATGTCCAAGCATTAATACCTGGGGATTGGACGAGATGGACCGGTATCAAGGTCGCCACGATCTCCTGACTTTAAATCATTTGAATTTATATTTGTGGGGATATTCAAAAAATGAAGTATATTGCACCGAAGTGACGCTATTGATGATTTACGCAAACGTATCATAGCTGCTGCCAATAAATTACAAGTAACGAAAGCAGAAACATTTGTGTTAGTTTGTAGAAACTGGGGTAAGATGGTCCCAAACTTTAGTTGCAAATTCTATTAATAATTAATACAATAGTGACAAAAGCAGTTCAATTTGTTGTAGTTCCAAAATCACCGAAATAGTCATCATGATATGTGCTGAAGAATATATTTTAATAACAATAATTGCCATAAATTTACTCGTAGGTGTTTATAACAAAATCATCCAGTTAAAAACCTGTTGGTGTTAATAGGTTATACCTCCAAATTTTAGCCAGTCTGTATACAAGGCACTGTCGGTTAGTATATTACATACACAGGTTGACCTTATTCCGAACGAAAACAATCATTCTGCTACATCTAACAGGACAATTCGCTTCTTTAGAGAAACCTGTTAAATGAATTATAAATTTAGCTAGTTTTATATAATTTTTAAACTACTTAGCAAAAATGGATGTTTAATATTTTCGCACTAATTTCTAAAAAAGTGTTTTCTTTAATGTATGGGAAAAGATCACCGACATTTGTAAACCGGATGCAGTTATAATATTTTTCAAAAGTACCACACTACACTGGGAATTAAAAATTCTATCAAGTTAATATTTACTCTTAAATCTAGTAATAGATAAATAAAAATTTAGTATTGGTGGCTTTAATGTGTATTTAAATGATAAATTTATACAGGGTTAACTATAACTAAGTACAAACATTTTAACCATGTGCTCAGGGAGGCCTAAAAGACAATAACAAATTTATTTCGGAGTTATAGCTCGATGTTAAAAAAATAGGGCAAAACCCTCTTTTCCTCCGGAAAGTCTGCGCTTATGTCGATCAGTCATCGTCCAAGATGGCTACATATGTCAACTACCATGCGATAGTTTCTCACAACGTTGCCGAATGCAGAAAGAACAAAAATAAACATTTATATTAATAATAATATCTAAGTACCTGATAGACAACAGTTAATCCGGTTAACTGTATTTTGCATTCGTTTTTCGTTCCTTCGTTCCAAACTGTCAAAACTTCATTTTCACTCATTACAGGTTCGTTAGAATTACTCACCACAAAATACACACTTCGCGTAGATACAGTTAATAAAATTGCCCATTTATTTTAAGAAAATTGATTGAAAGAAATACTTTCAGAAAACTTCGAATGCACCCCTGGAGGTTTTTAATTTATAAAATTTTGTCCGATAACGGTCACTCCACTGCATTGCTCTCAGCTCTAGAAATATCTCCACGTACGTTTAAAGAAAATTGTGGAAAACTACACATGTCCCTATATATCGCAACCATCTAGTATTTAATGAATAACACGTTTAAAACTGAAACTGTCATTAAAAACGGAAAACTAAAATTACACTGTCAACGCAACCGTTCAGTCTTTGGTCCGCCACCACCGAGAACCAAATATTCTTCAGATAATTCTGGCAATCAATATAATCAATATTATCTTCTTGTATGTACGATCGTGGGTTTATTCATCCTAGTATTGTTTTCCTCCGTGGCACGGGGTTACACGCACATCATAGCACTTGTCAGTCGATATAAACCTATGCTGTGTTGTAGGTTGCACTCACAAACCTAGAAAAAATATAGACAGCGTCGGTTTATGATATAGGTCACGTGACAGGTGCCGCGATTTCTAGGGACCTAAGGTCCAGAAAATGGATATTTTATTTTCTTTATGTTGGCGGTTGTGCAAATATGATGGCTGCATTGCAATATGAAATTAACTAACTTGCTGTCACTTTAAATGTCATTATGGAATGTGACATGAATGTAACCAATCACAGTAAACAAATAAGCTTCACGCTACAATACAACCAACGTAAATTGGCATAAAAACCAAGTTTTAGCGATTCTGGACCTTTTAGGGCAGCCATGAATTAGCGGTCGCCGGCAATATGACACTGGCACAGTCTATATTTTTTCTAGGTTTGTAGTTGCATTGTTTCGAATACTCTCCAAATGTCAAATAGCACCAGTGGTCAAAAGTAATATTACAGAGCACTGTAAACTCTTCAGAAAATTTAAAATTATAATACGATATTATTATATGCAGACATGGTCGATTATTGTTAATATCGTTACTATTATTATTATTATTTATTTCTATAAGTAAAAAAATTGAACGAGCTTTAGTGCACCTTACGTGAATGACCTACATATGGCGCCAGCATTGAAATTAGTTTTCAGTGTTTACTTTTCACATATTCAAATTCGTGTATTTGCGTATTTTTGTATATTTACAATATCAATCCTGGAAGTATCAGTAAGAAAGGTTTTACTCTCAGTGCTACCATATCGTGTTTCTCAGTACATAATCTAATATTTTGTAAATAAAATTTTTCTTTAACAGCGCCGTAAATCGTTACATGTGCAACTCGGGCTCTGTCACTACCTTTGACAACTTTGATTTTGGCAGAATATACCTAACCTCGCAGCTGACAGGCGGCATAGTCGCCGAAAAATTAGGTGTTAATAAGGTTTTGAAAAAAAAATGTTTTTGCTTTATAAATAAGTTTGGAATTTTTTTGAAGGGTGATTCCGTTAATTCTGAATTTTCCCTATCCCCTCTTAAAATATTTGTACTAAGTCATAGTTAACCCTGTATTTGACGGCTCTCAAGATACAGGTTGGTTTTGAAAGTGGGGTATTCATTTTAATGATGACAGTAGTCAGTAAAATAAATCATTTAAAGAAATATTGCCCTAATAAATGGTTTTTAATAACCTGATTTTAAAGTTATTGCAAATTTTTAAGCCGACTGTGTAATCCTAATTTACAATAATAGTCACCAAACTATATCACAATTTGTCATTGATAAGCGACAGTTGGTTGCGCGCGCAGTCTTTGGTGATACCAGGCTTCGTTTATAATCTTAACTTTAAATAACAATGTAACATGTACGTAAACAAATCGTTATATTTTTATTATTTAAGGTAGTGTGTAGTATCATTTTCTGTTACCTACACGTAATTTTCTGACACAGTGATATAACAACGGCCCAAGTGTATTGACAATAATGACCTGTGGATATGTTATTAGTGTAAAATGAAAATTAGTTGGCTCTGTTCCACGAAATGCACAGCTGTTGTTGCTTATCAATTTCATCCTTCTGTACGAAAATTTGTTTATTTAACACAACGAACCCGGGATACAGGGAAAAAACGTTTTATTGAACATTTTTTGCATATCATTTATTCTTCGAATAAGCAAACATTGCTACCAAAAAATCACCCTGTATTCAAAATAACATAAACTTTTTCTTAGGTCATTGAACTTCTCATTTCTATAATCATTATTGTCCCTAAAATACGTATATAATCTTCCATTATAGTATGTATGTGCCTTATTGGAAAATCAATTTCTATTACTTTCCTTCTACAGCTTACAAACAACACATTGTAACGAGGAAAACCGTGCAATAACCCTTATTCCTGACGTCCTCTTCCGTTTGTTGTTTTTAGTGTTTGTTATTCTTTCCACCTCGTGACTTCTATCATTTTTCCTTCCTGTTTTGCCAGTCTTGTGGTCACCCCGTCGAAATTAGATCTTGGAAGAGGTCAAAAAACAATCAACCGGAAGTATTGTATAAATAAGTACTGTCAGACACAACCGGAGTATTTGGAACGTTTCCTCAAGAAAATGTCATGCGAGACGAACGTTAGGCGTGCAAATATTTTCGATATATGGGTTTGCTAATAGTTATTTATACAGTAAGTGGGATTTAAACATTATTATTACCTACCTTTTTAACTTCACATAAGTTACGTATAATCACATAAGTGCGGTAATAATGTAATATCCCTGGTATTGCGTACAACGTTTTACCTACAACTGTAAGGTTATTTATAATAATTAGCATTATTATACATAATTTATATTCTAGTAGTACAACGCATTGTAGAAATCGTCAATTAAGTTGCCGTAGCAACGGGCGTACACATAGCTGTCACTGAATTATTTCTTGTTTATCGTAAAAGTGTAAATTTGGATTCAAGCGATGATTTGTCATCAGATATTGAGAATGAAATTTCCAGTGTTGTTTTCAATCTCGTGCAAGATAAATCATGGATACAAACAAGCCTTTTTCGCTATGAAAAATGGTATAGAGAAAAACAAAGGTATTTAATATAACCAACGAAAAAGGATTAGGGATTAATATATTTCAACGAACACAAAACACCAAAGTCTTCATCTCTTTGGTGCTATTACTCAATGACACAAATTTCACCCAAGAAAAATTTCGATATCAAATAATACTTAAATTTGATTGCATTCCTGAAGCGAAAATCAGCGCTACATCGGAAGAAACCTGAAAATGTAATATATTAACAATATTTATTTTATGTTATTTTGATTATTGGTTTGATGGGTGCATGTCAAATCTGCTTGTAATGAATTATGTGAAATATGAAGGACTATAATTATGCTTCTAAATATTGATACCCAATACCAAAACAAAGGTGTCTAAAGAGTTTTTTTGTAATATATGAAAATACTGATGGCTTGAAATCCGTCAAATTAACAAATGAAAACTGTGATCTCGTTAGCTTCTTTCTTCGATATAAAGCTGGTAAATGTATCAAACAATTTATTAGTAGTGATTGCACGGTTTCTTAAACTACCTAATACAAATGCGTATACTAGGACTGTTTTCGGCGATCTTCAGCTTCCCTTTTAGCCGATTGTGGGGCAGATCTTTTGAGTATAAAAAGACATGGAGGCTGAAAGTCTAATTCTGTCTCTGAAGGCTATATCAGAACTTCTACTGAAAACAAGAAACGAACTCTTATCAAAATTCTAGTTGAAAGCACGAATATTCCCATGGAAGCCGAAAATGTTCCTTCAACATCCAAAATTATTTCATCAACATCTGAAAATTATGTTCACATCAAATTATTTCCATCTATTCAAGCAAATCGTTAGGCATTTGGTACTACTTTATCCATTTGTAATGATTTTCCTGTCTATGTATTTAGTAAAGGAGTTTTCATGAGTGCGTTAATAAATTTTAAAAGGACATATGATATAATGTAAGTAAGTTATGGCATTCTAAACAGTACCAAACCATAGTCATTATGTGACAGTTGTAGATAATAGTAAATTATTCGACGATATAATAATGGCTGTAATTCACGAGAGTTGAGGTTAAATCATCCGGAGTAAATTATACCAACCTTACAGAAAATACGGTCGCCAACCAATACAAATTTATCTTTGCTTATTATCTGAAGTAAGTATAGATGCCACCAAGTTTCCAAATTTTAATTTGCAAACACGGAATTCCAGGAAACAACTACTCTGCGGGCTAATGCCCCGACCAGCATTGAATTACACCTGGAAAACCTATAGCAACAGCTAGAGTCATTCGTCAGACGCCCACCAGACATATACCGATTTCGAGCTTATTAGCTCTCATCAGTATGCCATAGGTGAGATATCCGACAAATAATCCTAGCTGCTTTCGTCTGTCTAACCCGACAGAAGGGACCATGAGTACGCGGTGTAGAACTAACTACATCTATCGGCCGTTCGCTACTCCATGCCGGGCGAGAAACGATATTTTGCAAACACGGATAAGCTCGAAACCGGTATATGTCTGGTGGGCTTCTGACGAATGACTCTAGCTGTTGTTATAGGTTTTCCAGGTGTAATTCAATGCTGGTCGGGGCATTAGCCCGCAGAGTAGTTGTTTCCTGGAATTTCGTGTTTGCAAAATATCGTTTCTCGCCGAACGCGATAAAGGTCGACAGCTTTCAATGGTGTCTACTGCATGTAGAACGCTTCGTGTCTGTGACATTTTCAGTCCGGCATGGAGTAGCAAATGGCCGATAGATGTAGTTAGTTCTACACCGCGTACTAAATTTTAATTTGTTTGGGTAATATTTCTCTAAATGTCAACACTTCATGGTATATGCAAAATATGCAGATCTGTTTATCTATACAAGGACAAAGATTTCTATTTATAATTCAATTAGCCATCACTTTAAATTAATTTTGTTAATTAATTTCATATATCTCTAATTAAATTTATTATTCCATTATTTTCGCTAATTCACCACATCACACGTAGAGAAAATGTCAGTCAAGTAGAAAACAAGATTTGAAATATTATGAAATTCTCGTGATCTAAATTAGATTTAGTTAAGTCTAGGTTTTGGTTTACACGACCTTTTCCAACTCATCCCCTATTATGAATAAAGCTAAAGCCTTGTATGTAATTTCAGTACTTTGGTGTTAACATTATTACCCTCTTATTTGAATTTTAATGAGATTTAGAATAAAAGTTAAATATATAAAAAAAATGCTCCTCAAATATGCTTTATTTACTATTATTATCATTTTTATAATATAGTTTCCTCGGAAATTGGAAGTTGTAATATGTTGCAATGAACTTTGGAAAAAATGTATCAACAAATCTTCTATTCTACGGGGCGCTCCAATATTCCACAGCTACCACAGTTTCCTGCGGTTCAAAATAAGCAGAATTAACTATACTCGCGACAAGACTTACGTCAGACGAACAAATGAATAATTTATTATATTTTTATCAACATATTTAAGAAACTGCAAGTGATAGTAACTAAACTATATACTACACTAAAAGTTTGCATTATATATTGTACTAAATTGCAAAAAATAATTGTTTTTAACGCGCCCAAATATCGAACATTACGTTAATAATAAAAACAAATGTGCAACGTCAGCAGTGACGTAAGACGTCTAAATTCTTGACGCGAGTATAGCTCTATCATATGCTGCTTCATGTAATTTATTATCATTTTTGTAGTTAGGTTAGGTTTGTAGGTACTAAAATTTTGAAAGTTAAGTTTTTGTGAGATAACACGAATATCTAACTGATCTTTGATTTAAATATACCGAGCGTTCTGACCGCTGTGCCACTATATTATTCCTTTCAGATTTTTTTCAAAAATAGAAATTCTCATAAAATGATTAGTTTTTGAAGCAACATTCAGTTTGATTTCAAAATAGGTATATTTGTAGGCGCATCGCGGACCATGCTTGTTTTGTTCTCGGTTAGTGAAGTACCTTCTAATGATTTTAAAAGGCAAGGCGCATATAGAGACGCGTATGAGGCGTGTGAGATGTCGTGACCCGACCAGCATGACACGAATGCGCGACACGCTTAGCGCTGCCTTTCGCATACTGCAAGACAGTTCTTCTCACGACTTTCGAACAGCCACGTCGTTCTAATTTTTCTTGTTTATTATAAAAAAGGATGAAAAATTTGTAACTTGGACCATATGTAGCCTGTAGTTTCGTAATCGTATTTCTTAGTTATTAATGAAAATGTAGAAAAAAATACGGTTTTCTACCTACAAAATATACCTTTTAAGTGCAGTTCTTTTGCAATTTCACACCAAATCTTGTTTTTTATATTCGCTTTCAAATAATTCTTATGTCTGGTATCATAAAGCTCTATATGCCTTCTTACCAGCTCTATTAGTTTTATTTTCATTGCCACGGAGAAAACACAACTAACCTCAAAATTATTAACATGTGGCGCGAAAAACTGTGCCACTGCCACTGCGCCGCGCGCCTTGCGTCACACGCGAGTCTTGCTGTGCAACGTCGTGGCACGAATTTGCGCTGTCCCATTACTTTCCTTAAGCTACAAAAGTAAGTGCTTTGCTGTGTCACCACACACGCGTCATACGCGTCTCAATATGCGCCTTGCCTAAATGTACACGATTGCACTAGTAGGTCGAAGCTTGGACGCAGGACGCACTTCGCGATCTTGCCGAAAACATTTTGGAGAATTTCGGCCAGTCGCATGAAATAAAAGGGCTAATTAAAGTACATATTCCACAAGACATATTTTGACACTTATAGAGTACAGTAGAATAAGTCAAGTCAGGAGCGTATAGAGAACGACATATGGCACTCATTTTGAAAAAACCGTCATCAGCTCGGCACAGAACGGTTAACGATGCGCCTATACAGCGACCTCGTCTCTTCTATACAAGCTCCGTTTTCTAATTTCTGATAATTATGTAGTAAAACAATGATAAACACTGTAAATACTCAAGCAATAGTTTATATTTAAAAAAAATAATTTGTAAATAATTGTAAGGCTGGCAGCATAGTCTAGAAGAAATGTCTTGTTTAAAAAATACCACTATTTTCAGGTACTCTTTTTTACTCTTGAATAATGGAATTATTTTTACGCTGTTCTAGGGTCTCGTTAAAAATTCCAGTACTGTTTAAAACAGCTTAAAAGCTCTTTTCATTAGTTTAAATGCTTAAATACGAGCAATTTTGTTAACGACCCCTGATGATAATAAAATCAACCAAAATAAAACTTTAAAAGCTTGCTTTATATTCTTGTTTTATTTTCATATTTAACAATAAAGAAGGAATTATTGTTCCACTAGTATTGTCTACAGATTCGCACCATGGCATGGCACATACAGGGTATCACAAATTAGTAGGCCATAGATTACTTGGGACAAAGTAATCAGACTATTGTTATTTTTAATTTGGACGATATTGAAGGTTTTAAATTTTAAAAATGATTTATATTAATAACTCCCTTATTGTTTAACATTTTGAGTTGAAATGTTGCACATATTTATAAAGTTACCGTCAGATATTTGAGCAGTTTTGGTTAAAAAAAATTAAAGCGTAAGTGAAGGAATAGAGATGGTTGGCCATTCAAATTTTCTACGGATGCTTATGCTTAAAAGGCATTTTTCATACATAAAATGGATATTTTAAAAAAAAATTACTTCTAAAATTTTTATCTAGGGGTTGGTTTACCAAAATTATAGCAATCTGATTAATCTTATAGTATACTACTACCTGTTGACTAAATATTCCATGAGCTTTTTGACTGAACTACAGAATGCGTCCTTTGATGGTAGTGACTCGGGCATGAACTTATATAGGTAAAGCCAAATTTTCAGTGAATTCCGAGTATTCTTAAAATTATTGGTAAAATATTTATTAAACTAACTGACGCGTAACGAAGTGACTAACTTTATAACACTCAGAGTATCATAGAAACTTTTCTTTTAGACAATCTTAGGCTCTCTTGTCACTTCGGTTTAATTCCTTTTACGAAACAATTCGTTGCGTTTTGTGGATATGGTCTATGTTTTATGGTTAACGTTCGAAACCATTTGAACAAAATTTTTCCTAGCTGCTAAATTGGCTGAGAACATGGTGTTTCTATTCCCTGGTCAAATCGTTCCCCTGGCATCAACCTGATGGACTTTTTTGGGGTGGGGTATAAATAACTCCGTTAAATAGTAGAATAGATTGAAGAAACTCACACGGCAATTCAAACCACAACCATATATATTTTTAGAGCATTTGTAGTCATTTCAATCTTCAGTTGAAGTAAGTAAGTTAAATAAGGTATAGCAACAGCTGTTATTAAGTCTAAATTTATTTAAAGGATAAACATTTTGATAAAATAAAAATAATCATATTCTCTAAAAACAGGGCTTCTCAACCATATGTGTGCGTAAGTAACAAGTACTAGGACCAATAATGGATGTAATTGTATTGTCGCTGTCAAGTGGTTATTCTACTAAGTTAGCTTACTTCCATTGAGGTAAACTACCTCAATGCTTACTTCACAGATAAAACCGGGTACACATTTGTAACAGAACCTCGTCGCAGGCTTCGTTGCAACACGATCGTATGGATTCTGTAACCTTGTTGCATTACATCACAGAGAACATAGGTGTTCGCATTGAGTTTCACAGCGTTCCCAACACTAGTTGGTATTTCCGTGTTACACCAAAGAGTGAGATGGTATGTAGTTACGAAGAGTGCGGACGTGGAACTTTATCCCTAACACATTTTCACCGGATAGCACACAACATGGGAACATTAAAACGTTCGCGAAGCAATGATGTTCTGTTTGGAGAAATTTTCCACCAATATGTAATGCGTATCATGACCTAAACTAGACGGCCGAAAATCTAGACAGTGACTCATGTTATAAACCTGCTCACAATTTATAGCAGTCGACACAAAGAAACATACATGCAGCCCGTATATTTTTACTATAAAATGGTGTGCCGCATATCTCTGAGAGCATACGCGATTAAGATACGGTTTCGCTGGCGCGACTGCGGCTCGCGCCTGCGACTCGTCGCCGACCAATAGGCAGTCTAAATGCTGCAGTTGATGAGAACATTCAGACTGCCTATTGGTTGATAACGAGCCCCAGCCGCAGTCGCACCAGCGATGTACCTTTAGCTTCTACTGCAGTAAGTACGCATGCGCCACAGTTTTCTATTGACTGTGACGAATTGACGGATCCACTGTTCCATTTCCAGCGCTATCATGGACGAGTATATCGTTCGGGTGGGCAAAATTTCGGATATATCTTTGCTAATTTAATTATGAATGTAATTAATATCATTAGTGATTTTGTGATCCTAAGAATGGACAATAATTCAAGCTATACAGCGTATTCTCAAAATCGTCCTAATTTAACAAGTGAGGAATATCGGATGATGACATGTATGAAGAGTTTAGGGCGTGAGGTCAAAATAGTGAGTGATGTTGAAATATGTATTTCATTAACAGAAATGTACGTGAGTAGCATATATTTATAGATCAAATAAAAAAAGTGGTAAAGAAATACAACTGCAAATCGGAAAATAATGGAAACTCGCGAGGAAGATGGTAAATTTAAAATGAGTTTTCGACAAAACAAATTGGATTGGTATACCTATATTACAAGATGAAACTTTGCCTCAAATATATACAAGGGTGCCTTTGCGAATTATGCGTGACATGAATTATAGTAGGTAAATTTCCGTATAAATTAAATCGAAAAGAATATACCCATAGAAAAAGACGAAATAGTGATATGGCGAACAAACTATTTAAAATAAATATTAAAAGATTAAGATCTGGATCGAAGAATATATTAAATTTTGACGAAACATGGATGGATGAAGGTTATACGGAAACCGGTACGATATGGTATAATTAAGTGTTAATGTGTGACCGTTGTAGTGACAGTGCTAGTAACCAATAGTAAATAGTGTGTATGTATTCTCAGGCCTTTCGTCCTTTTGAATGCGGAATTCGCAAATATTTGCGCTATTTATGTAATGGTGGGAAAGTTTCTACTTGTAACAAATTATGCCAACTATAACATTTTCTATCATTTTCATCATAAAACTGTCATGCCAATTTATTGACACCACATAATAATGAAAGTAGCAGTAATATTTGTAGTGTTCTACTGTTTCGCAAAATTTGTCAAAAGTTTTTCCCGCCATAAATAATTAAAACAGAAGTTACAAAATTCGTGCAAAAATCCGTTAATTTGGCGTCCATGAGAACAAGACTTAAGTGTGGTATCCATAGAGTGCGCATCAGGTAGGTGTAAATGGGTGGTGGTGGGCAATTGCTGTCCAAAAGAACGGCATTTTAATTTGTAGAGAGGATAGCACAGGGGGTACATATAAAGTAAATTGTAAATGTGTAAGGTTCAGTCCACGTCAATTTATTTTTGATAATTTTGTGGGCTTTGACCCTTCTCAAGTGGCACGCTCAGGTAATCATGCAACACTCACCTTCCGGATATTTGTGGTGTGAATTAGTCACTCTTTATTATTTTCGACCTTGGGGAATTGATAATACAAAATAAAAACTTTAAATTTGGAAATAACTTTTATCTTTTTTATTATCTAACGCCTCGAAATTGGCAAACACTATTATATCACTGTTTCTACTAAAAATAATGGATGTTATGTAATGCAATTATTTATTTTTGTCATTTTTGTACATTTTTTATATATGATCATCTTAACAAAAGGCTGCATTATGGTAATTAATTAATAATGTTTCTAAAATTCTGTGGAAAGTGATACATCACTGTGAACACCGTTGCGTTATCTTCTTACTGCGATAACTAATCATCCAGGCGAATTGCATGGTGGTCTTCTCTCTCCGCCAGTCAGCCGGGAGCGCGCACATCTCAAATTTAGTACGACTATGAAATTCTGCGCATCGTAAGTGATTAGTCACTCTCTAGATTTTCGGCCGTCTAGTATAGTATGACTCGCAGTATGAGGCGCAGTTACGCATAGTTCTGTTACACTAATAAAAATTTCGTTCCTGCCGACGCATTAGCCAGTGAATCGCATTTATAGTTTAATATGCAATGTTCTACTTGTAAATTGCATAATACTACATCAAAATGTATTAGTAACTTATAAATTACCTTATACTTACCTCTTACCTTGTTTTTCTTATTAATTTTAAAGAAAATTATAAAAATTCGTCTTTTCTTCTTTGATTGGTCCTCGTCCATTAGAGATTAATCGTCAAATTGTAAAAATTAAAAATCAAACAGCACCAACAACTCTTTTATTTTATAATCAACCGTAACAATGAAGGTTTAAATAACAAAATACAATTAGGTTTAGATAAATAATGAATAAATAAATATGTCAAGTACATAAAATTAACTAGAAGTAGAAAATAAAATGACACTCCTAGCAGAGAAATTTTTGTGGAATTAGATAGAAATACATATTTATAATGAATGTATAAATGTATATAAAAGATTTAAAAATCTTGAATTGAATATAAATAAGAATAAATTTCCTAGTACTCCTCTTCGAAGTAACCATACCCGAATTCTCCTTCGCCATCTTCATCCTCCCTGTGCTGTCGTAACATCTGGAGTACCCCAATTTCATTAGCAGATTCATCCGGTGCTTGCTCCTCTTCTTCGTAGTACTCATCCATTTCCTCTTCCGACACTGAAAGAATAGAAATTCTAAATATAGTATATTTGAAATAAAATAGATAAATATGGTAGTTAACCCTAGTTTTCAGCACATTTTTTTGAAAATGTCATTGTAGGAATACGAAAAATCAGTATTCGTCTCCAAATAAATAACTCATATTAATATTAATAGTAACATATTTCGTTATAGGAAAGTCTAATCCACCGAAAAAAATATTAGTTATTTATTGTATAAGTGTTTTAAGTAGCATTTTATCCACGCAAGAATGTTTAAACGCGAGAACGTAGTTGGAGTAGTTCAGAATTTGGTAAAAAGACAAGAAAGTAATTGTGTTCCTGTGGCTGTTTTCGAAGAAGCTCAATAAGCAATTTTCCATTTATTTCCAGTAACATCCAGGGCAAAAGTATTCGCAGAATTTAACTAATGGAGGAAAAAACGGAGAGTAATGACAGTAAATGAAGAAGTCATGCTATCGTATTTTTTAAATTTGAATAAACCATATTTATTTATAGAAAACAGGGACAATTACAGACTTTACAGCCCAAAACAATGTCCACAAGATACTTAAATTAAGTACAGTGATAATTATTGCTATAATAGAGAATCTTAACCTACAATAGTAATTTCCCTTAAAGATGTTTTAAAACCGACGAGCGAAGAATGAAATATATCTAGATGACTATAGTACAAGTTGTAATTTTTACATATTCTATTTAAGGGGGAATTTTGACCAGAGTTAGTCCGGTAAAAAATCTCATAAAACAAAGCATTTGTTCTAAAATCATGTTGAGGCTAATAAATCTGAAGAATCGATCAGACCATTAAAAAGTTTAAATAGAAATATTTCTTCGGCAATAATTCTTCGATTTACTAATGAAATAATATGAAACTTGTTTCTTAATAACGTGCTACATTAATAATAATGCAATATGCAATGTCGAAGTATTCGATGTTGATAGCTACTATAAGAGTCTACAAAAACATAGATATTGGAAAATAAAACAAGTTTGCTGCTTATTTGAAGAAATAATCGAGAGAATACAAAGCACAAAAATAAAGATAAATAATATTCAATGATTAAAGTAGGTATATCTTTACCTTTTACATGTTAGGTGTATAGTGATGTTTGAATTATTTTACGTGGCACTAATAATGGTGGTCTCTGGTACCTATTGATGCAGCGAATTGATAAATTTTAAAATTGCTGACGTACAGGACGTTGGCTGTTATCTACTTATTACAATACCTGACACCAAGACGGACATTTCAAAATTTACAATTATATAAGAAGGATTTTGAGTGAATGTTGTTGAAATATGCAGAAAATAAATTTCTCTGCGCTCAATTCGCTCAACACAAGACATATTCTTTTTTAGATATATCAATAAAAAATGTATTTCTCAGCCTGCTGGAATCACCACATTAGCGAAGGTACCCTCAATAGTTTCTTGATTCCTGAATATCGCAAATCTAGAAACATATATTGGCCATTGTATGAAGTGCACTTCAACAACTTTATTGACCAATAAAGGTGCTGATCTTACAACCACTAAATGGCATGGTGGATGAAAGAGCTCCTTTCAGCCCATTTTAGCATTGATGCACGTCATCACTTGAATACAGTATATCCAAATCGTTGAATAGGTAAGGGAGATACGACCAATGACCAGCTTAAATTTTTACATTTGGGGTTTTCTCAAGTCATTAGTTTACAATTCTGTCGAAAATGTTGAAGGCCTGAATAATCCTGTTGATCTTACAACCACTAACTGGCATGGTGGATGGAAGAGCTCCTCTGTAGCAGAAAGTTATGTTGAGGAGTTCATATTTATCAAACTTGTTATTGCACGGAAAATTCAAAGAAAATATAGCTGTTACTTACAAGAAGATACATCCGTAATTTGTGCAAATTCTTCACAAACTTGGGCAGATTTTATGCATTCCGAAAATGATGGCAGCAATGCTACAAGTGTTGCTATTGACGGAAAGAAAGTTAAATGTGATAAAACAGAAAACGAAATGCCTATTTGATCTATTATAGGTTTATTACTTTTTTTATTATACTATTGGTGAAATAAAGTTACTTCTTCACTTTCTTCACTTTGTTTCAAGTGGATAAAGTATCCTTTTAGACGGTTCATGTGTATGGATAAAAATCTGATTATAAGGTGGTTGTGAATAATAGTTATAAATTTTGTAGGTAGTGTTTAAATTTCATTTAACTGATGTACTCCAAAATAGTATCTGCATATGACGGCCGGATAAGATGTTGTAGTCAACCGAATCAGAACGTTTCGTCAACAAAATATTAGAAAGAAATTCATCATTAGGCATTGCTAATGCGTCGCCTTCTATGGTTGAATCTAATTTAATACTTAATAATAAATTATGATTTCTTTCGAATAAATAATTTCAACTTTGACACCCTATATCTTTTCCCACATCGACATTTTACTAAGACATATTTAGCTATATCTTCAAGTTTTTTTGTCCCAAACATGTTGCCCATCTCTATGGCCCATTATTAATGGTCCAGCATACAGGGGCTATGCATGAAATGATTTCTGTTCGTTAGTATTGATTTGTTTAGATACTATTAAACTTGTCCTTTAATTGGGTATACCCATTGGATATTTTATCTAAATAAATAAATAAATAAATGTAACCCATCTTATTTTAAACTAAAGGGTGGTATCCAAGGGTATACCTGTATTGTATATCATAAACAAATTACTACTTACATGTTGAAGCCGGTTCCTCCTTCTTCACCGTTTCTTTCTTTATCACTTTCTCCTGCTTCGGCTCGGTTTTCGTGGGGCCTTTGGAAGGGCCTTCCAGGAAGGGCAGCCCAATATCTTTGACAATTTTTGGTTTCCGGCCTGCTCCTTTCGCAGGAGCTTGTTCCAGGAAATTGGATGCAGACGACAGCCTTCGCCTGCAACAAAAAATCACATTTATTTCTTTCCGCTTTGAAACATTTATAGTTATTTATGCAACAAGTACAAAAAGTGTTTATTGCACGCGACGTGAAAATGTCCAACTAGGCCGTCAGACCGAGTAGGACAACACGTCGGTGCAATAAGCACTTTTTGTACGAGTTGCATACACTATTATTTCTACGTTCATGCAAAACCAAAAAATTATATTTAGATGACACTAAGTCTAGGAAAATGTGACGTCGATTTGAACGTTTATGTTTGTCATGATGACAAAACGCTGTAGTAGAATGACAGATGAATGCAATAAACATTGTATTGCACTAGTGCAATACAGAATCACTTTTTCCACTAAATATAGGTCAATAAAGTTTTGTTTTTTGCATGAACGTAGAAAAATAAAATTGTTGTATCTATAAAGAATACTTCCAGTCCAGGGGATGTCTAAATGATAACACTGCATTCGTCGACAACTGCCAACGCCAAAATTGATTAACATGCTTCATTATGCGCAGATTTTTTCTTTTCTCTAAAAATCAATTTAAAAATATTGTAAAATATTTTCAAGTTAAGTTGACCGTTGAGTCTAAAATGCACATTATAAGACTAGTACGTATCTAACGAAATTGCAAATTGGGTGAAGGTGGTAAGGGATAGAGATAGAGAGAGGGAGATGTGAAAAACGAGGGAAAAAGAAGAGAGGAAGGAGAAACAGAAGATGTAGAGAGGAAAGGAAGGGGATAAACAGAATAAAGAGGGGGAGAAAGGAAAGAGAGATAAGATAAGAAAGAAACAGAGGTAAGCAGAGAAGAAAAATCGAAATAATTTCAACCGAGTGGAGGACAGTATGAAAACAATTTATAAGCAAAAATCAAGGTAGCACTATATGTATCTTGAAACGTTGAAAAACCCAAACCGACAACAACGCAAGCAACCTAGAAATTTTAAAATATATTATATGTTTCCATAATTTATTATTTAATTTATATAATAAGCTCAAATAACTCTAATTTTTAACAAATAAAGGTATATGATGACAAAAAATATGATAAAATATGAATTACAGAAAATTTGAAATAACTTTGTTGTATTAAATTTTAGAAAAAATTGAAAGAAGTCTGTAAGATAGAATCAACCCTTAAATTTAATTATTGTATCTATTTACTGCGTATATTGTTACTAAAATATTCATGTGACATTTTTTTGTATGTACACGAATTTATATAGGGTGTTTGTAAATAAGTGCGAAATATTTTAGGGGGTGGTTGCGGAAGTTATTTTGTAGGAAAAAGTTCATATAAACGTAGGTGAAATATGATTCGTTTCGAACATACAGAGTGTTTAAGTTTTTAATTTATTTTTATTAATTATTTCAAAGGTTTAAATATATTGACTCGAAATTTGAAATACGCTTTGGAGGGATAAATGTGCATTTTTTGGGGTGATCCGAATATTTCTACTTGCACCAGTGACGTTCGAGCGAAAAAGCCACAACCTTTTTTAATAAAAAAAAATGATACGCCACTGACTTTTCCCTGTTTTAATATATTTTTAGAAATCCGCCATCAATTCTGAATGAAATTGGTCTCTTCAAATTTTTCCGTAGGATGTACCGTTTTTTGAGGAAAAAATAAACATATTTTATTACAAGTTATGTATTTTTAATTTCTATTGATACGTTAACTAGCAGGTTTCCGTCAATATTTGTAAATAAAATAGGTACAACCATCTCGTCAAAATGTCAAATTAGCATTTTTTCATTATTTGTTTGCTACAAAAGTGAATAATGTTTGTATCTTAAAAAAAAATCGAAAATTTTACAAATGCGGAAATGCAGATATGCATTTTGTCTATGGTCGAAGTAATGTAAATGCTCTGCAAGTTCGACGACCGTATACTGAGTTCAAGACCTCATCACACAATATTTTCTCGCCTTCACCAACGTTTGCGCGAAAATGGTACATTTATGAAACGAACTGCTGACTGTGAGCGCCCTCGAGAAGTACGAACTGTGCAAGTAGAAGAAGCAGTTCTCGATATAGTTTCGGTGTCACCTGAAACTAGCACTCGAAAAATTGCATTGAATGTAAGCAACTTCGCCGTATTTAAAATTCTAAAAGAGCAGCATTGTATCCGTACCTCGAGACATTTTATCGCGTCCAGTTTTTTGCTAATGGATTCTTCATGCAACCGCTCAAAATCCGAATTTTCTAAATGGCGTTTTGTTTACTGACGAGGCATGCTTTCCAGGAGATTCTATACGAAGCTTTCATAACAATCACTTATGGGTTGATGAAAATCTACATAGATTTTTGCATCATTTTCAACATCAATGTTCGGTAAACGTATGGCTTGAAGTATTTAATGATTAATTAATTGGTCCATAGTTCCTCCAATTACGATTAAATGGCGAATCTTATCATCACTTCCTACAGGAAGAGTTACTTTCTCTTCTTGCATAAATTCCTCTTCTGCTCAGATAAAATTTATGGTTCATGCACGATGCCCCAGCCCATTTTAGCATTATTGTACATCGTCACTTAGATACAGTATATCCAAATCGTTGGATAGGTAGGGGAGATATAATCCATTAAATTTTTACATTTGGAGTTTTCTCAAGTCATTAGTTTACAATTCTGTCGAAAATGTTGAAGACCTGAATAATCAAATTACAGCCAGCTTTGAGACAATAAGAAATAAAGTAGGACTATTTCAGAGAATACGACAGCCAATGAGGCAAAGAGTTGACTGTTGTATCATTTGTGAGGGAGATGTTGAAAATTCAACATCTGTTATAGGGTTGCGACTATAAAAAAATATGTTTGTTACTGTTCTTTTGTGTTATTGTTTTGGTTTAATGTTTCTGTATTAGATAATAAAAAAAATTTAAATATTCAAGAGAAAAAAATTAAAAGAATAAAATTTGAACACCCTGTATCTCAAAATCGAAGAATTTTTTTACCCACGTTTATATCAACTTTTTATTTTCAATGTTTAATTGCATTTTTACTTTGACAATAATAAATAACACTTAGTAAAAGAGACCTTTAAATAAAAGATTAATAAAATCTACAAAAAAATATATTTTATTTTTTTCCTCAAAAACGGTGCATCCTACGAAAAAAATTAAGAGACCAATTTCATTCAGAATTGATGGCGGATTTCTAAAAAAATATCAAAACGAAAAAAAGTCAGTGGCGTACCATTTTTTATTAAAAAAGGTTAGGTATGGTATTCGTCCCTGGTGTAAGTAGAAATATTCGGATCACCCCAAAAAATGCACATTTGTTCTTCCAAAGCGTGTTTCAAATTTCGAGTCAATATCTTTAAAACTCGTTGAAATAATTAATAAAAATAAATAAAAAATTTAAACACTGTATCTCGGAAACGAAGCATATTTCGGCCTACGTTTACATGAACTTTTTTTCGCAAAATAAACTTAGGCAACCAACCCCTAAAATATTTCGCACGTATTTACAAACACCCTGTTTAATGTCCCTAAGCTGATTTTAAATCGCCATACAGAAGATCCAACTTTACGTTAAAAAACTGTTGCAACTAACCGCACTACTAAAATTTTAAAAAGCAATTTCCCTTGTATTTATACGATTCTGAAAGAGTAAACTAAACATAAATTGAAAGTAACGATGTTATTCTGAAGATACGAAATAATGGATGACGATGAAATGTCTCGATAACCAGCATTGGCAAGAATCTTAACAGCCTACGTCCGCAGAGAAAAACCTTTTTTGTTGAAAGAGAATTTCCCTACAGTAGACCTGCATAATTTATACTCAAATATAACAGTAAAAGGTACACAGTGCCAACGTGAACAGTTTTGTTTCAATAAATGGCTAATAGTAAAAGATTATTGTCGAAATTCGTAATAATTCAAATCTGTACAATTCTTGTATTAGTTGATTAATAATTTTAATATTCTTTTGAATAGAGTAGTGATTTTTTTATATAATTAACATTAAATCAACTTCATACAGGGTGTCAGTTAAAAATTTTTTTTTCGACATTTTTAGATAACTTCTTAAAAAATCCAAATATTTACATAAAATTTGTAAATCAGGTGTTTTTGCGTGCGAGAAATTGAAATTTGTTTCTAATTTTGACGTCGCTAGTAGAGGCCGCCACTTATGGCACATCATGTTTCTTTTAAATGGCAAAACTTTTTTAGTGCTTACTGTATTTATCCATTTGATTATTGAAACAACCGGTTCTCCTACCGGTTATATCTGAAATAGTGTTACTTGAAAAAGTTGTTCGGTAAATTAAGGAGACGTGCAAAATTTCAAAAAGATTAGCCTGCTTTGATAAAATCGTGTGCTTTGTTGAAAAATGGTTTCATCAAACCTCGCCAATATTCTTGAAATTTTGCACGTCTCCATAATTTACTATTCTGAACAACTTTTTAAAGTAACATGTTGCTGTATTTTCCGCAGAAAAGGTACTTTAGCCGAAACCAAAACAGTTTTTACTCGGTGCACTGAGCATTTCTAATAGAATTATTTTAAAAATGGTTACTTCTACCTACTTCAGCAAGGTATACCTTTTTCAAATAAAACAGGTAGGAGAATCGATTGTTTCGATAGTCAGATGGATACACTAAGCTGCAGAAATGTTCTGCCATTGAAAAGAAACATAGTGAGCCACAAGTGGCGCCCTCTACTAGTGACGTCAAAATTAGAAACAAATTTGAATTTCTCGCCCTCAAAACCCCCCGATTTCATAAGAAGTTATTTACAAATATCGAAAATAAAATTCTAACTTTGACACCTTGTATCTTTTTTATTATGCGACTTGGGATCTATGTATGTTAGGTTAAATCGATTTCTTTTCACCTAAGGAATCTATGGTCTCATTTTTGATACTTCATCTAAAAACACCCTGTATAAGCGGATCGGTTTCACCGCCAGAGTTCAGTTTATGTCAGTTTTAAGTTAAGAAGCCGGACGCAAGTGACAAACGTCAAAGTAGAGTTGACCGTTGTGAAATTTGTTTGAAATATAACTTGTGTAATCAAGCAGCAACAATAAAGTTTGTTTCTCTACGTAACGGATTTCTGGGCCAAGTTAACGTAGAGGTTACACTGATGTCAGAAGTGCGACGTTCCACAAAAAAAAGACGTTTTGAGTGAAAAGTGAATGCCAGTTACAAGAGCAAAGTCTACAGAAATCGAGGAAACATCCAAACAGTTAATGGAGATGATGAAAGATATGAAGAAGGACTTAAAGAAAAAATGAAGAATAGCCACGAAATGATGGACAATTTGAAAAAAGAAATGAATAAAGGTCAAGAGGAAATGAAGAACAGTCAACAGGAAGTGAATTATGGTTTAGAAGAAATGAAAAATAATCAGGAAGAGTTAAGAAATGAAATGAAAACTAGATTACAAGAAAACAATAAGAAGTTAGAAGAAACACTTAAATTTAATAAATTTGAGAAAACTGTAGAAAGAGAAATTAGTCAATTGAAAAGTGAGGTGAAAGACAAAGTACAAGTTGTGAAGGACAGTGTGACTAAGTTACAGAATAAAGTTGTTAAAGTCCAAGTCATAGAAGGAAACCTAATGAAGTTAGAACATAAGGTTGCAAATTTGCAGTCAGAATGGTGCGCGAAGACGATTGTTAAGGCTGATAACAGTTTCATTTCATCTGCAAAGATTAAGCTTCCAATATTTGTCGGAAAGGTATCATAGAGCACCTACCTTTTTAGTTTGTTAATTATGTTCACTTCTTGTTTGCGTTAGAAGTTATAATTTTTGTAATACCTTTATTTTGACGTTTTCTAGAATATTCCTGGTCATATTCGATTTTATTTCCGAGACGTTCTCGAGACCTAGGAGACTTCCTTATAGGCCTATACGGATCAGTTTCGCCGCCACAGTTCATTTTATGTCAGTTTTAAGTTCAGAAGCCGAACGCGAGTGACGAACGTCAAAGTAGAGTTTACAGTTATGGAATTTGTTTGAAGAATATTTGTTGTGCAATCAAGTAGCGACAAAAAAGTGGTTTTATACGTGAGGCATTTCAAAGCTAAGTTAACGTAGAGGTTATAGTATTTCACAACAATAATAAAAATAATTGTAGACATATTCAAACAACAAACTATATGTATTTTTAAAATCTAATAGTACATTATACTATAAGGGAGAGAAATGCGTTATTTTGGCAGAGGTGCAATGCACCGAGGACAAAATAGCATCTCTCCCGAATGGTATATTATACTATTTTTTCCACGGTCTCATTAACTTAAAAACACATATTTTGTCATTATGAAGTAAGTAGCACCAGAATTATTGTATTCGGATTTGAGCATTTATTTAGTAGTCGTTGAGTTATTGTCATAACTACAAAATAAACAAACAAAAAGAATGGTCAAATTAAGGTGCTAGTTTGGTTTAGTTTAAAGTTTGTTTAGTGCACAATGAATAATTGTGAGTCGGAAGAGATTGTGGAGGCTGCAAATATTGCAATAAGCAATTTGCTGCCTACGAAGTCAAGATCTTTATACGATATAGCCTACAATCGGCTCAAAAAGTGGTGCGCCGAGAAAAATGTTCAAGTATACAGCGAGAATGTTTTGTTGGCATACTTCAGTGAAAATGCAAAGAATTACAAGTCTTCCACATTATGGGCGCAATATTATATGGTTAAGTCATGCTTGATAATTTACGACAACATAGATATAAGCAAATTCCCCAAGCTGATCGCATTTTTGAAAAAAACCGGTGACGGATACCAAAAAAATCGAAAATATTGACAAAGGGTGAAATCGACCGTTTTATATCAAGTGCAGATGACAAAGAATTCTTAATGATTAAGGTAAGATTACTTTTGTTGTTAGGTACTTCAATTATTAAGTATTTTGATTTTTTATAGGTTGGATTAATTCTGGGGATTGCCGGAGCTTGTCGAACTGATGAACTAGTCAATTTAACTGTAGATGATATTGAGGATGTAGGCTCTTTCTTGATTGTAAAATCCAATTCCAAACACTAAGACAAAGATTCCACGAACCTTTCTGGTTACCGATGTGGGAAATATGCTTGAATTGTTTCGAAAATACCTCTCCCTTCATCCTCCCCACGTCAAACATAAGTGCGTTTTTTTGTACTACAAAGCAGGAAAATGTAGTTCGCAGCCAGTTGGCAAGAATACCATGGGAACAATTCCGAGTGTAGTAGCTTCGTATTTAAAATTACCTGATGCTGCATGTTATACTGGTCACTGCTTACGAAGATCTTCAGCGACATTACTGGCAGATGCTGGTGTGGATATCACGACAATAAAGCGTCATGCTGGTTGGAAATCAACTACAGTCGCTGAGGGTTATGTCGAGAACTCCATTGAAAATAAGACCAAAATTGCTAATCAGGTTTTAGTAGGTACCACTACTAGCGCAATCACAAAAACTGTAAATGTAAGTATTATTCCTTCTAATATTAATTTTGAAAATTGTACAAATGTAACATTTAATTTAAATGTCAATAAATAATTTCAATGTTATCTTTTTTTTGCATGAAAAACGTTCTCCATAATGTAAACTCCCTTGGGAGCATTATACTCCCTTGGGAATAATCGACTACTTCTGTTCTAATTTTGATGTCATAGAAATTGATTTCTACTCCCGACCGTGGAAAAACACTTTTTTATCAAATTTTATATTATGTTAGCTTTTCGCTCAAAATTATATTACCAAATTGTACGCAGAACGTACTACAAACAAACTCCGTCAATATAAGCCAATGTTTAACTTGCCAAACGTGAGAGAACACATACTATTCGATCACTTCCATATTTAATAAATACACTCACTTCGCGTAAATCAATATTTAGTCTCAAAGAACAATTAAACCTTAAGTACTTAGCTAAATATTTCGCTTAAGAGCGCCGTATTCTTGAAATAATGTTTTCTCCAAATACAAGTAATTTTAGACATTTAAGAACTGAATAATATAGAGTTTAGCAAATAACAAGAATGTTATCTCATGCCATCTGCGAATATTCAAAGGTAACGAAGTAAAATCAATAAATAATGTCAAAAAGCGATCTATCCGGCAAATTTTTAGGTACTGAAATTGTTCGAATTTACCTGGAGATTGCAGAGTAGTTGGGATTTTCGCGTAGTTTAACTTTAACCCTGCCTAAGTATCTTCTAGTTTAAATTTATTATCTTGTTTATAATTTAATACTAAGTTATAATTTAATATTAAGCTTCTTATTTTGTTTACGGTTGTAACTATTTAATCTTAAGTGAAGTTGTAAATAAAATTAGGGTAAGAATTAAGTAAGAGGTATATTGTAACCCTATATAAGAAACTGCTCAGTCGAGTAACAAGAGTTCCTTCGCAATAACCAAGGATGTATACACGCTATATTTCTGTGTATAAGTTCTTTTTTGTTATTATATACTTCGTTATACAAAATACAGTGTTTTATTGGAACAAATGGTACATCTGTTCCTGGTCCTTCGAGAAGAAAAACGGTACAATAAAGTACTCACAGATGTGGTGCAGTACCACAAGTAGCTATTAAACTTTCCTTAAAAAGAGGAATTATGAAAGTTATTAATAAATAGAAATCTTTCAAAATATGTATTTTTTAAAATTCAACTATAGATGTAAACATTGTTACAACATATACTTACATAGTTATGCATATAAGATTGTTCACTTTTTTTTATATGTATGTGAAAATAATTGTTAAAATGTGGGGTTAGAATAGCGAAATAATGTGTGTCATACAAATGCATTTTAAAAGTTGTTATATTATTTGAGGAGAGTTTAAATAGTAAAAGTGATTAAATAAAACATTAGTAATTTTATTTTTGATATTACTTTTGCTCTACGTGTTTCACTTTTCGAGATTTCAGTACCTAAAAAACACGACAAATTTGATCATTTTACGGCGAGAAATACGGCGACTTTAATGGAAGAGATCAATAAAAGTTTGCTGCGACGGAACTATTAAAATAACAAGTTACATTGAACGTAAATTATTTTTTTATACTGGTTGAACAATTAAACAAAACATTTATCTAAGAATATTTAAGAGAAACTTGATATACCTAACTGTTCTTTAAAGATTCAAAAACTGCCAATTTGTGTTAAATTTGCAGACAATCAAGAATTGAAAACCATAAATTTAGTAGGTAACTTACCATTAACATGATAACAATGCAAGTCAAGTTTCAAAGTCACCAGACTGTTGTATGGCAGGAAGAGGTAATTTAAAACAATAAAACAGGTAATTAAATACAACCCACAGATCGACTATAATTTAATTATCCCCTAACGATGTACACTTGGGCAAAGTACTTTTCTGTGTTGTTCGTAATATATTAGATCCGTTTTACTGTTCCTCGAAGGATAATTAACCACGTCTTGCCACAGGTGGTGCGTAAGGCATTAGATGAAACCATCCTTTCTTATTTTTTTGTAAGATATAAATATCTTCTTTTACTACTGACAATAAAACTTTACGAACTGTGTAGAGGATGATCCACAATTCTCTTTCTATTGTAATATTTTCTTTGCTACTAAGACATTTAATGTGGAAATACAAGGTGTTCCGCATAAGAACAGAGACCTAAATACCCAAGCGGGTCACAAAATATTGCAATTTAACTAAATACAGGGTGAGTCAGTCATAATGTCATTAATTTTAAGAGGAGATAGGGAATAATGAGTATAATGCAAATACGCGATTTAAAAAAAATCTAAATGCATATTTACGCCGAAATAAAATATTTTCAAATCATTATTTAAACCCCCTTTTCAGACTGTCACTGACCGTTCACAGCCTTGGTCGGTTACAGCTGACAGTTCAACTCGATGTCGACCTGATGCAATGTTGCCAAGTTGAAATATTTTTCTAGTACCTACCTACCTAGGCATTAGACATCATAAATAAACGATTGTACTGACTATTTTAGAATCTCATATTATTTCTTGCTCAGTTCAACCAATAATAATTTAAAATGTTAATGTTCAATGAACGCTTTCCAATCAATTCTATTAAACATTGCAAGTGACGCGGTCCATTCAGGTTCTCCGGTAGAAAATACGGCCCAATCAAATGATTCCCGTAAACTCCTGCCCATACGTTGAGAACAAATCGCCTCTGAAAGCTAAACCGACGAGTAGCGTGTGGATTTTAGTCCGACCAAATGTGACTGTTATGACTGCAAAGAAATTAGCTTGGTTTGTTTAAAAAGTATTTAATATTGAAATTACAAAACTCCAACGTATCTAATAATAAACTGAGTAATAAACCATTTAGGTATGTACATTACATAAAAAACGTTTAAAACGTGTAAAAAAAATCTTGAGTTGTAGACAAAACACTGTCAAAGAGTAGGTCAATAACATAGTTACATAGATTTTGTACTGTTATTTAACGACAAGGAGTAAAATTAACTTTTTTTTTATCTAGATACATGAATGAATTTTCCTTAAATATTGATTTATTTTTAATAAAGACAAATGTAGATAATAAATAAATGTTTTCGAATGTTAGGTTATTAATTTTTAATAATTTTGATATTACGTTTTCACTACGTTTTACAATTGAATATGAATTTGTAGCATTAGTCGTAATTATAATATAATTATTCAGTTTGTAATTAGTAATTACATACATCTATCCTAGAAATTTATTGCTTTTTAAGTAGTATATGGTAGTAACCTATTTAAAATTCCACTTCGAGTAAAGCTGCACTCATCCATCAATAGCACTTTATTAATAAAATTTGGGTCAGCAACAATTCGATTTTGTAACTAATTGCAAAATTCAAGACGACTGGGGAAATCAGCAGGTTTCGCGTAATATTCTGCAGACCTTGCTTTGGGATATCTCCAATCGCCTTGAAATGGTTCTTGTAGAAATTGTAGGTTCCTCCTCAACTAAATTTAAAACAGCTTCTATTACATTTAAGTCATTTTGAGGATGCCCAGCAAGTTTTCGGCACGGTTTAACACATCCCGTATCGCGAACACGTTGAAATACTTAGACAAAGGTTCGCGCACTTTGGTGAAGCCTATTAGGGAAACGTCTCCGGTATCCGACAGCAGCGGCATTCGCATTTCGTAAACATTCCTCGTATAAAACTAGCATTTCCGCATATTCTAAATTAGTAAAATTAGGCATTGTGATGTGAATTTACGACCAATACACGACCGAAATAAATAAACTACTGCTCGTATTCTCTCAATCCCCCCTCTAAATGTGTGGTGTGATTTCTAAATTTGGGGGGAAAGAAATGCGGGAAATGCGGAAAGTGCGACTAAATGGTGGCAAATTTGAATAATACACACGCTGAAGTGTTAGACGACGTTATGTATGTAAACATGTGGCAACGATGCCTTCCATCGGAATTAGATTATCATATGGCTGCGACATCAGAATGTTTGTAGCGTACCAGGAATGTCGTGTTACCGATTATTATAGGGTGTTTATTTTTTAAAGATCCAGTAACAATTTTGTTGCTTAGGTCTTCCGAATACGTGGTTAAAATTAATGACATTATGACTGACTCACCCTGTATACACAGGCCTTCAAAATAGGGTTACATATTTGGAAGAAAATTTATATCTGTGAATTACATTAACTTGGAATAACCAAATTTAGTACATAATTTAGATATTGGTCTTCTTTGACTATGAGTTCAAGTTAATTGAAACACTACAAGGTGTTCATTGAGGGTGAGTCACTCCTAAAATTATACCAAAATTTAAAAAGAATGATAATATTCCACGCAGAACTATTTTATTGTTGTTAAATTTTAAAAAACTTTAAAGTATTCAAAGGAAAAATACATTAATTAAAACAAGATTTTGAACCATAAAATAAAAATAAAATAAATTGTTCAAAATGAGCATCATTTAAACTTTGCCAAAAACCGAAATTTACACTGTCTAATAAATGATGATCGTTTCTCATAACGTTACATTTATTCGTAATACGATTCCACAAAGTTTCTCGGGATTCAATTGGCCAGAAATAAACAAATTGCTTCTATACTTCCTAAAAAAAATAATCACATTTGTTGAGGTCTCGAGAACATGGTGGCCAATTTTGTGGACAATTATTTCCTCGTCCTACCTATTTATTTGGAAACTTAAAATTCAAAAAGTCCCTGACTGTAGCACTAAAATGAGGTGGTGCTCCATCATACATAAACCAAACTCCAGTCTAAGTTACTACGGTAAATCTTCTGTAAATGATACTGCAGGAAACAACCACTCCGCCGACCGACATTGAATTACTCCTGCAGTATCTGTGTGAACAGCCAAGAACCCTTGACGGACACACCACCAGACATAGACCGGTTTCGGGCTTGTTAGCCCTCATCAGTATGCCATAGGTAAGATGACCGACAATTGAACTGGCTGTTCCTTCATATGTATGTTAATATACAAACTGAGTGCAGGTGAGATATAAGTGGTCTGCTAAGTCAAGCCGCTTAGGCCGAGCAGGAAGTTAGCAGACCACTTATATCTCACCTGCACTCAGCTTGTATGTGAACATACATATGAAGTAACAGCCAGTTCAATTGTCGGCCGGTGTTTATTTTTTTTTGACAATTTTTATTATGTCTATCAAGCTTTTTGAATCACCCTATAAATGTGATACGACAATTAAATGACTACCGCCATATTGTCTGGCGCATTTTTACCTCATTTTCCCTTGTATTTATGCAAAGTTCAATGTAAAAACGACCTCAAACCCCAGCGCTCGGGTACGGGAAACTTTCTAGACTTCAAATTTACAGTTTTTGGTCCTTGCCGGCCTCCAGTCGGCCCATTTTTCCAAATTTCCTACGTTTTATACCGAGATGTCATCGCCCGAGCATACGTTTGACGTTTCGGTTATTTTGGTCGACGGTGCACCTTGTAGTTAACTAAAACTTAAGAAATTTTCGTTATAAAATCGAATTTTAAACCCAGACCTAAGGCATTCTGGACATTTTAGAATGTTCAAATTTCTATAAAAGCATTAGATATTGTCTTTTCTTGACTTGTATATATAATTTTTGACAACAAAAATCATGAAGTATAGTAAAAAAAATTTTAAAAAATTGATAAAAAAAAGTAGGTCTGCGCGGGAATCAAACCACCGTTCTCTGGACTGATAATTCTAACTGCTACCAATCGAGCTACTACAACCTTTGCACATGTTGTTGCCATATTATTTCAGCGTCTATATTACCACATAACATGTAAACAAAAATATTTCAAGATACCAATTCAGATTTTGGGCTATAAAATCATCACCAAAGGACTCGGGTATATCTCAGACAATACAATAACGACTTATCGTAGCTGCAAATTGTTCCAGAACACATAATCTGTTTTAATTATCATTTTGATGTTTCGTTTGACGTTTGTTGAATTTCTACAAAAGGACGTAAACAACAACAAATTAGATTGATATTTCTGACGTTTATGCCGTGCAAAATGCATTTCGTCTGCCATTTGTCGAATGTCTAGAAAGGGACGTAACCTACTCGCTCTATCCTCGTTCCACATCCAAAAAATCCGCCGTTTTTGGCCGAGGAGCCTCGGGAAAATGGAAATTTAGCTAGGAAAACGGGGAAAAATCGGCATCAAAATACGCCGTAGGCAATCTAGAAAGACGGCAAAAGGCGTAGCGTTTAGCCGTACGGCCCGCAAAAAAGCCTTTGTGGCGGTAAATGTGCAATTTTCGAGTCAAGTGTGCTAGCGAGAGTTACCTACAACTTTTAATATATAAGGATTTTTCTTGAAATCCTTAAAGGTCTTTAAAATTTAAAAAGAATAAAATGGTATTTTAAATTAAGTTCTTTTTTGTAACTATTATTATTATTACTTTTATTATAATTTACAAAAAGACATTAAAAAAACTATTATGCCAAGAAAGGAAATAAAATATACAGGCTGTACCATTGAAAACTTTGCATTATTTTGATCTACGTCCCAAAATATTAAAATTGCCGTGAAATACAGACTCGCCAGAACAACCCCCTTCGCGGGGGCGCATTCAACTTTAGAATCTTAAATGGCACTCTAGGTCGAGTGACACCTCATTCGAAAGTGTTTTTAATTCTGGTTGTCGTCATGTAATTTTTTTTTCAATTTTAGTTCATCCGTTGTTGAAAAAAAAATGTTTATTATGCTTAGGAATAAAAGACAATTTTGTATTAATCATTTAATTAATTGATATGTACCTTGAGCTTTTGAATAACAACATTTATCCAATGATTGTTGAAACTATGGAAAATGATGATAACATTTTAAAGACAATGTTTGGTTGCAACAAGATGGCGCACCTTCACATTTTACAGTTGCAGTTAGTCAGTTTTTAAAGGAACATTTTCCAAATCAATGGATAGGTCGCCGCGGACCTATTGAGTGGCCACCCAGTCTAAAGTCTAAAATTTATGCCACTCAGCCGCAGTCTTTAGAAAAACTCAGGCGGCGCGGCGTATCATTGAAGAATGGCCACCTAATTACCCCCGAAATTCTTAACAATGTTCGTCGAAATGTTGAATAACGTTTTTATTATTGCATGGAAGTGGGAGGCGGACATTTTGAACAATTAATTAAATGATTAATACAAAATTGTCTTTTATTCCTAAGCATAAGTAAATATTTTTTTTTCAACCACAGATGACCTAAAATTCAAAAAAAATTACATGATGACAACCAGAATTAAAAACACTTTCGAATGAGGTGTCACTCGACCTAGAGTGCCATTTAAGATTCTAAAGGTGAATGCGCCCCCGCGAAGGTTTGTTCTGGCGTGTCTGTATTTAACGGTAAAATGTCCCCCTCGAAAACAAAATGGACGTGTTACGGCAATTTTAATATTTTGGAACGTAGTTCAAAATAAGCCGGGTGCAAAGTTTTCAATGGTACACCCTGCATATCAAATTATATAATGACATACAACATTTAGACTAACCTGGTAACATTGTCTTTGCACATGATTACAATTACTAAACATAATATATAGATAAAGTAAGTTTTAATTGAAAATTAAGTATGCATCTAATATTTTTTTAACAATGTTCCCTAATGGTGCAATAACGACCGATACTGGTATTTTTCCAGACAGTAAATATTCTGTTTGCTATGTGAAAAACTAATTTGAAATGTTATTTTTCCAATGGGCTTGTTCAGCATTTCATAAATCAATAGCATAAATGAAAAATAATAGATCTGCAAAATGCTACAATTTTATTCGAACGTTAAGTACCTTAATATTAATTACAAATGAATGGAGCGTGACCAGGCGCTACGTCACGTCACACATAAACCCAGGGATTGCGCTGGACTCAATGCTAGTTACATCCATTTTCAGAGTATTGTTCCTTTGATTCAATATGAGTAGGCACAAAATCCGTTGGAAAATTATTTATCTGTTTGCCAATGGGCCAAAAACAAAGAGCATGGTAACGTGCAATGCAGAGATCTGATTTTGTATCCGACAAAAGCACGATATTTTGTTATAAGAATGTTTAATAGTTTTTGTTCTAATTATAGATTGAAGAGGTTACAGAAAATTATTTTTGTTTCAACTCATGAAATGTGGGAGAATTTTGTTGAACATTTAGGTAATTAATGTGAACTACACTGTATCAAATTCTGACAAAAGCAAACACAGATTATAATTCATTGCAACTTCAATTTTATATTTATGTATAAAAATTTTAGTTTATTATGAGTGTTTCAGCGATTGGATACAACTGAATCAATCTACGGACAGCCATGCAAAAATTATTGAACACAAATAAGTCGATGGGTCACTCGAATATTCAATTATCAAGCGGCCAACTTTATAAATCGAAAACATAATTGCAGCCAAACAGGAAAAGCCGGTAATTGAATTTCAATTATCTAGCGCAAGTTACAATAGCTTCAATTTATAAATTAACATTTGAAAGCAGCGTAATTCGTATATTTAAATTAATAATTCGAATTCAACAAAATTAACAAAAGCAGGTTTGAATAATGAGTGGTATACTAAAACCATATTTGTAAAAGTAAATATGCATGAGAGTAATGTAATATGAGTGACAACAAATTCCTTGATTTCTATATGAGGTAATTTTCTACCTACAGGGTTTTTTTAAAACAAGTAGCACAAATGGTACCGCTAAATCTACAGCTAAAAAGAACACGTTTGCATAAAAATAACCTTAGTATAATATTCAGCCGCGAAGCAATACAGCCTTTCAAAGTTTCCGAAAACATATGGAAAAGCGGTTGCAGTTTAAAAACCAAAAAAAAATGTGGTCAAATTTTACACAAACTTTCTTTCTATTAATGTATATGCAACTTCTCAATAAATTTTCGAAAATTTCTGTCTTTTAGAGGGGGTTAAATAATGATTCCATAAGTTATTTTTTGCTGCAACATATTTGTTCGCCAAAATTGAGTAATCAAAAATACGTATCAAATAGCCTGGTTGAATATAAAACTTTTACCTCTCTTACTTTTTTGTTTTAAAACTAACCGTTTATTAACAAAAAAATAAAATTCATTATCATTCGTATTACAACTCACATGATTACAACTAAGAAATATTTAAGTAGGCGGCTGTCATGCTTTCTTCCCAAGTTATCGTCAAAATAAAGTGGCAAAGCCGCGTATTTAAATATTTCTTAGTAACAATCGTGAGTTGTAATGCAAATGATAATTAATTTTAATTTTTGTTAATAAACGGTTAGCATTAGAGCGAAACAGTAAGAGAGGTACAATTTTTACAATAAACCAGGCCATCTGATTCGTATTTTTAATACTCATTGTAAAACAAATATGTTGTAGCATGAAATAACAAGGGATGATTATTTCAATCCCCTCAAACGGCAAAAATTTTCATAAAATTGTTTTGTTTTTTGGAAACTGAAGGTGTTACGGTTTCCCTTTACCTTCATAATAAATTAAATTAGGTTTGATAATTTAAATTGGTATGAAGTACATTCGGCGGTAATAATAAAAATGTATCGGTCAAATATATTACTCTGTATCTAAATTTCTATTTAATGAACTAAGTTTATGTTATCGGCGAAGCACTTTTTGCGCGGAGATACCTTTTTTGTTTCTGAGCGGACGATTCTATTCAATTCTATTTTCCTAGCAAGATTTGGATAACTGTATGAACGGCAGAAATTTTCGTTATATACGGATTTTGTTGCTAATTTTGGGAAGTAAAATTTTGTCGATAGTGATTATTGTAATTATTTCAACCTGGTGTTGGATTTGATTCCGAAATTTGGAAAATAGTCTCTGATTTTCACCACGAGGCCGCTCGAGAACAAAGGCCTCAACTTATATCATCTGATATCATCTTATATCATCTCATCTGTAATTCCTCTTATCTTCTTTCTTCATCATCTTCGTGCTATTTGCCTGGACGATCTGGACGTACTGTTCACCGAATCAAAACCAGATAAGCTTAGTTTAAGATTTAAACTGTCATCTGACACCCTGAATATCTAGATTTAACTACATGCTGCCTTTATTAACACTTATTTCCATATTATTATTATTTGTACTGGTTATAGTGTTTTTATATATATTTAGAATATTTATTGTTCAAGACTAATAGTCCCTTTTCCCGTAAATTGAATACTTTTAGCCACTTAACTCTATTTGATGATTTATTTTAAATCTGAAGATCAAATATAAAATCATAATTTCTTATAATTAAATACTTACCATGATGATGTGCACCAATATATAGTACTGTAGAGTGGGTTTTACTGAATACTGTATTTATAACATTACGATATATATTTGCTAAATATCAGTATAATAAATACTGATTATATCGATTGCCGTTATTCAATCTTTTTAGTAAATTCAAATAGAGAACTGTGTATAAATTGTTGCGGTTTCCCGTTTTTTTTTATTATTGAAGAATCTCAATAAGGTATAAACTCCTTAGAGTACAGGGTACGTTATAATAACGGGTTGTAAAACGGGTGGCACCAAATAAATAATTGATAATATTTACCCACTCCCCTCTTCCTGAGCTGGCCAACCCTAAACAAAACTAAGAAGTTTGGTACATCAGTTTTTATTACCATCCCAAACTACCAACGTAAGGGCTGTATCACCTAATGAACATTTTACTAAAGTAATTTTTATGCAAACATGTTCTCTTTAGCTGTAGATTTACTGGTACTCTTTGTGCAACATCTTTTGAAAACACCCAGTGTAGAAAAACTTAATTTTATTTTCGAATTTAAAATTACTTTGAAAACTTTTAACCGATCAGGTTAAAAACTTGTGAGAAGCAGGGTCGTATTTTGCCAAGACCCCATGACGCTGCAATGATTCCGCTTTTCGTTAACTGAGTAAATTTTAATACTTATATATTTATTTACCTTACACTATTCAACAGGTAAGGTCAAGTAAGCCCACTTATAAAATACAATATGTATATAGGTGCCAATAAAAATAAGAATTAAAATATAAAATAAGGACATAGAAAGAAAATAAACTGTAACTATAACTTCTACTACCATCAAATGATGACTTATGACATATTGGTTGTTTTTAAGTTTCCTAGCAATTTCAGAGCCTTCCTCGCATGAAATTGGATCATTTGAAATAGTTATCACAAAAACCGGCAAAAATTCCTGGATGTCCCATTTAGAAAATCAAGTTTTGGCGGTTCGAAGTAAAGTAAATTCGACAATGAATTTTAAAATATCTGTAACAAATGATAGACATCCCCTATCCCTCTTTTAATACTTCAGCCTGCACAATATAAAAATAACCACTTTTAATTGGGCTACCAAAAACAACTTTTTATATAATTGAAATCTCTGGAATATCATTAGAGATAGATATAAGGAAGCTTAATAAAAGTCCCCCTAAAATTACGTATAGAACCCAAATATGCAAAAAATTTTAGGGGGTTCCATTTAAAATAAGCAAATAGATGGCGACTTCCGGTATAACCATAACTGCTATAAAATTACATTATTTTATTTAAAGAGAGCACCCCGAAAACCTCAAACTATAAATTTTCAAAATTGGAATCAAAGTAGTCCCTGAAATATTATAATGTGCTCTCACAACAAGACAGTCTGCATATACCGTGTAACATGTCCATTCACTTTCTTTTCGTTACTCATTTATTATTCCGCGTGTTGCGGCAACATTATTAGAGCGCTCTCAGGTAATACGTCTTCATGTCGTAAACTAGCTCCAACGCGGTGTGGCGCATACCAAAGGAAATGCCACTCGACAGAACACAAAATGTGAAAAGTCAACGACACTGCTTTTCTGTTTGCAAATAAGTTGTATATCCAACTGTATTCACCACAATAGAGATGTTCACAAAAAAAATTTAATTCTGTTTAAACTTCATAAAAGGGCAAAAAATTGCCTCCCAAATTTTTACAAAAGTCAAAGAATTTGTTGCTCGGAAAAAATACAAAAGAACGCTCGAAACTCTCTGTGACATCACACAGCGTAACAGGCTTGCGCGCGAAAATTAGTGGTTAGGTTAGGTTTTCATGTAATAGTCTTCCAGGTCCACCTATACAGACTTTGCGTACAGTACGTCTTCTTGACGGTATTTGGTAATATTATTTGATACGTATGACATATGATGTGTATAACTTGAAATAAATAAATAAAAAAGATTTCTAACAAATCATGGACATCCCCTTATCTCTCTATTAAATATCAATACTTGCAGCAACAGCTTGCACGAAAAAATGTAAAAATATGTAATTTTCAATTAGGCTACCGAAAACCAACTTTTTTCTAGAATTGAAATATCTCGAAGACCATTAGAGATAGATATAAGAAAGCTTAATAAAAGTCACCCTAAAATTACGCGTAAAATCCAAACATGCAAAAATATACAGGGTGTTCCCTTTAAAATAAGCACATAGATGGCGAATACAATTTTGTAAAGAAGCTGGTCTTAGAAGGCAAAGTATGCAATCGGCGACTGCACAAAAAATTGAAAGAAATTTCCAAGGGAAGAAATAAATAACATTTTATAACACCTATTTTATACAGCAAATTCAACTAATTTTGCCGCATTAATTTGAAGTTATGATTAATAAAATAGTTTGACATGTCTGATGTTACAACAACAAAAGGAGCAGTTAGTGTTCGGTATGATACACTTAATTTTTTAAATATCCCCACAAAAAAAAGTCAGATTATTTAAATACAAGAGATCGTGACAGCCATGGTACCAGTCCTTATCGTCCAATCCCTTGATATTAATGCTTGAACACGCTGTACATGGTACCGATATAATTGAGCCTCGTGTATGATACACTACACTGCTGAAATATGCCCACCGTGGACGCCTTGGACCTCCATTTCTTCCATTAGTCGGTTTCAAATTTCCCGTGTCATGTCTGTGTTGCACTATACTGGCACTCACTACACACAGAGGTAAAAGTAGCCGCATTTGGCACATTTTTACCGAGAAATCGTTCTGCTAAAGCATTTTGACTTCATCATAAATTAAAACGATATCCATCAACTCCGAATTGCTGTAGACGTAAGCCATATTGGACACTAATATAAACACGCATCACAAAAACATTAATACCTACTATAAGTAATGAGATTTCAAATATTCGCATGGTTAGAGACTACAGTAGCCCAGAGATGTAAAGGTTGAAAATATTACAACTTCAATAATTTTTTACTCAAAACTATAAGGATTTTACAAAAAAAAATTACGATATTGGCTCCATTTTTCATGACTATTCCCAATTTTATTTTAGATAACTTGTGAATCACCCTGTATAGTAGTTACGAAGCCTGTGGTGGTTTATTATTATGGGGAGTTATAAATTAAATATAATTGCTTTCTTACGTCGGAAAAAAAATGCGGACAAAGTTATCAATGACCAACTTTTATAAATGCAGTTAACATTTTTTTTTTTAAATATAATTGATTTGCATGAAATACATTCGTTTATCTTTAAAGAGATAACAGGTATCACACACATTTGTGTTGTATCCAAAAATGTCGCGGTTTGCGAGGTAGCAAATAACACTAATATGATATACAGTGTGGAAGAAAAGTATGGAATAAATTCATTATTTCTAAAACAACGAAGTTTCATAAAATGTCCTCGGACCCGTCGATTGTGCTTTTTAAAGAGACTCTTTTTTCTATACCAACGCATTTCCGACGTTCATTTGTTTTCGCGTGATGATCGGACATTTTTTTAAATAGAACCCCTATATTTCGGATTCTTGTAGAGCTTAACTTGCTGAATTCAAAAATATATAATTTCAACACTTTATTCCTTCAACTTTCCGAGAATAAAAATAATAATTGATCCAATAAACGCTGCAGTTGACAGATGTCAATTCTGATTAAATTTTGTTTAGCTGCCAGAAACAGTTTCTGAGGTGACTTGATTTAATTTGTTGTTTTTGCTATCAAAAGATATAATATTCTAACATGCAATCTAATAAAACAAAATAATAAATTCAAATACGGTTGAGGCAACCAGAATTTAATTATTAATGAATTAATTAATTAGTTACTTATTGTTAAATTGTTTTAAAAATGAAGAGTCCTTATTTTGTGATACTGCCGATGAATTCACAATATCCATTTTACTCTCAACCAGCCCATCACAGACACTTTTTTTTCAAGCCGATTTTATTGGATGGGTTATTAATTTTTTTTAGGAAAGTTGAAGGAATAAAGCGTTAAAATTATACATTTCTGAATTCAGCAAGATAAGCTCTACAAGAATCCGATGAAAAAATATAAGGGTTCTATTTAAAAAAATATTAAATGACGTCATCACGCAAAAACAAATGAACGTCGGAAATGCGTTGGTTTAGAAAAAAAGAGTCTTTTTACAAAGCAAAATCGACGGGTCCGGGAAAATTTCATGAAACTTTGTTGTTTTAGAAATAATGAATTTAATCACTTTGATTTAATAGATATATAGAACATTAAAGATACATATATAAAGAAACATTAAGATACAAAACGCCACTTTCTTGCTGGTATATATATATCGCTTATTGCTTCGATGAACCATCGAAATCGGCCGCTAAATCTGTAATAAATGTTCACGTCAGGTGACGCGAGGTAGGTAGCTGCCGTCACGCATCCTAGCCTCGCATACTTGGAGATTTTCAAATGCTCAAAACTGCCTTATTTTTTTAATTTTGATTTTATATTTGGCTAGATTAATTTTTATTGCATATTCAGGTGATTTCAATAAAAAACAAAAATTACCGAGCCTGCCTATTGTCTACATTAACGAAATAAAGAAAATATACCTATTTAAATTGAAGAGACAAATTCTTTATGTCCCTCATCCTGCTTTATATTATACTCCCTTACCGTTTATTTTTCTAATTTGATCAACAGCAGTTTGTCCTTCTAATAATTCCGCTTTAGCGACTTTTTTCCATCAAAAGAAGATCTCTGTTCCATAAAAGAGTACCGAAAAAAACTCTCTTTTGATGTTTCTCGTCTATTACATTTCCTTGAGATTACGTAATTAGTAGCAGCTTGGAATCGTTGAAATAAATTATCTTTTAACGTATCCTGATTGTATTCCCTCATCCGTATAATTTAATAATTCTCACAATCCAAAATACGTTCCCCTCGCTGGCACCAGTTTATTTGTCGTAACTGGTTACATATAACTTTCCTTGTTGAATCTACTATACCTTTTTCAGATCTGCTTCAGAAGGCGTCAACTCAATTCGACATTAGTTAATTTAATTTTAGAAAGCGTAATCTGAATCACAAATTAGACGTTAATATTTCAGAAATGTCAGAGTAGTTGAAAGTAGTTAATTTTAATGGTTTTAAGGACCTTCATGGCCCGTGTTAATTATTCAATTTACTAGTATCCAGTTAAGGTCGCCGTATTTCTCACCGTAAAATGATCAAATTTGTGATGTTTTTAGGTACCTAGAGAAATCTCGAAAAGTAAAACACGTAAAACAAAAGTTATATCAAAAATAAAATTTATGTTATTTTGTTTATCAACTTTCACTATTTAAATTCGTCTCAAATAAAATAATAACTTTTAAAAAACGTTTGTACGACACATTATTTTGCTATTCTAGCACCACATTTTTATTTTCACATATTTACAAACAAAAGTGAACAATCTATGTAAAACTATGTAAGATTTCTGTACCTAAAAATTTGTTGGTTAGGCCGCTTTCTGTCGTTATATATTCGGTTTACAATCGATAACAATCCTGCTATTTGCTATGTTCTATATTATTCAACTCTTAAATATTATAAAACTATTTAAATTTACAGAAAACACTTTTTCAAGTATACGGCGTCTTTAAAGCCGTAGTATTTCTCGCCGTAAAATGATCAAATTTGTGGTGTTTTTAGATACATAAATTTGGAAAGATAAAACACAGAACTAAAGTAATATCAAATATAATATTGTTTTGTTTATCCACTTTTATTATTTAAATTCTCCTCAAATAAAATAACAACTTTTATAAAGCGTTTCACTAACCCTACATTTTAACAATTATTTTCACATATTTATAAACAAAAGTAAACAATCTTATATGCAGAACTATTAAGTTCATGTTAAAATAATATTTACATATACAATTAAATTTACAAAACTACGCATTTCCAAAGATTTTTTAATCTAAAAATTTGTTGGTTAGACCGCTTTCTGTCGTCATATATTTGTTTTACTTTGATACCTTTGAATATTCGCAGGTGGCATGAGATAACATTCCTGTTATTTGCTAAGCTCTATATTATTTAGTTGTTAAATGTCTAAAATTATTTGTATTTGTCGAAAACTCTAATTAAAAAATACGGCGCCCTTTAGTTAATCTGCAAACAATCTAAACCTGTTGTATACGACTACCTATTTCTAAAAAAAAACAAAGTGGAGTGTTCGTAAACGAGACGTTTCTACGTATTACGTAGTTACACTATACAGTTAAGGCTGCCGCCCCTGTAATAGAACAGTACATGGGCGGTAATTGCACGCCATCAGCATGCCACACGTCATTTGGCCTGCTCATATCGAAGTTTGCGTCTCATCCCACGGATAGTAAAAAAAATGTTTTATTTGAAGATACGGCTATAATAGTTATTTTATTAAATGAGAAAGAAACAAAATATAGGATATTGAATACATAGATCGGTATAATTCTGCAAAACACGCTTCGCGCGACTGCACCTAAGCGTCAGCTGACTGATAGAATATTGTAGCGGAAACACTTGGTCGGTGCCGTGCTGGTACGAGGCAGTGCTGTTAATGAGCCGTTGGTATTAAGTGAACACATTAACATTTCAATCATACAAAAATGTAAAAGTGCTGATTGTACGCAGGTTCTGTCAATATACTGTGCTGTTAAATTCTTCAATACTCCATTTCGTCGCACTAAAAAATCTGTAACTGTTATTTGTTAACGCAGGCACATGAAATTTGACATACATAGTGTGTCTGAATTTTCGTGATAACAGTCCCTTATTTCCAAATCTATTGGTGGAATCAAGCAGGACTATTTCTTGTGGGTAGAGTGCAGGCAGCGAACGCCTGACCTGCAACGATTTTTCATACGAATCCATTTTTAAGAAAGGTATGTTATAAACAATATTTTTAACTTACTGACCATGACATAACATTGTATAAAATATTTCCTGCGAACTGGTCAAGATAATAAAACCATAGTTTAAAATACTATGCAATAATAGAGATTTAATTTATTATTACGGTCGTTTCGGGATAGCACCCATCTTCAGATAAAAGAAATTTTTATGTTATTTTTTTACATTTATTTCTGTCTAAAAAGAATTATTTACAAATTAATAAAAGTAAAAATATTAAAAGTACGAACTTACAAAATAGTCCAATTAGTTTTAAAATACATAATGACTTGACTTGCCGAAATATATATAATTTTTACATTTTTGTTTAAAATCAGACCAGTTATTAATAACAAGGTTAGAGCAAAATAATATTTCATGTCACTTTTATTCATCAACTACAAATTTATGTATTTATGTATTTCTTAGTTTTGTGCAATTGCTAATGTGCTTTCTATTCAACCATTTCATGATTTCATCTATTCTCTACGCAGATGTTAGCAAGTTTCATTCATCTACTATAATAAGATACTATCCATGGCTATCACTATATCTGACAATGTGAGACAAATAGATACAAACTAAAAATAATCACACTGTCCATATTCTCATGGTAATCTGCTATTCATGATGACTTGAACATATGTAAACTATTATACAAAAATCCCCATTCAATTCCAATATGTGTAATTATTAATCCTCACTTCGCCGAAGATACCTGTCCCCGTAGAAAATTCATCTAAAAATGATTGTCGTATGTAGTTGATAGTTAAATCTTGCTAAACCATATGACCTTCATTAATCTAAGTATAATCGAAATACTAGACTTTTCTTTACGATGTACGCCACTCTTATATTTTTCCCAAATACTTCACTTTCTTCTATTAACAGATCTTTATTTATTTCATTTTAAGTAACGAAGCATGCACACTGCGCAGTAAATCTTTTCGGGACAACATCTTCGTTTTCTCTGGTTGCAGCTTGAATGTTCTTTAGTGGTATAACTTCATTAAAAAAAAACTTTTTAACGAATGATACACAGATGATACTTGCAAGACATTTTTGTTAAAAAACTGCACTTTTCCATTCCATCATTTACCGATATATGTGTATTCTGATTCCTTGATACACACCTACATACCAAACCTGCAAAGCCTGCTCATGTTATTTAATGGAGCATCATACATTAGACCAGCAACTACGAGAATCGTCACCTGCAACGACCGTCACTGCAGGTCTTCTCGATAGCCTACAATTTCTATGCTTGGCAGCGCTAGTTCAACGTAAATTCTGTTCCCATAAAAGTCGGGGATTAGTTTCAAACTGCTAGAAATATTCAAAAAAATCTTGTGTTTGCTGCTGTAGGCGAGGATGATTCATGAGCTCGAAGAATATCTTTTGTGACATTCGGAAATACTAAAAAAAATGTTTAGTCTGTCCAGTTCAGAAAACCAATTATAAAATTCACCATACAGCCTTCTCTTTTTATTGATAAGGTGAACCTAAAACTTTCTCATTTTTCTGTCTTCGTCCCCCTCCTCTTAATACAATATCGTTAAAATAATAATTTCTTCTTCCGAGATACACTCAACTACCACTTCACACACACATAACCTGCACAAAAAGTTGTTGGTCCGTGGACAAGTATGTGAAATCGTGCTGGTTTGCAGGTATGCGCTGTGCTGTAGCCATTATTTTATGATATAGAGTGTTAAAAATTAAATTTAATAGCTTTGTTACGTCGGAAAAAAAGATGCGGAAAAAGTTGCATAATCGGAGACCAATTTCTTTGACCTTTAGAGATAATACAAAAAATGAATGGCTTGTATCACACACATTTGTGTTATATCCAAAAATGTCTCGTCTAGAGATAGCAAAGAACGCTAACATAATTTGATTGATTTAATTTACTGATCAAAAGAACTTACCTGAAGTTCGATCATAATTATATGAGGGTCCAGTCCGAAAATATTACACAATTGTTTACACTGTAGTACGCGTTAGTTCTACTCCGAGCACAGGGTTTAAGAGTTTCAAAACCGGTCCTGTCCAACTGGCCTTGATCCCGTCACATTCCGTTGTAGCTTTCATTGTTTAAAGTGTTTATGTTTTACGGCAGGGAACTAAGGGACGGGCGGGTGTGTAATATTTTCGGACTGGACCCTCATATAATTATGATCGAACTTCAGGTAAGTTCTTTTGATCAGTAAATTATATTTCGGGTCCAGTCCTCAATATTACACAATTGTTTACACTGTAGATGTTTAAAGAAATTTGCCGTAAAACTTAGTAATAATTGTAGTGGCTTTGTTTAATTTAATAAGCCACAAACACCACAAAGTGTTGATTTCATACATTAACAATAACTGAAATGCAACTTTACATGTAAGTTATTATAAACTAGGAAGGAAGAAAATGTAACATTAGTACATCTAATGTAAATCAAAGAAGCTGTTGCGTAGGGTTTGTGTAACAGTCAGGTATTTCTCAATTGACGTTTATACGCATAAGTTGGGGTTAGCTAAGGTAACCCTAAGCAAGGCTGAGATGAATTAGGACTAGATGTTTTAACTTAGTCCGGGATGAGTATTGTCAATATTGAAGCAAATGATTTCGCCTTAAGTGAGAGCCAATATGATTACTAACTTACTCGAAAGAAATTCGAGGGTAGATTCACAGGAATCCTCTCAGTATTTCAGCATCTGCTGTAGATTCAATGTAAAATTATACCAGGGTTAAGGTGGTCAATGTCTAGAAACATCTTTCGAGAATCTTTTGATGTGTTGATTGTCTTCTAGTTTTCTTGAAGTAATGAATGACAGTGCCACTCAAGGTAAGTTGAGCACTGTTTCGCCAAACAGGACACAATACAAGATCACTTTTGGATCAAAAACTAAAAGATCGGTAATTACTAGTTTTGTGAATAATAAATTGCCATTTCCACGGGGTAACGATAAGGATACCTGTCAATTTTCCCGTAAAAATTCTACAATACTCGTAGAATAAATGCAAAATGATGGCATACAAACCGAGATGTTGTAATTAACCGTAAATACATCTGGCTTTTAGTCCAGGATCCCATAGCCAGGAGATATATCTTGAATATTTATAATTATTGCTTGAAGCTAATAAATCAATTTCTATAATCCGACTCGAAATATCATTGAAAATCTCTGAATGAATAGATCACTCAGTCTCAGATATTATCACGAGAGTAAATGTAAGATGCAAATATCCGCAAACTGCTGGCTTCGCCTCATTGTCAGATATATTCTTAATAAGGCATTTAGTTTGATACACTACACATGTTGACATGACATGTTGTATTGTCAATTCTTGTTAGAATCTAACAATTTCCCATATAGCCGCATATTGTCGGCAAAAACATTTCAGTTCAAAAAATATATCTTGAAATTCCAAGAACTCATTTTTAACTGCACGAACTAAAGTCCACCATCCGTGTGCGCTATCTCTGCAGCAATCAGATAAACTAGATCATTGCAACAAGTGTAACTGTTCTAGCCACCACTGCAAATCTAAAATTATATCTCAGGAAATAGGCATTATTGTTGAATAATTTCCAAGGTTAGCTTTTAGGGTTATATATTTTGAATGATATAATTTTCTGTGTACATGAAGCTAGACTTCACAGCGAGGCAAGCAGAGGTTAGCAAGCCATTAAATTTGACAAATTTTTTTTTGTCAGGACAGTTTTCTAAACTTTCTAATTTTGTTCCTTTCGAATCGAAAGGGAACTCCAAAACTTACGCCTATTCATGAGGGTTTAATAAAGAAATAGTAAATTGCACATGCCTACGATATTTCTCTTTTGTTTCCACCCAAAAGCAGAAAATCAACGAAACCAGTTGATGCATGTTATTCCTTGAGAATGTAGTCTGTATAACATGGTTCGTAGGGTTAGTAAAGGTAAATGACGCTGATGATAGCTAAATGACAGACAAGCAAATTCGTAAAGATGTGCATCAAATTCGAATCGCAGGGGTTTCCTGTGTTCTTAATGAATAGGCATCTTTGAGATCCATTTTGCTGCCTAAATTGCTAATTGGAACTCCAAGCCGAACTACTGTCCGGGTGTCCTCCATTTGAAATGGCTAACCCGCTAATAATATATTAGGCACGAGTTGACCAGGAACAAGATTTGCAAATTTTTTATTTGTTCAATTCTTTTCTCTTCAAGCATAAAGTTGCTTGAAGCTGAACAGGTATGTCGAGAAAAGGTAATTTATATCCTAGCAACGACTCCAAGACAATCGAACTGTCACACCTGGTTAGCCATTGGTCATTAAAATATTTGTAAACGACCTGCATAGAAAAGAATACTTACTGATTCTATTTCTACTTCTATCGCAAATGTGCTTTTTAATTGGTTACAACCCCGCCCCGCTTGACATGCCGGGCATTTTAAACACAATTTTTTGTGGGAAAACTATTAACAGTGGTGCCCCTTTTTGTTAGAATGGCAGAATAATTGGAGGTGCTGGGTAACAGAAATTCTTTGCTAACGTTTTATAAGGTTTTTACAAACTTTAATTTCCCAGACTGAACTGACCCAAAGGGATATTCAGCTGAGGTAAGCACGCATCAGAAATAATCTTGATATTTTTTAATGTCGGTATCTTTGTCTTTTTTGGGATTGTCTCCCATGATATTGAGAATATCATCCAACAAGGATGGTAATATCTCATCATTGTGAATAACCAGTGCACCAGGATTTCATTCATTTTATTAACACAATAGATACTCCAGCCATCAGTCACTAGATTAAAAACTGCGCTGTAAACCAGTCCTATGCAATTTTAGGTAATTGACAAGCGATCGTCCACATGTATCGTATGATATTGAGAATATCATCCAGCAAGGACGGTAATATCTCATCGTTGTGAATAGCCAGTACACCTGGTTCTTAATTCACTTTATTTATTAGTACAATAGATGCTACATGCATCAGTATCTAGATTAAAATTCGAGATTAAAGCCGGTCATGTACAATCTTGGATAATTGACAAGCGATCGTCCACGTACATTGTGTGATATTGAGAATATCGTTCGACAAAGATTGTAATATCTCATTGTTGTGAATAACCAGTGCACCTGGTTCTTTCACTTTATTTATTAGCAGAATAGATGCTACATGCATCAGTGTCTAGATTAAAATCCGCGCTTAAAGCGGGCCCTGTACCATCTTGGGCAATTGACAAGCGATCGTCCACATGCATCGTGTAATATATATATATCATCCGACAAAGATGATAATATCTTATTGTTGCGAATAACCAGTACACCCAGTTCTTCGTTCACTTTATTAGCAGAATAGATGCTACATGCATCAGTGTCTAGATTAAAATCCGCTCTTAAAGCGGGCCCTGTACCATCTTGGGTAATTGACAAGCGATTATCCACATGCATCGTGTAATACATATATCATCCGGCAAAGATGATAATATATTATTGTTGCGAATAACCAGTACACCCGGTTCTTCGTTCACTTTATAAGCAGAATAGATGCTACATGCATCAGTGTCTAGATTAAAATCCGTTCTTAAAGCGGGCCCTGTACCATCTTGGGTAATTGACAAGCGATCGTCCACATCCATCATGTAATACATATATCATCCGGCAAAGATGATAATATATTATTGTTGCGAATAACCAGTACACCCGGTTCTTCGTTCACTTTATAAGCAGAATAGATGCTACATGCATCAGTGTCTAGATTAAAATCCGCTCTTAAAGCGGGTCCTGTACCATATTGGGTAATTGACAAGCGATCGTCCACATCCATCGTGTAATACATATATCATCCGGCAAAGATGATAATATATTATTGTTGCGAATAACCAGTACACCCGGTTCTTCGTTCACTTTATAAGCAGAATAGATGCTACATGCATCAGTGTCTAGATTAAAATCCGTTCTTAAAGCGGGCCCTGTACCATCTTGGGTAATTGACAAGCGATCGTCCACATGCATCGTGTAATATATATATCATCCGGCAAAGATGATAATATATTATTGTTGCGAATAACCAGTACACCTGGTTCTTCGTTCACTTTATTAACAGAATAGATGCTACATGCATCAGTGTCTAGATTAAAATCCATGCTGCCAGCCGGTCCTGTACAATTTCGTCTACGTGACTAGACAAGGTGTGTCGGCTAGCGCTTCGTTTTGCTTTGTTGCCGGCCCCTCGACCTATCTAGAAAATAAATGGAAACTAGCATACCTACCGTTTTACTACTTCATCCAACTGCTTTATTATGTCGCTGATAATGTTTTGATTCACAGAATCCATTGTGTCTAAGGAAGCCGATCGCTTGGCGATGGGTTTCTTGTCTCTTATGAGACTTTTATTTATGTTTACTCATAGCAGACTAAAAGAGAATGCTAAAAATGTTAATATTACAGTATTATATACTTACAATTATTGCAAACGACAATAATAAATTGCAGAACTCCTTGTTAAGCAAATCATTTTGTCGTGGCGACCCGCGCTCTGGAGCACAGAAAAACACAAATGTGACGGGATCAAGGCCAGTTGGACAGGACCGGTTTTGAAACTCTTTAAACCCTGTGCTCGGAGTAGAACTAACGCGTACTACAGTGTAAACAATTGTGTAATATTGAGGACTGGACCCGAAATATAATTTAAAATTATTTAGCTCACCATATTAAAAAAATTATTATTAAATTGTATTAGCACCTACCTCATTGACTGTTATTATTATATATTTTCAAACTTGCACCTTATGTCGACATAACAATACTATTCGTAGACGTTTATTTTCAAAATATAAAAAGTAATATAAAACAATTTATGTCACGGATTTCCTCAACCGACTTTTTCTATTACCGTTAATTAATCACTTATCTTTATTAACTACTCTGTACACAACTGAATCCTAATTACAACTCAACTGAACACTATTTAATTAATCGCTATCTAAATCTCTCGAAATTACCAACTAAACACACCAATTCAAGACTGTAATCCAAGACTGTAATTCAATACTGTAATTCAAAAGTAACTCGGCCGTTTATTATTCTTTTATAGACCAAACGAATATTCCAGGTATTTTCTAACATCTCTAGATCCATGCCTCGAACGATTCGTCGCTTCTCGTTGATTCTCAATTTTTCCAGTCGCGCCTCGATATACGGCATTTGTTTGTTTACCAGAATCGCATAGAGGCGATCGGGGCACTCTAGCGTTTCTTGATACCACAGTCGTCGAGTTGGATGCGAGCGGAGCAAATTCTGTGACATTATATCAAAAATTGGAAAGCATCAAATTCAAAGAAAACGTTGAAGTGACTACTGAGTTATATTGTGAACGTTCCCACATCCCTAGTATATTTTGATTTTTCTTTTAGAAATTCATTTGGAACTTATTCTTGTAATTGATTATTTTTTATATTTGTAACAGTAGACAGATTTATTTACATCTTATACTCCTATTTACTTAACAAATTACATTTTACTAGTTAGTACATATTCTAATTAAAAAATAGTAAACAAACGTATAGCTCCTGAAACACGTCACACCAAACTTTTTGCCGCTTTTCACTGTTGGCATTTTCAGCAACGATTCCGCAAAAGCTTCTTGATCTTGATTAAGAATACGGAAGTGCAGATTATCTACTAACATATACTAGAGATGAAAATATGTATAAGCACTCCATTGTTGCACTGCCTTAGAGTTAAAATGGCGGTTAGTGAGTAACATTATTTACCAAACTATATCAATTTTACCAGTTTGTTACATACACAAATTATGGCAACTATTGCAGCTTCTTAAATTATTTTAGGAGTAAATTAGACAGAAATGCCAAAATACAGTACATAATTGCATTGTATAGCCACTGCACTAACCTACTGACTGCTCATAATAGAAAGGCCAACTCCCGACGTTAAGCATGATAAATTTATAACTTGCTCTCCAATATACTAATTGTGTGTACCATGTCAAGTGTTATTGATGTGTTTATGCTTACTACCGTTATGTTTGCTATACCTCACTCGATAGACTGCGGATATCAATCATATTTAACAACATAAACATTTTAAATTGCGATTTTTTTACTGACACTTGATTGGTACGTTTTCGCCATTTTGTCCTGTCGCGTTGTTTCATATCATATAACATGTACAGTTTATATCATCGATATAACGGAATAAAAAAAATATATAAGAAAGTGCCATAAAAACATCAACGTCTTCCGCGTACAACTGGTGAGAAGTAGACAAGACCGCATTTACTTTAGATATCAGAATTCGCTAAATTTCCCAATAATAATTTAAAAGAAAAAGAAGTATATAATAAAAAATGCAAATGTGACAATTTGGAAAAAAACAAATGCTAAATACATATTTTGATTAAATGTTGGATGTTATTATGTAATTTTAAATTATTATTTCCCACTAAGGACTACGAGGAGGTAGGAGTGTTCTCTTCCAGGAGGGTGGGATTAGGATTTAGTGGGGTAAGGGTACATAGGGGAACAAAAAACAGAGAAAAAAATAACTAATAAGTTAAAATATACCTTTTTAAAATAAAAACAAAATAAAAAAACTAATGAAAAACTATAAAAAAAAATTGTATCTGATGTTTTATCAACAGTTATGATGAAACCCTTTTATTTAGCCCAATCAATTGATGCAACTTCTCCCTGAATTTTTATAACATGTTTGACATTTTTTCCAATTAGCTGATGCAATTTTATTCACCTCGCTTCTTATAACATTTTCAACTGTTTTGTCAAATTTTGGAAATGTATGATTTCTTTGAAGATAACCGTCTCATCAATAACGTATTTCTTTGCAAAATCATTGCTCTTGACTATATGCAGTAACTCATCTTTCTTCAAACTATCGCAAATCGTACGCAATTTTATGGATTTTGAGAAATCCTTGAATATTCTTTGTGCCAATATCGAAATCCTTTCTGAAAGTATTGAATGGTATAGAACGTTGTCTAATACTATTATTTAAATGTTTGTTTGATGTACAAGCCACTCGCAAATCCCTAAGCTTTAAAATGTTACTTTTAATGGTTCGGTATATAACTTAGCAAACGACAAGAAGTAGGTAACCCTCAAAATGAGATTTATTCTGGATATTCATAACGTTGTGGCCACTCATATATTTCTATACACCCTGTATAAACTAACATATTTATTTTTGTATATATTCACTTCATATTTTCATTAGTTCTGCACTCACATATTCTGTACACACTGCATAAGTTAAAATATTTCTTTCTTTACATAGTTTCGTTAGTTCTGTGTTTAAATTTCAACGTGTGTTTTTAAGTGCTAAATGTAGATATCATCTATTGTAAATATTATTTAAGTAGGTAGACGACCGAAGTCTCCATAAATGTTATCTTAGTGTTCTGCATGGAGCAAGGCAACACACACATTTATTCTAATAACTACCTAGATTATGGGGACGACGAACAGTCACAAATTTGTAACCAGTCAATAACATCGACTCAACGTATAACATTGTAAGTGCTAACCAACCGCAAGCAATAATAAATATTAGTACACAATACACTGTCCTTATTGAAATCACACTACCCCACAATGTAATAATACAATAATATATTAACTAAATAACAATTTGGCGACTTTTTTTGTCTTAGGTGTGGACCTGCAGGAAAGCATAATGTAAAGTTTGATATGAGATAGATGGAAATAACCTCGCCCATCTTCTTGAAATTTCTCACGTCCCCATAATTTACCGTTCTAAACAACTTTTTCAAGTAACATTTAGCTGTATTTTCAGTAGAAAAAGCACTTTACGTGAAACGATAACAGTTCTCAACCGGTGCACTGAATATTTCAAATAGAATTATTCTACTTCAACTGAGTATACCTTTTTCAGATACAACAGGTAGGAGAATCGATTGTTTCTATTGTCAGATGGATACACTGAGCTGCAAAAAAGTTCTGCCATTTAAAAGAAATGTGATGTGCCATAAGTGGCGCCCTCTACTATTCACATCAAAATTAGTTAAAAATTCTTATTTGCCGTGCCAAACAACATAATTGTGACAATTTTTTTTAATACTCCGACAGGTTTCAAAGTTATTGAGATATTTCAAAATAAAATTCTAGCATTGAACGCCCTGTATTTTTGAAACCAGCAACATTCGGATAATGCATATTTGGCTCAATCGACTTTTTTCGGTCACCAGTATCTCCAGCTCCGACATTTCCCAACCTTTCACAGACACCCTGTATTTTGTTTCCACAATTTTAACATCTAACCAATTTAATTGATGACTTAATAGTTTTGTATGTTTTAAAAATAGTCAAAACTATATAATATCTGTTAAAAGCATCGCATAAGCGCGCATACGGAAGACGAGAACCCTCATTTTTAAATAAATGTCCACTATATCTTTAAAAAAGTTTTCAGTGTTTTTTCCAGATAATATAACATATTCCTTTACCTGATTTCTTTTTTACAACCAGACATAATTTTGACAAGAAAATACTGTAGAATCAATCAATTCAAAAATTATGGTTCGCCACTGGGCAGATACCAACATTTATAAGCAGATGACTATTTCTAAGTGATTTCAAAACTATACAGGGTGAGTCAGTCATAATGTCATTAATTTTAACCACGTATTCGGGAGGCCTAATAAAGGCAGAAAATCGAAAAAAAAATTTTTACTCGACCTTTAAAAAAATAAACAAATCACCCTATAAAAATCAGTACCACGACGCTCCTGGTGCGCTACGAACTTTCTGATGGCGCACCCGACGACAATCTAATACCACAGACTTGCCGTATTAACCATGGATTCCACATTTACATACATAATATCGTCTAACACATCACCGTGTTATTCAAATTTACCCCCCCAAATTTGTAGATCATGCCACACATTTGGAGAGGGGATGGAGAGAATACAAGCAGTAAGCAGTAGTTTGTTTATTTCGGTCTAACCTCACGTATTTGGCGTAAATTCACAACGCATAATTTTACAAATTGCGAATATGTGGAAATGGTAGTGTTATACGGAGAATGTTTACGAAATGCGACTGACCCTAATTTTATTAATAAAGTGCTATGGACGGATAAGTGCAGTTTTACTTTGTGTTTTTTCTCTATGGTTTTACTCGAACTGTGAGCTGTAAACAGGTTAGTACCATACTACTTAAAAAACATTAAATTTCTAGACTAGATGTACGTAACTACAAACTGAAATAATTAATTGTACTTACGAGTCATACTAAAAATTCATATTTATTTGTAAAACGTAGTGAAAACGTAATATCAAAATTATTAAACTGTAATAACCTAACATTCGAAAACATTTATTTATTATCTACATTTGTTTTTATTAACAAATAAATCAATATTTAAGGAAAATTCATTCATGTATCTAGATTCAAAAATATATTTTTACTCCTTGTCGTTAAATAACAGTACAAAAACTAGGTAACTAGGTTATTGACCTAATAATACGGTAGGTCAAGGTCAAGATTAACTCTCGATAACTTAGATTAGCGGCGTGCCATTTCGGTCTTGGACAGTTTTCTGCCGACAACACGATGATTTTTATTAGTTAATATTTAAACACGAAACACTTTTCAGCTTATCTTAATAATTTACCCATTGGGTATAGGTTTTTTATGTAATGTACGTAAATGGTTTATTACTCGGTTTATTATTAGACACAAAGTTTTGTTGCAGTCATATCAGCTACATTTGCTCAGAGAAAAATCGACACGAGAGTGTACGGGTATTGTTTGATTGGGCCGTATTTTCTACGGGAAAACCGGAGTGGACCGCGTTACTTGCAATTTTTAATAGAATTATTTGATTATTATTATTTGATTTTATTGGATATTAACATTTTAAATTATTATTGGCTGAAGTTGAACTGAGCAAGAAAAAATGATATTCTAAAATAGTCAGTACAACCGTTTATTTGTGATGTCTAAAACCTAGGTGGGTAGGTACTATATCAAAAAATATTACAACTTGACAACATTGCATCAGGTCGACATCGAGTTGAACTGTGAGCTGTAATCGACCAAGGCTGTGAGCGGTCAGTGACAGTCTGAAAAGGGGGTTTAAATAATGATTTGAAAATAATTTTTTTCGGCGTAAATATGCATTTAGATTTTTTTTTTTAAATCACGTATTCGCATTATACTCATTATTCCCTATCTCCTCTTAAAATTAATGACATTATGACTGACTCACCCTGTTTGATAGAAAACCAGAATGTTACAACGCATGATGATATCAAGATTATCCAATCTTATATTTACAGTAGATCGAATTTTGCATGTGTCATATGGAGTCCTTATTACCATATACATATATTTCGCCTTGAAAGAATTCAAAATAAGTTTGTTAAATTTCTCAATTACAAGATTCATAGACTGTATAACGTTCACGATATCTCGTCTACTAGTTTATTATTTGGCTTAATACCTTAGAATTTCGTAGGTTTCAGGCGGACCTGATATTTTTATATAAGTTACTAAATAATTTGTTGTCCATTTTACCTTTTCATCTATCAGTTAGGGAAACAGGTGTTGTGTCTCTTTTTTATATCGGCGATAGTGTAACCAACTTAGAGCTAAATTCGCCATTTCATCGAATATGTAGGAATTACGACAGATACTGTTCAAATATTGATATTTTTAATAACTTCATAAGTCGTTTTAAACTTATTAAACGTATTAATTATTAATGTACTGTCTAGTAATATAGTTGTAGTAGAGTAATGTATTTATATTATGTGTCACTTGTAAGCACACTATGTACTATATATTCTTATTGCAGTTGTGGTTACTGTTTTGGACTTTTAGCCTGTTTGTATCCCAAACTTTGTAAAATAAAATAAATAAAATAAATCTAATTATTTATAAGAATATTTAGATTCATATGTTCTAACAGACACATCTTTTCCAAACAACAGCAATATTATAAATGATTTCAAGGAAGTACTTTTAAATGCCTTATTAAGTGAATATAAGAAATCAGAACAGATCTTTTCAGAACCGGCTATATACAAAAAATAATGCGGCAGGAATTCCCTATGTTCATTCAGAAAAATTCACGTATCTAACAAAGGTCTTTTGGATCTCAAACATTCGAAAATATTATCCCTAAGCAACAGCTGCTGGATCATAATTTTGTTCCTTGTTCCCACCGAAAGAATTGTATCCCCATAATTCCCCATTCAAAAGGAGCTTTTCTGATTTCAAGTAGGCTTACGAGTTTTTCGGAGAAAGGGCCGAATGAGCTTTCAAAACAGGGAGACAACTCGAAATCTCAATCCCTTAACCTTTGTAGGATTGATCATTTACAATGTAAATTTTACATCATTATAATATTTAGAAAAATTATTTTAAAATTTAAACCTCTATAAAAATATGTAAGTAAAAATTAATTAATTGTATTCAATTGTGACCGATTAAAATGGCTTTATTAACTCTATAACAACTGTAACAAATAATATTTTATTCACTTGTGAATTTTTTTTTAAATTACTGTACTATTTTTACATCACCGCAATTTGGTTAAGAAATCTAGTTGTTATAGTGTACCCAAGCAATATCTAATACAATCTCTTATTTGTTCTAAATTAGTTCGCGAGTATAAAATTATGTTAAATGTCAATAATTTGTCAAAATTGGATAAAATATTGTATACGCCATGTGAGTTAAATGACTTTATTTACTACAAGATATTTTCTTTTTGTGAATTAATATTCATTTAACTCACTTGGTTTATAAATATCTATTAATGTGTTATTGTATTGCTCACAGTTAAAGATTATGCTGCCGTCAAAAGATGTTTCCACAGAAGTCAGGTACCAGTTTGAAACTGTCAGAAATGTTCGTTCAATAACTTCCTGAGTCACATGCGCTGAAAACACACCCACAACTTAACTGGACGAATATGTGAAACAGTTTGAAACCAATCCCTGACTCTTGTGAGAACAAGCCTAATGAGAACTAGTATGCTACTACTGAGCTCTGAATTATGTAGTTTCCAATGAGAAACCTACACCGTTAGAAAAATTTACCACATCTCATGGTAAGGTCCATTCAGACATGGATGCAGCATAGCAGTATCGAGCAACTCTGTAGCAGAAATCTGTGGAGTTTATCCCCTGAATGAACACGTTTTATATACAAAATGTATCACAGTTTTACATTATTGCACAGGTTTGAACACCTCTTTGAATGAAGCACATAAAAGAATCCATTATAGTATATTAAGTATCAAGAACAGTAAGGAGAGTTTACCGATCGACAATATTTAGCGACTGAACGAAGCGAAGTCGCCAGTATTGCAGGAGATTGGTAAACTCTACCTACTGTTCGGAATGCTTTTACTATTTTTTGTACGACCATTATATGAATAATACCTGTCGATACCGAGTAAAGGTCGTGCATATATTGTCTCCGACATTTTTTGTGGTTCTTTACTGGTTTCTTGATACTAGTTTTTGTGGAAAATTCTGGAATAGTGAGCTGAAAATGTGATTGCTATATGCACTTATTTTGATAGTCATATACTAAGTACTTGACTAGTAGTTTGCTGCATTCATTTGCTTTGTGGGCATTTAAAAATGTCACGTTGTGGTTTTTGTGAGACTTCAATAAGCCGCAAGCCTAGTGTTTTTTGCTCCGGCTCGTGTAAAAAGACATACCATGCTTCTTGTGTTGATGTACCGGGTGAGGTGCTTTCACATTTAGGATCTGTGCCAGGCCTTAATTGGATGTGCGTAAATTGTAAATCTTGCCAAAACAAATTTGATGATAAACTATTTCGAGATATATTTGAAAAACATGTAATGATCTATTGAAAAATTTTGCAGAAAGATTTGATGAACTAAAAGCTGAGTTTTTGAAGGTAGCCTATGATAAACTTTCTGAAACTGCTGCACCTCCTGCAGCATCTGCTGCGTCTTATGCTAACGTACTTTGTCAACGTCCTCAGCAGAAAATTATTGTAAAACCTAAAAATCCGAAACAAGTTAATTCGACTACCAAGTCTGATATACTGCAAACAATAAATCCTGTGGAATCTAACATAAAAATTGGAAATGTTAAACATTTAAAAGATGGTGGTCTGCTGCTGGGATGTAGTAGCCGTGCGGAGGCTGCAAAATTTAAAAAGATGGCTGATGAAAAGCTATCATCTAATTATGAAGTCCATGAGGTGAAATCAGTTCATCCTCAAGTAAAATTGGAATCACATCGGATCTTCAGGAAGATGTGCTAGTGCATTATATTCGTAAACAAAATGATACCATATTCACGGAAAATTCTGAATGTACATTGATTAAATTATGGCCTACTAGGAATAATAAAAATGTAAGACAAGCCACATTGCAGGTTGACACAGTTACTTATAACAGATTATTGAGCCAGGGTCATTTATTGGTTGGTTTGGATGGTTGCTCCGTATATGATGCCATTTCTGTGCCTCGTTGTTATAAATGTAATGGATATTTTCACTCTAAAACATCTTGTAAAAATGATATTACATGTCCCATTTGTTCTAAATCACATAACTTAACTGATTGTCCTCAGGGTTCGCAAAAGTGTTGTATTAATTGTTTCAATTTGAAAAATAGACAAAAATTAGATATCTGTATTAATCATGCATCTTGGGATTATCAACATTGTACCTCTTACAAAAAAGCATTAGATAAATTAAAAATGGACTTATTTGGGTCGTCTAAATAGCAATCACCTGAACTGGTACATCCAGTCGTTAGCACGCTTAATGCTTCTAATAATTTGGGTGCTTTGAGTAATGGTAGTAAATTATCCATTTATTATCAGAACATGCGTGGACTGAGAAGTAAGACCACTTCACTTTTCAATGTTTTAAGTGCTAGTACTTATTCAATAATTGCAATCACTGAGAGTTGGCTGGACTCGGGTATTAATAATTCTGAACTCGCAGATATCAACAAATATTCAGTCATACGTTGTGATCGTGACTATAATACTTCTAACCTTACTCGTGGTGGAGGGGTTATGCTTGCAGTTGATTCTTCATTTGGTGTTATTGACTTGGGCCTTAAGACAAGTACGGAGTTTAGCAAACTTGAAAACATTGACGTTTTGGGGGTTCAGGTAAAGTATAGTAGTTTTTGTTCTTACTATATAATTTTAATTTATATACCTCCTACTACTACCTTAGATCAGTATCATTTTATATTTGAAATTATTGGCACCTTTGAATTTGCGCATAATAAAAATTGTTTAATATTAGGGGACTTTAACATCACAGACTATTCACATTGTTTGCAGACATCTATTTTAAGTAACTGTGTTCAATCATTAGAGAATTTTGCAAATTTTTTAAATCTTCAGCAATTTAATTACGTACTTAATCAGAATAATAGAGTTTTAGATTTGGTGCTTACGAGATTGAATTGTACTGTTAATAGAGCCCCGGACGTCCTAATGAAGGAAGACGGTCATCACCCATCCCTTCTTATTTTAATTGAAGTACCGAAAAGATGTAACTCTAATAAAGATTTTGTTAATTTTAGCTTTTACAACTTTCGTAAGGCTAATTTATTAGACCTTTATCAAAATTTGGCGTTAGTTGATTGGTCAGCTGTTACTGCAATTTCTGACATAGACATTGCATTTGATTGTTTTTATCGCTTATTGTATTCTGTAGTTGATCGAATTGTTCCTAAAGTTACGGTCAAGGGTAAACGTTACCCACCTTGGTTTGATACTAATATAATTAGAACTATTAAATTGAAGCACAAAGCATGGCGCGATTATAAGAATTTAAATGATCCCTTAGCGTTGGCCGAATTTAAACTGTTAAGATCAGCCTTAAAATTTAATATTGACATTGCTTATAAGAATTATTGCATCCATACTGAAAATGTCATAAAATCTGATCCCAACAAATTTTGGCAATTTGTAAAATATAAAAGGAATAGTAGCATTTCACCTATTTCAATGACGTACAAGGATAGTATTTGTGAAGGAAATCAGCCCATAGTAACTGCATTTGCTGAGTATTTTAGAGATTCGTATTTGACACCTGAGGCTGATGACATATTTTACCCAATGGATAACTCTAATGAATTATTTCAGATTAATTCCTTCACTGAAAACGAAGTCTTACATTGCTTACGCAAGCTTAAACCAAAATTTACCGCGGGACCTGATAAAATTCCTGCTTTTTAGTTACGTGATTGTGCTAGTGTTTTTGCTCCTCCGTTATTTTATTTATACAATTTGTCGATTGCGTCGAATACATTTCCTAACGTTTTAAAAGTGTCGAAAGTTATTCCAATCCATAAAAAGGGTTCTAATAGTGTTATCGAAAATTACAGACCCATTACCATTATAAACAATTTTTCAAAAGTATTTGAGATGGTATTATATGAACCCACGTTTGCCTATGTTAAGAATAGATTAACTGAATTTCAGCATGGCTTTTTAAAGGCAGGTCAACATCGACCAATTTATTCTGCTTAACGGAGTTTATTGCTAATGCATTTGACCAGAAATCCCAGGTAGACGTTATATATACCGATTTCAGCAAAGCCTTTGACAGGTTAAATCATACAGTGTTATTATCCAAATTGAATAATATTGGTTTTTCTCATAATTTGCAAACCTTTTTTAAATCTTACCTTGAAAATCGTCAACAACATGTGGAATTTTCTGGTCAACAGTCGCTTCAGTTCATTCCATCATCTGGGGTGCCACAGGGTTCGGTCCTTGGGCCATTGCTTTTTAACATTTTTATAAATGATATCGTTACGGATATAAATGTTAAGTGTCTTCTGTATGCAGATGACATGAAAATATATAACAGAATCGACTGCTTTAATGATTGTATTAATCTGCAGAGTTCTCTTAATAGTTTGAGTGCGTGGTGTTCTGCAAACAAGTTAGATCTGAATGTAAAAATGTAATGTTCTCACTTTTACACTTAAAAATAGCGCCATGGAATACCATTACAAATTGGATGATGTTGTTGTTTCCAGATCACTTACATTTTGTGACCTTGGGGTAACATTTGATAGCAAATTATCCTTTACACCTCATATTCAAAATATCACTTGTGATGGATTTAGAAAGTTGGGTTTTGTAATTCGTAATATGAATGATTTTTCTTCCACTCATGTTAAAAAACTATTATTTCAGTCTATTGTCAGATCAAAACTCGAATATTGTTCTTTAATTTGGTGTCCTCATTATAACATTCATATAGATCGTATAGAACGTATTCAAAGACGCTTTCTGAAGTTTTTATGTTACAAGGAGGACGGGGTTTATCCAGTTGTTGGATATCCTTACGAGTTTACGGCACAGATTTGGTATCAGTAGTCTGGCTGCCCGCCGTGTAATGGCTCAGCAAATATTTTTGTATAAACTATTGCATAACTTAGTTAACTGCACTCATATACTTGACTTGATTAACTTCAGGATACCGAGACATGGCTCTAGGCTTAATATGTTGTTTTACACACCAACGCCGAGAATTAATACAACTAAATATTCACCTATTCACCGGATTTGTGAAAATTATAATAGATTGCAAGGTGGCTTCGATATTTTCAACTGTACTATGGCCTCAATAAAATCTAAAAATTTTGATAGTTTTATTAATTTACTGTAACATATTTACGTTGGTACATTTAAGTGTTAGTCTAATTTTTTCTCTGTATCTGATAATGTATGTATTTTGTGTACTGTATTTGTTCTATTTTCTGTTTTTGCCAAATTGTATTTTTCCTACCCTGTAATTGGTGGTGTACTGTAGGGTAGTGTATTTGTTAAATAAAATAAATAAATAAATAAATAAATACAAAGGCGTTAACTAACAAAATATCTCGAAAATATTAAAATTATTTTTATCTCATGTCTCGTATATCCACCAAACCACAGTATACAGAAAGCAATCAGTACGGAATCTTTCGAAAACACCCTCCGTGGTTTAGATTTCTTGACACTTTTGATTAATCCGTAGCTGCAGCTCTTTCAGGCGGGTCCTGCCCTTCCTACCCATCTATGTGGAAAAGTTTGGTGTAAATGCTCTCTAACGGCCATGGAAAAATGAGCTGGAGCACCATCATGCTGGAACCACATTTGTTGCCTCTGATTCAAAGGAATGTCTTCCAACAACTAATACAGTGTGTTCTGCAGAAAGTTGAGGTAAGCAGCGCCTGTTAATCGGTTTGGTAAAACAACAGGACCTAGAAACCTGTCACCTACAATACCCATCCAAATGTTGAATGAAAAACGTGCCTGATGTCCAGATTCTATTAGAGCATGAGGATTTTCGTCGGCCCAAATATGCGTATTGTGAAAATTAAACACTCCATTTCTTGTGAACCCGGCCTCATCAGTAAAAAGAATGTTTGCAAGAAAACGAGGGTCTTCAGCATCATGACGTAGAAACCAACGGCAAAAAACCAAACGTGCTTGATGATCATTTATTGGATTTAAGGCCTGTACTCGTTGCACATGGTATTGATAAAGCAGTTGCTCGTGAAGAATTCTCCAAGCAAGAGAACCACTAATTCCTACCTCGGCTGATATTCTCCGCACACTCGTACCTGTATTCTGCTCTACCAGTGCTAGAATTTCTTCTTCTGCTTTAGGAGTGAATACCGATCTTGGTCTTCCGGATAAATGGCACTGTTTGCTCAAGGAACCGGTATCACGTATTCTTTGGTGAATTCTTCCAACCATGCGTTGTGAAGGAATCTGGCGATTTGGATAAGCGTCAACATAAAGACGTCGCGCTTCGGTGGCGTTCCCATTAGCACGACCATACATGAAATGCATGTCTGTTAATTCTGTGTTAGAGGAACCAGCCATAGCGAAAAAAAACTTGAGCACTGAGAACAACTGTCAAATACGTACTGTTTATTTCACTAAACATCAACCAACTATTATAAGAAAATACACAACATTTTTGCAAAATAAAAAAGGGAAAAAACATAAAACATTCCATATCTCCGCAACCGTTACTTTGCGAATCCATGTTTATTGTGACTTTTCTGCTTATTTTGGTTCATGCTATTACCTCCTTAAATATTTTACACCCTTTTTTTAACACCCTGTATAGCCATAATAACTTCACCTTGAACCAAAACAAAATTATTATATACAGGGTGTACAGAATTATGTTAAGAAAATCTAGGGGCAGGTTCTATGTTTAATAATAAGAAAAAATGTTTATATATTATACATGGGCCCGGAAGTACCTCTTTTTAAGATACAGGTTATTTAAAATTTTCTGTCTTAAATACTATAGTCTTCATTTTTCGAAAACCGATCGGGATATTGAGATGAGATTTGGTACACAACAGTGTATAGTGAAGGGCTACTTTTACCTGTATAAATTTTTCTTGTAATATACTAGAATCAGTGGCATTCGTGCTGTTAAATACTCATTTTTAGCAAAAAAAAAGGTACGCCACTGATTTTTAGACAAATTGGTATAGGTTTCTTAAAGTCAAGTTATGTTTAAAAGTTTATCTTGGACTTTTTCCTCCGGACGCTTTGTTTTCGAGATAAAATTTGAATTTTTGTCACTCAATGCTAGACGTGAATACTTTTCGCAGATTTTTCTTTATAAAATTATACATAATAACCTAGATTGCCCACCTATGAGTGAATTCTAGACAAACTAGAACCTTTCACCTAGAGGTTGCACGGACGAATTTGCTACAAAATTCACCACTGCATTTTATGTGTAGAATCTATAATAGGATCTGCAGTAATGTTGATATTTTTAACACCATCCTTAATAATCTGAAGTCATATTTCAATGGATTTCAATAATTTATGTCAAATAGTTTTTTTGTTTCTTTTTTTTATCTTGTTACAACCGCTACAACATAATATTATTATTTATATTTTCTCACATGCTGTACCCACCTATTCTGTAATTGGGTGCAAACCTGTAGAACAGTGTATATAATAAATAATAAATAATAAAAATTAATTTATTAACCATTACAATAGACCAACTTTGGTTGTGTCAGTTTGTCATAAATTCCATGTCATACTTAAACAATAAAAGACAAGTGTCGAGTAACTTGTTTTTGAAGTGTTTAAGTTAGTTTTTAATACATTTTTTACAAAATAAGTAAATATGGTCAATTAATCCTTTAAAGAATTGGCCCACATACATGTATGGAAAAGCAAAAGGAAATTCGAATGAAGCAAGGTGTCTCTATGAAGATGCATTCTTCATAATGCAAAGAAACTTCAACGCGAAATTCATCCGTATATCTCCGCGAAAAATAATATATAAAAATGAACAAACATTACAACAATTAATCAAAGGAAGTCAAAAAATATTTTGTATAAATATAAATTTGAGAAATATATGTATTACTTGCTACACCTACAACACTTTTTGTCACGTTTGCTTTTTCTCTTCTTAATGTCGACAATACAACTCTATGATTACGACACATTCATCTGCGAATTCAGGCCATGGGTTTCATGTTTCTTTTACCCTATCAATAAAGTGTAATATTGCCATGCTTATTACGTATAAGAATCAAGAAAAATATACTTGCATCGTAAATAACAAGTCAGAACTAAAAATGTTTTTGTCCAACTTAAAAACAAGTACGATGATCGTCCATACATGCAACAAAGCAGCACATTTTCTTTGATGTTACGGCGACAAATGTACAACCAGTGGACCGTGACAATGTTGACATTTCGCAACGTAGTTGCGTTACGAGGTTGCACGCCGTTGAAAGAACTTTCGCGTGTTAAGTTTGTACCCTATACAGCTTCACCTAATTTAGTGCAAAACAGTCAGTACTAACCTCTTGATTGCCTCCGAAGTGGTAGGGGCCGATTCTTCCTCCACTATTGCCGGTTCGTTCTTTAAAGTTGCCGCGTTCAGACTCTTCAGTACATCGTAGTTGATTTTCGAAGATATCTTCTTCTCTTGCAAAATCTTCTCTATCGCTTCCCCGGCCGAATTCGCAGGTCCCATAGGCTTCTTCCTGCTGGTCCGTTTCCGCTTCTTTTCCGGCTTGCCCTCTTCCCGTTCTTTTTGCAACTTCTCAGCCTTCGCTGAAATAAAAAAAATAAATTGTAATATTCACACCCTACAAACTGTAGTAGAATGACAGTATTATAGCCTACAATAATTGTCGTTTATCAGTCCATGAAGTTAATTGATCAGTATACTAAGCCAGTCGCAAAATTTATTCTTAAAATGCAGCTAATTATTTAACTATATCATCATGGCTGTCTCGTATTATTCCTTGTACAAATTAAAAGCCTTCAAAGACTATCATTGCCATAATATAGCAACAGAAACACTACTTTGTCAATATATGCACTTACAATCTACACGTATGTACATTTTGGGTTGACAGATAAAATCATGTTAGAGATTCCCCCAATAAATATAGGCACTGCTACATTAGTTAAATACTGTATCTTTCAAAGAAGTTAATTTTTGTATATAGAGATAAGTAGGGTCAAATCGTTGACGTCAAAAATATGCTGTTAATGAGATGACCTACTTTTTGTTACACCCTGTATACCCCTATATTTCGCAGATAGTGTACTTTTAGAATTGCCATATGACAACAGGTCAAAAATGATAAATATAAGATTATTTAAATTAACAACAAAAACAAATAATTTAAATATTCGAAAATTCATCTTTGGAGGGATGTACCTACTTACCCAGTAAACACACGTACGTATTTTAAACGTTTTATCAACGTATCATTGGTCGATAAACCGTGTTACGTTACAAAATCGACGGTTTGTTTTGGTGTAAAAAACACGTTTATAGTATAACGTTATAAACACGTTTTATTTTATTTAAAATCCTCACTAGTCATTATTCTTTCGTTAAACTAATGTTACAGGTAGACTATAATTTTACTATTGTTGTTAACGTTTTTATGACGTAAACTTCTAAGTAATTATGTACTAAATGTCAATGACAAGGAATATCAGATCGTTATTTTATTATATAAATAAAAATTTCAAATATAGGATGTATAAAAGTTACATCCCTACATCTTTATTACCTACCACTTCCGGATTTCAACAATGAAAATTTAAATAAAATGCCCTATGTATTTTTACTTGTTTTGATAAATACGGTTACAGAAAACATTTCGTCTTATTAAAAAATTTCATATAAGAGAATGTAAATTTTCACATCCACCACCTAAAAAAATAACATTAAAAAGCGACTTTATTGAAATTTCATGTAAATTAGGAAGGTATACACCTACATTTGACAAGTAATATTTTTCTGTTGTTTTAAGTGCAGTTATTTGTGCGTGTTCGTTTTCTTATGGAAAAATGTTATATAACTATTTGAAGTGTTGAAGTAATTAAAATATTGAAATAATAACTTCAATTAATATTTCTTATATCAAAGCTTGCTTTACTTACAAATTGCCGCTTCTCTATAAGATGTGTAACTTTGTGGTTCACCCCCGGAGGGGTTTCATTTACTTCAACAGATGTCGCCCACTTCGTGAGTGTTCCCAATATTTACATTCAGAAAGCTACTTCTATGGGGTTAGAATTCGTTTGTATACACAATAAAGAACATGTAGTAATAAATCTTTATGTTCATTTACGGATTTTGCAATGCGTTAGAATTTAAGTCAAAATAAACGTTTTTTACACGTTCAATTAAATATGTATAAGAACCTTTTCAAGAATAATTCACTTGATTGGCCGAATATAAATCACGTGATACTCGCTGCATCGGGAAGGGTAGCGCAGTCCCAGTCAGGAGTCAGGTTAATCTGCCGGTTGTCGAAGCTGTCCTTTGTGTTGTATTACTTCTGTGGTAAGTAATTCTCTATATTTGTTTCTAGCATTTCATCGCTATATATAAATGTAGTTGTAAATATTGTTGTAAATCTATCGGCAAGAAAGAAGTTACGTAGGAATCTAACAGTCATTATGTAGAATTGTAGATGATTCTCATTTTCAATATGGCCGTTGGCTTGGGGGCCAGTTAGAAGTTACCTAGGTGGGTCAGGCATTGAAGGAGTAACGCGACGAATAATGAAATTTATCATGGAAAATCAGTTAGAATTCAATTTAATTAGAAAGACCGTTATAACAAAGTGACATTTGAAAACACAACAGCTATGAGCATTGTTTTAGGTAACATAAAAAGTAATATGTGACCACTGATTTCAAATTGTACTTTTGATTCTAGATTCAACTTCCCGCAAACGAGAAAAATGATCTGCGAGTTGCCTGGGCGGTAAAGGAATGGCTGAAGCATTCGGCTGCTAGATTTAGCCAAGGCACGAAAAATAAATAATAATGTTTGATAAGCTGTAGGTACATTATTTTTTTAATAAATTTAAATATGAAAAACTGTTCTTATTTAATTGTATTAAAATCATCTTTAAAACTACCAATTTAAAGTGCATTTAATGCAATAAAAAAACGTTTAAAATAACGGTTTTACAACCTTTAATATAAACGTACAATGTACGTTAAAAAATAACGTATTAAAAACGTACATTTTTATCGTGTAATATTCGTGTTACAGTTACTAAATTATAACGTGTAAACGTTAGTGTCTTGCAACGTGTAAACCAGCGACATTTGAAAGTTGATTCTACGTTATGAAATTACCTATTTTTTAAATGGTGTTAAGTCATAATAAACGTTTTATATACGTATGAGTGTTTATTGGGTATAGACATCGCTTCATTATACTGTGAGTGAACATTAGTAAAAAAATCATTTGCTGATGGTGAAAGAGATAAGCTAACCAAGATTTCTAGGTTTTTATTTACATAAAATAAGGTTTCAATAACCACTACGCTTACTATCGATTAACATCAACTTTAAATTCAACAATGAAACCGAAACTCTTTTGATACAATTCAATTAGAGGGCATAAACAAAGTTGGACGTAATTTCTATGTAATCAAGTTCTGAATCTCAGGAAATTTGACACAATCTGATTACGCCTACGCTACGTCAGTGTTGTATTAATGCAAAAAGCGCCGCCAAGCAATACTACCGAATATGGAGTACGAATTTGAAACCTTCGGAGTCATTCTTAAAAGCGTACATCAAAGACGGCGGTGTAACTCGAGATATACTACACCGTAAAATTCGTACACATCCAACCCCTTTAATTCATATTTATTACATTACTAACTTATTCCGACAGCTCCATTCGAAAACTTACAGTTTGCTTTATATTTTCTTTAAATGTTCACCCCTTTTGTAACGATATAGTAATATTGCTTTTGCAACTTTGCTATTAGCAAGTCAAACAACTTCGTTCAGTAACCCCTAACAAGTGCCTACTGCGTGTTGATTACAATCGCGTCGCGGGGTTTACTTATTTTATCAAATGATATTGGTTACACGTATAAACCACACGACCCAATATACAGGGTTAGTCAGTTTATACTAAGCAGCACTCTAGGAATCGATATATAGAACCTTGTTTTAAATTAAGTATACCATATGAAGATATATCGGAAAACTTCGTTTTTGCGATACAGGGTGTTAAAGTATCATACTTTTTTTCACACAGCTCCCACAGTTTTTGAGATAACTTATTTAAATTTTGTCAGAGATTACCCCTATGACAGTATACAAGTTCTGACATGTTTAAAAGATTTGAAAACGTATAGGGTGATATTTTTTCGGGGGCCAGGCCCCATTTTAGAACTTTTTCGTGGTATGCCACTGACTGCTATTTATAAAAATGTTCAATTACATGTTAAATGTAGAAACTTTTTTGTTTTGCATTTTTATGGTAAGACCCCTTTTATGCACGCGTTGTTCTCCTCTCAACGCGGAGTTGACAAAAACGCCGCGTTTCAAGATACCTTGAACAGAGTTACTACGTTTATGCATTTTACGCTCGTTTATTTGCTCTCGCATTTTCAATTCGGTCGTGATGGCTTTAGACCCTTTTATGTACGCGTTGTTCTCCTCTCAACGCGGAGTTGACAAAAACGCCGCGTTTCAAGATACCTTGAACAGAGTTACTACGTTTATGCATTTTACGCTCGTTTATTTGCTCTCGCATTTTCAATTCTGTTGCGATGAAAATACGAAAGTATATCGGCGTTTTTATACAAAGCGTCCTTTGTCGCAAGTCCAGTGGCTCTGTCTGTCAAGAGTAGTTTTAGCACAGTTTGTTTTAGTTTTAGTTTAGCTGTTGATCAAGCGGGACATGGATGCAATGGACGCAATTGACATTGAAATATTTATTGATATCATCAGACCAAATCCAGTTATATGTTATAATTAATTCATCAAAAGATGATTGTGGCATACGAAAGTAAGGGGTCATCCATAAATTACGTCACATGTTAATGGGGAGGGCATCACCGGAATGTGACATAGTGTGACAAGGAGCAGGGGGGTCAAAAACTTTGTGACATCACATGTTAAAATTCAAAACGCGAAATTTATGTGAATAAAAAACTTTAAAAATTTACAAAGTCCAAAATCCATGAACACAAGATGGTTAAGTTTTGTATCTTTAATTAACATAATTACCTAGTCGTTTGCTTTTTCTGTTGTCTAATATATTTGACTTTATGTTGACTTTATTAAAGATTATATAATAAAAGTAATAAAAAAATAAAAATAACTGTTTTCTTTTGATTATTTTTAAATACATACATGTGTGATGTCACATCAGGGGGGAGGGGTTCTGAAAATGTGACAACCTGTGACAAGGACGGGGGGAGGGGTTAAAAAGTGTTAAAATTCGTGTGACGTAATTTATGGATGGCCCCTAATTAAAAAACTTGTCACCATCTTTTTGTAAATCTCCATATAAAATATAAAATGCACTTTGTTGAATTATATTTATATTAATTGGATGTACTGCCCAACGCCTCTTACGTCTTCTATTACATATTTTTTATAGCACAAATACAATATACATGGATCCATTTTCACGTACTTTACTGACTACTGTGTGGCATGAAACTGGCCACAACTGATAGAATACGCGTGCATAAAATGGAGCAGAAATATGCCGCATTTTTCTCAATTTCGCGTTGAGTGGAGAAAAACGCGTGCATAAAAGGGGTCTAATTCTAACCGTTGTCGAGTAATATGAAAAAGTATCTGAACGGAAGTTTTATAAAAAAAATTGTATTCATAACAAAATTTATAAGAAACTTCAGTTACTGTGACAGATTAGATATTTGGTTCGAATTTCAATTTCTCAAAATGCCATTTCAGTTTTCAAACCATGAATTAGCAGATATTCATTTTGTGATGGTTTTGGCAAATGGCAATGGAGCACTAGAACTAGAGAATACAGAAGACGATATCCGCATCCGTGAATATTTGTTCAAGTTTATAACAGTTGTTAATAACGGCTTACAGAAGGCACATAGGAATGAGAATAACAACATTCACCAACAACGTATCACTAGGAATGTTGTGCAAGAATTTACAAGAGACCCATCAGCAAGTACACGAAAATCATCAGCTATATACGGTATTTCTCAAAGTAAAGTTTATCTCATTTTAAAGCGACACCATTTGCATCCTTATCATTTACAACTTATACAGGGTCTACATCCTGGGGATGAACAACGCAGAGATAATTTTTGTCGGTGGATCCTTAATAGATCAGATAATAGTAGAAATTTCTTATCCCACGTATCATGGACTAATGAATCTTGCTTCAGTCGACGTGGGATAGTAAACTTCAAAAACCAACATATTTGGACAGAGCACAATCCACGTGCTATTAGGCCAAGAAAATTCCAAAATGAGTTTAGTGTTAATGTGTGGGTGCGAATTTTTGAAAATCGTTTGTTTGGAACCTATTTTTTTGCCAGAAAGGGTCGCAAAACTTCTTAGAATTTCTAGAAACCAAGCTAAATTTAAGGCAGTATGCTTGGTTCCAGTTAGATGGCTGCACGGTTTATTTTTGAAGGAATGTATAAGAGCTTGGTTAGACGCAAATTATCGAGAGAGGTGGATTGAACGTGGAGGTCCAATCGCATGACCCCCACGTGCCCCAGATATAACACCAATGGACTTTCTAAAAGAAAAAGTATATGCAACTCCTGTTCAAGATATTGAAGATATTAGAAGACGTATAAGACATGCCTGTGAAGATATAAGAGTTCACTTAGTTGCAGCAAGAAGGTCTATTGAAAGGCAATGTCGATTATTATGTATTCAACATTTAAGTTGAAATTAAAATTAAAATTATTTAGCATTTGTAAAGTTGCCTTGGCTTTGTACATAATTTTTTATTTAGTTATTAAAACTGTTTGAAACGTTACAAAATAGTTATTTATGTGACACGAAATTGTCCAACAAGGCCGTCAGGCCGAGTAGGACAACATGTCGAGTGCAATAAGCACTTTTTGTACGAGTTGCATAGAATATTTTGTCTACGTGCATGCAAAAACTCAAAAATGTTATTTAGATGACACTAAGTCTAGGAAAATGTGACGTCTATTTGAACGTTTATGTTTGTCATGATGACAAAACGCTGTAGTAGAATGACAGATGAATGCAATAAACATTTTATTGCACTAGTGCAATAAAGAACCACTTCTTCCACTAAATATAGTTCAATAAAGTTTTGTTTTTTGCATGAACGTAGAAAAAAAAATAATAAATACTTAAATAGTGGCAAAAGTTCTGTTGTAAAGTATTTAACCTTCAATAATTTAGATTGATGAAATTTCTGTAGACAATAATTTTTTTTGCGAAAATTTTTATGAATACCTACATTTTTTTGATAAACCTTCCGTTCAGATACTTTGTCATATTACTCGACAACGGTTATAATTACGATAAAAATACAAAACACAAAAAAGTTTCTACATTTAACGTACAATTCAAAATTTTTACAAATAACATTCAGCGGCGTACCACAAAAAAGTTCTGGACGATAAAAGAGGGCCTGACCCCCAAAAAAATATCACCCTGTACGTTTACAAATCTTTTAAGCATGTCAAAACTTGTATGTTCCCAATGTTTCGTTAAAGCAACACATACAAAATATATGAATGTATGTGTTTTGGTTGTTGCAACTTTTATAGGGTGTTTGTAAATGTCCAAATAGATGTATGTTTGTAAAAAATATATCAAATGTGTTTCTTTTTTAACCAATGGTCCAAAATGGGTTAACGTCAACGGCATTAATATGTAAAGAGGCACTGACGTCTTTATTGCGTTATTCACGACCCAATATAGTCAGGACGTATGACTGGCATCCTCATCTGGAATAAACAAGTGTACCACCTCTCGAATTATTATCCGTCGGAGACACCCCAAAGTGAACGACCTGTCAAAAACAAACAAGAGCGGCAACAATCCCGAGAGCGAAGGACGTTGACCGTGTTTAAAATTATCGTGCCTTTGATACACTTAATTTGGATTTTGCGACAGATTTCATTTAGTTTTAAGGTTGTGTGGCAACATACCGAGTAGTTCATTGTATACCGTTAGTTATCGTCATAAAAAATAGGAAACGTATGATGATTTAAATGTAGTTGTACTTTATCAAGTAAATTGGTTAGTTTCATTTTAACTGTTTTAACTGAATTAGAAAAACTGAATGTAGCACGCTAGTTATTAAAAACTAACAATATTTTAATAAATATTTATTTTTTATGTTGGTTATAGTGAAATACTAGTCCTAGTATATTAAAATTTGTTTATCAAATGATTGAAAAATCCATGCCTGACAAAATAGTTGTTCGAAATCCTCTCCGATATTCTCGCTAAACCACCAATGCCTACCATTACAAATTCCATAAACAAGTGCATATCTAATGTGCATTATTTGTAAATTCTTTTACTTTTAATGTAGTTATTAGTTATTATTAATACACCAAATAGTTAAAAATATATGAAATTTTGTTAAATAAAGTTTCACTTATAATTATTTCCGGATATTTTTTCGAGGTCGTGAATATTTTGAAAATTGTATGGTTATTAATTTAAGCCCGAATAAACAATCTATTAATTTGAAGGTAGTTTTTTGGTAGGTTTTTGTTTGTTTTAGTTTACATATACATAGACTATTATACACTCAAGAACGAACATAATTAAAATAGCAAGTACTGTCAAACAAAATCGAAGCTTATAAAACCAATGGTGTAACTACATGCATGGTTTCAAGATGAAGCTTCGAATTGGTTAGAAAACGTTGATTTTGACAGCCTAGTTATGTAAAGTTGACTGATTCAGTTTTTATCTTACGACACGAAAGTGTTGCTACACTTTATTGTACCGAAACAAGAGAACCTTTATTTTGTAAAAATAAAAATTAATTGGACCTGTGTAGGTACTTTATTACTCTTTTATTTGTATGCGCCAACCGAAACAAGGGGAATAAATGGCCTTACTAAACATATGAATTTAATTCTAATTCTGAACAATGATAATTTATTTAATCGAAAGCTGAAATGTGGACTAATTCAACCCTGAAAGGGAACTGGCTGTCCGTAGGCACTTCCAGATATCATCTTTGAGCAAAAATAGTGGTAATTGGCCATTCCCTAAATTTTCGTGAGTACTTGACTGTACAAATCTAAGATATTTGGCACCTCTATCCTTGCTTTCTAGAATTCTACGTCTCTTTCCGTCGTATGCTAAGGTATTAAAATACAGATTATATTTGGCGTCCAAGAAACTGGCCACATGGCCTGTACTCGTTAGATAGATGAAGCAAACTATCGCTATGCTAACTATTCGACAGGAAACACTAATTCATTTGAAAATATGTACCGGTACCAAAGTGTAGCTGTTAAACGGACAATTTTACTTATTTATTGCCTTCTTCTCTCAGAATATTCTTTCAACTAACACCATATTTGAGCTTTGGCAGAGTAAATATAGGTTAGTGGTGTCCAATTTCCCTCAGGTTCTAAATGCATGAACATCGTATATGAACTCTGGTGAACCTCTAGACATAATTTATTTGGATTTTTCGAGTGTCTTCATAAAGTACCAATATATAAATTGATGTGTAAGCTGGAATATATTGGAGTGCAGGAAAAAATAATATCGTGAAGTGGATCTATCTTAGCAATAAGCAATTTATAGTGCGGGTTGATGACTGTTACTCTGAGAAACAAAATGTTGGTGTGCCTCAGGGTTCAGTGCTAAGTCCTATCCTTTTTAATTTATGTACCGGACCTCACCAGTAATTGTCCATCTTATGCTGATAATTTGAAATGTTTCTCATTACCGAATTTACAAATAAACCTTGATCTCATTAACACTTGGTGTTCGGAATAATTAATACCGGTTAACTGTTCTAAATACTGTGTAATGCACTTGATTAAAAACTATCCAAAACTGAACAACACAACTGATAGTCATAACCTAAACTGTGTCCCAGTTTAATGATGTGTACCATTACGAAGTCGTTGTCTTGCAGTGCTCATATATCCAAAATCGTGCAAAGGTGCAACCAAAAATATTTCCAAGAGCTGAACACGGGTACTTTCCTTAAGATTTACCATGCATATATTCGTCCACATCTTGAGTTTGCTGTAATCATATGGTCTACTGTTTTAAAGCAAGATATTCTGCAATTGGAGGGTGTCTAGAGACACGCTATTAAACTGGAAGACAGAAGAATGCGTAGCGATCTTATTATGACAGACAGGGCTCTTCACGATAAATTCTCTGTCCAGATGAAATCTCCGTTCGTAACAGGGATTTCAGACTACGAGTTATTATTTCTTTGTTAAACTTTATACCAATAGTTGTATTCATAATTATGTTTTGAGTCAATTTTGTAACTCAATGAAATAAGCTTTGGCTTCCACTCTATCCACAAATAATGCAATAATAATAATAATAATAATATTTTAATAGACTATTTAAAAGTTTTGTTAAATTCACTGGAATTAATATCTTAATTTTTTAAACCCTTTGCTAGCACATACGCGGCATTCCGCTTTACTTTCATTAAGGACGGACATGCAATCAACTGTGACCTTCATAAACATATAACAGCATATCTTCCTTTGTTAATATATATAAAACGAGTACGACGATGATGATATCAATTACGAGAGGTCCATTTTCTGGGATCGCTAACCTCGGGGCCTCGTCGGTAATATCGTCCTAGAAGGCCGCAGAAGAGGGTAAGCCGATAATGAACAGTGATAAGCTTTGTTAAACTTATAAATGCGCTTTTGATGCAAGCGTAATGGAGTAATGGAGTCATTTTTTTGGCTTACACGATAGAACGGAGTGAAACTGAAAAATGAGACTTTTAGTGACAATAGCCGAAGATAATTCAGAGAGTTTTTATTATGCGTACCAAAAAAAACTATACTAGGTGGTACACTTAGTTGGTAGAAAGAAAACAATTATCTACTTAAAATTAAACAAACGAACAAATTAAGTTGATATTTTACACATACTGAGGGTCGGTCCTCGTATTTTCGTTTATAATTCTAGTAAATGATAAAGCATGCATGAACAGCGATCCTTTATAAAATTTGACTGTGAAACACTAGGCATGTTTTTCAGATAGAGGGCATTAAACGGTGAAATATTTTATACTAAGTGACAAAGGGTGTTTACCTTTCTTTGTAACTTAATATATTATCTGTTAATCAAATACTTATTTTTTGTTAAAACTGGGTATATCTACAGTAATAGCAATATTTTGACGAAAAATCATCTTTCAGCTGAAGGCAGTGATGTAATTAAGAGAGTTTGTTCGTCCATAGTATGTCTATGACTATAAGGAAACGTGTATATTATGAGTACAAACTCATAATATACACAAAGAATAGTAGCAAACAATATACTTACTACATTGTCAACGATGTTTCATTATATGGCAAACAGTACGGGAATGCTCAATTCTCCACCAGCACAACACTATTTACTATAATATCAGTTTGCTGTAGCATTTGTATCGTTAATATAAAGTAGCGGTAAAACATATATAAAACAGTGAATTTTGTAGAGATAAATTAAAAGAATTTGGCACAAAACTTTTTGAAAATCTAAACAGAAATTAATAGTTTGTCTAGGCGCGGGTAAAATAAAAGATAGATAGATAGATAGATAGATATTAGTGTTACATACACAAAAGTGTTTACACATGTCAAAAAATAAGTTTACAGTCATAAAATAAAATTATCAAGAAAAAATTGAACATATATAGATATCATACAGTACATAGTACAAACATACACGGATAAGTGTCGACATGTAATAGATAACAAAATGGTTAAAAATTCAAAATAGTATGAGCAATAAAAGCAAATAGTTGTAATTTTTAAAACACATATATAAAAGGCAAAACTAAACAAACAGCACATTGATACAGATTAAAATAATGTCATAAAATATTACATCCAAAATGTGCAAAGTTTAAATCACGATTTATAATATTTTAAAATTACTGTTTAAAAATTAATGGATATTAAAAAATGCGTTGCTTGGCAGAATTTTTTCTTTCAAACAATAGACGGTTGAGGTATTGTATTTGGGGGGTTATGCATTAAAAACCAGGATGCAAGATACGATGTCCCATTTCATGTTTTACTTAGGCGATGAAAGTTTATATTTAAATTATATTTTCTTCTGGTATTGTGACTGTGGATTTCGCTGCGAGGAGTGTACATATATTCGTGATCTTTCACATACAAAAGGCACTGAAATATATAAGTACATGGTACGGTTAATATTAACATTAACAAGTGTCTTAAATTTTACTTTACAATCATCTCTGAATTTTAAGCCTGAAATTACACGAATGGCCTTCCTCTGCGTTGAAAAAACGGAATCGGATGAAGGTGTGTGACCCCAAACCAGAATGGCATAAGATAATCTGGAGTGAATTAAACTATGATAGGCAGTAATCAATGTCTGCTGAGACACTCTGCCGTGCAAACAGCATGTAAATGCCTTTGGACATTTTCTTGCAGAGATAGTAGGCATGCCCATTGCCCCCCTTTTCAGGGGAATTAGTTTATATAAGTTCATGAAAAATTGTATCTAAACACTTGAAGGCAGTTTTTTCCGGTGAGAAACCTCCCACGATTTGACAAATATTTATTAAACGCATAAGGGAAAGTCACATTCCATTACTGAATAGGAGGTAATGGTGGGCGGCTGGTTGATTGATGTGAAAGAATGCAAATTTACTACAGATACATCAAATAAAAATCTCCCTTGTTTTTATTGCCTCGATTTTCCATTATTCTATATTTATTACTGAAAGCTATCACTTTGTCCAAATATACCTAACAAGTAGATAAGTAATTGATAGAATGAAACGTAATATGTAAAGTGATACCCATCTTTGTTGTTAACGTAATTACACTAAAATTAATTTATTTCAACTGACAGTCACTAACAAATCCTCATACTTAATTTAAAATAATACAAAGATATTACGAATTTAAAATTATGTATTTGATAATACTCAAATTCATATTGTACACTGTGTTCTTTATGTATGTACGTATTTATGAAAAACGTCGAAATTTCAATTCTTTTTACATTTTGCAGAAAAATGTTAACCCTCTTCAAAAGTAATAGCATTCCATCCTTTTTACTATTAAAAAAAACGTATTATCACATTAATAGCATTATACAGTGCCTTCATAAATGATTACAAGCCACCTGATCAGGGTCGAGAATTTCAAATCAATCGCAGAGCAATTCATATGCGAATATCCTTTTTCTCACTACGACAATTGAGAGAGACAAGAAATCTATTCGCATACGAGTTGCTCTTCGAGAATCACAGTCCTGGTCACGTGGCTTGTAATCATTTATGAAGACTGTACTATTGTAAAAATTTAAAGGATAAATATTTTATGTTATAAGGTGTGTTCCTGCAACAGTTGGAAACGGTTTGAAACTATCAGAAATATCCGTCCAACTACTTCTTGCTTTAAATTCCTGGTAACTCGTTCTCAACTTAACTGGTCGAATATTTCTGACAGTTTCAAACCGTTTCCACCTGCTGCAGGAACAAACCTATTGTGTGCGCATCAGTACATCTTTTCCAGGGAATATATTTCCATAAAGTTCATCTTAATTTCAGCAGTACAATTTCCCTATTGCACTAGTGCAATAAAATGTTTATTGCATTCATCTGTCATTCTACTACAGCGTTTTGCCATCATGACAAACATAAACGTTCAAATCGACGGCACATTTTCCTAGACTTAGTGTCATCTAAATATCATTGTTTGGTTTTTGCATGAACGCAGAAAAAATATTGTATGTAACTCGTACAAAAAGTGTTTATTGCACGCGACGTGAAATTGTCCAACGAGGCCGTCAGGCCGAGTAGGGCAACACGTCCTACGTCCAAAAGTAACGTCACGTTACTTTTTGTACTTGTTGCATAAATAACTATTATTTCTAGTATCTAATCCGGTTGAAGTAATTTAACCTAATTCGATGTAAGATTTTAAGAGGTTAGTTAGGTATGAAACAAAAAAAAATAGCTTTAGAAGGTTAACGATGGGTATGGATAGTATCCTTCTTTAACTATTTAAAAAAGAGTATTATCATTAAAATATATGTCACGCTGTATAATATAACAATAAAATAAGTCATCATATGTGCTATTATATTATGTTCTCTTCATGTTTTTGTGTATTCCAAATTGCTATCAACAAAATTGATAGTGTATTTTTACGATACTCATTACATTTCTTAAAATAATAGAATAATTAATTAATAATGGAATTCAGTAGTATTTTATATTAATTGTTGGAAATGGCGATTCTTAGTCAAAATCAAATTCCCTACCACTAGAAATATCTGGAAAACTCATCTAATTTGCGCACTTTTCTTCACAACGAAGGAGTTCAGTGGAATTAAAAAATACATAAGAAAATCAGAACCCCAGAATCCTAACCCGAAAATTTTATATTTTATTCCTACTACACGGAACCGTATTAAAAAATTATGCCAAAAATATCTCATATCATTGATTTTTTTTATCAACTTTTGACACCCTATTTCTCGGAAACGACACCCTTGAAATAATATGTTTATTTAACAAAATTTCCTTAATAATAACCATAGAATACGGCCTTGGATGATCTGCACGCAATTAGGAAACTCCTTGTATAAGGTTATGCCAATTTTGTTGCAATTTAAAAAAAAAAGAAGTAATCTGATGGACTAGACCTAAATATTCTTATGAATTTTTACTCACTCAATTCAAATATGGGGTCTGTTTAACCCCATCAGTTAATATTCAAGATTATTCCAAGGTCAAATCGAAAGACAGATACAATGTAGACCAGACCATAATATGCATATGGTTTGGGATTGGTCAATCCGAATTAGGGGTTCATTTTTCTCCATCAGGTCAATTTTAAAGTAATTCCAAGGCCAAATCAAGATATAGAAATAAATGACCTTGTACATTTATATTTTTGAGATCGCTGAATTTGAGTCCGAGGTTCATTTAACCCCATCACTTACCTTCATGGTAATTTCAAGCTCAAGTTAAAAGATAAATGTTATGAAAATGGACAAAATCGTATTACGTTTATGTTCTTGGGGTTCAATTGATCAACTTGACTTGACAATCTCAAAACTCTAATACCCAATAACGCCCATAAACTCGTAACGCCGATACACGGTTCTAAAACCACATAACATTTGTGAAAAGGGAATTTTATACAGTAAGATTAACCTTATGTTCGGTAGTTTTAAGTCTGCGGGTGGATAAAACGATTTATTCTCCTTTGTGACACCTAGCTCTCTTACACTTAGAAGATCTGTGTTTCCTAACGTTACGTTAGCGTGGGTGTGAACCCACGACGTCGTTTTCTTTCAAGTGTTCCTCGAGTAAGCATTGTGTTGTGATTAATTAATTCATAGCTGTTTTTTGAGGCAGTACCTATATAAAAAATTTGAGTAAATTACAAAAAATATCTCTCCGCTTAGTCTAGTTTTTTCTACAACGTGTATAACAGTTTACACGCTGACAAGTCACTTAGAATAAGAAAATATGATGTTTTATCATAACATCTCCTAAATTTTACACCTTAACTACATATTGGGAAATTTGTATGCGGCATTATAAACATTATTACACTCGGATAATTCTTTTAAGAAACTATTAACACTTGTATGATATACATATAATGATATAAATTATTAAGTACTTTTAACGGTATAGGTATAGTACACAGTGATAAGGTACAATTTACGATATTTTGTTCTCTGGTGCATTTTTCCTCCAATAGTTACAGGAAATGATTACATTTTAGCATTATTGTTTACCATTACTTTAATAAGAACTTTAATCCACTGCGTCATTTTTTCATCTTTCGATATAATTCTTTGTCCTTGAAACGCGAGTATCAAGGACGCATAACTAGTAAATGGCACATATTTTGGACAGGAGTAGTCGTATCTTATATTTCAATCTCTTAACCTTCTTTATTATGTCCTAATATTTATAACCTTTTTTAAACACTTCGTATAATTGTTTTCCTTCCTCCTATTTATAATTCAAATCCAACAAACTTAAACATTTAGCTTTCTTTACTTCTGATTTCTTCAGTATTTCTGTTAACATTTACAGTATTTTTAATTTCTTGAAATAATATTATCTCTATTCTACTAGTGAATAGCTTACGATGACACTAACTTAAGCTAATAATCTCAAATTGTGTTTGTTTTTAAATCTATATACAGGGTGTCCGGAAACTAAACCGACGCACGAAAACAACAAACTCTAGGGATGATTTCATATCGATTTGCCATAAATCATTTTATGCGAAAACGCTTCATAAGAGAGGCAGGGCTCTCCTTTTGAAGAAGAACAAGATGAAAAGAATAGACTTCTATTAGAGAAACGAATCCCTTTACGCATTGAAAGCAATGGCCGCCATGTAGTATCTTTTACTAAACTAAAGTTAGTTTGCTTTTTTAATCGACGTTTTGTTAAAATTTTTGCGTTTATGATATTATTTAATATAAAATTGTAAAATCAACTACTAAATATTAACAGACAATTTGTAATTTTATAATTATCGTGCAAGAAACAAACATTTCAAGTAGATTTTTCTCGCATACGGTACACTCTAGCCACTCATGACACGAGTGCCTTTTTAATCTAGAATACTCTAGTTTTAGATTTTGATATTAAAAACACCAAAAAGTATAAAGAAGAAGATAAAAAAAAATAATTAAAAATGTCAGTTGCCTTTCCTAAATGTCACGCCCATAGTTTCAATTAAAAGATCATTGTTATATCAAAAGGTTGTCCGTATAAGACACAGTGGTCTATATCGACCCCTAGAGGTCGACTCCGAACTGTAAAGGGTCCATGTCATCGAAAACACAAATTGGGGTGCACGAGAATGGATCCCATTTAAGCAAGTCGTGACTGAAATTTTGGCTTTCCATAAATACAAAAATTAACATAAAAGAAATAGTAATACTTTCATATAATAGTGAAAAATTTTAAAACATAAATGTTTATGAAACATGATGATTTGGAGCTAACTTTGGGGAATTTTATGCCTGTACCTATGCTTTAAGGATAGGAAAATCCAAAATCGATAATGGGATCATTCTCCGTCGAGGGGTCAAACCAAAAGCTTAATTGCTTCGAATTGGAATTAATGCTAATTGTTAGAATATTTTCTTGGGTTCAATCAATCTACAGATATTTCGGTTTACTTATAAAACTATTATATTTTTGTTTATTATTTTCTTGTACAGAGTGTTTCATAATTGCGTGCAGAAAATCTAGTGACGTATTCTATGGTTAAAATTAAAGTAATTTTGTTAAACAAGTATAGGGTCACAAAACGTCGTTTTGAGATATGTTTTCAAAGTTGATAAAAAAATCAATTTAAAATTGAGATATTTTTGGCACATTTGGCATAATTACTAGTATATTACTAAGCATAAAACTTGCAGCTTACGCAAAATACCAGTACTGGCATGACTTTTTTTACAAGAAAAAGTATCATCTATGTAATCATGCAAACAGAATGCTTCCCTGGAAAAAATGGCACGTGATATACGAGACAAAAAAGTTTGGGGACCAATGGTATAAAAGTTAACACATAATCTAAGTATGATCCAACAAATTAATTCGAACCCCTAGAAGGAGCTTAGTGAATGTAATAGGTATATTATTTTCAGTTTACTATTTACTATTTATTTATTTTCCAAAGATATATATAGGAATAGTCATGTAAAAAATAATAAACACAAAACAACAAAACAGTTATTGGTCAATGCCTGTGTAATTTAGCTACAATAAAAATAATTCAACTATACAATGACCGTTCTAAGAGAAATTTTTACAGTTTACTGTTAAAAATACCCTGTGTGGGTGAGCCTGTTATTTCAGATGGTAAATGATTATATAATTTAATAACTAGACAATTCGGTGATTTCAGAGGAGATTATATTTACAGTATGGTATATAAAATTTGTTACAGCTTCTTGTATCGTATTGGTGAATTTCTGAATTTACCGGAAACTTTTTCTTATTCATAAAAACATACACCGCAGACTCAAAAATAAATAGAACAAATAAGGTTAAAATTTCATAGGTTTTAAAATATTTCTACATGAATCCACGCGATAAATATTTGCAATTAATCTCAATAATCGCTTCTGGACAATGAAAACATCACGTAACAGAGTGGACGAATCCCAAAACAAAATTCTATATAGCAGTCGCGACTCCACCAGTTGTAGCCAACATATAGATAAAGTACTACCAATTGGATAAAACAGAGTATACTCACGTATACCCAAAGAGATACAACGCCAATATTGTAGTGTTAAGTATGGAATATATTTTGACATATAAAAATGGCACATGCAACCATTTTCTCCGTACATAAGTGATACCTCAGTATTTTATGTTGAAGGCCTCTCCTTTTTCAATATTTATTCGACATGTTATGATAGAATTATTTTATGTTTTCAATACTCTCAAATATGCAATGTGTTTTACTTTAACAACTGCAAGTAACATGTTAGTTAAAATAATGATATTTTAGTCCAGGGAAGTTAGGAAAAATAGCGGAAATTTTTAGGCACAGATGCGGTTTTCTGCATTGTGTTCAGGAAGGTCCCAGGAAAAAAGTCTATATCGTCTGGTTTAGCCATTTTTTGAAAAATGCCTTCTGGGCCGGAAAATGCATTATACAGGGTTTTCATTAATGTCCGAGACCCACGTGATCAAATTAGTTGTCACTATCAATAAATTTGATTTTCTAAAGTTGGCTGCTATGAAAAATTTCAAATCTAGGGACCTAAACCAGCTGTCAATCCAGAGGCGTTCACGGTATTTCCCTCCATTTTCTGCGCGCTGTTTTGATATTTTTATACCTGTTGCCCGTACGTTTTCCCTTGATTGTTTTTGTGATTTACCAACATTTTTACGTTTATTTACTTTACTAACAACAGTTCTTTTCAGAGCTACAGAATTTGTTTGTGTTTCTTACGTAAGTAAATAATTTATTTTAAGGTTATGTTTATTTATGTTTGTTTCATATTTTTAGACTTCAAGTGTTTAAAAATGCCTTTTACACCTGAACAAGATGCCTACATTTTAAAGGCACATTTTCGGAGTGCCACGCGAAATCCAGATGGAAGTTGGTCATATTCATTACAGTCATGTATTGACCAATTCATTGAAGCTTTCCCTGATATAGACGTTGATTATGACGTTTTTAGGAAGCATAAATCTATACTTCTCAAGAGATATGACGAAAAACATTGTATTTGCAAGGGGAAATCAACAGGCAGGCCAACAGTTTTAATTGAAAATACAGTTGACGATATACGACAACGTATGGAGCAGAGCCCCAAAAAATCTATCCCCCAGTTGTCTGCCCAAACAGGTATGTAGGTAGTTTTTATTTTACACACATTAAATACTTGAAACTACATTTATAATTAAATTAAAAGCCTTAAAATGAATTTCTGTGTGTATTAAACTGAAATTATTATAAGACGTTGTGAGAATTTGAGATTGTTATATTTTATATCGTTTAAAAGTACATTTCTGAATATTTGTTTTGTTGATAGGGTTCTCGGTGGGAACGTGTCACAAGGCTTTAAAGAAGCAATTGCACATGCACCCATACAAAGTCTCTATTGTTCAGCAGTTACATCCACCTGACTACAACCAACGAATACGGTATTGTGAATGGTTCAATGACAATCTGAACAACAATGATTTATTGAATTTGACGTTTTTTTCTGACGAAGCATGGGTACATCTATCAGGTTACATTAACAGCCAAAATTACAGAACGTGGGCTACAGAAAACCCACATGAATTTATTGAAACTTCACTACATCCCCAAAAAATTGGTATATGGGTAGCCGTTTCAAGAAGGCGGATAATAGGACCAATTTAGGGAGATTTTACGACAATCGTTAGAACAAATGCATGATGACGAATTGAGGTTTGGATATTTTCAACAGGATGGAGCACCTGCCCACACAGCAGCTGAAACAATTAGATATTTAGAAGAATTTTATGGGGATCGAATTATTAGTAGGGGATTGTGGCCTACCCCTGATCTTACACCTTTAGACTACTATCTCTTTGGACGTAAAAAAAAATAATATTTTCAAGCAGCGAGTTCACACACTTGAAGACCTAGAAGTAGCGCTTCGCCATGAAATCGAATCCATTACTCCAAATGAATCGGAACGTGTTTTCGAATGCATGAAACGGAGGGTAAATTTATGTCTACAAAATGAAGGTGGACATTTTGAACACCTTTTATAATAAAAGCTAAACAAAATACCACTCACCAAAACACTTTTTTGTGCGTTGAGAATGTTACTTTGTTAACAAAACGCAGCATCAGAAAAAGTAGAAGTGTTTTGGTGAGTGGTAAAATTATTTTCTGTTTTGTATCGACATCAAACGTTCCAAACCTATTTTAAGATAAACTAAACTATTGTGACTTTTTATATTCTCTACCTGTTAAAACTTCTTTGTTTAAATTTGAAACTGATTTTTTACCCATAACATAAAAATTTTATGGCAAGGTGTAAGCAATATGTAATAAATAAAATTTTTAATAAACATTAAATGTTCAATAATTAATTGTAAATTGTTTTTTTTGACTTATCAAGGTGTAAGCTGGATTTCTTCATTTAATTTCTGAGTTAATGTGTATTTCAAAATTTATACATCAAAATAAACAGCTAAAATGAAATATTTCTTAAATTACCTTTTTCTTTGAAAAAATAAAATATACTACACCACTGGTGCCATAGTGTTTTAATTTTTATCGAATACCAATTTGTGTAATGTTGGTTGCCTAACGCCGCGGTCACGTGGGTCTCGGACATTAATGAAAACCCTGTACACCATTATAGGAACGACTGGAAAATCGGAAAAATCGCTCGGAAATCGTTGCTCGGGGGTTTTCGGAGCTGCCGAACTCGATTCTGGCATTAGAATGACCCGGGGATGCACGGGTGGCGCTGTGGGGGTGCGCGGGGGGTGAATTGGGGGAGAAATGGCAGCGTGCATGAAAATCGCTTCAAACTCGTTACTCGGAGGTTTTTGGGGATACCGAATTCAATTCTAGCATTAGATTTCCCCGAGGGTGCTCGGGGGTGGCTCTGTGGGGTTGTCTGGGGGTGATTGGGGAAAAAATTTGAGTTTATAATGAATAATTCAACATTAATAAAAACCTCCTATTTGTTAATCCTGATTTTCGCTATTCGGTAGATTTTGATCTAAATGCCCTGGACTATTTATGTAATTACATATATTGTAGAATATTATTATCCAATGAATTTATTGCTTTCAATAAAAACTTTTAAAAATACCACCATTATGTTGTGAGAAAACGCGTGCATTAATGACCGCCGCATCAGACTAATCCTAACCGATATGTGTCACGTACTATCTCTGAACTCACGTCGATGACGCCCGATCGTACCGAAAACTAGAGCCCATTGATGACTTTCGTTTTGTTTATCCTAATTCGTAAACAAAACCTTCTTCTAGAGGTTGGAATTTGTTGGTTTCATCTAAGGTGCCTAAACAAAGGAGGTTGCCTACAAACTTTCGTTCAATATCATTGCAGTATTTTTAAGATAGAATGACGCCAACAGTATTTAATTTGATTTTCGCTATCCAACTCAGTATTAGTTATATTTAATTTTCAGTCGTTTTAATAATTTGTGTGTAGACATATGTTGTTATACAGTACTATTACAATATTATTAACAGCTTAGAACATTTAGCAAAGAATCTCAAACATACATTTACTCTGCAACCTATAATTAGTAGTTAGGTATGCCAAGTATTTTCGATGCTACTAATAATTTGATGACTTACTTCCAGTATCTGCAAGTTATTCTTACTAGGGAAGCGCCATGAAAGTACGTGAAGTAACATATTTTATACCTAAAATAATTTCAAATTCATCGAGTGCATATGCAGAAGCACAATTAGCATTACTTATGCATACATATACAGGGTTAACTATGACTTAGTACAAATATTTTAAGAGGCGATAGGGAAAAATAAGAATTAACGGAATCACCCTTCAAAAAAATTCCAAACTTATTTATAAAGCCAAAAAAATTTTGTTTCGATATTATTTTAAATCCTTATTTAACGCCGCCAATGCTTGTTGGTTGCATACTCTACAAGCATGCAACAGTCGCTCATTAGTTAGTATCGCTGTCATGTCATAATTGAATTCCTGTGTTTACGTTGTAATTTTGTGTTCTTCTTCAGTTTTTAGTGCCTTATTTTAATTTTTAAACGTTTTATAGTTATTAAATAAAGATATTTGTGTTAGGTGCAGATAATTTCCTACAATATAGTTCGCCGGTTTGTTTTTCTAGGTTATGGGACAAGATTGCCGCCGGTGCATTAAAACGTCTATTATTCCTTTCGTTCGATGTTGTTATAATAAATAGGCATCTAATCTATCTAATTGTACCTACGGGAAGTGTCTTTTATCGGTAGTGAGTGGCTGTAATGAGCGAATATGTAGTTATACCAGTTTATAACCAAATAATGGAAAACGAAAGCAAAATACTGGAGCTAAGTGGATTAACTGTTACCTATCTATCAGGTATTATTACTATTAAGAATGTTAACGACGATGGTAGTAGATATTGTTGACAGATGTAAGTTTTATCTATGGATCTAAGCCATCTCAGTCGGTTCTTATCATAGGCGCCGACTTTCCGTAGGAAAAAAGGGTTTTGCCCCATTTTTGAAATATCGAGCTAAAATTCTGGAATAATTTTTTTATTGTCTTTTAGGCCTCCCTAAGCACGTGGTTAAAAACGTCCAGATTTTTACTGTAAAAAAAACGGCTCGTACATGCACTAAACATGAAAATAGCAAAACAAGTGATAGAGTCATTTAAAGTTGAAGGTAAGAACAGTAGATTCTGTGAGTATCAGATTTTTATCTCGCGGTCAACACGCTCGTTTCATAGCCTGAATATTGGGATTTTTAAAAATTTCAAAACTTCAAGCAAAGTTTTCTTCTATAAAGAGTTGGAGTAGTCCACTCTTCAACTTGTGGCTGAATTTTGTCTATGATATGTATACTTAATTCCCGCCGACATAATTTAGCAAATATAGTAAAATGCCAAATATTTTTGTCCTCTAAGTGATAAAATACAATAAAAAAAATCCACCAATTCCAAAAAAGCCACCTTCTAGTTAGGGTTAGAATTCGTTAGACTGATCCTTTTAGATAAACAGCGACCTGAATAATTAAAAAAAAAACAATGTCAAAAAGCCATATTCAAAGGAAGATCACTTCATCTCACTTAGCATTTGTACTGTCTTCGTTGTCGGTTTACTTTCCGGACACCCTATATTGCGTTTTATCGTCCAAAAAGTCATTCGATATTCCTCTAATACTCGGCATAACAGTTTAGGAAGGAGAAGTGTGACATCTTCAGTCAGATCGTCACGGTGACCAGATTTTCCATATGAGCTATTAATCACTCAATAGAAAGGAATCCAATCAAGTGACGTCTATCCGTCGCCCGGCTGATGGCTCTCGAAGAATTATTGACAGCCATATAATTAATAGTGTAATATCGGCATCACAATACACTCCAGACTGTTGTACACTCTACAATTTAATTGCGCCGCCAATTCCACACAATGGCACCGATGGGGAGCGAGAGGCAGATCCGATAGCTGCTAATGTGGGGGCGGTTTAGGCGCTGCGGTCACGTGATTATAGGGGACGGCAACACATTTAACATTTAAACGAGTTAATAACCACGGCCGTTATCGAGATCCTCCGTAACTCTCTTTTTATTGAAATTAACTCTTTTATCAATGGACGCCCTAAAGTCGGTTTTCGAGATACAGGCAATTTTTACATTTACCTATTCAAACAGATGGTGAAACACTATTTATCATTCTCAAATTCTCTAAATTAATACACAAATCTGTCAACCTGTGACGAGGATACTCACGGTGGTATTCATAGCGATCTCCGTCCCGAAATTATGCGAATTTTATAATGAAATTCAAATAATTTCTTACGGACAATTAATACAGTGTACTGTAACAGTGGTATCTTATATCTTCTTCCCGAAATTATGTGAATTTCATTTTGAAATTCCCATAATTCAGTACGGAGACCGCTCTCTGGCGATCTGAGACGGACTATGAATACCACTGTAAGAGAGTCAATAAGAACCTCAAAATTGTGACCACACTGATTTTTCTCTGAAATTTTCTACTTTAGAAAAATGAGCCATTTTTAAGTAATTTTGAAAGTGGGAAACTGATGAGAATATGGCAATAAACATTAAAATAAATCGTTTTAGAAAAAATGCTCTAATAAATATTTTTTTAAGTTTAAAGCCGACTCTGTAAAACTATGACCTGATGACCTGGAAATAATATATTGTTATGATATTTATTTGTGTATGTGTATAAGTATGTAATCTTTATTATGTGTACTATGTGTGAATGTGTGTGTCTTTTTTTTTAAATAAATTTATGGCGCTTTTAAAACTCTTTCCTTACCTTTATTTATATTTTTTTTATCTTCTACCCTGGCTAGCTTTGACTTTACTCAGTAGTCGGTTCTTTATAGAGAGAAAACTTCCTTTTGTTTATATTTAATTATTGTCCAAACTATAGCTTTCAACAAACACAAAATAAAATGTTAAATTTGTTTTCTCTAGCTTGTATTTTATTTTCTTTAGAAAGAAACCAAATATTTTATAATTAACTTAGAAAATAATCAATTATATTCCACATTAAAAACAATTTTTGAAAAGAAACATGGGCTTTTACTTTTCTACTTTCATTTGAAACTATACGAATGATGGTATATTCAAATTTTATAATGGTGTGTCTTTATGATTTAATTTATTTCTATTTTCGATTTTCAAACTTAGACAACCAACATTTTCTTCGATTGTACCACCAGTTGCATATCTATCTCAACATACAATATTCGAGAGGGAGTAAGTAATCTAGGTTATGAAAATAGAAATTGACACTTGTGGCTTGTACTTGAGAAATTGTGTAAAGTTTTTAATAATTTTGGATGTTTTAGTGGCCTTTATTTTTATTTAATTATGTAGGTAAGTCCTGCTATGTTTACTGACTACCTAGGTTCAGTTTCTATATTAATTCCTTGGTTGGAATTTTTCTAGCTAGCTTATTTATTTGTGTACAAATTAAAATGGTACCTAGTACTTTTAATTTTAGTTCAAATCTCCTGGGAACATGGAAATACCCGCTGTGGATTCCAATTAGAGATGGGCCTGGCAAAACTGGGACTGCTCGAAAAATCCTTCAGGAAATTCTTGTGATGGGGATGATGTAACCTTACTTTGTTCTCTCTCTGGTGAGTAATGTTTTGGATGTTTTTCTCTCAAAATTCTTGAATTTTGAGGATGCTGCCCCTTTTCTCACTTCTTCGTAACTAATCAACAACTTTTTTTTGTTTCTCCAGTCTATATGGATTCTAGATTTTTGGTTTCTGTGTTAAGTCACTTTCACAATATTTTAATATATCGTTTTTGATTTTTATTTTCTCACATCACTGCACTAAATAATGTCCATGTTTTGTTACAAATTTCTGAATATTAATTAATCATCTTTTTATAGGTATGGCTATCTTGTCCATGTGTCTACATCCTTATTTTTGACAGATGTCAAATAATAAATATTATTTATAGGAAATTTTAAAATCTGACGTTTAAATTTTATTTATTTGATCAAAATCTTTTTATATCTGACTCGGATGCTAACGATATGCACATTAGTGTCATCCTTATTTTATTAGCTGTCAGTTGATATGCCTAGCTCTGGGTTAATTTTTGATTTTAACTATGTACTTGTCATTTATATTAGTCTATGTACAGATATTTTCACAAATTTATCTGATTTTAAAATTGAAATTATTAATTTTTAATTATATGATTCTTCTGATACATTATGTTTAATTGTTGTATATACTACTTATTTTCAATATTACACCTTTTTCTTACCATCAATAACCATTTTAAACAAATTTATCATGTTTTAACAAAGTGTGAAAATTTATATTATTATTTAATTTTATTACAATATATATGGTTGTAAAATTTCTCTAGGTTCCTTTCCCCGATGAATCTGCATGGTCTTCAAAAGAACCATTTATTTGACAACGTTTCGGTAAAATCTCATTTACCATCTTCAGGTCTTCTTACTTCTGCTTCGCGTTACTACGTTCGGCTTACTGGAAGATGTTTGTCCACGTGGTGAGTTATATACTCAGCCTTCGTTCCGGTGTGCGGTTTTCTTCGCATGGCTGCGCGTCACGGGTCCTGCCTTTAACTGCGGTGGGTTCTTGTGTTCTGCTTGACCTACTCTCAGTGTTGCGTATCACGGGTTTAGTGATATTCTTGGTTTCCAGGACGCGTATTGAGATTTTGAGGATGTTTTTCAATTTCGATGGCCTCTCTAATTATTATTTTTGCCTTATACCGCATTCTTGCTAGTACCTTGGTATTATCGAAATCAATCTGGTGGCCAGTGTCTTTTACATGTTGAGCTAATGATGAAGTTTTTTCATTTTTCTGGGCAGCATTCCGATGTTCTTCTTTTCGGGTTTGAATTGTTCTGTTAGTTTGTCCAATATAAGTCTTCTCACAGTTTCCGCAAGGAACTCTTTGGTCTTGTAGAACAATATTTGATTTGGCTTATGGTAGCATATTACCAATCTTCCTGTCCGTGTTGAAGTTGAAGATAGTTTCTATTTTATATTTCTTTAAAACCCTGCTTATTTTATCGGTAGTTCCCTTGACATATGGCAGGAGAGCTTTGGCTATTGGTTTATCTTCTCCCTTCTGTTGTTTTGCCTAGGTCTTAGATCCCTGTTGATGTTGTTATCAGAGAAACCATTTTGTTGTAAGAATGATTTGACATTTTTAATTTCCTCTTCTTTGTGGTTGTCGTCAGAGTCGTTCTGACCGTGTCATTAGTGTTTTAATCACTGATTGTAGCTGCGATGGGTGGTGGTGACATTCTGCGTGTAGGCATCTGTTCGTGTGTGTTGGTTTCCGATATACGCGAAGCAGAAGTAAGAAGACCTGAAGATGGTAAATGAGATCTTAGCGAAAGGTTGTCAAACAAATGGTTCATTTGAAGACCATGCAGATTCATCGCGGAAAGGAACCCGTAGAAATTATACAACCACATATAACACCCGCGGAAGCCTACAAACTAACATATATATATTATAGAAAATAGACGGATTTTAGAGATTTATTTTAAACTACTGATGTATTCGTAATGAAATCTACTTTCAAATTTTAACATTAGTTCTTAGTTGTTTTTTTTTTCATTCACCAACAGAGACCTAATGAAATTTCTACTCACAACTGCCAGAAGATCAAAAATCTGTTTCGACGGAGTGTCACTATTATTGTAAAAGCTTGTACACATAGTTATTGGCCGATACGTCATCGATAAGCCACATATGACAAGTTCCTTTATTATCCTTAAAGTTCTAAACGAATTGTATTATTGTTATCATTTTGATGTTTTCTACTGTGCGCGTAGTATCATTGTATTAAATTGTAATTTGTTAACTGAACAATGGTGGGAGATAATAATAATGAATTCTTGGTGGTTAGTGTATCCAGAGTGTAACCAAAATTTCAAAATTACTACCCAAGGATCAACCTAAGACTTTGATTTTGTGAATGATTACTGCAGCAAAACAATGGTCACGAGTTATACTAGGTTGTACATTTTATGGGGTTATTTTTTGTATCACTTGTTCATTGAACAAGTAGGCGTATACTAAAATTACTACCTCATTTTCAAAATTACTCTGTATAAACCGAAAATAAAGATTAACATATATGGGAATTTGTTCGAATACAACACAGTGCAGTCATCAGAACTTCAAATAGCCATTAGTATTGAAAATAATTATTGTCTTCACCTCAAAATCGACTTCTTCTGCTTTATTGGTTAGTTTTCGATAAAATAGACCGTTTTCAAGATTAATTGCGTTTGTCAATGAAGTAATCAATACAATTGGTAAATATAAAACGAGTACGCGAGACGCAGCACGTGTCTACATACAGGTTGCTCAATGGTAAACCTGAATACGGCCACAACCCACAGCAGAAAGCAATCCGCTATACTGTAGGTACTATTCCACCCACTATTACTATCCCACCTGTGTCGCCATCAGCGATTGCAATATTTACAAAAGCGGAATTTCAGGAAAAAGTATTCTGCAGGCTAATACCACGACCAGCATTGAATTATACCTGAAAACCTATAGCAAACAGCCACGGTTAGTCGTCAGCAGCACCACATGACATAGACATATACCGCTTTCGAGCTTGTTAGATCTTATCAATATACCATAGGTATAGGTGAGGCAACCGACGACCAAACCTGGATGTTCACGTTCACGTTGTGTCGTAACCGACAGTACATAAGTACACAAGACGTAGCATGGGCCTACATCTAGTGGTGGTAGGTCTAATTTTCAGGTCTAATTAATGCTGGTCGGGGCAGACATGTAGAACGAAAGTTACAGGAAAAACAAAATTATTGATGTTCTGTTTATTCATTGTCACTATTTATTTATTTCTAAAATAAAATAACTTTTAAAAAGCGTTTGTAAGACACATTATTTTGTTATTCTACCCACACATTTTAACGGCTATTTTAACATGCTTATAAATAAAAATGAACAATCTCATAATATGTAGTACTAAGACAGTTTATAATATTTACATATACAGTTAAATTTAAAAAAAAAACACGTATTTTCATGGATTTTTTTACCTAAAAATTTGTTAGCTAAACCGCTTTTCTCATTATTTATTCGTTTTACTTCGATATCTTTGAAAATAAAATTTGCAGGTGGCATGAGACAACATTCCTGTTGTTTACCAAACCCTAGATTATTCAGTTATTAAATGTCTAAAATTATTTGTATTTATAAGAAACACTTTTTCAACACTGAAAGTAGCTAATCGTGACTTGCTTCCATTAATGTGTTCGTCATAATGTAATAACCATACAGTAAAAATATGGTACAATGGATTACCTTATGGTTAAAGCGGCTAGATGTTCAGAGTTAAATATACGACAGAATATTCCTACATTTAAAAATAGCACCACTGTTCTACGAAAATGGAAAGTTAGATGCATAAAATTGAATTACGCATTTATAAGTAAAATATCAAGTTTGATAATACGATTAAATGCAATAACGACCCCTGAAATATCTTTCTACTTGACTTCGATTAAGTTAATGGACACAGGCGGTAGATCTCTTATTTAAACGAAATCGGACAACTTTCTTAGCCACTTTACATCTAAAATCCGTACATCATCCGGAGATACCTTGACACAAAATTTAATTTCGTTGCTCTGCGATGCCGAGTCGTCTTCTTTTTATTTGGAAATTTAAAAGTCTAATCTTAGTGTACAGCGAGCCTTTGCACTGAAAACCATTTTAGGTAATCATATGCTAAAACGTTTGCCTGCATGCTAGACGTGCATCTCTTCCATTTTTGGTCGAACAATAATGTAATTTCCTTGGTGATGGCTTTTCATATGAGTAAAATGCTGGGTTTAAAGTACTATACCTATAATACATATAACGCTACAATTATTTTGCACCGATCAGTTTAATTTTTTAATTTTAAAAGAATTCGATGATATTCGTCATTATTAAAATGACGGGAATGTATTTGTTTAATGTTTAATAATGATATATTCATGCAATTGAAGTTAAATAATGCTAATACTAACTACTTCAGTAACACCCATAAAATTTAAAACAAAATTAAATATACCGTTATAGTTATTTAAGCATTATTTTCGATAGAAAATTAGGGTGCTTTTTCGATATTAAGTCAAAATAAGGTGGAAAAATAAATATTTTAAATCAAAAAAATTACAGTGTGTTTGGGACATAAAGAGGTAAGTTTTACCAAATTTTTTTGTAAAATATAAAAATAAAAAACCAAAATCTTGGTTATTTGAATTTTTCACATAAATTTTGGGGTTATGTGAAAAAAGTGTAAATACAAAAGTTGTAGATCATTTTATTACCTACAACTTTGCCAACTTTTTTCCATAGGACTTGTAGTTTTGCCAGAAATAGAGATAAACCGTTTTTTACCCTTAAAAATTTACCCTCTTCCACTTCCCGACCTCAGATCGCCCGTAAATTATTTACCTTTCATTTTTGTTGTATTCTCTTCCTTTTCCAATGGGTTCCATCCTACCATTATATTTTTTGGTTTCAAAAATTATCGACCCTGTACCTACATCAGATGCAAATTTAATGTCCATTACTAACGGATATTGTGACTCTTTTTCTATAATTTTCATTATTTCCATAATTTTAGTTTTTCGGTATGAGAAGATACACTTAGCAAATATTTTTAAGAAATAATATAGGTAAGATATAAGACTCAATGTTAGATAGCACAACTGTCAAAGAACGTCCTGCTATTTGTGCAAGTACTGTAAATGCAATTCTTGTGTCGCCCGAGTCGAAACAAAGCAGATTAAGCTCCGACCAACCTTGAATTACATCTTCATTATCAAGCAAACAGCTAATATCATTCATAAGCAGAACTGCCACTCGAACCATATATATAGATAGACATTAAAATAGTCAGATCATCCGTCTGTCGTCTTACTTTTATGCTGTATATTGATAATCATAAGTTCGAAACCAATAATTCTGGTTTGCTAAGCATGAGCTAAACTGCTTTCTAAATATAAAGAAGGTGTAATTAGTGGTTGGGACATTAGTCCGCAAAGTAGTTGTTTCTCACAATGTCATAAGTGATTATAATCTTTAAGTTTCTTAATAAAAAACTAATATAAACATGTAATGACAAAAAGAAAAAATTTCTTTGAATTTTGTAATTCTGTCTTAATATTTTTTTCGATTAACCACTCAAATGCAGTTGTACATATTTTTAAATTTGAAGATGTAGTCAAACTACAAAGCTTTATCTATCAATTTTTAAAGCACAATTACCTTTCTGTTCTTCCAAGTATTCGGCGTTTCTTTGATGCCACAGGCCTTTCTTGCACTCGAACTCGTGGTCCGTCATGATGTAGGTGTCCAGCTCGGCGTCATCGATATCATCGAATGTGAAATTCACCTCGTACGCCGTAGAAGACTGGAAGGCATTCGAAGTGTCATCTAAGGAGTTCGCCAAACCCATGCTGGCTATATTAGGACCTGAAACAAAAAATCAGATTATGACTTCAAAACAAAACTAACTACCTACATAAATTAAGTTCTTAAAAAATGCGTACTTCGGTACATTTAAGGCCGAAGGCTTTTTTATTCGAAATACATAGCAGATATTAATACCCCACAAGGGATAAAACATATTTAAAAGAAAATTTTGCAATAGAAAAGCAATTAGACCATTGGCGTACATAAAAACAGTTATGGGAGCAATGAAAAAATAACAGCCTGTATATTATTTTTCTACATACTTAAAAATATGTCACATTTAGTTTACATAAATAAAGATGTTTATTAAATGAAAATTAATCTCTATCCCCAACAATATTCGTGTTTATCTCATAAAAAAATATTTTTTTCACAATTTTAGTCTAATTACCCAACGAATAAGAAAATTATCGAACAAAAATGAAATAATAACAGTACTTTCTCAGGCCCATAGCTATAAGACTTGATTCCTTAAGGAAGTATTAAGGCAACTTGGTTTAAATCACATTATTTTTGTTCAAAGAAGCTAGCCTTAAAGTATACTCCATTCTTCACTGAACACCCTGTAGAATAAGATTTAAGAAGTTGTTCCGTCATACGAGAATAGTAAGAAGCACTGTTCATTATCATTGGCGAATTAAATTATAGAAAACTTGTTCTAGATATTATTTCTGCAATAATTTCTGTCATATCTTCATGACAATGTTCAGAATGTCAATATTTTTTTTGCTAACCAAATTAAATTAAATATAAAATCATTTTTATCAATAACCTGCCTGTAGCAGAACTATTAGAAGAGTATCAAGCAGGTTTTAGAAAGGGGAGATCAACAACGGACCAAATCTTCATGATGAAGGAAATCCGTACCACATGCTATGAATATGGGATTAAAACAATAGAGCATTTACATGTAGACGGCGCTGCGATCAATGTTAGGTATTAAATCCTAACCTCACAAATATTTGTTGTATCTCAATTTGTGTAAATAAAATAGCCATATAACTGTTGTGTACCACAGTGTTTATCTGTTGCTAATAAAAATAAAGATTTCATGTTCCGTAAGTTCCCCAATAATGCTGAAAAAAATGGTTTATAGCAATTGCATCCAGCAAGAAACCAACCCAGTACACAAAGACCTGCTCAAAACATTTTACAGAAGATTATACTATTACTAGCATGGGTAAGTACAAGCATATATGATCTATTTTCGGTGTATATTTTTCATTATTTGATAAGATTTCATTCTTATTTTTAGGACAACGGAAAATTCTCAAAAACAGCTGTTTCAACATTATATTTACCTGTACACGAAAATACGATACTAATATTGTAAAAAGTAATGAACGCATGAAAAGGTACTTGAAAAGGCGAAAACAGGATGAAAATGTAGACAAACTTGCAGATGGAAATATAGTAGAAATGTGACACGAGTTCATAGACATGACATAACATGAGTTAAATGTGCTAATACGATTCCTCAAATTGAAAATTACTTGAACGATAATAACGCCGGTAATCCTGAGAGTATAGCAAGTGCATCTATTAGTAACAAGTTATTTAACGATACGGCCATTCAAAATGTTATTAGTTACAAAAGAGCACAACTAATATCACTCAAATTTTTAAATGAAAACCATTTAAAACACCGATCAGGATTTTTAGCTTTTTCTGTATTGTACTTGTACTGTAATAAAAATACCAAATAAAAACTGCATATGTTTATTATTTATTTATGTCACATGTACATTATTTAAAACAGATTTTTTTATATATTCGTATTTTTTCAGAAACTGGGTATTTAATGTACTTTTTATTTACTAGGCATATTACATGCAGCATTTTTGCAATCTGAGCGACAACTAACCATTTTTCTATCGATTCGTAATATATAAAATTTCAATTCTTTAAAAACAAACAGGTTTAAATTAAGAATTACCACGAAATAATTTAGGTACTCCAACATTAACAATTTCTGTGTTAAATAACGTTTTATTACTTCTCTTTCCAAATTGCTAATGTAAAATGCAAATAAACAAAGTTATGTGAGGTTAACATAAATAAAATTTAATATATCTTTTGAAGTGATTTTTTCCTGTTGTCTTTGTGTGTTTAGAAACATTTTATTGATTTATTATAAGTTTTATTTTGATAATACGTATGCAAATTAGATTTACAATCACTATTTGACTTACACAAATTCAAATCAAAAAATTATTGAATCATGAACCACAGATTAAATATATATAAATAAGAAAAATCATGAATTAGACCATAGAATATTAATATTTATACCTAACTTTGACGCTAGCGCCCCTAGCGGAATTTAATGACACTGAGTTAATGTAAATGCTCTATTGTCTTATTCGTGGACTTTAGGAAAGCATATGATTCTGTCGAAAGGAATAAACTAAGTAAAATAACGAAACAATTTGGGACCAACCAAACAGATCAGGCTATTGAAAATGACCTTAGAAAATGCAAAAAACATAGTACGAATAAAAAATGAATGTTCGGAAGGTTTTACTATTGACACAGAACAGAGACAAGGAGACCCACTCTCAACGCTTCTTTGTAATTTAGTACTAGAAAAGGTTATAAGAGATAGTCAGTTTAACAGAAAAGGATATAATATATTGTTTAAAAGTCACCAAATAGTAAGATATGCAGATGACCTGGCCATAATTGCAAGAGATAATAGGAAATTAGAAAAAGTAACGAGACAACATGTGGAGGAATCACGTAAAGTGGGACTGCATATAAATCAAGAGAAAATTATGCTTTTGAGAATAGGAGAATGAAAAAAAGATACCAATTTCAAAGTGAGAACGCAGCACGGAGAAATAGAATTTGTATATTTGGGGGCGCTGGTAACAGCTAAGTGTGATGAGGAGCAAGAAATTAATAGAACAATAATAAAAGCAAACAGAAATTCGGCAGCAGTCAACCACTTACTGAAATCAAATTTTTTTTCCAGATGAGTAAAATTTAGAATGCACAACACAATTTTGAGGCCGACAGCGCTGTTTTGCAATTAAACCTGGGTCCTCAATAAGAAGTCAAAAGGAAACCTGTAAAGGTGGGAAAGGAAGATCTTACGAAGAATTAAAGAGGGAAAGACGGAGGAAGGCTATGTAAGGAGAAATAATAAGGAAATATATGCAATGTACCAGACATCAAAAATAGACGAAGCTGCAAAAGCCAGAAGAGTGCAGTAGACCTAGAACTTATCGAAGACGAAAAAAAGTTAAAAAACATTGTAAGGAGTAAACCTAACTACAAGAAAAAAGAGGGAGATCGAGGAAATGATGGATAGAGGCAGTGGCAATAGATCTAAGGAAGAAAAATGTAGCGGATTGAAAAAAAGGCGAAGAACAGAACGGAGTGGAGGAAAATAACGCAGTTTTGAGCCTAAAAGGCCTGTAAACAGCTTTATATACACAGGGTGAGTCATTAATACTAGTACATGGCTTAAGGACAAATTGTTCACGTCAAAATAAAGCGATTGAGCCCAACATGCCTTACTCAATTGTTGTTACTTTTCCTTCTACAGAGTGTTAAATTTGAAAAAATGTTTTCGAATTTTTGCTATATTTTAAGAAGGTATTTTTATTTGGAGAAATATTATTAGTTAGTTAATCTTGGGAACTAGAAAATCCTAATTCTCATCTGCCAAGAGAAGTACATTTTCAGCCAGAGTTCTCTAACAATATTTGGCGTGGAATTCTCTCCGATAATATTGTGGGACTACCACGTCCAGTTAACGGAAAAAATTATTTAAATTTTCTAATTAATGACTTGCCACTGCTTCTTGAAGATATTCCCTTAAATTTACGGCAGAACTTCTGGTCTTTACATGATGGTGCACCTGTACATTACCCCCGATGAGTAAGAGAATATTTTAATAGAAATTTTTCCGCATCGTAGGATTGGACGCGGCAGCAAAGTTCCTTGGCCTGCAGGTAACCCTGATTTAAATTCGCTGGTTTTTTACTTTTGAGGCTATATTAAATCTTTAGTTTACAAAGACATTATTAATAGTCAACAACAACTCTGTGGGAAAAGATTCAGGAATCGGTTCATCAAGCAACTTTATTCAACGTCAGACAAAATTTAAATAAGAGGTTAAGAAAGTGCATTGAAGTCACTGGTGGTCACTTCGAGAATCTTTTGATTAAGAATTTATTAAGATATGCATAACAAAATTTTCAGTTGTTCTAATTTAATTCCCGCCGAATCCCAAAAACTTAAATCGTCTATTTCTCGAAAACGGTTGAGATTATCTATTTGTAAGAGGTATACCTTTTTTATTTAGAGTTGAAGGTAGTTCAATAGTTTCTTATTAAAAAATTCAAAAGTGTAAAATGCAAAAATTTAGACATATTTTTACATCGACAGTACAGTATAACTAGCGCCCCCTAGTCGTGACCTCAACACTGTTTGCATATTCGTAATTGCCACCTCAAAACACATAAGACTACAAATTCTCAAAACAATCGGCCCATACGTTCTTAAAATATAGCAAAATATCGAAAACATGTTTTCAACTTTAACGTTGAATTAAAAGGAGCAACAATTGAATAAGGCATGTGGGGCTCAATCTCTTTATTTTGACATTAACAATCTGCCCTTAAGCTATGTACCATGATTAATGATTCACCCTATATGGGTGTTCCAAAATTAGCCTGCCAAAAGTTAACTGTAGATTCTACGATTAGAAAAAGAAGTTATATAAACATAGGTTCGCAAACACCCTCTAACGGAGCTATTGCTCTTTAAAGGGAACCCCAAATTTTATTTTGTCCAAATATTTTCAAAATGAATCAAGATAAAGTAATCAAATTTAAAACTGAGAATTGTAATTAGATTAATCTAATGTTCTAAAAACACTACCATAATTAGTCATAGGCGTGCCAAGCTGGGGGGTTATTCAATTAATATTGCTCTAACTCTTTCTCGAGGTTTTTGCCATCAGATCAAAAAATTTTAAATATTGAACAATTTTACAAAAAAAGGTACTCTTGCTTTATTTCGATAAATTATACCGTTTAAGAATAACAGTAATTAAAAAATTTTGTGACATCACAAAAATATTAGATACGATATGCAAGCCATCAAATTATCTCTAGTAGACTTTGAAAAGTTATTTGTCAATTTATTTTACTCATATTACATATGTTTTAAAAAATTGTTGAAGTATTAATAGGCTATTTTAAAATTTAAAAACGCTCGAATGACACCTTTAATATGTGTTAAATAAGGCGACAGTATTTTCTCAGAGCCTACTACAGATATTTTGCCTATTTATAGTTTCCATGTTAAACTTTTGTGGTATGTCACAAAATTTTTAAATTAAGATTACTCGAAAACAGAGCAGTTTATCGGATTGAAATAGGAGTACTTTTTTCATGTCAAATAGACCAAATTTTTTTGATCTGATGACGAAAATCTCGAGATGCAAGAAAGTTGGAGCAATATTTACCCACTGATCCCCCCCTTCCTTTTTGGCACGCCTGTGACCAATCATGAGGAATTATTTTCAGAACACTACATTCGCAATCTAATTGTGAATCTCAATTTCAAATTTGATTACTTTATCTTGATTCCTTTTGAAAATATTTGGGAAAAATAAATTTTTGAATGTCCCCATTTAAGGGACCTTATCCCGTTAGGGAGCGTCTACAGGCTTATGATTATATAACTTTCTTTTCTTATTTTTGATCGTAGAATCCACCGTTAATTTTTGGCAAACTAATTTTGGGACACCCTGTAGACTGATTGGGGTGGCACAATGATGCCTGATTCTACAGTGCGCCAATAACCGCCAAGTGGGTAACCTGCTTTCTTTCTACTCGCTCCCTTAATACAGTAAGTATATCATATTAATTGACATCCGCCACAGCTTATTCTCTTTACGGTTCAATTATCAAAATTTTGTAAACAACACCGATCGACGGGGATCTCCCGACAGCTCTGACAAAGTGTAACAGACATTTATAATGATAAAGACAAGGGAGCTATTAGGGGAAATTCGGGCCGCGGTTGTCCCGCCTCGTCCAATTAACCGCAGCACCATCGGCACTTAATTTTAATCAATTTTGTAGAAGTTCAATGTTTATTCGTGGCGCAAATGAGAGAAGAAAAGTATCGACGTCCCTCGAGGGTCTATTGAAAAGTCCATTCATTCGACGTCGGAAATCAAGCGGAACTTTTAGTCGGATGTAAATTATTTATAAGAGTTTATTGGAAAATTCGAAGGTTTTTTGAAAGGAGTTCATTGAGAATCGCAAACGTTAATAGGATTACAGTCGAAAATGTCTAAATTCATTCAAATATCCACATTCACTTTCTTGCGCCTTGAATAAATGCACAAGGTGATGTAAAACACAATGCAAAGCAAAGGAAAAACAGATGGTGATAATACATTTTTTCCCATAACTATAAGGAAACGCATATACAGGGTGTCCGGAAAAGACGTGTACAACGGAAGACCACAGACTCCTGGGTTCAAATGAAGCCGATTTAGCCCAATTTACTTATTTCCAAAATTGCTTCGTTTAGCCGCTAGAGAGCGCCAAAGTTTGAGAAAAATTTTTGTTTATTCCGAATATCTCGAAAACGACTTGATCGATTTTAACCATTTTTGGGCTACGCAGTTATAAGTCTAACCGACACTTTTTGACGTTATTTAGAATCTTTTGCAGTTATTAGAAATGTAAGAAAAATCATGTATCATGCAAATATAAGCACATATTTTTTTAACCTCCTGTACAATTACTCTCAGTTTTTTTTGTTAGTAGCTGACTTTATTTAGAAACTTTTTTTATACTCACAGAATTTTGAATAGATGAGTAGTTTAGGCAGAAAAAATATTTTCATATGTCAACAATATCAGCATTCGTTCTGCAACAAATAACGAAAATTCCAAAACTCTCATTTATATTTTATTTAATAAATACAAGATAATAAAATATAACAAAAGAGAGTTATGATCACTTTACAATAAATGCTCAAAGTGACCACCGTTTTCTCTTATGCAACAAGTAATCCGTTTTACACGAAGTTGTAGTGCAGCCTCTCCATGATTCCTGCATTACCTCGTAAAATATTAACTGCGTCTTGGATTCGCCTAAACAATTCCTCTTCATTATTAACTGCAGAGGCATATACTTTAGTTTTTACTGCACCCCACAAAAAATAATCGCAAGGGGTTAAGTCTGGTGCTCGAGGTGGCCATTTTATAGGAGCATCGTTTCCTCTTCCGATCCACCTGTTAGGATACAGATTATGTAAATATTGACGAACGGGTATTGTAAAATGAGGGTGCACCATCGTGCATAAACCACATGTTACGACGAAGTAATAACGGCAAATCGTCCAACAAATTAGGTAATACTTGCTGTAAAAAATTTAAATAGTTGACCCCATTCAATCGATGTGGAAGCACAACCGGGCCAATAATAAAGTTGTCGATAATTCCCGCCCACACGTTTACTCTGAATTCATATTGAAAATGTCTTATTTCAGTACAGTGTGGATTTTCATCAGCATAAACGTGTTTGTTGTGGTTATTAATGATGCCTGACCTAGTGAAACATGCTTCATCTGTAAATAAAATGTTTTTGCTGAAGTTGATATCATGGGCTCTTTGATCTTGTATAAAATTACAAAATGCTAAACGTTTTCGGGGTCAATGGGTAGCAATTCATGTACCGATTGAATGTGGTACGGATGTAGTAATTGCTCCTTCAAAACATCATGAACTATGGTTTTGGTATCCCTATTTCATGTCCAATGCGTCTTGCACTAATTTTTGGGTTCTCTTCTATCTTATCTAGGATTTGTTCCTCCACCTCTATAGTTTTCGTAGTACGTTGACGCCCTTGAGCCGCATTCATTTGGTGGAAGGAACCAAATTCGCGAAGTCGCCTTTCGATGTTGGCAAAAGTTTGATGATTTGGCACTCGTCGATGAGGAATCTGTCCATGTAGACCCTAACACTTTTGCGGCCGTTACCTTGACAAAATCCATAAACCAAAAGCATATCTACTTGTTCGGAATATGTATACGTATCCATGATGAAATAATGAAAAATGAGAAAAATAAACAAACACAACAATAACGACAACAAATAAAGTAAGATCTAAAGTAACTAAGTAATTGAGCAAGAAGAATACACCGAGAGACTAATTTCAGTAGCTGATTAGATTTGACACACAACTGACACTTAAAATAACAGAGCCAACTTCTGGTACTTCATTGTTGCAGAACGAATGCTGATATTGTTGACATACGAAAAATTTTTTTCTGCCTAAACTACTCATCTATTCAAAATTCTGGAAGGATAAAAAAAGTTTCTAAATAAAGTCAGCTACTAATACAAAAAAAAACTGAGAGTAATTGTACAGGGGGTTAAAAAATATGTGCTTATATTTGCATGATACATGATTTTTCTTACATTTCTAATAACTGCAAAAGATTCTAAATAACGTCAAAAAGTGTCGGTTAGACTTATAACTGCGTAGCCCAAAAATGGTTAAAATCGATCAAGTCGTTTTCGAGATATTCGGAATAAACAAAAATTTTTCGCAAACTTTGGCGCTCTCTAGCGGCTAAACGAAGCAATTTTGGAAATAAGTAAATTGGGCTAAATCGGCTTATTTTGAACCCAGGAGTCTGTGGTCTTCCGTTGTACACGTCTTTTCCGGACACCCTGTATTACGATTATCAGTAGCAACACAACGTAGTACCTACATTGTCAACGATGTTTCATTCCCTCTTTCGTAAACAGTGCGGGAATGTTCATTTCTGCACTTGCACAGTATTATTTACTTTAATATTAGTCAGCTGTAGGAAAGGTCTCCTTTACATCATTTGATTTTTCAACAGGACGGTGCTCCTCCGCATTATGCGTTAATTGTCCGACAGTATTTCGACCAACGTTTACCACGGAATTGGGTTGGGAGAAGAGGTAGCATTGAGTAACCTCCACGATCACCGGATTTATCGCCCCTTGATTTTTTTTGTGGGGATACCTAAAAAGTAAAATCTATAAAACACAGCCAGCTTTGCTGCAAGATTTGCGTCAAAGAATCGTCGATAAATGCCGTCGAATCACTCCGGAAATGCTTCAGAATGTGCGCGAACGTTTCGAATCACTTTGAACATTTAATCAACTAAGTAGTAAGTAAGCTACTAAACATAATTTAAATTTTAAAATGTAAATATTTTCCAAAGTATTGGGCGGAATTATTAAATTTAAAGTATGTTGTAAAGAGAATTGTAAGAACTTTCAAAATAAATGTTACTCAACCAACATGCCAATTAAATATTTTGGAGTGATGCTTACCCTTGTTTGGTGGTGAAAGTGGTGGAGTCAAAAATACCTCCTTTAATCAAAAATCGACAGGTTTGAGCGTTTTTCTACAATCTTCACGCAATTCCTGAAAATGGCTCTGTTTCGTTTTCATTTGGCCGCCCTGTATAAGGTAGCAGTGAAACATGTAAGGACGTAATGATTTTCAACTTTATTAATTGAAGCTTGAGAGCAGAAAGCATAAAAGTCTGAAGTATAATACACGAAGTTTAAAACCTCAGTTCATACATTCTAGTTGATTAACTTCACAGATACAAACATACAAATTTATAAGCTATAATGACAGTCATGGCTTACTTTCATATCTTGTTAAACTGCATATTTAAGTTAAGTTTTTAAACTGTTTGTGTGTATTTACTTTAAAGTTCGTTCTGTTCTATAAAAGTAGTTTCATATAGCCTTTGGTTAAAGTAGATTTTATCAATATATTATAGTGTTGCTAACACCGAAAGCCACTTGTAGAAATTTAAACTAAAAAAGACATGGCAATATTACTAGGGCTAATTGAAATAAGTGGGATTTGCTTACTAAATATTTGTCCTAGAGCCACTCATTTTTGGGATACAGGGCGCGTAAAATAATCTTAAAAATCGAATATTTTGGATGTAATGTTTGACAGACCAACAGATTTCATTAAAATTTGACCAAAATACGTTTCTGCTGGTGCCAAACATGCTGGTGTTATAAAAAAATTTTGTACAAAGTAGAGCTATTTGCTAGCATTTTAAGTTATTATTAACTTCACTCTCTAACTTTATTTTAGTTAAGTTTTTTCAATTCTAAGCTTTGTTATACTATGTAAAATTTCATATTACGCAAAAATGGTGCTCTTAGTAAATTTGTTTAAAACTGTGGTAAAGTCAATCAGGCGATCCCTATAATACTAGGCACTTACTACTGTGTCATACGAACCCCGAACTCTTCCATTTATATAACAAAAATTACGGTACTGCACAATATGTTATTTCAAATTAATAGCCGCTTTATTATATGAATAAAATTTCGAAAAAAATCAATAGAGCATGTACATGTAGGCGGCGCTGCGATCGATGTTAGGTATTAAAATTAACCTCACAAATATTTGATATTTAATTTTTGTTGTCGTTTCAAGTTATGTAAAACATGCCATATAACTGTTACGTACCGCAATCTGTTACTAATGAAATGTTTCAAAAGTTCAATAATGCTGAAAGAAATGGTTAATCACAATTGAATTCAGCAGGAAACAACCTAGTACACAAAGATCTGTTCAAAACATTTTACAGAAGATTGTTATACTATTACTACGGGTAGTATGGGTAAGTACAAGCATACATGATATCTATATTCAGTGTATATTTTCCATTATTTGATACGGTTTCATTCTTATTTTTAGGACAATGGAAAATTCTCAAAACCAGCTGATTCAATACTGTAAAAATAAAAACGCATGAAAAGGTACATGAAACGACGAAAACAGGATGAAAATGCAGGCAACCTTCCAGAAGTAAAAAAGTAGAAATATGACACGTGACACATGTGTAATGACGATATGATTCCTCAAATTGAAAATTGAATGATAATAATGCCGGTAATCCTGAGAGTATGAAGTGCACCTAGTAGTAGTTATTCTACGATATGGCGATGAAAAATCCAAAATTAGTTACAAAAGGGCACAACTGATATCTCACAAATTTTTAAATGAAAACCATTTAAAACACCTAACAGGGCTTTCAAAGAAACTTTTTCTGTACTGTAATAAAAATACCAAATAAAAACTGCATATGTTTATTATTTATATATGTTACATGTACATTACTTAAAACACTGATTTTCTTTATATATTATTCGTATTTTTTCAGAAACTGGGCATTGAATGTACCTTTTATAAAATTTAAATTCTTTAAAAACGAAAATCTTTAAATTAAGAATTACCAGGAATTTCTTTAGGCACTCCAATGTTAACAATTTCTCTGTTAAACAACGTTTTATTCTCCTTCTAAATTGCTAATGTAAATGTAAAATTCAAATAAACAAGGTTATGTGAGGTTAATATAAATAAAATATAATATATCCTTTCAAGTGATTTTTTGTTCCTGTTGTCTTTGCTCCTAAACATTTTTAATTCTTTTTGTACCTGTGCTAGTTTTATTTTGATAATACGTACGCAAATTATATTTACAATCATTACTTGACTTACACAAATTCAAATAAAAAATTATGGAACTATAGACTTGTAAACTAGACCATGGAACATGAATATCAATACCTAACTTTGACGATAGCGCCCCTATCGGAATTTAATGACACTGAGTTATTGTAAATGCTCTGTTACAACCTCTCTACGTTGAGCAGTTCTTTTTCCCATCGAAGTACCTACACTTTAGATGATTCTACTAATAAATTCAAATTTCAAGAAAACTTTATACCTTAAATTAAATCATTCATAAGGATAAAAACTCACATATTTGCGGGGTTTAAAATATGCATGATTTTTTGGTAGAAAACTTGTTGAAAAGTGGCGTTTTATATAATTTGTCTAATAAATTTCTTTGACATTTCAAAAATGCTTATTTAGCAGTAGTCCCTTAATATTTTTATTACACAAACAACAACATTTATCAAAGACTTTTCTTTGTTTTCGTACCAATCTGCTCTCATCTATTGTGGCTAAATTTACGCTTTCATAATGTTCAAAGGGATATTTAAGTTATTAGTTGATTTAATTAAACTAGGTATGTCTTTTTTGGTTAGTTAATTTAGGTAGATAGTCTATGAAATTATTCCTTAGCATACCTAGATACATAATGTCACGGATTTCCCAATCCGTCTTTTTCTTACTTCCAGAAAAACAATCCGTTAATAAATTACTTCTTTATTAACTACTGAACACTACTAATTACAGGTCAACTAAACACTTATTTAATTAATCGCTATCTAAATCGCTTTGATCTCTCTAAATAAACACTTCACTTTAGACTGTAACACAAGACTAATACAAGACTCTAGTACAAGACTTACTAACTCGGCCGTTTATTCTTCTTTTATAGACCCAACAAATGTTCCAGGTATTTTCTAGCATTTCTAGACCCATTTTCTCGAACGACTGGAACGCTTCTCGTCGTTTCCACAATTTTCTAATACCGCCTCGATTCATGGCATGTTGTTTGTTTACCAGAATGGCGTAGGGGCGATCGGGGCAATATTAGGCAATTCGCGGTACCACAGTCGTCAGTTTGGGAGTGAGTGGGGCAAATGCCGTGACACTGCCCCCTCCTTAGGACCGATCGTCCCGATCGGCTACACCTCTATATGGGGACAGACACTCCAGATGGATGACCTTCATCTTACTCCTGGGAGTCCTCTGTATCCGGTAGACGACATCATTGATTCTTTTAATGACGGTGTAGGGGCCCTCCCAACGGTTCTGTAGTTTAGGCGATTTTCCTTTCTTCCGCGTGGGGTTGTACAGCCACACCAGGTCACCTTGTTGGAATCCGACTGTATTGGCCCGGACGTCGTATCGAGTCTTCATGCGATCGCTCTCTAGTTGCATTCGAGATCTGACTTGATCGTGTACGGCTGCTAGTCTTCGTTCTAGCTCATGGGTGTAAGTGTCTGGCTCTGTGGGCTGTTCCGCAGGACGACCAAATACCAAATCTGTGGGAAGGCGAAGCTCTCTTCCAAAGATGATCCTTGCGGGAGTCTTTCCAGTAGTTTCATGGACAGCTGAGCGGTAAGCTAACAGGAAGAGTGGAATGAGCTTGTCCCAATCTGTCTGGTTCTCGTTCACAAACATCCTCAGATTGGTTTCTAGTGTGGCGTTGAAGCGTTCCACCATACCATCTGACTGGGGATGCAGTGGGGTGGTCCTGGTTTTCCGGATTCCCATAAGCTCGCAGACCTTTCGGAACACACCTGATTCGAAATTTCTGCCCTGATCTGAATGCAGTTCCATGGGCACACCAAATCTGCAGAACAGGTTGTTGACTAGGGCTTCTGCTACGGTCGTGGTCTCTTGATTGGGAAGAGGGTATACTTCCGGCCATTTGCTAAAGTAGTCCATGGCTACTAGCAGATATCGGTTGCCACTTTGGGTTTTCGGAAATGGGCCAGCGATATCAATGGCAATCCTCTCGAACGGTGCTCCTACGATGTACTGGCGCATTTTGCCTCTGGAACGGGTCTTCGGTCCCTTGCTGGCTGCACATATGTCACATTTTCGGCACCAATCTTCTACATCCGTCCTACAACTCAACCAGTACAAACGCTACCTAACCGTCTGTAGAGTCCTATTGATACCGAAATGTCCACCCCCAGTACCTCCATGTACTTCCTGCAGCACTTCCTTGACCCGGGACCTCGGGAGTAGTACTTGTGTCTTGACCTCTGTTCCGTCATTGTTCTCCCATGCTCTTTCTAGGACACCGTCTTCCAACACCAAGGAATTCCATTGAGCCCAATAGCTCTTTAATGTTGGGCTTTTACTACTGACTTCAGCCCATGAGGGTCGGTTGTTGGCTTCTTTCCAGTCTAGTAAGGGCTTGATGTCACAGTCAGCTTGCTGGTCTTCCCGAATCACCGCTGAACTCCATCTGTCTTCAGGTTGGGCTGCTACCACCTTACAAGGAACTGATGAGATGTCCTCTTTCTTTTCAAGACTACTACAGTGTTTGTTGCTGGTCGGACAAAGTCTAGAAAGAGCATCTGTGTTTCCATGTTCCTTGCCTGCCTGGGAGTCGCGCCATTGCCTGTCCCTGTTCTTCTAATTTATCTTGCATCGTCCGTCCCTGTTCTTCTAATTTCTCTTGCATTGTCTTCGCCTGGTCTTCCATTTTATGTCCCTGTTCTTCTAATTTATTTTGCATTGTCTGCATCATTTCTAACAGCTTTGCTAGTTGCGCATCCATGTTGACTTGACTTCTAGTTACAGGCATTCACTCTATTTGGAAAGTTCTAGAATGTCCACGAATGTGTTTGTAAATGTCACCGTTGACTTCCTTACAATGAAACGAGTGCAGTGACATGCCACACTTGGGTCTTTGTCTCACTTCGGTAGAAAGTTCTAGAATGTTCGAGAATGTCCTTCGCAAATAGCACCGTTCACTTCCTTGAGTCACGACGAGTGCGGTGATATGCCACACATGGGTCTTTGTTCCACCCACGCACAGGGTTCCAGAAAGTTCTTCAAACTTCCACTCAAATCCCACTTTGTGGACAGGGTTCCAGAACGCTCTTTAAAACCTCCAGTTAAATCCACTTCCGACACCAAATTGTCACGGATTTCCCAATCCGTCTTTTCTTTCACTTCCAGAAAAACAATCCGTTAATAAATTACTTCTTTATTAACTACTGAACACTACTAATTACAGGTCAACTAAACACTTATTTAATTAATCGCTATCTAAATCGCTTTGATCTCTCTAAATAAACACTTCACTGTAACACAAGACTAATACAAGACTCTAGTACAAGACTTACTAACTCGGCCGTTTATTCTTCTTTTATAGACCCAACGAATGTTCCAGGTATTTTCTAGCATTTCTAGACCCATTTTCTCGAACGACTGGAACGCTTCTCGTCGTTTCCACAATTTTCTAGTACCGCCTCGATTCATGGCATGTTGTTTGTTTACCAGAATGGCGTAGGGGCGATCGGGGCAATATTAGGCAATTCGCGGTACCACAGTCGTCAGTTTGGGAGTGAGTGGGGCAAATTCCGTGACAATAATAATATTTTGTATCAAAGAATATACATATAACTTCATTATTAGGAGTTGTAGAAAAATGTATTTATATTAGCTGAAACAGTAAGAAAGTATAAGTACAAGTTACAAACTGATGTTACATTTAACTGTTAGTAAATTATTAATATGTGGGTGTAAATCCTACGCAAATACCTAAATTTATTTTATTTTAACAATGTATTATACTAAGTAGGTAGGTATCATCCTACATACTATCGAAAATATCTAAATGCGTGAGTTTAAAGGTCAAATCAACAGTGCATTTTTATTTTAAAGACATTAAAATAAAATTATAAGGAAGTGTTTAGTAAAGGTCTAATTATCTCATAACCCCTTTTTAATTTTACAACCGATTTCGTAGTGTCCCGGGTAAACAAAAAAGCATAAATTTTATACACAAGAGTATACAATATATAAAGAAGTAATAGACAAATTACTTCTAGTAATTATTTATATGTTGGACAACTCTTGTTTTTATTTTAACTCTTTTGTTTACCTGTTCATGTAGTTTGGAAACTACGAAACCGGTTGCAATATTAAAAAGGAGTAATGACATTAATGACATAATTAGACCTTTACTAAACACTTATCCCTTATCATCATACTACACATATGGGTTAACCTATCCAATATAAAATAAAATTCATTATAGAAATTGTCACCAATTCTCATCAATTGGAATTACAAAGTTAAAAAACGACGTTCTAAACATGAAACGATTTTTTACATACATTTATTCATGGTTTTATCCTTTGTCTTGAATTAGTTTCAGTTATATTTGAGTACAACTTTAATCTCCGTAACCCACCTTTATTTTATATTAAATTCCACAGAACTACGGTCGTTACAATCCTCTCACTAGAATTCATTGTAATTTTAATAGACCCGTTTAAAACTTCTTTAAATTATTTTTAAATAATTTTTTTTAAATGCAGACATAATTATATGTAGATTTAAGTTACTTACGTATTATTGCTGCTGTTAGTATATATATGTGTTTACTTTTTTATATGTTCTAGTGTTCATTATTGTAAATGGTAATTAACCGTAAATAAATAAAGTTATAACATTCACAAGTTTGCAAAATATCATGAAATCATAAGATAACTGCTTCGCATACACTTGAAAAAATGTATAAATAAATATGAAAAAAGTTAGACTAAATACGCTGAAAGAAATACTACTGAAATAGTTACTATACATTTGTGCTTACAATTTTGTCATCGAATAAGCTACAAATGTAGTAAATCCATAGAAAAATATATAGAACGCCAAAAGAAGTACCGAAAATAATCAACCTATGGAGAAAACGCGAGTCTGGTGGTAATATTGCAGTAACTTAACTTTTATGAGTTGATTGCACTAATGGAGCACATTCACACTATAGGCGGGAATTTAAAAATACGAAAATTGTACGTCCAATTCGTAGAAACATATGATTTCTATGGTCCAATTACAAACAGTTCGTTTTGGTTTCAATTGTTCGCTGGGACCAAAATGCAGTATTATCAACAGCGTACATTAAGTTTTCCCTAAATAACTGTTTTCTGAGCTCTTCCATAGTCTCACTATTTTTGAGTGCCTAATGTAAAGGATTCTGGCGTTCTATAAATTTTATGATTTCTATGGTAAATCATATAAGTTTGTTGTGGTAAATGCAAAAGTATTATAGTAATTGGGTTGTAAATTTTGATATAATTGTAAAGCTTTTCACTATATTTTGTAATAAATGTCATATTGTAATATTAAAATTGCGGGTACAGCGCCAAATAATAATATTTATAGACTGTATTAATACAACACTTTTAGTTATCATTGCCAAAAATACAGACACAATTGAAGTATTATTTACTACTAATAAATAAATTGTATTAAAGTAGTTTTTGTGAAATCGCCAAGTCCAGCCCGTAGTAAGCCAGTAGCCGCTAGGTGTAGACACTTAAATCTCGCGCATTCTTGGCCTTCCAGATATGATAAAGATCAAGCATCCAGCCAGGGCTGTGCATGTTACATCACGTGTCACGTGTATTCAGGTTCACTTCTGTTGAGTGTAACAGACAGAACTGCTAAAGCTCCATCGAGAAATCTTTTGCCTGGCCCCCTATGCCTATGGGATACCGATAAGAGCCAACAAGCTCGAATCCGATAGGTCGGGATATACCCCAGACGAATGATTTTGACTGATCGGGGCATTAGCCCAAAGACTAGCTGCTTTCTGAAATTCCTCATTTACAACAGAAGTATAGTCGCGGCAAGAATTAAGACGACTTACGTCATACGAAGAAATGAATAATTCATTATACATCAAAATATTTAAGAAACTACAATTGAGAGTAATAAAACTATATACTACACATACAGGGTGTCCGGAAAAGACGTGTACAACGGAAGACCACAGACTCCTGGGTTCAAATTAAGCCGATTTAGCCCAATTTACTTATTTCCAAAATTGCTTCGTTTAGCCGCTAGAGAGCGCCAAAGTTTGAGAAAAATTTTTGTTTATTCCGAATATCTCGAAAACGACTTGATCGATTTTAACCATTTTTGGGCTACGCAGTTATAAGTCTAACCGACACTTTTTGACGTTATTTAGAATCTTTTGCAGTTATTAGAAATGTAAGAAAAATCATGTATCATGCAAATATAAGCACATATTTTTAACCTCCTGTACAATTACTCTCAGTTTTTTTGTTAGTAGCTGACTTTATTTAGAAACTTTTTATACTCACAGAATTTTGAATAGATGAGTAGTTTAGGCAGAAAAAATATTTTCATATGTCAACAATATCAGCATTCGTTCTGCAACAAATAACGAAAATTCCAAAACTCTCATTTATATTTTATTTAATAAATACAAGATAATAAAATATAACAAATAAAAAAAGAGTTATGATCACTTTACAATAAATGCTCAAAGTGACCACCGTTTTCTCTTATGCAACAAGTAATCCGTTTTACGAAGTTGTAGTGCAGCCTCTCCATGATTCCTGCATTACCTCGTAAAATATTAACTGCGTCTTGGATTCGCCTAAACAATTCCTCTTCATTATTAACTGCAGAGGCATATACTTTAGTTTTTACTGCACCCCACAAAAAATATCGCAAGGGGTTAAGTCTGGTGCTCGAGGTGGCCATTTTATAGGAGCATCGTTTCCTCTTCCGATCCACCTGTTAGGATACAGATTATGTAAATATTGACGAACGGGTATTGTAAAATGAGGGGGTGCACCATCGTGCATAAACCACATGTTACGACGAAGTAATAACGGCAAATCGTCCAACAAATTAGGTAATACTTGCTGTAAAAAATTTAAATAGTTGACCCCATTCAATCGATGTGGAAGCACAACCGGGCCAATAATAAAGTTGTCGATAATTCCCGCCCACACGTTTACTCTGAATTCATATTGAAAATGTCTTATTTCAGTACAGTGTGGATTTTCATCAGCATAAACGTGTTTGTTGTGGTTATTAATGATGCCTGACCTAGTGAAACATGCTTCATCTGTAAATAAAATGTTTTTGCTGAAGTTGATATCATGGGCTCTTTGATCTTGTATAAAATTACAAAATGCTAAACGTTTTTCGGGGTCAATGGGTAGCAATTCATGTACCGATTGAATGTGGTACGGATGTAGTAATTGCTCCTTCAAAACATCATGAACTATGGTTTTTGGTATCCCTATTTCATGTCCAATGCGTCTTGCACTAATTTTTGGGTTCTCTTCTATCTTATCTAGGATTTGTTCCTCCACCTCTATAGTTTTCGTAGTACGTTGACGCCCTTGAGCCGCATTCATTTGGTGGAAGGAACCAAATTCGCGAAGTCGCCTTTCGATTTGGCACTCGTCGATGAGGGAATCTGTCCATGTAGACCCTAACACTTTTGCGGCCGTTACCTTGACAAAATCCATAAACCAAAAGCATATCTACTTGTTCGGAATATGTATACGTATCCATGATGAAATAATGAAAAATGAGAAAAATAAACAAACACAACAATAACGACAACAAATAAAGTAAGATCTAAAGTAACTAAGTAATTGAGCAAGAAGAATACACCGAGAGACTAATTTCAGTAGCTGATTAGATTTGACACACAACTGACACTTAAAATAACAGAGCCAACTTCTGGTACTTCATTGTTGCAGAACGAATGCTGATATTGTTGACATACGAAAATATTTTTTCTGCCTAAACTACTCATCTATTCAAAATTCTGAAAGTATAAAAAGTTTCTAAATAAAGTCAGCTACTAACAAAAAAACTGAGAGTAATTGTACAGGAGGTTAAAAATATGTGCTTATATTTGCATGATACATGATTTTTCTTACATTTCTAATAACTGCAAAAGATTCTAAATAACGTCAAAAAGTGTCGGTTAGACTTATAACTGCGTGGCCTAAAAATGGTTAAAATCGATCAAGTCGTTTTCGAGATATTCGGAATAAACAAAAATTTTTCGCAAACTTTGGCGCTCTCTAGCGGCTAAACGAAGCAATTTTGGAAATAAGTAAATTGGGCTAAATCGGCTTATTTTGAACCCAGGAGTCTGTGGTCTTCCGTTGTACACGTCTTTTCCGGACACCCTGTATATGTTTGCATTATATACTGCACTAAATTGTAAAAAATTATTGTTTTTAACGTGACCAAAATATCGAAAAATTTTTTGACAATAAAAACAATTGCGGAACGTCAGCCATGATGTAAGACGTCTGAATTCTTGTCGAGAGTATAGCAAAAATGTTTAACTACCATTACTACTAATATGTAGTTTTTTTTTTAAATAATAGTAATTGTTAATGTATTTAACAAACATTTTTATAAAACATCTCGCAAAACTTTTAGTAAATGGTACAACAATGCATGTAGTATTTGGTAACATTTCCTTTGTTGTAAAATAGTATTTGGAGATTATTACTACAAAATTTTAAGCATAATAGTATGTGAAATAATACTACAAATTTTGTATGGAGCTACAATCACAACAAATTGTAATAAACAGGTCTACAATTACTTTACTGTATGTTCAGACAGGTGATCTACCATCCCATTAACATAGATTGTGTACCCATTCTTTTCCAAAATTTGTAGAGCACCCTATAAATATTCAGTATATGACTTCACTTGACAAAGAAATCTAGAAAAATTTTAAGAATTGATTTGAATTTGTTATCAAATAAAGGAAAAAGGCACGGTATTATTACATATTATCCCCACATAAATTCTTAACAAAAAAATGACATTTCAAATCAATTTTGAAGTAGTTCCATATTTTTCCATAACATAAAACTGTTAAAATTTTTAGGTTCCTTATTTTTATTATCTGTTTTCTATTTTGAAAGTTTTAAACCTGACACTGAAGGAAAAACAAAGGTATTCCAAAATATCATGTCTATGGCATAACTAACAAAATATTCACTCTGCCTACAAGCAAACTCTTCACAGTTTTTATAGATGGTTAGGTAATAACAAAAAAACCGTGTTTGAATTATAAAAACCGTTCCTGTATATATCGAATACATATTATTCCGTTTGTTTGATTTCCGACATTCTCCGATACTCTACCGTTTCAGTTTTTTATCCGAGATATGAATGCGACCTTATTTTCGTGAATATAGATCCGGCGGTGACGCCGTAGTTGCCAAAGTTACATTTTTCCTTTTTAAGTCTACTAGACCCGTGTACTGTTCTCGATTTAATTGTTCATTGTTCTTATTACGATATACCATGTAGTATGCTTAGTCCTTAATTTAGATCGTTCTATAGTGGTAGTTGACACTATTGAAAAAAAAGAAGATCGAAGGGTGGGTCCGTCAAAACGTCGGCTTGGGGACAGATTCATGTTTGGTTTATCAATATGTTAGTTTTCTGTAAAAAAGTATCCTTGTCTGTGTTAATAGAAACTATTCTGAAATCAAATTGATGTAGTATTTATTATCATCCAGTACAAAAGTTCAAAGAACTAACAAAAGTTTGCAACAATAATAGAAGTATAATACTATTGGGTTTATTTCCACTTAATAATGAAAGTTCGACTACAGATATTGACAATGCGAAAATTGCATAATTTTTCCAAACGGTATACAGTGTGCTTTAGTTGTTGTCTGAATACAATTTCTATGCATTCGGACAACGCAGTACATACGTTTAGAAGAGTTAATTTGTCATTCGTAATATTATTAGATGTTACTGTGTTAAATAAACATTGTTATTGAATAAATTGCAAAATAAACTCGTAAAATGAGCACAGAAAGTGCATCCTACAAAGTATTGAAAATAGTCAATTTAGAAAATATAAATAACAAACACAATGACATGTTAAAATTCTAAAATATAAAAAAGTCAATATATGATATAACATAAACAATAAATACAACGCAGCACAATACACTAATCTATAAAATGAACTAAAAGCACACATCATATATTTGTCAATATTATAAAATGCATTCTGTAAAAGAATTTGTTGTTTAACGCGCATTGGTAATTTGTTGTATAAATTAATAGTCATGATAAAAGGACCATTTGCCGTTAAAGATAGCCGTTGCCGAGGTACATTTACCTTATAGGATTCTCTAAAATTATAGCCAGAGGCTAGGGCTACATCAGTACGTTGAAGAAAATCCGATATGTGAGTTTTTATATATGCAACACAATTCAATATGTACAATGAATACACTGTAAGAATTCCTGATTTTTTTTAAATCGTCTACACGGTTCTCGGTTGAATTCGTCATTGTGCATATAATCGTTTCCTCTAGAATAAAAACCTCATTTATGCGGCAACAATTTCTCCAACAAATTATGCAATAATTTAAGCTTGATTGGACATAACTGTAGTAATACCTACATCTTTAATAATATGTAGATCTGCAGACTTCCCTAGTCGCCTAAGGACAAAACAGTGTTTAGCAAGTCTATTCAATATTTAATTAACATGATACGTCCAGTATGATTTTGTGGAATTGTTTTATTGTCGAAGTTTACGAAAAGGCTATAGTCTATTTCTCTACTCATGAACATAATTAAGTCAGTTTTGGAACCGTTCAAGGCCAAACTATTATTTCTACAAAATTCCTGCAAAATAGTAATAACATTCGATGTAGGGTCACTGAGTGTGGCAGAAGCCCTTGACGTAACCGTCATCGTAGTGGCATCTGCGAACAGTGTTACGGAAGTATTTACATTGACAATCATGGAAATATTATTTATAAAAAGCAGGAACAAAAAAGGTCCTAAAATACTCCCTTGAGGGACACCTAGTCAGAGATCTCTGATTGTGAAAAATGTTTAGTACCATTAACACTCAAGGCAAGTTCTTCCCTCTTACGAGGCAAATGGAAAAAGTATTGCATTATGCCATTATATAGGAATACAGCATACGGCGCCTAAAAAAAAGATATTACACCGTGCCAAAAAATGAAAATAAAATAAATACGGCAATGCAGCACGACGAAAGGAAGCATTGCAACATTGTTTGTGTACTTATGTACACAGCAAAAAATATCATTGAGTAACCTCAAACTCATTTATGAGTGAAATTATTTTGCTGTTGAATTTTGAGTACTTAAATATTTTAATGCGGAAATGAGTTTATCGACACAATTTTTCGTCAGAAAGGAAAAAACAACGAAATATATTGATAATATCACTCAATTTTGGGTTTGTAGTAACACATAGTTCAGTAAGCTAACTCAAAAGTTATTCAAAGTTACTCATAAAAGATTTATTTAGTTAACACATAACTGAGTGAATGTTACTCAATGAATTGTGTTATTATTTTAACACTATCAGGTGTGGACTCGATTTAACAATCGTGTTGATTTTGAGTCAAATTTTACTGAAATTTTTTTACGGTGTAAGTCTCATTGGAAATAGAGGTAGGTTTAAGTTCCTCGAAAAAATTAAAATGTAAAGTTGTAAATAATAAATTAAAGTTGTCTCTTAAGGTACCAGAATGTATACTGGGCGTTTAAAAAATCAATAGTAATGCAAATTTACATTTTCTCTCATTTACTGTATTCAGCGCTTCATACCGATCCCAAACAACATTACTTACTGTATTTGCTCCTACCATTTAACCCACACACCATGTTTCCACGTTTGCGTCGTTTACAATAATACTCTATTGAGGATTTAGTTAATATAAAGAGTATCTCTATAAAATTTCAAAGTGCTACGCGAAAATCTGGATAAATTATAGCGAAAAATAAATTTTAAAGATTAATTTTTAACACCCTGTATCTTTTATGAGAGACATTTTTGCAAATGGGTAAGAAGGGTCAAATCGCCATATTTTATCGCCTAAAATACACAGTTAACGGGATAACCTATTTTTTGATACACCCTTTATAGTAAGTTGTGTTTTATAATAACCTGAATTAGCTCCGTGATCGTGGCGCCTTCGGCAATTTCTCGAATGATATCACCAATAGGTACACAAAAAAAGTAGTCTTAACCAGACATACTATCTTTATATAAATATTTTGATGCACTGAATTCGAATCTGAAATCCGTGTAGCTCAAACACTCAAAATTTTGAATAAATCGCAAGAGTAGCGAAAAATGGCAAAAAATCACGTGAACACAAAAAAATTCGGATTTTTTTTTCTGACCTTGATTAAGTGTGTTTCTATGCATTTCGATGCGCTATATTCAAATCTGATGTATACTGAGCTGCATTATTCATAGATTTTGCAGAAAAACGCAAAAAATAGCTGGGAAATCGGAAGATCGTTAAAATTCGTAAAAAAGTGGTCTGTAGACACTTTTGACTACATCCATCTATATATGTATATTTTGACGTATTAAATCCGAATCTGAAGTCCGTTTAGCTCAAACACCTTTAGAATTTTTCGCGTCAAATTAGCATGAAAAATGTGAAAATAGCAACAATCGAACAATAAACAATTATATTTGCAAAACTCTTGTGCCGATGGTTCGCCTTAAAAAGCCAGAAATCCCGGAAAAAATCCGGTTCTCTAGTGATTCCGGGAGTAGAGTTATTAATTTGTTAATTAGCCAGGTTGCAACAATTGGAAAATAAACAATGACGTGCAACAACCTTGTGCCGATGGTTCTCCCCATGATCCCAGAGTTATTGCAAAAAAATCTGGTTCTCTAACGATTCCGGGAGTAGAGTTATTAATTTGTTAATTAGCGAGGTTGCAACAATTGAACAATAAACAATTATATTTGCAAAAATCTTGTGCCGATGTTTTGCCTTAATAAGCCAGAAATCCTGGAAAAAATCCGATTCTCTAGTGATTTCGGGGGTGGAGTTTTTAATTTGTTAATTAGCCCAGTTACAACAATTTAGCAATAAATAATAAAGCTAACACCAAAGTGATAAAGAGGGACCTCGGCAACCCCCGAGAGAATATTTTCCAGACATTTTCGTTGAATCGTGTGTGACATTTGCCATATGTTCAACAAAAATGGGTCATTTGTTAAATAAACAATTAAAAAGTTGCGAGCGTACAGAGGTTAGATGTACCTTTTGTTATAAATAATTCCCTGAACATTTTGCAGAAAACCGCATCTCAATTGGACTTCTCTGCAAAAAGTTGTAAGTGAAATGCTATAATTTGACTATTTAAGTAGATTGCAAAACATTAACAAATAATTACGGTAGTGAGCGCAAAAAAAATATTTTTTTTGGCCTTGATCAAGTGTTTCTTATGTACTTCGATGCTTTGAATTTGAATCTAACATTTATTGAGCTGCATCACCCAAACATTTTGCAAAACTCGCGAAAATAACGCTAAAAATAACGTGATTTTTTACTGAAAATGTTGAGAGTGTTTCTGTCGAACAGACTTTACACTCATATTCAGTAGGTACGTCAAAATATACAAAGTAGGTGGGTCTGGTAAAAGTACCTACCACTTTTTTTGTATTCCGACGTATTTAATAAAAATTATTTTTAATTAACAAGAAAATATACTTGAAGCCAATGTTGAAAATTAATTTTATACTATATATATACCTAATCTACAGGGTAAATAAAAAACTAATCTACAGGGTAAATAAAAAACCGCTAACAGATTTCTAGGACAGAAAGTACATAAACAATTACAAACAACATGGGGTCGCAGATGCCTCTTCCAAATCTTTAAAATTATACATTATCTTCGATAATTCTAAAACGTCTTAACGTTTCTATTTCAAATTTGCCACATGCAGTTAGCAGCTATAGAGTGGCGTAGAGGTGCGGTAACATTAGGTTAAATATTTTCTACGTTCTAATTACTAATGCTAATTGGTCTGTTACATAATAAACTCACTTTAATAAAGCAACTAAGTTATCTTCTGTGGTAAAATGCTAATAGTTATTTATGCAACAAGTGCAAAAAGTAAGTGTTTATTGCACGCGACGTGAAATTGTCCAGCGAGGCCGTCAGGCCGAGTAGGACAACACGAGTTGCATACAATATTTTTTCTACATTTATGCAAAATCCAAAAAATGTTATTTAGATGACACAAGTCTAAGAAAATGTGACGTCGATTTGAACGTTTATGTTTGTCATGATGACAAAACGCTGTAGTAGAATGACAGATAAATGCAATAAACATTTTATTGCACTAGTGCAATAAAGAACCACTTTTTCCACTAAATATAGTTCAATAAAGTTTTGTTTTATGCATGAACGTAGAAAAACTATATTTTTATTGACAATTTATCAAGTACGATATCACTCAACAAATAACTCAGAAGTCAAATTATCGCGTGGAACAAGAAATATCGAAATATACGTGGGTTAAGGCCTACGCAAACTAATACAGGACTGTGAGAATGAAAACATCGACGAAATGAGCGCTACAGCAGGATAAAGAGTAGGTACTTTTGCGTAAGTTCACGCCCCCGTCTACAAAGTCCTCATTGGTTTGTGTATACTTTAATGTTGCTTATAGAACACAATAGCATCAAAAACCTAACGCAACATTAGTGTCAACTGGCAAATTCTCGCGTGAGTTTCATATTCAAATGTTTATTTTATACCTCGTCCATAATCTATCTCCGCAGGTACAGCTAACTTAATTTGCTGTGTTGACAACCATAGGTTTTAACTTTACAATATCCGGTTCATGTAGTTGAGACAATACTTGAATATTTATTATTTGATTACCTATAATATGGCATATTTAATTTAAAATCACATCACATAGTATATAGGTAACGTAATATTACATAATATATCAAAATATGACATTTTTGAGGATTTTCTTTAAAATGTATTTCATGAAGAGGTCATTTTGGCTAGTGATCGTAGCGCCTCCGGCAATTTATCGAATGATAATACAATAATTATACTTAGTCTAAAGTAAAACTTAAAAGATATTAAATATAACAAATATGGTAATTTACAATACTGAAAGCGACAGAAGAATTTACCAACATATAATATAATAACCCCAACTAACATACAACATAGAATACTAAACTAAACCACAATAATACTGAAATACATAAACAACATAAAATTCAACTGACGTCTATACTGCTTCAAAGTACAGTAAAAATAATTTATATTGCTACAGAATGTATTTCCTAATCTAAACATACTACTTAGATATTAATGAATAATAAATACCATAGTTGGTGGAATGGTACGGTACAAAAAATAATGTTGACTGTCTAGTTGTCTTTAAAGGAACATGTAAATCTATTAGTGATTATAATTCAGAGCTATTCACAAAATGGATAGTTTATAGTTAAACAAGTATGATTGTTTTCTAAGAAATTAGCGTCAACCGTAGCTGTTGTGAGTTAAATTTGTGTGCAGTTTACAAGCTAATAGTTTTTTATATATTTTTAAGTATTAATAAAATTGTGTGAAACTAACTACTCTGTGGACTAAAGCCCCAACCAGCGTTGAATTACACCCACAATATCTAACCATATATTCTTTATTATTAGCTTTTGTAACATTTTTTACTGTATTAGAAAGGTATTTTAAGCTAATATAAATCAAATCTGGGTCATTCCATTTGAAATCGTCTAATTGGCAAAGCCGACCCATTTTAGATTTTGGTGTAACTTTGAAAATCTCTTCTCTAGGGTCCCAAACAACAAAATTTACACGAGTTTGATTTTTACAAGCGCTTGTTTCCGCCTATTTAAATAAAGACTCTTAAAAATGTGCATGTACATAATTTTCTCGTTGAAAAATTGTTTACAGTTACTATTTTCGATGATAATTACTTCCAGAAACAATTTTACACCCTAAATATCCATAACTTTATTAAAACTTGAAATATTTATAATTATTTTTGATAGTAAGTAAATTTAATTAATTAGTAAAAACGTCCAGATTTGTGCTGTAAAAAAAACGGCTCGTACATGCACTAAACATGAAAATAACAAAACAAGTGATATAGTCATTTAAAGTTGAAGGTAGGAACAGTAGATTCTGTATCAGATTTTTATCTCGCAGTCAACATGCTCGTTTCATAGCCTGAATATTGGGATTTTTAAAAATTTCAAAACTTCAAGCAAAGTTTTCTTCTATAAACAGTGGGATACTCAAATCAGGTCAACTTGTGGCTGAATTTTGTCTATGATATGTATACTTAATTCTCGCGGAAAATGAATTTTTAACTATCAACAGTTAAGACGCTAGAGTCGATTGAAATTCACGAAAAATGATTAAAAAACACTCATTTTCAGCATGCTGCTATTATTCAAAGGAATCGCCCGAGCCAATTATCTTCATTTACACTGAAACTATTATCTTTCCCACTCTGAATTCCGTCTTGATCATTCAAATATCTTCAAACAAAAAAAATTTATAGCAAAAATTAATAAAGCTTAGAAATAGCAATTTTTAAGAGTCTTTATTTAAATAGGCGGAAACAAGCGCTTGTAAAAATCAAACTCGTGTAAATTTTGTTGTTTGGGACCCTAGAGTAGAGTTTTTCAAAGTTACACCAAAATCTAAAATGGGTCGGCAACAATTTTTATTATTTTCAGACGATTTCAAATGGAATGACCCATCTCCTACAATTCCTATCAATTAAGTCATATGTATGCTCTCTGATACCAAACATTTAGGTATTCTAATGAACAATTCCACAGACCAAGCTCTATTCAATAATTATCTAAAGAAATTAATCTATCTAAATTTACTAACCTGGTTTAATGAAAACACTCTATAAATATGTAACTACACTTTTGAAACAGTGGGAACCCAAATATTCAACCACAATACATGAGATCTGACCTATTTCTGCATTTTTAGAGTGTTTTCATTAAACCAGGTTAATAAATTTAGATAGATTAATTTCGTTAAATAATTATTGAGTAGAGCTTTGTCTGTGGAGTTCATTAGCATACCTAGATGTTTGGTATCAGAGAGCATACATATGACTTCATTGATAGGAATTGTAGGAGATTTGATTTATATTAGCTTAAAATACATTTCTAATACAGTAAAAAATGTTACAAGCTAATGGCATATTTGCCATCACAAGAGGAATTGTTGTTTGGAAGAAGGAACGGCACATTATAATTACGTGGGTCATATTAGTCATTAGTCATATTAGTTAAAAACATGCTGGTATTAATAACCTGAAAAAACTGACACTTAATTCAACGAACTCTAAGAAATGCTCCCATCAAGTTACTACATATTTATGTATTGTTTTCCTGCCGTATTTCAATCTACGTCTTTCGTACGGAAATCTGTGAACGTCGATAGCTCTTTTTGCGACTTCATTTAATATATTTTTAATTAGATATTTCATCATATCATGTGTAATGTCTAATATAATATTTAGTTATAACAGAATGATTCCTTTGAACAGTTTATTAAAATTGTGTCACAAAAAATGTGAATCTAAATCTTTTCGTGATCATGGCACCTTCGCCAATTTCTCGAATAGTAGGTACTCGTATTTTAAATGAGCTGCAACATTTCTTATCAATTAGTGTATATCGCCATACTATATTTATTTAAAGCATGTCATAACTCTCTAAATTTGTCCGATATAACATATAACATAAAAATAATGAAATGCAAACCAACTATTAAATTGCTAATTGCGCATAGGTAAATACTCGTATATCTGGCATTTCTTCTAGTTAAATATCCATGTTTATATTATATACGGACTTCCAATTCACATGGTAACTTCATCTACACCTGTGACCATATTGGCAGTGATTTGTATGATGTTTGCCATGTGTTTAGGATTATATATTCTAATGCATCTTAAACAAGTGTAAATACAGGGTGTGCCAAAATTAACCTGCCAAAAATTAACTGTGGATTCTGCGATCAAAAATAAGAAAAAAAAGGTCCCTAAACGCCCCCTAACGGAGCTATTGCTCTTTAAAGAGGGACTTCAAAATTTGATTTTCTCCAAATATTTTCAAAACGGATCGAAGCAAAGTAATCAAATTTAAAATTGAGAGTCGCAATTAGATTGTAAATCTAATGTTCTAAAAACAATACGTGCCAAATTGGGGGGATTATTGGATAAATATTGCTCTAACTTTTTCATGTTTTGATGTGAAGAAAAATTAAAAATGTTGAACAATTTTACAAAAAAAGATACTCTTGTTTTACTTCGATAAATTATTCCGCTTACGAGTAATATTAATTTAAAAATTTTGTGACATACCACAAAAATATTAGATATGATATGAAAGCGGTCAAATACCTCTAGCAGGCTTTGAAAAGTTATTTGTCAGTTTATTTGAGACTTATTACGTGTTTTAAAATTTATTGAAGTATTAATAGGCTATATATTAAAATTCAAACATTTACAAATAATTGCATTACAGACTACTGCTTTTAGAAAAGTATTTTAATATGTTAATACGCTTGAATAACAGCTTTAATATGTGTTAAATAAGTCGACAGTATTTTCTCAGAGCCTACTAGGAATATTTTGCCTATTTACAGTTTCCATCTTAAACGTTTGTGCTGTCACAAAATTTTTAAATTAAGATTACCTACTCGAAAACAGAGCAGTTTATCGGATTGAAATAGGAGCACCTATTTCATGTAAAATAGAGCAACATTTTTAATTTTTTGATCTGACGAAGAAAATCTCGAGATACAAGAAAGTTGCAGCAATATTTACCCAATGACCACCCAGTTTCGCACGGCTATGACCAATTATGAGCAATTATTTTCAAAACATTAGATTTGCAATTTAATTTTGATTTCCAATTTCAAATTTGAATACTTTATCTTGATCCCTTTTAAGGGATTAAAGGGCCATAACTCCGTTAGGGGGCGTCTACAAACTAATGATTATATAACTTTTTTTTCTTATTTTTGATCGTAAAATCAACAGTTGTATCTCTGGAACATTTTAGAATTCGAAATATGTTTATAAATTGTATAAGTACATGAATTTTTTGAGTTCTATCATTTCTAAATGTTTTCAGAATTAAAACGAGACACCCTGTATACCCACTTAATACAATTATCTAGTATTACTGAAACTTTGGGTACATATAAAATTCATGACTGAAATTACCTAGTTTACTAGTGAAAATTCAGGACTAACCGTAAATATACTACCTAACTCGAACCTTGCAACCAAGTTTCGCTATATCGAATACAAATATATATACATGTCAAACCGTATCAATGTCAAACCCCATTTAGTCGCTCAATTATTAATTATTATTTTCGACCCTAGTGAATACGCCCAAACGGGACCAACGCAGTAAAGCAACTATGTGAATTCCCAACACGTAATGCTGATGTCCAGATGAATGATGCATGGAATGCGTAGGTGTAGAGTCTCCGTAAGAATGTCTTGTTACAGTAAAACTTTAATAAGTTACAGCTGTGTAGGCGATTTGGAAATAGAAGAGTACCCCTCTGTTCTCTCCCTGTTCGCAATCTATTATGTAGAAGCGTGCTTTATTAATTTGAATACAAGAACAATGTGCTGTCTTTATAGTAGAAGCTAACTTCATACATGATGTATTATTTTAAATTCGTAACATTTCAAAATAGAAATTAGTGAAAAATAATACATTGTACGTTAAGGCAGAGAAGTGCATGTTTCTTCCATAAGTGAAAAAATGCACTTCTCTCCCAAGGTGTATACTACTACTTTTTCACGCCTGGTTTTTCCAAAATTAAATATTTTGAAAATCGTAAATTGTGCCAATGGTGACTGTGTTCTCTTATAACCAGGGGGGTCACAAAAAATAAAGGAATAAATAGTAGAAATGTGGTAAAAAATGTTTTGTAAAATCTTTATAGTTTCCGGGGAAAAAATATTGAAGTTGTAGTACTTTCAACTTTTATATGGCTGCGCTAATATAGTCTCTAGAATGCAGGCGATTCCGAATGTTGAAATTCGATTGTTTTTACGACAGTGCTTACATTAGTTTTTCAAGTATCAAAAATTACTTCGGACTTGATGAAACGTTCGTTTTAATTAATGGTGAAGTAGGACAAAATGCTTTAACAGCTTTTCGTCTGTACGTAGAACGATTTCCCGGTAGACATGAGCCAAATTCGGCTATTTTTACCGCAGTAGTTCAACGCGGGAGCAATACGGGAAGTTTGCAACCGAATCTTGGAAGAGATGGAGTTCTAGGGCATCCACGGCATATTTATTATAGCAGCTGAGGAACACAAGTACCAGGCAAATCGCTTAACAAGTACAAGGAATGTTCCAACCACCAGACTCAATTATATCCCTGGCATGTACAGTAAGTATTTTGAATTTTGTAATAAGAAACTATTGAACTACCTTCAATTCTAAATAGAAAAGGTATACCTGCTACAAATCGTTAAACTCAATCGTTTTCGAGAAACAGTCGATTTAAGATTTTGAGATTCGGCGGGCATTAAATTAGAAAATTATGTATTAAGATATCAAAACTGAATTAACAATAATACAAACACTACAACAACAGAAAATTTTATTATGTATATCTTGACAAATTATTAATCATAAAAGATTCTCGAAATAACCACCAGCGACTTCAATGCACTTTCTCAGCCTCTTATTTAAACTTTGTTTGACGTTTAATAAAGTTCTATGTTGCTTGATAAGATATTCTCGTACTCGTCGGGGGAAATGTGCAGGTGCACCATCAAGCGAAAACCAGTTCTGCCATAAATTTAAGGGAATATCTTCAAGAAGTGGCAAGTCATTAATTCGAAAAAATAAATAATTTTCTCCGTTAAGTGGACGTGGTATACGAACAGCCCCACAATATTATGGGAGAGAATTCCACACCAAATATTGATAGAGAACTGTACTTCTCTTGGTAGATGAGGATTTTCTAATTCCCAAGAATGACTATTTCTCCAATTGAAAATACTTCGTCGGGTAAATGTGGCTTTGTCCGTAAATAATATTTTATTATGTTGGGTCATCATCATTTTGTTGTTGGCGAAGAAACTGTGCAAACTGTAACCTAGCTAGAGAGTCTTGTGGCGTTAAATGTTGAACTGAAATAAAATGATAAAGATACAATTTTTATTTGTGGGGTATTCTGCTATCGGAAAACTGACTGATGCCAGTAGCTGCCGAAATTTAATGTGTGCTTGTACGTGTGTTGCAGCTGGAGGTAGTTCAATAGTTTCTTGTTAAAAAATTCAAAAGTGTAAAATAAAAAAAAAAATTACATATTTTTACATCGTATAACTAGCTCCCCCTAGTCGTGACCTCAACACTGTTTGGATATTCGTAATTGCCATCTCAAGAAACATAAGACTTCAAATTTTCAAAACAATAAAATATAGCAACAAATCGAAAACATTTTTTCAACTTCAACACCCTGTAGAATGAAAAGGAGCAACAATTGAATAAGGCATGTTGGGCTCAATCGCTTTATTTTGACGTTAACAATCTGCCCTTATACAGGGTGTCCCTAAAATATTGGGAGAGCGTTTCGCCACATAAATTATAACTTAAAATAAGTCGATTTAACTAAATTTGCCTTAGCCCAAAAGATGATAATCACGGAGCTACAGAGTGTCAAAGGTTAAAAAATAAATCGGGTTTTCTTGAATAACTTTCGACTGTTTCACGTTAATTTCACGAAATTTTGTATCCACGGGTTTCTTTGGATGGCAAATTCAATTTTATTGTCCATTTTGGTATATCTTCTAAAGGGCGCCACCGGCGACGATTTCGAAGCAACCGTTACAACTTTTTTTTTCCACCCTGTATATTATTTTGGGCAAGAAAAATCTCTTCCCCAGTCTTTTATAGTTAAGAAAGGTTAACTTATTGAAGTCGCTTGGAGCAACGGTTTCCGAGAAAAACACATCTAAATCTATTGTTTGCAGTGATCTTAATACTAAAAAAAATACCAGTTATACGAAGATATTAGTGCCGTAGATTTTTCCTTTTTAGAGAAATATAAGAACGTAAATGAAGCTTGTGAACAATTTTATTGTACACTAAACTCTATATTTAGTAATAGTGTTCCCATCACCGTGCCGAAAAAATCTAAGTATCCTCCTTGGTTTAACCATACTATCATCAAAAATATAAAAATTAAGTCTAAATTTGGCGTGATTATAAAAGAAATGGCGATAAACAAACATTTATAAACTATAAGATTTTAAGGAATACAATAAAACAAGATATTGATCGTGCACATAGACTGTATACAGGGGAAATTGAAAGACAGATAAAGTCTAATCCAAACTATTTTTGGACATATATTAATGAAAAAAGGAGTACCGGTAACATTCCCCAATCCATGACATATGTATAATAATGAAATTTTTAGTGAACCTCAGGATATTGTAGATGCATTTGCTCATTACTTTAACAATGCTTATACTTTGTCTTCTCAATTTACTTATGATGATTATGCTTTTCAAAATGCACCTTGCTTGTCTGTGCCTCATATTTCTGAAGAACAAGTATTGAGAGCTTTAAAAAAAATAAAACCAAAAAATACGAAGGGGGATTCCGGCATTTCTACTGAGAGATTGTACATCCGTACTGGCTTATCCATTGTCCATACTTTTTAATTTGTCGGTCATAACAGGAACATTTCCTAATGTATGGAAAAAATCTAAAATTTTTCCGGTTTTTAAAAAACTTGATAGAGAATGTATTGACAATTATAGGCCTATTGTTATATTAAATAATTTTAGTAAAGCTTTTGAAAAAGTTCTTCATGAGATATTGTTTACTCATGTTAAGTCACTGATATGTATTGACCAACATGGATTTATGCCTGGACGATCAACAATAAGTAATTTGCTCTGCATCACGCAGTTCAATTCGGACAAGCTGGAAACTGATGATCAGGTTGATGTCATTTATACATATATCTCGAAGGCATTTGACAGGCTGGATCACGGCATTCTGTTGCAAAAATTATCCATCTTGGGACTCTGTAAGGATATTTTGAAATTTTTTAATTCATATCTAGATAACAGATGGCTATCGGTTCAGTGCCGTGGTTTTAGTTTTGATGAGATCGTGGCTACCTCAGGAGTCCCTCAAGGTTCAGTACTTGGACCGCTACTATTTAATATCTTTATAAATGACATCACATCTGGCTTCACCTGTAGGAGTTTATTATATGCTGATGATTTGAAACTTTTTACTGTAATAAGATCTGTAGATGGCTCTGTGCTGCTCCAGCATGATTTAGACTTGGTCAACAGTTGGTGTATTAAAAACAATTTGCACTTATATATCAATAAGTGCAATTCCATGATATTTACTAGAAAGCTCAGACCTGTAAGTTTTAATTATCAGCTGAATGGACAGGCACTTAATGCCGTTACACAATTTAAAGATCTTGGGGTATTGTTTTCGGCTAATTTGTCGTTTTCCAGTCACATTGAGAATATCGTGGCCGGTGCTAATAAAAATTTGGGTTTTATAAATCGCAATAGCCACAATTTTGAGAAATGTGATACACTCGTACTTTTATATAACGCCTTTGTCCGGTCGAAGCTTGAATACGCTTCCATCCTTGGGAACCCGTACTATGCATCTCATATAAAAAATGTTGAACAGCCTCAGAGACGATTTGCTAACTATTTATGGTTTAAGATTGATGTAGTCTATCCCTCATTTGGATTTCCTGAGGATGTATTGTTGCCAAGGTTTGGTTTGTCTGAATTGGAGCTACGTCGTAAATATTATTCAGTTTTGTATTTGTACAAATTGTTGCACAATGTAATTGATTCTCCTGAGTTCTTCATCGTGTTGGCTTCTCAGTACCAAATATGTGCACCCGCTTGCGTTCTTCCACTTTTCATCTATCTGATTTTAAAACTAATGAACATAGTAATTCTCCAATGTTTGTCATATGTAATAACCATTTTACTGTTCAAAACAAGATTGATGTTTTTTGCTGTAAACCTACTGATGTAAGACGTGCATTTTCTTTAAATTCTACTTAGTTTTAGATTTTGATGTGTTTTAGATAAATAATCTTGATCATTTTTGTACTTGAGTTCTGTACTTTATTTTCATATGATTTCTTTTTTTATACCTATGTTTTAGTGATGTAACTCATGTTTTTCTTTTTATGTAGTTGACTTGTAACATATTACTGTATTTCCTGTCCTATAATTGGATTTCTGTCTGGACAGCGTAGTAGTAAATAAATAAATAAATAAAAAATAAGTAAACGCAAACATAAATAATAATTAAAGTAAATGCTCGAAATGGCCACCATTTTCTGGTAGGCAGAGATTTATTCTTCGTAGAAAGTTTATTTGTACTCTGCGTAGCATGTCTTCATTCGTAGCGATATCTTGAGCAGCGGCACGAATTCGTTCTCTTAGCTCATTTTCGTTATTTATAACGACATAATAGACCTTGTTTTAAGTGTTCCCCGCAAAAAGGTATAATAGAGTCAAATATAATATCTAGTAATGATATCTAGTACTTGAATAAATTCTATTCTATTCTATTCTAATAGGTCCTATTGTTTAATTAGAGAGCTATTTGCACTTTCTTCAAGAAAAAATACCAGTGTTGCTTGAGGATAAATGAATAATTTTGAATTTTGTAGATAAATAATAAGTCATCAGCTTTAGATGTGTTTTTCTCGGAAACCGTTACTTCAATCGACTTCAATAAGGCAACCTATCTTAACTATAAAAGACTGGGGAAGAGATTTTTCTAGTCCAAAATAATATACAGGGTGGAACAAAAAAGTTGTAACGGTTTAAATGGTTCGAAATCGTCGCCGGTGGCGCCCTCTAGAAGATATACCAAAATGGACAATAAAATTGAATTTGCCATCCCAACAAACCCGCGGATACAAAATTTCGTGAAATTAACGTGAAACAGTCGAAAGTTATTAAAGAAAACGCAATTTATTTTTTAACTTTTAACACCCTGTAACCCCGTGATTATCAACTTTTGGACTAAGGCAAGTTTAGTTAAATCGACTTAGTTTCAGCTGTACTTTATGTGGCGCTGTCCCAATCTTTTATGTACCATTATTAATGACTCACCCTGTATTACACCATCGATAAGTTTGCCGCTTTAAAATATCAAAGAATAGACCTTATGCTTAAAAAATAAATGGGATTGTTAGATGGTCTTTTAATATAAAATAACAAGTTCAGTGGGAAGTATTATTTATCCTTCCGCTTCACCTATTATTAAGTCCACCAGCCCCCACTGATCACACCCTGCAGAATTCTTTTAAAAAGCCATTAATACTTGAATTGACATAAATTATTAAATATGTTTCACTAAATGTTATACAAAACGAAACTATATTAAGCGCCAACTTTGATATTTATAAACTTAGTCCGGTTCTTTAAGAGCCGCGAATTCGCAGTCTCTGCTGATTATTTCCAAAATAATCGGTGTCGAAATTTTGGTCAGGCGCCAATATTTCCTAACGCCTCCGTCACGGATTGAAAAATTTCTATCACCGTCAGGAATCTAATGGATAATAAATATGAAACTATGATTTTTCTGATAGATATTAAACTACTTATATCGAGGATATATATATAGAAACTTTATCCACGCGTTTCATATCTTAGTTCTCCCCCACAAACCGATAAATCTAAAAATACCAGGCATTAATGATAAAAGTGTTTGGTAATGCGAGACTAGCCATAAATCACTTCTTAATTGACTGGGTGGTTTTTTTAATGCTGGCGGCCTCCTGGCATTGTTTCTTCTTTTTCAAGGCTTTTTAAATTTTAATTTATGACGACCCCATATCCAGTAATTAATCATGTTATCGCATTTTCTGCTGAAGGTTGGCATAAAGCCGACACTTCCCTGTGTGTTGCCGAACAATTAGGAAAACAGTACACTATACGGAACAATATAAATTTGTTAAAGTGGGGTGAGAGTTACGATGCATGTTTTTGATTAATGTATAGAAACAATGCAGAACAATGCACTAAACAGGAGATCAGTTAAACGGCTTTTAGATGCTCTTATTAGAAAATAAGGATTACACACGACGTCTGAAATTAAGGCTGTATTTAAAGGGTAGGTTCCTTGAATGCAAATATTTCATTTATAATAATAATATCTCTACCCCTCATTCTAATCACAAGGATTAGCCGAAATGTCGTAGGCTTGTGCGAGGGGCAGAATACTATGCCGCCCCTTCTCCCGCACATTAAGCAAGCAGCATTTCCACCAAGGAACGAGTTGGGGGATGGTCGAATGCCGACCAGTATCAATCTCTCATATTGACCCAAAACAACGTTCTTCCACTCTACCACTCCCGCAGAGGCACTGTCAATCCAAGTATCGCTAAACTACGGTCTATCGGTCTCGGGATTCGAACCAATTCGATCCCGGGCAGCTGGCAAACACGATTCAAGTACTAATGTCTTAACCCGCTCGATAACCGACCGATCCAGTTATATTAGATTACATTGGTAAAATACTTTTCGAATTTGGCAGAGTTACCTGAAACAGACTTTTGTTATACAGGGTGTCCGGTAAGTATATGGCATACTTTCGTGAGTGTATAGGGGATGTCAAAATAACACTAGTTTGTCATAAAAAAAAAATTCCTAAAGTGTCTCTTAACGGAGATACAGAGCCCCTAAGGGGTGCCCAGCGATTTACCTTTTCGGCTCTAACTTTTGAACCGACCTGTATAATTTAATGAAATTTTTATATTTTATGTAGGCCTAAAGGCTCATAAAACCATACTACAGATGTTTTATACTGTCAGGGAACTCGTTGGGCCAAAATTTTGACAGGTGCCATTTTATAGAGGTGAAAACTGAATTTTAAAATACTTTGGTCATTCCTCTTTAAAAAGGGTACATTTGTTTCGATAAAATTGACCGTTTTCGAAAAAAAAGTTTTTGTATCCACTCTGTACATTACGGAAACCCGACATCTGTGTGGAAAATAACAGATGGCACATTAGAATAAATTATTTACAAAAAACCTACTCACAGTGACAGGTAGGTAGGTATTTAATTACTGAGACAGAGACAATAGAAATTCACATAAATTGAAATATATAAATAACGGGAACGAAGACTTCAAACTAATTGAAATTAGGAAAAAAATCATAAGTAAATATCAAGGACTAAAATATCACAGGTCAAAAACCGAAGCCAAATTCCAAGTATAAAACTTCAGATTCAGAATAACAAATTGAATAATGGATTATAATATAATATATAATAATAATATCTCTACCCCTCATTCTAATCACAGGGATTAGCCCAGAAGTCGGAGACTTGTGCGGCATATTATTATTAAGCAGGTCGCATTTGCGCCCAGGAACGACTTACGTTGGTAGGCCCTAACCACTATTCAGTGCAGGAATGAGGAAAACCTGGAAAACCTCATTAATTAGGGGGGTAGTCAAATATCAACCAGCATCAATCTCTCACATTGACCCAAGCCAACATTATTCCACCCTACCATACCCACAGAGAGGGTGCCAATCCCTCTATGAATATAGCTTATATACGGTCTACCGGCAGCTGGGCTCGAACCAACTCCGTCTAGTCACCTCGATTCAAGTACTAACGCCTTAAACCGCGCGATCACTGACCGATATCAACCGATTGCTTTAAGAGTCCATCGCGCGCTTGAAATAAACCGATTTTTTACGCTCGGCCCATAACACTTATTTAGACAACGAATAAACATAGCGGTCCAAATAAAAAAACAATCGAAAGACAAAGTTGTTTCCTAAGGCTGCTGTGTAATATTTTTTTCAAAATTAGTTTTCAATTATTTAAATTTAAAAAGTAAACTGTGCAAGAGATCGTTATATTTACAATTTATTTACTTAAAAATAAAGGCTTAAATCGAAAATTGGTTACACGAGGGAAGTAAGTCTGTCTTTTAGCTTTGCAACGATACCAAAATTATATCGAATTGATAAAAACTACTCAATATTCTATGCTAAATGCCGAACATCTACAACTTCAGAAACGAATATATTTTAAATGCTGCAACCACGTGTGTTTCACTCAGTGGGATGAGCTTAGAGATTGGTAAATGCGGACAGGACCGGAGCAAAGAATATTAACGTATACGAACATACGTTAATATTCTTTAACCGGAGTTCAAAGAAATATAGTCACTTATAATCTATACGTTCTCAGTTGATACAGTATTGAATTAATCGATCTTATGAAGTTGATTGATAGAAAGTTTTTGCGCCCCATGAGGCAATATTATAAGAAATTGATATAAGTTAGTTAATATTGAGAAAAACAGTGCGGTACAGCCAGGCAATATTATTTCTTGTAGCGGAAACTTATGAAAATAAATGTAGTAAATGTTTTTAATGCACGGTTTGTAATTATTAGTTTTCGATATCTGTGAAGACAATGAAATTTAATAATACAATTTTAATTAATTTAACTATGATACAACATTTTAGCATTTCTATGTCCGCCCATGTTTAATAAAGGAAATGCCGACGCTAAACCTAGTTTTCGTTTTTATACTGTTTTTATTTATGGTGGTGTGTACCGTGAGAAGTACTGTAGTATTTTTATATAAGCTGTAAAAAAATTACGAACATAAGTAAAATCGTTGATTTACAAGCGCGATGTAACGAAAAACGTAATAATTGTCAAATAATGTCCCAAGCATCGATAATTTGACTTTATTTTTATAAAAAAAAATGTACAAGTCCATTTTGGATACTAAAAATGTCGTTCTACAAGATGGTTATATTTTCTTAAAAACTAAACGGCATAATTGCTAGCCGATTTTACTCCACCAAATCTAAATATTCTAAATACGTCCACCGTAAAGTCATTGTAGTAGGAGAGCGATAATGTCCGCCTCCAGCCGTAACGCCCGTGCACCCGACCCCGGAGCGCTACCCGAGAAGTGTACAGAGAACGGACTGTTAAAGGGATCTGGATTTTGTTTGCAAAATCTTAGCAAACCTATAATGTAGTATGAAATTCACTCAAAGTAGATGAATAGGTATTTCTAAATACCCTGAAAAAATGTCATCATCGGTACCAAACCCAAAACCGTCTCTATTCTGATCGAAAGTAAGGTTATATATCACAGATTAGTAAAAATATCAATCGTTTATTACTCATAATGTCTACCAGATACGGAGAAAAGGTTATCTTCTTCTATAAGGTCACTTGAAGGTCAACGTAACAGAAAATTATATTTTTCATTTCAAGAATCCGATATAAAGTTGTAAATATCGATCTAATTCCTCACCTGAGTTTATGGATATTTAAAAGCAGATACTTACCAAAATGATACATCGATTGAAGTTGATTTTAATATCATATATACTTTGATTTTACGCCGATCGAGAGTCAACGCTAATAAATGGTAATGATTGAAGGTTGATTTCAATATTGACTATACTTTGATTTCACGACGACGAGTGGGTACACGTTAGTAAACCGAGCAGGAATCTCTTAATAATTATTGAAGATTAATTTTGTTAATAAGTACTTACCCAAACCTTTTTCAGGCTCTGGTCCAGGACTGTCCACTTGCTGCTCTTCTATAATTTTCTGTATGGCACCCATTGTGGACTCCTTTATGAATCGATCAGCGTCTTCGGCGTCTTCAACTTCTTGGAAAGCAACTGATCCATCTAAAAGTTAAATTAAGAAATTACAAATTGAATACCAATACCAGTTTAATTTTCTTGAGTAATATAGCAGGAGTAAGTAAGTGTAAATATAATCAGATAATAAATACGAATACAAAATCGTGCAGTTAGCACTGTTGGCATCGTAGCATCACAGGAAAGATAAGGCTTACGGTGAGCGCTCGATCAAAAGGGATATAGTTTTCGCTCAGTAACTCCTCAACAAAAAATGATAAAAATATGCGGTTTTTTTAATAGACTACAAATATTATTTTACGTCAGCGCTGTGTTTTGAAATTTTGAAAATACGCAAAATTCATTTAAAAAAAATTAATTTTACACTTTTTCAAAACACAGCGCCGACGCAAAATAATATTTATAGTCTATTAAAAAAAAACGCATATTTTTATCATTATCCGTTAAGGAGCTACTGAGCAAAAACTACGGGTTTGTTCCAACACAGCAAGAATCGATTCCGAACCGTCCAGAATTAGTCAGTCAGTTCAGTTGTTAATGTACTGTCGGCGAATGCGGCGTAAGGCGGTGTTGGTCAAACATTTCTCACGGTTCTGAACCAGTTCTTAATGGTTTTTGGAACAGATCTTATATATCGTTTGATAGAGCGCTCACCGTAAGCCATAACGAGTATTATACTCATTAGTAATTATGGTGTAGTTCATTATACATTATTACGCTTTTCGTTGCAAGTTCACGTCTGCAACCAGCAAGCTAGCAGGATTTTGTGCAAATTTGTATGGCTGATAGATTAGTGAGTATCTTGGCAAAAATTAATAGTGGTGAATACAAGACAGTAAGCGGAACTGGCTAGAGTAACGTGTGGTTATACTTTGAAGAAATTAAAAGACTGCAACTAGACTATGGCGCCCCTATGCGGTACTGATTCTATGAACTCTTTTTTATGAGAGAGTATTCAACGCCGGTGCAAACAAGGGGCCAACTATTGAACACAGTTTGCTTTCATTATGATTTGATTAATAACCTTCATGGAGGTAGAGAGTGTTCTCTTCAAACAATTAATTAGAAAACATTTCTTGTTGCTAAGTTGTTTTTAATTGAAAGATATTTTTGCCAATTTTATTTTTCGATAGTTTTAAATTTCTGTTTGTCTTCGATTACGATACAGTGGCCGCCACATAAAGGTTTCCAACCCAACACGTATACTACTTTAAAAAGTGGTGAGCCGGTGGACTATTAATAAGAACCAATGATTTGGTCGCGAACTTAGCAAGTTTTACATAAATAGTATTAGAAACATTAGATAGAAGAGGTGAAATTGACAAAATCTACTCGCATTTCTCCGAAGCGTTTGATCAAGTAGGTAACGATTTGTTGTTAAACTTTTTCTCTTCTTATCTATCTGACAGAGTACAATACGTTCAGTATAATGGGCATAAATCTATGCATATTCTGGAGTACCACAGAGGTCAAAACTGGGACTACTGTTATACGAAAAACAAATAGTATACAATTTTGATATTCGTTTAACCATTGAACTTTCTACAAATCAAGTAGTCAATGATTTAGGTATTATTTGGATTGTAAGTTAACTTTCAACGATCATATCATTGCAATAAGTAATTCGGGATTAAAAATAAAAGGATTTATAATTAGAAATTGTAAGCTTTTTTCATATATGGTAAGTTTGACGAATCTTTACTTTTCTTTGGTATGATCAAAAATTGAATACGGCTCGTTAGTATGAAATCCCATTTATGAAAATAATAAACATATGATTGGTCATTCAAAGGAAATTTATGAAATCTTATCATCTATCATTATCCTGAAAAACAATATCTTAATGAAATCTTGTTGCTTCTGCTGTGTTTTTATATAAACTCATTAACAATTTTGTGGACTGTCAATTTTTGTTGTCAAACGTTAATTTTATGATACCTAGTTTGCAATCTCGTCAAAACTCTCGATTTTATTGCCTACCTAATCGTACGAATATACACAATAATTATCCAGTTCATTTGATGATGATGAATACTTATAGTCAAATTTGTAGTCAATGTGGTATTTACAATGTACCGCTAAAAGTTTTATAAACAGAATTAAGAATTTATTTATTTAAGAATATGATACTGATTCAGACCAGAAACCTTTATGTTGCGATATTATTAACTTTGCCTTTAAAACTGTCATAAATTAAATTATTTAAAAGGAGGCGAAAAAAATGTTAACATATTTGCCATGGATTTCGGTAGAATTCAAAAATGTAATATTATACAGGATGTTCCATTTAAAATCACAAAGTTGTTATCAACTTCTGATATAACCGGAAGTGAGTGACTTTACTTTAATTGTCTTCGCCTCGGGTATTTTACCATATTGTCAAATTTTACCAGATAACGAACGAGTTCCTAGTCTGATACACTGTATTAATGTACTATGTTCTATATGTGTGGAGACCTTAACACAACAAACATTACAGTATTATATGGTCTTTTCAAAATTTTATTTATTGGCATGCTACTCACGACATGGCAAAATTATCTAATTCGCTTATTTGCTTTCAATCACTTGCAAGGCTTTCATTTATATATAAAAAAGTATAAGTATGCTCTACACGATTATGTGATTCATCTGAAATTAATTATTTTAATAACTGAATGTCCTTGTGCTATCGCCATTTGCATATATGTATATGAATTACGTCTATTTCCAGTAGAAAAATATTGAAAATAGAATAATAATACAAATGATAATAATAAGACTTTTTGCCTAGACCTACTATCTCACGACTAGAATTTGATGTGCTAATTTATAAATTTTGTGTTTGTTTGTAATTACTTTTATTAATTTTAATAATTTTTAATACTGTGTAATTTAATTTAGAAAATTTAAGAACAGGAAATAATTTTAGTCATTGAATTGGTTTATTCAATGACTAAAATTATTTCCTTACCCAAAACTGAAATCATATATTTCTAAAATTCATATTTTCTTTTTAAAAGTTTTCAACAACTAAACTAATAATAAAATACTTGTCACATTTGACAAATAAATAACATTTTCAAGAATACATTTGAAACATGATAAAATAAATCGAAAAAACAAATGATTATAGATAGGTGAACAAAATTATGACTATATTTTAAAATTTATCTAAAAATTAAAAATTAAATATACTTCCAACCATTTTCGATCTTATTCTCGGAAATAGTTTAAAACATATATTTATTTATTATTATTTCTATAAACGTTCAATTTCTCCAATACAATTTTACAGAGCTCAAATAAGATAAATAAAACTTACATTTAGATTTCTTCCTATCCTTATCTAACTGCTCTTCTATTTGTTTTTGCAGGTCAGTTATAATGTCTGCTTCTTCCTCCAATACCTAAAAAAATGTCAGATGTATTTATCAGCTAATTTTAGTCAAACTTTAAAATAAGTAAATTCAAATATTCCAAAATAAAATTTAACCCCAAAGAGTAAATTATTAGTTTGGAAATTATCATAATATATTTGTCTACAAACTTCCACAAAACGTATATTAAGGCGGAGATACACTGGCGAGATACTTGCGACAAAACTCGAGCGAGCGACTTCCGCATCAGTTTACACTTGAGCAATAATAATTGTGATTTTACTGTCGGGGAAGTTCAGCAAGTACAGCTTAATCGAGTTCTCACCAACCTATTTACACTGTCAGCAAATTGAGACTTGCATGTGTTTGCGGCTGACAGTGCTGACACTTAGTTTTTAGTTGAAAACATAACATGGCACCAGTAAGATGTGTTTGTACTGCAGCGGCATTATTATTATTATGTCACAGTTACAATAAAAAAAATAAAAAGAGGCAAAGGTTTTGGGTACGAGATTGGATATTACGTAGAGATAAGTATGGAGCCCAACAAGCTCATTCGTGAGCTGAAAATTGAAGATGCACAACAGTTTAAAAATTTTATTCGCATGTCAGCAGTCGACTTTGAGGAACTTTTATCAAAAGTGGGTAGAATAATTCAAAAGGAAGATACTCATTTACGTGCTTCGATTTCTCCCTGAACAGAATTTTCTTCGTACAGAGTTATTGACATTTGTATTTCCGTATTTGTCCAAACCTTCTTGTTGTCAGCCATGTTGAACTCGCAACTCGCAGTGTTCACTCGCCAAATATCGAAACAAACTGGAAGTATTGTAATAAATTGCGCAAACGCAGTTATACCTGTTTAGACTTGCAAGTTAGAGTGTTGCGTGAGTTCTTGTGCGAATTCAATAACATCGACTCACCGCGCTGTTTAGACTAATGACAGCAGTGTCTGACAGAACTCGCGCGTGTTTTCTCGCTAGTCTACAGGCCTCTTTAGGTATACAAAAGTTCAAAAAACCACTGGACCTAAAATTACACACAGAGAAACAGAAACTTAACATTGATATCGGTTACCTTCTGCAGCCGATCCTTATCCTTTTTCCTAGCGGCCTTAAAAGATGGAGGGTCCTGTTCCTCCTCTAAATCTACTGTCATGAATTCTTCTAGGGTTAAAGCACTGCTGGGGGTATCACCAAATTCTATCAGTCTGAAACAAATAAGTTTTCTCAATGAAATATCACTATCATCAGTAATATTTTACTAACTGTTTAAACTATTACAAATATAATTTTAAATAAAAAAAGAACAATTGTAAAAGCAGTGCGTTAATTTTACGAAAAAAATACAAGAGACCTTTTTTGCTTAGAATGAATCAGGCTATGCAATGAATTTTAAAATGATAATGAAGATACCGACAGTGAAGAGAGGCGAAACGTTTAGAAGTAATTAGAATGAGGGGTAGATTTATTATTATTATTATTATGGAATGCTACTTGTTGCAGAGGCGACTACAGGTGTTGGAAGGCCACCGTTATCTGAGGAACAGTTCCTACCGTAGCAGCTGTAATACTAACAGGTATCAAAAGAAATATATGGGCGGGCCCACGAGTACCGTTAGTGGATCCGCCTACATAGAGCTTAGCCCAAGAATAACAAGGACGGATCAGAGAATATCAGTTAAGGCTAGGTCAAAGCATAACAACCCCGAAATCAACTATAGATCAATAATAATAAATAAATAAATAAATTGCACTAAACCGTCTAAAATGTGGATGAATTGATGATATGGATCACCTCTTTCACATGTCTTACGGCTTACGTCATTACGAAAAAAGCCGCAGTAAAATGCCCTAAATCATGAAAAAATGGCTGAAATCATGATACTGACTCGGCGATCAACCATGTAGAAGTTAATGGTTTCAGATGAATCACAATACTTTCTCTACTATTTACATCTCTACCTTATTTGATAAAAATTTGGTATAAATTGCTCTAAATCGAAGAGTATGCAACTTATTTAGAATCTACACCATGCAGTGGATACTTTTAAATTAATGCTAGCAGCAAATAACGAATAGTTAATAGTAAACATAAAAAAATGATTTTCTCCGTTTGTAGCGCACCATATTTTTCTCAAAAACCTGTGAAATGGGTTTCTAACTCGTTTTTCTTTCTCCAGCCATGATTGTTCATGTAATATAACAGTGGATTATGGCTGGATGCTCAAAAGAGAGAAGCAAATCATGGCGTGAAACCAGTTAGAAACTCACGTCACGGTCGTTCGTGGTGAAAGGAGAGCACTACAAACATAGAATTTGAATTAGGAAAAGTTCAATTTTTCCTAAACTAGTGCGGTCAAAATTTTCCTGCACGTAAAAAATATATCATAATAATTTTTAACAGTTAACTATTAATTAATCATCCACTTAAATCATTTATCATTATTATAAATTGTAATTGTAACTTTTTTTAAAATTGGTTACGGCAAGCTCTGCGCATGTATTTGATGAAGTAGAGGCAGAGTTTTTATTTATATTGATATCTCTTTGACCCAATATTTTTAAAGTTACTTGTAGGTAGTTACTAAATGTTGACACAACTTTTCAGAACACTATTAAAAAAAATATTGTGTGCAACTCGTAGGAAAAGTAGGTTTTCGGCATATGGCGTATTTTTTACGAAAAAAATCACTTTTCCTAATTTATTGCACAAATAGTTATTTATGCAACAAGTACACAAAGTAAGTGTTTCTTGCATGCGACGTGAAATTGTCCAACGAGGCTGTCAGGCCGAGTAGGACAACACGTCGAGTGCAATAAGCACTTTTTGTACGTGTTGCATACAATATTTTTTCTACGTTCATGCAAAAACCAAAAATTGTTTCATTTAGATGACAGTGAGTAGGAAAATATGACATCGATTTGAACGTTTATGTTTGTCATGATGACAAAACGCTGTAGTAGAATGACATATGAATGCAATAAACATTTTATTGCACTAGAGCAATAAAGAAGCACTTTTTCCACTAAATATAGTTCAATAAAGTTTTGTTTTTTGCATGAACGTAAAAAATAGCTATTTTCGAACGAATATTATTGTTTGCAGCTAGGAAAAAGAAAATAAAAAGGAAAAGTGTCCTCACATAATATATATGAAATCTGTAATTTCTGCATTTCGTAGAATCGAAATAAGTCACATATTCTCCCATTTAGGGTAATTTATAGCGATTTGAAAGGATTTTTCGAAATATGGTGAGCGATTAGGCACAACTAACCCCAGATTTTTATTTTCTGACTAGAAGTGCGTGTACAAGAAGTATTGAAACCCTTAACTTTTACATGGTTTAATCAGGAGCATAAATTTAGTCAGTACTGAAGTTTACGACAATTTATTCGAAATGGATCATTAGCCCCAACTAAACCCTGACATTTCTTTCTTGAGTCGTAAACGAAGTGAATGAGGTGCCGGACCCATATGAAATTCCCCAAATGGTTCTATTCTAGATGATTCAGGCAGAAGCATCAATTCATCCATATATTTTGATAGGGCAATCTATTCCATTTTATGGCAATACGTGGCGATTTATAAATCTCTTACCTGATTATAGTCTACAGGGTTAACTATGACTTAGTACAAATATTTTAAGAGGGCATGGAGAAAACTAAGAATTAACGGAATTATCTATCAAAAAATTTCCATACTTATTTATAAAGCGAAAAATTTTTTTAACTATATTAAATCCTTATTTATCGCGGTCACTGGCCTTCTGTCAGCCACGAGATTAGGTATATTCTGCCAAAGTCAAAGGTGTCAAACGTAGTGACAGGTCACCGCGTTGATACGTGTATCAGTTTACACCGCTTTGAAAGAAACAAAATATTTGCAATATGTAGATTATTATTTAATGATTTAATGAAAAATAAGGTATGGTAGCACAGAGAGGCAGCGCCTACCTAACTAATATTTATTTCCGATTGATATTTGGAGAGATTTTAAGAATGCTATATCATTTTCTGTTTTCTTACTTGTTTAAATTAAAACTTGCAAAGATTTTTGTACTTGCTGTGGACCTCTTCTTCCCTCGACCGTTCTTTTTGTCTAAGGCGAGGTACCTACTTGGTTCGGCGGTAATGACCAGGTCGATTACTTACGTCGGGGAAAAACACAAAGAATAACAATAAAATACACGCAAATGTACACAAATACATATAAACACAGCCACATATTTACCGCCACGGCATTATAACAGTTGTTGTTGTTGTTCAAAAAGTATTCAGCATAATATTTTGTGTACTCGGAAACCTTCTTTGGTATTACGCTGCCACACGATAATATGCGCTTGTCACACTCCCATAAATCAGCACCTCATCCGTCCTCTAGGCATTTGAATAAGACATGTTTGAAAATACACGAAAAATACATGAAAAATTAAATTTGCGAGAAGCAAGTGCTGAACAATTATTTAAAACTAATCCGAGCCGTAACCGTAAATATAATATTTAAATATAACAAATCGCTATTAGGTCTATAATTGACAGTTTTTGCAAATATTTCTAAACAAAGGTATTCCTATAACTGTTGCCAATCCTGCCGTATGCATATTCCATCAATTTATTCGCTAATATTTGTACGGAAGAGTCAGTTGTTTACAAATATTTGCAAAAACTGTCAAGACTGATTTGTTTCATAAGACAACAGAGAAACATCAACATAGCAACCGCCTACTGCGGTTATCAGTAACCGGTGACGAAAAGATGTTTAGAGTAAGGAAAACTATTTTTATTTTTTCCGCGCAAACTGTTGGTTGTATGAAAAAATTACAAGAGAGAAAAAAGTAGTAAAATTAGGTGGGGTATTTAAAAGAAATTGTTGAAATTGGCCTTTGCAGGAAAAAGTTCTGAAAGAAATAAATCTAGGGGTTGCTTATTCCCGCCCTCCAGAAACATAAGCTAAGGAATAGACACCACCACAAAATAGCTTTTGACTAGCTGATAATGTGCACCAAAATTGAAATTTCTAAGTGTAACCGTTTTTAAGGAAAAATAAAAAAACTATTTTTTTCCGCCATTTTGAGACTCGAATATCTCAACAGGAAGGACGCAAATTGAAAATTTTTATATGAAAATGGCTGAAATGGCTTGTGGAACATACTGGTAAAATATTTGACCATCATTCTGGAACACCCTGTATATTGTATTATTAGCATTACATTGTGAATATCCTGAATAAATCCGATGTGAGGGTTACTTCTTGTCATTTGCCGAGTTAAGATACCGAGCTATTGAAAGTAACATTTTAGAGCTTTGAGATTTACGACCCCACAATGGCTTGTATCAAACATTTAATAATAGTATTAGACAACGTTCCATACTATTCAATACTTTCAGAGAGGATTATGATACTGGCACAAAGAAAAGAATATCAAGGATTTCTCAAAATCCATAAAATTGCGTACGATTGAAGAAAGACGAGATACTGCATATAGTCGAGAGCAATAATTTTGTAAATAAATACGTTATTGATGAGACGGCTACGGCTCAAACACATCAGCTAATTGGAAAAAATGCGTCAAACATGTCATACAAATTGAGGGAGACTATATAAAACTGCACCAATTGATTGGGCTAAATAAAAGTTGTTTCATCATAACTATTGGTAAAGAATCGGATACAAGTAACGTTAGTAGTGACTGACGAATATTAGTGCTAGTGTGTTTTTTTATTGTGATGTATAAGTACATTTTTTGTATATGAAGTATATTGGAAATATATTATTTTTATTACATATTGTGTCTATATATCACGAGGATATAGATACATCCAAAAAATATTTTTTTAAATTTTTTTATCTTGTTTTTATTAGGTATAGAAGTATACTTAATTTAATTTATTAGTTTTTTTTTGTTCCTCTTATGTACCCTTACTCTACCCAATCCTAATCTCACCCGTCTGGCAGAGAACACTCCTACCTCCTCGAGGCCCTTGCTGAGAAATAATAATTTAAAATTACATAATAAGATCCAATATTTAATCAAAATATGTATTTAGCATTTGTTTTTTTCAAATAATCTCATATACATTCATTATCATATAATTCATTTTATTAAAAAATATTATTGGCAAAATTGGGAGAATACTGGTATCTAAAATAAATCTTGTCTACTTCTCACCAGCTGAACTCGAAAGCCTTTGATGTTTTTATGACAGTTTCTTATGTCGCTTTTTGTTCATTCCCTTATGTCGATGATATAAAGTGTATCTGTATATTTGTCAAAATACTCGTAGTTAGGCTGTACAGAGTAACTTAATTTTTCCCTTTTTATCCATGAAATAGACTTTCGATTTCTAGATAATTGTCTATACCTAAATTGAATGTGAAAACTTCACACCTCTACTTTAAAATCAATAAGAATAAATTGTTTGACAGTTGGGAAGGGAAACATATATGATCTACACATTGGCATCTTATCCATATACGAAATATGGTGGATATACCTTCACATTAATTTTTTCCGTCGTGTTACTTGTAAAAAATATATTTCTACTACTTTTAGCAACCTAAAATTGCCAAAGAACGATAGATTGAACTACTACCCATCTGAGTTTTAGGATTTGATGTAACTAAAGTTGGTAATTTTTTTATTTAACGAACTATGGTGGATATACATACAAAATTCAATAAATGGTTTTGAATTTCTTGTCTAATAACTTGTTGATTTTCTTTATCAAATCACGACATTTCACTATACACTTATTAAACTATAACGTGCATACGCTTCGATCTAGTAATTGACTTCTACTGTGACAGAACCGTTTAAATAGAAATGACAAATCAACATTTGTCAACAACAACAATACCTTGGCCGAGTCAAATTAATTTAAAATGTCAGGTTTGATTTATACTTGGAGTGTGAAATTTTCTTACCGAATACCACACGAGCGTAAATTATTCCTGGAATTCTTTAAGCTCTTGTAATATTATAAGTGAAAATGGCAGTAGATCTTGCTCAGCGCGTCAAAATACATAAAAAATATCATAATGTTCCTTCTTGTACGACGATATTACCATACTGTCGCAAATTGCTTCATAAAACAGTTATGTAGACAAAATTGAAATAAAATAACCCGACACATTTATATTTGTTTCTGGTCCAGTCTTGCCGAAAATAACGCACGAGAAATTCCCTGCGCGATTGTTTTTCCAGCAACATAAAATACAATATTCGGCAAATCTAGCGTGACAAAAGGCCGGGGCCGGGGAGAAGGAATGGAATGTACAATAAAAAGCGATGAATACGGTACCTTTTGCGTAGCGTGGACTCGTGGACCTTGACGATCTTCACGATGTCTCCAGCCGACCGGCTGAACTCGTGCAGGCGGGCGGCAATCAGGAGCGCTGAAAAGAAAAACACATTTCAGGAGGCGTCCAATAAAAAGATCTATTTAAGGGGGGCGACCGCTATAATACTCTCACTTGGGACTGTTCGGACCGCATATGGAGATTGAAAACGTTATTTATTTACAAATATTCAAAAACAAATGGGTGATTTGTTTATCAGTTTCAGTTATTATCGGAAAGAGCAAATTACTAATACAATAGGTTTGTTTTAGCACCAGTTGAAAACTGTTCGGAAACTATCAGAAATGTCCGTCCAACTATTTATTGCGTCAAATTCAATGGTAACGCGTTCTCAACTTAACTGGTCGATTATTTCTGACAGTTTCCAAACCGTTTTCAACTGCTGCAAAAACAAGCCTAATGTCAGTACGTCCAGGCCTGAGCATAGCACACAACGCTCTAAACATACAGAGGGTCAGTATTCCATAACCCTTTCAACTACATTCTTTAGACAAGATTTGTTTTAATGAGATTATTTTTTCCTAATTAAAAGTCTCAGAACAGTAAACAAAACAATAGAAATATACACGTTGTTCCTTAATGATATACAAATATTTAAGGGGGTGATTCTATATCGAAAATTAGTTATAGTTTTCTCTATAAACTATGATCCAAAAATATGGAGTGTTAAAGTTTTAGAAAAAAAAATTAATATTTTCGAAACCGCTTTAGATATTTTCATGAAATTTGGTACGTGGTAACTATTAATAAAATTGCATATTTTGCAATATAAACGTAATTTCTATTTTTAACAGTGGCGTGCGCACGAGCTTGCTTTCAAAACTACAACTACCAATAAATTTGACAGTAAACTAAGTGATGTAAATGTAGTGTTAGCTGAAACAAGAAATCTTACAAAATTTGAAAAAGTCTTGTCTTGTCTTGCAAAACAAGATAAAAGTCTTGTCCTTGTTCAATCTTACAAGATGATTAGTCGGGCCTTTTAGAAATGGTAAACTGTAGTTAATAAAAATAGATATCAGTAGAGGCAACTGCTTGTATTTGTATTTATTTCTCATTCTTATCAGTCAGCGAGTAGTTTTTGCTAAGAAAACTATTGATTTTTGGAAGAAAGACACGCTTTGATACAATATAAACGGGTAGAACATTTTTAGGCAGTTCCGTTGTACGTACATAATTCTCGCTAGTAGACTTTGATGGACATTAGTGAACCTTTCTATTCCTTTTTTTTTCCTTTTTTGTGAACGTTTGTCCAGTTGGGTAAGTTTTTTCTTTTTTTTATTCTTAGTATACAGTCTGCTTAGACGCAACAATGATGTTTTGTATCGTCTTCCGAGGGTCTTGTAAATTTCTTATCTTGCAATTTTACAAGACTGAACTTTATTTCAAATTTGGTAACAGTGGTGATTGGTCAGTCGTCGCGCGGTTTAAGACGTCAGTACTTGAATCGATTGAACCGCTGTGAGTTCAATCCCTGCAGCTGGTGGACCGTATATTAGCTATATTCGTGGAGAGGATTGGCACCCTCTCTGCGGGTATAGTAGGGTGGAAGAATGTTGGCTTGGGTCAATGTAAGAGATTGATACCGATTGACGTTTGACTACCCTCCTAATTAATGAGGTTTTCCAGGTTTCTTTCATGCCCACACTGTGGTTAGGGCCTACCAACGGTCGTTCCTGGGCGCAAATGCGGTCTTTTTAATATTATGCCGCCCCCTCTCCCGCACAAGTTATCGACTTCTGGGCTAATCCTCGTCATTAGAATAAGGAGTAGATAAATTATGATTATTATTACTAATGTTCAAATGGATATTAACCCTTATAATTGCAAGACTTGTTGCCGTAGAAATATTTCTTATCTTGTTTTGCAAAACTTTTTTAAATTTTATCTTGTCTTGAAATTCGAGCTGTCAAGACTTGTATTGGTCTTGTTTTGCCAGTCTTCCGAGATCAATACAAGATTAAGAAAAAGCAAGACAAGATATCCACACTATAAAAGTACTTAACAGCTTTTTCTCGGCAACTTCTTTTATTTGAAAAATCTGATGATGCATAAAAAATTATGCTTCTCGCCTATTTCAGTAAAGAGTTCAACTTTTAAGCTTTTGTTATTGTTTGTCCTGAAAGCTGTAGGTGATTTGACCGTTTTAGCAACCAGCACCCTTGATATCTATACATAAAGAAATACTTCGAAACATGTAGAAGAGTGCCTTGTCCCGTTCTTCAGCGTCAACAGTATTTTGGTTTGAAGGAGCATAAGCAATTTTATAAAATAGCAGAATTTACCAGAAGTACCAGTTTTTGAACTATTGGAAGTTCTGAATAGAAATTCCATTATACAGTGTGGAATAAATTCATTATTTCTAAAACCACTAAGTTTCATGAAATTTTCTCGGACCCGTCGATTTTGCTTTTTAAAAAGACTCTTTTTTCTATACCAACGCATTTGCGACGTTCATTTATTTTTGCGTGATGACGTCATCGGATATTTTTTTAAATATCCCTATATTTTTCCATCGGATTCTTGACTTGCTGAATTCAAAAATATATAATTTCAACATTTTATTCCTTCAACTTTTCGAGAAAAAAAAATAACCGATCCAATAAACGCTGCAGTTGACAGATGTCAATTTGATTAGATTTTGTTTAGCTGCCAGAAACAGTTTCTGAGATGACTTGATATAATTTGTTGTTTTTGCTATCAAAAGATGTAATATTCTAACATGCAATCTAATAAAACAAAATAATAAATCTGGGGGTCAAATACGATTGAGGCAACCAGAATTTAATTCATTAATTAGTTACTTATTGTTAAATTGTTTTAAATATGAAGAGTCCTTATTTTGTGTTACTGCCGATTAACTCACTATATCCACTTTACTCTTAACCAGCCCATCACAGAGACAAATGGGAATATTCACATTTTTTTCAAGCCGATTTTATTGGATCGGTTATTATTTTTTCTTTTTTCGGAAAGTTGGAGGAATACAGTGTTGAAATTATACATTTTTGAATTCAGCAAGTTAAGCTCTACAAGAATCCGATGAAAAAATATAGGGGTTCTATTTAAAAAAATATCCGATGACGTCATCACGCGAAAACAAATGAACGTCGGAAATGCGTTGGTATAGAGAAAAGAGTCTTTTTAAAAAGCAAAATCGACGGGTCCGAGGAAATTTCATGTAACTTCGTTGTTTTAGAAATAATGAATTTATTCCATACTTTTCTTCCACACTGTATAACAGAACAAGACGTAAGCTTCTAATTCGTTAGAAAACATTGATGTGAAATGTATTAGTTAATACAGACTATACTAGTCCATTCAAACTATACCAAAGACTATTAGAGTTCTTTTCGAATCCGCCCTTCACTTCCACCCACAATAATACACAAAAATACGAAGTTATCATGATATTTAGTGGCTTTTAGTAATCACGTTAAGGTTCAAAAATGTTCAATCTTCGAGTGCCCGTTCTTTAGTAACCAAGACATCCTTAATTCTTCGCTTATGTTCATATACACTTTTTCCCTTATTTTTCGTCCTAATATCGAAACTATTGTACACTAATTATAAGATATCCTGTGAATATAAACTGTAGGTATATATAAAATATATATACTGATTATAAATAGCTCACAATAATCAAATAAAAGAAACTAATAAAAGCTAAGCTCTAAAACTTGTTAATATGCTTTCATTTACGGTGTTGAAGCGTAGGCAGACGATGAAAAATAAGGGAGTGAAGGGTATTTCCTAAAATAATTGTAGGATAAAAGACGATGACAGGACCGGTGATGTATCAGGCAAAAGCAGACGGAATGCTAAATTCGCGGTAAAAAGCGCGGGTTTAGTTCATTTTTATGCATGTAAGTTGCGCATAAACTTAAGATATTCGATGGATAGAGCAAGAGCCCGTTTTATCTCAGTGCTCATTCGTCTTCACTAAAGTGACAGAAACTGGATACGTTTGAGGCAGATTAGGGTTTCAACGGCCGATTATCGTTCACACTTTTAGATCATCCCCTTCAAATCTCTCCATACACTCTTTCAAGAGGCAATCAGGTATATTTTGGGAGGACAAATAACCCTTTACTAATAAAGTAAGTAAACCCCGTGTTAATTTTAATCGCTAGATATTACAGTTCACTAAATTTAAACTCTTTTTTCTCGTGGAATGGTCATTTGTTTGTAAAAGTACAACATTAATTTGAAAAACTAAACAATTATTTTATTTTAAAGATAAGTTAACAAATATTGGCATGCTGAATTTTATTGCTTAAAACATATCCCAGTTATGAACTGTGCTTACAATCCATCATTCTGGTCAATTCTGTGGGTTGATAAAAGTAAACCATCATGAATTTAAATGTTCAAACGATCTTAATCTAAGTAGATGATGTTCCTGAACGTGAGGAATCGTCCATGTCAAAATGAGGAAACCATTTTCTGGATATATCTTTCCTAATGGTGTTGCCTTCGATGGCACAAATGATACTAGCGGCATTCGATACCTTAAGCCCTCTACTAAATTCAGCTAAATAGATGTCAGAAATGCTTTTCTCGCTTTGCTTTGACATTTCATCTTTTAAATTTAAGAACACCAAAAGGGTGGTAAGAAATAAGAAAAGGAAAAATTGTATAAGCTATATTAGAACAAATAGAAGAGATCTTGAAAAATAACAACATTAGAAACCTACATACATATATCAAGAAGTAAAGAATGAGAGGAGAGGAAACCAGTATTTTATAAAGACAAAAATGGAAAGAGTAAGGATAAAATATTGAATAGGTGGAAACAATATTTTGAAGAGTTATTAAACGGGGATGAATTCAATGAAACAGAAAGGGAAAGAAGTAATAGTAATACAGAAGGAGGTAATATGGTACCAGCGCCAGCGAAATTAAAGAAATAACGTCAAAATTGAAAAATAATAAGAGCCCAGGTAGTGACAAAATAACTATTTAAATACGGAAGACAGGAATTAATAGATTAGTTGCAGAAATTGTTTGAAAGGGTTTGGAAAGATGAAGAATTTTCAAAGAAATGGACAGAAGCAGTAGAAGCCCTATACGGTAAAGAGGAGGTAGAGGGGAATGCTAGAACTACAAGGGAGTAGCATTACTGAATATGGTATATAAAATATTGGTCACGTATATAATAAAATAGATTGGTAGCAGAAGTACAGTATATAAAGTTTTCACTCTGCGAAATTCATGCTGAAAGCTTTGAATATGGTAATCCAACCTTAGTACTATTTGTAGGCTATAAACAAGTCTATGACAAAATAAAAAAAGAAAGGTTTTAGAGGAATTGGAAGTCAGCAAAAAGATAAGAAACATGATATGCCTTACACAGAAAAAGACTGAGAATAAAGTATAAGTAAATAACAGAACCACGTAGAAGTAAAAAACGTTGAAGCAAGGTGAGCCCTTATTATTTATTATCAGTGTTATTTAGCTTAGTACCAGAAAAAGTCATAAGAGATGCAGTAGTTAATAGAGCAGGCATTATATACTATAAAAAGTATGACATTCACATATGATCTTGTAGTGGTATGCAAGAAACAGAACAGAACTAAAGGAGGTAAACAAGAGAATAGATGAACAGTCACTTAAATAGGGGCATGTTAATGTGGAAAAACTAAGTACATGGAATGAATGAAAGAAGTACTCGTATATCAAAACGGTAACATTTTGAAAATCGATCCAAAGCGGAATAAAATATACAGATTTGAAGAAGTAGAACAGCTCACATATTTAGGACCTATATTTGCCAGACAACCCAAAATAGGAGAGGAAGTTGAAGCCAGAATAATGTCAGGAAACAAATGTGAGCACTGCAGAGAATACTGAGACATAAAAATATTTATAGGCAAACCAAGATAAAACTATACAAACAAGTAGTAACACACCAGTGAAGCATGGATGTTCAACAAAACAGAACAAACAAGAGTTTAAGTGTGGGAGAGGAAAATATTGATAAAATTTATAAGAGGAAGAAGACTAGATAAAATGGAATGGGAATGGGGTGGATCAGAAGAACGAGCGTGGAAATAAAAGATTTATAGAAAGACGAGACATATTGAGAGGATGGTAGAAACAGAAAACCAAAAATGGTAATGATACAACAATTGAGGATAAGAAGAGGAAAGGGCGACCGAAAGCAAAATGGAAAACAGAGGTGGAGAAAGACCTATAACAACAACAAATTGCAAGATGTAAAGAAAAAGCAAGAAATAGAACGAAATGAAAAAGGATAATCAACCAAGCCTTCTAGGTGTCCAGAGCTAGATTATACAGCGTGACTGGAAATGATGAGCAAAAATTCAAGGAATAATTTTAGACCGAAAATGCTACCTCTTTCTATAACATTTTTCTAAAACTGATTATTAACGGAGTTACAGGGTGTTAAAGTTAAATTTTAATTGCAGTGTTCTTGCAATATCTTTTGCCACACTCATAATATTTATATCCGAAATTTCTTATATAGGGGTTTTTCGGGATAAGGATTATAAATTTGCCCACCGTTTTTTCGCACTTTGTAGAGGACGCCACATACGAGCCTTTATTTTGATTTGAATGGTTTCAACTTTTTTTGCTACACTATGCAAATTTTGACTGAATATATTTGTTCTAACCTTTTGACATAAAAACGTATACTTTATTTGTTTCGATAAATCTAACCGTTTTCGAGAAAAACGCTAAAATAACATTGCTTGCATGTGATGAATACGAAATCATTTTAATTTATTTTCTACATTAAACATAGCATGCTTTGGAAACAAGCGCTTAGTTGCCTTGGAAACAAGTTTGTGGAGAATTATGTTTTTAATATAACAACGTAATATTTTAAATTCATAACAAAGGGACAACACATACAAACTTTACGAAATACCGCAGAATATTTCATTATATGAGAGTTGGATCTTAAAAACAAAAATAAAATAAAATTGCAGGTGTTTCATTTCCAACCCTGGCAACAAAGTCTGTTCAACTTTGTAGAAATTTAAAGTACATTAGGACTTTAAATTTAGCAAACTTTTTTCGAATCAATAAAATCTAAGCATAGTCGACAGTAAATAGTAGTAGAAAAATATGAAATGGTGAAATCTCGGAAGCAAAACTATCAAATTGATAAAATTTAAAATAGCAATATTTTCAAAGTAAAATGTCTAAAGTCCATACCACTACTCGTATACCCATTTTATTTTGAGATTCCCTACATACGTATTTCTATTGTATTGATGAACAGAAAATAGCAAATAGAAAATGTATGAAGAAAAAATTTGTCCTGACCTTATCTGAAATTATTTAAATATACAGTTACTATAAAAAATATAATTATTTATTATTGTTTAATTATATTGAATCCACTATCGTTAATATTGTTTATCGAAGAAGAAAAAAGTAGGAGTGCTTATTTGAGCAAGACCTTCGCTCCATTTTCGCTCCATTAGTAAGTATCCTATAATACATTTTAAATTTTAAAACCAGTAGTGGATGAGCAGTTAAGAGCTCACACTGCAATTTTTTTCGATTTGCTATCTGTTATGCAGTACGCCAACAATCAACACAACTACGGCAGACGGAAAAATTCGTTGTTATCGGACAATATTTTATAATTAAAGACTGCCGCGGGTGCATTTAGAGGTTTCTATTATCTATTAGTATGCCTTTCGTTCGATTTTCAAATAACGGTTTCGAGCTTATTAGCTCTCATCAGTATGTCATAGGTGAAGTAATGGACGAATGACTCTAGCTGTTTAAGTCTGTCTAACCCGACAGATGGGACTATGAGTACGCAGTGTAGACAAGCTACATCTAGCGGCCATCTGCTACTCAATGCCAGACTGAAAAGTCACAGACACGAAGCGTTCTACATCGCTGTAGAAACTATTAAAAGCTAGCAATCTCTATCGCGATTCGGCGATAACGATATGTTGCAAACACGAAATACACGGAATTCCAGGAAATAACTACTCTGTGGGCTAATGCTCCGACTAGAATTGAATTACACCTGGGAAACATATAGCAAACAGCTAAGTATATGTCTGGTGGGCTGCTGATAAGTGACTTTAGGTGTTTGATATAGGTGCTCTCAATTCAATTCAATGCTGGTGGGGTATTAGCCCGTAGAGTACTTGTTTCCTGGAAATCCGTGTTTGCAATTTTTTTATTGTCCTTTAGACCTTCCTAAGCACGTGGTTAAAATTTTCTTACTAAGTGGTAGTTAACCCTACATAATTTGACAATCGATGACTAAATAATACCACGTACTTCAGTTCAGTAGTTTTGGAGATTTATTGATTAAAAGCTTAAAGTAGACTTTAATAGGTACATCAGATTAGTTTGTACTTATTTAAAGAAATTTTAGTAAAAGCATTTACTTAATCTTTGTTCACTACACCCATGGTTTGTTTATTATTTTAGTGTTGAAAATAGCGATTGGAGCGATTTTTGTGACACAAAACGGTGGTATTGGGTTAATTTTTTTCTTGAAGAAAGATAAGAAAGGAATGCCTCGTACTTATTTTAAATAGGAATTTAGTACGTAGTTTCCAGGTCGATGGATCGGTAGACGAGGTGCCAATGAATGGCCCGCAAAATCGCCAGATTTGTCACCTTTGGATTTCTTTCTGTGGGGTAACTTAAACAGCAAAATCTATGCTACACAGCCAACATCGTTAGAAGATTTGCGACAAAGAATTGTGAATGAGTGCTTTCAAATTACTCATGAAATATTGCAAAATGTGCGGCAACGTTTTTAGCAAAATTTCTATTACTGCATGGAGAGTCAAGGTGGTCATTTCCAACATTTACTTGGCTGACGGGTAAGTTCATTCTTGTTATGTTCCACTTCCTTATAATTTTTGAGAGTCAAGTTTTAAAATCTTAAAATCAACTCTAACTTAAGAACGCCCTAAGTGACGCACAAGTAAAAACTGCATTGCAATAATAACTACTCTCATTTATTCATTTTTAAACTACCTTGCTGCCAAATTTAATGCATTACTTGATCTCCACTAATGATCATGTATTAAAGTCTACTTTAAGCTTTTAGCCAAAACTACTGAACTGAAGTATATTGTATTTTATATCATTATAAAGGGAATTGAAAGGCCTTTAAAGCGATGTATCATTCGACCCCCTTTCCCATTTAAGATTTTAGGGGTGGTGCCATCCCCGCCTAGGGGGCTGCACGTGTAAACGTAATTTTATGCCAATTTTGTGTCCCCCTGGAAAACAAAATCGACGGGTCTGAACGTTTTTCAAAAAGAGAACTGAGCTGTCAGAAAATGCCTCTGTTTCGTTTTGGATGCGCCACCCTGTATATGATGAACCAATAAAAGGTTTCTACCCTATACCTATTTTTCGAGATAAATAAAACGTTCAAACACGTCAATTTGTTCAGAAGGGGGACAGTTTTTTTATGGGAAGACGGAGTTGCTCCCTAGGCAATGTAATTCCTCATTATAAATAGTAAGTAGGGAGGTGGAGTATCACTTCAATAAAAATCCCTTTAAAATATTTTTATAGTGGCGTACTATTTTTTTAAATTGGATTAATAGTTTAGGAGTCAGACAATTAAAACGAAAAAAAATATCTGCTATAAATATATAAAGAGAATATAAAGGGCTATTTTATGGGCTGCTCAATGTTACAAAAATAAGGGAAAACTTTTATTAGCCCACTCTGTATTTACCTATATTAAAATTAAACTTACCTGCTCCACATAGTCCAGAAGGTCGCCTTCCTGAATGAATCGAATCCCTCTTCATTCTCTGGACCAACCTTAAGGCAGTGTTCGTCACTTGTTGCGTTTTTCCTTCAAACTGCAATTTGGCCGCGAACCGAAATATATACAAACAGGGATCTGGAAGAAATACATAATTAATTTCAGAAAAAACTACTAGATATGTATTTTTATTATTCAAAATCATAAAACGATTAAATTTATAACAAAATCATATTTTCCAAAGAGGTAATCAATATTTTTAAGAGGTGATACATGGTGATTTTCCGGGTTGTTATGCCGTGACCTCGGTAACTGGTAGCTGCCAGAAACAGAGTTAAAATGCACATCCCTAGCATTAGCTGGGATACTTTTACCTGCCCTGGTTGTTCTCGGCTAGGCTCTGTGCGGACAGACCCGCTATCGGTGTCTCTGGGCCTGTCCATATATTGATTTCGGTTCCTACTGTTGGTATTGCGACTGCTACGGTTGGAACCGTTTCTCGGATACTGGTGGTCCTCCGAGGCGTTCCGTAGCCGCCGCTGTAACTGGTCGCAATACCAACAGTAGGAACCGAAATCAATATATGGACAGGCCCAGAGACACCGATAGCGGGTCTGTCCGCACAGAGCCTAGCCCGAGAACAACCAGGGCAGGTAAAAGTATCCCAGCTAATGCTAGGGATGTGCATTTTAACTCTGTTTCTGGCAGCTACCAGTTACCGAGGTCACGGCATAACAACCCGGAATATCACCATGTATCTAATTACAGCACTGGTCGTGAAAGCCTAAAACCACTATTTTTAAGAGGTGATTAAAATTCTAGAGCCGGTCCTGATCGATTCATGTGCAGTTAGACTAGCATACATGTATGTCATACACGTATGTTATACATGTTTAATACATATACAGATTTGGAAAGTGAGGATCTTGATGGTGAATTGTATTTTGCCGCTTGCGTGTATTTGTGTCATGCTACACGCATACTTCGACCACAGCGTGTTTGCATCAAGCAGTGTTGCCAGGTGGGAAACATTCAGTGCATGAGAATAATTTCAAAGAAGCAAGTAATTTTCAATTACTTTTGTAATGCCATTTTTATTTCATTATGTTCTGCTATTTTATCATAATATTACATTGTAAGTAGGTAGTTACAGGTACTTAAAAGTTATTAACCACGTAACCTTTCTAATTTATTTTATTGTTAGGCCGGGCGAACGTTGAGGCGCAGTTGAAGTGACGCAGGGTGACTCACGGGTCGTAAAATCTGTTGTTTCCAGAAAATGTAGGTACCCTTACGGAATAGAGTTAAGAATCACTGCAATACAGCGTGAATACAGCACACACACCTCATATCCGTAGACTGTCATACCCGTTTATGTATTCATTGCTAATTATTAAGAGAGCAGTCTACAATAAAGGATATTTCAAGTACCCAAATATTGTAGATACCTACCTCTATCTATTCAATTTTGCCCTCGATTTTTCCTTTATTTCTCGTTAGGTCATTGTTTTGGTAGATTTCAAAGAGTAATTTTAATAATTTTATTATTTCTTTTTGTGTCTATTAAAAAGCATGAGATTTTGTAATCAAAATATGAAAGCATGAGATTTCCTCGGAATGGATGAGATCTGACAACACTGGCATCAGTTGATCTGACAGTTAGATTTGCAATGGCGATACGGAACCGATTACCGTAGTAGTGGGGAATGCTAGACCAATGCACGTCGCCTCCCCTCTTAAAGTTCGTACCTTCCCTGGAATGAAGCAGCAATTTCTACTTTCTCTGTAAAGATCCGCAATTTCAGAATCTCTATGTCAACAGTCTGTTGCCCACAGACCAAGTTGTTTGTATGCCAAACATGTTAGTTTTGAAGTAACCGACGAGTAGAAGACAAGTTTACTTATCTTGCAGTGGCGTACGCTTGCATAATAAACTGCGCCAGACCCGATCAAAATGGATGAAGGAATGATTTTTAAAACGATATGCTTTTAGGCATGTAAATTTACCGAAAGAATTACGATTACAACATGACGATTACAGATATTATTTGAGAATGGATGGAAGAGTTATGTACTGCTTCTTGAGTTTCAATACTGCTAACCGACATTCATGGATCTTGGATTTATTATTAAAACATATTGTTTTAATAAGATATAACAAATTAATTACAACATTCCAAACCAAGAAACGCAGTTGTCATATTTACTGTCAAATACAGTAGCTGAGACTGCTACACGCTGTCCAACGCGTATTACAACTAAAATGGAAGTTTTTCAACAAGTTGTAACTTCTCAATGAATATATTTATCCTGTAGTAAAATTTGTATTTAAATATTTCATTTTTCTAAATACTCGCCCACGTTATATCACTGCAACGTCTAGATCTTTGAACGGTGCGGTGGTTGTATGGGCACGCTTATCGGTGTGCTTAGTAAGTCTATTGTCACCCTTTTAAAGCAGGGTGGCAGAGAGCAAAACTGTAATAAAAAATTATTATGAAAAACCGGTTTAGGTAATTTTGTACGACTTTCCGGAATGTTATTTTAAAATCACCACACTTTTTTTATGCCAAGGCGAACTAAGTGTGCTTTGTTACCATTTTTTAAAGCGCTGTGTTAATTTTCTGAATCTCAGTGTCAACTACTCTGACACTGATCTAGTTTCACTGAACTAGTTAGTTAGTCGTAGTGTGGGCGGCATCAGCCTGGCAATTAGGCCACACGTGGGCCCTTTTTGCCTACCCTTGCATCCCATCACCTCTCCACTATCCGCCCTCGGCCTTCCTCGAACCTACCCGACGCCCTGATGAACGCCAGAATCTTGGTCCATGGTAGGCCCCTCATCTCTTCCCTTTGCAGCTCCTCGGTGCCAAAGATCCTATATCTTAGTCTTCCAAGAGCCGCAGAATATCCTAGAAAATTGATAGGGGTCTCCTCCCCCTCTCCGCATTCCGGACATAGGGGACTCTCCTCTATGCCTATCAAATTCAAATGCCTTCTGAGTCTGCAGTAGCATGTCAGGACCTCCACCATATGGTTCAGGGACCTTCGACTAAGGCTCAGCATTCACACTGTCCTAGATTTATTGGGTTCATTGAAGAAGTCGTGGGCCTGTCTACATCCTCCATTCCTTCTGAAGTTCCTTCCTAGTGTTTGAGGCCCATTTATTAAGGGCACTATTCATACTACCTCGCGTAATTCCCAGAATGGGTTCGGGTCCCTGGCAAGGTGCCCCAGATCCGAGACGAGCTAGCAAGTCGACCGGGGATTTCCTTATGGCCAGGAACCCAGACCAACTCCACCTCCCTTTGTCTGGCCAGGGACTCCAGGGCATCTCCACACTCCTGAACAAGACTAGATCTCTTCCTCGGAGAGCTAAGGGCCCTGACTGCAGCCTGTCTATTAGAGCAGATCAAGATTTTCTTCTCCACACAATTCCTTACCTCTTCCTTGCCTGTTACCATCAAAATAGCAAAAACCTCCGCCTAGAAAACCGTGGAGTAAGCTGGGAATTAAGAATTCTATTAAAAATAAATCCTATACATCAACAGAATGTAAATAACACGTTTTTTATTTTAACTCCTTTTAAAATACGTGCTCGACGAGAAGAATTTATGTGCGAATCACCGCAAAGCATCAAATATAATGGCCTTGCCTCGACGCATTGTATAGTGTTAAACTAAATTACACTCGAGGTAGTTTTATATTATTTATCAAATGAACGAACTGTACATACATATGCACATATTCGGAAATAGGAAACATAAATAATGTAATTTCGTAACAAATCTATAAACAATAATACATATTCACGGTGTTTCATAATATCATATCTTTATACAGAGGGTGAATCTGCGCATGATTTAAAAAAAGTTCATATGTCCGTAAATGTGTCGTTACCATAACACAGGAAGTTAAAGTTTTGTATCTCTCACAGTTTTTGAGATATGTAGCCCAAATTTGGAACGTGTAACTTAGATTACATGCATCATTAGCCCTGCCGAATGTGTGTCATAATCTACAGGGTGATTCTTTTTCTGGGGTCGGACCTCCTTTCGGCCCTCCAAACTTCTTTCCGGTACGCCACTGGTCTTTTCTATAGCAAGGGTTTAATTCCCTGATCAATTTAGAAACTTTTTTGTCTCTCAAATTTGTTTTGGTATTGCTGTTGTTTCCGAAAAATATAAAAATGAACGTAACTCGCTAAGTTATCGAAATCTTGTAGTAGATAAAGTCTGGCTGTTAATATCAATAATGATTTATTTAATTTGTTTTATCAAATTTGACCTTCGGTTTTCAAAAACTACTTCTGGCTACTTAGGTAATTATTATTTGAGTTAAATATTAACTATTTTTTAATTACTTATTGATACAAAATAACAGATTAACAAATTTGAAAAATAATCGGTTGAAGTTTTAGGAAGTCGTTACTAATTCGTAAGAATAAATATAAATAAGAAATGAATAACTACAATAAGGCAAACAGTATTATGTATTAAAAAAATAACAATAAATAAGTTGTTAAAAACGCTCTCCACCTGCAAGAATTCATGCTTCTGTCCTTTTTCGCATATTAGTACGCACTCGCAAATAAAAGATTGAGAGCATAATTTTCTGTAAGAACCATCTGTAGAAATTGGATTGCAACCGAAAGTCAATGGGAAAAGACGTAAAAAATCCTCCAAATTAGAATGTACAAGACGTTCAATATCATATTGAGTCGAAAATTGTTTTAAAAATGTGACGTTAGTATTATTGGTTCTTTAAATTTAATTATTATGTGCAAAAATTTTAACAAAGGCTTTGTATTTCTCCTTTTTGATGGTTTTGTAATTTAATCTCACGTTTATGTCTTGAGAAAGGAAATAAACATTTCCGAAAGCTTGACAACAACACAGTGTTCTTATTGTACTAACCCTTAGCACTGTTGACTGCATTCCCAAATTACATCACTGGTGTATTATATGTATTGTATATATAGGGTGTCCCATATAAAACTTTCCATCAGAGTATTTCGTTTAATATGAAGTCTTGAAAAAATTACAAAAACACGTCGCTTATTAATTTGAGGGGGACATCGACTTACATCATTACTTATTTTGTAGTAGCTCTTCGTAGATTGAGGTATCAACTTTGAAGTTTCAAATGCTACTATAGGCCGTATGATACATCGTTTGCAAGCTCTTTTGATAATGGCGTCCGTAAAAAAATTTAAAAAATCATTATTCGTTTTGAAGAAAAAAACATTGAAATATAAATTTTTGGAATTTTGCATTTTTACATTTAAAATTGTTTATAATAGATGCTCAAACTGTACACCCAGTTCTTCTTGGCAAATATGGACCCTGTCTACGAAACAACTTACATTTGCAAAAACCTCTGGAATTAAATTCCGACATTCGTTTAAAATACGTTGGCTTAAATCTTCAAGATCTTTAGGTTGACTTGCAAATACCGCTAATTTGAGATGTTCCCAGAGAAAAAAGTCGTTTGAACTCAAATCGGGAGACCGAGTTGGTCATACTATAGCCCCACGCCTACCTATCCATCGTCCTGGAAAATTCTAATCCAAATAAACCCGAACTTGTCGCTCAAAATGGGGTGGAGCTCCGTCTTGTTGGAACATTACATCCAATATCAAAGTGCCATCTAAAAAAATGGACCAACTATGTGATTACAATATTATACTCAATTGTTCAGTGTGTGATTCCCTAACACAATAAGGGTTTTCACCCGACCAATAACGAATCTTATACCTATTCACTGTACCATTGAGAAAACAATGTACACTCATGACTGAAGCAGATATTTTAATAATTTTCTAAATGCCCCTTCTCTGGTATCTAAAATTTTTTATCGAATTCCTAGATTAAATTTCAGATCTAGTTCTGTTTTGCAGTTGCCAACTGCTCGTACTAATATTCTTACGGCATCCCCTCTTCATCAAATGATTACTAACTACCAATTGTATGAAGATCGGCTTGATATATTTTTTCACGCAATTAATTTTATTAAATCTCTATTTGTTTAGCTGTTTTTTTTTTGTAAGACATCTTTGTGATTTTATTGCTTTTTTTTATTGTTTGTTATATTTTTGCTGTTTGTTTGTTTGTTATTTGATATTTTGTTCATATTCGAGTTATTTCTGTCATTGTTTATTTTGTATTTTGAAATGTTTTTTTTCCTTGTCCTGCAACTGTCATTCGTCCCGTTGGACACTGTATTTAAACAAATAAATAAATATCGGTCAGTGGTAGCGCGGTTTAAAGCGTCAGTACTTGAATCGTGGTGACCAGATCGCTGTGGGTTCGACCCTCGCAGCCGGTAGACCGTATCTAAGCTATATTCGTGGAGAGATTGGCACCCTCTCTGCGGGTATGGTAGGGTGGAAGAATATTGGCTTCGGGTCAATGTGAGAGATTGATACCGGTTGACATTTGACTACCCCCCTAATTAATGAGGTTTTCCAGGTTTTCCTCATTCCTGCACTGAATGGTGGTTAGGGCCTACTGCACGTAAGTAGTTCCTGGGCACAAATGCGGCCTGCTTAATAATAATATGCCGCCCCCTCTCCCGCACAAGTCTTCGACTTCTGGGCAAATGAGAATAATTTAGAATGAGGGGTAGAGATATTATTATTATTATATTTTGTATTTTCTGTAATTCTGTTATACATGATATCACAAAATTCATCCTTGGTATACATATACTGTCTAAAAATAAATGTTTCCGAATATTCTGAATTCAGTTAGACAGCCAATTTAATTATTGTAATTCAGTACAGAGAGGCAAATATTGATGGAATGCTAATCAGCATTGAATGTGTGAGGTCTACTGTCAATATACTAATTCTTTAACAGCATATTGAGTGTTTACAGGTCACTTTTAAAAAACACGTAATAGAATGTTAGTTAATACAAATATACAAGGTGGAACTTGTACATGCAACTGTTTCAAAAAGTTATTGCTTGCAACATTTTAACGAAAAAAGGGTTCATATGAACGTTATGTCCTCCACAACTTAGTTTTCCAAATACAGAGTGTCACAGTCTTTGAAAAAAATTGACATTTATGCAAATATGTACATACTTGAAGATATTTGACGTAGACCGATAACACTTGAGTTAGTGGTTTCCATAACTATTTCCATAATACTAATTCTATTGATGTATAATACAGGCCTACTCTATTTTATTATGAAAACGAGTAATTTTCGAATTATTTTTATTAATATGAAATAAATTAAATGATAAAATACAAAATCTATAAGAATTTTTGTTGTAACTTCAGTAATACCATCAAACCTTAAAGAAAATCATTGTTATAGAAATTTTAAATTCTCATGAGGGTATTGCTCTAAAATATAAGAATTTCTACGCCTCTGATATCTAGTTAAATTTTATAATTATATGCATGTATTTCTAACGAAGATATGCTATAGATGCGTACAAGCAGAGTAGTTTTAGAGTTACCATCATTTTTTCAACTATGTTGTAGATAAGCTTATCACAAACTACAATAAATTTACAGAGACAGATTTTCTATAAAATAAAAGAAATCTTTTGTCCTCAGAATTTAGTAGAATCCATCCACAATACTGTTTTTAGAATTCTTTGTGGCAGTATGCCACAGTATCATAATTGTAAGGGCGTCTTAAGGTGCGTATAGATATGCGAGCCGAGCAGTTTGTTGAAATGAATCCTTACAACGAACGTTCAGCGATCCATGGGAAAACAACGAACCTCGAATTATTTTGCAATTCATTGGTCACTCGTCGAGTGCCGGAGCCGGTACTATTTCACGTTCTGCCATCATGTCTTCGCATGAAGAAAATTGTGCCATATTGGTGATGAGTGGCGCGGCCTTATTGATGGCTAGTTTAGACAAAAAGAAAATGAACCAACGGCGTTGGTGGCACACCAACGCCGTTGTGTGTACGAATTAAATATACAAATAAAATATATCCTTAACAAATCTCTTTAAAAATTTTATTTATAGCTTTCAACTTGCCTGTTCCTGTCCCTTTGCTGTTTTTTACTTTCGCCTTTTCTCGCCGGTAAGAAGCCAGCAAACAGATCACCTTTTTCTTACATTGGTCTGCATTTCTGTTTATTTCAAGACCTATTTCTCTCCAAGCATCTTCTTTTAACGGCTTTTTAAAATGGTCCTTATGTTTGGGATCCCAGAGTAACGTTTTGCTTTTATATATATATCGATCAGGGTAAGTATATTTTCTTCAGACCATTGATCCATAATTATTATTATTGAATTTAAAAAAATCAAACAAAATTAATCTCAGCGGTAGGTTCGCGAGCAGATTAAAAACGACGAACCAGACACGTCGCCGTCAAACTGTGAACTAAGAACGCCTTTGTGTTCGTCATAAAAACCGACAGGAATCGGATCGTCGCGAGCGGTTCACAAGCGGTTTGTTCGTCGCTCGTAGCCACGTCTAAACTATGGGAACTAGAGGTTCACAAGCGGTTCGCGAACCGCTCGGCTCGCATATCTATACGCACCTTTAAGTATTACTGGCATCCTTGGAATGAGTGATTTTACGTTGAAAATAAATGAGATTTACCCAAATATACCTATATCTAAAAGTTCATTGATTCCGAGATACAGGGTGTCAAAGATTTCGAATGTATTATATTATTTATTTACTTGGAAACCCTTTGTGATAAAGCAACAATAATTCTAAGTCCTCAGGTCTAATTAATCAGTATATTTAAATATTCCCACGATCACCACTGTCGTAAAAACTCTGTGCCACTCTTATTTAATTTACAATAAAAGATAGTACGCGACTCTCTTAATTATAAAAAGAAAACATAAGTTTTGATTACTTTAAACAAATAACTATTTTTTGTAATTCCCTTTGAAATTCATTGTATTCAAGTAATTGTTCATTTAAAATATCTCTGCATTTCGTAGTTTGTGCATATTTGTATTAAGCGCTGAAAAAACTTGAAAATCCACTCATAAAATGTTGTACATCGCACTAATTTACCATTTTGAGTAACTTTTCCAAGTAACATTTTGCTGTATTTTCAGTGGAACAAGCGCAATACCTGAAAGCAAAACAATTTTTCCTCAGTGCTCTTAACGATTTCAACAAAGTATACCTGTTTCACATAAAGAAGGTAGAAGAATCGATTGTTTTAATAGTCAAATGTATACAACAAGCCGCAAATAAGTTCAACAATTTAAAAGAAGCATGATGTTCCATAAGGGGCGCCTTCTACTAGTAGCGTCAATATTAGAAACAAATTTGAATTTCGCGCCCCCAAAAACTCCCGATCTACATAAGGTTTGTTCCAAATAAATACTTTTGTACGGCCACGATACCGTCACGAGATTATATGCTCTGATAATAGGCGCATGCGTCAAGTTTGTACCGTGCATGGAATCGCGAATGTTTGGAACGTTTCCTTAACCGAAAATTGAGTAGAGACAAACATAATATAACCAGCTACCTCTGAATTTAACTTTGAAGTTATAAACAACCTCATATGCAAGTCATTATTTAAAATTAAAAACTAGTCATGGATGGACATTTTAAAATTCAATTTACTATTTATCAACCAAAAAATTACTAAATTGAACAGCTTTAATGTCAAATCTAAACGAGATTCCTCAGTGCGCATGTCTATATAAACAGTTCACAAGTAGTTCCTACACATGACCATGTACTGATATTAGCCTTGTTCGCGGTAGCGATTCCGAACTAGTTCAGGATTAATTTACGGATGAGCGCAAGCGCAGTTTGCATTTCGGACGATCAAATTCAAACTACGCTTGAGCACATCCGTAAATAAATCCTGAACTAGTTTGGAATTGCTACCGCGAACAAGGCTATTATCGCCGTCGTACGGTTCAATGCTTGTCCCAAAGATATTTGGAGCGCTAAGGAAATCGTGCAATGAATGATAATTTTTAATTTGGAACAGTCTTTTGCTATTGCGCAGACTCGAAACCGTACATTGTACGGTTTTCTATGCATTTAGAACAAACCTATAGCGTATCCAAATATTTGGATTTTTAAAAAAATTATTTATAAATAGGTATCGAAATTAAATTTTTACTTTGACGCCCTGTATCTTTTTATTTATCAACTTTTGACTAAAGCAACTTTAGCTATATCACATTATTTAGTCGTCAGGAATCTACTTTTGTCCTATGATATATTAATTTCGGGACACCCTGTGTTACTAAGCAGAGGGATAATTTTAAAGAACAATTATTTGCTCAAAATAATCAAAATTTAAAGTTTCTAACTTTTTATATAAGTAATAAGACAGTTGCGTACTATTTTTATTTTAAATAAAAGTACAGTGCCACAGGGTTTCTACGCCACTGGTGATAATGGGAATATTTAAACATACCAAATAATTAGACTAAAATTATGTCATTGAAACCTAGAACTATTGCTGTTTTATCACAAATGGTTTCCAAGTAAATAAAAAATATAATGAAAACTTCGAAATATTTAACACCCTATATCTTGGAAACGGTGAAGTTTTAGATATAGGTATATTTGGGTTATTTTAACTGTACAATCCAGTAATACCTAAGACACCCATATAAGTTCGATGTAAACTTTTTCCATTGCTTAATTAATCACTAACACAAAATTTTGAGAGATATTGCAATAAATATTCAAACACTAACGTCCTGTATCTTGAAAACTAAATCGTGTACGTTCATATACATTTTTCTTCTTAAAATGATCTTAACCTCTGAAATATTTTTACGTCACACCCTGTGCAAACAGTAATAAATTCAGTACTCATAGTTATTTTGTTTTCACTTTCGTTTGATGTAGATTTTTTTCGATGTCTATTAACGAAGAATAAAACGTAGAAAATTGGTATTCAAACGCCGTTCAAAGTTATCGACTCGTTTTATTACACCACAAACAAAGGGTTAGAACAACACAATTTGAATTGCAAAAAGTTTTAGAATAGACTACCATTCTCTTATACATAGATACTCAATACTTATATCGTATACTGCTTCCTATATTAGTAGACAAATCAGATAGCGATAACCAGTGGCGTAGCCACAGGGGGGTTTTGGGGGTCAGAACCCCCCATGGGTTGGGTTGGTTGGGTCATATAGGTAATGCCTCACTACAAACCTGCAATCACTCTATTCGCCAAGATTTAGCAACTAAGTTCTAATTTTATTATTGTCATTTTTGTTACAAATATTGTTCGTACCTGTTTATTATTTACATGTTTATGATGAGATTGTTTTTTTATTTACTTTTTATTGTTTCAATTTATTATAAATTTTTTTTATTATTAAAAAAATCTAGTTTGAAATACTTTGTTCACTGAACCCCCCATGTCAAATTTCTGGCTACGCCACTGGCGATAACACGTTAAAAGAATCAACATCTCTGTTGCATGCAAACGCTTCTCTTTTTTAATAATAGCTTGTTTAAAACGGACATATTTCAACTGTCTCATACAAATGCGTGCGATGTTTTATATGTATTATCTCTGTAAATAATAACAGGTTGGGAAGAGCCCAGTAACAAATATCATAGCTACTCATTTCAGCTACAACAAAAATGGAATGGAAAAGAAACAAGTTAATAATTCACTTGCATATAGCATATTCCCATTTCATAAAGTGAGATAAAGATAAATGTGCTTGTTAGGTGTTAACGATAAGTTTGACCAAACATCACCGACATATTCTATCTATGCAAATAATTAGGGTTTATTACACAGGGTAATTCGAATAATGTGCAAAAAATTGAGAATAGATTCTACGACCGACTTTAATAATATAAAATTTTTCGATCTAAGCTACCCTTGGAAAGTTACAACTCATTAGAGGTAGGGAAAGGGCGATAAGTGTTATTTATCTTCAAATGCTTAATACACAGCAATATTTGATATCAAAAGACCATGCATTTTTATCAAATGAAAATTTATGAAAATAGATTGTTCTTTGGTTAAGAACCATTATGTTCTGTATATCTTTATGTAGAACCATTTACACATTTTCTCATTTCTTTGTAACCGAGTAGTTATTGCTTTTGAAATAAAGTAGCCTTGTAACAACAAGATTCAAACTTGTAATATGTCTAAAGAAATATTAAATAAAGTTTTTGGAAAAAAAATATTTGGAATGGTATTTGATATGCCATCAAAGTTTCGAGTGAAAAAAAAGAATTTGAATATTATGTTTATCTTACATTGCTTTGATTAAGCTTTGTTAAATAATAACAATGTTCAAGCAGGTGGCATTTCATTTCTTCTCTATAAATAACACACACACTAAATATGAATGACACAAGGAAACAAACAATTCGCAAAGTTAAAGGTTAATAAAATATTCACCCGTATAACGTCAACATAGCAAGCCAGGGAGGTAATTAAAGCACAAAGTGTCGTACAATAATTCAAAACTTTAATAGTTCGCAATTTCCTCCACGATCCCAACTCAATTAAGGAAATGAAGAGCATTTTAAGACATCAAATATACACCAGCACCGCCCCTTAGTCTATCTAAGGTGTGTTCTCAGCCTGCATCCAAGGGGTAATGAGATTGCACATTCTTTCTATCGAACATAGTAGGAGTGGAAGTTACTTACATTATAAATTTAATTTAGCTCCACTATTTTTAGAGGAAGCAAGGAAACTTTTAATCTCATGAATCTAGTCTTTAAAGTTGTCTTATATTAGCATAGACGTAACCATTAGAGTTTGTCCGAAGACATTTCTAATATTCTTTAAAAAGAAAAATGGAGTATGTTAGTCAGCTATCTCTAAAAGCGCGATTACACTTAGTCGACATTATCGATCGACTTTGTTATCGACACTGTCAACTAATAAATCGTAAAGACTTCAACTATTCATACCAAGCACAAAGTTTATCGATCAGTTGAAACGAAAATGTTTAATGAAGAGGATGTCATTCATTATTGCATGAGTAGACTATTATCACATCTAAAAAAAGTAAATTATCGCGTAAAAGAAGATTTTGGGTTCGGCCAAGTCTGCAAAGTGCAAAGTCGGTACAGAAGTAATAATCCAATAGATTTAAATAGAAGTGATGTCGCTTGAATACAGATGATGTAATGATGTTTTCAAATGATCGCGCACATTATGCCTGTACGGACCTGCAGAACCTATTCATAAAGATTCCTATGTTATTTAATAGAGCATCGCATACTAGACCAGCACCTGCATGGACCGACACCTGCAACGACCGTGCAGATCGTATCGGTGGCCTGCAATTTCTATACTTGGCCGCGCTAGTTCAATGTAAGTTCTGTTCCCACAAAAGTCAGGGATTGATTTCAAACTATTAGATATATTCGACCAGTTAAGTTGTGTATGTGTCGCTGAACTGTTGAACACCCTCGCTTATGAACAGCCTCTATTTATTTACCTTAAATAAATTGCAAGTCTTTCGTCAAGTCTTATAACATACTATATATCAAAAACTAAACAGTTTAATATCCACAATTTTGTCAGTACAAAAACCTGTCTTGCAGATTTAGCAGATTTATTATTATTGACGTAAAGATCGTTACCAACCAAAATAAAAATATTTTTCTTTTAATACAATTAAGATCACGTTAAAATTTTAACATGACTGCATATTTGAAATAATTATTGTAATAGGTATCATATTTGGATATTGCGTAAACAAGGTAATTACTGTTTGAAAATAATAATGACTGTTTGAATACCTTAATTATTATTGTCACAAGTCATTCAGCCATTACAATACTAAACTACTCAAATTATAAAGACAAGGCCTACTACTGACTTTTTAATTTCTTCTAATAAACATTATTAAAATCTTGTTTTAATTAAACATTTTTTCTTGAAAACCTTTAAAAAAATTTTAAAATTGAACTAGAGTAAAAAATTGTTTTAGATTAAATTGTGCGCGGGATATCATTCTTTTAAAATTTTATCAATGTAAAAAACAGTTTGGTATAATTTTAGGGGTGACTCATCCTCAATGAAATTGAAGTCATAGTCAAAGGAAACCAATTAAGAAACCTAAATAATATACCAAATTTGGTTATTCCAAGTTAAAGTAATTCAGAGATATTAATTTTTTTCGAAATAGTTAGCACACTTTGAAGGCCTGTAACTCCGCCTATGTGCATACTTTGCATACAGGATCAGTCATAATCTCATTAATTTTAACCACGTATTCGGGAGGCCTAATAAAGGCAGAAAATCGAAAAAAAAAATTTGTACTCGATCTTTAAAAAAATAAACAAATCACCCTATAAAAATCAGTAACACGACGCTCCTGGTACGCTACGAACTTTCTGATGGCACACCCGACGAATATCTATTGCCACAGACTTGCCGTATTAACCATGGATGCCACATTTACATACATAATTTCGTCTAACACATCAGCGTGTTATTCAAATTTTCCTCCATTTAGCACTCTGCATTTCCCGCATTTCTTCCCCCTCAAATTTGTAGATCATGCCACACATTTGGAGGGGGGATGGAGAGAATACAAGCAATAAGCAGTAGTTTGTTTATTTCGGTCTAACCTCACGTATTTGGCGTAAATTCACAACGTATAATTTTACAAATTCCGAATATGTGGAAATGGTAGTGTTATACGGAGAATGTTTACGAAATGCGACTGAATTTTATTAATAAAGTGCTATGGACGGATAAATGCAGTTTTACTTGAAATGTGGGCTGTAAACAGGTTAGTATCATACTACTTAAAACACTACAAATTGTACATCTGGTTAGGTATGTGTGTGGTTAATTATACTTACGAGTAATACTAAACATTCATATTTATTTGTAAAACGTAGTGAAAACGTAATATTAAAATTATTAAACTGTAATAACCTAACATTCGAAAACATTTATTTATTATCTACATTTGTTTTTATTAACAAATAAATCAATATTTAAGGAAAATTCATTCATGTATCTAGATTAAAAAAATAGTTTTACTCCTTGTCGTTAAATAACAATACAAAAACTAGGTAACTAGGTTATTGACCTAATAATACGGTAGGTCAAGGTCAAGATTAACTCTCGATAACTTAGATTAGCGGCGTGCCATTTCGGTCTTGGACAGTTTTCTGTCGACAACACGATGGTTTTTTAAGTACTTAGTATTTAAACACGAAACACTTTTCAACTTCTCAATAATTTACCCATTGGGTATAGGTTTTTATGTAATGTACGTAAATGGTTTATTACTCAGTTTATTATTAGACATATTGGAGTGTTGTTGCAGGCATAACAGCTACATTTGCTCAGAGAAAAATCGACACGCGAGTATATCGTTTGATTGGGCCGTATTTTCTACAGAAAAACCTGAGTGGACCGCGTTACTTGCAATTTTTAATAGAATTATTTGATTATTATTATTATTTGATTTTATTGGATATTAACATTTTAAATTATTATTGGCTGAAGTTGAACTGAGCAAGAAAAAATGATATTCTAAAATAGTCAGTACCTACAACCGTTTATTTGTGATGTCTAAAACCTAGGTGGGTAGGTACTATATAGAAAAATATTACAACTTGACAACATTGCATCAGGTCGATATCGAGTTGAACTGTGAGCTGTAACCGACCAAGGCTGTGACCGGTCAGTGACAGTCTGAAAAGGGGGTTAAATAATGATTTGAAAATATTTTTTTTCGGCGTAAATATGCATTTAGATTTTTATAATCACGTATTCGCATTATACTCATTATTCCCTATCTCCTCTTAAAATTAATGACACTATGACTGACTCACCCTGTATGTTTGGTAAAATTGCAATATTTTGGGATCTACTACATGCATCTGCTCTGTGTCGGTTCTTATATGAATGTATACAGGGAGATTCAGTCATTAATTTTAAGGGAAGACGGAAAAAAAAGTATAATATTGTAAAAAATATTATATGTAATTTAAAGTATACTAGTGGAACAGAAGATGGAATAACTACGCAGATAATTAAGGATGCATTTATGGTAGTAGGGAATCGTTTTGTTGATGTGATAAATACATCTTTGCAGAGTGGGCAAATTCCTAGTGATTGGAAAACGTCAATAATAGTGCCGGTACCCAAAGTAACTAATACTAATTTATGTAAAGAGTTTAGACCCATTAATACAGTGCCAGTGTATGAAAAAGTATTAGAATATGTAGCAAAACGACAGTTGTTAGACTATTGTGACAAGAATAACATTTTTGTGCCGTGCCAGTCAGGGTTTCGTAAGCAACATTCCTGTGAAACCATCGTATTAAGTATAACTGATAAGTGGATTAAAGCAATGGATGAAGATAAGTTAATTTTGGCTACATTTTTGGATTTTAAGAGAGCTTTTGAAACAATAAATAGAGACTTATTATTAAGGAAAATGAAAAAAATTGGATTATGTGGGAATGTACTAAGTTGATTTAAATCATATTTATCTGATCGTTATCAGAAAGTGAAATATAAAAATAGTGTATCAGATCAATGACAAAAATATGGTGTACCACAAGGTACAGTTTTGGGGCCAACTCTTTTTGATATATGAAAATGACATTATAAAGTATGTTAATAAATGTGATGTTCGTATGTTTGCTAATGACACTATGATTTTTATAATAGGGACAAATGCCCATGAAATGATAAACATTATGAATCAAGAGTTGGCAAATATATACCAATGGCTTTATGATAATGATCTGTATGTAAATATCGATAAATCTAAATATATGTTTATAGGGAGTAATGCTAACCTAAATAAATTAAGAAATTTAATTTATAATTAACAACAGTTCCTTAGAAAGAGTAAAAGAAATAAAATATTTAGGAATAATTATTGATCAAAATTTATGTTGCAATAGTCATGTTAGTTATACAGGGTGAGTCAGTCATAATGTCATTAATTTTAACCACGTATTCGGAAGGCCTAATAAAGGCAGAAATTCGAAAAAAATTTTTACTCGACCTTTAAAAAAATAAACAAATCACCCTATAAAAATCGGTAACACGACGCTCCTGGTACGCTCAAACTTTCTGATGTCGCAGCCATATGATAATCTAATTCCGATGGAAGGCATCGTTGCCACATGTTTACATACATAACGTTGTCTAACACTTCAGCGTGCGTATTATTCAAATTTGCCACCATTTAGTCGCACTTTCGCATTTCCCGCATTTCTTTCCCCCCAAATTTAGAGATCACACCATACATTTAGAGGGGGGATGGAGAGAATACGAGCAGTAGTTTGTTTATTTCGGTCGTGTATTGGTCGTAAATTCACATCACAACGTCTAATTTTACTAATTTAGAATGTGCGGAAATGCTAGTATTATACGGGGAATGTTTACGAAATGCGAATGCCGCTGCTGTCGAATACCGGAGACGTTTCCCTAATAGGCTTCACCCAAGTGCGCGAACCTTTGTCCAAGTGTTTCAATGTGTTCGCGATACGGGATGTGTTAAACTCGAAGTGGAATTTTAAATAGGTTAGTACCATATACTACTTAAAAAGCAATAAATTTCTAGGCTAGATGTATGTAAATGCTAATTACAAACTGAATAATTATATTATACTTACGACTAATACTACAAATTCATATTCAATTGTAAAACGTAGTGAAAACGTAATATCAAAATTATTAAAAATAAATAACCTAACATTCGAAAACATTTATTTATTGTCTACATTTGTCTTTATTAAAAAATAAATCAATATTTAAGGAAAATTCATTCATGTATCTAGATAAAAAAGTTAATTTTACTCCTTGTTAAATAACAGTACAAAAACTAGGTAACTAGGTTATTGACCTTGTCTTGGACAGTGTTTTGTCGACAACACAAGGTTTTTATTACTTTGTATTTAAACACGTTTTAAACGTTTTTATGTAATGTAACTTAAATGGTTTATTACTCAGTTTACTATTAGATACGTTGGAGTTTTGTAATTTCAATATTAAATACTTTTTAAACAAACAAAGCTAATTTTCAACGTATGGGCAGGAGTTTACGGGAATCATTTGATTGGGCCGTATTTTCTACCGGAGAACCTGAATGGACCGCGTTACTTGCAATTTTTAATAGAATTGATTGGAAAGCGTTCATTGAACATTAACATGCCTAGGTAGGTAGGTGCTAGAAAAATATTTCAACTTGGCAACATTGCATCAGGTCGACATCGAGTTGAACTGTCAGCTGTAACCGACCAAGGCTGTGAACGGTCAGTGACAGTCTGAAAAGGGGGTTTAAATAATGATTTGAAAATATTTTTTTTCGGCGTAAATATGCATTTAGATTTTTTTTAATCGCGTATTCGCATTATACTCATTATTCCCTATCTCCTCTTAAAATTAATGACATTATGACTGACTCACCCTGTATAATGAACAAAATGTCAAAAAGTGTATGTACGTCAAACTAACTTTATATAAGTCTATCATTTCGCCACATTTAGAATTTTGCACCACAATTTTGTTTCACGTAGGACAAAACCGAATTCAACAAATCCAAAAAATACAAAATAGAGCAATGAGGATTATACTAAAATGTAATAAATTCACTCCAATTGCTACAATGTTAGAAGTTTTACATTTTATGAGTGTACAACAAAGAATAACATACAATACATTGCTTTTCATACATAAAATTAAAAACAATATGTTACCAAATTATTTATTGGATGAACTAAGATATGTGGGGGATGTTTGTCAAATTTTTATGTAGAACAAAGTAAAAAAGTAAAACTAAAAATTCTGTGTTTTTTAAGGGACTAAAACTATATAATGAAATACCAGAAAGTATAAAACAATGTGAAAGCTTTATTAAATTCAAAAAAAAGCTCTCTAGTTATGTAAGTGCTAACTTTTAAGATTTTCCGTTAATAGATCTAAGTAGATATTTAGAGTTATCAATTTTCCTGTAATTTTAGTTTTATTGTTGTTGTTACATATTATAATAGCTATAATTATGGCTAAGATGAAATAATTATTGATAATATACAAATTATGTAAACAATGTTAAAACGACTATTGTAACTTAAATAGCAAGTGCTAAATAAAAGTGTTTTTATTATTATTATTAATATATATGTTGCTACCACGTTAACCTTACACTTATGGTAGCTGAATAAAAGGCGATTCCTTTTATACTAATTTATTCGAGCTGTACGTATGTATGTATATATCTTACATATGGGTAAAAAATATAAAACACTTATTTTATACCCCTAATTCTAACGGCTCTAGAGTACCTGCTCTGCCGAGGTCTCAAGTACAACTGCCTTTCTATTACACTTGTTGTTAAGGAAATACACTTGTTCCCTTTTTCAGGCCAAATACCTTAAACACATCTGGTTCCTTTCATACTCCGTAAAGCAGGCAAAAACTCAGTAACAATATAAATACGAGAATTAAAAAAAATTAATGCATATTTACGCCAAAAAACAATCAAATCATTGTTTAAAGCCCTTTTCAGACTGTTAGTGACCGCTGGTAACCTCAATTAATTCAACGCGGTCATGGTCTGTGCCGTTTAACCGGGAGTTACGGATTGATTTGCGTCTGTTTTAAAAGGTAGAGTAATATTATTTTTTCGATATTCTGTCTTTATTAGGCCTTCGGAGAAGTGGTTAAAATTATGATCAGATCACCCGCTGTATGCAGGGTTGACTATGAGTTATCGAAAAAGAATAGAATTAACGGAATCATCTATTAAAATATTTCATAGCTTATTTATAAAGCGAAAACAATTTTTTTTCAAATCTATATTAAATCCTTATTGTAAAATGTAGATTATTATTTAATAATTTAATGAAAAACACTATATGGTAGCACAGGGAGGCAGCACCTACCTTACTAATAGTTATTTCTAGGATTGATATTTGGAACGAGGAAGAAAGTTATCATTTTCTGTTTTCTTACTTGTTTAAATGAAAACCTGACATTGCAAAGATTTATGTACTTGCTGGAGACCTCTCCTTTCCTCGACCGTTCTTGTCGTTTACAGCGAGGTACCTACTTGGTCCGGCGGTCATGACCAGGTGGATTACCTACGTCGGGAAAAACCACAAAATATAACAAAAAAATACAAGCAAATGTACTCAAATACATAAAAACACTGCCACAAGTTTACCACCAAGGCATTACAACAGTTGTTCAATGTGATTCAAAGAGGATTCAGCATTTGGCATATGAATACGACATTTTTATAAATACACAAAAAATACACGAAAAATTAAATTTGCGAAAAGCAAGTACTGAAAAATTATTTGAAACTAATCGGAGTACCGTAACAGTATGCAATATTTTTTAACATCTGATGTAGACGCCATCTGTAGGTCACTAGTGCAAGGTGCAAATAATGAGTACTATTTTAAACTACAACATCCCAAGATGTTTACAATGTTTCTTAGATCCTTAGAATATAACTAAGCTTCGCCATGTTCTTTGAGGTTTGGAAAGTATGCAACTAGCAATGCAGTATTCTAGGTTATGTTATTTTAGAACAGTTAGTGATCCATTTTAAACGTTTTATAGTAAATGTTAATTTCCGTCGTTTCTACACTTGACAACGCTGCAAAAAGCGACCGCACGGTAATTGACATATCTAGCCATCTCGAACACTGATTGATTGTCATAGGCGCCGATTTTCCGAGGAAAAAGAGGGTTTTGCCTCATTTTAAACATTGAGCTAGAATTCCGAAATAATTTTTTTATTGTTTTTTAGACCTTCCTGAGCACGTAGTTAAAATTTTTGTACTTAGTCATAGTTAACCCTGTATATCGTTTAAAATATTCGTTCAAATGTTCAGAGTCTAAACGCCACGCCGTGAAGTATATGTTATAAATTGTGAGGTGACAATATGACAGGCCTGGGTTTAGTTAGTTATGTGATAATTCTATTTTTTTATGTTAATATAAAGATTTCATTTGTGACTGCTAAATGTAATGTATGTCATATTTATTTTCGATTTAAAACACCACTCTGTTAATAAATAAATTAATTAGGTATTTAATTTCTTCCTACCCAGTTTTATTACTAAACCCATAACCTTACTATAACTATTAATTTATTATTTATCTGTGAACCGCTTAATACTTTCGTTAGTCAACTGAGTCCGGTTCTGTCAAGGTCCGCAGATCCCCGGTCTTGAATTATAATAAGTTACCTGTTACATAGACATTGAGCCGACCCTGTGTTAACTGACCTACACCATAAGTGATAAAGTGCGGTAGAAGTGCTGACAAAGATTCCTGTCGAAGTTTATCTTTTATACCGTATATTATCAATAACCTTATGTTAATTCCAGAAATTATCTATTGTTCATTGTTCCTAGTGCACGAGGCAATCTAGTAATTTGTATTACGTATGTTTCATGTATATATATATTTTTTAGACTTTTTCAGCTTCAGTTCAGTTCAGTCTTAATCAAGTCAAAACGCTGTTAAAGATTTGAGCTAACTCTGTTTTGTTCTTAGTAAAATACCTGCTGTTAGTTAAATAAAACACAATTAGAAAGAACGAATATCTTTTTTTGGGTAGTTATTTTAATTAACAAGAGTAAAAGCTGAGTCCAAAACCAACCAAAGAAGCGGAGGGGCTTCTTCGAACCAAGAACTGCAAGAAGCTCAACGTCACTGGCGCAGTCGGAAAAGGATCTGATAGTCACTGTTTAGAAGAAGACATAGTGCCTTTTTGGAAAGTGTTTTTTATACTTACAGGACTACTGCAAGTTAAGAGTGTTTCGAGAAGAGAACTGAATATTCCTTGTCGACATACGGGGCCATCTTCTAGGACACAAACCCAGAAAATTGGCTAGCAACCTACTGGAGGATCGAATATCCCTGGACAGGTTTAGAAAGAAGAAACAACAAAATCAAGCAATCACACAAAGCAAAGCTGCACACAAACAAGGTTAGTCATTTTTTCTCATAATCCATTTTTTTTCCTTCTCACCCCAACTTTTCACATTTTTTTTTGTGTAAAATAATATTCAAAAATAAAACTTGTTTTTTTTTATTGTTTGGAAATAAAAAATTATTCTCTCAACAAATGGTTAATGTTTAGAAATATTAAAGAAACGTCAAAAGCAAACAAAAATTTTAGACAACAAACTAGAGCTAGTAGAAGTATTAATTCTGAAGATTCTGATTCAGATTTAGATAGTGTTATCCAAGATTTATCTGCGATTAGATTAGAATACGAAAAATCTAAAGGAAATAATAGTGACAATATGGCTCGTGAAATAAATTATCAGCAATTAAAATTATTTTTAGATATTATTCCAAATTTTAGTGGAGACCCATGTGAATTAAATAATTTTATTGGAGCTTGTGATGAAACATTTGTACAGTATGCTAACGAATCTGAAGTTATAAAAATTAATTTTTAGAGGTATAATTGGCAAACTACGAGGCAAAGCATTAACTTTAATTTCAAGTAGAATTGAATTAGACACTTGGGACAAAATAAAAGAAATTTTGAAAGTTTCTTTTACTGATCAAAGGTCATTTACTTGTTTACTTCATGAACTTCACAGTTTGAAACCAAATCCTAAAGAAAGTCCTTATAATTTTGGTATTCGTTGTCAATATACTAGAAGTTTAATTTTTGCATCTATTAATAATGATAATACAATGAATCATGTACAAAAAATTGCTCAAATTTCTAATATTGAAAAATTAATTTTGGTAACATTTTTAAAATATCTTCCACCACAAATTCAAACCGGTGTTAGACTTAAAAATCCAGATTGTTTAGAAATAGCAATGCAATACGTAATAGAAGAAGAAAATTTTAATTCTATTGTAAATGAAGGAAAGAGAAATTTAAATCAACATATTCCATCTCCAAATATTAAAGCACCTGTTCAAAAATATTCTCAAATTCAACCTACTCTAAGTCAAACATTTTCACATAATAATTCACAGTTACAACAACGATTTCATGAACAAAATAAAAAAATATTTCCTAGTCAACCAATTCAAATATCTCCAAAACAAGTACCACAAAAATTTTACCCAAATCAACAAGTATTCGGTAAACAAAGTACGTCAACAACCAACGTCTGGAAACCCAAAAATCAAATACCTACTTATAAACCTACTCCTATGTCAACAACATCTAGGCAAACAACTACTCAACCTTATCAGTTTAAACCCCAATCGAGACCGACATTTATGGCAGAAGAATTACACAACATTGATGAAGAAATTTATACTGAAGCAATTGAAGAAAATCCAGCAGCATATGGTTATGAACAAGAAGAATTACCCATGCAAGACCAAGAAGGTATGGAACCATATACAGAAGAACAAAATAACGATGAAGAAAATTTTATCCACCTAGCCTCTGGACAGAAAATCACTTAGAATTAAATCATATTATAGATCAACGCAAATTGCCATTTATTGAAATTTCAGGATTTCATAGACCTTTACGTTTTCTTATTGATTCTGGTAGTCATATATCTTTAATGAACCCTGTTTTAGTAAAAATATTTCCCAGAGTGCATCATTATAAAACCAAGTTTAATAAAAACATCTTGTGGTCAACAAACAGCAAAATTTGAGGCACATATCCCAGTTTTCAAAGAATTTCAAGCAAATGGAAAAATTATTTTCACTTTATTTGACTTTCATCCGTTTTTTGATGGATTAATCAGCTTTACAGACTTAAAAAATATGGGATTTAATTGGAATTTACAAGAAGGATATCTACAGAGAAATAATTTGAAAATTCCTGTACGACAATGTTCTCCTTCAGAATATGAACACTTTAACATCACTGTTAATGAAAATGAAATTTTAAGAACCAAAATTCCAACCAACGCTGTTACCGATGAATCATATTATATCCCAGAAACAACAATTAATAATCACTGTTTTAAATCGGAATTTATCAATTATAAAATTGATTATATTAAAGGTAAAAACACTGTCGTTGCAGACGCGCTATCTAGAAATCCTTCAGACAATGTTTCTTTGATAAACGAAATAGGTGATATTGATAATGTCATTCAAGAATATTTAAACTATGAAAATAATGTTACAACAGCACATTCTGCAGATGAAATTCCTCTACTTAGTTTTCCTTATACAGAAAAACCTTTAAATCATTATAAACATCAAATGATTATTAAAGTTTCAGAATCATCCCCTGTACCTAATTGTATTAAAGAAAAGATTTTTGATAATCAGAGATTTTACATAAATATTAGGAAAAATCATATAGATGAAGATTTAGAACAATTCATAGCTAATCTCGATAATAAACTTACATATTATTTATATTTTCCTGACAAACAACATGAAAAATACTTTATAAAAATATACAAGAAAAACTTATTAGAATTCAATCAAAATTAATAATTTGTTCTTCAAAATTAACTGATATCTGTACAGATTCTGAAAAACAAGACAAAATGAATTATCATCATATTTATAAAACTGGTCATAGAGGTATTACAACTACAATTGACTCTCTAAAGAAAAATTACTATTGGCCTAGCATGACTAAAGACGTTAATAACTATGTCAATAATTGTGTCATATGTCAAAAATCTAAATATGAAAGACAACCTAATAATTTTGAATTTCAACCAATTCCTATAGGTACAAAACCTTTTGAAAGAATTCATATCGATACCTTGTCAGTATCTAAAGAAAATTCTTAACGATAATTGATACTTTTTCAAAATTTGCGCAAGCCTATCCAATTTTAGGAACAAATTCTATAAATGTCCTTGACGGATTATTAACTTTTATATCACATTATGGACTTCCTCATACAATTGTTTGTGATAATGGTGTGGAATTTAATAATCAAAATTTCCTAGATTTTTGCAAAATTCATAAAGTAAATATACACTTTACTACACCAAAAAATCCGAATTCAAATAGTTACATTGAAAGATTTCATTCTACATTGTTGGAACAAATTAGAGTTAAAACGCAACAAAATCCTAAAGAATCTTTAAATAACTTAATAAAATATTCACTATTACATTATAATAATTCCATACATTCGAGTACAAACTTCACTCCTTTTGAGATCGTTTCAGGACATTTCAATACTAAAGATCCTTATGATATTGAAGAAAAAGATATAATCTCTAAATATGTGTATGACCATAAAGAAAATTAAAAGGAAAATATCAACAAATCAATGACGATATAAACAAGAAAAAACTGCTAAATTGGAAAAAGTAACGCAGAACGGAAAGAACCAATGACAATATCAGAACAAGACCAAATTTATCATAAAGAACAGACAAGAGATAAATTAGCAAATAAATTTTCCAAAATTTCGCCTGTAGCTCAAACAAAAATAAGGTGAAAACTGAAACATCAAAATATTCTAAGCATAATTTAAAGAAACGTAAAAAATATTAATTACTAATGTTTTATTTCCAGATGAGGATATTGATCATTTTCTCGTTTATCCTTATCCATAACTTAAATAATGCAGTTATTCAAAAATTAACCAACCCTATTTTACCAATGAACTTGGAAAATTCGAGAATTATTATAAGTAAACATACATTCGTCAGTTATCTAGATATTTCTGAACTGAATAAAATTAAATCTAATTTACAAGAACAAGTCAATTTTATTATTGAAAGATAAAATTTTACTGATATGTCAGACAAACTAATAAAACAAGCACAATCACTGTTATTTCAAAATGATCATTTATTAGAAACTATTTTCCTAACATGAGACACAAACGTGGACTGATAAATCTTGGTGGTAAAATATCAAAATGGTTATTTGGCACACTTGATTCTGAGGATGGAAAAAGAATCGATACTATATTAGATTACCTTAACAATAATGATCACTTACTTAAAGATGAAATTAATAATGAAATTTCTTATTCAAAGGAATTTATGTCAAAAACAAATCATAGCCTTTTTCAAATCAAATCAAACATCTTAACTATAAAGAGTTTAATCGATAAATACCAGGATAGTATAAATGAAATTAATACTTTGGAATTAATTATTAATTGCCTAATAACTCTACAGAACCAATTAAATCAAATCGTTAATGCTATAACATTTGCTACTCTTAATAAAATTCATCCAACTTTGCTTTCTATAGAAAATTTGAATATTATAATAAATAAAATGCAAAACTTATACTCACTAAATCAAATTGCTCAATTCAAAAGTAAACACAGTTATTATATGTTTTTTGGTATTCAACTATTATATAAAGACGAGAGAATAATTTTCTTAATTCATTGTCCAATTTTAATGACTACTGCGTTTAAAACATTTTTTTTTGTATCCTGTTCCTATCCAGAATAAAATAATCCCCTCAAAAACCATATCTTATCCTTAATGAGAAAAATGAACTCTATCAATATCAAGAAGAATTGTGTGAAAAGATCGAAGATACCTTTTATTGCCATAATCATCTTCAAGCCGAAGAAGATTGCATAGTCTATATTATTTTGAAGAATGAAGCCAAAAACTGTTCTACTGTGTCTGTCCATGTAGAAAAGATGATTGCAAATCAAATTTCTCCCCAAAATATTTTGTTAACTACACCTTCCTACACAATAATTACGGAAGGATGTTCCATAGAAAAACATCAAGAACTTCAACCTGGAAGTTACCTAATAACAATTCCTGAAAAATGTCATTATACTATTAATCAAGAACAGTTTTCTTCCGAAAATGAAGATCTTTCGCCTGTTACAATTATTGAACTTCCATCATTGGATGTATCCAAGTTGAGAGGACGATCAAATAAAATTAAACTTAATAGCATGGATATCGAAGAGCTTTCTCATTTGGCAAAGAAAATGAATAATCATCATGAAATAGCTTTACCTGTGGAGCCAAAGGAAAATCATCCCATACCAACCTGGCTTCTTATTATTATTTGCTTTCTCATTTGTGCTATCACCTATATTGGAGTAACATGCTACTATAGAAACTGTTACCCTTACCCAATCAAACTATTTAGAAGGAAGAAAAATCCGAATGAGGCCTCTTCTCTTAATGATGATCAACCCAGCCAACCAGTCCAACCCTAGGTTTCCATTTTAGGCGGGAGGAGTTACCTGTTACATAGACATTGAGCCGACCCTGTGTTAACTGACCTACACCATAAGTGATAAAGTGCGGTAGAAGTGCTGACAAAGATTCCTGTCGAAGTTTATCTTTTTATACCGTATATTATCAATAACCTTATGTTAATTCCAGAAATTATCTATTGTTCATTGTTCCTAGTGCACGAGGCAATCTAGTAATTTGTATTACGTATGTTTCATGTATATATATATTTTTTAGACTTTTTCAGCTTCAGTTCAGTTCAGTCTTAATCAAGTCAAAACGCTGTTAAAGATTTGAGCTAACTCTGTTTTGTTCTTAGTAAAATACCTGCTGTTAGTTAAATAAAACACAATTAGAAAGAACGAATATCTTTTTTTGGGTAGTTATTTTAATTAACAAGAGTAAAAGCTGAGTCAAAAACCAACCAAAGAAGCGGAGGGGCTTCTTCGAACCAAGAACTGCAAGAAGCTCAACGTCACTAATGTTTGTTCTCGATAGTGAATGCACGAGCATGGGCGTCGTTACAAAAATTTTCAAGGAGGGGCAAATGCAGAAATATATTAAACCGGAAACAAAAAAGCATGTATTTTAATAGGTATATAGGTCCATATAATTCTTAAGCATTATATATTCAAAAACATAACAAAATATTATGGGTACTATAATATAAAAAAATAAAATACTCGGCATGATATGTCTGTTTCTGCTCTACATAGAGTCATTTTGAATAGTAATGCATGCGCGCAATATACTACATTGAGAACGGCTTGAGGTTATGAAACTTATGCCTGCAACCTGCAGGTTTCTATTTAGCATTTTTTAAGCTCGATACTCACTCATAATCCGTATTACGATAACGTATTAGAAGAAAAAAACAGAACACACAACGCATGAATGTTGTATACCTAAGCTATAAGTCTGAAAATTAGTTAATTTTATTTTTTTGATAAGACAGGCTTTTTTGCAAGGGGGGGAGGCAGTTGCCCCAAACGACGCCCATGCTAACGAGATGTGTTGCAAACATGTATTAAGATTATTTTCAGTTGCGAATATCCACATGCACTTTATTACCAATTACTTTAATTTTAATGCAATGTTTTAATATACCTAAATATACTAAAAAGAACTCAAATAAAATGTTAGTTAATATCTGATGCGCATCCAAATACTAAAGGTCTGTCATCCTATTGATGTCACTAGACTAATTACATATTATTAACGGTAATATTGCTGGGTCTGTGACCTAAGAATCTATTGAGAAATGAGGTCACGTATTCGGATGGATCCTAGTGTATAGCAAGTACCACTATGGTGTTAATGGCTTACCTACAAACTTAGCTTTAAAAGTAATTAATTCATAATTTTCGACACAGATCAGACCTACTTTTCTTTATGATACATTATGTATGCTCATACGACCATTATGAAGAAACGTGCACATCAGAATTGACAATAACTCGTAGATCGTCCTACATACAATACAAATCAAAGTTTTTAAAATTAATTTCTGATAGAGGTTTTTCAAATATCCCCAAGTAAATCATTTTGCTCATAAAAACATAAAAATATAAATAGCAAAATAAAATGAACAGCGCTAAAATTACAATGGCCACCATTTCGTGGAAGAATAATTCCTAATGGGATTGCTAAATAAACTTAAAATATCATGAATGCAAAAAAAGTAGTTGCGTGATATGGAAAAAAGCAACCTAGCATAAAATTCAAGAAGAATTCAATAACATGCAAAGTAAATGATTACAGAAGTATAAAACAATGTAGATTACAAAAAATATCAATATTAAATATATCAGTAATGATTATAATAGTAATATGGAACTGGAAGAGGTATTGGCAAATATCTGATATTGATATATTGATGAGGCTATTAAATATTACTGAAGTAAGTACACATTGTATAATGTCATAATGATAGTGACAATGATGCTCAGTTTTACCCAATTTCAAAGGCAAAAGGTTTTTTGAGGAACATGAAATAAAAATATATTTTTTTAAGAAATAGAGATAACTGAAAATTAAGAGGAAATATCAAGTGAACTGACACTGAATTGAAATAGTTTAATGTCAACATACGTACTTGATTCATGGTGAGCAAATTTTAAATTCAGTACAATGGCATAGTTTCAATAATATAAAGTTAACTAATAAAAACCCGCCTTATTCTACATATGAATAATCTAAAAAATCTCCCTAATGGTTTAAAAACAGAGTAAAACTTAATAAATTTAGGAAGGATTTTTATTTCCAATTATCAGACAATATTAATTTGAATGAAAAAGAATAGATCTACAATTCACTTAATTTAGTTAGAGACTGGTGTCCTAAATTTTTAGTGATTCATCACAAACTAACAGCAGTTTCTCTTTTTTCAACTTTTGTTCATCTATTTCGTTCAGTCTCACGGCACACCACGCGTAAAAAGAACCGTCAATTAGTAATATAAATAATTAGATAAAATTATTGTGCATTACTGTACATTCAGTCTTTTTACGATAATCAAATTCAGTGGCACTTTTCTATAACTTTCAATTTTTTAGTGTCATAGTTTTTTAAATAGAGCACACTACGTGTTTATTTTGAAATCTAGTATCTAATTTTCTTTCATTATACTTACGCTATGTTTAGATTGCGCAAGTATCTGGATTTATACCCGTATTAAGTATCCATATACATCAGTTAACTTTGGTTACTTTTATGTACATACTCGTATATGTCTGAGGTATGACAAAGTGTTCACATTCAAAGTTTTGAATATCTCATGAAATGACGAACAATTTTCTATTTTTAAGTGTATGTGATGTTATTAACATTTCCGAAAACATACAAAATTAAGGCAACAACTTGTTCAAATCAAGCAACTATGTCCGAATAGGACTTGATCATAGGCACTATATCAAATTTTCGAAGTGGGTACTTGCCAATGATATATAGTAACTATGGTAGCAGGCATTTCTGTATTCATCATTTTAAGAAAAGTTTGAAAGCTTTGGATTTGTCCCTTTTAAACGTTGTGCATTTTTGCCCTTAAAAAGTATAAAGAAAATATGGAAAAGAACAATTCATTTAAAGAAATTAATGAAGCGGCTAATCGAGCTACTCTGGACTATCGGATTCAATATGAAATTGCATAGAATAAGTGTGTAAAGTGGTGTGTAGAAAAAAGCGTTCTTGGAAAATATAGTAAAAATGTATTCTTGGCCTATTTTGAGGAGAAATCGAAGGTTTGGAAATCTTCATCTCTATGGTCTAATTATTCTATGATTAAAGCTATGTTACGAATAAATAGCGACGTAGATATCAGCAAGCATTTTAAGCTCATTACGTTTCTGAAGCATCAAGGAGAAGGTTATCAACCCAAAAAATGAAAGATCAGAGACCAAATTGAACAGTTTTTGAAATGCGCACCGGATGACGAGTTTCTTATAATGAAAGTAGCTACTATTTTGGGAATATTTGGTGCCTGCCGTAGAGAGGAGCTTTGCCAGTTGACTCTCGACAACTTGGAAATTGTGGGCACTTCCAGTTCAATATTGGTTAAGATATCAGATACCAAAACAAAGGTTCCACAAAATTCTACTATCGGTGAAGAATTTTACTTGGATTTTTACCGGAGATACATGGCTCTTCGTCCAGCAAATGTGGGACATCGGAGGCTTTTCCTAAAGTATGTAAAAGGCAAGTGTACGAAAAACCCTGTGGGAATAAATACGTTTGGAAAATTTCCTGCTGCTATTGCTAAATTTCTGCAATTTCCAAATTCTAACCTCTATACTGGACATTGTTTTCGGCGTTCGTCGGCAAGCTTACTAGCGGATAGTGGAGCAAATTTAACGACAATTAAGCGGCATGGGGGATGGAAATCTTCAACAGTCGCCGAGGGATACATCGAAGATTCGTTGGAAAGTAAAAATTCGATTGCCCGAAAACTGCTTTCAGTGCCATCAATATCAGCGGATTCTGCTCAAACGTTAACTAGAAATGCGGTCGTTTCAGTTGATAGTGGTAGAATTAAAAAAAAAATGTGTGAATTGTAATATAAGTATTCATGTTAGTAAAGAAAATACAAATTAAATGTATTGCAAATTTACTGTCACAATTTGACATTTACTTTAAGTGATCATTTTAAGGCACTGGTGCCTTAAAGCAATATTTATAATGCTACAAGGGAGTGTTAAAAATTGTATTTTTAACATGTTTCTAGAAAAAAAATGTTTAATCAGTACCTACCGTTTTCTTAATTATAATTTGATAAACTTAACTTATATACTACATAATAGGAGAAAAGAAGTTTATACTTCACATTTGTCATGATGATAAGCCTTAGTTTTATGTGAAAATAAATGATATTCAACAGATAATTTAATACAAATTAACACACTGTAATTATAATCGTTGAGATTTTGATTTATTTTATAAATTACATATTAAAAATTTTACCCATACTATAATTTTCTTTTTTTTTTCAGTATAATTATATAAAAATGGAAATATTAATAATTGATATTGATGAGGAACTATCGAGTCGAGGTGAGATAACAGATACAAAAAGTATTTGTTACTGATCAAAAAAAAAAGTTATATTATTAAATACATACATTATATTTGTTTTTTATCATATATTCGAGTTTTGTATATTTAAATCTCAACAGCATTTCGCAAGTTCAGGAGTGCCTCAGGGATTCAATCTGGGACCGCTGTTATTCTTAATGTTTATTAATGACATCTGCTCTGTCTTAAAGTGCGAACATTTAATTTTTGCGGACGATATGAAAATCTTCAAGGAAGTTCACGATACTTCGGACTGTTCTAATTTGCAGGAGGATCTTAATAATATTTATAAATGGTCCGAAGAAAATCGATTGCATTTAAATGTCGCTAAATGTAAAGTGGTCACTTACACTAGGAAGTTGCATTATGCAAAGTATAAGTATAAAATAAGTGATGAAACTTTGCAATATGAAGAAAAATTAAAGACCTTGAGTTCTATGTGATTGTCAATTTAGTTTTGTTGACCATATTATACTGATACAAACGCAGGCTAGGAAAATGATGGGTCTTATAGTTCGCAACTGTCAAACATTTACTAATATTCGAGCTCTAAAAACGTTATTCTTTGCATATGTCAGATCTAAGCTTGAGTATTGTTCACTGGTCTGGAACCCTTATTATCAAACTCACTCCGATTGTCTCGAAGGGGTACAAAGAAGATTCCTAAAATATTTACAATTTAAATCAGTTGGTACCCCTGAACAAGGTTTTAATCACAGAACTCTATTGCACATGTTTAACGTTGAGGCATTAGAAACTCGCAGACAATACCAGTCAGTGAAGTTTCTTTACAATTTAGTTGGAAATAGAATAGATTGTTCAAACTTGCTTGCCCAACTTAATTTCCTAATTCCTCGTAATGCAGTGAGAAATCATGTTACTTTTTACTTGCCAAGGGCTAACACTAATTTGTTATTAAAATCCCCTATATATGTTATGTGTAAGGCATTTAATGTAATCTGTGATGGTTGTGATATAAATGATTGTTCTCTAAAGACGCTGCATACATGTGTTAGTAACCATGTTAATATGTAATTAACTATATTGTTTTATATACTGCATCGTGTTGTTAGTTTATGTCGCTTTAACCTCTTTCGTTTTTATTTGAGGCTATGTCTATTTTTATGGATTTGTACATTTGCCATTAAGTATATGTATACATTCGTGTATGTTCTTTTAAGTTATGGGTATATGGGATTGTACACCTACTATTCTTAGGTGTTATTAATTCAACATATTTATTTATTTTTTCTAGATTTATAAAATGTGTAATTTAGCTCTGTAATTGGAAATTTGTATTTCTGTTGGGCTAATAAATGATATGATGATATGATATTATTATTATTATTTTCCAGTAAACACCTTCCGAGGCTCCGACACATTTGGAGATGTTCTGGAGAGTCAAGCAATGACCACTCTCCACTCCGTGGAGTCAGTAATCATTGCGCCCGTAAATCGTGTGTTCTGAGCAGACGTAGCGAACCAAGGACGATTGCCTTCTGCATTCTGCCGGCTAAGATCTCTGCCGAATTTCGACAAGCCGGTATGATCTTTAACTCAGAAAGCAACGTATGTCTCATTCCACCCAGGACGCCTATAATTAGCACCACAATCTTAACAGAGTGGTCTGGATACAGCCTGCGGAGCTCGGAGAGAAGATCTCGATACTTCCTCCGTTTTTCCTCCTCTTTTAGGACGATGTTGTTCTCTGCGGGAGCCGAGAACTCAATCACAAACATCGTCCTAAGCTGGTGGTCGAGGAGGACTACATCAGGCTTATTGGCTTGAATTTGCCTGAGGGTGGGGAATTAATAGTTCCAATAAATTCGGCACTTCTCATTCCCCACAACGGATTCTATATCCCCCGGAGCATAAGGCAGCACTCGTCTATTCCATACGAGTGTCGTAAATGATAATACAACACCCGTAAGGCTGAATCGTGTCTTTGGATATACGCTGTGGCCGCATATACCGGACAGGCAGACAGGAGATGCAATGCATAAGCGTCTCCGGCGCCTGGCGGCAGGCCCTGCAGCTGGTGTCAGGAACCTCGATACCCAAGACACGACTACGATAGACGAGTGTGTTAATTACACCATCTTGGCAAGCCATTATGAATCCCTCAGTCTCAGAGTTCAGCCCCGCTGACCTCAAAAAAGCAAAGGTCAGCCTTTCAGATAAGCCAAGCCCCTCTAGATTATTATTATTATTAAGTGATATACCTAATAGATATAAAATTATTTGTTATTAATCAAAATAAAGTTTTATTATTAAATAAGTACATTATGTAGGTTTTTTATCGTTAATTATTTATGAAATGGGTAGTCATTAGTCACTAAAATTTATAAATGTAATCCTGATGTTTCCTCTATCTAAGTCACCCAGTGGCGGAAAACAGGCAGCCTTTGCTCTTCCAATCTCTTTGGGGAATACTGATATAGCGGTTCATAGGTTTACCTCATTAATTAATAAAAGATAAATACCTGACTGTACAGAGAACAGCGTAGCATAAACGTGGCAAACTATGGTTATATTCAATTATTACTCTTTCAATTTAGTCCGGGGAGATATTTTATACAAAGATTGCACAAACAAACAGCTTATAGGGCAGGTTTATCCCTACTAACAATCACAGGAAGCTCGTATAACGCAAAATGTATTAGATAGCTGCTGCAACTGGTATAGGAATAATAAATAAAGCGCAATCTAAACTCCCTTCAAGATATTTCTTCTGCGTTTTATAAATTCTGTTTTATTCCTGTTTAAAAATGCAATGCTATATTTTTAAAAGGAATAGTTCAGAGTATGCAGGTATTTTCTGTTGAACAACGAAAAGTAAGATTGTAGTTATTCGTTAAATTAAAATAATTTTTTCCATTATATTGATTAACTTTTTGTCTGCATAGGGTAAAACAGCGTTAATACAGCAATATTTCAATACCTTTACTCAAAACAATCAAGAGTATTTTCTCCTAAAAGCTCTACAACAGAATCGAAAGTTTCCGTTTAGTAAACATTTGATATCAACTCAAAAAAGTTTTTATTAAGTTGCCTACAAGAAAGGGTGTTTTTAGGGAGGCATACCTCTGCCTTCCGAGTAACTAAATGAGGTACTTGGTTAGAAGCCGTAACATAGTATGATAAACATTTCGATGACATAAATGATGTTATTTGTAGATTTAATTCTAATGACAGCAGCGCCATACACACACTGCAGGACTTACTGAAGGACTAAAATATTCGCGATGACGTAGGTTACACTAGATGCTATGATTTCTTGGAATCACATGGACTATTCCTAAATAAACATAATGGATGATGTACAAAAAATTAAACAATGCCAATAATATACGCCCAGTCAATTGTAGAGGAAATCATAAAATACGTAATTAAATGTAATTTAACAAAATTTTGGTGTCCTAATCCCGGATAGGTTATCCGTAAAGAATGAACAGGTTTTCTTAAATACAATGTAACATACAATTTTAATTTAATACAAAATCACAAAGGTATGTTTTCCCTTTACCTTTGGGCGTCTCTATCTATGTAACAAATTTTGACAGTTGTATTATAATTAAAAAAAGTTTTAGGTTTCCTAATTTCGAATACCTGAAATTGGGTGCATTGTATCCGAAATTAGGAGCAAATCTAGTTTTAACTTAAATCACTTTTTTGACAAAACTGTGAGAGAAAATAACTATAACCGACCATTATAAACATACGACTATTATATCTTATGGTTACCGAGCAATCTACCCAAAGTTTTAAAATGTGTGTGTAATATCTCAAAAACACTGCTCACAAAATATCACACATAAAAATCTTTGATACTCGGGCGTAAATACAACTATTTATCATATAATATTATTAATATGTAACTAATTATACATAACAGTCTTAACATAGCGCGATAATTTTGTAGATATATGGGTATCCAAAAATGGAAACCTGTCCGAAATTAGGCTACTTCCTCTATGATAAAAAAAATGAAAAACGTGTTGCAAACAAAATTAAAATACACCATTGTTGTCATTTTTACATGATATCTTAATTTATTTGTGTAGGTATTCTATCCTCGACTTAACCTTACTATTTGGTAATAATACTACGTTGCGACATATTAATATTGTAACTTCGAAATTGGGTTATCGTAGAAACACGTCACGTAGACCAACTTTATTGTCACTCTTGATAATACAAGAAATATCCTTCAAACCAATTTCACAATTGTCAACGCTTTACTTTGACGTTTGTCACTCGCCTTTGGCTGCTCAATATAAACTGACTCCAGCGGCGAAAAATGATCCGCTTATATAGGTTTCTAGGGTTCTAGAAGTTTTCGGCGGTCTCGAGAATCAAATAGAATGTGGCCGAGAATGTTCCAGAAAACGTCAAAATAAAGGCATTACAAAAATTATAAATTCTAACATAAGCAGAAACGTAATTTACAAACAAGGTAGGTGAGCTTCAATTATAAATTCTAACGTAAACAGGAACATAATTAACAAACCAAAAAGGTAGGTGAGCCTCCGTAACATTGCCCCCTCTTAGAACTGATCGTCCCGATCAGGTTACCCCGTTGTCCGCATGGCCTTCTTGATAAGGTGTCAAACAATCGATGTGGACAGTCTTCATCTTGGCTCGAGGATTCCTCTGGATCCTGTAGACTACGTCATTCACTCTTGACACGACGGTATAAGGGCCTCCCCACAACTTCTGCAACTTCAGCCACACTTTCTCACGTTCTTGAAACCCACTGCTGTTGGCACGCAAGTCGTATCTGGTCTTCATTCTGTCGCTTTCTATTTTTAGCTTCTCTCTTACTTCTTCATGTACCATCTTGATTCGATCTTTCAGATGACTGAGATAATCATCTAAGTTTTCCTCGCGTTACGGTCGATTCATAATTAGATCTATGGGTAGCCGCAATTCTGTGCCGAAAATCACGCTGGCTGGTGTTTTCCCATGGTCTCATAAATCGTTGCTCGCTAAGCCAGTAAAAATGGAGGAAGGCAGAGTTGGTCTATTTCTCGTTGACGGCCGTTCTCAGAAAGTTCTCGATGGTGCGATTAAATCTTTCACCATTCCATCTGATTGCGGGTGAAGAGGTGTAATTTTTTTCTTGTGCAGTACTGTTTGATAAATCTTTTCTTTGCCGTCGGGACTCTCCCAGACTCTTTTTAATAGGCCGTTCTCGATGGCTAAAGAATTCCACAGCGCCTAGTAGCTTTTTAGAGACGGTGATGTATCAGAAATATGCTGCCAGGTGAGTCTGTCCATGTTTTTTATCTTCCATTGGAAAATTGGTCCAAAATCCGGGTCTTCACTTTGTTCTTTAGCGATGATTTTACTATCCCAATCATTTGGGCCCTGAATGTTTATTCTTCGGCAAAGAAATCCATCTTCTTCTCTAATTTCTTGCAGACAGTGTTTACAGTTTGGAGGGCATGGTCTTCTGGATAGGGCATCAGCATTTCAATGGTTAGATCCTTTCCGGTGTTCAATTTTGAAGTCGTATTCCTGCAACCGTTGAAGCCATCTTGCCACTTGATTCTTGAACTGCAGTAGCCACTTGAAAGTAGCATGATCGATTTTCAAGACGAACGACTGCCCATACAGATACTTATGAAAATGCTCCATAGTTTCAACTATGGCAAGCAACTCTCTTCTGGTTACGCAGTAGTTCATTCTTGCTTAGACATGAACTTGCTAAAGTAGGAAATCACTTTTTATGCCCGTTTTCAATTTGTGACAATATTCCTCCAATTCCAGTATTACTAGCAACTGTGTCCACGATGAATGTATTTCCAGGCTCGGGATATGATAGAATCGGAGAAGAACAAAAAGCTTATTTTAATATCTGAAAAGCTTGTTGACATTGTTCCGTCGAGATAAATGCCTGATTGTTTTCTGTGAGTCGATGTAAGGGTTTCCCAATTTCGGCGAAATTTTTCACAAACTTGCCATAGTAAGTGCAAAGGCCCAGGAAACTCTGTTTGTCTTTCGGTACTGGCCATTTCCAGATGGTTTCAGTTTTCTCTGAGTCAGTCTTCACTCCATCAGACGAAATAATGTGTCCTAAATACTTGACTTCTTTTTGAAACAGCATGCACTTCTTGGGACTTAACTTCAGCCGGGCTTCTCTCAACTTTTGAAACACTTCATTATTTGATCTTGACTCCTTCAAATTGTCCTTCATTTCGTCTTGGCTCTTTTTTATTTCTTCCTGCATATGTTCTTGAGTCTTCTTCATATCTTTCATCATCTCCATTAACGGTTTGAATGTTTCTTCCATTTCTGTTCTAGATCTCGTTACCGGCATTCACTTGTCTACTCCAAACGTCTTCTTTGTGGAACGTCCCACTTCTGACACCAATGTAACCTCGAAATTGGGTTATCGTAGAAACACGTCACGTAGACAAACAACTTTATTGTCACTCTTGATAATACAAGAAATATCCTTCAAACCAATTTCACAACTGTCAACGCTTTACTTTGACGTTTGTCACTCGCCTTTGGCTGCTCAATATAAACTGACTCCAGCGGCGAAAAATGATCCGCTTATATAGGTTTCTAGGGTTCTAGAAGTTTTTGCGGTCTCGAGAATCAAATAGAATGTGGCCGAGAATATTCCAGAAAACGTCAAAATAAAGGCATTACAAAAATTATAAATTCTAACATAAGCAGAAACGTAATTTACAAACTAACGAGGTAGGTGAGCTTCAATTATAAATTCTAACGTAAACAGGAACACAATTAACAAATCAAAAAGGTAGGTGAGCCTCCGTAACAATATGTTCATTCGTAAACTGACTACGGTCCTGTTAAACTCCGCGCTCCACTAAATTAATCAAAACCATTTCGATGTGTTATCTTACTTAATCTAACCGATAACTATTAAACAAATTCGAAACTTTAACTACAAAATGGTTCGAAAAACAATTATATATTACTACGCCTGTCAGACACCGTGAAAGAAGTTCTGCGTTGTGATGCTGCAATCTGCACATTAATACCTACTTGCGAACAATATTCCATATTTATGCTTAGCTTCGTCACCTTATGTAGGTACTTATAATTCGCTTCGTCATCATACACTTGACAAAATTCTTGACCCTCTTGTTTATATTCACCAAAGTCATGAATGTTAATTTAACTCTATAAATTAAAATACTAAACCACATTTGACTAAGGATTTTTCTGTCGATATCGTACAAATAAATAGGTACATTCGCAAATCATTCGAATTAATGGGTTCGCTGATTTGTTTACTGTTTTTGCAGAATAATGAAAGCCTTCACATTAAAAGTTTAGTTTAATACCCACTCATCTGTTTAAAAACAGTTTAATGATAGTCCTCGATTATATAATCAATTTATATAAGTAAAATCTATAGGTAGACATAGGTAATTTGTATTTATGACAATATTTTTTTGATACTTTTTCAATTGATCCTACAAATGAATAAAGAGAATAATAACTTGAATAGAATGAAACAGCACTTCTCTAAAAAAAAATTGGGAATAGATGCGTTATGAAAATGGAGACAATATCGTAGAAGAAAATGTTTGTAAAATCCTTATATATCCGAGTAAAAATTATTGAAGTTGTAGTATTTTCAACCTTTACATCGCTGGGCTACTATAGTCTCTAGCTAGGCGATTCCGAATATTGAAATCCAATTACTTTCTGTAGGTATTAAAGTTTTTATGATGTCAGTCTTTACATTAGTTTTTGGTGTGTCAAAAATGGCTTACGTGTATAGCAACTCGGAGTTGATGGATATCGCTTTAATTTATGGCCATGTGAAAATGCTTTAACAGAACGATTTTCCGGTAAACATGTACCAAATGCAACTACTTTTACCGCAGTGTGCAAGTGTACTACAACGCGAGGGAAATTTGAAATGGAATCGTGGAAGAGATGGAGGTCCAGGGCGTCCACGGCGTATTGCAGCAGTGTAGCGTATCATACACGAGACTCAATTATATCCATACCATGTACAGATTTAATACCAAGAATTGGACGAGTAGGACCGGTACCATGGCCACCACGATCTCCTGACTAGATCGGAGTTGGTTGGCGCCCAGCTGCCGGTAGACCGGATATAAGCTATATTCGTAGAGAGGATTGCCACCCTCTCTGCGGGTATGGTAGGGTGGAATAATGTTAGCTTGGGTCAATGTGAGAGATTTATACCGGTTGATATTTGACTACCCCCCTAATTAATGAGGTTTTCCAGGTTTCCCTCATTCCTGCACTGAATAGTGGTTAGGGCCTAACAACGTAAGTCGTTCCTGGGCGCAAATGCGGCCTGCTTAATAATAATATGCCGCTCCCTCTCCCACACAAGTCTCCGACTTCTGGGCTAATCCCTGTGATTAGAATGAGGGGTAGAGATATTATTATTATTATTTAAAAAATGACCTACTGTTTATGATTTACACAAACGTATCATAGCTGCTGCCAATAACTTACGAGTTCAAAACGGACATAAAAAAGAATCATTTGTTTTGTAGAAACTGGGTAAGACGGACCCAAAATGTTGTAACATCAGGTATGTCAAACTATTGGCGAATATTCGAAGGTACCGAAGTAAAATCAACATATAACGTCAGAAAGCGATCTATCCAGCAAATTTTTAGGTACTGAAATCTTTCAAAATACGTATTTTTTAAATTCAACTATAGATGTAAACACTGTTATAACATAAACTTACATAGTTCTGCATATAAGATTGTTCACTTTTGTTTATAAGGATGTGAAAATAATTGTTAAAATGTAGGGTTAGAATAGCGAAATAATGTGCGTCATACAAATGCATTTTAAAAGTTATTATATTATTTGAGGAGAGTTTAAATAGTAAAAGTGGATATACAAAACATCAGTAATTTTATTTTTGATATTACTTTTGCTCTACGTGTTTTATTTTTCGAGATTTCAGTGCATAAAAAACAACACAAATTCGATCATTCTACGGTGAGAAATGCGGTGACCTTAAAGGTCGATTCGTCGTCTTCAGATGATGACAATCCTTCGTCATCATAATACAACAACTGAAATCGACGACTGGTTGAGAATATCTTATGTTCTTAAAAATATGATTAAGTTAACAAATAAAAGATGATTAAAAATCTCTGTTTATATTCATAAGGTGATGGAAAAAATATTTTGCACACATATCTCCAACCTCTTTCGCAATAGCAGAAGAAGGCACCCTTATTTTATCTTTTTAATTCACAAATTGGGTTTAAAATGTTTTCGTTTTACCCAGCACCAGAAATAAAATTCAATAACAAACAGTACACATTTTTATGGCAACACCTCATTGCTTCACTTTGTACAGCATCAAATGTCGATTTATAAAATTGCAGCTACAAAACATTCCCAATTAGAGTGAACTTGCATACAGTACACAACCTCTGCCCCTTAAGACTCGTTGCTTTCATATTTCTGATTCGTTATATCTCCCCATTAATTATTAATTGGTGCCGAGTTGTAACAATTATGGAACGATGTGCAAGCTTTGACGGTAATTTGTGTGGTTTACGACTGGTCTATTATGAAGCCGACGAAATTGAATATTGCGTACGCCGTGCATGTCACATAATTGAATCAAATTAAAATCGCGGTCGATTTGCATTTTAATGTAATAAAGCACATGTGCTCCCCATACCGCCTCGGCTACGCCAAATTTGGTTAATAGAAATACCTATATGCTACTATTTTGTTTTTATATGAAGAAATTCGTTAATTTACAATGTAAAAATTAGTCGTTAAACAACTGAAGGCTCATTGTAGGAATTATAATGTAAATTTCAAATCAATCACATGCTTCACAAAACTTGAATTGCATTTCCCCTACTAAACCGCCCGCTCCTTGGCTTACGGATAATCTAAGGCTTTTGATAAAGCTCAAAAAAAAATCTCTCGGTAGGTACAAACGTTTAAAAACTGATGAGTCCTGGAGAGAGTATAAGGAAATTAGAAATCATGTCAACATAGCTGTTAAGACAGAAAAAAGGCGTTTTTGCAATATGCATTTAAAAATAAACCGAAAGAATTTTGGAAAGTGTTAAAGTTTTTAAATGTTTGCTCCTCTATGGATAATTCAAGTAAGATCTTTTCGGATATTGGCAATCCTGACAAATTTAATGATTTTTTTATTAATAATATCCCAACTGTAAATGTAAGTAATGATAATTTTTTGAGATCTAATTATATGAATAAAACTTGGCCTAATTTGGATACTAACTTTAATTTTAAACCTATTACATGTTTTGATATGGAAACATTTCTAATTAATATTAAGTCGAATGCCACTGGTTCTGATGGTATTTCTGTAAAAATGCTACTGTACTTAATTGCTCATCTAAGTGAACATATTACATTTATAATTAATAGATGTCTCACTGCCGGTCAGTTTCCTAAGTCATGGAAGTATGCTAATGTAATTCCAATAAAAAAAACTAGTAATCCAGTAAATGTTTCTGACTTTAGACCAATAAGTATTTTGCCGGTTTTGTCAAAGATTGTAGAAAAAGCAATATATGTACAGTTTAGTGAGTTTTTGGCTAAGTATAACATTCTTTCAAAATACCAATCTGGATTTAGGCGTCAACATAGTACCACAACTGCGTTAATTAATGTAACAGATGATATTTTGCGGGCAAGTGATGTGAACAAAGATACTTGTTTGATTCTCTTGGACTTCAGTAAGGCATTTGATACTATTAACCATACAACTCTTATAACAAAACTAAAATATTTTGGTATTGGTGCTGTTGAAACTACATTTTTTAATAACTATCTAGTTGGCAGGAGTCAAAGAGTAGTTCTATATAACACTTTTTCTAAATTTCTACCTAATAATAATGGCGTTCCACAGGGTAGCATATTGGGCCCCTTACTGTTCTCTATCTATACTGCTGATTTATGGAAATTCCTTAAGTTTTGTTCGATACATCAATATGCTGATGACACTCAAGTGTACTATCATTTCTATTATAATGAATTAGATCTTGCTGTTCGTAATATTAATGTAGACCTTGACATCATAAGTCAGTATTCTAGGACTCACAGGCTCGTGCTCAATGAAAAAAAAACCGCAAATGTTAGTTTTAGGTCCTCATAGGCATCTAATTTCAGTGGATCCTCTGTTGCAGGTTAAACTTAATAATTGTTTACTTTTATCAGTTAATTCTTGTAAAATTCTGGGTCTTAACATAGATGCTGATCTTAGATTTGGATCTCACGTTAAAAGTTTAATTCAAAAATGCTTCCACAAGCTAAAAGTGTTATATATGTTTAAAGACATTTTAAGTAAGGATGTTAAACTTAAACTTACGGATAGTTTGGTATTGTCTATTTTATCGTATTGTGATACTTTTTTGGCCGGCCTTATTGTTTCAAGACAAAAATAGTTTACAAAAAATACAAAATGCCTGCATTAGGTTTTGTTGCAATTTACGTAAGTTTGACCATATTACTGATGCGTTTATTAATTCTAATTGGTTTAACTTACAAGAACGATATCATATTCATTTATCCTGTCTTGTGTTTAATATTCTTAATAACAAATTACCTGCATATCTTTATGATAAGATTGTAAAGGGTTCTGATATTCATAATCGTTTTACTCGTCATCGTGATTTATTACATATGCCACGACACCATTCTGCTCTTTTTCAACGTAGTTTTACTTATAATTCAGCTAAAATTTATAACTCCTTGTCTGACGACATCAGGGGTGCAACCAGTCTAGCAGTTTTCCGGAAAAAGGTTAAGGTACAGCTCTTTAATATTCGTGATCGAGTTAACTAATATTTGTATCGCATATAGATTTTTTTTTCTCTGTTTTTTTTTGCTCTTGTTATTAATTGGTACAGTTCTGTTTATATATATTTTTTGTTTTGTTTTGGTATTGTAATTACTGATTTAATGTATTTTTTCAACTGGGGTGGTTGTATGAGCAACATGGTTGGATACCGCCACCCTATATAGATAATTTTGTTATAATTATTGTTTTTAACAAAATAAAGTCCTATTATTATTATTATTTCAAAATTTCCTTATTTTAGTTATGTAATATGAGGTGATATGAATAAAACCGAAGTACTTACTAATACTTCAAGCTTTAGCGTTTTTTACATAGTTTCTACTTCATCCTGCAGGTAACGGTACCTAGTTGGGCAATTGCATGATTTTTCTAAATATAATAAGAAATATATTAATTTAATCGAAATGGCGTTTGTCCTAGACAATTTCGTGGAAAAATAAGCCTAAAAACTGTATTTAAAAAATCACAAAACGATCATCACCACAGTGTAGACCTGTGACGTCAGATACCGTTCGCAGTTCGCACAGTAGTGTGCTTTAATTTATATCTGTATACGATTTCGATGCTTTCGGACAACGCATCAGTACATACGTTTAGAAAAGTTAATTTGTCATTTGTGAGATTATTAGGTGTTATTGTGTTAAATAGACATTGGTATTGAACGAAATTGCAAAATAGATTCGTAAAATGGGCACAGGCACTTTTCTATTACGCCCCCAGAATGTATAAAGGGCATTTAGAAAGTCAATGGTAAAGCAAACTTACATTTTTTCCTCGATTTTTTCTCATTTATTATATTTAACGCTTCATTCTGATTCCCAATAATATGTTCTTTATTAGCTTCTACCATTTACGTGATGTAGAATGTTATTCGAGGCATTTATAAAATTTTGTTATCTGGCTTCACTACATTAAATTACCTGTTTTATTTAGAAAAAATATTAAACAAAAATGCTAAATAAGGATTTATGTTTAAGGAGAAATGAAATTGGTAGTAAATACAAATAAGTATGTATATTAAATTAATTAAAAAAAAAATAAATGTTAAATATCATTATTCATTACTTTTATTTATTATTTTTCAAATTAAAACAAATAGTTTAATGAGAAATCAGATGGCACAATTGTATAAATACAAGTAGAATCAACTGTTTGCTACTTACCCAACAACATTGTCACCATAATTGTCGCATGCGGATCTATACAGGGTTAACTATGACTAAGTACAAATATTTTAAGAGGGGATAGAAAAAATTAAGAATTAACGGAATCTCCTTGTCCTGTGTTTACGTTGTAGTTTCGTGTTCTTTAGTTTTTGGTGCCTTATTTTAATTTTAAACGTTCTATAGTTATTAAATAAAGGAATATGGGTCGGGTACAGAAATTTTCCCAAAATATAGTTCGCCGGTTTGTTTTTCTAGGTTATGGGACAAGGCTGCCGCGGTTGCATTAAAAGTTTTCTATTACGTATCCATTCCTTTCGTCTGATTTTCTTATAATAAATAGGCATTTTATGTAACTGTACCTACGAGAAGTGTATTTTATCAGTAGGTAGTGAGTGGTTGTACCTAATAAGTGAAAATGTAGTTTGTAACAAAATAATTAAACACGCATGCACAATACTGGAGCTAACTGGATTAATTGTTATCCATCTATCAGGTATTATTACTAATAAGAATGTTAATTTTTGTCTTTTCTGCATTTAGAAATGCTGCAAAACGACGACCGCATGGTAGTTGACATTGTTGACAGATGTAAACTTTATCTATGGATCTAAGCCATCTCAGTCGATACTTATCATAGGCGCCGACTTTCCGTAGGAAAAAAAGGTTTTAGCCCATTTTTTAAATATCGAGCTAAAATTCTGGAACAATTTTTGTATTGTCTTTTAGGCCTCCCTGAGCACGTGGTTAAAATGTTTGTGCTTAGTCATAGTTAACCCTGTATTATAAGTAAAGGAATAAGTTATAATAATAATACAATAATAATAATAAAATTCATGCAATCTCCATTTTCTATAGCAAATTCTGCATTCTGCAAAGATGCTTTACTATATGAAGAATCTGCTTGTGTGGAGTAATATATTCTACAAAATAAATAGCATTCTTCCCCAATCTATAGTATAGAATTATACGAGTATAGCATATAGTTTATTTGCGAGAGGTCAAAGTTAGTAGTGCTTTGCTTTAGATTTGTGTTATTTATCATGCATGTTCGTGCAATAAAATACCTACATAGAGTAGGGAAAGACGCGTATAGATTTAGATGGGATATTCACAACCGCTCACTGGCGAAACTAGAACGTACACTTACAAGAACGGGTCATGAACCGCTCAGCTCGCAAATTTATACTTCCACTTCTTTATCTTCATTTTAAAAAAGGCTACTAATTTGCGTTCAAAAAATCATCAAAGTCCAGAAGTACCTCCTGAACGTATTTATATTTTTCTGTTTTATGAACGTCCATTTTTTATTATAAATGCTGCTTATAACCTTTCACACAGTGTGCCTAATATCAAGCCGTCTTCTTCGTTCCGTAACTGGGACGATTTCGTTACTTGAGGCGACAAAATAAATTTCAATACAACTGCACCTCATAAGAGTCGCTTACACCCAAACTGACCCCGACCCTGACCGTAAAGTCTGCGGATAATCGCGAACTTTCACTGAATTCAATACAACGCACTTTCACTTTTACGATTAATTTTGATATTTATTTAGCGAGCCGACCATCTTTAGCTTTCATTTTTAATTTCTCAAAAAAAAACTGACATTTCTCCCATAATGAATTTGAAGCAAACGTTCACTTTCGTACTTGATACGTTTTTTTTCTTCAAAGCAAAGTCAAGTTGTCCGCAAATAAAATCTCTGCAATGATTCTGTTGGACTTGAAAATCAATGTTTAATTAATAAAAACCGGAACTGTGACATTTCTTGGTCCATAAAGCAGAAATATTACAAAATATACAACAAAAAATTAATTAAGCTCAACACTAATTCGGTCTATAATTAAAACTTTATTGTTACTTTTGGGGTAGAAACACGGTGGAAGCATATAAAAGTTGGAACAAAATTTAATTTAGACCTTTATTTCCTTGCAAAATGTCATAATATCTGATGATGATCTGATTATTTTGGATTCTTTAGTTACCAAGTTAAAAAAATAAAATTATAATCACAAAAAAAGGAAATATATACTAAATTTTCATTTTGATCAACCCGCGCGCATTTAAAAGTACGTTATAATTTTAAAACATATAAGCGCGAGTCGGCGCGGGTTACCAGTAAGCAAGAAGCCTGCTTTCACTGTCTTTCTACCCTTAATCATAAAAAGCTTTTGTAATACATGACTATATTTAGAATTTGGTACAATAACATTTTGAAGATATGTAAATGAGCATTCATCATATATTTTATTAATACCTACAGGGTGATTCGGAAATAGATACTAGGAAACCCAGTGCAGGGGTTTTGCAGGGGGAATCTTTGAGACCTTTATTGTTTTCATTATTTTTGCAGACGTAGAACATTTTTTTAATGAAAGGGGACATCAAGGCTTAAATATTGATAATGTTACCAATCTTCTTCTACTCTATATGTTGACGACCTAGTTAATTTAAGGAATTCACAAACTGATAGAAAACTTAAAATTTTAGCTGAATATGCACAGTGAATACTTCTAAATCAAAAGTTATGATTTTTAGTAGGGTGGTTTTCACAGTACGTATAACCGTTCTAATTTATATTACAATAATAAAAAACTTGTCGTCAGACAGTTTTCTTACTTGGGCGTTTTATTTAATTAATCTTCTTTATTCCTGGAAATGTCCACAACTACAATTACCAGAATCAAGCAACCATTTGGCGCAGTTACGAGTATAATATCTCGGTCAAAAATGACCTCATGGAATGCAAGGTTAAAACTTTATAATTCTATAATATCGATGCTATCGTATTGCGTTTGTTTATGGATTTGAGACACAAGGAGAACCTGTTCAAGTTTGTTTTTAAGCAACTCTACTATGGAATACACCGGATTACATTGTCAGGCTGGAAACTTCTACCATCATATTAAGTTATAACTACTGTTTTTAAAACTGCTTTAACTTGGTTGGCCAGTTTAATTTCAATGGACAATTCCAGGATTCCTAAAATATGTTATCTTCGCCTATTAGAGCTCTCTGTTAACTGTGATAGCTCAGAACCTTAGAATTATTCAAAAAAAAAAAAAAAAAAACTTTATTCCTATATGAAAATAAATTACGGTCCAATGACCTTAACAGTTTGGCATCATCTGAATGTCTCTGGATATACAAATCTCTACATAATAACACCTACCTTAGACAGCAAATGCCAATATACATAACCAGAATAATTGCTAAAGTAAGAACTCGTAAAAATAAAATTACCTATAAAGGAATAACATATATATTCAACAACAAACATATATGCACAAAATTTGAACAAACCAGAAACAAGTGAACACATATTTTTGAATGCCCAATGTACCATCCTTATAGAATTGTTTTTTTAATGAAATACCAGATCCAAACAGTTACAAATATCCTTTTAATTCGACCTAAATGACCTATTATTCCTAAACGGTTCATTGTATCAACATGAAACAGGTATAGCTTTTCTGCGCAAAATTAATGTCTCCACCATAATTTTCAGTCAAGCGTATCAGAATAGGACCAACAGAAAAGATGCGATAAAAATGAATTACAAAAATACTGTCAAGAGGACCCTCTACAATATGCAGCACTACTTACTCCTTCGCAATGCTGGTACTTATCTAAAACAAAACTGTACCAAATTTCAACATCATTGGACGTTTCGTTTCTTAATTACGTCCATAACACGAAAACAATTTTTTTTTTCTTTGAAACCCTGTAACTTCTAAACGAGGCACTTTTGGATTAAGCTAAGTTTGTCTAAATCGGTTCTATTTGGTCACAGAAAGCTATGTTTAAGCTGGGTCCCATTACTTTGCAAATACCCTGTATACACTTCAGGTAGCATGTTCACAAATCTGTAATAAAAAACGATGTTCGCAACCGTTGAAATACTTAATTATATTTTAGTTTATTTATAGACTAATCTCCCTAGGAATAATTATAAACATTAATTGTATTTTTTATATTTATAATGTTACAGTTAGTTACGCAACTATTATTAAACAATTAATACTTTTTACAAGAACAAGTCGAGTATTTAAGTTTTTCTAGTTCATATAAATACAGGGAACAATTTTTATAACTGAATTAACCCTACGAACTCCTTGCACATTTTTTTAATTATAAATAAAAAATCTCACCGTGACTATTTATAGTATCCATCACACAGTATTATTTACTACTGTAAAATTATTAATTTTAAAGAATTTTACAAAAACAGTATCTAAAATCAAAAACAATGTATGTATTTTCTGTAATTTATCAATAAATTTAAATAATTTTAAAGACGGAAAACTGAAATGAAATTTTTTGTTACTAGCAACATTGAGTAGGAATGTCTGGGCAAGATCCCTAAACAAAAGAGGTTCTCTACAAACTGCTGATTCCCTTCGCCCCGCTCACCGATAAGCTCACAAGTGACGTCATTGGTATAGAAATCGAAAATGTCAAATATTGCTTGCTAATAAATTTCGTCTTATATTTTTTTGTATTTTACAAGTATCTATATGTCCCATGTTATTATTTTTGTGTTACTGGAATTATTTTGTCGTGTTTTGGCCTAATAGTTGTTGTTCTGGTATTTGTTACCTTTAATATTTTGGTCGTTACTTAAGTGCTGTTAAGCATACATACTTTTGTCAAATCCCAAATTATCTTACGTTATAATTTGGGGAACACAATTTATATTGAGGTTACCTATAAAACCAAAATGAAAAAAGGAAACTAGTAAATCTATTAGTCTCCATAGAATCTCAAATGAACATAATTAAGAACGGAATGGAAGGAACTAATGTGTAATCCAGATAACCAAAAATGAAATATTTTTTTATTGCTTCTAGTTGGTGCAACTTCCTTTCTTTGTCTGATTCAGTAAAAATACAGATGGGATCTACGAAAAAGTTACTAACTATGGGGTAAGTTTACATTTAATACGTTCCCAAAAATCTTCAATTTTTAATTTTCAAAAACAAAGCATAATGTAGATGTATAAATTTGTTATGAGGAAGCTTTTTAAATATTTTCACGTATCAAATTTCGATCTAGATAAAAATAAAATTGGCAGACGCATGCTACCAAAATTTGTAAGGTTAAAAATTGTTATGGTATTCGTTTAGAGGCTAAAAATATATGGTATTTTAACATACTTGTGTTAATGCTATTTGTGCTGCTGCATATTCACTCGTACCTAGTGCTTCCCTAGTAAGAATAACCTGCTTATACTGGAAATAAATCATAAAGTTATGATTCGCAAAGTAAACATATCTGAACCGAAATTTAGATTCATATTTTATAGCAGCATCAAAAACACTTGGCATACCTAAATACTTAGTTATAGGTTACAGAATAAATAATTGTATGTTTGAGATTCTTTGTTGTATGTTCTAAACTGTTAATAATATTGTAACAGTAGTGGGGCATTCCACGCCAACTCAGCAGTCGATCCCACATCACCCTCTCAGATCTGGTTCAAAATTGGTACATCGATTAGTACAATCGAAAAAAGGATATTCCCAAATTTCCAGCCCCTAAGACCGCTTCCTGTCATCAGGGGCCCATAGTGAAGTTTTCGACCATTATTTCACCTCCAGGGGTCTGAAATCGGTTTTTCGTGTACTGACGCGGCATTTTGGTCTAATAAAATGATCAAAAATACATAGGAGATGCGAAATTTCCCGTTGAACATGATGCCACCATCCGTTTTCCGATATCTAGCAAGGGAAGCCCGGAAAACGCAAAAAACCGCGCTGTGGTAAAAAAATCTGATATCTCAAATACGGTCGCTTCAAACTGGCTGAAAATTTACCAAAAGGCTCTTCAATTATTGCTTTTTCGAATGTTAATACGCGCGTGGTGATCATTATATGTAAAAAAAAAGTTACACGCGTTTTACGGGTTTTATATGGGATTTTCTGTAATTTTTTCATTGTAACCGCTCCACTGGCCCTATCCAGTTGGGCAATAATTGGATTTTTTTCTCTCACCAAGCGTCTCTTTTATCCCCCTGTCTTTACAAACACAGAATTTCTCTCTCCAGCCAGTATTAGAGAAAACATTATTTATTCAATGATTTATTTCACAATTTTTCGTAAATTTTTTGATTTTTGAGCAAATTGACATTTTCTGCAGCTTACTTCTATTATTTGTAAAAAATATGAATATAATATAATATAATGAAAATCGCAGTAAGAAACAAGAAAACCCATATTGCAATCATTGTTGACACTATACATCTCGATATTATTTTCACTATTTTACATGTCCTTATACATGAATCAGCATTCTATCTAAATAATATCTTAGGGGCTGCAAATTTGAGAATATGCTTTTTCAATAGTATCAATCGATATACCAATTTTGAGCCAGATCTGAGAGGGTGACGTGGGATCGACTGTTGAGTTGGCGTAGAATGTAGTGTTTATCAACATATATCTACATAGAAGTTATTAAAACGACTGAAAATTCAAATGTAACTAACACTGAGTTAGATGATAGAAATGAAGTTTTAGACCAGAGGTTCCCAAACTTTTTTGTGTGGTAGACCCCTTGCCATGTTTTTCGGTTTTGGGTAGACCCCCTACTTACCTGATATTGATTTTTTGTAAATTTCTAACTGTAGTGAAGTTTAGTGTTAAAAACTTAAAGTAAAAACACATGTTAATTTATACATTTATTAATTGAATTATGTATGAAAATATGATGGCATTAGATACGCGTTGGCTCCCTAAATTTATACGAGGTATAGCATGTTCAAAATATATAGGGCTAAGATACGCGTTATAGATTCTTAGTTGTTTGGCGCGAAATTTAAATGTAATCAAGATACGAGTTGTATATGATCTGATGCGGCAACCACTAATCTATGCATAAACTGCGTATCTCAAATTTGAATAATTTTGAGATACGAGGTTTAGCAAGAACGACGACGATATGGTACTTTGATTGATTGATACTGGTATTATGTGCAGGTTTTTACAAGTTTAAAATCTATTGCGACCACAAAGCGAATGCCTACATACTACAACTTACACAATTTTATAAATATATAATAAATTTTTTACTTCATAGGTACTTTTATAAATAATGTATAGGTATGTCTTTATATTATAAGATAGTATAGTGTCAGTAAATAGGTACTATCAGTGTATATTCAGATCCACCATCGTGGACCCCCATTTTCATTTCATGGACCCCCAAATTATTTTTTCGCCGACGTAGACCCCTTGCAGGTTGTCATAGACCCCTGGGAGTCTATACAGACCACTTTGGGAATCACTGTTTTAGACCATTCGATGATTGTAGAAGACGGCATATTATTTATGTTAGGTACATAAAAACACTTATTTATTCAAACTCATTTGAAATTATTCGAAAATGAAGAATCTACAGAATATATGTCGTCTTAAAATTGAGGTCACGTTTTACTCTGAATAAATAAAAATATATTTGATTATGATATTGCACTTTTACCACTTAACACGGTAATTTTAACGAAGTTTTAATATAAATGTCCACGACATGAATTACGTAAGGTAAAAGGTATTCATTATTTATTTTGAACATTTATACGTTTAATGAGAGTTACTAGAGTCAAATGTTCCATACACATTTGTGGAGCGACGTCACTTTGAATTCGAATAGGCCTATTTACTGCACTAATGAGCCAATTACTATGCTTTTATTACGCGCTGTGACATTTCGGCCTTTAATTGGTAAATAATATCTGGAAGTTTCACGAACACCGCATTCAAATCGGCAAAATAGAAATTGTTTTACTATTGGCACAGGATTGTACTTTATGAAAGAGTTATAAATATCCAATGATAGAATATAAATTCAACCCAACCCAACTTTTGATGTATTGAATGTAATAAATTATAGTTTAAAAAAAAACTAAAAAAAACACGCTTTAATAGCAAACGGAACTAAAAAGTAGAATAATTGTATTGTCATCAGCCCTTGACTCCTGTGCAAATTTTTCAAGTTGATCAGACAAAAACTGGTGAAAATTACGCTGAAAGATTCCGTTACATGCAGGTAAAGCTAATAAAAGCGTGTTAAAAAGATATGTGCAGGTAAGGTGCATTTATACGAATCACTTTGATTGATCATTGCAGATGAATGATACAAAAGTGAATTCATCAGAAATTCATTTTAATTTTACAGTGTGAAAGATCCCACACCACAGCGCACAGCTTATTTCAAATAAATTCCTTGCAAATCTCGTATTAGTGTGCGTATAGCCAAACTATTACAAGATTAGATTTGCTGACACTGAATTATTTTCTACTACTCAGTAAAAGACAGTAAATTATTCTATTTCGTTTTGTATAGCATTTCGTAAAATTAATAATTTATATAAATTGATGTGCTTCGGGGCGTGATAATGTTTATAATGCCATATATGATTTTCTTAGTGTGCAGCAGACGTATAAAGCAGTGGAAAATGTAATGATACAATATAACATTGATGGCATTTTCCAATAGATACCAAATAAAATTGCTCACGTAAAAAAATGAGCCAATAATGCAAATCTCTAAAAATTTGTTTCCAGACTAGTTTTTCTGGGTATACGTACACACCTCACAAAATATTACGGAGTTGTGTTGAACTTATGAAACGTTGTCTTATTTTTGAAAATTTTGATTCTACCACAAGTGCTTCATCAACGACCACGAATTTGGAAAATAACAAACAGGAACTCATCTTCACCAGCAGAGCCAATATTTCTTCAGGGGGAATTTTCATTAATAATTTAACTAATGGTATACCATACATTTTAACAGAATTTAGTTATTGATGTTAATTTAAACCTCAATTTAAACTGTTTTCAATTTATATAAATAAAAATAAGTAATAAAAAACTGTTTGAAAGAAAAGCATTAGGTATTATACATTTTTAGGAAGTTCACCAATAAAAGAAGTCTCCCGAGGGAGGAAAAGTACTACTTCCTTCCTGAAATAAGGGAGTAAAATAGGATTTTCTGTGTAGGGAGTAGAAAAAATTGCTTTTAATTTCGACGACTTACTTTTATTTTTAATATGATATTCGTTATTTATTTTTATATTTAAATCTATTCACTTGATTAGGAACAACTTTGACTGAATTTTTGAACTATGTACCTATTTAATTTAGTTTAATGTTTAAAAATTATTTGACTTCTAAACAGTATTTTCAGTTTTTCTTGAAAACACGACGATTATTTCGTTAAAAAATAAATCAATAATAAAATTAGGACTCATATATTAACTTTTACTCACTAAAGACTCTTGAAGTCCTACTATTTGAAAGTGAGCTATATCATAAAGTGACCATACTGTATATTAGGTTCATATTGCTTATACAATTTTAAAATCTCAATGCACATTTTTTCTTTAAAGGTAAGATTTTTTTTGTAAATAACCAATTAGAAACATTTTTCGTGAAATGAACTATCGTAACAAAATCCTTTATTTGTAGCACTTAGCTTTAGGTATTAAAAAACTCTTTAGTATTTCATTTAATTCTGTTTGGAGGCATTTATATCAAAACGATCGAGAATATTCCTTCTTAAAAATTATGCAGGCCGCCAAGCTACCACGTGGGCTGAAGAATAATGAGTTTCTTACAAGTACGGTCATAAGGAAATATAGAATTAGAAGGCGATGCTAAGGACGCTCTTTGTACCAGACACTGAGTATGAATTGTTGTCAAATGCATGGGATAACATATCACATAACTGCTATAACATTATAAAAATTAACTGGCTCTGATATATTTTACATGACTAATACAGATAAGGCATGATCTGAATATAAAAAAGTTCCAGCTAAATAGAACTATTATAAACAGTTAGGTACGTGATGCTGTTAATAGTGTTAATCATGCTCGAATTGTGTTGTATTTAATTATATAGCAACTAATAAAAACTAGACAAATCTGTGGGCTGAACTTAAACATAGTTTCTAACTGATCTAAGTCACTATTACCTGTTAATTTTTTCGAATTCGGATATTATTAATAACTATTATTATTACAATTTTAATAAAGATACTGGGTCAAGTTTTAAATTGGTCTCAATAGATACCATACAAAATGTCCTTCAGAATTAAAAAAAAAACATCAGCTGGTGTTGATTTGCTTAGTATATATTTTACAAAGCTATGATGTCTTTATGTTTTATATATAATATATAATTAATAGTATGCTTATCGACTGTAAATTTCGTTTTTCCTAGAAAATTGATCTAGTGACCCCTACTGCAGAAATGGTAATTGAATTTCAAATTTACAAGTACTTAGAAAATTTCAACGGTTTATCTGTTTTATCCCTAGGTCCAATTGCTCTACAGCTTATTAACATATCATCTATGATATTGTTCTTAACTGAACTAGTTAAAAAATGACCCAACAAACCCGAAGAAAATGGACCTACAGGATTGAAATTCCTACAGAACAAAATATTGCTAAGAATTTCCGAGTTCCAAAAATTTGAAAAACTTTGAAAAGCTGTATTTTGGAAACTATTGAGTGTACAGAGACGATTCTAAGTTCAATTTGTAGCAAATTTACTCAACTTTGAAAACGTACACGTAGTTATCGTCGAAAAAACTAGTATAATCTTAAAAAACTGAAGAATGGTAGAAAATGTCGTGGTATTTTGAATTTTTAATAATGTTGCGTTCAATACTCGTGCTCGAAAATTTGGATTCATTAGGCTATCGTCTGCTAAATCGCAGCGGCCGTGCTTTTTCTAGTCTGATCCTTTGCCCATCAGTGACTCAGCGCGCGTGGCAGCACTCTACAGCACATATGTCATAGTTGTCAACTGTTTCTATCAGTAACTTGACGTTTCTTAAAAATTATGACAGATTTCAAATATCTGTTGAGTGTACTGTTAACGTGTTATTTTTAAATTTTAAATTTTTACAACTTAAAATAATGAAGTATTGTGTTTTTCATGGTGAATGTGAAGTAGCACTCCATTATTGTGTATGTATTTTTTATTTAACAATCTACAGTATTAGGACAGAAGTACGTTGTGTGGAGTATAGAAATGGCATTAATGTTGCATATTTTAAAGTAGTAGGTATAATATACATACATTTTTACAAACCAAATTAAATAAGTAGACTCTATAATATAATATCTCTACCCCTCATTCTAATCACAAGGATTAGCCCAGAAGTCGAAGATTTGTGCGGGAGAGGGGGCGGCATATTATTATTAAGCAGGCCGCATTTGCGCCCAGGAACGACTTACGTTGGTAGGCCCTAACCACCATTCAGTGCAGGAATGAGGGAAACCTGAAAAACCTCATTAATTAGGGGGGTAGTCAAATGTCAACCGGTATCAATCTCTCACATTGACCCAAGCCAACATTCTTCCACCCTACCATACCCGCAGAGAGGGTGCCAATCTCTCCACGAATATAGCTTATATATGGTCTACCGGCTGCAGGGGTCGAACCCACAGCGCTCAAGTCACCTCGATTCAAGTACTGACGCCTTAAACCGCGCGACCACTGACCGATCCAAATCTATTAAACGATAAGTTATTACAGTCTCAATATCAAATGTCAAATTCTGACATTATGGCCTGAAGTGTATGTTTCCAAATACTAACATAGGTGTCGACACACTACAGCACATTGCACACAACTCAGCAAAAAATCAGAACTACCGGATCTGACGTAAGGTCTGATGTATGTATATCGTTACTGGACTAATAATGGGCGATATGTTCTAATATTTTTGTTGAAAAAATTAGAAAGACACAAAAAACCTTAAGTTAAGATAAATACAATAACGTAAAGCGTTCCATTTCAGATGTAATTGTTTTCATTTGAATAATAATTAATATACAGGTCAGAAAACATGGACCAATCCTCGGGGGCAGATTCTTAACCTAAAAACAAGATTATTTTTTCATATCAATATAGGTCCGACTTTGCTTCGTTCCTTAGCTGCACGACGTCAAAGTTTAAAAAAAATATATTTATGATTTTATAATACACTTCTGCACGGCACTGAAAACTGGTCCACTGTAAAACCTGATAAGGCGGCAATCTGCGACCGGACAAAAAATTGAAAAAATGCTCAAGGAAAGAAATAAATAACATTTTATAACGCCGATTTAACTGGTTTTGCCGCTATTGTTATTAATTATTAATAGATTTCTACAAACTAACACAAATGTTTCTGCTTCTTGTCCGTTTTGAACTCGTAAGTTATTGGCGGCAACTATGACTTTATATGGATATAATTGAGCCTCTTATATGATACGTCACACTGCTGCAATAGGTCGTGGAAGTCCTGGATCCATCTCTTCCACGATTCGGTTTAAAATTTCCCTCGCGTTGTACTGCACTTGCACTCACTACACACCGGGATAAAAATAGTTGCATTTGGCACATGTACAGGGAAATCGTTCTGCTGAAGCATTTCCACAGCGTAATAAATTAAAACGATATCCATCAACTCCGAGTTGCTACTTATATACGTAAGTCATTTTTGACACTTGAAAAACTAATGTAAATACTGGCGTCACAAAAACTTTAGTGCCTACAAAAAGTAACCGGATTACAATATTCGAAATCACCTGTCTAGAGGCTATAGCAGCCCAGCGATGTCAAGGTTGAAAATACATCTTCAATAGTATTTTACTAGGACACTATAAGGATTTTATAAAAAAAATGTTTACCATATCGACTCCATTTTTCATGACGAATCTATTCCCAAATTCTCTTAGATAATTTCTGAATCACCCTGTATGTGCATAGTTACAAACGTGGTGTCAAAATATTTTGAATAGATATACAAATTCAAATGTTATTATTAAAATAACTTAAATGTTATATTCAAATATCAAATTAAAATAAAGCCATTGTTGAAAATCTAAATTTTAAAAACAACCGACCACCTATGATATGAGTGAGTACCAGCAGTCCAGATATTTATGCATTATTTTGTTTATATGTTTAAAAATAGTTGATGTAATGACCTTGGCTATGCAAATTTTCGATTATTGATGTATTATAATCAGCCTAGCGGAAAAAAACAAGGCAATATTAATAATAAAATGAACGGTTACTGTATTTTTATTAATTTTCATGCATAAATAATCAATAACCCATACCACATGCAATCAATTGTGATAAAAAAAAATGGAAATTCATACATCCACAATACAAAAGTAAAAATATTTTGAGTTCCGTTTTAAAGTATAACTTTCAATTAAAAGTGCATATATTTTTTACGTAGTTGTAAATTATAATATGAATCAATCCCAAAGAACATAAACGCATTTTATATGGTATTTAAAATGATTCAATTTAATTTCTAAAAGGTACAATAAAAAAATGGATGTTAAATTTTGCAATGACATCCACTCCATTTATTGATTCAATTCACAATTCAATTATTGTGAACGTTACTGCTTGAGGGTTTTGTATCCATTACTCATGTTTATAATATGTGTGGTTTATTATCTAATAATTATCCAAGACTGCTATACAAGTATCAACGCAGAAAACCTGCTGAAAGTTTCAGTGTTTTTATTGTCCTGAAGGTGTCACAATAAAGTGACCCAAACGTCGACAAAAGAAAAAATGTTTTCTTTGAATTTTGGACCTTTTGCCACTATTGACCACCAACAATTATATAAAATCTGGGGCTACTAGCTAACAGTGAATTTAATAAGAATATAAAAAGGTGTCACATAACCATACGTTGTTTGAGGTTATGTGACGGAATGGTATAGAAAAATAATTGGAGCTGAAAATAAACATTACTGTGTTGTGTGAAAATCATAGTTTTTCAGCGTACGAGTACTTGTGAAATATGGATAAATATTTAATTACTTGGTTTTTCAGCAATCATGTATGTTTTTTTTAATCATTGAATAAAGTAACTTCCTAAATACTATAATTGGTAGCGTTTATAGTAGTAGGTCAGTTAAGAAATAGTACCTACGCAATTTTACTTTACTTAAGCGGGCATTACACTAACAATTTATTGTCGAAAAAATTGATGAATTAATTCATCAATTGAAGTTGATGAATTAATCAACTTGAAATTTATGAATTAATTCATCAATTTCTTCAAGCTCGCACTTTCGTTTTACATTATGTTCAGGGCTTGGCAAGTTTTCTAACAATTTTGCTGTCATATGTCACCCATACCAACCTAAAAGTAATTTTAATAATTATATTTTAGGGTAAAAAAAGCTTCCATTGTATTTATTTATTGTTGCTGCTCGGTTACTGATTAAATATTTACATTTGTTTTAGGTTGGTATTTTTTAATTGAAGTAAAAATTGACGAAAAATTAGAACAAGTTTTAAGCCGTCAATAACTTGAAGTTCTTCATCAATTTATTTGACGTCCGAATTTTAGTATTACATTTGTCAATTGACTTGACAAAGCCACCTGATCAATTAATTAACAAAGAAATTGTTAATGTAAAGCGGGCTTTATCGTTTACTTTTAAATTAAAATCAATCTCAAAGATCAACGTTAAAGTAAAAAAATATATACTCGCGGCAAGAATTCAGATTCTTACGTCATGGCTGACGTTACGCAATTGGTTTTATTGTCAACGTAATTTTCGACATTTGGTCACGTTAAAAACGATAATTGTTTGCAATTTAGTGCATTATATAATGCAAACTTTTAGTGTAGTATAGTAGCTCTCAGTTGCAGTTTCTTAAATATTTTGATGAAAATATAATGAATTATTCATTTGTTCGTCTGATGTAAGTCGTCTGAATTCTTGCTGCAAGTATATTTATTTTGGAAGTGATATGGAAACCTCATCTTCAACAGATCATATGATTTATTAGGTTCGTCAGCGTTCTATCTGGTCAGCGGTTCTCTAAATGGGAGTTTTTTTTTTTAAATTAATGTCCGTAAATATTTGAAATTTTTAAATATGACTTTCACTAGACAATGGATTTCTGAACCAATTTTCATGCCAAAAAAAATATTAGTACCCCCTAAATAGTTGCAGCCCTTTAAAAATGAGTATTGATATCAAGTTTCCGTAGAATATTTTAAAACCGATTCAAATTAAACACTCCAATTTTTGCATGACTGCAGTTGTGTTAAAATGTCACTTCCCTGACCTATTCTACTCGTTGTCACCTCACAGTAAGGGGATGAAATAATACACCTCTTGTACGTTTATTATCAGAATTTTCTCATACTTAAAAATTTTGAAGAAAAAAATTCTTTAAATATCCATTCAGCACAATTTTTTGTCGTACAAAAAGATAAATAAAATAAAACCAGCATCTCAACCCTATGATTCTCCGAACAATACTTTCTGTAGTAGATTCCTGTCATTTTAGTTGTCAGCCGTTATTACCAGTTTATTTAATTGCATTTTATCAGTCTTCTGGAAAGTTTAGCTCGTGTTTTGACACTTAGAAAATATGGTAATTTGATTTCAGCAAAGGGTTGTAACTTCTTAGCGAATGCTAAAATTATTTTTTTTACATAAAACAAAACATACAATGGCCAAAGACTTTATTGTTTCATTTTCCTCCACTATTTTCGAAACACCCTGTACATGAAATAATTGTACTTAAGGTTTGCCATATTATACCATCGATATTCAGCAATTTAATCGCAAAGATGTACCCTCATTTCTTTGTATATTATCCGTCCAAAAAATATCGGGATGTAATTTAATACCACCCTCTATAATTGTCAAACTTTGTGTTGTTCTAGCGACCAAAGCGAAAAAATGTCTATAATTGGTCCAGTAAAATTTAAAATGGACATCGAAATGACTTTCCACAGCATAAAAGTATGCCATATCAAAGTGTTATTCTTTCTCTCTATAAAATAGACAGTCAGTCTTTTGCCGCCAACTCACTACATGAGAGCCAATAAAGCATAAAATTACAATAGTATGTCAGTCCTCACATAAAAGTGTACCAACGGAAGCTGTCGGAATATGAGAGGAGAATAAGTTTATTCTGCTAATAGCTGTTAAGTGGTACATTAGTTCAGACGTTACTGTTACAATTTTATCTCGGTATAATGTAATAGAATCGTGTACATTTTTCTCCATTCTACAAAAAGACTAAATTTTAGCTAATGGGGTGCTTATACTTTTTACATGCAGTAGATTTTTCTTTTTCAATTCTCTACCTTTGCAGCTTTTTGGACATTAAATTCATCTACATATTTAGAAACTATACACATTATGGACAAAATAGTTTAATGTTAATAGAGGTGAATAAGAAAGTAGGTTGTCTCGTCTATTATATCGAAAAAAGTGAATTTCGGTTTTATTCCTTTTTTTGTTAATATCAAATTTAAATATGTTTTACAATTTGGTTGTTTATGCTCATACAAACTACTATTTAACAAAATTTGCTGTAGACTAGATCATAGTCTTATATAATGATGTACTATAAGAGTGATTGATCATTACTCACTTGTGAAAATGATTGATCACATCTTTGCCACAAAATTTAAATTCTTCAGTGTGATAGTATGGATAATGGACTAAACAAAATAAAAATTATCCGATGTAAGCAATTGAGCCCAAATCTTTTGTGTGAAGGCCAAACACTACCCACTATACCGGTCTAGGCAATATTCACATTTTTTCTAATGTCATGTTCATTTTATGAATGTCAAAATAATCAATATTTTTTTCAGTTAAAAGTTTGCTAAAATAATGTTAATAGTTGTGGACAAAGTATAGTATGCTAGTACACTTATACTACTTGCATATAATAGCTGCAATTCACTTGGGTAGTTTACGACACTCGCCTAAAGCTCGTGCCGTAAAATCGTCATCATCATTATACGCTCGTTTAATTATATATTATTATGTGCTTGTATGACTCCATCGCTTTTAAATGTGCCTTATTTTCTCAAAGTATTTCAGTCTATGTATTCGCTAAAAAAACTGCTGTTGATATTTTTTTATTTCGAAATGTCAATGCTTTTACTGTACATGGATCAACACCAGAATCGGTCAAAAATTAAACAGATGAGTCAAAAACAATGTCTGATGGTATATTTTCAGCCTGTGAAAAATTAAAAAAAAAAAGTATCAACAATATTTATCATTTTACCAAATGTATGAATTCTATCTGGTTGTTTCGTGCATTTATTATTTCTACAGGGTGTTAAAAAAAGAGTGTAAACTATTTAAGGAGGTAATAGTATGAACCAAAATAAGCAGAAAAGTCTCAATAAACATGGGTCCGCAAAGTAACGGTTGCGGATATATAGAATGTTTTATGTTTTTCAGCCCCATTTTTTATTTTGTAAAAACGTTGTGTATTTTCTTATAATAGTTGGTTGATGTTTAGTGAAATAAACAGTACGTATTTGACAGTTGTTCTCAAGTTTTCTTTCGCTATGGCTGGTTACTCTAACGCGGAATTAACAGGCATGCATTTCATGTATGGTCGTGCTAATGGGAACGCCACCAAAGCGGGACGTCTTTATGTTGATGCTTATCCAAATCGCCAGATTGCTTCACAACGCATATTTGGAAGAATTTACCAAAGATTGCGTGATACCGGTTCCTTGAGCAAACAGTGCCATTTATCCGGAAGACCAAGGTCGGTATCCACTCCTAGAACAGAAGAAGAAATTCTAGCACTGGTAGAGCGGAATCCAGGTACAAGTGTGTGGAGAATATCAGCCGAGATAGAAATTAGTGGTCCTCTTGTTTGGAGAATCCTTCACGAGCAACGGCTTTATCCATACCATGTGCAACAAGTACGGGCCTTAAATCCAATAAATGATCATCAAGCACGTTTGGTTTTTTGCTGCTGGTTTCTACGTCATAATGCTGAAGACCCTCGTTTTCTTGCAAACATTATTTTTACTTATGAGGCCGGGTTTGCAAGAAATGGAGTGTTTAATTTTCACAATACGCATATTTGGGCCGACGAAAATCCTCATGCTCTAATAGAATCTGGACATCAGGCACGTTTTTCATTAAACATTTGGATGCGTATTGTAGGTGACAGGTTTCTAGGTCCTGTTGTTTTACCAAACCGATTAACAGGCGCTTCTTACCTCAACTTTCTGCAGAACACATTCCAGCTCATTTTTCCATGGCCGTTAGAGAGCTTTTACACCAAACTTTTCCACATTGATGGATATGAAGGGCCGACCTATTTTATGGCCTCCAAGATCGCCTGATATGAACCCTCTAAATTTCTTTGTTTGGGGATATTTGAAGACATTAGTGTATGGTACTCCTGTAAATAGCCTGGAAGAGCTGCAGCTACGGATTAATCAAAAGTGTCAAGAAATCCAAACCAAGGAGGGTGTTTTCGAAAGAGTTCGAATATCGTTGAGACGAAGATGTCGTGCCTGCTTAGACATGGACGGAGGGCACTTTGAACATAAAAGCTTCCTTTATCGGTTTATTCCTAGTAAAATAAAATGTTTGAAAAACGAATAATGGTCCATATCTCCGCAACCGTTACTTTGCGGACCCATGTTTTTGCGTAGTAAAAATATTAAACGTATTGAGAACGAAAACAGAGAGTTTTTCGAAACGTCAATAATACAGAAGTGCGCGATAGTGATGTGATTTTTGTTATTTTTTACTTATCTGCTTTTTTCAGTGTGAGATTTTTTGGTTAGGCAAACTTAGTTTCAAAAATAACCCTTGACTGTTCCATTTGGCGCAAGGGCTTATTTAATTAATCTTTATTATTTTTTCAGAAGTGTGGCAAAAACCCAATAAAACTAAAGAAAAATGCTTCAATAAATTAACTAAGAAAATGAAGACAGTAAAATTGATACTACGTAATTTATTGGCCAATTTGAAAATTGTTAGATTCAATATTTACCCTTTTTACCTATTTCAATAAAATGTAACCATCGCCCTCTACCTATGAGCATAAATGATAAATAATTTTTAAAATTACGCTCAAAAAAATATTCGCATTGAAAATGTTAGCTTAAAAAATAATGTTGACCAGAATGCGAACTTTTAAGCAGAACAGAAAAAAGTAACATTTAACAAAGGTATAGCTCTGATTAAGCAGTATCTCATTTTCAATTAAATATCCTGCGTAGGTATTTGTTGTAGTGATGCCATCCGAAACTGTAGCGGAAAGAATGGAGGATTATGATTTTCCCAGAAACAAGTACCGTTTCGAATGCACAAAAATCGAGTGAATGGTATTTCATTATTGCTGCGTGAGCAAAGAGGTCAGTACTACAAAACATAATATAAAATATGTATAACAGGATGAAATGATCGTACGACTTAAAATTGGATGATGCGGCTCAAAAAGAATTGTGAAAGTGTACTGTAAATAAATACAGGGTGCAACTGAGAAATGATTTTTAAACAAAGAAACAACGATATTTTTCCTAGGATAATTCGGGGAATAATTCTTAAGCGATATATGTTATAGTGTCGGTATTTTTAATTGAATCTTTTCTTCACTTGGTTCCCTAGAGTTTACATTATCTGATGGCATAACTTTTTTTTTTTGTTTATTATTACATATTTTCTAATGTGGGTACGGTTAATTTGTTTGAAAGAATACAAAATGATGCAAAAACTTGTCCATTATCAATCACACGGGCGTAGATATGGGAGTTTGGACCTCCTATTTTAAAATGTACGGCTATGGATACTTGGAAATATATTTCATATTTTTTTAATTCTCATAATTTTCTTGATAAAAATGTCTTGTCAATTTTTGAAATTATTAGCTTTCCAGAAATGTTTCCATAAAAATTTTATTAAAAACGTTTTAGAATTAAAGTCTAAAAATTAACTGGTACTGACGTATGGCGTCTTAAACCGACCGATATATTGTTGTTTGTCATTACAAAAATAATAATACACATCACTGAAATTATCAAAAATCATTCTAACTTTTACGATTTTGTTGAAATACACCTTTGGAATAGATAATGACATTTGTCAAATTGCCATTTTGAGGTAAACTGGAAATATAATTGCGATGCTTAGTTAAATCTAGAGAATTTAATATTTCAATATGCCATAACTGCCAGTCAAATTAATTTTCCTTTTATAAATATTTTTAACCAGTTTATTAATGATTTCATGGAAAAATAAATAAAAGTTCCAGTCAAATTTACATACCTATTATTTATTTTGCGACAATATTTGAAGGGTAGCAAACATCTCTTTAAATATCAGACAACTCTACAACAGCAAAGCAGTTTAGTGTTAATTAATATTATTAATTATTTTAAAAAAATCGAAAAAAATAATATATAGGGAGTGTACTTACATTATTAGTACATGTTGAAAGTTATATCCAAAATACTGGAACGTGTTTTTTAACTTGATAACAGTGAGCAGTGCGATAAAGTTGATAGCAATGGAGTTCACCAATATGCATATACAGGGTGTGAGTCTTTAATTTCGAATATAAAAAACCTAAATTCCTGACAGCATGAAGTAAAATAATATAGGTCATCAAAGGCCAATTATGAGATTTTAATATTAAAACATTTAATAAAATAGATTACAAAAAGTGCATAGGTATCAAACAGTAAAAAGTTGGCCAGGGCCGTAATAGAATTTATTTTTCCACTATAAAAGTTCAATTTTTTTTTTGCCAAACCGTAAATATTAGTCTTTTAATTTAAAGCCTTTTTATTTCGAATATTCTCAAGAATCTGTATTATAGTCACACCCTGTATGTACATTCCTATTTAGATTCCATTCGGAAGTTCTAGATAACTTTCATTGTACCACATAAGTAATCTCCAGTTGCAGTTGTGTATTATGAATATGTTTAACTGTAAAGACTCTTTTATTTAGTACGCGGTGTAGAACTAACTACATCTATCGGCCGTTCGTTACTCCATGCCGGACTGAAAATGTCACAGGCACGAGGCGTTCTACATGCAGTAGACACAATTGAAAGCTGTCGACCTTTATCGCGATCGGCGAGAAACAATATTTTGCAAACACGGAATTCCAGGAAACAACTACTCTGCGGGCTAATGCCCCGACCAGCATTGAATTACACCTGGAAAACCTATAGCAACAGCAAGAGTCATTCGTCAGACGCCCACCAGACATATACCGGTTTCGAGCTTATTAGCTCTCATCAGTATGCCATAGGTGAGGTATCCGACGAATAATCCTAGCTGCTTCTCTTTCACGCTGCTCTACTCTTTTATTTGTTTGCACATAAAACTTACACACGAACTCAGGCAATGTTTAATGTGCAGCGGCAATGTACACGAGAGAAGACAAATAACTAACAATTTGAAAATCCTCAACTATTTATGTGACTAGAACTAATAGCGTGTTAAGCTTGAACCGAAACAAAACTCATAAATCTGTTGAATAAAATTAATGCTCTTGAAAAAAGGGTGAAATGTATTGTTAAATGTAACGGACGGACTGACAGAAAGTAGTTTGTACAGAGTGGTTATAAATTAACAAGCTTCGAGATCACCAAAACTGCAGTCATTTGATTATATTCCTTTTGTTTTTAGAATTAAATTTATTTAACTTCATATCACTGTAGACTTCAAAAATCTAAAAATGTATAGGTGACCTATATCTTTCGTCCAATAACATCGCGCTATTATTGACATAGGATGACATCATTGGTAATTAATTTCATTTACATCATCCAACTCAGTGCTAGTTATATTTGAATTTTCAGCCGTTTTAATCATTTCTCTGTGAATATAAGTTGCTACTAGACACAGTACTGTTACAATAATATTAACAGTTTACAAGATATAATTCAAAAATTCAAACAGACAGTACATTCTGTAATCTATAGTTAAGGCGGGGATTTTGTAGAAAAGGAATTGCACAGCCTGAGTGAGCGAAACGGCGAATCAATCAGACCTATAAGACAGTATACAAACTGTATAGGCCCGAACCACACGGTTCCCTGAAGTTTATCGTGCATTTTGACGTACATAAAAATGGAAGCCGTGATATATGTTATGATTTTACTCGAGGACACAAAATGTAAAATTAGCAATAAATATTAATCTGAAAGTAAAACACAAGTTGTCCTATATGTCCTGGCTAGTGAGTCAAGTAATTTGGTGGCTGTGACTGTGATAATTTTGCCGTAATTGTGACATATTGGTGTAGTAACTGTGTGGTTAAAATTGAGGTATTTTAACATTTATTTTAATTATTCTTGTGATTTTATGAGCAATGAAAATTATCTCACGCACCAGCGGGAACCTTTGTGAATACGTTGATATATAATAATAACCAATTATTTAAATTTTCTTGGAGTTCTGTGTCCTCGCTTGAAGCCCTGTTAGACGGTAAAAATATGTATACAAAATCCCAGCCTTATGTCCTGGCTAGTGAATGAAGTAATTGAGGTACTTTAACATTTCCTTTAATTATTCTTTTGATTTTATGAGCAATGAAAATTATCTCACGCAGGAGCGGAAACTTTTGTGAATACGTTGATATATAATAATAACCAATTATTTAAATTTTCTTGGAGTTCTGTGTCCTCGCTTGAAGCCCTGTTAGACGGTAAAAATATGTATACAAAATCCCAGCCTTATGTCCTGGCTAGTGAATGAAGTAATTTGCTGACTGTGGCTGTGATAATTTTGCCGTAATTGCGACATATTGGTATAGTAACTATGTGGCTAAAATTGAGGTATTTTAACATTTATTTTAATTGTTCTTGTGATTTTATGAGCAATGAAAATTATCTCACGCACTAGCGGGAAGCTTTGTGAATACGTTGATATATATTTATGACCAATTATTTCAATTTTCTTCGACTTCTGTGTCCTCACTTGAAGTCCTGTTAGACGGTAAAAATATGTATACAAAATCCCAGCCTTAAGTATAGGTACGAGAAGCAACATGTTTTATACCTCAAAAAAAAATACATTACAAGTTAGCAGCATAATTAGCATTACCCATACATACATATGTGTCTAACATATGGTACATAACTTAGAATATATAGTAAACTACCATATATTTTTACCCTTAAAACATTCTTAAAGTTAAAAGTTGAAGACTTTTGGAAACTTATTTAAATGTAAACTTATCCCATAGTTAGAACTCTCATCTGTACCTATATTGAACAAGAAAAGAAAAGGAAGTTGCACCAATTGAAAGCTACAACAAATCACAATTTTCTCGACAATCATTATTTATTTGCTTAATTAATAACAGAAGAAATGCAGTATGAAAGTAGGTATACTAATAGGTATTAATCAAACAAATAACAGCAAGTGGTACAACGCAATCTCAGTAACTGTTCAGTTAACTGCAGATACATACTTATCTTAAAATTACATTGGTAACTGGAATTTCTGGTGACGATACTTCTCTTATTGTCGACTCAGGAAGCCACCTACTAAGTATCTTCTTTATTCTCAGTGTCAGTGGTCGCGCGGTTTAAGGCGTTAGTACTTGAATCGAGGTGACTAGACGGAGTTGGTTCGAGCCCAGCTGCCGGTAGACCGTATATAAGCTATATTCATAGAGAGGATTGGCACCCTCTCTGTGGATATGGTAGGGTGTAATAATGTGAGCTTGGGTCAATGTGAGAGATTGATGCCGGTTGATATTTGACTACCCCCCTAATTAATGAGGTTTTCCAGGTTTTCCTCATTCCTGCACTAAATAGTGGTTAGGGCCTACCAACGTAAGTCGTTCCTGGGCGCAAATGCGGCCTGCTTAATAATAATATGCCGCCCCCTCTCCCGCACAAGTCTCCGACTTCTGGGGCTAATCCCTGTGATTAGAATGAGGGGTAGAGATATTTTTATTCTTCTTACATGACGTTTTGGGGATCTTGCGTAATAGTAGTAGTACTTGATGGAACGATCTTCATAGAGCAATTGCACGATGTAGACTTCAGATTAAAGCAAAAAATATATTGTCACAGAATTTGCCCGGCTCGCACCCGATTCGACGACTGTGGTATCGCAAAACGCTAGCTTGACCCGATCACCCCTACGCGATACTGGTAAACAAAAAAAATAATGTCGTGTATCGAGGCGCAACTGGAATATTGAGAATCGACGAGAATCTTTAGAGAAATGGATCTAGAGATGCTAGAAAATACCTGGAATATTCGTTTTGTCTATAAAAGAAGAATAAACGGTCGAGTTAGTCAGTCTTGAATTAGAGTGTTGGAATATTCGGAAAGATCAATTAGAATTCAGAGCGATTTAGATAGCGATTAATTAAATAGTGTTTAGTTGAGTTGTAATTAGTATTCGGTAGTGTACAGAGTGTTAATAAATATCAGTAAACAACTGTTTGTTTTTCTGGAAAAAGAAAAAGTAGGGGTAGGAAACCCTTTATTTATTTATTTATTTAAAATATCCAACGGGATAAAACCCATTAACAGGATAAGTTTCACAAGAATACAATAAAAATAATAGTAAAAAGATAATATAACTGAGTTAATTAACATAAACATAACAAACTAAAATACTCCTAAGAATGTACAAATAAATATATAAAATTTTGTGTAAAAATAAAAGTTAATGAAGAATGCAAAATGATTAAAATCATGTATATAGGGAACATTACAAAACATCTACTATGTATAATAAACAAACTGTACACATTAAAAGCAAATAACAAACATAAATTCAGAAGCTAAATTTTTTTTTGTCTGCACTTGTACAGACAAACATATCTAATTGTCCATCTATTAGTGAATGACTATTTATAATGTGGTATATTGGAGATTGCTTATATATGTTGGTTCTATAGTTCTTAATGTAGAATAGTCCATTATTTCTGTTATTAATCCTAGGCACACGAAAATCCAGCAAAGACAATAGAGACGGACATTTAACCTTATTGTGGAGAATTTTAAATAGAAACAGTACAGCTGTCATACTCCTCCTGTTTTCTAAACTACTCATGCTAAACCTCTCCAAGAAATAATTGTAAGTGTGCCTTTCTATGGATATACACCATCCAAAGAAAAAACGGCAGATTTAAAGAAGCGCCTTTGCACCCTTTCAATTGCCGTGTTATGTACTGCATATATAGGATTCCATAGAGCAGATGATACTCTAGTTTAGATCTGAACTGATATAGAAGAGTTAAAGAATATTCATATTTTTAAATTCTTTCATATTCCTTAATATGAATCCAAGAGTTTTATAGGCACTACTAACAGTTTTTTGAACATGAGGTACAAATAATAGTTTCGAATCAGAGGTGACACCGAGATCGCATATAGTTTCAGGCCTATTTAAAGTAATATTGTCCAATTTGTAGTCATAAAGCAGCATACGAGACCTAGACCATATGACATCACATTGCACTTGGCAACATTTAAAGGTAATTTATTAGTAACACACCACAAATTGACAAGATTTAGATTTTGCTGCAATTTATTACAGTCGGTGTATGACTCTATATTAGAAAGGATTTTAACATCATCAGCATAAATTAAAACGTTTACATCCAGGCCGGCAGTAATATCGTTAATAAACAAAAAGATCCCTGTGGGACACCTGACTTCTGCGGATATTTATCGGACTGATAACCACGGTATTGCACATACTGCGATCTATTCGTTAGGTATGAATAAAATAAGGCAATAAGATTAGTACTTAGACCAATCTCATCCAATTTTTCCAATAATAAACCATGATCTAGACGGTCAAATGCTTTTGAGAAGTCTGTATAGACAACGTCTACTTGACTAGTGCGATCTAAGGCATCAATAATAAATTGAGTTTTGCAACAAAGATTTGTAACAGTAGACCGTCCTTCACAAAAACCATGTTGCACTGGTACAATAATACGTAATGCGATACATAAAAATAAACAACATTTTCAAAAATCTTAGAAAAATTGAAGAGTATGGCAATGGGGCGATAATTGGATATATCATTCAAATTATTCTTTCTAAACACCGGACATATTCTGAAAACCTTCCATACATCTGGAAAAGCAGAAGTTTTTAGAATAAGGTTAAAAATTATACATAATGGCTCACACAGAGCACTACCACAATCTTTAATTAAAAACGCCGGAATGAGGTCAGGACCCATAGTCATATTTGCCTTTATCTTTTTAATAGCCGCCAGAATGTCATTTTTATCAACTGAATTCACCATAATAGAGTTATTATTAATGGCATTATTTGCAATTGTAAATGGACTAGGATCGATATAAGCAGTGGAAAAAAAATTTGCAAAATTATTAACAATATCGTGGGGATCATGAGTTTCATTAGTATTGTAAGTCATAAGAGATGGGATGGAGGAGTGACCTTTCTTAGCATTAATAAATTCCCAAAATTTTTTAGGGTCAGACTTAATTGAGGTTTCAGCATTGTTAATATAATTATTACAAGCAATTCTAATATTTAGTTTAGTAGTAGCTCTAAGATGCTTAAAGTTTTCTAAATCATCCAATGCTTGGGCTACGATATTTTTCCACGCTTTTGTTTACTGCTTAAAAAGTGATATTATGTTAAAATCAAACCAAGGCGGATATCGAGTACGGACTGCATCCAAATTATTCGGGACATATTTAACAAATAATGAGTCAAGCATGTTATAAAATTCAGAAACTGCAGCATTAACATCATTGTACGTGAGAAGTGGTGACCAGTCAATAGATGTAAATTCTTGATAGAGGGCAGGAAAATTAGCTTTTCTAAAATTATAACCACCTAGAGATTTAAAGGGAAAATTCATATTTTTAGGTGACGATAAAAACTCTGTTTCAATTACTAGGGCTGGATGATGCTGATCTACTGGTACCAATACATCAGATGAGCTTACAACGTTACAGTTCTCATTAGATAATACCAAATCTAGAAGTCGATTATTAAAATTTAGAACAGTGTTATATTGCTTAAAATTGAAAAAATTGTTAAAATTTTTTAATAAATTAAAATTTTGACTAGTCATATCCGGTATGTTGAAATCACCTATAATTAGTACTCTAGAGTCATACAGTACATTTAAAGATTCAAAACAATCAAAAAGTTTTTCATAATCATCACTCCTTGAGAAGGGAGGAATATATATAACAAAGATATAAAACGCGGAACTTTTTATATTTAATTTAACAGCTACTATATCAATAGCGAATAGATCATTAAATGCATTATGGTGGAGTTTAAAATCAAAATTTGTCGCATTCAGTTTTTTATTTAGAGCTAATAAAACTCCTCCACCTCTCAGTGTGTGAGTTGCAGCAAAATCTCTATCAGAACGAAATATATCGTAATAAGTAGTGTCAAATAATTCCGAGTCATAAATACTGCCATTAAGCCATGTTTCGGTAAGTGCAACAATATCATAATATCTAGAAATACTAGAACCAAAAAGTAAATCACAAGTTTTTGTACGCAGACCTCGGACATTCTGATAATAACATACTAGATTAATATGGCGATCTAATGTGGGATCAGCATGGGCAGTACGTACAGGAGGTGGTTGCTATTGAGAGGAAATAATACTGTTTCTGAATCTCTCAAAATAAAGTTTATAAACGTAACAGTCTCTGTCCCAAGCAGCATGATTGACATTAACCGATTCCTTGTTATGTTTATTAAAATTATGACAGTTGATACAGTGAAAAATACCTGTTTTAGGACAATCACCAAGGCTATGATTTTGAGCACATACGGGACAAACAGAAATTTTGGACTTACATTGTTTTGAGATGTGATGATAACCACAACACTTAAAACATCTAAGCAACTCAATAGCATCAAACACATTACAATAGTCGTAACCTACAAACAATTTCCCTTGTTCAAGAACCTTATTGTAACAAACAACATCAGTTTGTATTACAGCTTTAAACAGTTTAGTATTTTTCTTTAAAGGAGAATATGAAATTAGGTTAAGAACACATGAATTAGTAATAATGTTTCTATTTTGTGATCTAATATAATTCACTAAAACATCTTCAGTTAGGTTTTCAGATATGCCAACAATTTTAAATCGAGGATTAAGAGGTGGAACTTCCTTTATAGTATAATCATTATTTAACTTCTCTACTGCTAAATCTTTGAACTGGCTGCTATCTTCAGTGTCGTCACAACTGATAATTACACCACCATCTCGTATATTCTTAATTCTGGATATATTGATGTTAGTATCAACTGGGTTTATATTACGTATAAGATCACTTTTGGTTGCTGACACGTCTTGTTTGACCTTTGGCTTGATAACGAAAGACGCTTGCTTTCTTGCGACAGTTGAATAAGAAGGCTTGGGTTCACTTGTTTCAGAAGAACGAGATGTCATGATGTCAATTATTGCAGGTTTTATTTCGTTGATATTCTCTCTCATTTTAGCTTCCAACTCACATTCAATAAGTAATAATATTACTACTTATTTAATGTAATAGCACATGACATGAATTTATACCACTAGTTTTTAATTTCTTTGAAACTACGTTCACTTTTCTTCTACAACATGTATCTTTAAATTCTTCTGTATGAAAATGCTTACTCCAAATTTTTTGATTATCTAGATAAAAAAGTATCTTTTCAAATACAAATCAGCATCTTCCATTCACTCGTCTATTAAGTTCTATGCAAGCTAATAGATTCACCAGTTTTCCTTTTTAACTTCTGTTTTATAATAACCGTTGTGCCGCCAGAATATAACTCACTTTTTAGTATCAGAAAAATATTAAAAAATACTTTCCTGACACCATGTTTAAGGGGTTGTACCTTTACAGGGGATATCCAAATGAGATTTTTTATATGAAAGACCCACCTCATTTTGGCATAGGGAATCACCCCCTGAATTGTTTCGCATTTATTTATTTAGACCCTGTTTAATAGGTAATTTGACTGCGTCTTATACATGTAAGCAACAAAAGGAAACAATTTATTTGAGATATTATTGAAAGATATTTTTTATTTTTATATATAAAAATTTAAAAAATAATACCGAGTTTAATATGTAGTAGTAAAATATCTATCTCAATAAATTATTATTTACATTGCATATTGTATAATGAATTGAATATAAAAAAATAAGTAAGCAGTCATAAACATAAAAATAATGGTATAATTTAGTTATAAAATTAGAAACTGGGATCGATTTTATTATAACGGTTAAATTAAAATAAATTTCGTATGGTTCTTTGTTTCTAGTTTGACACGGTAATATAAATAAATACTATTAAGTAATAAATTCTACCATTGTGTTAAACAAATGAATGCATTCATACATTTTTTGTGACTTACAGTGTAGTATGTATTTTAATTAGGTGTGCATATTGTATGAAATTATTTATCTAGATAGATGTCATGTAACTTCCTGTTGTGTAATACTGTATTATTTGTGAACAGGGTGTAAAAAATGTGTACGTTTATGAAAATGGAATCTCGAAACATAAAAATGGATGCCGACTTATTTTGGATTGTGACATTGTGAGAGGGTAGCCTTAAAAACCCACAGCACTCAGGCCCCATTGGGCCCCTTATGTTTGCTCCCATTGAGATCAATCCACCTGAACCGCTAACCCATCTAATACAGACAAAAATCCTCTAATGTAAGCGATAGAGGGCCATCGCTCTCCCAACACGGATTCTCTTGTTGATGAGACTGCTGCACGTCTTCTTGTTCGCAACCCCTACACAGGTGCTTCCTTAGCCAACAGTGTACAGTTTGAATTCCTGTCACTAGACAAAGAATCATCCTATGGTCATAGCCAGGTATTTTCTGGCTGTATCCTTGCTAGGGTACTCTAGGAACCCTTTAGCAAATTTACAGCTATTTAGTTCATCCCATCTTCTTTTGACCTAAACATGCTTTCCAGGTGCGGTATTAAAACATCCAAGCCTCTTTGTAATAGGGACTTGATATATATCGTCAGTGCCTGGTGACTTGAAGGCTGAGAAGGTTTGCACTGCCTATCGTATTTTATCTTTTTAACGCTTTGATCGGCAATATGTCAGACCGAAGGTAGATTCTCAGTTTCGTCTGGCCATTCTTCCCGTTTCATTAGTGTGGATCTCGTAAAGTGGTTCCGCATCAGCAGTACCAGACTTTCATTTAGATCGCCATCCTCTTTAGTTAGTAAACCCAAATCATGGTCTTTTTCTTTTGCAAAGACTTTACATAGCCTGGCAGCCTGCCAGTAGTCTTCGATCTTCTCGCAGTAGGATCTCCATGCTACCTTTTGTTTTTTTTCTGATCAGTTTCTTGAAAAGTCTCAGGTGGGTTTTATACAATTCCCAGTCCGAGTCTTGTCAGTTTTGACTTATTAAAAGATGTCCTGGCCTTCTTCTTCAGTTCGCTCAGCTCCTGGTTGCACCAGATTGCTGAGCTGATCTGAGGCGGCAGGAAGGTGTCAATCTATAACTAAAGTTAAAATACGAGCCGGTTCTGTTGCACGTTCCATTTCAGCCACGAGAGGTCGCAGATCGCAGACCACTGAGGCACAGTTAGGTTAGTTAAACAGTTTTCATAAACGTGCTACATAACCTAACTTTCTGAGATACTCGAATTAACTTACGTTACAACTTTATTATTTTATGATTTAAGTCTAGCGTAAATCATTGTTCCTACCATTATGCTAATTTAGTTTATGGAGAAGCTTCAAAGGCTTAGAGGCTTGTATGTATGCACAGACTTTTCCTGCCACGTTTTATTTTCATACAGAATCTTTGGTTCGCATAGCAGTCATTAAAGGGGCGGGATAATAAAAACACGTTGTGTGTACAAAAGTAGACACATCATAATCTGAGAAATCAACAATTGAATTCTAAGTAGTAATTAAGATTGTTTCGAGAAAATAATAATCAAATAAAATTTTGTACAAATAGTTGACTTTTGTCAACTAGCAAGCCGGTTAGTAAAATATTAAAGATAATAATTTTTTAAAGACCTTCCACAAAATATACAACTTATAAAACAGATCAAACTTGGTTAGGAAAATATCGTTTTTGCTTCTGCCACACAAAAATAACTCGGAAAAGTGCCTACTTTGTGTATCTGCTGCCAGCAATCATTAGCTTCGCACAGACTTTCCCTAGACTTTGCACAGACGTTTATTTCTCACGAATTTTTTACTTTAATCCAGTTATATGCTCAAATTCACTGTTAGGTTGGAGTCCCTTGAATAAATTGATTACTAATGAATTAAAGGCGACGTAGCGGAAAGGAACATAAATTTAAAAATATATATATTATAACATTCCTTTTATTATAAAATTAAGAATGTCACAATTTCAATATGAAACGTTTAGTAACTAGGTATTTTTGCACATCCTGTATAATGTTATAGTTTAAGTAAGTGTAAACCATATCCAGTGTACCATGTAACTTTAGATTTCTTCAAGTAAGCCTAAAATGTAAACACTTTGTACGATAAATATTTTATTAATTATTTACTTACCATTGCTGTGAACCAGTTACGTCGATGTATATCGTAATGTTTTTTCTACTCTGTATAACATCCTGGAGTAATTTGTTAACAGTTTATTATTTAATTATTATCACTTGTTGTATTAAGCTTTGTTTTGGCAAAAAGCAAGGTTAAGGTAACTGTAACTGTCATAAAAATTAATAATTCGATTCGGACCACAGACCACATACTATTCGGACTAAATTATGTGCTGAGATCTCGAACAAGCATTAGCCCAAAATTTCATAGAAACCGAACCAATCAGATTTCAGTGAGTTTTTAGATCTTTGTAGGGTATAAAACCTACAGAAACCTAAATTCTAGTCCCTTTTCGTTCTGATTTTGGTCGATTGAAGTATTTCAATATTACAGATATAGTTATAGTGTGAAGCCACATTTTGAAAATAAATCTGAATTTATTGAAGTCATCAATATAAATGGAGGTAATATATTTGATTAATTAAGATTATTATCGATAGTAGATTTCATTTTAAACAATATTGTATGTTATTTTTTTAAACTAAGAATATAAAATACCTAACCTGACCTTGATCTTTGCTAAAGCACATGCTAATTATTTTTTCTTTTCTTTTGTCATTTTCTTAACTTTAGAGGCCAATTAAATATTTGAACGATTAAACAATAATTGAACGATTGAATCAATTAAATAATTGAACGATTAAATTATTAATAATCAACAATTAAATAATCAATTGAAATTATTGGTGTTACGTTGATTAACGTTCATTTTGAGAATCTTTCCATTTCCCAAGTTGGAATATTTTGTTCAACCTTTGCTGGTTAAAGTTTATTAATTGAAGAATCAAAATTGAATTAAGAAGGCCATTCTAAAGCTTTGAAAATCTAGATTGTAAGCGGCACTATCCAAGTACGACAGCAAGGCTGCTCTTCTCGAAGCACTACCTTGAAATCAAGATTGTAAGCGGCACTAGTCCAAGTACGACAGGAAAGCTGCCTTTCTGGAAGTCATCTCCAACATTATCAACGGATGATCTTTCCAACTTCAACAATTCCACGTCTGTATATCAACTGGTGGGCAAGTCAATAAACTGTGTTTATTTTTTATATTTTTATTTTCCTTCTACCATTTGACTTTAGCAAAAATTTATTATCCTCCTACAGGGGTAAAAAGGCAAACCGAACAGATTATTCTGTAGGTGGCGCCCAAATATAACATCCTCTTAAACAGTTTGCTATTCAAGAACCCACGACTTAAAAAAAGTGCCCCGACTAAAAGAGCAGCCGTTCGCAATCTGCACTCCTTAACTGTTTTCTCAAGAACCAATTCAAGTTGAACACATTTTGTTAAAAATATTTTACGAGTACTTGTACTTACAAAAACGTCGCAGAACTCGCAGACGTTACTTATTTTATTTATACTTTAAATGTAAATAAAGCAGGCTTGACCTTTAAGATATTCCACACACCTACAGTACTATGTGTAATCCGTTTTGTTATTCTAATGATGGATAGCTGCTTATGAAGCACCTGGTTACGGCATTGGTAAACACATTTAAATGCGCATTGTGCGTTATTTTAATTGCTAACTATTTGCATGTTTTCCTAATATATATTTCTACAAACGCTACTAGCACTATTTTTAATAATCTTCAGCGATTTCTTAAATTGTTGGTGAATTCTACAAAATAAGAAAAAAAAACATTGTTTGAGTTGACAATTATCACATTAATAACATATAAAAAAATGAGTATTATGGAATTGGTAAATTATGCTAAACCTGCAATTATGACGAGTCTATAAATGTTTCAAATAAAATTTCTGACATAGCCATTAATTGTGTGTGTCTGTTATTGCAATTAAAACCAAGGGAAAAAGGAAAACATATTTTTTGTAAGAGTTTGATATAAAATTAACCATATTCTTATCAACTCGACGCTTAATTTGGCGATTCAAAATTAGATGGTATTTACACGATGTTCTGTTATGAATAAAGTTATCCCAATTTTGAGTATCTACTAACGACATTAGTCTTAAAAACGGCATAGGTGACGTTGCAATTGAAAAATTTGTTTCGATAAGTGGTTTAGTAATTTAATCTACTAATCTACTATGCTGTCGCTATGCCGTGGCCTAGGTAACTGGTCACCGCTAGTCACAGAATTAGTGTGCACTCCCTAGCCTTGGTTGAAAATTTGCTATACTTGCTTCTCAAGTTAACCTCAGAGGAGGTGAACCCGCTATAAGAGCCCCTGGAATATATTGATCGGTTCCTGCTATTGGTATTACGACAACGGTGGTGCTCTGAGAGAACCCGCAATAGCGTCTACAATTGACTGCATCCTAAGCCTCCGAACGTTTGCCATTTTTCACTGTCGACATCTTCAATGCTGACTCCGCAAAAGCTTTTCCATACATGCTAGGAACCATTTTAGTCATCAGAGAACAATTTCGTTTCCACAGGATTTTTGACCAAATTTGTCCGAAATTTGCTGCAATTTTCTTCATTTAGCTACCTACTTACTATACGTGCATTCACAATAATTTATGATTTTCAATACGTGATTCGTAAGAAATTCGTGCAATAGTTTGTAGAGTATAAATCGATTTTCACGAACAAATTCCTACACATTAACCACAAATTCCTGCACGCATAGTCTGCAGCCAGTTTAACACGACCTAAGATGGACTTATGACTGAACTACCTGAAGTAATTATTCCATTTCGCAAAAAAACACAGATTTTTCTGCAAATTTGTCCTAGATTTGTTGCAATTTTCTTTATTTAGCTACCTACTTCGTATACGTGCATTCACAATAATTCATGATACGCAATGTGTTATTCATGAAAAATTCGTGCAACAGTGTGTAGAGTATTTATAAATCGATTATCACAACAACTCCCTACACTAACCACGAATTCCTCACGAATGACGAATCGCGAATACACGCATAGGCTGAAGCCAGCTTAACACGACATAAGATGGACTTATAACAACTACCAGGTAATTACTCCATTTCACAAAAAAGACAATTTCTTTAGCAAATTAGTTCGAAATTTGCTGAAATTCTCCGTTAAGCTATCTAGTATACGCGCATTCATAATAATTTATGATGCGCAATGTGCGATTCGTGAGAAATTCGTGCAATGATGTGTAGAGTATTTATAAATCGATGTTCACAACTTAATAAAATTCACCCAGTAGATGGAAGTTCTTATTAGCGTAGTACTAAAATATAATGCTGAAATTGAATCATTTACTTTAACTTTTTGGGAGAAAATGCACTAGAGAACATGAAAAACTGTAAAATGTACCGTATTACTGTGTTCCAGACACCGTGAAAAATACTCAATAGTTTACATCAATTCAAGTGTTTATGTTTTTTTTAAAGAATTCTGAGGGATGTGATAATATTTATAATGTCGTAAACAATTTTTTCAATGTACAATCGTTTGCAATAATAATGACACTCTCTTAAAACAGTTTTTGATCTTCTGGAAGTTCTGAGTAGAAATTTCATTAAATTTCAATAGGTAAGTGAAACAACTAATAACTAATATTAAAAATGTGAAGTAGATTTCATTACAAATACATCAGAACTTCTAAAGAAATCGCAAAATTCATTTTAATGAGTGTCATTATTATTGCAAACGATAGTACAGTTGACCTGTAAAATTCAGGATATTTTATGATAAAACATAACAATTGAAAATGATTTTTTCTTATTCTAAATGACTTGTCAGCCTGGAAACTGCTATACAAGCTGGAGAAAACTTGTATAATTGACATAGTGAAGAGATATTCTTTCTAACTTACTCAGACTCTTTTTAGACTGTCACAACAAACAGCTATGAAATTCATTGGAAATTTGCGTATGAAAACGACACGGCTTAAGATGGTCTTATGACTGAACTCCAAGTAATTATTAATTTCGCAAAAAAAAATGCGGATTTTTGAGCAAATCTGTTCGCCATTTCCTGCAATTTTCTTCGTAATATACGCGCATTCATAATAATTCATGATGCGCAATGTATGATTTGTAAGAAATTCATGCAATTGTGTGTAGAGTATTTATAAATCGATTTTACAACAACTCCCTACACACTAACCACGAATTCCTCACAAATAATGAATCACAAATGCATGCATAGTCTGTAGTCAGCTTAACACTACCTACCTAAGATAGACTTATGACTGAACTGCCAAGTAATTCTATTTCGCAAGTGGAAGAGCAAACTACAGATAAAAACACGATGGAAGCTGGGATAGCAATAGAGTTTATGTATTCTTTTAAAAAACGGAAAAAATAGTTTACTTTCTCGATTGCAGGCTCATTATTATTCGTGTACGGCCATTCGAAACGCACACATAGTTGATTTTGCGACATGCAGCTATGCGCACCCACGCTACAATTAAATACGTCTAGTTGTAGTTAATTGCACATAGTACTTTATTGCGTCACGCCGCATTTTAATCACCAGTATTATGCACGCCACTACCGTACTTATCATCAGTTTATTGAAAGGATTTCAAACGAAAACTATACACGCCAAGGGAACCCGTTGCTTTATCACGATTAGATATCAGTGGTAAGCCATCTAATTCGATATTATTCAAAGCTGGGTGGTTATTAAGGAAATATTTTACAACTCGTCAGTGCTTATTTTAACCCAATCGAACCCACTGATCGAATATAAAAACTCATTTAGGCACATGACTATTTGGAATGCGATGTTGAGACATTTCACATGGAATCATGGAAATGGATGCTTGTCTTTATAAAATTTAATCCATTAATAGGTATTAAATATGTACTATCGTTTGCAATAATAATTACACTCTCTTAAAACAGTTTTTGAACTTTTGGAAGCTCTGAATAGAAATTTCATTAAATGTCTCTTGGTAAGTGAAACAACTAATAACTAATGTTAAAAATTTAAAGCAGATTTCAATATGAATACGCCAGAAGTTCAAAATAAATTGCAAAATTTATTTTAGTGAGTGTCATTAATGTTGCAAACGATAGTATATATGACATTTCAAATAATTAGCACTTCGCAAATACGTAATAACATTTTCAGGAAGTTGTTTAAGTTTATGAATCGTAGGCAACACACTTGGCAACTATGCAGTCTCTCGTCTACCAACTCACTGACATACGTCGTTCCTGAACCCTGTAAGAAAGACAAAGAGAGTAGTATCAGACAACGTTCCATACCATTCAATACTTTCAGAAAGGATTTCGATACTGGCACAACTAAAGTATCAAGGATTTCTCAAAATCCATAAAATTGCGTACGATGCTAGTTTCAAGAAAGCTGAGTTACTGCACACAGTCAAGAGCAATAATTTTGCAAAGAAATATGTTATTGATGAGACGGCTACGGCTCAGGGCATACCGTTCTACGGTTGCATCCATACTGCTGTGTTTTTCCCATTGAATTAATATGCAGCCAATGAAAAAGAGACCTTCAAAGAAATAATAGCTTTCCAAAATTTACCAGTTAAAAATGTTATAAGAAGCGAGATAAATAAAATTACATCAACTAATTGGAAAAAATGTGTCAAACATGTCATAAAAATTGAGGAAGACTATATACAGCTGTATCAATTGATTGGGCTAAATAAAAGTGGTTTTATTATAACTGTTGATAAACAATCGGATACAAGTGACGTTAGTAGTGACTTACGAATATTAGTGGTAGTGTGTGTTTTTTATTATGATGCATAAGTAAATATTTTTGCTGTGTTTTTTTGTGGTGTTGTTCTTATATATTGTGTCTCTATACATATATCACTAGGATATAAATACATCCAAAAATATTTCTGTATAATTGTTTTCTATTATTTTCTTTGGTTTTTATTTTAAAGTTATTTTTTTTCTCTACGCTCCTACCTCCTCGTGGTCCTTGCTGGGAAATAATAATTTAAAATTACATAATAACATCAATTTAATCAAAATATGTATTTAGCATTTGATTTTTTCCAAATAGTCACATTTACATTCATTATTACATACTTCATTTTATTTTAAATTATTATTGGCAAAATTGAGCGAATACTGGTATCTAAACGAAATACGGTTCTGTCTACTTCTCACCAGCTCCATTTATGGATGGGGGGCAAAAAGTATACAGTGTATACTACCTAGCTGAAAGACGTCACGGCAATCGGTTACAAGGTTACTGCCCTCCTAAAACAAAAAGTATTATCTGCAAAATAATAAATTCCAGACAATTTGGTTTTTAACCATTTTTATGATATGGCATACCAATTTATTCACCAGACAAAACTTTTAGGTGCTTATAAAGACCACATTGATAAATGCTAAACGCTGAAAATGTCAATTTATGAAACTTTGCAGCTGGGACCTTTTGTTTTAGGAGGCCATTTTAATACTAAATGGTCCATTTGTTTTGTGATTTTTGTTTCGTCATGTTTTATTCTGCTACGTATTTCATGTTTGTATAAGTAAGAATGTATACAAGTTCTCCAAGGCATATAGGGTAGGGGGTAAATTTGTGCGTAGGGCGGCAAAATATGTATGGGTTTCAAAGACCAAGACTATCGTATCATTTTCAAGCTACAACGCGATTTTTACTTTTCGACAAAATTGACTTTCCACTACATAAAGTAAAATGGTTTAAATAATATTATATAAACACTCTTCCGAAATATCCCAAGCCACATCAAAGTGGTCAAGTACACTTGATCCAACCTACTTATGTGCACACGATAATACTCTTGCAAATGTTCAAGCTGTCGATGGTTACTCTTATTTAGATGATGACAAGCCTTAATTGTCGTAACAGTCTGCGCATTACAGTTTGCACCGACGATTTTTCGGGATGTTGGGAAGTTACGATTTGTCAAGGTTTTTATAATTATATAAATAAATACATATATATGCCAGTGAAGAGGTGTTTTATTGTATTTGTATTAACTAGGCATTAATTTACAATGTGTTTTCTTTAAATTTTTTTTGTCATCAAATATTACTAAACTGAATCCTAAATCCACTGAATTCCACAGAAATCAATCACATTTTAATAGTTTTATAGATTTTAACAATTTAATTTGTTCGTGTGCAGTAGGCGGTAGTATGGTAAAAGCTAAAATGCTTTTAGCTTCTGCCATACCAACTACAGTACAAAGGCGTAACTGTTAAGTTTATCTGAACGTTACAAAGGTCATCCGTATTTCTCGCCGTTTTACTTCAGTGTCTTTGAATATTTGCAGGTGGGATGAGTTAGCATTCCTATTATTTGCTAAACCCTAGATTATTCAGTTATTAAATGTCTAAAATTATTTGTATTTGTAGAAAACATTATTTCAAGAATACGGCGCCCTTTTTAATAACTTTTCTGCAGTACCAATGCAACCGCACTAATTTTATGTGAATGAAGCTTTAAACATAATTTATACCTATGTAATAACTTACAAACTTGTTAAAACACACGTCGCATAATTTTGATGTTAATTATTTGAACTGATGAGACTTATATCTCCATTTGCTCTCAAATACAGCATTTGATGAGAAAATATTTCAATTTCAATGCGAAGAAAAGAAGTACGGGAGGCCCTGAAATAAACCACGACGACGACGCACAACTGGAACGAATATGGGTGAAAATAGGCAAATAGTACAAAAATGACCACTGGGCGACCTCAAGACTGCCTTGATGTTGAACGGAATGCTAGCAAAGAGACAATTTTACCGGTAAGAGTTAGTCCGGTTGAAGAGTGCGTCCGATTAACAGTATCTCGGCGGTCTGCAGAAGAAAATAGGTGAGACAGTGAAAACGACAGTGGTATAGTGACCTAAAGAGAATAACTTAGTGACTGTTCGTCCCTAAAAGATTTGAAAAAGGTATAAAAGCTTTTACAAAGTTTGTTAATTTTTTCATAATCAAACTGTGGTTACAAGAAAAATATATTGACAAAAAAATTTAAATAAAATGTCGAATAGAGTGGAGGAATTATATATAGGGTTGTTTTAGTATTCTCAAAATTTCCATTGAAGTTATACCTTTCATGTTTTAATCTGAAACTAACATTCAATTTTTCAAATTTGATAATGCTGCAACTGCAAGAAAAATGTGTTCCGTTGATGAAACCTCTGTTTGTATTTATCATTATCAGCTAATTAGCAAATAATATTTTGCACATGCAGAAACTGTTTATATAAAAATATATGAAGTTTTATAACTGTAAATATTGCAGAATAACACTGAAACTGGAATTTTAGTGGCGTTTAGTTTGATTTTATTTTACGTGCCTGCAATGTCACTTGGTTTTGAATTATGACATCACATGTATTCTTTAATGGTATATTTTGATGGGTTATGAATATTAAAAATATTTTTGGAGGAACCTACATTTACCTTTTTGTTTAATAGTTTTTGAAAAAAAAAACAAGAAATAATAAATTGTAAGAAATGTAAAAGCTGTAAAATAAACTTTATATATTTATCTTAACAACTGCTAAAACGTATGGTAGAATTCATTTTTAACATTGTTTAAAATATCATATGTTTTCTTCTCAGTTCTGTTGTATTCGTTCTCTTAAGTCATCCAAATTATCAGGCTTCTTTACTTCTCAGACCTAACCTTGTCTCAGTTTAGTACTTTTATGTTCAGATCCAGATCACAGTTTGTGATAAGAAAGTTTTCTGTGAATATCCTCCTAATCAAAGTTTTAGATAGTATAAAATTTAAGACGCTTTAAATAAAAAAAAATGTTATTTTAATTCAGTTTATACGATAGTAAAATGGATCCAAAGTCAGGAATGGTCAATGGCTTCCATTTAGTAATGACCACATATTCAACATATAAAAAAATCGCATCAAATCAAAATCATTGCGTATTTTTTTGTTAAATAAAAATATTAAATTCAATTACTCTACAATTTCCGTTTCTTATAAATATGCCTTATAATCGTTGAGATGTCAACATTAATCTATTCAGGATTCAAGTAGTGTTAAATCGGAAAGGGATATTTTATTTTTGGTACGATTCCCAAAAACCTAATAGGAATGCATTTCATTGTGTTCTAATTGTAAAGTTAATCTTCCTCATTTCGATTAATTCCATTTCAGCAATGGCTGTGTTAGTAACCAGAATATAAGATATTTCAAAACTACCTTCAAGAACACTTATGGAACAAGGTTTGATAAAAAATACGTTTGGATATTTTGTTTTCGAATTTGTTGTCAAAATCTAGAATTTAATTTGTTCACTTTCACATGATATTGAAGTTCTCCGTTCTTTTTCCTTAAATACAATTGATGATGGAAAAAATAGTTCATAGTTTTTTATTTACACCATTTGGAAACAGTTCATAATATAATCAAATTTGAGAATTGTGATTTGCGAATATTTTACCAATAGGCTAATTTAAGTGCAATAAATTTTTCCGTTGAGTTTTCTGTAAAAAAAAACAATTAAACATTTTATAGCTGAACTACAAGACTTCGCGGTGAACAAAAAAAAGAGCTAACCTAGACACTTTATATAACATTCCTATCTATTAAAAATGATCCGTTATTTGCAATGAAATGTACTTAAAAGTGAATATTGCATTTGTTACACTTTTTTTTATTATCAATTATTTAAACTCAACTGCCGGCTTTTCAGTTACCATTCAAATAATGTTTTGAAAAGCGCGCCATATTTTTTCTTTTCAAGAAATACGAAGAAGAAGTAGCATCACAACATATTTTGTGACAATAACAACTATTTGAAATTTAAAGAAAGGTAATGTAAGTTTCAAAAACCACTAGGAGGAAAATATTATTATTATTATCTGAACGAAGTTTTTCTATGCTACGTCAAATCTTGTTTGTAATATTTTTTGCGTCAAATCAAAACATTATAAAAAAATTATATTTTAAATCCTATCCGTAGTAACAAATCAAAACATTCGTTTTGTAAAATTCTTGTTAAACATTAAATAATGTTCAATGCTAATGATAATTTAATAATCCTAATGTGTTTTGAAGAGACATTAGCTTAATAAAAAATATCCATAAGGAAGACTACAGAAAGATGTAAAACACTCACATACAGTATGCACCAAAAGTATGGAATAAATTCAATAAAAACGAAACAATTATTTTTGGGCGAACAGGTCGATTTTTAATTTAAAAAATACATATTTTAGCGTAAAATGCGATTTTCAAATGTTATTTGTTTTCGAGTAATGACGTCATCGATTTTTTTTAATGGTAACACCATATTTTTTTCCTTGATTCTGAAAGATCGTTTAATTCTCTATCAGAGAGTACTAAAATTTTGCCCTCTTACATAGGAAAGTTTTCGAGTAAATGACGATTGAATGTTAGAAAACGTAAATTTTATCCATAAAAATGTAACAATTCTGAGGTATGTAAAATAAAATACAAATGATTAAATTTTATACTTAAATTAAATGTTCGAATTGTCAAAAGTGTACATTAATAAACCACGTCGCATTCGGGAAATACGCAGAGTTACCCCAGAAATCATTCATAATGTGCAAGAAGAATTTCTTCACAGACTTGCACATTGTCAAAAAGTTGGTGGATGGCAATTCAAACATTTAATTTAAGTATAAAATTTAATCAATTGTATTTTATTTTACATACCTCAGAATTGTTACTTTTTTATGGATAAAATTTACGTTTTCTAACATTCAATCGTCATTTACTCGAAAACTTTCCTATGTAAGAGGGCAAAATTTTAGTACTGTCTGATAGAGAATTAAACGATCTTTCAGAATCAAGGAAAAAAATATGATGTTGCCATTTAAAAAAAAATCGATGACGTCATTACTCGAAAACAAATGACATTTGAAAATCGCATTTTACGCTAAAATATGTATTTTTTAAATTAAAAATCGACCTGTTCGAGGATTTTTCCCAAAAAATAATTGTTTCGTTTTTATTGAATTTATTCCATACTTTTGGCGCATACTGTATATATTTTGCAGTGGCACAAATTATAATTTATTACAAAGTTGATTTGCATTAACGAATCGATCAATTTTGTTAAAAATGAGGCGCCGCATCTGAAGTGAAAGTAACAAAGTAAGTATACCGAAACAACAACCCACAAGCAGTACTCTGAAAAACTAAATTAAAGCAGAAATAAAACCACAAAAAAACAAACAAAATAGTTGGTAGTTCGACCAGTACTCTTAAGTAAGTCAAGTATAAAAGTAATATTAAATATAGATCAGTAAGTGTAATTACTTAAATCATACCCTGTATGCAGCTCCAGTGGCGTGTTTACCTTATACATTAAGGAAAAACACCTTCCCCTATAACAATTAAAAATTTATTTCAATTTTAATCATAAATTTAATTGCGCCTTTCCAATAATTCTGCGCCGGTATTAATTTGAAATTTGCATGGAAAATTAACTGCATTAATGTATAGCCAAAGTTTACACCCAAACGGTGTCTTTTCTGTTGTCGCGCAACGCGGTCCGGTCCTGTCGAGCTAAAGACTCGATTACATTAGGCGAGTTTACTAGACACTATAGTCGACTTCCAAAATTTTAGAGAGTGACTAATGTTATAAACCTTCTCACAATTTATAGCAGTCAACACAAAGAAATATACATGCAGCCCTTATATTTTTCCTACAAAATCGTGTGCCGCATATCTCTGAGAGCATACCCGATTACACAGCTTCTGCTAAGCATGCGCTGCACGTTAGTACGCATGCGTTGCTGGCTTTAGATTGGCTGAGACGAATTGTCGGATCCAACTGTTTCATTTCTAGCGCTATCATGGGCGGGTATATCGTTCCGGGCCGGCAAAATTTCGGGTATCTTTTTGTTAATTTAATTATGAATGTAATTAATTTTATTAGTGATTTAATCGAAATGAGGAATATCGGATGATGACTTGTATGAATAATTTGGAGCGCGATGTCAAAATATGAGTGTAAGTGATGTTGAAATATGTATTTCATTAACAAAATTGTACGTGAATAGCATATGTGTGCAAATAACAAAGTGGTAAAGAAGTACAACTGTGAAACGGAAAATGATGGAAACTCGCGGAATGAAGATTGAATTTTTAAAATGAGTTTTCGACCAAAAAAATGCTGTTGCTATACTTATCTTACAAGAAGAAACTTAGTCCGTATAAATGAAATCGAAAAGAGTATACTGATAGAAAGGACGAAATAGTGATATGGCGAAGAAACTATTTAAAATAAATATTAAAAAATAAGAATCTGGATCGAAGATTATATTAAATTTTGATGAAACATGGACGTATGAAGGTCATAGGGAACGCGGTACGATATGATATAATAAGTGTTAATGTGTGACCGTTATAGTGACAGTGCTAGGAACCAATAGTAAATAGTGTGTATGTATTCTAAAGCCTTTTGTCCTTTTAAATGCGGAATTCGCAAATATCTGTGCGATTTATTTAATGGTGGAAAAATCTCTATTTGTAAGAAATTTTGTCAACTACCTATAACATTTTCTCATGAAGCTGCCATGGTAGATTATCAGAAGCTCAAAACAAATTTATTAACACCACATGAAAGGGGCAAAATATTTGTAGTGTTTGGCAGTTTCGCAAATTGCAGTTCTCAAAAGTTGAGATTTTTCCGCCATAAATAATTAAAACAGAAATTGCAAAATTCGTGCAAAAATCCGTGAATTTCGCGGACAAGGCTTAAGTGTGATATCCGCGGAGTGCTCATCAGGTAGGTGTAAGTGGGTGGTGCTGGGCATTCTAATTTGTAGAGAGGATAACACAGGTGGCACATTTAAAGTAAATTGTTTTAATGTGCTAGTTTCAGCCGACGTCAACTTATTTTTGAAAATTTTGTGTGCTTTAACTCTTCTCAAGTGACACGCTTAGGTAATCATAACACACGTATCTTCCGTACTCATCTCTGTGTTGTGAATTAGTCACTCTCTATTATTTTCGACCTTGGGTAATTGATAATACAAGATAAAAACTTTAAATTTTGAAATATTCTTATTGTTTTTTATTATCTAACGCCTCGAAATTGGTAAAAATTATTTAATAATTATATAATTATTTTTGTCATTTTTGTATATTTTTTATATCATATCGCATACAAATTTAGTACTCCTATGAAATGTTGCTCCCCGTACGCTTCGCCCGTTGTGCTAGTCTACAAGCTAGAGATTAGTCACTCTCTACAATTTTGGAAGTCGACTATAGTCGATAGTAATGATGACACACGAAAATTTCCACTCGCTTAGTAACCAGCTAGCTAGCGTGTGGAAACAAAACACGAAACAACAACGTTGTTGTTTCAGCTTCCAACAAGAATAATGAGAATGTGTAACTGCTCTTATGGTACACCATAGTGTAAAACAGAGGTTTCCAACAATCTTTTTATCCTTACACACATTATAAAATACCGGCTGGCCCGTTTATATTAAAAATATATATAGTTGAATATACCTACTTAATAAAAACATATCAAAAAATAATATGTGGATAGCATTAATAACTTTTTAATTCATCGATATATAATTATCATAATTTAGTCAATGTGCTTTTCTTTATTTTGATATTAATGCATTGTATCAACAAGCTTATCACTAAAAAATGTTTTAATATATTTTTTCTACATTATATTTGTATTAAAACGGTTTTTATGATTATTTATATGATTATGATTTTCGTAACATACGGTTGACATTTACTCGTATGCAATATTGCCGAATTGCGAGTTTAAAATTAAAAATGTTATATGAACTACTCCCATTATTTTTTTCAAAGCCAACTCACACCTGTTTTTTAACTATAATTGGGACGTATATCGTATCATATAATAGTATATTATCACGGATTTCCCAATCCGACTTTTTCTACCACCAGGAAATCAAACAGTTAATTAATCACTTAATTATCAATCAATTAATCACTAATCACACTACTACTCTGTACACTACTGAATACTAATTACAACTCAACTAAGCACTATTTCACTTTGAAACTCCAGGTAATTTCCAACTGAACACTTCAATTCAAGACTGTAATTCAATACTGACTGGCGCGGCCGTTTATTCTTCTTTTATAGACCAAACGAATATTCCAGGTATTTTCTAGCATCTCTAGATCCATTTTCTGAACGACTCTCGAACGCTTCTCGTTGTTTCTCAGATTTTCCAGTTGCGCCTCGATACACGGCATTATTTGTTTGTTTACCAGAATCGCGTCGAATTGGGTGCGAGCGGGGCAAATTCTGTAACAATATTATTCGACGAGAATATAATGATGACTGTAATTGACGAGGGTGAGGACGAGTGTCGTAAATTATCCGAGTGAATTGCAGCCATTATACCGGGTGATCCCGAACAATGTGCAAAAAATTGAAGGTAAATTGTACGACAGACTTTAATAGCGGTCCTTCATATAAAATGTTTCGACTCCTTAAGAAGTTACGACCCCTTAACAGGGGGTGATAAATTCATAGTTTTATTGTATTTCTTCCAAACGTTGTTGTGTATTAAACATTTGGAAACTGAGTAACACTGATAACCCCAAGGTGACTTAAATCAAAAATTTTATATGAAAAACCACTATTAAAATCAGTTCTACAATCTATCCTCAATTATTCACTCTGTATGCAAGTACCTAGCTCTACTTGGTCCACGGCTATTAACAATATTTTAGCAAAATTTTTACTGACAAAATTATACAATCTTTTAACATTCATAATATGAACATGACACAACATAAAATTCAAAACTGTCAAAACATGTTTCAGTTTGACATTCGTTGTTCACTTAAAAAAGCAAATAAAACTTTAATTAGCAAACTTCTACCATCCTTCGGAAAAATAATAATATTGGTGTAATTGATATTGATGTAAGTTCGGCGGTCTGTTTCAAACTGTTAGAAATATTTGATCAGTTGTGTGTGAATGTGTTTTCGGTGCATGTAACTCAAGAAATAGTTGGACGAATATTTCTGACATCTGGGGGGGGGCTGAGCCCCCTGGCGCCCCCTGGCTACGGCCCTGTCGGGTTCAATTGCTAACACCGGAGAATTGTTGGTTTGTTAGTTCAATCCTGATACTGTCACATTGAAGAATTTAAATTTGATGACAGAAATGTGATTAATCACAAGTGAATAATTCAATATACGGAAGAAACACACAGATAATGTACAATATATGATATAGTCGTGGGCAAATATTATCAGTCACACATTTTAAGAACGCTATATTATTTTCATCGAAGTGATCTAATAGGAAAGCATACATTTGTTAATTATCTCATAAATTCAGTCACAGAAATTAACCGCAGAGGGGTAATTGTAAGCATCAAGTGTAACTTGACAAAACTGCATGGAAATTACTCATTTCTATATGAAACTGGTTTTAAAACGTTGCGAAATACCCATATAATAAGTAGGACATATCTTGTGTACTTGATAAAACGGTATATTATGAGAACCCACGTGAAATCATACCTAAATAACAAATGTTCATAGAAAATTCATCTTCAGGTAATTGTACTTTAGCCATCAAAAATTAAAATATAACAGTATAACAATTTTAAAATTGATATTTAAATAATAATTTCAAAATAGAATTACTTGTTGGTTAAAAACATATCAAACACTGTATCTATGGTGTAATAATGTCATAAACTACGATAATAATTTCAGATTAGTTTTGAATACCTCCAAGAAAATAAAAGAAACATTGATACTAGCAAATCTGTCAGGTTTTATTAGGTTGGTGCCTAGCGGACACTGTGCTGACAAAATCAGTCGCATATGTCGTTCTCTATGCGCTTTCGACTTGTTCTACTGTACTGTTTAAGTATCAAATTATGTTCTGTGGAAGATGTATTTTTATTAACTCTTTTACTTAACACGACTAGACAAAATTTTTCAAAATGTTTTCAGAGAGATCGCGAGCAAGCCTAGCTCCCGACGTGCTAGTGCAAACGTGTGTATTTAAAAGCATTAGAAGATTCTTCACTAGCCTGGTCCGCGGTGCGCCTAGACTGCGATCTCATAGTGCATTTCCTCCTTAAATTTACAGTACGTTAAATTTTATAGCAACGAAAAGTCCATAAGAATACTCACCTTATGACAAATAGTGACGTGTAATTGTTAATGCCCTTCAGGATCACATAGAATCGATTGGTGCATTTGTCTTAATTACCAAACTTCGGCATTACACATTGAGTAGATATATAAATTGGGTAACCTCAAACAAATTGCGAGAAAAACTGGAACTAAAATCTAGTATACAGTAATACTAATATATTTTGTAATTAGTTTGTAATACAGATTATTTTGAGTTTTTTAATAAACAGTTTTGGTTTAAATCAGTTTACCTGTGTTTTGGTCAAATTTTCTTTCGTTTTAATTTAATTTTTCGCTATATCAGTATGAAAACAATATTTAAATATTAAAATTCTGCTGTTTTTAGGTACAGGAATCTCGAGAAATAAAACACGTAGAACAAAAGTAATATCAAAACTAAAATTTTTGGTATTTTGTTTATCCACTTTTACCTACTATTTAAATTCTCCTCAAATAAAGACTTATAAAAAGCGTTTGTAAGACACACTATTTTACTCTTTTAACCCCACATTTTAACAATTATTTTCAGATATAAACAAAAGTGAACCATCTTATATGCAGAAACAGTACCTTTGAAAATTCTGTTACATTATTTAGTTTTTAAGTGTCTTAATTATTTGTATTTATTTGTCGAAAACAGAATTTCAAGAATACTGCGCCCTTAAGTGCATTTCTATTAGGGAAAATAAAACCATTTAATTATTACTTTTTTTAAATATACGTTTACATAATTTTTTGTTGCGGGTGAAAAATTGTCTAAAACGGTAGCAAGTAAAATGATATAAATAATATGGTACTTCCCTAAGTCCGTCTCTGTTATTTGCGTCGTGTGTCAGCTCTATTTATTAAAAACTATCCTTCCTGACTAACACTAAATATCTAACGTATAAATTTAATCAAATGAAGCATATCATTACGAATAGGTATTAAATAGAAAAGGTAACAAAATATCTGCTTGAAATATTAAATTATGTACTGGAGCTAAACCTTCAATGGCAGGAGTCAAGTTTAGTAGTTACGTTTCAATTGCTAATTAAAAATTATATTAAAGCAAGAAACACTGAAAGTAACTGGGAGTAAAATGAAAATTAAATTTCAAAAGGTTAAATTAAAGTGTTTCGTAGTATTTTACATGTATACAGGGTGAGTCAGTCATAATGTCATTAATTTTAAGAGGACATAGGGAATAATGAGTATAATGCGAATACGTGATTAAAAAAAAATCTAAATGCATATTTACGCAGAAAACAAATATTTTCAAATCATTATTTAAACCCCCTTTTCAGACTGTCACTGACCGCTCACAGCCTTGGTTGGTTACAGCTTACAGTTCAACTCGATGTCGACCTGATGCAATGTTGTCAAGTTGTAATATTTTTCTATATAGTACCTACCCACCTAGGTTTTAGACATCACAAATAAACGGTTGTACTGGCTATTTTAGAATATCATTTTTTCTTGCTCAGTTCAACTTCAGCCAATAATAATTTAAAATGTTAATATCCAATAACATCAAATAATAATAATCAAATATTTCTATTAAAAATTGCAAGTAACGCGGTCCACTCAGGTTTTCCCGTAGAAGATACGGCCCAATCAAACGATACCTGTACACTCGCGTGTCGATTTTTCTCTGAGCAAATGTAGCTGTTATGACTGCAACAAAACTCCAACGTGTCAAATAATAAACCGAGTAATAAACCATTTACGTACATTACATAAAAAACCTATACCCAATGGGTAAATTATTAAGAGAAGCTGAAAAGTGTTTCGTGTTTAAATACTAAGTAATAAAAAACCATCGTGTTGTCGACAGAAAACTGTCCAAGACCGAAATGGCACGCCGTTAATATAAGTTATCGAGAGTTAATCTTGACCTTGACCTACCGTATTATTAGGTCAATAACCTAGTTACCTAGTTTTTGTACTGTTATTTAACAACAAGGAGTAAAACTATTTTTTTTAATCTAGATACATGAATGAATTTTCCTTAAATATTGATTTATTTGTTAATAAAAACAAATGTAGATAATAAATAAATGTTTTCGAATGTTAGGTTATTACAGTTTAATAATTTTGATATTACGTTTTCACTACGTTTTACAAATAAATATGAATTTTTAGTATTACTCGTAAGTACAATTAATTATTTCAGTTTGTAGTTACGTACATCTAGCCTAGAAATTTACCCCCAGATTCATGAAACGGGCGTAGCGTTAGTCGGACTAACCAGCTTTGCGCTCATTCACGAAACATGCATATTTGCGCCAAAAGTTAGACCCAGTATTGTGCCTGTCTAAAAATCGCGTAACTTCGGCCTCTAGTTCCTTGCGCTTCCCATTGTATATTTAGTATTTATATTCAAAAACAGTACTTTTCAGTGCTACGGATTAGTTAACATATCATAAAGTAAGTATTATACATAGTAGTGAATAGGAGTATGGCTATTATTTAAATTGGTGTAACAGAAGCGTAAATTTTTGGCGTAACCTCCGCTAGTCTGACTAACGTTACGCCTTGTTGATGAATCCGTATGTTAATGTTTTTTAAGTAGTATGGTACTAACCTGTTTACAGCTCACAGTTCGAGTAAAACCATAGACAAAGTAAAACTGCACTTATCCGTCCATAGCACTTTATTAATAAAATTAGGGTCAGTCGCATTTCGTAAACATTCTCCGTATAACACTACCATTTCAACATATTCGGAATTTGTAAAATTATGCGTTGTAAATTTACGCCAAATAGGTTAGATAGAAATAAACAAACTACTGCTTGCTGCTTGTATTCTCTCCATCCCCCCTCCAAATGTGTGGCATGATCTACAAATTTGGGGGGAAAGAAATGCGGGAAATGCAGAGTGCTAAATGGAGGTAAATTGGAATAACACGCTGATGTGTTAGACGATATTATGTATGTAAACATGATGTGGCATCCATAGTTAATACGGCAAGTCTGTGGCATTAGATTAGGTCGTCGGGTGCGTCATCAGAAAGTTCGTAGCGCACCAGGAGCGCCTTGTTACTGATTTTTATAGGGTGATTTGTTTATTTTTTTAAAGGTCGAGTAAATTTTTTTTTCGATTTTCTGCCTTTATTAGGCCTCCCAAATACGTGGTTAAAATTAATGGCATTATGACTGACTCACTCTGTATATTTTTGGTTAATTTATCATAATGATTGAAGGAGGTACAATAAACAACATAAAGGTTTCCAACCTACCACATAACTACTACTTTTAAAAAGATGAGCCGATAGACTATTAATAGGAATTTTGGGAAACATCAATGATTAGGTCGTGTCAATATGTCTCAATAATTGGTTTTGTCCCATAATTTAAACAAAATATGATACTGCTTCGAGACGAAAATCTTTATGTTGCGACGAATATACGTATTCCATAATATGTGTATTTCGAATGTAACAGACTGACAGACAAGGGTCCTATTCGCCTAAGGGGACAACCTAAATTTTGACTTCAGTGGGGCTTATCTCCATGCATTCAAATCAATTTCCTTCAAATCCAACATCATAAGTTTAAACGGAAGATGTACAGACACCAGTTTCCGGTTGTAATCCGCAATATTCCGGAAACTATACATATAATAATATATTAATTTTACTAGAATATCAAATTTCTAATTTGACAGTTAAATTTTCATACAAGAACGTGCTGTAATTCTGTAAAACAAAAAGAAATAAGCAAAACTTACCAATGCAGAGTATATACAATTAAAAGGTCGAGCCAAATATATTTCAATGGTGTTGTCGCAAATTCGCAAGAGAAAAACATTGTGGTTTATTACAAACAGAAAAGAGAGTATGCAAATATTTTTAATATCGTATATTTTTATATAAATGTGGTTATATGAATTATTATTACCTGCTCCGTATACATATAGAATTATTATAAATTTATTGAACTTTTTTATGTAACAAACACAAAAATTGTTTTGGCACGGGACGTGGAATAATGTTTACCAAAAACAACTTTTTACACAAGTTGCATACAATATTTTTATACGGTGACTATAATAGTTATTTCAAAATATAACAATCTAACTGTTAATGACACAGCATAAAGTAATATTTATATATGTGACATTTCGGTACATATAATGTCGCCATCAAAATGTTGAGATTTATCATACCTTTTATAATAGATATACGAAGTGTGGTCAAACAGTAAAAGGAATTTTGTAATATCTCGGGTTGTCCGATTCGCTCAATATTTTCGTTTATGTGTTGGTAAACATGTCTGAAAGCTATTTATACATTATTAACCATATCGTTACATGTGTTTTGGTATGATCGGCAATTGTTTAATTTTTTTTAATGGACCAGAGAATGTGCATTTTGCTATAAGAATGGAATAAAGCGCAACAATGTCTTAGAAATGTTAAATATTGCTTCTGGGAGTCTGTTATAAGCAAAATAAGAGTTTACATCGTGTTAATGGTAATGCGAATGATATTGAATTTTAATTCTTTGTTAATAAACGGTTAATTTTAAAGCAAAAAAGTAAGAGAGGTAAAAGTTTTAAAATAATTTTTGTAGCAAAAATAATAAGGGATGCTTATATCAACCCCTTCCAAGGGACAGACATTTTCGAAAAACAGTTCAGAAGTTGAACATCCATTAGTAGAAAATTTGTGTAAAATTTGGCTACTATACCTTATTTAATTTTCAAATTACAGCCGCTATTTCATATTTCTTTGAAGGGCTGTATCTCCTAAAGGGTGAACATTTTACTAGGGTCATATTCCTTTTTGACATTAATACTATAAAGTTTCCATTTACGTCCAGTCTGATATTTTAGTTACACTATATAGTGATCTAAATATAAAATCTTCAAGAATTACTGACACGTATTCTTTGATGTGTTCGATCTAGACATGCTAAAAATATATTAATTTTTAAATAAATTTATTCAAGAAGGTTCCGCGTGACATTGTAAACTAATGTAACAATAAACAACAACAACAAAGCTATTTTCTCTTTCTACATTTCCAGTGTTCTATTCTAACGTTTCAATGGAATTTGTTTCAAATAACAAAAAATACAGAATTTCATATCTGTCGTATCTACGATAGTTTGCATATCAGATTTTTGTAATAAGTCTATTTAAATAATTTCAAACATAGGAAGTGCATAAGTTTAAAAAAGTAATAATAACATGTGTAACACCTTTAAATAATTCGCTTATCTGATGTTAACAGCAAACGTTTAATTTTAATACAAATTGCTTTATTAAGAGCCATTTTCTTGCAGTACTAATAATTTAATTTATTTTTCTGCAGAAACAGTGAAAACTTTTATGTGGAACGTTAGGTATATGCCAGCAATTAAAATAATACATAGGTGTGAAATGAATTATTTTATAATCTCGTTATACATCGCTAAAATCTAACATAAAAACATTGTTTCAAACATTATACGGAAAAGTAATAACCTTAATTTAAGGCGGGGATTTTGTAGAAAAGGAATTGCACAGCCTGAGTGAGCAAAACGGCGAATCAATCAGACCTATGAGACAGTATACAAACCGTATAGGCCCGAACCACACGGTTCCCTGAAGTTTATCGTGCATTTTGACGTACATAAAAATGGAAGCCGTGATATATGTTATGATTTTACTCGAGGACACGAAATGTAAAATTAGCAATAAATATTAATCTGAAAGTGAAACACAAGTTGTCCTATATGTCCTGGCTAGTGAGTGAAGTAATTTGGTGGCTGTGGCTGTAATAATTTTGCCGTAATTGCGGCATATTGGAGTAGTTACTGTGTGGCTAAAATTGAGGTATTTTAACATCTATTTTAATTATTCTTGTAATTGTATGAGCAATGAAAATTATCTCACGCACTAGCGGGAACCTTTGTGAATACGTTGATATATAACAGTAACCAATTATTTCAATTTTCTTGGAGTTCTGTGTCCTCGCTTGAAGCCCTGTTAGACGGTAAAAATATGTATACAAAGTCCCAGCCTTAAGAACGTTTACTAAATTGATCAAAAATATGGAAATATTCTATTAATAATTAATAACACTAGCAGTAAAAGCAGTTCAATTTGATGCATTAAAATAGTTGTTGTAAAACACAATTTATTTCTTTCCGTCAATATTTTGTCGGGTCGCCGATGCCGTGCGGAAATGCTCTTTTCGATTTTATTTTAGAAACTGCGTACCTCTTTACATAAAAAAGGTACTCTTGTTATAAATCGCTGGGGGAATTCCACAAAATTAAATGTTAATATTTTGCTGTACTTCCACTTTCGAAACAACTAAATTCTTCATTGATTATTTTGTATATTCATGGTAATAATGCATTTAATAATTAAACCAGAAAGATAGAGCAAGGTCGCTGCGCAACCTTGACTGAGTTTTCTATGATGGGAAAAGTAGGGCACTATAATTATCAAGAATGATTGGCATTTAGTTTTAAAAAATGTCAAATTCCGTCACTTTTGAAGTTTTTTCGAATTTGGTTTCGATTTTTTTTGTATTTTTAACCAATCTGAATTATTTTCGGTAATTAGTGTTCTAACAGACCGGTGTTTTTTTTAGTTTCCTTAATTTTGCGGTTTTTTAAATGGTCAAAAATGTTTCAACACTGTATACGGAACGGTCTTTCGTAAGTTCAATAACGGTTCCGAAGCAAAAAAAAACGAAAATTTCCTCGAATTTGGAAATTCAATTTTTCTCTTGTCAATTTTTATTTTAACAAAAAAAAAACAATGCTTGAGGACAAAAAGTCTTTAATAATTAATAAAAGAAATTAATAAAATCTTTAATAATTTACCGATTGTAGCTGATTTTGTTACACACTATGTAGTAAGGTTCTCCAATATCTCATACCCTGTAAAAAATCCCTGACATCATACAAATTTGATTGGAGCAGTCAATAATAAGTTGTCGGAGATGGTCTTCTTATTAATTGGAAATGAGTAATCTATGTGGCCCAACAAGTAAAAATCTATAAGATTAAAATCTGAAATCTTGGTGGCCAAGGACAGGACAATCACGTACTAGAACGCCTCCTGTTTTGCAAAACCAGACCAGGCTATAATTAAAAGTTTACTTTTTGATATTCATTTATTTAAATATTTTGGTAAATATGTATAAATCAGGTATCTGATACATTATTATTGTAATTAAAACGCATTGTGTTTTTGTTTTTACCGTTCCATGCGTATTCCGGAAATGCATAAATCGATGGAATCCTTGTAGAAACTAGAATTTCTGACAAACGCAAAAATCTGGTTGTTTATTACCGTTCTGAATTTGTAAATAGTAATAAATAAAATAAACAATCAATATTTACACCGATTCAGAAAACAATGACGAATTACTGTAAACGTAAAGCAGAATCGGAAAGTTTAGAAAGGTTATATGTAAATATAAGAGGAAGGAAATGTCACAAATTCCGCTTTAATCGCTATTCAGATACTAAACACTTACCTATGCACGACCACTTTCATAAAATGTCAGTTCTTACAGACTAAAGCACGAATATGCATATTTTGTTTAGGGCGCGTGACAGTAAATAAAAATAATATCAAAAATATGTATTAATTATTTGTTTATGTGTCTTTTGACAATCTTCAATAAATATTTACCAAAAACAGAAGTAGTAAAATATTCAATTCTTCTATAAACTTTGCAAAAATTGTATGAACGTTAAAGGCACAGAGTTAATATAATAAATTATTTAAGGGGACCATACACGAGCCGGCTTGCCGGAAGGCTAAATCTGTACTCAGCTACGGCATACATGTTACCATTGGTTATACATACTCGTAAGCTATTAGTATTATAAGCTCAATGATGTTACTATTTAATGGATGGGTGTATACATGGTATCGGAACGCTTGCTATCTAAACCGGATTGTGTATGGCCACCATTACGTATGGTTTTCTCGATTTTTTATTTTTATAAATTAAACTATACATACAGGGTGAAGATTAAATAAATACATATATTTTAACTACAGGTGTAGTTCGTCATATAGATGTCTAGTGAAAGTAACAATTTTTAAAAATTTCAAATATTTACGGATATTATTTTTTTTTAAATACCCACATCTTGAGGACCGCGGACATAAACTAATAAAATAAACCATATGATTTACTTAGGGCGAGGTTGCCATATCGTCTGTAAGATAAATATTTTTTTAACGTAAATTCAATTTTTGCGGTTGTTTCTAATTTAAAAACACTTGTTTTTAACAACAACTAAAGTAAAATTATTATACACGATTAAAATATGAATTTCCGCAAGTTCGATACTTTCAATTAAAGTGTTTAAGAAGTTACTATGTTCAAAGATTCCAAAAATTATCCATAAACATGCATAAAAGCTCACCTACTTACTGAAAAAACAACTTTTTACACACAAATTATACCTAACGTGACCATACGTCCCGTTTTTGGATAATCAGTCCCGTTGTCCCCGGGCACGGCTGCGGGACGTTAAAATGTCCAGATTTTATAAAATGAGCAAATCATGTTGACAATCAATAGCAGTACGACGATGTCGCTAATTCCATGGGCTCCGAGCTTTGCCGCCGCGACACGAACCATCGTTACCACCTCCTTCCTCCTACCCATATTCACTGTCACCGGACCTGTTTTATGGCCTCCAAGATAGCCTGATCTGAACCCTCTAGATTTCTTTGTTTGGGGATATTTGAAAACATTAGTGTATGGTACTCCTTTAAATAGCTTGGAAGAGCTGCAGCTACGGATTAATCAAAAGTGTCAAGAAATCCAAACCAAAGAGGGTGTTTTCCAAAGAGTTCGAATATCGTTGAGACAAAGATGTCGTGCATGCTTGAAATGGACGGAGGGCACTTTGAACATCTTCTGTAACTTTGTTTTTTGTTTGTTAAAAGCTTACTTTGTCGGTTTATTCCTAATAAAATAAAATGTTTGAAAAACGAATAGTGGTCCATATCTCCGCAACCGTTACTTTTCAGACCCATGTTTATTAAAACTTTTCTGCTTATTTTGGTCCATACTATTACCTCCAGAAATATTTTATACTCTTTTTTTTAACACCCTGTATTATTTCCAACTTATAAATAAAAATTACGTAAAAAATGCGTTTTTATTTTAGACCGGTGCTGTAATATTTGTTCGGGAAAAATATGACAATTCACTTAAAACAATGCATTTATGTTATCCGTTCAAACCTCCCCCATTCTACAGCAACTGCAAAATGGCTAATAGTACAACGCCAGCCTTACATAGCATAAAAATAGTAGGTGTCCCGTTCTGACGACAAAAATAAATGGTCACGTTAATTATACCCTTAGATTATTTTATGAAGAATAACAAAAAACTATGATTTTCGCACCTAACACCAAACGTATTTAAATCGTCTTATTATTTTCACGGGCAGTGTTTTTCTCTTAAGTGTCTTGTGTATTTAATCAATATTTTTGGTGAAATACAGTGTGATTAAGTAAAATATGGGCAATATTCAAATAGTGAAAAGGTTGACATGCTAAAAGCATATTTGTTAAGCATTGATAATCAGTGATAGTGATAGCGATAGTTTGTATTGTGATAAATCAGTTGAAGTGTAGTAAAAATGGATAATGACCAAATTCTGGATAACTATGATTGTGAGTACAGAATCTGGTTTATATTTTCCATTTATTGGTGAGGTATAGGAATGGCAAAGGTGAGGAGATGACCATTAATATTTTCACAAATGAACATATTTCAATCTAAAAAAAAATCTAGTTAACTTTGTTCGAGCCTATTCGAAGTCATTAGTGTAACACTGGCAACGCTGTGGAATTCAAATCCACCATGACTCTTAAAAATATTAGCATCGGAGTCGGATCAGCGGTTCTCAACAAGTTTAATATTAAAAATCACGATATTTATTTAAAATTTGAATTTTTTATTTCAGATTTTTTTGTATATTAATTATGTGTTCTACACAGTGAACTGTACTGCTGGTTAAAATATTTGTACTTATTTAAGGTTCACCCTGTATAATAGGTAAGTTGTGATAATTTATCATGATTCTTTTCGACAAAGTAAAGAAAAAAATGTGTGTATGATCCTTTAAAGATTAGATGTGAAACAAAATAACAAAGTCACTGGAAATATAAACTTCAATTATGTATAGAGCAGTTTCATTATAACACCTACGTTTAGGTACAATTTGAACAAGAACTAATCAGTGACGAAGTACGTACTGTAACAGGATGTGTCCTACCCGCCCGAATCGCGAAAACAACTTGCTATGGCGTGCCTTCAAAATGTAACGAGATGAAATGAGTCTACGCACTGGAATTGTGTAGAACATTCGAGACGTTCTCTTTGTTTCGATTATTTCTTTAAGCAATATAGCGTTTAACCCAATTAATTTAGATAAATATATCGCTCTCTTCCTGAAACATTTGAATTTCAGAGGTACTTATGAGGAAGAAAGCGATATGTCTCTAGAAGCGTCAAGAAACTAAAACCAACTCAAATTCGTAAATGCCCTAATCTGACGAATGACGAATATCGTGCAATAAACAATGGCAAAGAAGCATATGCAACTGCGAAAAGGAAAATACTGGAAACTCGCGGAAGGAAGAAGACAGAGGTTGATGAAACTTTGCCTAGAATATCTAAATGAGTATATTTGCAAATTACGCGCCACATGAATTTTCCTTTTATAAACCGAAAGAGTAGGTATGCTAATAGAAAAAAAAGAAATGGTGATATGGCAAAAAAAACTATTGAAGACAAATCTAAGAAGATCGAAATCTGAACCGAAGCATATATTAATAGACAAAAGTGGGGCACTGTTTTGTCACATATGGAACCCGATGCTGTGATTGTAATGGATAATGTAACCCCATAATAATAGCCGATGATAAGAGTTAATGCATCACGGTTATAGTGACAGTGCTAGTAACCAGCAGTGTATGTAAATAGTGCAGTGTATTATGCTTAAGATATCCGCGGAGTGTGCAACAGGGTAGGTGTAAGTGGGTGATGGTAGGCCTAAAAGGACGGCATTCAACGGGTGAGTAAGTATAAACTTTTTAAAGTAGTGCTAGATTCACCCAAAGTTACCTTATTTTTGATAATATTGTGTCTGAAATGGCACGCTTATGGAATCTTGCCCCCCGCAACCCTCACCTCCCGTACTCATCTACTGAATTACTCTCTACTATTTTGGGACACTCGAGTATAGATGAGATATCGATGACATTTCTGGTAATTTGAATAATGGTTCGAATAGCGGTTAATTATATGTATTTAGCAATCCCGTAGGTTGTGAATGTATGGGGTAGCTAATGAAACCTGTAAAAAATAATTAACTGGTCTCTAACTGAGAAAGTATTTTTATGCCATCTAATAAACAGTGGGCTCCGGAAATGGGTTGAACAAATTAAATAGTAGAATATTCTATTCCAGAAAAAAATTGCAAAAGAATTCATATTTTCTAAAGGTTTTTTTCGCGTAAATTTTATTGTAAAATCATGCTCTGAGAACATACAGGGTGTTACAGTTTCCTAAAAATAATATTTAAAAACATGATTGTATTTCAAGTACTTATTATTTTTAAATAAAAATGTTGCAGCATTTTTTCCAGTGTACTGTAGTCGAGTAATATCGGTCGGTGGTCGAGCGGTTTAAGGCGTCAGTATTTGAATCGATGTGGTCAGACCGCTGTGGGATCGAATCCCGCGGCCGGTAGACCGTATATGAGCTATATTCGTGGAGAGGATTGACATCCTCTCTGCGAGTATGATAGGGTGGGAGAATGTTGGGTTGGGACAATGCGAGAGATTGATACCGATCGACGTTTGACCACCCCCCTAATTAATGAAGTTTCCCAGGTTTCTCTCATTTCTGCACTGAATGGTGGTTAGAGTCTACCAACGTAATTCGGCCTGCTTAATAGTAATATGCCGCCCCCTCTCCCGCACAAGTTTCCGACTTCTGAAGTAATCCTCGTGATTATAATGAGGGGTAGAGATATTATTATAATATGTTTACTTTTTTTTAGTTAAACTATTTGTAGAGAAAATTATTGCCTGGCGATAGGTCAGTAGATTTATAGAGAAAACAATTTTTTACATACTGCCAACGTTTCGACCTGTATTGCGCCTTCTTCGGGGCTCTACAAGTTACAAGAAAGCCCAATATAGGCCGGAAGGTTGGCAGTACGTAAAAAATTGTTTTTTTTATAAATCTACTGACGTATCACCAGGCAATAATTTCTTCTACAATAAACTAAAGGTCACTAGCAACAAATAAATTGTTTGTCCTTAGAAAATATGAAATAACTCGAAAACGGTGCAACGTTAGTGCATTCTTATTTTATAAATGTTATTAAGTACATTAAAGGCAGTGACAAAAATGTTATTAAAAATTGGGCTCCGATGGATCTTTGGTTTAGAATTAGATTTTTAACTTCAACGCTCCTCCAAAAATTTCCAGATTGATTTTTGTTACATCCTGTATTAAAAATAGAGGAAATGGACGATTTAACTCTACATTTAACCCCATAAATTTCCCTTGAATTCATTAACCTTTTGACTTTTTTTACAGGCACAATATACCGAATCCAACACAGAAAGTGAAAGTTCTATTTCAAGTTCAGTCCGACACGTGGTACCTGTAGCAGTACCGTTCACATAGACCAAATACGGACAGCGCGTACCACTTCGTACGGTACCAGTCGTAGAATGTTTTCCAGCTGACTCCGGCGACTTGATATACACACCAGTCCGCGTCGACTTAGACTCATGAAAAATGTAGAACACAAAATGTAGATTATGTGCAATGGTTACATATATTTATTAAAGCAGTGAAAAGTGGGATCAGTACACGCGACAAAACGCCTTGAGCGGAAACTGAAAGCCTTATTTGGCAAATAGTGGAAATTTATTTTTGGAAAATAAGTGCGGAGGGTGTCCATGATCGGTGTCTGACTGATCTTTTGGTGATATGTTGGGAGCGGAACAAGCGGGTCTAAGTGCGGGAAAGCATGCCTTAGCCTGGATCTTAGGACAAGCTGACGTATGGTACCTGCTGTACAGGTGCGCCCATTTCGTCAGTAAGGGCCAGGGACCACCTGCGCAAAGTAGCGTGTCCATTCTGGAAGATCTATTCACCCTGGAGGACGAACAGCAACTTGTGGACAACAGGGAAGACTACTACCAGAATTACGTGGTGCACGATCAAGAGGGTTAGTAGATCATTTTATTTCGACACAGATTATAAATAATAGCTTAAAACACAAGCACTTTACTTTACTTATTTATTATATACCCCATTAAAATAAAAAATTATGTTTTTGGGACACTTTTGGATTAGTAAATCCAAATTAATAATGCTGTGATATATTAAAAAAGCTTGGTGTATTTTTTCTAATCATGTAACTAACATTTACTGAAAGCTTAGTCTTAGGCCCGGTTGTACAATTTGTAGTTTAACAGTAGCTTTAATAAGCTGCCCTTTAATTAAAGCCAAGCTTTACCAAGATCCTTATGAAGAGAACATCAAAGTATAAAGTTTTTTTTATTTAAGATTTTTCAGTTTTCAAATAACTACAGCTCAAGATCAGTATAAGGTTAAGCCACAGATAAACTGTTTTTTATATATTTGGGCCTATAAAGGTATGCACTAAACTCCCCTTAAAAATAAACTGTTATTGAACAACTGGAAAATACTAATTTTATGGTTTAATAACAGTTTTTAAGCTTAGTTTAAACTCTGAATGTACAACCAGACCTTAGTCTCCCAAAGTGTTGTTTTTCTTTAAAAAATTGATTCGTACACTAAGATTTTGCTCATCGAAACCATGGTTCTCTCTCACTTAAAGTTATGCAGATGTTGCTTATGGTTCATTCAAGTTGACAAAGTTCGTTTACAAATGGCTTAGAAACTAGTGTATTTTTACTGCTGATCCACAACTTAAGCCAAAAGTTTTTCTGACTTTCATTTTTAATACCAATTCATTATCATAATCCATCGATAACAACTGTTTTTGTTTGTCTTAATGGAACATCCTGATTTTTTGTGTTTTCAAAACCTATACACCTACAAATACAGGGTAATTCAAAAGTTATCTAAAAAAATTTGGGAATAGATGCGTCATGAAAAATTGAGTCGTAAAAAAATTGTAAAACCCTTATAGTTTCCGAGACAAAAAATTGAAGTTCTAGTAGTTTCAACCTTTACATCGCTGGGTTACTGTAGTCTCTAACCAGGCGATTTCAAATATCCGATTACTTATAGTATTCACTTTTTTGTGATGCAAGTGTTTACATTAGTTTTTCTAATATCGGGATCGGTCAGTGGTCGCGCGGTTTAAGGCGTCAGTACTTGAATCGAGGTGACTGGATCGCTGTGGGTTCGACCCCCGCAGCCGGTAGACCGTATATAAGCTATATTCGTGGAGAGATTGGCACCCTCTCTGCGAGTATGGTAGGGTGGAAGAATGTTGGCTTGGGTCAATGTGAGAGATTGACACCGGTTGATATTTGACTACCCCCCTAATTAATAAGGTTTTCCAGGTTTCCCCCATTCCTGCACTGAATGGTGGTTAGGGCATACCAACGTAAGTCGTTCCTGGGCGCAAATGCGGCCTGCTTAATAATAATATGCCGCCCCCTCTCCCGCACAAGTCTTCGACTTCTGGGCTAATCCTCGTTATTAGAATGAGGGGTAGAGATATTATTATTATTATATTATTATAATATCAAAAATGGCTTACGTATAGCAACTCGCAATTGATGAGTATCGTTTTAATTTATAATGAAGTGAAAATGCTTTTAGTACAACGATTTCCTGATAAACATGTGCCAAACTACTGTGCAGCTACTTTTACAACAGTGTGCAGTGTGTGTAAGTATAGGAAAACCGGTACCATAGCCGCCATGATCTCCTGACTTCAAACAATTTGGACTTTTTTGTGGGGATATTTAAAAAATGAAGTATATTGCACCGAAGTGGACACTATTGATGATTTACGCAAACGTATCATAGCTGCTGCTATTAACTTCCGAGTTCCAAATGGACAAGAAGTAGAAACATTTGTGTTAGATTGTAGAAACTGGGTAAAACGGGCCCAAAATGTTGTTATAACATTAGGTATGTCAAACCATAAATTAATTCTATTAATAATTAATAACAATAATGGCAAAAACAGTTGAATTTGCTGCATTAAAATAGGTGTTGTAAAATGTAATTTATTCCTTTCCTTGTTAATTTCTTTAAATTTTTTGTACGGTAGCCCTATCAGGTTTTACAGTGAACCAGTTTCCAGTAAATCATTTTTGAACTGCTGTTTCTGATTTTATTTTTACAAAATTGTATTTGCAAGAGTCCCCTGTACATTCAAAAATTTGTTTATATAAGTTCTGAATCACCATGTATAGATTACCTATTCAACTTATGATTTCAACAATTTTATAATTCTAATATTCCACTAGTGAGCACAAATCCACTTAGGTACCATCTAATAATACAAGGTAATCTGTATAAAAAATTAGCTGATATGTTACAGTCTTAAATTGAACTCCTTGTATATGTATACAAAAAATATATATATATATGAATGTAACTGTTCAAGTTCGTGTCTAATACTACCAAATATATGGGTAGATATTGTGGGTGTAATTCAACGCAGGTTGGGGCTTTTGTCCACTGAGTAGTTAGTTTCACACAATATTGTTAATACCTGAAAATATATGATAATACTACCGAGTTTAAATTTCATATTATTAACATTACAGGATGTAGTTGTATATTGGTACATCCATTATCGATAGAAGTTAATTTTTTCAGAAAAAATAGGTAGGTACCTACTGACGCAAACATATGGCACATTTATATTTTTGAAATAAAAAAAAATTGTGCTCCATTTTAAAACTATATCTATATCTAGCAGTTCAATTTGCAAAGTTTAATTATTTTCTATAAATAAGAATTTTAAGAGTCAAAACCTAAAATCAAAAACAAAGATGCTCCCAGTGATTTGGGAGCAAATGAAAACTGTACAAAATATATAAACGCAGTTAAAACTGCATGTGTAGTTTACTTCAAAAACTATTCCGTTTTATTATAAACTGGTACTGTAGATCTTTGAAGATAGACGACATATTCATTTCATTAAAGAATATGCATAATATACTGAGAACATCAAACTAGTTTCGTAAGTAGTAATTTCGACAAGATCATGTTCATAATTAAAAGAAAAAGCTAATAATAGCATTCCAAAAACTGTTAATTAAAGAAACACCAGTTTTCAGGGTAGAAATAAGACAATATAACTACTACCAAAAATCAAAATAAACAAATTTGCTTTCATTAAAGTCAAGGCCAACATTTGATTTTGCAGCATGAGTTTTTAAATTATCTTAGATATCTCTCGACCCTCTACTGTAGAGTATCGATTTTGATCCAGTTCAAATACTCGTATCTAAATTGCATCAATATTTCACTTCTTCACAAGATAGTAGCTTTTATAAAGGTTACGTAAACCGTACAACGGGTAACACTTTTGGTATATTACAGCAGAAAACGTGATTTATTCTAAGATTAACGATGTGTTTGGAAATATTTTTGATAGTAAGATAGCGATATGCTAAACAATAGTTTTCGTGCAATTTAACCTTTAATAACTGAACTAGTATTAGCATTGTATAAATTATACAATGGTATTAGTAATAAAGTCTATTTCGTTTAAAATATTTAATGAAGAGTATCACAGGATATAAGAGACCAGATTTAAAAGTTGAGTTCCTCAAACAAATACAATAAACAAAATATATCAGCTGATTCTAACTCAAATATCAACCATTTCTTTGAAAAGATGAAAATATGGATCTCTGGATATTACTAAGTTATAACTTCCCAGTTACATATTTATGAAGAAAAAAATATAGTTTCCAGGGAACTATCTAGCAAAGATTACTAGATAAAATATAAAATAAAATAATTAGATAAAAAATACACCTTGTATTTCGAAAACGAAGCAAGATTCGAAAAAACACATTTTCGTCTTAAAATTAGGTGAGAATTCACCTCTTTCATTTAGTCTGAAAGGTTAGAAAACATCCTGTATAAACTATAAAATCAAATATTCTTATATTTCAGAAAAAACACCCCGTATCTCGAAAACGAAGCAATCAACAACCTACATGAAACTTTATGCTTAAAATAATTTAGTTTTTAACATTCACCCTGGTTGTTAGCACAATTTTTGGGCACCTATCAAAGCTACATCTAGCAACCATTCACTACTCCATCCCGGACGGAAAAACCACAAACACGAAGCCATCTACATAGCAGTAAACACCACTGAAAGCTGTCGACTTCTATCGCGATTCAGCGAGAATGATATTTTGCAAACAAGGAATTCCAGGAAACAACTACTCTGCGGGCTAATGCCCCGACCAGCATTGAATTACACTTGAAAAACCTACAGCAAATAGTTACTCGTCAGCAGCCCACCAAACATATACCGGTTCCGAGCTTATTAATTCTATTCTAATGTCTCAATTTGAGGTCAAAATCAATAAAATGTTAGAACTTTGGAGACCCATCATAATGCAATAAGTACTATCGTTTGCAATAATAATTACACTCATTAAAATGAATTTTGCGATTTCTTTAGAACTTCTGATGTATTTGTAATGAAATCTACTTCACATTTTTACTCGTAATATTAGTTATTAGTTGTTTCACTCACCGACAGAGATTTAATGAAATTTCTACTCAGAACTTCTAGAAGGTCAAAAACTGTTTTAAGAGAGTGTCATTATTATTGCAAACGATTGTACATGCAATCAATTTATAAAAGCCAAGTTATACAGGGTGTCCGGAGCCTAAACTGACAAACGAAACCACCAATGAAGCAGAATCTAGGGATGATTTCATACCGATTTAACATGAATCGTCTTATCAAAAAATGCTGCCTAAGGGGAGGTAACGTTGACATTGTTTTAATTTTAATTGTTCAGATCGCTGTTTATCTAGAAAGGATCAAGCTTAGGTTATGTGTTAACGGACAGCCTTTTGATCTAAAATGATCATTCAATTGAAGGAGTCACATTTGGGACGGTCAACTGATGTATTTAATTATATTTATTTTATTTTCGACCTTTTAGTATCTTTAATGTCAAAATTGAAAACTTCAGTGTATTCAAGATTAAAATGGTACTCTGGTCTTGTATGGTTAGCCTGTACTGTATGCGAGAAAAAACGATTTGAAATTTTTGTTTCTTTGCATGATAATTACAAATACTTTGCTAGAATTCGGAAACAGATAAAGTAAAATTCTATAGTGTAAAAGTTGGAATTGTGTATTAAATAATATCACATTATAATCGGTCGGTTGGATCGATCAGTGGCCGCGCGGTTTAAGGCGTCAGTATTTGAATCGAGGTGACTAGATCGCTGTGAGTTCGACCCCCGCAGCCGGTAGACCGTATATAAGCTATATTTGTGGAGAGGATTTGGCACCCTCTCTGCGGGTATGGTAGGGTGGAAGAATGTTGGCTTCAATCAATGTGAGAGATTGATACCGGTTAACGTTTGACTACCAGGTTTCCCTCATTCCGGCACCGAATTGTGGTTAGGGTCTACAAACGTAATTCGTTCCTGAGCGCAAATGCGGCCTGCTTAATAATATGCAGCCCCCTCTCCCGCACAAGTCTTCGACTTCTGGGCTAATCCTCGCGATTAGAATGAGAGGTAGAGATATTATTATATTATTATAATAAAACGACGATTAACAAAAACAAACACACTTTAATTTAATAAAAGATACTCTACACGGCGGCCATTAGTTCCAATGCATAAAGTGATTCGTTTCTCTAATCTCATCTTCTCTAAAAAAGGAACCGTACCTCCCTTATGGGGCAGTTAAACAAATATTTGGTTAAACAGCATTATCTCAAAAATTTGGTAATACCTAAAGACCACGTTCTCGTGATTAAAATATCAAATTTAGTAATGCATACTCGTGCATACAAGTTACTGGAATACATAAATTAGCCTTAAAAGTTGGAAAGTTTACAACAGATACAGCGAGCTGACTGAAAATTTTACCTATTAATTCCGAGCAAGTCTCTCAACACCTCGTTTTCGAGATACAGGGTGTTCAATGTTACAACATAATATTATTTGTTTCAGATTACACAAGAACTTGAAATCTTTCTCGCATGAATTATTTAATGGTGGGAAAGACCCTCAATTTTTAGCGAATTTCGGCAGCTGCAACATTTTGTATCATTTTCATCATAAAACTGTAATTGACTGTCATGGTAGATTATCAGAAGCTTGAGACAAACTTACTAACCTCACATAATGATGAAAATAGCGATAATATTTCAACTTTTTTACTAAATCAATTAAAAACCTCGGATTGTCCACAACTAACCTATAAATTGTTCATTATACATGCGTTTCCTAAATAATAATAGTATCCATATTCACTAGTGAATAATGAAATCAATAATGAAATCATTATTCACTGGTCAAAGAATCGGGAATGAACTAACAGAACCAAAATTCTCCGGTATCAGCAATTCAACCTGAACCTCCTGAAAGCCAAACGCTACCCATACCAGTTACGGTAATATTTACATTTTTCTAAATGATGGTAGAATGTTACTAATTATAGTTATTAATTATATAAGAGAGTTAATAAGCATTTTCGAGAGGATTAAAGGCCGAAGGTAATTCAACCGCGGTCAAGAGTGAAAGCCGTATGTAAGTAGGTGAAAAATTATGGTTTTGAAAAAAGTCATATTTGACACATATATTTTAATCAAGAAAATTGATTGTCAGCTGAATACTAGCAGGTCTAGTTCCTACCACTCCTTGTCGAGTGAATTTAAAATAATCCCGGTCAAAATTTCTTGAGATGAATGTTAATGTTAAAAATAATGATTCTAAATAAAATGCTATAAAATCGCAGCGTGGTATTATGAATTCTAATCCACTAGTGTGTTAAAAGGCCTGTTTTTACGTTCATGCAAAAACATTATTGAACTATATTTAGTGGAAAAAGTGGTTCTTTATTGCACTAGTGCAATACAATGTTTATTGCATTCATCTGTCATTCTACTACAGCGTTTTGTCATCATGACAAACATAAACGTTCAAATCGACGTCATATTTTCCTACACTTAGTGTCACCTAAATAAAACATTTTTTGGATTTTTTCATGAACGTAGAAAAAATATTGTATGCAACTCGTACAAAAACAATTTATTGCACTCGACGTGTTATCCTACTGGACCTGACGGCCTCGTTGGGCAATTTCACGTCGCGTGCAATAAACTCTTCCTTTTGTACTTGTTTGCTTTTTTAAATATATCAAGTGAACAACAAATATACTTGAAAGTAAGGTGTTTCGACAGTTTTGGATTGTATGTTATGTCATGTTCATGTTATGAGTGTCAAAATATTATGCAGTTTTCAGTAAAAAATTTGCTAAAATATTGTTATAACCGCGAACAACTTCTACTTGCATATAATGGCTGCAATTCACTCGGGTGATTTAAAGTCATCATTATAAACTCGTTGAATAATATACTAATTTAAAATAAAAGCTATTACATCCTGAAAAGTAATACATAGATAATAAAAACAATATCTCATTCTCATTAGCTATAATAGCTATGACTACATATTGCTAACTACTTAAGACGTTAAAGAAAACTGTTAAAACGATAGCTGAATATAAGTAGTACGTACACTTATATTCAGCTTAGTAAAACAATTTTCGTTTTAATGGCAGGAATAATACCAATACTGCAATAAGTGCATTGTAATAAACAAGTAACGCAAATGCGCAATTCCGATTTCGCTATACCTTCCCACCATTCATTTAGTCTACTTATTTGGTATTTGACATTGATCTTTTAACAGGAAATCTCGAAAGAATTGCACTTGAAATACTGATTTATTTCCTATTAAAAAAAGGAACTGACCTTTGCACTTGACATTTCCAATTTTTTAATATAGTAACGCTGCATCTAAACCTACACTGCGTTATAGAACAAACAAATGTTTAAAAACTATTTATCGAATTAGGCGTGAATAAGATGAGGTATATATGTTCGTCAAATTGTCTGTTGGTCATTTTGTTCTGAAAGACACAGAAATTGAAGGCGCAGATTTTTAAAAAAATCAAATGTATTGCCAAATGTTTCTTTGTACCGTCGTTTCTAAGCATTGATTTAGCTTAAGGGCGCCGTATTCCTGAAAAAGTGTTTTCTACAAATATAAATAATTTTAGACATTTAAGAACTGAATAATATAGAGTTTAGCAAATAACAAGGATGTTATTTCATGCCACCTGCAAATATTCAAAGTTACCGAAGTAAAATCAATATTTAACATCAGAAAGCGATCTATCCAATGAATTTTTAGGTACTGAAATCTTTCAAAATACGTTTTTTTTTTAAATTCAACTATAGATGTAAACATTGTTATAACATAAACTTACATAGTTCTGCATATAAGATTGTTCACTTTTGTTTATAAGTATGTGAAAATAATTGTTAAAATGTGGGGTTAGAATAGCGAAATTATGTGTGTCATATAAATGAATTTTAAAAGTTATTACATTATTTGAGGAAAGTTTAAATAGTAAAAGTGGATAAACAAAACATCAATAATTCTATTTTTGATATTACTTTTGCTCTACGAGTTTTATTTTTCGAGATTTCAGTACCTAAAACACCCCACAAATTTACGGCGAGAGATACGGGCACCTTAAACTTACGATCAAATTTAACTTCAACCATCATTTCAGTGTCGACTAGTAAAAAACTACAGATTAATTAAGTTTATATATATCGAAATTTAAAATGCATAGAAATGAAATAGTAAATTTAAAAATGCATTCTTTAAAACTCTAATAAAAGTACTACTTTTCCTATACGTTTTCCTTCTAAATTACTACATTTTTTCCTCAGCAAAATTTTTCGGACTTCCTTTTTTTTCAAACTTTTTCTTCGTTTTTCTGGTATTCAAGTTCCTGAAGCCATTTTCACCCACTATGCTTTTTATTAAATTAAATTCACTTTAATTTATCAGCCAGAACATCATATTAATTACCAATTAACTCTTACTTAATTTAATTTATTAAATCTTACTGTTATTTTATTTCTTATTACATTTTAATACCCATTTTAATCTACAGTCCTTAATCATATTAATTAATTTCATATATATTTCCATCTTACATTTAATTTTATTTTAAATTTATTTTATTTTACCCAAATTAATTAATAAATCTATTTTTCGTTTGGTAATTTATTTATTTTTTTTATTTTTCATTTCTGTTCATTGCAATAGGTACCAATGCTGATGTATTGAATTTGGGATACATTATACAGTGTGTTTGTACTTCAATAAAACTTACGAGGAAATTCCTCTCGGAAAAACTGTGGGGGTAGAAACAATATAACTATATTCACATATCACCCTGTATATCACTTTCAGATCAGCTTGGATGAATTATTGAACATCATTTTGTAATTTAAATGCTAATTAATTCACATATATTTCCATATTCCTTTAGTGAGTACGTTTAGGGAAATAACCCGTACGTAACTGAAAACAATGGCTTTTAGTTTCGAGCGTTTTATATCAGTCACCTATATCATCTATTTCGTGCTCCTTTATTAGTGAGTAAATATATAATTTCAGTTTTTTAAGAATTGTATAACCATAAATTTTGGATAAAGTGGATTGAAAACATTTCAATTAGATGAACAAAGTGAACATTTCTTCATCAATAATCAAACAGCAGTTTGCGGATAAAATGTACCAGTAAAAGTTAGTAGTGGAGCCGATGCAATTATGGGTAAATTTAAAAAATGAATCTTTACAACTAAACAGTTTAAAATTGGTTTTATAACACTGACTTTTCTAAAGCCTTCGACAGACTGAACCACAGTATTTTACTTCAAAATTTACTGAACTTTGAACTTTCAAGTGTTCTTGTACCTACAATTCTTGAAATCTTGTCTCAGTGATAGGGTGCAAAAAGTATTATTCTGTGGTAACAAATGCTGCTTGCGATAAAACATCACATTTTTTATGTTAGTTATGTGTGTTATCGCCCCATGTTTTATTTGTTAGATCAACCCCCGATGCAACTTCAGAGTAGTAGTTGCCCAATATAATAATAATAATAATATGTCTTTATTGTTTTCAGTAATAAAAACAAGGGGCGAGGTTTAGCTGACGCTACTCTTACACTTAACCCTTAAATTTAAAATATATAACAGTATTAGACAATAACAAAATAACAAATACATACAGCTTCATACAAAATAGTGAAATAAAAACACATAACTTAAAAACATAAACATAAGCAGCAGAAAACAGGAAAACAAGAATACATATAACATAATATACAAACAATATAAAACGTAATAATGGTAGTGGTAGCATAAATATGTCATAATTAAGAATTTAAAATGACATCCTTAATTACTTTTTTAAAATGTGGTGGTGCCAGGAGTTTGTATAACCTACCACCTACTCCGAGGATTGTGAGAATAATACCAATGCATGTTTAACTAATTGAATCTACCGAATTACACTGAACTTTAGAATACCCAACTATTTAGTACCTACCTATTCAATTAGATTTCAGTCCTGCTCGTAATTGCATTGTAGTTACTAATTAAAGTGGAAATAAAAACATACCTTTCAACAAAATCAAATGAGGGAAATAGGAACAGTAAAAATATTGCGTAATCTACATATTATATAATATATTTAAAATATCCGATATGCAAAGGTTGATAGTTACATCCAAACAAATGCTTACAGCATGTTTTTTTCATGGTGCAAACGGCGAGAATCCGCTCTATTACGCGTGGCACGGCGAGGGACGGAAAAAGAGACAGAACAAGTCGGTAATAAAGGAAGATGGCGATCGAATAGTGTCGAAGGGCAGGTGTAGCTTTGCCTTAATATGAGAATAATTTCCATAAATTGACAATGGCAATGTCGAATTTGTATTCAAAAATATCTACAAAGCCAGTGAAACGTTCACAAGAAAATATGGCAGTGTCGCAAACAAACGCATGGATGAACGGTAAGATAATTATTCTGATTGCGTGATTAGGGCGTTGCAGATGTAAATAGATGTGTGCAATGCGCAGGATCTGAGCGAATATAAATAACAATTTGATTATTTTGTTTACATCCGTGCCTTCCTTTTGTAGAATGAACGTTTTATTCGTAACTGTAAAATCTACGAAAAAATCAAGTATGTATACGCGACACGTTAAAAAACAAAAATATAACCGCATCAAGTGTACATAGATCGTGACGGTAAAATAATACACTTCACCGATTACACCTGACCTGACCTGACCTAAATCATATATTTAATTACCCTTCAATCTTTAATATAGTACAGTTATAAGCAATTCAGGGACTAATAAATTTATTTTTTATAGCAGAAACACTTAATAATGGATCGCTTAGTCTATCACCGCCCCATGTCATTTCACAAAGGGAAAGTCTGCAGGTGATGCAGCCTGCCAGTGCTCCAGGTTCACCGCCTGCAAGCCCATGTGTCTCCCCTGTCGGACCGCCTGGAACTCTGGATCCTAACTGGCAGGCTTCTAAACCTACTGTACGGGAGAGAAACGCTGCTATGTTCAACAACGATCTAATGGCAGACATTCGATTTATTGTAGGATCCCCGGGCGCTACACAAGTTATCCCTGCACACAAATATGTTCTCGCCACGGGCAGCTCGGTCTTCTTTGCTATGTTCTACGGTGGACTAGCAGAATGTAAAGAAGAAATTGAGGTTCCGGATGTGGAACCATCAGCATTCCTGACTCTACTTAAGTATGTATAAAAGCATTTCTCATATCGACGTGTACAAGACAAAACGATGTAAGCAACATTTTTGTACAAATTGATAATTTTTTTTAGTAAAAGTACTAAGTTCTATTAATGAAACAGTAACGGTAAAAACCACATAACCGACAAAATTTTATTATAAAAAATATTTAGATTTAAATCTGCGCACGCACCACTTTGCCGCACATACGTTATAAAAAATCTGATGTTTCTAGACTCAAGCTCTAGTATAGTATTGCATATTATAGAGAGTATAGCTTAACAGTTATCAAAACAACAAAATACACTTATAAAATATTCTCAAGTGAAATACCGTCATAAGCAAGACTATGAAAATAGTTTTCTTAGATTACCCAATATTTTTCTCAATGGCGATTACATCGTATTGCTTTGAACACGTTGATACAAAAACCGTTATTATAATCGAATCTAATTACAAACATTTGGTGCAGGTACCTGTACTGTGATGAAATTCAGTTGGAAGCAGACACAGTTTTAGCAACTCTTTATGTAGCCAAAAAATATATTGTACCTCATTTAGCACGTGCTTGCGTTAATTACCTTGAAACTAGCCTAACGGCAAAAAATGCTTGCCTACTCTTAAGCCAATCCAGACTGTTTGAAGAGCCTGAACTAATGCAGCGTTGTTGGGAAGTTATCGATGCTCAGGTAAGCATAACTCACTCCCTGTCATGCCTAGATCTCACTACCAACTCTGAACAATATGAACATAAAAGACACTTTAGTTTTAGCACTCAGATACAGCATAGAATCCCATAGATATTAATTTTATAGATGTTAATTTTAAATGGTCTTGCACTGTTGCTTAGAAGTGTCTTTTATGAGATTGAATAAAAATCTAGGGTACAAAAGAGTCTTCTGTGTTAAGACCTTATATGTCTAATTTATGTTGTAATTAGCTGAAACTGCCACATGTTGATTTGTAAACAATGAAAGGCTGATGTATGTCTTGTCAGGAAAATTAAATTCAACAGTTGAATTTAAAAAAAATATATGTGATCATTTAAGATTATAAAGAAATGCTCAACATTTTATACACATATCTTATGTATTAATTATTTTTGTACATAATCTTGTTTGTTAATGTAATCGGTTAATTTGAAGCTGATATTTTCAAAGTCTCATTTGAATTGACCGATTCGTCGCTTTTTCCACTGTGTTTTTAATCCACATATTCACAGCAATTTGATGTTTGAATGATGTAATATTAATGTATGTATATCACTGTCTGTTAATATATGGATTGCAAAAACATACTGGAGTCATTCATTATTAATATCTATTGTACCCGATCCCTGTTCCGCTATCCCACTAACACAGTAACAAGTTAGTTACGCAGTAACATAAAGGCATTCACATTTAAAAATAGAATTTACTAATACATTTCCTTTGAAACCGTGCCATGTACTTAAGAATTTTGTCTTATTTAGGCCGAAATGGCACTGAAATCGGAAGGTTTCGTAGACATCGATATGTCCACTTTAGAGTCAGTATTAGGTCGAGAGACACTAAACTGCAAAGAGATGAATTTATTGGAGGCCGCCCTAAATTGGGCAACGGCGGAATGTGGAAGGCGAGAGATAGAACCGACTCCTCAAAATAAAAGGGCGGTTCTCGGAAACGCTTTATATCTCATCAGAATTCCTACTATGACTCTAGAGGAATTTGCCAATGGTGCAGCGCAGATAGGAATCTTGACTCAACAGGAAACGATAGATATATTTTTTCACTTTACGGCGAACAATAAACCAAGTCTGCAATACCCCATAAAACCCAGGGCCGGCTTGAAATCTCAGGTAAAATTTATTACTATATTGCTCTTACATAATACCGTAATTAATAACATAATTATATTTTGTCTTATAAAATAGTTTTTCATATTGGAAGCAGTCACAATCGTAGAATGTATTTCAATATTGCCGATTATTTCTAAAACCAATCGGTTGCAACCATTTTGAACAGTGTAGATGACAAGAAATCAGATTCAATTTTTCCTACAGGAGTGCCTTGAAGGTCTATTCTGGTACCTTTTCTTTATACCCTTTATAAATTAAACTTCGAAACTCAAAAAAATAAGTGGAAATTTACCATCTTTGACTGATATAACTGACACTTTTTTAAACTTAGTTCAAGTCTTAAAATTTACTTATTGATTCAAGAATAAATACAATGAAAGTTATTAATTCTCTATGCAATACATAATGATGAACTTGTTGAGGCCACATGTGGCATATAAATTACATATAAATTTGCTGTTGATAAGGCCATTTTGTAATATTTTGCTTGGCAGCAAAATGTTAAAAGTAAGGAAATTTTACATTGCAAGCTGATAGACTCATAGTCATAGTTCAATTGTGATATCCTTTACAACCCATGAATTGATGGTATTAATTCTAATAAGTTTAATAATACAAAATGCCATTTGTATTTTCCGTAAATTAACTAAATACTCCAAAAGATGAACAAATATACCAGATATATGTTCTAGTAGTAACGTAGATAACATTCATATCAACGTATTTCTATTTTCATAGTACGTATATTTCCATATTTACTAACTACTATATATTATTTCATTTTTCTCTAATTTTTATATTGTTTCCAACAACTGAGTAACTAAAATAAAATGTAAAGCATAGTTTAAATATTTTCTTATCGGGAAGGAAACGCCTTTGTAGTAAACGGTTAGGGTGTTTCTGTGTATATCAACATACGCAATAAAGGTTTATTATCCATGTTTAAAATAACTTTTTTGACGGATCCTTAGAATAGAATTTAAAGTGAAGTCAGTATTTCCTTAAAGTCGATTCCGCTTAAAATGTCCTAAAACGATTTTTTTTGGTTTTATATATATTTTATGATTCTTTTGTACGTATTACGTTTTGTATATTATTAATGTAAGAAGAAATAGGAAAAACCTACTTTGCTTTTGAGCCGACCGTTTTGTTCCTTTTATTTCACAGCTTTACCATGTATTTAATTTTTCTGTATCACTTTTGAAGACGAATAATTATTATTTAAAAGTTTACTTTGATACTTCTGATACCGACTGATTTTTCGCAGGTTTGCCACAGATTTCAATCTTGCGCCTACAGGTCCAACCAATGGAGGTACCGTGGCCGATGTGACAGTATCCAGTTTTCCGTAGATCGTAGAATATTTGTCGTAGGATTTGGATTGTACGGCTCTTCTAACGGAGCGGCTGACTACAACGTGAAGATCGAACTGAAACGACTTGGCAGAGTTCTAGCAGAAAATAACACGAAATTTTTCTCGGACGGTTCAAGCAACACCTTTCACGTCTACTTCGACAACCCTATACAAATTGAACCCGAATCTTTCTATACGGCATCCGCAATTCTCGATGGAGGGGAACTGAGCTATTTCGGACAGGAAGGCATGAGCGAGGTGACCGTCGGTCAGGTGACATTTCAGTTCCAGTGCTCCTCCGAGAGCACCAACGGGACGGGAGTGCAGGGCGGTCAGATTCCGGAACTTATATTTTATGGACCGACCCATGACGAGCACTAACTTGAAACGGCAGAGGTTCTTTTCCTTGCTGCGTCACTTCTACAGACTGTTCTCCTTTAGTTCTTTTAAAGTGCTGTGAATTTTTTAATGATACGTAGGTTATTTACTTTTTGTATATTTCTATTTTAATTTATGGGGAAGACGGAAACCGAAACTGAATATCTCCGTGAGACGTTGTGTTCAATTCAGATACAAATTTTGTATAGGCAGTTGTTGAATAATGTATTTTGCAAAGATATATATTATATAAACGAGTTTAAATAAATGTACAGGGTGTAAGAGAGTTAATTGTCATTATTTGAACAGGAACCGAAACGAGCAAAAAAAGTATTGTGCTATTGTCCAACACTTTACTAAATGTAAATAGTCAAATTAACAGGCAAAACTTGGATAATCTGCACAATTTGGCTACGGTGCATTCATGTTACAATTTCAGTAAGTAATAAATCGAAAATGCGATGTAATGGAAATTTCAAATTACGCCCATTGAACTGCATTAAATATCCACTTGTCAAAGATCTCATTTCCACTTTCAACTTCTGTGGTACAAGTAAACTAAATTTTCGTGTGTCCAAAAATAGAAATCTACAAGATTTAAATCGGAATTCTTTTGGAATTGCCAGACCATAATTCAAGTACTATGGTTAGTTTCTGATTGTATATGTACTGGAACCACTGTAACACAACTATTTGGTGGATGTGTGAGGAATAATTTGTCTCAGACGTGCATAAATACTCTTCACTTCTTGAGTTGTGACGGGCCTCTTCGTAATTAACGTCAAAATATTCAACACTATTCATATACTAATATGGCACAAAACGAAAATATTTAAAATACAGCTATTAACCGATATTGTCCCTGTATAGATCAAGATTGGTACACATGATTCAATTTGAGATCAAACGCATAAGTGAAGAAGAAATTTGTATACCGTGTTGGTATTTAGATAACAATTTAAAAAATCTATCACTTTTAACTTTTACGTTATTAATATAAAGGCCATACACTATAAGGAAAAGATGTTATGACTTGAAAAATTAACTGACTGCAAAACTATGAAGTTTGGTAAATATGTTTCTTGTTAATAATTCTTGAAATATGAATTCTACTGTGAAACAATCTGAGAAAGCATTTCCAGACCCGACAAGTGCGGAGCGATTAAAATGGTACACGTGTTAATGTAACTAGTCTATTTACGATTGCTATAGGTAATAAGCTTAATATTTGTGCATACTCATGGTAAAAAATATCCTACATGTCTTGATGCATAAATTGTGGAATACTTCAGGTTCAATACTTTGAAGATGATGAGAATGATTTGTCTTAAATCTATTATCGTTTGTTGTAACATTTTCAGTTTAAAAAAAATTAAGAGGTAATTCCAGATATTAAAATGTGTAAATGAACAACAATGTTGAATTAGTTCCTACCAATAAAGCGCATTGTTTATTTTTCAGTATAAGTAATCTGAAATAATACACTTTATTTTTTTTTCTCAAAACCTGTTTACTGGTTCCTATGTTATAGAATACTTTTTTTGTTTCTCTTTATCACCTGTTAAAATAACAATTACTCCTCACACCATGTGTCTGTAACATCTTTCAAAATTTGCCTACATAATCTTATTTATTTGCTCTAATAAATATATATCCAATATAATACACTGTTTCTAAGAAATATATTTATAAGCAATTGGAGATTTTTAAAAAATCTATAAGCAATAAGTATTTTACAATCAAATATGGGAAGAATCAAACAAAATTTATTTTTATGCTGCGTATGTGAAAGGTAAGATATTTTTATCAATTGTGCATCCTTTTTTAATACTGACGTGTATGCTACAAGTAGTTTAAACATTTTTAACATGTACGTTCAAATTCTCGCAGGCCCAACTTTTAATAATGTGACAATACCCAAAAAAGAAACGGATAATCCGTGTTCATAAACAAAACGTCAAAGTTTCATTTACTGAAAATTATGGACGTTTCCAAAGTATTACCATGGAGTGTGATACCACTATAATATATAAACCTAGCTTTTAAGATACTATTAAAGCATTTACCAGAGTAATGTAAATAAGTATTGCATAAAATACTGACTAATAGACTCGTACGCTAAATAATATTGGCTGCACCATTCGAATTGGACAGGGTGAAATCTGCATTTGTGGTGGACAGATTACAGTTTGTTGATTGTAAATACTTGCTTACATTGCTGACATTTGTTATTGAAGTCATTATGTGATATGAAAATTATATTAAATTATAATTTCATAAAATATATATCTCAGTAGTTCAATATGTTTCATTTATTAATTCCCCAATATCCATAAAATAAAATCACTAATTGAACCAATAATAAATCAAAACAAACTAAAACATGACCACTACTTTACTATCCAAATTATAATGAACATGAAACTTAAAAATATTGAATATAATTTGTATGGTATATTTTAATATCTATTTATTTACGAGTAAGTATCTAAAGAGAATGAAGCCGTAAGTAAAATTCGAGGTAAAATTCATACAATAAAAATTTTTTAATAAAATTTGACAGAATGGTTCAGATTTTGAGGGGAGGAGTAATGGTGCTCCCTATCTTAGATGTGACACTTTTGCAGACAGACATGTATGAGGGAAATTCCAAAGTATCCTTGGTATGACCTGCTACCTACCAATGTGAGTAATTTTATTATTGCATTAACTAATGTCACTCACTATCTGGGAATATGTATAAAAAATTTCAATTGTGACCATTTGTTTTCTAATAATCTTTAGTAGACGACCATAACGACTGACGTTATAATGTTGAAGAAAATCGAACATCGGGCTGTGATTATGTTTCGTACACAATACCTGACTGTGGTTTTAAAAAACTTAACCATCCACGCTATAGTCCCTATTTAACCCCTAGATACTATTACCTGTTCTCAAATTTAAAAAATATCTTCATGCAAAGCGATTTTTAGATGATCAAGAGCTCAAGGGGGCAATTAACACACATTTTTCAGACAATAAAAGATGTGAATTGTTTACCGGGAATTGAAAAGTTAATTTTAAGATGTAATAGACGTACTGATGTTATGGCAGATTGTTCTAAAAAATAAAAATTATTTTAAGTTATTATTTCTTTTCCTTTCTGCTCGAGAATCCTTTGAACGTCCCTCATAGATATGTTTTTCCCACAAATTTCACTCGCATAAGACACTTTTTGAAAAAAAATGTTTTTATTTCATTTTCTGTATAACAGCATGGAAGCATTAAAAAATTCAGCCTTTTTCATTCATTAAACCAAATGGACTTAGGAAACTTCATTTATTATTTTATGATTTTATACTCCTTTGGAAGGGTGTAACTTCCCGAATATTGCATTACATACAAAATATATAACATGTCCTGTAAATTAGAACAAATATGAAATACTACTAAGGCAATTTGCGTTTGCTGTAACTAAAATATTTCTCTGCGGCTACATTGCAGTATACTAGACATATCTAGAAAACAGAATTGTACTCACCAACTGCAGGTATATTAATACAGAGCGCCTGGGACAATCTGAGGTAAGTTTTTCCTAACTCATAACAACATATCCCAAGTACATCACTAATATCTATGAGCAAATCTGTTACGATTTATTAAGAAAAATTTTATATTTTGTTGCATGGAATATATAATGTAATACCTAATTATGTTAATAATATATAATAAAAATGTATCCATGAATTGGGGTCATTCAACCCATATGGCAAGGGTGTTTGCTGTTGAGAGGAGATGTATTAGTCATTTCAAATCTCAACTACAGAGACTGAGAACTAAATTTGTTGAATTAAATATTTTAACAACTCCTTGTGTATGTGTTTCTTGCATATTAGAGGCAACTTGGCTAGTTACCTAACTCACAGCCATGACCATCAACATAATACTCGCCATAGAAATAACCTTAAACTACCTCACTTGAGACTTTCGAAGACCAGAGATGGGATTAATTATTACAGCATAAAATTTTAGAATTTATTACTACTTCAATTTTTTTATTGTGATGATGCTGTTTTTAAAAAGAAAATTAAAAAATATTTAATTAATGCTACTTTTTACAGCATAGATGAGTTTTTAGGACATGACTTGTTTTAATCTTGTCTGTATACAGTGGCGTAGCCAGAAATTTGACATGGGGGGGTTCAGGGAACAAAGTATTTCAGACTAGATTTTTTTAATAAAAAAAATAAATAATTTTTAATAAATTGAAACAATAAAAAGTAAATATTAAAAATCTCATCATAAACATGTAACTAATAAACAGGTACGAACAATATTTGTTACAAAAATGACAAAAATAAAATTAGAACTTAGTTGCAGGCAGGGTTGCCACCTTTTGAATTTTAAGATACGGGACACATTATTTTTTTATTATATCAGTTGAAGAGGGGAGGGAGGTTAGCGCCGGAGACAAAAATTTTGAAATTTTCAGTCAAATTGCTTAAAATAAGTCTAATCGCGTAGGGGCGATCGGGGCAATCTAGCATTTCGCGATACCACAGTCGTCGAATTGGGTGCAAGCAGGGCAAATTCTGTGACAATATTTTTTTTAGTAGTTCAGAATCTTTTATAATTTTTGGTAAAAGTTTGAGCCCACAATCTAACGAATTGTAAGATTGACTATGCTTAACTCAGTGGTAGATTTGCCCAAGCTCTGCTGCAGTAACATCGATAGTTTCTTGAATATTTTCTCTGTTTGCAAAAAATTTTGTTAAAACTTGAGAAGATTTCGACATTTTCGCGTCTTCTATGCTCTTTTGTATTAGAGTGCTGTTTGACATCACTAAGGCCACCGTGACTAATTGTAAAATCCTTTTTGCATACTAGACATTTTGCAGAAAAATTGTTTGACCCTTTATTAGCCAAATATACTCAGTCTGTCACGTTGGTCGATAGCTGCAAAGGCGCTTTGCTATTTTTGGTGGCGAAATGGTTCTTTTCCGAGGTCTCCATTGTCCCTATTTTTGTCGTGTTTTTCTAAATATTTATCCATATCTTTTAATTTTTAAATGATTTAATGCAGATGAACTCTAATGTAAGGTTGTTGTAGGAGATCTAGTTCACTGACCGCGTTGCTGAATCTTGGCGAATAGAGTGATTGCAGGTTTGTAGTGAGACATTATCTATATGACCCAACCAACCCAACCTATGGGGGGGTTCTGACCCCCAAACCCCCCCCCCGTGGCTACGTCACTGTCTGTATATTATGTGTATTGTGGTGTAATTTTAATGACTTTATTGACTTGTGTAAGCATTTTATTATGTAATTAACATCAATAAATAATAAATAAATAAATAAATAATTTTATTTTACATTTTATTTGACCATCGAAAATATACAAAACCAAGAAAATGGTATATGTTATTTCATAAACTATGTAGGAACTCAAAAGTCATAACTGTTATACCCCAACTTAGAATTGATTTATAAAAATTTATTACAGCACCCTTGTAAAAATTCTTTATTCCACCATCGTTTAGCCTATATACATACTTAAAGGCTTGAGACATAGGAGTAAAAGGACCGCCAAGCTTCCTTTGAAGCACAACTTTTACAACTTTCAATGGATAAAATACTGTAGCAATAATTGCTCCCAAAATTCCACCAGTAAGAAAATTAGACAAACCTTCACCAAAGAGGGAGTGATGTGAATCGTAGTGTTTGTGAAATTCTGTTCTTGCAATGAAAAACCCACAATTAGAAGAAGTATTTCGTATTACCATCAGACTGAATCCTCTGTAAAACTCTTTAACCCCATATTCTCGATGTACTACTTTAAAAGAATGATGCATATTTTTGAATTTTCCATAATATGGGGCATGTACTAACAAGATTAAAATACGATCAAACGGCATAAAAAAAGATTCACATGTCCCAGATATTACTGAAGCACAAATTTGTTGAAGATACTGATTATATTTGTATTCCTTACATGCAGTCTTCGCATAATTGTATACTCCAAACATTATAGACATTGATATTGCTTTTTGAATCATAGGGGCTGCAGCTCCTCTATATAAAAAGTAAGGTCCTTCCTTAATCAGTTGTTTTGTGGCAGTTTGTACACTTACTCCTTCAAGAATTTGACGGAATATAAGTTTTGATATTGGAAATGTTACAGCAATATTTGTAACACCTGCTGCTAAACCGCAGAGGAAATCTTTTGAGTATGATTCCGATACCATTAAGCATTTTAGATTGACAGGTCTACTCGATAATTTTGACAATACAAACTATTTTTTAGTTTAAGTTAGTCACTAACATTAAAACATGGCAATTGTTAAAAAAAGGATACGTGCAGTGCCTTCTGTTCTGCAAGTGAGATATACACAAGCTGCATATACATGTGAATTTTTCCTGCCTCTAGTTAATTTTCTTGACAAGGCCAACTTAAAAAAGTTACATGCAGTGTCAATGCAATGCTGATTTAGTCTCAGTTGATTGCACAAGTTGGATATACCTGCGCGTGCCTTTCTTAATGTAATTTCTCGCGATTCAACACCTACACCCACGTGGAAAGCTGCAACAGATTATCCATAATTATAAAAAAATAAATCATAGAACTCTTATTTACTTACAGGCACCAAATTTAGTAGCACCGCCTTTAGAATCTGCAGCAACAAATTGTCCTATTGCGCTTGAAGAACCATGAGCTCCTTCCTCGAATTGTACCTCGGCAACAATAATACTATCCTCGAGAACAGAACCACAATTTGTACACACAGCATCTCCCCTAGCTGGGTCCACTTCAATGTCAGAACTTCCACAGTTTTTACACTTACGCCCCGACGACATATTTAACCTAGGTTAACTCGATATTTAAATCACGCTAAAGAATTTTACCGATTACCGACCGCACCCGTATTTAGCAACTAGCTTAATTTTATCAAATACAATCTATTTGCTTGATATAAGTTATATTATAATTTAAAAGATTTGAAAACAAGAACTTAACCTCAATCTCCGTTTTCTGTAGTTGATTTGTCTTCTTTTCTTTCTTCTTCTTCATCTTGTACTGCGGCGGGCCCACAAACCTAAAAAAAAATATATAGACCGTCAGTGTCATATTGCTGGCTACCGCTAATTCATAGCTGCCCTAGAAGGTCCAAAATCGCTAAAATCTGGTTTTTATGCCAATTTACGTTGGTTATATTGTAGCGTGAAACTCATTTGTTTACTGTGATTGGTCACATTCTTTAATGACATTTAAAATGACAGCAAGTTAGTTAATTTCATATTGCAATACAGCCATCATATTTGCACAACCGCCAACATAAAGCAAATAAAATATCCATTTTCTGGATCGTAAGACCCTAGGGGCAAACCTAGAAAAAATATAGACTGTGCCAGTGTCATATTGCCGGCGACCGCAAATTCATGGCTGCCCTAAAAGGTCCAAAATCGCTAAAACTTGGTTTTTATGCCAATTTACGTTGGTTATATTGTAGCGTGAAGCTCATTTGTTTACTGTGATTGGTCACATTCTTTAATGACATTTAAAATGACAGCAAGTTAGTTAATTTCATATTGCAATGCAGCCATCATATTTGCACAACCGCCAACATAAAGCAAATAAAATATCCATTTTCTGGACCGTAGGTCCCTAGAAAATGCGGCACCTGTCACCAGACCTATATCATGAACCGACAAGTCTATATTTTTTCTAAGTTTGTGTTACCGGTTTCGCTATACGAGTTGGCTACCCGTGATGTGCTCTATGTGCTGACCATCACGCACATACAGCTGTGACGCAAGTAGAAACTAAAAAATGTAACGCTGTGAAATAACGTTTGAAGCCCCTAGCCCCTAGATCAGAACAAAAGTATAACTTCATGTATTAAATTAATTCTTGAGAAAATAAATAAAGAACAATAAACGAACGATACTCGAGTATCGCATCTCAAACTCAAGTGGCAGCGATGATAATATCGAAGTATTTAATCTTTGATATGCTTTATAAAGCCCTTATACTCATACTTTAAATGTTATATAAGTACTGAAAAGTGAAAACAGCATCACCATGTATCAAATTCATACTAAATTTACCAAATCTAATATAATTTGAATTTCCCTCTTAGTAATAGTATTTTTTTAGCTTTAGTAGGGGAGTATGTTTCGATGGGTTTATTTATTTTTTAAATTTTAAATATCCGGTTATTGAGAATTGACAGTTGACGTCTGACAACAACAACAGTCGATTAGTGACAAATTGGGAGGGGTTATTTGTTTTTATTAAAACGCGGGTCATTTATTAAAATCTAAAATGTCAATGAATGATACAATAAGTGGTTATTTAGATGTAAAAATATCATCGAAATCTAGACGAGGTCTCACACCTTGGAAAGTAAGTTGAATTATATTGTTTACAATTTAGAAAAACATTTTATTATTGTTTATATCATTAGTAATATATCTGCAAAAAATATTTTAAGCACTGCTGATTGTTGAACTAGAAGTTCTGCGTACATTGAATGTTTATTTCATAAAATTATTTCGTAAATAATGACCATTATTTCTTTTAGGCATGGCAAAAACAGTGGTGTGAAATTAAAAGATTAGACACTATTGAAAATGGTGTTGAATTAAAATTAAAATCTGACAAGGAAGGCTCGGTTTTAAACTGTGTAATTTTACCAAGGTCTTCTACAATTTGCAGAACAGAATCTCGAACAAAACAGTATTCTTTTGGTGTATTCAATTTAGGAAGAACTAAGAAGCCAATCATGTTTATGTCGGGCTCCTCGGAAAGTGATTCACAGGAATGGATGTCTTCAATTAGACGAATGCTTAGTATCGCGTCTTACATACCAGGTATTAAAATAATATTGTTGTATTTTATTAAAATACTGAACAGTAATAAAAAACCAAATGTGTAATGAAATCACATTATTTTTTTAATAGTTGGTGATTCCAATTTTCGAGTGTCTTTGATTGATAACAATCATTCGAGAATGGCCGGACTGATTGGTTTGTTTGGAGTTCTTGGTGTAAACTCCCAAGAAATCATGATTAGTGATCCTTGTACAGGTGAATTAAAACTCAGATGGAAATGGTTTCACTTCCACCAGTTTCACCTGCAAGCTCCTGTGCAGCCAGTTGATGACCAAAAAATAATTGTAATGCATTCTAGTGGGTAAGTAGAATTTTGTGCATGCTTAAGTGATTTTATCTAAAATGTTATATGAATATTAATTGCAGGGACTTTCCTTCTGGTCCTGGTCATCTATATTTATACTGCAAGGAAGGACCAAAACTTCTTCACCACCTGATTGCTCGAGGCAAACTTTCAAAAAAATTACCTGGCATTATCGCATCAAAAAGACTGAGTCGCAGCGAAAGCGATCTGTACTGTCCTAAACTTCATTCTTGTACTCCCGACAGCCCCATGTGTTTCCGAAGTCAAACTGGCAGTGAAGATTCTGGAGTGAGAGTGTCCGAATCATCTGATGACTCTGGATATGCTTTAAGCAACTCAAAGGTTAGTTTAGTAATTGCAGTCCAATTGGGAATAATATATTATAGCAGTTGTGAGTCTAAATAGTTGTAATTTTATAGAACATATCATGTGCACAAAATATTGGAATGGCACTTATTACAAAAACTCCAGGAGGAAGTGAAACGGAAGATTCATCGCGGGAGTTGACAGATATCGACGAGGAGACTCCGTAAGTAATTTGAATTTATTTTTATGGTTATACAGGGTCATTCAGTCATAAAGTCATTCAATTTGAGTAGAAGATAGGAAAAAATGAGCATAATATTAATACGCGATTAAAAAAAAATTAAATGCATATTTGCACCAGAAATAATTATTTTCAAATTATTATTTAAACTTCTTTTTGAGACTATCACTGACCGCTGGCGGCAATTCAACTCGGTGTCAGTTTGACGCGACGTTGCCAAATTTAAATATTTTCCTATAGTACGTACTTATTGTAATATGCAATTAATACTATAATTTTTTAGTATGCGCTTAGCATATTAAGTTCAACATAAAAAGAATTTAATATTCTCCAACGGATCCAAATAAACCATTCACATCACAATGCATCAATAGTGACATAAAATCCATTATTTACTAGGTTAAATTATTAAGAGAGGCTGAAACGTTTCTTGTATTTAAATAGGACAGTAATAAAAAAACCTCGTGCTGTCAACAAAAAACAGTCCGAGACATACCTATTCAGTGATCAACAATCCTACAATCTGAGTCTTGACCTACCGTATGTAGGTCAATAACCTTGTTTTTAATGTCTACTCAGTGGCAAGCGCAGCAGAGCTTCTGAACCCCTAAATAATAACAGAAACAAACAATAATTAACTTTGCATATTTATAAACACCTGGTGTAATCAATAGGAAATTATGAGAATTTTATAATAAATGCCAACTGCAGTAATCAGCGCTGACATCAGTTAGGCTGTAATCGGCACACTTAAAAAGTTGGCAGTTCAAATTCCCGTTTAATATGTTACCAGCGGAATAAGACCAACATCGTTTGAGTCCGTTTTCCTATGCAGGCGAGCCCGCCTTCAATAGGGAACAGATGCACACGGCCCAACTTCTCTCCCTTCTTACATATTTATAAATAAGATCAGTAAGTAAACTGGAAGCAAATAGACACTGATTACCAGTTTTATTAAAGTGAAGGTCATTATTTATTTATCTTGTTAATTACAAATTCAATAGATGTAGTGGTTTGCTAGCACCCGCATTACACGGTCGATGACTAATAACAGCGTAGCCACGCCTACTGGGTTGCCGACCAATGACGAGGAGGGCATCGGTTCTCTAGCCGAGCTTCAGGCCCCGCCCACTACCCAACGGCGCAAATCCGTGCGCGCTCGTACCACTCCTACGTCACACGATCAATGACTAATAACAGCGTAGCCACGCCTACTGGGTTGCCGACCAATGACGAGGAGGGCATCGGTTCTCAAGCCGAGCTTCTGGCCCCGCCCACTACCCAACGGCGCGAATCCGTGCGCGCTCGTACCACTCCCTACGTCACACGATCGATGACTAATAGCTTGGCCACGCCTTCGCGGCTACTCAACCGTGACGGGTCGTGCGTCATTGCAGATATCGATCGTGCCCCGTCCACTGGCTGTTTACGCAGGTGCAGAAGCGCGCGCAGCTGCACCGACGCTACGAGACCGCTAACGAGGTCCATATCGGCCTCAGTCGCGGCGAAGCTTTTGCAGAGTCACCACTGAAGATGCCGACAGTGAAGAGCGGCGAAACGTTTGGAAGCATGGGATGCGACCAGTTACAGCGGCGGCTACGGAACGCCTCGGAGGACCACCAGTATCCGAGAAGCGGTTCCGACCGTATCAGTCGTAATACCAACAGTAGGAACCGAAATCAATATATGGACAGGCCCAGAGACACCGATAGCGGGTCTGTCCCCACAGAGCCTAGCGCAAGAACAACCAGGGCAGGTAAAAGTATCCCAGCTAATGCTAGGGATGTGCATTTTAACTCTGTTTCTGGCAGCTACCAGTTACCGAGGTCACGGCATAACAACCCGGAAAATCACCATGTATCAAATTTCAATAGATGTAGATGAGAATGAGTAGTATTTGATAGTGATAAACTTAAGTGACTTTTGATAAACTGAAAATAATTATAGTCAACATTCATATTATAAAGAGCAGAACACCCTCAATATATTATGCTTGAGATTTTGAAAAGGAAATTCAACAATGAAAATTTTCAATATTTATTAAATGAAGGAAATAAGAAAGTTTATTTAATTGTTCAGTTTTGTAAAAATAACAGTGGCAAATTGTTCAAAATTTCAGTAGTTCAAATCAACCTTATTATCAAAAATAATTGACTGATACCTTGATAATCTAAAATGTATATACACAATAATCGTCAGTAGCATTTAACTGGATTAGCAAATTCTCTTGAAATCAATACTTAACTGGAAAAAGCTTAAATTTAATTTTTTTTCTATATATTAATATTGCTAAGATTAATATCCAGACTAAAAATATATAGTTAAAAATACTTACTGCATCAAAAAAACAATTGTGTATTGCACTACAGAGATATTGGTATTAACTTTGATTTTTGGATTACCCACTTTTTTCTGAAACATTCATATAAACATATGGGTTATCTTTTACTGTTTACAATATATAGATGCTCTATTATTTTTTTGATAAAAAATTGAAATTCTTGTGAAAAATTTGTCAAGAAATACGTGTTTCAGTTTACCTATATCTCCTGGGATAGCAAAGTTACAGCTAAATCTAATGTTTTCAAGCATTTGTGCAATATTTGTAAAAATAACTAATATCAATTTGTGGTAAAGTTCCGTTCTATTATTCTTGAATAGTTCTAACTTCAAAAAGTGTTTAGAAGTAGGTAACATCCTATATTGCCAAGTGTATTTTATACAGGAGAAAAGGTTTAAAAGGTTCGTTTGTCAAATTTTTATTTTGAAAATATGACAGTTTACACCAGGATGCTTAAATCCTTTTTATTTTCATGTTCTCCATTACCCATCCATAACACTGATTTCAGTAACACCCAGATAAAACAAAAAATATGTTGATTATACTGAAAACAGGAAAGATAAAAAATACATTAGGTATGCTACTAGAAGGCTGCTATGCAAAATACTAAATAAAAATATTTGCAAAAATTTGTTTACGAAAACAAACGGCCTGTATTTATTAGATACTCTCTCATCTCCTAAAATACAACAAAGTCCCTAAAAGTATTGAAATTGGCCAAGTTGTACAAATGCTATCTACAGAGTGATTCAGTCATGTTAGTGTTGTAAAATGCTCTAGAATGTATTTTTGGAGAAAATTTATCGAGTACAGACAAGAATAATCGAGCATAGAAGAGAGGGACCTAAGAATATATTCTCGAAATTTTTCCTTAGTATTCAACTAACTAAATTTGAGTTCAATAAACTGAATCGATATTTAAAAAAAGTAAAGAATTAAGATTTCTTTTTAAAAGGCAAATTTAATAAAAGATTGCTATTGCTATGTATTATTTCCATAGATAACTTTTATAATTAAGAAGGATAAATCTAATGAACAATTTTGATTATTTAATCCCGACAATCCTGACATTTAAAAACAAACAAAAACAACTAATGAAAACATAAATTTTATTTTATAAAAATCTTAGGTATAGATTACTTTTTACTGATTTTTACCAATTTATAACCTATTAATGGCTGACTGAAAAATGAGTTTAAGAACGTAGATGTTAATATCAATTTAATAATCAATAATGAAAACATTGCCGTTGTAACTGAAATTAAATATCTTGGCTATGAGAATTATTCTGAGATGTAATAATTATACACCAATTTTCTTAATGCTTTCTACACTCCAGTGGTTTTTTGTTAAAAATTGATTGTTTTATTCTACGATATGTATTTATTAAATGGTTTATTACCAAAATATTTTGATCCCTATATTATGTTTAATTATAGTACTCTTCCTCATTTTACTAAAAATATAAATTGTATACATATTGCGAGAGTCAAAGTCGCACAAAGAATTTTTTATTTTACATTTTTTACTTAATTACATATGTTGCTCATAGTCTTAAGTAATTATTGTTTTTTTTCCTATTGTTTCATTTTTATGTCATTCTAGACTATATTCATTTAAATTTGTAATATTAGGATGTTCATATTTCTAATAAAGTTATTATCATTATTATTCAATAAATTGATTTTAACTTGAAATGAAAATAGGTGTTTGCTGCCAAGAAATAAATCTGGGCTATCCTTAGCATCTGGCATATATGAAGAAATTCCCGACGAACCAAAGAAGTCGCCGAAAGGCAAAGAAGTGAAATATTCAGGTCACATTTATGAAAACCCACTTGAAGTAATACTTGATATTAAAAGCAGCGAATATTTTAAACCACCGCCTTTACCACCGAGGAGGTTAGAATTTTCACCTGACAAGTAAGTGTTGTTGAGAAGCCCCAGTCGTTAACAAAAACGTATCGTTTTCTTTATTTCCAGCGAGGAAAAGCCGCATTCCACCTTTTTCAATTCAGCAATATTCTCACCGTTTAAGCACCGGTGCAACACTCTACCTGCGAAGGACCTGTCCAAGATATCGCAAATATTCAATGCGGATTCTGAGTACGTTGTGATGAGTCCGAGTAAGACGCTGGAGAAACCCAGAAAGCAGTCCATCACAGAGAGTATGTACATGCCCATGTCCCCAGTTATAAATTTAAAGAATAAGATTGTCGAGAGCTACTACATAAGTATGAACGGCAAAAGGACTTAAGTCTTTTGAAAAGTGCTTCGTTTTATGGTGTGTCATTGTTATAGTAAATTGTTTTTTCTTAAAATAACGTATCTGTATGAATGTGAACATAGCATAGTTTGTGTTACAAGTATTTGATGTTGACATTACATTTTACAAAATGAATTTACATAGTAAAAAATATAGAATTGATGTAACTGATATACAGGGTGTTCAGTAAAAATGGTCCAAATTTCAGGGCTGTATTCTCACCTTACCTCAGCCCAAAAGTTCAAGGATACCGACTTCCAGGATGTCAAAGTTATAAATTAAATTTTGTCTTTCCTAATATTTCAATCAATTTTCGAGATATTTGCTTCAAAATTGGCAATTTTGAGATGACAAAAGTTATTTTGGCCGAATTATGTCTTATCTGCGAGATGGCGCTGTGTCCAACCTTTCATGGGCTAACAATATAAATTTTTTGTGATATTTTGAAAAAAAAATGGTAGAAATATCAGTAAAAGACAAAATTTAATTTTAACTTTATCATCCTGTAACTCGGCAACATTGAACTTTTGAACTGAGGCAAGTTGGATTAAATCATTTTATTTTGGCTCGAAAAATAGAGCCCTGAAATTTGGACCTTTCTTAACCTAAAAATGTGCTTTTTATATGAGACTACCTGTTATAGGTGCTGGCAAATATATATTCAAAGACATTTCATTACGGTCTATAGCATTTAAAAACTGCTCGTTCTTTTATGATACTATGGTTTTAATAGGAAATGGCTTGTTGTGTTGATGAAACTTATAATCTGTTTCACTACTCTCTTTATCCGTTCATGGATGCATTGTTATAACAAGTTTTTATGTTAATTTTATTGCATGCGTATACTAATTATTTGTCAACTCGTCAACTGCCCTCAGTATTATGCAGGACTGAAATCAGCCTTCATTATATCTGGTTTTTCGAAACTTTTCAATTTGCTCATTACAGCCAACTCCCCATTATAATTGTTACAAGCAAGTTAAAATTTGAAATTAGAAAAGTAAATCAAAATTTTCCATATAAAATTATGTTAATAGCAGTTACGAGTCAAGTACTTGAAAATTGATTAATTTTATGAATAAATTAAAATATTTGACTGAGAATTAAAATTAAATAAATTAGTGCAAAATAAGCGAGGTGTATAACGATCTGGAAAATCAGAATAAGCTGGAACTATCACGGAACTTCAGTGAATTTTTGTTGTCTGAGATTGTATTCGGTCTTAATTTACGAGGTCCTACCACTAAGTATTGTATTAAAAAATATTTTGTGTCAGAATTAAAAGTAATACTTAACATTTTTCAGCTTAGCCATTCATGTCGATCGTCATTTGGCTTATTTAAGGAATTAGATGGCTTCGAAGTTTTGATTTTATAATTTTAAAGTGGTGGCGGCTGGTGAAATTTCAGAATATCATATCTTAATAACCAGACATAGGGCCCAAACCAAACTTTAGTATATATGTACTGTGGCTATATAGAGAACTTCAGCAGAAGGAGAACGATTTTGCAGTTTGCGAAAAAAGTTAAAAAAAAAACGTGGGCCTCACCTAAGTTCCAAATTGGCTTGTTTAAATTTTGAGAAACATTTTTTTTCACAAACTAGACATAATTCTACCGATAGGTTTCAGATTTTATTAAAAAAATTTAATTTTTGTTAAAGTTACAGCTGTTTGAAAACTAATATTGTATTTGTGATATAATATTTTGAAAATGCTATAAATTCTACAAATACAGTTATTTTTTAATAAAACTTGAAACCTACCCGTAAAATTACATCTAGTTTATGGAAAAAAATGTTTCTCAAAATTTAAAGAAGCCATTTTGAAAATTTGAGGTGAGGCCCACGTTTTCATCAACTTTTTTTTGGAAACTGTCAAATCGTTGTTCTTCTACCAAAGTTCTCTGTATGGCCACAGTACATATACCCTTAAGTTTGGTTTGGGTCCCATGTCTGGCTATTGAGATAATGGCATACCTGAAATCTCACCAGCCGCCACTGTTTTAAAGAATTGTTCAAATTTCAAAATCAGGGATATTTAATTGTAGTAAATGTTCAGAATGTTTGCTGCACATGCTTCACGACACACTATAGAGTTTTTCACTCAAGTAAAAATGTTAACATTATTTCTAATTTGAACAGCAGCAGTATGTTTTCTTTGTGTCAATTGTTCTTTTGTATTAATTTCTTCTTGATATACAATTTGTTTCATATTTCCCCATAAAGAAAATTCAACGGATTTAGCCAAGGAATTGAGATAGTTTTGGATCATGTCTGATTGAAACTTTAGAGCCTTAAATAAGCAAAATGGGACATATGTCCAAACGACGTTTTTCTCTTAAAATTACATGATTTTTCATATGGCTAAGTTCAAAGGTGAGCTAATAAATCGATTTTTCTAATAATTTGGTCAAAATTAATCACAAGTTTTTTTATAGTTTTACTGTATAAGTATTTAACATATTACAAAAAAAAAATAAAGCAATTGACATTGGATTTTTAAATTTATAATATTTTCGATAGGAAAATCTAAATAAATTCCAAATAAATTAATGCCGTTATAGTTTATCCAAATATTTTCAAGACAACATATTTTTGAAATATAGGATTACTTATTTTGTATTAAAAACCAAATTATTAAAATGTATTTGTTTTTCTACACTCATAAATAAAAATGGTTCGATTTGGTTCAAATTTTATAGCAGCTATTGTACTATAATAATCATACTGTAGGTGATAGAAACTTAAATGTGTGTATGTAAGTGTTCTGGGCTATTCCTGGAAAACCTGCAAATGTCAGAAATTTTTTGGTTAGAATTTAGTACATACACTGAATAAAAGAAACGATATTTAATGATAATAAATTTTGTAAGATGTGATGTCACGTTATCAAAACTATGATAATTTGAAACCCATTATTTTTGGATTGGGACATTAATACACGCATATCTTTTAAACTTATCGGCTCAAAATTATTACCTTGAAATCAAATTAGTACAAATATTACCAATTAAAAATGTAGGCTTTCTGCTCAAGAACCGTGTTGTTGTAGCTTTTATACATTTTTACAAGCGCATTTTTGTGGCATTGTCGATGTAAGAATGGGTGTGATTGTAAAAGGGATGAATTTGCTTCTTGCCTCTATATTGTTAATATTGTTGTTAAGATTATTTATATATTTAATCATTAGAAGTTGCATGTCTATATCAGTTTGATGAAAGGTTAATTATTTAGTATGTATTTATTTATAGTTTAAACTGTCTTGTAGGTTTGAGGCGTTGATTATATTTTGTTTGTATTTTATTTACTTCATGACTAGATTTGCCAAAATCATATATACATTACAGCTAATGGGCCGTTATAGAGGCATTTTAGCCAGCAGTCAAATGTGATGATCTCTTATTTTCTTAGCTGAAAGCATGTCATGTTACTTCTTTAAACTTGTTAATAATTTAATTTGTCAACTTTTCTTCTTCTATAGAAATACGACTTGTTTTGCCAATTTCTTAAACAAACATTTTAGTATATAGCATTATGGTTTAACTACTGATTTTCGGTTCTACTGTTAGAGCGACGTTACGGTCGGAATTGCTTCGCCATTGGTAAAGCCTGGCGCTGCGAGCGCTGTAACTGGTCGCATCCCCACACAGCGGCGGCTACGAACGCCCTGGAGGACCACCAGGCCCGAGAAGCGGTTCCGACCGTAGCAGTCGTGGCCACCAACAGTAGGAACTCGTAAATCAATATATGGACAGGCCCAGAGAGACACCGGCTAGCCGGTCTATCCCCACAGAGCCTAGCCCGAGAACAACCAGGGCAGGTAGGGATGTGCATTTTAACTTGTTTCTGGCAGCTACCAGCTACCGAGGTCACGGCATAACAACCCGGAAAATCACCATGTATCAAATTATTGTCCAAATTATCTCCAACTTTAGATAATTTTGAGCTCTCACATGGCGTTTAAATATGATTGTTATTTTATTAAAAGTTAAGGAGCGAACTGAATAATAAATAATGAGTACTCACAATTCTGTATATAGACATCTTTTTTTATAAGAAAAGTAAATAACAATTGTTAGCTGTTACAATAAAATGTCTTCTACTAGGACATGAATGTGCTATACACTGCAGGTTCAATATAACAGAAGTAGAAAAATATATATGCACAGTGTCACAAATGAAATATAATTATCAATACACTGTACATAGGGCTTAATTATACCTTCAGGATTTGTACATTTCAGACCTCCTTAGCTTTTTGATCCATAATGTATATTTATTTGTGTGCACCAAATGACTAGAACATGTAAGAAAAATGAAAAATTAAATGTTGTGGGATCACACGTGCTTGACCATCTCATAACTTCTATACGTTTATTCCGTTGGCTATTTAATTTTATATTTTGCATAATTTTTTTACTTTTATGAAATTTCCATATCTGCTATGGATTTCACTTAAAACAGATACGTAGTTTCTAAAACGATTTCTAAAAGTCTTGCTACTGGTTAAATATGTCTGGAGGTTGCACTGTCTTTGGAAATCTTTACATATGTTTTTTTATAAAATCACAACAATTGAGATTTCTTTGTTTCATTCGAAATCCATAACAATATCAAAATTTCACAAGAGATGAAAAATTAAGTATGAATTTTGCATTCATATTTATAAAAAAATTATGAGATGGTCTCAGAATTGTCGACCTCAAAACAATGTAATTTTCTTATGTGCTAGGAATGTTATGGTTAAATAAATAACGATACATATCAATTATCAAGTCTAATACAATACCATTTTATATGAAAACATAGTTTGTGGTGTGACTTGAAGACGCTGGATTGGTTTGGTACATATTTGTATGTCAATTTATTTTGGCTTATTCTATCTGCTGCTAAATAACCAAGATAGAATTTGTTACACCCCTACTTTCATTTGGTACTTTTAAAATATATTTTTATAAATAATACATGATTATAAAAATATTTCAGAGACAAAATTTTCTGATTAAAAGTAACTAGTATTTTATACCAGGTGTTTCATGAAGTTGTCCCAGCACTACTGGAGCATGTTATTTAGGTTAGTCGCTATGGTCAGACAAATGTAGTAGACTGTATGAGTTCTGGTAAATTAAAAATCAAGCACAACTTTAACGGATTTGGAAAAGGCTTACCTAACTGTCCTTTTGTAGCCAAACGAAGGAAGGGCCCTTCAGGATCGGCACACGACACGGCACGTTCACAACTTTCGCCGATCAGATTCTGAGTGTGTCTACTTCTATATACGTAGAAACACAAAACCTTTTTCAACAAAAAAACAAACGCGAAAAAAAAACCATATTGGAATATTGGAAATGAAGTTAATTTAAATTACGTTGTTGTAACAAATGAAGTTTTATTATATTTTTAAGAAATGATAAATTTGAGAATAATTTGGTGAAGCCGCACCAAGGTTATTCTAGTAAAAAAAGTCCATGTGAACATGTGCCCAATTCACTTTATTTATTGAACTATATGAATTTGAAAATCAAATAATTGCAATTAATTTCCGATCCCACGTTGTAATCCAGCAGACTGAGATCTAGAGACCTGGCTGGCCAAATGTGTGTCCCACCTGGACCGATCTGGGAAAACAGGGGGAGCTCATGTAGCTTAACAAATAAAGTGAATTGGACACATGACCTTTTTAACTAGAGATAACCTAAACAACATGCTCCATTAGTGCTGGGAAGAGAACTTTAAGAAACACCCGGTGTATGAGCTAAGAAGCCTGTTACTTTTGTTACCTACCTGATTACATATGATTGATCGGAATACGAAGTGGTGAAATCTGATTCAGTTAAGGATGCCTACCATCATGAATATCTTGGAAACAGTAGGAAATTTGCAGGGTAATAAGTACCTTTGAATGACAGTAGTTTTGTAATTGCCATAAATCAATAGAAAAAGTATATTATTTTATAATTACAAATAATAAAAATTTTAAATTTTACTTCATGAATAGGTACAACATAAATATTTATTCTGAACTGACTGACAGTATTCAATTTGCAGCAATTAGAAACGGTTTGAAACTATCAGAAATGTTCTTCCAACTACTTCTTGTGTTAAATTCACTACTAAGTCATTCTCAACTTAACTGGTCGAATATTTCCGACAGTTTCAAATCATTTCCAACTGCTGCAGGAAGAAACCTATTGTTTTTCTAAACTCATGAATAAAAATGGTTCCATTTGGTGCAAATTTTATGGCAGCTATTGTGCAGTAGTAATTATACTGTATGTAGTAGAAACTTCAATGTGTATACATATTTAAGTGTTTAAATTTGCGTAACCTGGAATATTCCTGAAAAACCTGGAAATATTGGAACTTTTTGGTTAGAATTTAGTACATCCACTGAATAAAGGGAACAGTATTTAATGATAATAAATTTTGTAAGATGTGATGTCACGTTATCAAGACTTTACGATAATTTCAACCCCATTATTTTTGGATTATGACATTAATACACATATCTTTTAAACTTATCACCTCAAAATTATTACCTACCTTGAAGTCAAATTAATATAAAAATTACCTATTAAAAATGTAGGCTTTCTGCTCAAGAACCATGTTGTAGCTTTTACACAGAAGTATTATGTGGCTTTTATACATTTTTACGGGCGCATTTTTGTGGCATCGTCGATGTAAGAATGGGCGTAATTGTAAAAGGGTGAATTTGCTTCTTGCCTCTATATTGTTAATGTTGTTGTTAAGATTATTTATATATTCAATCATTTGAAATTGCATGTCTATATGAATTTGATAAAAGGTTAATTATTTAGTACGTATTTATTTATAGTTTAAGCTGTCTTGTACGTTTGAGGCGTTGATTATATTTTGTTTGTAATTGACTGGCAGTATTAAATTTTTCTCTTTTTACATTTTTAAACAACCCTTTTCATTCTCTTTATGGCAACCTATATATGGTATATTGGCTTGAGAGGTACATTTAAAAATTTTACATCACGATTAAACACATAATATGGCTGATATTAGAACAACAAATATTTTGATAGTGTCAGTTGGTGAATGATGTAAATTTATGTAATACCGGAAAATTTTGTTTCGCTTCTATGGAAGCTCAACTTTTTCAAAATTTATACCTCTTACTATTTGCAAGACATTGGTAAACATCCTTAAATAAATAATGTTATATTAATCATTCAAGTAGTTATAGTTTTGGTTTTTCTAATTGCCATTAAAAGTATATAAATTGCAATAAGTTGACTGTATGACAGTCATAAGAATTTCTGTCAGTTATCAAACTAAAAACCCTTCATATGGCTCATACGCTCATATCACATTCTGCAGTTATCTGGAATAGTATACTGTGCCAATCTTACACGCAGCTCTCAAGCATTAGCACATTATACCTGCAAAGTATAATTGATGATTTTTTAAACAAATATTCGTAGTTACTGCTTTTCACATAGGTATGTTTAAATAATCAGAAATCCAGGGGAATATTTTTCTAAACGTATAATGATGAAGTAAAACGCATATATACCATATTTTAAATTATCCTCGCTGAATATTTTTTATATAAGAATATTACTACCCAATTGCTGAAGCCAATAAAAAAAAAGGAATCTAATAGTTTTGATGTCATTCATTTTAATAAAAATATTAAATTTCTCAGTGATAAAACATAATTTTATTTAAAGTTTTTTATTTTTGAGAATTGAAAATTTACAAACTTGACTGAACTGATAATTCTAATATTTGTGCATCAGATATCGTTATTAAGTACTTGTGCGAAGACTGTTTCTTATAAAAGTGAAAAGTTGACAATTATTTGGAAATCATATAGCATATTTAAGATGGAAATCTGTATAACTTGCACAAGGCAGCTATATGCATTTATTGTTAAGCTTTTGTGGCGAATGGAAAAAAAAATTATTACATATCTGTTATCTGTATTGGCTCAATTGTGAATAGAGAATATTTTATTTGTAAATTTATAGGAAAATGTCATTAATAATAATGCCTCTTCCTGGCGTAGTCTGTGAGTACTACATATTTCAAAGTTTCTGCAGGTTGTTCTGATTTTTAAACGTTTCTAAAAATTGAACACTAAGTATGTAGTACCAAGAAAAGAGAATACTTTTTAAGAGTTTGAGAGGAAATATTGTAAAGAATAACACTTTCTCGTAAATCTATAGAAAGTTATTTTAATTTTTCTTCACTATAATAACATTGACATAATATTTTGTTATTTACTAAAAATTAAAATTTATTATTTTTTTTCTGGATACATAAACGCAAAATATTAAACGTTATACATTGAATGAAAGAGAGCAAATGTTCACGTGGCTTTACTTCAAAGAGAAACATTTAAAAATTGCCGTCATCTTTTATTCCAATGTAGCATGTTCTCTCATTCTATGCTATTTACAACTATAAATTGCTTTTTTGCACTTTGCTCTTTCAGCAATATTTTCGCATTTATGAGAAAGGAATAGCAACCGCAGCAACAATTTGTACCATCTGTATTGCTGGTGTATAATAGTGTCTTGCATTGAAGATGAAAGAAAAATATGTAAAATTTGCATTTGCGAAGGAAACATGTTGGTGTAGAAAATGTAAATAGTAAAGATGAAAGACCAAACCATTTTATAAAGTAGCTTTATGCCTTTATCTGTTTTTTCTAGTTATTCGTTTTGAAAATGACATCATACATATCAAAAATCAATGAATGTATATTAGATTATAAATAATCTCAAAATAATTATTCTTCTTGATAACAAATATTTTAAATCAATTAAATATGAGAATGTAAAATGGAACTTTCAAGAAAATGTATACCATTCAGAATTTTGACAAATATATTTTTTTAAATAAATTTTGTTTGATATAAAAATATTTGTTATCTAACATAATTAAAACAGATGTATTTATCGACAAAAAATTTATAGCTTCTTTAATTATTTAATTTTAAGTATTTTTTTATCGCTGTGTGTCTCAAATTTTTGCTGGTGTATTTGATTCTCATTCTATTAACGTAATATTTTCCTTTAGCAATTAAAAAATGTTAAAAAAAATGATCTCGATCAATTATTATGATCTCATCTTCAATACTTTGACTGATTTTCTTACAAATTTTTGATAGACTATATATTTACCATTTTTATAACCATTACTTTTTTACATTTCCATACCAGTATTACTTTACCAATAAATTTATATATGTAAACAGAAGAGTTAATATCTGGTGCTTTAATAAAAATATTTTTTTTTTAATAAATGTAGTTTTATTGAACACTTAATATATTCATATAATGTGCCCTAAAATAGGCTAAAACTTCATTACACCCTGAACAATACCTTATATAAAATCTTAACATATATCACAAAGTTTAATTGACAACAAACAAAGCGCTTCTATTCACAAAAGGCACTTCTCATATTGTACCTTTAAATGCTGATCCAGTGGGGTATTTGCTGTAGATATCAACAAAATTAATTCAAGTTTTCCTTCTTCTATGAGTTTATAGCTCCTGGCAATTTCACATACTTTTGGTTCTTTGGCAAAACGCATTCTTCCAATATGACTAGTTTTTACTTGCAGAATATTTTCGGTTACACTACCTACAAAAAGTTAACGCAATAAATCTAATTATGGTGTGACAAAATTTCATTTACCTTCTTCCAAAGATGTTAGGCCAAAATTATGTGCTACCATGAAAGAGACTGAATTTGTTCCCGGCTTTATCCTAAGAAAACCACTTTCTAGGTGCATAGGACTTAGTTTTGTAGGATGCCAGGTAACAGAATTGTAATTTAAAACTGGTTGACCAACAGAAGTAAAGGTAATTTCCTCGCAGAAAGTAAACGGTTCAATTGTGGGAAAAGACCCTTCGGCGTTTATTGATCTCCATGTCCCTATTATCCATTTCAGCGGATTCAAAGCTTCATGAACTGGACCTGGTTGCATGTTAGCCGCGTTAGTTAATTGAAGTGAAGCTAACAAAATGCTAATATAAACTAAAATTTTTGAACGAAACTTAACCTCAAAAAACAGTTTGACATTACACCGATTGCAAGGTTAAAATGCTTTTTGTACCAAGTTCCGAGTAAAAAAATTTTTTTGTTCATATATTTTTATTCCTTTTGTACTAAAAAAAGTTATTTTTTCACTTACTAATCTCTTTTTTTGCTTTATACTTTATTCTGTTTTTGAACTTAAAAAGAAGTCACTAGGAAAATAAATTCCCAATAAACACCCGTTTCCTTTTTACATTATTAAATAAAACTTGGCAAACAGTTATTTAGGAGCACAGGAGCAAACAAAACTCCATTCTTTAATCCTTTGTTATGAATATTTAAAGATATTTTAAAAGTATATTTAAAATTAGTTAAAAAAGAAAAGCATTTACTGAGAATACATAAATTAGTGGAAAGAATAACATATGAGTATGAATATTTTTATTCATAAAATCCCATATCTTTTATAGTCACATTTATTTTATTTAAAGAAAGAAAGAAAATATAAAAATAATCGTCTTATTCATATAAATTAAAATTTATTGAAGAAACTATACATTGGTATATCGCATTTATATACTAATAATATAATAATTGAATATAGAATGAAACATAAATTTATTGTGAATTTAAAATAATTAAAAAATATAACTGAGCAAGTTGTAATTAAACATATTTCTATTTATCCAGCCTCTTTCTTAATTTCTGATTTTTTTTATTAGGCCCTTGAGTTCTATCAGTTTTTTCTGGCTCGGATGGTCCAGCGAGGAAGCTTGCCAGCATGTCCGACACCTCTGGTAACTCCAACTTGCTCAGGCTCTGAATTTGTTCCATTTCTCTTTTGGTATCTGGATCGTTCATCATTTTAGGTAATACCATAATCAGGAATAGTGGAAGTACCATCATCATCACCATTGGATTAAACAGCAAATCTGTTATCCTCCATTGTTCCCTAATTTGAAAGTACTTAGTTCTACCCAGAGCTTTCATTTTTAAAGGATAGGGTACAAAAACCACCTCTGTAGTTTTTATGTGGTTAACCTTTCTCGCCCTGAACTTTCCTTTATGGTTAATGTCCACACGAGCTGGCTCAAATGCATATTCAGGATGTAGAGCTTCAACAACGTATGATCCGACTGGCACATTGTGAACTATGAAAGATCCGTCTTTGCGAACAAATCCTATGTATTTACCACCATTTACGTGAATCCTCGTGTTAGCTTGCCACGATCCTTGACTTGATTGATAATCCGAAAGCGGAAAAATTCTTCCTTCTATTGTGTATCTGTTAGTATCAGAATCGTCTTCTGCGCTCGCCTCAGCATTTACATATTGAGAAAAGCACAGTAACATAAAAAGAAATAATATTTTAAAAGTCATATTTATTCCTTATTTTGACACTTATTTATTTATAATAATTTGAATTTGACAACTTGACCACAGTCTCGAAAATTTGCTTTGACAGAGATAAAAAAAGAGGAGAAGGAGAATGTCATTGTCATGGGTTGGGGGGCCATTGATTCATAAACGTAAATCTAGAATATAGTTTGCCATAAACCTAGAAAAAATATAGATGACGCCGTTCCGTTATATAGGTCACGTGACAAGTCCCGCTTTGCCTAGGGTCTTAAGGTCCGGAAAATGGATTTTTATTTACTTTATGTTCTGCAAATATGATGGCTGCAGTGCTATATGAAATTAACTAACTTGCTGTCATTTTAAATGTCATTAAAGACTGTACTGTAACCAATCTCAGTAAACAAATGATAAATTAGGTTTTGTTTATGCAATAAGCTTCACGCTACAGTACAACCTACGTAAATTTGCATAAAAAGCAAGATTTACTAATTTTGGACCTTTTACGGAGCGGTTGTTGGCAATTTGCCGTTGGCACAATCTATATTTTTTCTAGGTTTGTGCATGCATAGGTCGCGTTCAGCAGAACGTAGCGCTACCGGAGCGATCATCAATTTTCTGCCGAACGCCTGTTTTGTTAAATGATCAGTTCGGAGCGCTCCCGTAGCGGTCGCCATTTTTTCGAGCGAAATAAAATTACGCTACGCTACCGATCACTGATACATCAACCACTATTTTGTGTCATCAGTCATCAACTGTCATTTCACACGCCCTTATTCTTCCAGGATTTCATGATGCCTTATGGGTTGAAGAAGAATAACAGCTCTGTCTACTATTAGACCTAGATCTATACCATCTTCTTCTGCAATTAAAATTGCTTCGGGAATACGAACAATATCCATTATAATTATTTATTAAATCAAAATTGCGATTTTATTTTTTAAGGTTATCCATAAAACACAAACAAAACAAGACTATCATCTGTCAAATGGGTAAATACGCAAAAAGCACGTTCAGCAGAACTCCAAGCGATGTATCAGTTTTAAAGATCGCTACCTGATCAAGTTTGTTCTGCTGAACGCGACCATAGACAAAGTAGTTATATAGATGCGTCATGTAGTGATCATACATCACGGTCTAATCGTACACGGTCTATTAACTACACGGTCGGGGCCATCAGCAAGTAGCCAATGAAAGCAGATATTTGTTTTATGTTGGCGGTTGTGCAAATATAATGGCTGCATTGCAATATGAGATTAACTAACTTGCTGTCATTTTAAATGTCATTAAAGAATGTGACCAATCACATTAAACAAATGACTTCACGTTACAATACAACCAACGTAAATTGGCATAAAAACCAAGTTTTAGTGATTCTGGACCTTTTAGGTCAGCCATGAATAAGCAGTCTATATTTTTTCTAGGTTTGTGTTTGTATATTTTTCAGGCCGGTTGATTTACGGAACGGTAAACCTTAACCGTGGTTAAATTATTAGAATTACGGAATACATCCTTGGGAGTGAGGCTCTCTTCACTATTATTGACGGAGTGATTTACTTTGGGGCGTTCGAGTTCTACAAGAGCAAAGCGAGCAGAGCGGGCACAGAGCAGAGTGACGTAATATAGGAGTGTTTGGGTATGGTGACCTACTCGAACGGTGGCGGGTAAAAAACAAAGACGCTTAACCTATAAATTGAATTGTAATTATTTTGTTATAATTATAATGGATTTAATAAGATTGCACATTATTCATATTGGAGTGGAAATGTATTTCTCAATTTTAGAGAAAGTGTGGGGCTTTGCTGAAGAAACTGTTCCCAGTTTTAGTAATAAACAGTTTCAGTCACATTTTAGATTGACCCCAACAACATTTGAAAAATTGTTACAAAATATTCATTCATTGAACATTGGAAATGGGAGGATTAGGGGAAATCCAAAGGTAACTGCTGAGAAACAGTTATTAATTTGTTTATGGTACCTGGCAAATATTGAAAGTTTTAGGTAAATTTATATATATTTTCCTATATTTTAAAAAAACTAGTGTGTTTAATAATTTGTAGGGGTGTTGCGGATCGGTTTGGGGTTAGTAAGTCAACAGCGTGGCACTGCCTCTACAAGATTTGTAAAAAATTGATAGAAGTCAATGCCAGATATAAAATTATTTATTTTCCCAATGATCCAGTTAGATTAGATAATATAATAAACTCATTTAGAAACAAAGCTGGTTTTCCGGGACACTTTTTCTTTAAACCTGAATTTAACATTTCTTCATGACTTTCTACAAGTCTTATTAATAATAAGACATGTTGTGGTGTCCAACGAAAACTGTCTGCACTATCGGTATTTGTATTTTCTGTAACGGCATCCTGCGTTTCTTGTTCACCTATAAGTAGGTAAATATTATTAATATTTGTATAAGTATTTAATTTAAGTACTTACTTATTAAGTGGTCCAGTAACCCTTGTGCATAGTCTACGTCTTAAAATAGAATAGAATGAATAGAATAAAATAAATTTTACATTTATTTATCTTACCTGCTTCTGCTCTCACCGCATCTTCCGGAGATACCATACAGATATACGTAACATTTGCTTCGGGATCTAACAAACTTATCGCTACTTGGTCATTCATATTTAAAATGATCCAAGTAGCTTTTGTAATAGATTAAACAAGAATGTTTTGTAATGTAGGATGTGTTTTTTTAGGTTATGTTTTAACGGTTTTAACTGACTCCCTATGCTCAAAGTTAAGCTCGATCTAAAAGCACCGAGTAAAGCGAGCGCGCTCGGTAGGAACGCTCTGACCCGTTTCGAACGCAATAGGAACCACTCCGAGCTTCAAAAAAAACGCGCAGAGTGCGCCCTGAACGTTCGGAGCGTCAACTCGAACGGCCCCTTTGTAACCTGTGTCTGTCAAAATTTAAATTGTAACTGTGGTACTCAAAATGTAATACGATTTTGAAAATTTGTAGTAAATGATATTGGTTTTATAAGTTATCTATAATCAGTAAATTTAATGTAAATAGTTTAAATAATGAAAAAAAAAATAAATAGAAGTTGGTGTGACCTTATTTTAAATTTTTTTGTTTTGAATTTACAACTACATATTGTCACGGAATTTGCCCCACTCACTCCCAAACCGACGACGGTGGTATCGCGAAATGCTAAGATTGCCCCGATCGCCCCTACACGATTCTGTTAAACAAACAGAATGCCGCTGATCGAGATGGGCCTGGAAAAATCGGGAATCGACGAGAAGCATTCGAGTCGTACGAGAAAATGGATCTAGAGATACTGGAATATACCTGGAATATTCGTTGGGTCTATAAAAGAAGAATAAACGGCCGAGTTAGTTAGTCTTGTATAAGTCTTGTATTACAGTGTTGAAGTTAAGTGTTTAGTTAGAGAGATCAAAGCGATTTAGATAGCAATTAATTAAATAAGTGTTTAGTTGACCTGTAATTAGTAGTCAGTAGTGTACTGAGCAGTTAATAAAGAAGTGATTAATTAACGGATTGTTTTTCTGGAAGTAAGAAAAAGACGGATTGGGAAATCCGTGACAATTTGGTGTCGGAAGTGGATTTAACTAGAAGTTTAAAGAGCTTTCTGGAACCCTGTCCACAAAGCGGAATTTAAGTGGAAGTTTGAAGAACTTTCTGGAACCCTGTGCGTGAGTGGGTTTAAGTGGAAGTTGGAAGAACTTTCTGGAACCCTGTGCGTGGGTGGATTAAAGACACAAGTGTGACATATCACCGCACTCGTTGTGACTTGAGGAAGTGAACGGTGGTATTTGCGAAGGACAATCTCGAACATTCTAGAACTTTGTACGGGAGTGAGACAAAGACCCAAGTGTGACATATCACCGCACTCGTCGTGACTCAAGGAAGTGAACGGTGGTATTCGCGAAGGACAATCTGGAACATTCTAGAACTTTATACGGGAGTTAAATAAAGACACAAGTGTGACAGATCACCGCACTCGTCGTCACTTAAGGAAGTGAACGGTGCTATTTGCGAAGGACATTCTCGAATATTCTAGAACTTTGTACGGGAGTAAGACAAAGACCCAAGTGTGACATATCACTGCACTCGTCGTGACTCAAGGAAGTGAACGGTGGTATTTGCGCAGGACATTCTCGAACATTCTAGAACTTTCTACCGAAGTGAGACAATGACCCAAGTGTGGCATATCACTGCACTCGTTTCATTGTAAGGAAGTCAACGGTGACATTTTCAAACACATTCCTGGATATTCTAGAACATTCTAAAGAAAATAAAGTGAATGCCTGTAACTAGAAGCCAAGTCAATATGGATGCACAACTGGCGAAACTGTTAGAAATGATGCAAACGATGCAAGAACAGGGACGTATGATGCAAGAAAAGTTGGAAGAACAAGGACATAAAATGGAAGACCAAGCGAAGACAATGCAACAGGAAATGAGAGACCAGACGAAGACGATGCAAGAGAAATTAGAAGAACAGGGACAGGCAATGCAAAATAAATTTGAAGAACAAGGGCACAAAATCGAAGATCAGTCCCAAACAATGCAGCAGAAATTAGAAGAACAATGGTATGAAATGAAAGATCAGATACAGGCAATACAACAGGAAATGAGGGATCAGACGAAAGAAATGCAGACAAAGTTGGAAACATTGGAGAATACACTAGAAGAAAAACTAGAGGAGCAGTCACACAAAGTGACACAAGTAGAAGAAAAACTAGAGGAGCAGTTACATAAAGTGACACAAGTAGAAGATAAACTGTTAGTACAAAAAATGGAAATGGATAAAGAAATAAACCAGGTTAGAGAAGAGCTTCGACATAAATTAAACAAGATAGCAAAGGAGGGTGTAATCAAATCAGAAGGACCGGTTATCCGAACTCAAAAGACGAGACCCCTTGAATTCGACGGCAAGGTTTCCTGGAATGTATATCTGCGTCAGTTTGAAGCTGCAGCATCAGCAAACGAATGGTCGGATTATGAGAAAGCTACTGCTCTGATAGTTGCTTTACGAGGGGAAGCTCTTGACGTCTTACAAGGAGTTCCTGCTGGACAGCAGAATAACTACGACATTCTAAAACAGCATATGGAAATGAGATATAGGGATAAGCACCTGCAGCAAGTGTACCAGGCACAATTGAAAAATCGTCACCAACAAAGTGGAGAGAACTTACAACATTTTGAGACCGATGTTGCCAGACTGGTTCGGTTGGCTTATCCAACAGCCCCGTCCGAATTCTTAGACCATCTCTCCATTCAAGTTTTCACCGACGGCCTAAGAGATTGTGAAACCCAGCAGGCACTACGACTCGCCAGACCTAAAACACTGAACGACGCTCTTTCGCATGCGCTAGAATTCGAGGCAGCAAAGATGGCATCAGGTAGACATGTTAAAGTTCGGGCCATAAGTGATAACAGCGATAGTATGGCAAATGGAGACCTAATAAAGACGCTAAACGAGATCATTGATAAATTCAGCCCATCTACTAGACCAAAGAAAGAACAATCTGATAGTCGAAGGGATCGCCATCTTAAATGCTGGAACTGTGGACAGGCAGGACATCTAAAAAGACAGTGTAGGGCCCCGGTCACGGATCAGCAAAAGCGCGACTCCCAGGAGGCAGCTGCACAGGAAAACTAGGGTCAGCCGGCTTGACGGGGCAAAAGCCGGCTGCGTCCTCCTACCATGCCCCACGAGAAGAAGTTACATTATCACGTCTCCAGGACTCTGACTCCTTGCTAGTAGAAGGCATTATTTTTGGTCGTATGTTCCCTATGGTAATTGACACTGGAGCGACAAGAACTATTGTACGGCCGGATATTATTGGTGATTGACGTATTAAAAACCCTGCCAAACGTTATGTCCTTACAACAGCCAATGGACAACAACTGCCAGTCAAGGGAGAATGTGAGCTTGAAATAGAATTAGGAGACGTCAAGTTCAAACACAGAGCCCTGGTAGCAGATATATCGGACAATGTCATACTCGGACTAGACTTACTACGGGCAAAGGGGGTGAACTTAGATTTTAATGCTGGTACGCTACGGATAATGGGTGAGGAAGTAGTGCTAACGAACACCACTGAGAATAACACTGCACGGAGATTCGTTGTTAAAGAAGATGTGGTACTACCTGCTCAGACCGAAACCTTGGTTGCCACTGTAATGGATGGGGAAATGTCTTGCAGTGTAGGAGTGGTAAAAGCCAGTAATCTGGATTTGTTCAATAAATCTATAGTCACCGGACGTACTCTGATTAAACCTGAGAAAACGACAATAGTACGGGTAGTTAACCTGAAAACCTTTCCACAGAAAATTGCAAAGGGAACTGAAGTAGGAGTATGTGAACCTGTTACCATGGTCAGAACACTCAAAGAAACAACGAAACTGAGAAGAAACCAAATAAGAGCAGTCTACCAGAATGTCTAAGGAATATCGTGGATACGGCCACGGAAAGATTAACAGAGGTGGAGGTGGAACAACTGGAAGAGCTGCTAAGTGAAAATGAAGATGTGTTTGCACTTAAACCAGGCGACTTTGGGAGAACCAATGTAATGAAGCATCGAATCGATACTGGTTCATCATCTCCTATAAAGCAGCCACCACGAGGACTTCCACTAGCCAAGCGAGAAGTTAACAAGATGCAAAATTAAGGCACCATAGAAGTCTTTGGGCTTCTCCTGTAGTTCTGGTTAAGAAGAAAGACGGCTCCACCCGATTTTGCGTGGACTACAGAAAATTAAATGACGTTACCAGGAAAGACAGTTACGCACTACCAAGAATTGACGATACTCTGGACACCTTGGCTGGTGCGCAATGGTTTTCCACTTTGGATTTAAAGAGTGGACATTGGCAAGTCGAGGTCAGCCCAGAAGACAAGGAAAAGACAGTGTTCACTACTGGAAATCGATTGCGGCAGTTCAATGGACGACGTGGTGGTGCTGGGACGCTCTTTCCAGGAGCACCTGAAGAACGTGTCCGAAGTGTTCAAGAAGTTGAAAGCAGCGAACCTGAAGTTGAACCCGAAGAAGTGCAGTCTGTTTCAAAAGGAGGTTAGATACCTAGGCCACATTATTACTCCAAACGGTGTGAAAACAGACCCGGAGAAGACAGAGTGCATAAAGAACTGGCCGATTCCTAAAGACAAACATCAAGTTCGAAGTTTTCTCGGCCTATGCACATACTACCGACGGTTTGTCCAAGGATTCTCTGACATTACCAAGCCTCTTCATAAACTGACAGAAGACAACATCCCGTTCGAATGGACTCCGAGATGCCAGCAAGCCTTTGAGACGCTGAAAGAGGCTCTCTGCACTACCCCGATTTTGACATACCCAATACCTGGACAACCATTTATAGTGGACACGGACGCAAGTAACATTGGAATTGGTGGAGTTCTTTCCCAAGTACAAGATGGCCAAGAGCGAGTAGTTGGCTACTTCAGCAAAGTCCTATCAAAAGCCGAAAATAACTATTGTGTGACTCGGAAAGAATTGCTTGCCATCGTCAAGAGTCTAGAACACTTTCATAAATACCTGTATGGCCAAGAATTCCTCCTAAGAACGGATCACGCTTCCCTTAAATGGCTGCTACAGTTTAAAAATCCTGAAGGACAGATGGCCAGATGGCTGGAACGGCTGCAAGAATATCACTTTGTTGTTGAACATCGAGCCGGACGGAAACATGGAAATGCAGATGCCCTGTCTAGGAGACCCTGTCCTGTCAACTGCAAACACTGTAGTAGTCTTGAAAGAAAAGAGGACATCTCATCAGTTCCTTGTAAGGTGGTAGCAGTCCAACCTGAGGACAGATGGAGTTCAGCGGCAATTCGGGAAGACCAGCAAGCTGACTGTGACATCAAGCCATTATTAGACTGGAAAGAAGCCAACAACCGACCCTCTTGGGCTGAAGTCAGTAGTAAAAGCCTAGCTTTAAAGAGCTATTGGGCTCAATGGAATTCCTTGGTGTTGGAAGACGGTGTCCTAAAAAGAGCATGGGAGAACTATGACGGAACGGAGGTAAAGAAGCAAGTACTACTCCCGAGGTCCCGGGTCAAGGAAGTGTTGCAGGAAGTACATGGAGGTACTGGTGGTGGACATTTCGGTATCAATAGGACTCTACAGAAGGTTAGGGAGCGTTTCTACTGGTTGAGCTGTCGGACGGATGTAGAAGATTGGTGCCGAAAATGTGACATATGTGCATCCAGCAAGGGACCGAAGACCCGTTTCAGAGACAAAATGCGTCAGTACATTGTAGGAGCACCGTTCGAGAGGATTGCCATTGATATCGCTGGCCCATTTCCGAAAACCCAAAGTGGAAATTGATATCTGCTAGTAGCCATGGACCATAAGGAGCCATAAGGAGGGGGCCGTGTCACGGAATTTGCCCGACTCACTCCCAAACCGACGACAGTGGTATGGCGAAATGCTAAGATTGCCCCGATCGCCCCTACACGATTCTATTAAACAAACAAATGCCGCTGATCGAGATGGGCCTGGAAAAATCGGGAATCGACGAGAAGCATTCGAGTCGTACGAGAAAATGGATCTAGAGATACTGGAATATACCTGGAATATTCGTTGGGTCTATAAAAGAAGAATAAACGGCCGAGTTAGTTAGTCTTGTATAAGTCTTGTATTACAGTGTTGAAGTTAAGTGTTTAGTTAGAGAGATCAAAGCGATTTAGATAGCGATTAATTAAATAAGTGTTTAGTTGACCTGTAATTAGTAGTCAGTAGTGTACTGAGCAGTTAATAAAGAAGTGATTAATTAACGGATTGTTTTTCTGGAAGTAAGCAAAAGACGGATTGCAAAATCCGTGACAATATATTCATTATTTGTAATTAATATTACTGTTATTACCTGCAGTTTTTTACCCAATTTTATTATAGTTTCCTCAAATATAAGTTTACATTTTCTAGATTTATATATTTCTTCGAGTTACCAGAAATTCAAAGATGACCCGTTGCAAAATATAAGCATATGCAATTTTGTGAAATACGTGTAATTTTTAAAAATAATACAAATTATTGTTTAAATTAGCAAAAAACACTAGATGTGTGAAATAAATTGTCATGATGATTATTTAAATAACATTTTTATAATAAATGTCTTGAAAGAGGTTTATTATTAATAATTTAACAAGCGTATGAAAATTTTGAGGAAAATAAATAAAACAGAGATGTCCCCACCTAGAATTGTGACATTTAATAAAATACAGTTTATATAAATATTTTATTTCATTATAAAAAAAATAGCATAAAGCTATGGCGAGTGTACATTTATAGTTAAAGTTGAACATACTCAATTATTTCCTACTTATAAACAAAGGCAACTTGGTTGAACAATTCCTGGGCTAGTTATACCATGTTGTTGCTTTATGTTTTTTGACTTTTCAAGAGACATTTGCTCGCTTCTTCAGAAGCGATTCTGAAATTGAATTAAGTCCTCTAATTGAAAGTATATAATGTGCATTGGCTCATGACATTTCAGTGCATTGTTTGAAGTCGATCGCAAACAAATTTACGAATGAAATCCCCGAAGCACATAGAAATTATATATAGGAGTCGGTGAGATAGATTTTGCTCCTTGTTGTCTGATACTACCAAAATAGCCCTCAAGACTGCATTCAAATTTCCACATTTTTCTGTGATGGTTCTGAAAAAATACATTCTTATATACACAAAATCAAAATTTTTCTAAATATGTATTTCTATATATGTTTAAACACAGATAGCTATTTCAAAATAAACGTTAAATATTTTTTCCTGCCACTATATCATCAGAAAATATTGTAAGGTAAGTATTTGCAATAAGTCGTTTTCTTTTGTGATCTTTGAATATTTTTTGTGAAAAATGCTGAGCACATATTCGAAAATTATAGTTTTTAGTATAAAGTTTTTATCCAAACAATCTCTCTTACATTTAACCGCCCACTCCTTTGCTTTAAAATCAACAATAATTTTATGTTAATACTTTTTACATGAATTTCAATCATAAAATGCAATCAGTTTTACAAACACAAAAAATAAGAAAGGAATACTGTTTGCAAATTGCAATATAAGTATGTAATGCTGGTTGAAAATAATATTCCTGTGTTACAAATTTTACGCACTACCAGAAAAAACGATAACGGAAAATAATAAGGAATATTTTATTATAATTCTATTTAATAATTGTAAAATTACCTTCTGTTGTGTTTTGGGAATCTAAAAAAAAACACGTGTATAATTTCCAGCATTGTTTTGCAACTTTCTACTGCACAATAAACTCCTACTATATTGAACTTTTTTGTAGGGAAATAGCTATTTCTCTGATGGTGATGAATGAATTCTGAAAATGGCTTGGCGGGAAAATGCAGCTGTTCTTACTGGTCCATCTATACTGTGCCATTTGGATCACGTGACGTCACAAAATTCCTGTAAATAAAGACAAAATATAGTCTTTCTCAAAAAATCGACTGAGATGTCCTCAATTTTCATTGATTACCTGCTGATGATCCCGACAATGTAGTTATATAGACTATAATAGACCGCGACCTGGCCCCGATGCACGATCTATTAAAATAGATCGGGTTATCGTGTACCTTCTGACATTTTTAGGTATGTTAAAGACAGCAAATTTAAATTTGTAAACAAACATTGTTGATACTGTTTATTTGCCTGTTATGTAATTATTACTACAGGACAAATATTTTTAGCTTTGGTATGTAATGTTTTCAAGTTGCTCTTAAATAACTTTGTTTTGTATAATATACAGGTCGTCAGGTCGAATTAATTAATACTTGACTTTTGAACAGCATCAATAAAATAATTATCAAGAGGATCAGCTTATAGGTATAATGCAACTTAGAAAAAAATTGAAAATTAAAACCACATTTAAGGAAAATATTTTATATATACTTGCTTGACTCCAAGAGATTTATATATATAAATTGCAGAAGGAAATACAAAATTACAATAGATTATAACAAATTATATTCATATTACTTGAACTTTATATAGACCCCTAATAAAGTTTTTAAAATACTTACCTTTATTCATTTTTATTTTGTACTTTATTTTAGATGATGTTTTTATAAATTATGTTCATAAATTAATAGAAAGAGAAGACTAGAACAATATAGCATAATGGTACGTCATGTAAACGCTTCAAATTTGCCAATGATAACAAATGTCCCAATCGGTCCAATCCTTGGCACCAGCGTTGCTTAAATCCACAAACCCGTCCATCGTATGTAAGGGTCTTAATACGTAATAGCGTAGGTCGTAGTACGACTGTTACGTTACAATACAACCCATAGTAAACACTACTGAAACACAAACCTAGAAAAAATATAGGCGGTGCCAGTGGCATATTGCCGACGACCGCTAATTCATGGACCTTAGAAGGTCCAGAATCACTAAAACTTGCTTTTTACGCCGATTTACGTTGGTGACACTTTAAGCTGATTATGTTTGTAGATTATTGTATTATTTACAAACAACGATCTCCCTTTGTAGCATGTATTGGAGTCGAGTTTAGTGCTTAGTGGTTATATAGTGAATTAGTGTTTAACATTTTGCGTCTCTGTAAAAAAAATACTAACTTCATTCCATGATATTTGCAGTAAAACCAACATAGAGCAAATAAAGTATCCATATTCTGGACCTTAAGTCCCTAGAAAACGCGGCACCTGTTACGTGACCTATATCATGGCACGGCGCCGTCTATATTTTTTCTAGGTTTGTGTTTGTGGCATAGAAATCATAAAATATATAGAACGCCAAAAGAGGTATCGAAAATAGTCAACCTATGAAGAAAACGCGAATCTAGTAATATTGCAGTAACTTAACTTTCATGAGTTGGTTACACTAGCGAGGCATCTTCACACTAATAGGCGGGAATTTCAAAATATGGAAATTTTACGTCCAATTTGTGATTTATATGGTCCTTCCATATTGAATTCAAGTGTATGCAGTGCCGTTCCTGGCGGGTATGCAGCGAATGCCCGCACGCAGGCGCCCAATTTAAGGGCGCCAAATTCAGATATTTTGACGCTGCCGATTTCTGTTGCGTCTGGCGAAAGGAGTTTTTCAAAGCTAAAACTTGTAAAATCTTATTTGAGAACTTCGATGTGCCAGGAAAGGCTTTCAGATTTAGCTGTTATTTCAATCGAAAATAAAATATGTGAAGCCATCGATCACAATGAAATGATCAATGAGCTTGCATCTGCAAAAGCAAGACGTGTTATGTTCTAAAACTACCTTGTTATTTGATAATTAGGTACTTATGTATTAGACAGATCTTGCACATTTTCAAGTTAACGGATTTGTTTGCGTTGAGCGCGTTTGAGAGTTTTAACTCAATTCACTCAGTTGAGTGAATTGAGCTATATTAAATTTTTTGTTAATTTCCGAATGGACGTGTTTTATTTATGACCTATATTGTACGTTAATAGTCTATTTTATTTGATGTCGAAAATAAATTTTTTGTCATATTTTTCGTCGTTTTATTTTATTACGCCCATTTTCATAATCAAACACTTACACTAAAGTGACTTTAGTCTTTAGTCTATAAAACTATTCAGTTTAAACCTCAAACTAAAAATGATTATGAAAATTGGCCTTATCAAAATTTAAGCATAGTATCTATATAGGGGCGCACAAAATTATTCTTGCACGCAGGCGTTCGCCACCCCAGGAACGGCACTGAGTGTATGCTAGACTTAAAGTGCAGTGTAACCAACCAACTGCTTACATTAAGTTTTCCCTAGATGGCTGATTTCATAGCCTATTTGTGAGTGCCTAATGTAAAGGCTTTTGGCTTTCTATATATTTTGTGATATCTATGGTTTGTGGTAGTAAATTCGGTATTTTCCACAAACCTAGAAAATTATAGACCGTGCCAGTGTCATATTGCCGGCGACCGCTAATTCATGGCTGCCCTAAAAGGTCCAGAATCACTAAAACTTGGTTTTTATGCCAATTTACGTTGGTTGTATTGTAGCGTGAAGCTCATTTGTTTATTGTGATTGGTCCACTGAAATGTAATTTTATATTATGATGATTGGAATGCGTTAAAAGCTGCGCGAATGGATTATTTATGATCAGCGCCATATTTTGTTTTGTGCCTCTAGCAATGGCGGAGCAGTAGGGGCTTAGCTGATTGTGAATTGAAATGGAATTGAATTCTGAATATGAAGAATTATTTCGTGCTATATGTTGGTTAATTTTACAGTCCCTTATAAAACATGATATGTTCCAACAATAACACCCACAAAAATACACAAAGAATAACACTGAGATACAAGATAAAAGAAGAAGCCACACTGTGCGCCAATTACGTGTTTACAAACAAAATAATGGGAAATTAAGAACACAATTCATATCGTACGTGCAGATGGTTGTCTCTCTCTCACCCACATACATAACCAATGAAGTATGTCTTTGCTGAGTTTCATGTGCCTCCTTTTGTCTGCTCCTAGGGTTGGTACCTTTATTTGGATGCGCAATGGGACTTAACGCATTCCATATCGTATATTTCAGTGGATTGGTCACATTTTTTAATGACATTTAAAATGACAGCAAGTTCGTTAATTTCATATTGCAATGCAGCCATCATATTTGCACAACCGCCAACATTAAACAATTAAAATATCCATTTTCTGGACCGTAAGACCCTACGAAACGTGGGACCTGTCACGTGATCTCTATATCATGAACCGATGCCGTCTATATTTTTTCTAGGTTTGTGGTCTTTTCCGTACTCCATGTCTCTGAAATTAGCCAATAAATACAAATAAATAAACGTGAAATAAACCAAACAGCTGATGGCGGCAGTTATTTATTGCTACGCTGCAGAAGAAAACATATTTAATAGTGAAATTTTAAAATAAGTTATAATGAAAATAGTTTGTAACGTTTTTGTGAGCAATCGATTATTACCTTCATTGGCTATTAGCAGATCTAGAAAACACATTAAGTCCACCCTGGCTCTTTGTAAACATCCAAAATCAGAAGAATATTGTATCATATTGTTCTCAGGACAGAATAAAACCGGTACAAAATACAGTTTAAAGGGCAATGTTAAAAAAGTATTAACAAAATTTGTAAATGAAGGAAAGTGTACGATACAATTCAACAAACCTGAACACGATTTATTCATACAATCTGATGTGATTCAGTTAAAAGGATTTTTGCATATTCTTAAACGGGCCTTGGAAAATAAAATATCACAGAACGAACTTACTTTTTCTAGTATGGCTGTAACACCAGTTAAGCAAAGAGACATTGCTCCTACAAAATTGGTTATAATAAAACGATCTGATTATCCCACTAAAGGATTTCCAAGAACTTTGGAGGAGTTACATATCAACAATATTCAAAGATGTGGAGTTGATAAGGGTATCATGAATTTGGTGAACTTGAGAATATTAGATTTAAGTAATAATTGTATAGAATGTATACCTGAAGATCTAAGTAAGCTACAGAATTTAAAAGAATTTAATATTTCTCACAACGTTCTCACTAGAAGTACTCCAAAACAGTGGAATTGGATGGGAGGAACCTTATCGAAGAGTTTATTACTTTTGGATCTTAGTTATAATGAACTTACTTATATTCCCAATCAGATATGTAAATTGCACAAACTTACAACATTAAATTTAAGCAACAATTTAATTAAAACTTTACCAGCTGGTATAGGAAATCTTAGAAATTTAAAAATATTCTCAGCATCTAATAACTCTTTAGTAGTTCTTCCTGGTAGTATAAAAAAATTAAGGCTGCATTCTATAGATATATCAAATAATAACTTTGAACAATGTATACCCAACGGAGCTGGTGTCTTCCCAAAACCATTGCCAGTCTGCACATTGAAAGAATATGCCTCCAGAAAAGTACTTGGTGCCCGTTTAATATATAGTTCAGGAAATTTACCTTTAACACTTGTAAATTATTTGGATAATGCTAAATATTGTGTATGTGGCAAGGCATGTTTTGAAATATATCTACGGAGTTCTCACAACTTATTACTTGGAAACATAGCTGAAAGCGTTAGCAGTTCCTTTGGTGACATGTACGTTCCAATTGACTGTTACTTTTGCTCGTTAAAGTGTTCCAGTTTAGCTTACCAGAATAGGAATCGGAATCCAATAGTTAGGTAGGACGCAATTGATTTAAATTAATGGCTTACCTTTCGATAAATGATGCAAGTGTACAAAACCTACTTCGTTAATAGTGTGGCACTGTTTAAAGTGAAGATAAGGGTTTTCAAAGTAAAGTTTAGTAATGTATTTATACAAATATTTGGAAACTAACATACCTATGTTTTCCAAATAGTTTTGTGCTAAGATATGTTCATGATGCAGCAGCTGTATTATGACCAAACTTCCAAACAAGAGTAATGATTTTTTTTTAAATTAAATTAAATTTTTAATAGTTCTTAAGATATCAAAAACTGTCTCATAACCAATCTTTGGAGGATTGCGGAGCTCTTACAGTTGCGGCAAGAATTCAGGCGTCTTACATCGCGGCTTACATTACGCAATTGTTTTCATTGTCAACATAATTTTCAATATTTGGTCGCTTAAAAACAATCATTTTTGGCAATTTAGTGCAATATATAATGCAAACATTTAGTGTAGTAGTGTAGTTTCATTACGCTCACTTGCAGTTTGTTAAATAATTTGATGAAAATATGAATTATTAATTTGTTCGTATGACGTAAGTCGTCTGAATTCTTGCCGCAACTATAGCTATCCTTTCACAAAGAATACATATTTTTTTGTTTGTTTTGACAAGAGGAATCCAACTTAATTCAATATTGCTGCCACATCCTGTATATTAAGAATATGAAACTTGTGAGTTACAAGTTACCTTTATTTATTTCACTGTTTCTTATTGTATTGTCATTGCGACATGTTTCTGTGTATTTTAAAAACCTAGTTATAATTCTATAATCTTAATATTTAATGATTTCCATATGTGTAATGTGATTTGAATGTAGTAAGACTTTGAAACTTACATATTTTCACATTTATACCTACTATATAACGAAGATTTACATATCTGTAATAATTGTTTGGATTTTTATATCTATGTGAAATGGTGTATTTTGTGCTTGTAAATTTTGAAATATAATAGTGTAAGAGCCAGTGGCCGGCAACCTATCAGTAAATGATTATTATACCTATCATTCATGAAGTTATGATTCGCTAAGCCCGGTGAGGCCGACCCAACTGTTACTCATGTGCGAGAGTTATGAAAACTTAACCAACTTCGTTATTAAATTAACAAAGCTGCCGTTTGAAAATTTTAAAATTTCAGATCTATGTATGTATGTAATTGTGTGGAGGTGCAGCGGAAATTGCTTCCCAGTGCAGCACTTAGGCCCTTGGACCCTTTGTACATCCTCCAAACTAAGAGAGTTCTTCTTTCAAACCATCCAATTAATATGGATGGCTCGGTGGCAAAGTCTCTTACAGATTATATGTGTGATAGTGTGAGTCCGAGTTACAGAGATTTTTTTTGTTGCTCTGGCTTATTTCCATTTATCGGGGGGTTTCTGCCCTGCCACACGTGCGTGCGCCTGCGGAGCATGTTGAGTGTCCAGACCCCGGGCGGACTAAAGTCTCAGCCCAAGTTTGGTCACCCATCCAAATTCCGGCCTGCGTCTACGTTGCTTAACTTGAAAGATCGATCTCCCAGCCGGTCAACTCGGGCCAGGCGACCCCCAATTTCAGATCTAACAAATTAGGCATTTTTTTAATTATTTATTATATTTAGCACCTTTTTATATTAAAATAATATAAGTAATAAATAACCTCTATTTCTGGCACAGGTTCTGAGATTTGGTGATGTCTATTACAATGCTTGACCTTTCTGACAGTTTTTTAACGTCAAAAATCAGATTTAATCAAATACTTTTTTGAAATTTATAATTTTTGCCGGGCTTAGCGAATCCCCACATCATGAGTGATAGGTATAAGAGACTCACTGTGCAAAATTTCAGGTATAATCATTTACTTATAGATTGCCGGCCACTGGCTCTTAGACTATAACAGAATTTTCCATTTTTATAGAAAAACATTTTTGTTGACTCTGTATTCTATTCAATTTTGAAGAAAGAGTTAATAATATGAATAATACATCGAAGTTTCCTTCCATTCACTTGTTAATTGTTACAGATTAGAGGACAAAGGTATATGAATTTTTATATTTTAACATTTTTTATTATCTCTCTTAATTAGACTGAAATAACCAGTTACGACGTCAGGCGGCTTTATAAAATATATTTGTTTCTGGAGCCACCTAATTCTGTTTACTATATTATACTAGGTAGTGTACTGGAAAACTATTTGCAAGTCAGTGATCAATTATAGTTACAAAAATACACAAGTTGAAATATGAAGAAATATTTCTGTGATCTAGCTTCCTGTACAGTGTGTCCCATTTTCGACTAGTTTTTATAGATAATAATTTAAAAAAGTTTCGCAATAGTGTGCTACTTTGTTGAAAACAATTGAGAGTAAATTTTCATAGTACTCTTCAGAACAGGTACTTTTTTCTGTTCAAAGAAAATGTACCAGCTTTTTGTCAATTATATTTTTTTGTGTTATTAAATGAAAGTATATCATATTACTACACTCCATGTTTGTTGATGTTGATGAAACATGTGATGTTATAATATGAATTTTTACAACACATATATTGTAAATAACTATTACCTATTAATTTTAATTAACGTTCTACCAACCACAATTTTATTAACTTTACAATTCTTTCACTATTTAGGCTCAAATATTTGTGGTGTTTACTTTTTACCTGAATTCTTACAAATCCAATTTATTTGTATCAAAATGGGAACTTTACTACTTTAATAATTTATTTATTTAATATACTATACCTATACACTCCTAACATTTAGCATCCAAAATACTTAGTATAACCAACAGTAAATAGTTTTATTTCATATGTTCCAAATAAAAATGTAGTGCATCTATCAATTTTTTATATTATTTATTAACTAGCTTTTGCAGTTTTTGATGATAATTAGTAAAGAAGAGTAAAAAAAGATTTGGAGTATAGATTTGCACATACATACATTGCATATTTGGTATCTATTATAGATACTTTGAGAAATGCATATACATTAGTAAAAACAAAACTGTGATATTATTGTTACTCAAATATGGAACATTTGAAAATTCTCTATATGTAAATTTTGAAATAGACTAGATTTTTCATTGACTGTTACTTGCATATGAATTGTAATATAAGATCTGTGATTTATATTTGTAATAACGGCTTCTAAAGAGATTATTATGTGCATGAATTCATATAACTCGTGTAAAATGTAATTTTATCTTTTAAGAATTAATGCTGTTCTAAATTATAAGTGTTTTATAGTAACTATTTAACAGGGTGGTCATAAATTATGGTCCATGGAGGCATACTACATATTTTTTGTTCAAAATGTTACGATTGAAGCCAACATGCTTTGATAAATTGTTGATAATAAAAATGATAGAGGTTGTAATTTAAAAATCATTCATACAAAAAATCATAATCTATCTTATTCTAGAGGAGCGTCACACAAGCCGTGTTCAGGATATATGGGATGTTATATTAAAAATTCTTAAATGTTTTTTAAGCGTAACAGGTATTTTATCATTAGTCTCTAGAAATTAACAATTTTTCAGAGAAGAAAAGTTAATAAATTTCATTTTAAAAAATCAGGGACTTAAAAGAAATACAATTTAATACCAAATTTTCAATATAATCACTATACATATGTACAAATATACGATGCATACATATAACGATCTAACGGTAAAAATCTATTATATCAATACCATTTTAGCTATGTTTTTTTTCTGAACCGTGATTTATCACCACAGCCATTTGCAATTATAGGTATGTACTCCAACTCACAGAGTATATTAGTTTGCTCATAAAACTAAAGGATTTTAATCAGATTAAAAAAACATTGATTTTGGCGAACCCTACTACTGCTATGAATGTAAGAATAATATACTTATTTTTATTTCTGTTATGAAAAGACAAAATTTATTATAATCAACCATAACTTTCATAACTGACGTGTATATGACGTCATTAAGAAGACGGATTTTAACGTCATTTTGTCTCGAAATAGGACGACAATATGACGTTATTTCGTCATATGACGTCGACGACCAAATGCTGACCAGAAAATGATCGCATAATGATGTCAGTCTTCCAGCTGGGATTTTACCTTACTATTGTGCTATTTTGTGTGATTGACATGTAATGGTGGCTGTAATTAGAGAAATTACAGCTATTATGACATGCAAGTAGAATACTAATACTAGTAAGCTTTTTAATGAAAAAATTATATTTTAAAACATTCATAACATAAACATGACAGCATACAATTCAAAACTGTCAAAACATCTTACTTTCTGGTTTGACATTTGTCATTTACTTGATAAATTTAACTTCTACCATCATTCGGAAAAATGTTAATATTGCCATAACTGGTATAATGGGTAGAGTGTTTGGCTTTCACACAGGTGATTCAAATTCTATTCAGGTAATAACACTGGAGTTCTTTTTAGTCCCGATACTGTCACTGAATAATTTAGATTTGATGATAGAAGTAATTAATTTCCAAGCGAATAATGATTAATAACTCTTATAGAGAGCATTATGTACATCATTATACTTGAAGAAACAGACAAATAATACATAGGTATATATTATAATATAGCCGTGGACAAAAAATATTAATTACTAGTAGGTACCATTGGATAAAAAAAAGGTTACTAATCCAGACATTTCTTGAAACATTAGAAAAGTCATTCTTCAATTGAATCAGGATTTTTAGTTTCCCAAAAACGATTATTTCTTAAACTAAAAAATCTGTGATGTTTTACTTGTAAATAATATTCTACTGACGAATGAATGGTTCATATTTTATCCAAATAATTTTTAACTGTCTCAAGACTCGAGAAGTTTGTCTAGTTATCAAAGTTGTCTCAGCATTCGAGCTTACTACAATTTCCTGTAATGAATTATGTAGCTGTTTCTTGAAATATATATTTTTTCAAAATGGTTGATTTATGGTACTCTTTTTACATGGTAGCTTTAAGAATTCTTAATAGAATGATAACGTTAAGATTAAAAAAGTTACACACATATTTACATAAACATGATATTGTGGTGCCCTCTACAAAAGATGATTTTTTGTAAAAAAATCTAGCAACACTCCATATGGACATTACATATGGACCATTCTGTATATATGCTACTTTAAGCAATTTCTACATTCATAAATTTTCGATATTTAAAAGTTTTTAACTATAGCATTAAATCTAGATGTCTCAAATTTATTTTAATTTTTATGCATTGTACTTTAATTGATAGTACAAAACGTTATGGTGCCTTAATACATTTATTTCATGTTTATTATTATTTGATTTAGATACAGGTAAATGACTTTTTCCCAAATTTTTGATGTTTGAATGTTTACCGTAGGTTTTTGAGATTGTTTATTAATAAGCGCAACGGAAGTCAATTTTTATAAAAAAAAATATATATTATATTGTTGTGTTCTACAAAAAAAGCACAGCTATATATTTATATGTAGCTTATCCAAGTATTACAACTTTGAAAAAAAAAGCTAAATCAAAAGGAGTTTTAATCAGAGAAAAGCTTATTTAGTTTATATTAATAGCTGCCCTTAGTGATGACTAGACTAAATGTCTACTTTTTAACAAGCCATCCTGGGTAGAACTCCTTAGAATCATGACTGAATATTTGTGCTAACAATTTCAACATTACAAGTGTATTTTTAAATGTATTTAACTCCTCTGGCCTTTTGTCAAGTTTTTGAATAAATATAACGTGTGATGTAATCCTTTATTTTATAATTTCAATCGTATTCTCAATTTATCCCTACAAATTTAATATTTTTTGAACAAACATTTGGTGAAGCTTTCACTAGTATATGTATATAGTGTGTTCTGGAATCTACTGAAAGCAATGTCGGCACTAATTTTGCGTTCAGAAAACAAATTTTCCTAGTTTACAGCTGCTGTACAAATGTAAATATACTAATCTTTATGCATAATATTGGTTTGCTATATTTGGCTGAAATCGCCATTTTACAGAAGGTAGTGGATTCAGCGGCAGTGGTGGGGGATAACTGAATTTAAATAGAAACTGACAAGTGATAAATGAAATTGGATTAACTGCCTCTTTTCTTTAGTTACTAATTTAACATTTTTGATATTTGAGAAAAGTGAAGGTTTTGAGAATAATTGATGTATGGCAACTGTCAATACAAATCATCCTCCTCTTGAGAACTAGAAGAGTTAAACAGATTGATAATATATTGATAAATACACAATTTTACAGTATTCATATTCATAATAGCATCTGAAACTGTTGTTGAATGTGTGAGTAGTCATAACTCAACGATTAAACCTAACTTAAATTTCTTCTTTCCCTGATATTGCTGAGGCAGTTGTTCCGTTTTCAACTTCTGCAATGCTCAATGTTAATTACGGAACAACTTGATATCAAGAATTACAGCATAGCACGGATAGCCGTTTCAGCCTATTTCGGAACATAGTCATAGTGTCTGTCATTCAGGTTTTAATTGACGAATTTCTAATAGGTGATAACATAGGCTATAAAAACTTTTAGAATATTATTGAAATAAAAATAAATCTCATTTTCTTAAATATCTTTAAGAAAATATGACAGACTGATAAAATTTGTGTAAAGCATATTATACAGCACATATTCATATTTGACATAGGCTGATCTGAAATGAAGCATTCTGCAGCACATTTTCATATGAAATTTTTCACTTGCTCTGTCACCTGGTAATTTCTCGTTAAAACCTTTTCCAATCTACTAAACGACATTTCTTCTATTTGAATTTATTACTTCCCAAGATCTAATTTTTATACATTTGAAGTTTAAAATGATTGGGAAAATTACGTGTTTTGTGCAGAAAAACTCTTTAAGAAATATTTTATATTATATATAATATAAAAAGTATAAAATTTTAGGTGCATTTTTCATAGCTTGCAGCTACATATTGTGTAAGAGGCGTTTGTGGAGTTTCCAGCATTATACAATAATCTAATTGACCATTTTCTTTTAGTTTATAACATCTTTGAATTGTAACAATTTTTTGTATAACAAATTTCATATGTCCTATACAGGAACTATTTGTAATTATAGTATTATTATTAACTACACCTTCTTCTACTGTAGCAACACCAACATTCTGTGCTGTAATTAAAGCTATAGAACTCTCATCTTCATCTATGACTAAAAATCCACTTTCGAATTGCATGGGTGAACCGTTTTCAGCATTCCACGTAATAGATCTATAGTTTAGTAGCGGCTGACCCACAGAAGTAAAACTTAATTTTTCTTTAAAATTGATAGGACATTTCATGGTAGGATAGTTTGCAACAGCAGTTACAGACTTCCATTCGCCTATAATCCAACAAAGGGGTTTGAGTTTTTCATGGATTTTACCAATATTCATGATTTTGATTCCAACAGTCCAGTAGGATGAGTTTCTGAGATACAGGAATTAATGACACTCATGAAATTTCGAAAGTTATTTGTGTTACATTATTGTCATTGCTATTTGCTATTGTCAATGTCTGCATTCAGCAGAGAATAAGGCAATGAGTATATCGATATAGACGTGATGATTACTAATCTAGTTTAGATTAGTTATAATTGCAGTAGATTTAAAATCGAAATCCCATTGAATGTTTTTTAATGATGAATTAGATATCAATATTGTTGAAAATATAAGAGTTAATCATGCTAATCCATTTTAAAGAGACTGTTAGGTTAAATGTACCATCTCTTTTATCTGTGGTTATGTCATGGTAAACAAATCACTAATCATGATTACTAATCGGTCTTATTGAAGAGCGATGCAAAAATGGCGTCCGATTACCAATCAGCGATTAGTCAGCGATGAGCTCTGCTGAATGCGCCCATTGTCTGCTAAGAAAAATGTCGTACATTACTATTGGTTATATAAGGCATAAGCTATATATAGTTAATATACATATATAGTAAACTTAATGTCATTACTACGCAAAATAATATTTATTTTGTGAATAATGTTAAAACAGTCCTTGAATGGAGAAATATGTAGTGGTCTAACGTTAACTTGACTCATCTAATTTTGTATAAGTTTTAAAAAAATTATCAGATTTTTTACTGTATAAGAAGGGTAGAGGGATAACTAACTGGTTTGTCATAGTTGTCAATTTCATACCCCCAGAACTGCAAACTGTTACCGATTTAATTTCACAAAAACGGAGTGGTTGTGGTTACGTTTACGTTCCGTGGTTGTCAATTTTCAAATTGTGATGTTGATATTCTAGGTTAGGTAATGAATTATAATAATAATTGGGGTCTATTATTCACCAGATTCATTTGTTTTAGACGAAATTGTATTTGGTGAAAATGAACATATTTTCCAATTTATTCAAAATTTATGTATAACTACTGAAAATATGTTAATATTTACACAATAAAAGTAAGGTTAGAAAAATAACGATTGTTGCTGTTACCGACCACTAATAACTTACTTCAACACCAGGTTACAATTTTTGTTACCGGGTATAGTATTAAAATGGAGGCTCTTGAGGGGAACTTCCGTTACCGCTGTTAACCATGGTAACCGGTTATCACTGGTAACTCGCTAAAAACCCTATAGTTTTTTTTGTGAAGATTTTTCATTTTTGCTATTTTTGTGCAAAGCAGGAAGGTTATAAGTCGGTCTTATTGAAATACAGTAGAAACTGTTTTATTAAAATTGCAGCAGTAAATAAAATGTTAGTAAGCATTTTTTTTACCACTATAGACTCCACTTTAGTTGTATATTATAGTAGCAAGTAATAAGTTATCTAGAGCCTATGTATTGCAGCTAGGATAAATACATTTTTGCTTATAATGTTAAAACAGTCCTTGAATGGAGAAATATGTAGTGGTCTAACGTTAACTTGACTCATCTAATTTTGTATAAGTTTTAAAAAAGTTATCAGATTTTTTACTGTATAAGAAGGGTAGAGGGGTAACTAATTTTAAATTTTATGTTACAATTTTATGTCCTATCTCAACTCTACCCTTAAATAAACCATTGTAAAATTAAAGTCGTTAAAATTATTTAGTGCTTCACATTTATGCTTCACGACTGCAACTATTTCAAATTTCAATAATGGAAAATGTAATTTCTCCAAATTGCATAATAATAATAAATAATTGCATTTTCACCAGATTCATTTGAATTATTAATGGCGTGAAAATTCTAAAGCCTTGTCTTCACGAACGCAAAATTCGCAAAAAATTCTCGGTATTTTATCGCTAATTTCATCATTTTGTGGGGTTAGTAAGTTTAACTTGATTAACTGTTAAAATTCCATGACAGTCAATGGTAGTTTTATGGTGAAAATGATAGAAAATGTTGCAGTTGGCAAAATTCGCCAAAAGTTGACACTTTTCCCGCCATTAAATAATTCACGCGAATCTTGTGTTTGTGAGGACAAAGCTTTAAGGGTGCACTCGGGGTCGTTCGAGTCTATAAGAGCAGAGCGAACGGAGCGGGCACAGAGCAGAGCAGACTGACGTAATAATAGAAGTGTTTGGGTATGGTCATGGTATGGTGAATTACTACGCAATAGGAGCCACTTCGAGCTTAAAAAAAAACGCGCAGAGTGTGCCCTGAACGTTCAGAGCGTCAACTCGAACGACCCCGATGTCAAAACGGTTTGTTGTTGACTGTTGTCAGTTGTCACAGATCATTGGACGAATAACCATCATTTTCGGGTTTTTATGAATTATTTTAATTTCAAATTAAATTATTAATAGGAATTTTTTGCTCAAAATGCAATGCAGTACAAAATACAATGTAACAGGGTTAAATTATTGGTGTAGCAATTTTAAATTTTTTGAGTGCCTTTCACTCTAATTATTATTGTTATCCAGGGTGATTTTAAATGAAGTAGCAAAAATGAGACCACATCAGATTCCTTAAGTGAAAATAAATCTATTTAACCTAACATCTATATCCCAAGTAGCCTACTTTTCTACGGATTTTTATTAATTTTTTTCTTAGTTGTTATTTCTGTTTGTTAACGGTCTCTGATCTGTTTTGCACTTTTGCACACCTTAATGTAAGTACTAAGTAGTGACCGTGATAGTGACTATAACGACTACTGACATTTTTGTTTTGTTGTGGCTGTGCAATATTTAATAATAATACAAATATAATGGATCTCTATTGATATTTATATATTATAGATGAAAGTGAATACTATTCACAGGAAGAAATGAAGAGCAGTCATAAATAGTCAGTATTAGTATCTTTTTTGTAGCCGAGTAAAATAAATATAGTTTATATTATACAAATATGTATTTTATATTGTACCTATATTCTATAGAAATTGTACTTGAATAAGCCTGTTTTTAAATTTGTCATTCTAACGTGCGGAATTTTGCGATTTGTTGATGCTTTCTTTAATATTCAAAATATACGGATTTCTACGGATATTCTGTTCCATAGCTACGGACAATCACACTGAAAATGTTGGCAACACTGTGCTTATAGTGTATCCATCTAATCGATTCTCCTATCTGTTATATTTGAAAAAGGTATAGCTTGCTAAAGTCGGTAGGAGTAACCATTTTTGAAATAATCCCATTTGAAATGTTCAGTGCACAGAGTAAAAACTATTTTGGTTTGAGGTAAAGTGCCTTTTCTGCTGAAGATACAGCAAAATATTAATTGAAAAAGTTGTTCAGAATGGTAAATTATGGAGACGTGCAAAATTTCAAGAAGATCGGCGAGGTTTGATGAAACCATTTTTCAACAAAGCACAAAAATTTTATCAAAGCAGGCCGATCTTCTTGAAATTTTGCACATGTCCATAATGTATCGTTCTGAACAACTTTTTCAAGTAACATTTTGCTATATTTTCAGTAGAAAAGTCAATTTTCCTGAAACTGTTACTCCTATATAACGACTTCAACAAGGTATACCTTTTTCAAATATAACAGATAGAAGAATTGATTGTTTTAATAGTTAGATGGATACACTAAGCAGCAAAAAAGTTCTGCTATTTAAAAGAAACATGATGTGCCATAGGTGGCGCCCTCTACTAGTGACGTCAAAATTAGAAACAAATTTGAATTTCTCACCCGAAAAAACCCCTGGGTTACAAATTTTAAGTAAATATTTGGATTTTTTAAGAAGTTATCTACAAATATCGAAAATAAAATTTTAACTTTGACACCCTGTATCTTCTTTATAAAGCGACTTGGGATATATATATGTTAGGTTAAATTAATTTATTTTCACCTAAGGAATCTGTGGTCTCATTTTTGCTACTTCATTTAAAATCACCCTGTATAATAAAAAAGAAATACGGCAATGTTTGGCATTTTAGGAGTTTTGACAGATATAGGTAAAAAAATCATGAATGTAATCATGAAACAAATACTTTTAGTTTTAGAGATATTTTAAATTAAAATATAATAACTCAAAAATGGCTTATTTTTTAATAAAGTTAAAGATACCTTAACCCTTCATAAATTTTTTCATCTAACATTAACAACTTCCTGAAGTTAGAACATAACATAGGCTTAAAAATGCTCTGGATAACGTAAATGCTAGATAAATATAAAATATTATGCAAATTTTTCATACAAAACATGTACATGGTGTGTTACAGCTGTGTGCAATGTTTCCATCATGGCGGTATATTCTAGCTGTCCCTTCTCATTCAGTTTGTAGCATCTCTGAAGCGATAAGACCTTTTCCCTAACAAATTTCATATGCCCTATGGAGGAGGTATTTGTAATTATTGAATTACCTTTGACTACGCCTTCTTCTACAGTAGCGACTCCAAAGCTTTGTGCTATAAGAAGAGCTATGGATGTTTCATGTTCATCAATTCGTAGGAATCCACTTTCTAAATGCATGGGTGCACCAGTTTCGGCGTTCCATGTCAGAGACCTATAATTTAGAAACGGTTGACCCAAAGAAGTAAAACTTAAATTTTCATTGTAATTTATATGACTTTTCATTGTAGGATAGTTTACGACGGCTGTTACAGATTTCCAATCTCCTACGATCCAAGAAAGTGATTTGAGTTTTTCGTGTATTTTGCCAATGTTCATTGGTATTCTTATAGAAGATACCATAGCTGCATGTATGTAGATAAATATACCACAGCTATTTGAATATTCTGGAATAAAAACATATACAAAATGATTCGCCAATGAATCAAGGTGGAATCAAATAAGCCTATAGTAGATATATAGGGTTGCCACCTGTCCTTCCTACAGGCTCTGTGTCCTTCCGTCCTTATATTTACTGCAAATATGTCTTTACTTGGTGAATTTTCCAGTAAGTGTGAAAATATTTGGTCCTATTAAGTATTTATTTATTTTTTAAAAAGAACAATATTTTCTTATTAGTCCTTAAAAAAATTAAACCAAAACAAAAAATTATTGATTTCCAATTTGTTGCATTTTGTACTAAAAATTACACTGTGAACCAATTTATTTTGAATAACATGAACTTTTAGTACTAAATATATGATTGGTTAGGTATAGGTATATAGGGACTTTAATTTATATATCTATGTGAAAATAATTACAGCAACAAAATGCGTGTCTTGCAAATGCTTTTTACAAAGATAGTATTTGAAGAAACTTGAAATAGTATAATAATGGATAAACAAAACAAGAACAACACGGCGCCCTTAAACTCTCTTGAATATGTACAATATACAATATATCTATTACAATAATCTCTCAGATTAGTTTTTGAACTACTGGAAGTTCTGTGGAGAAATTTCATTAGATTTCTACTGGTGATGAGTGGAAACGGCTAAGAACCAATAATGTTATAAGTTGAATATAGATTTGATTACAAATACCTCAGGAATTTGAAATAAAATAAATAAACACTATTTAATTAATCACTATCTAAATTGCTCAATTGATATCTCCGAAATATCCAACTAAACATTCAAATTCAAGACTTCAATTCAATACTGACTAACTCTGCCGTTTATTCTTCTTTTATAGAAACGAATATTCCAGGTATTTTCTAGCATCTCTAAATCCATTTCTCGAATGACTGTCGAACTCTTCTCGTCGATTCCCAGTATTTCCAGTCGCGCCTCGACACACTGCATTATTTGTTTGTTTACCAGATTCGCGTAGGGGCAATGTAACGTTTCGCGATATCACAGTTGTCGAATTGGGTGCGAGCGGGGCAAATTCTGTGACAGTATCATTACTATTGCAATAGATTGTACAAGTTTGTATGTAGTTCTTTTCATACCTATATATATATTGTAGAAATAGAAAAATTCCTTTATATGCCGACAACGGGAAAATTGCCCAGCTGTGTTACCAAATGTTTCGAGTTGGATTGTAGGTACGTATTAAAAATGGACAACATAAATTTGAAGAAGTAATAAATGTCCTTACCTACTTGACAGTAAATAAGAAGTGATTGTTATTTTTACTTGAGAATATGTAAAAGGTGACAAAGTGGCAACCCTAATATCATCATCAAGCTGCGCCAAGCCTTAATTGTTATAGATACTAATTGAGGTTTTTTCGAAAATTTTAAAAATGTTTCAATTTTAAGATTTGTTCTCATGGACGCGAAATTCGTAAAAATTCTAGCAAATTTCACAGATTTTGATTTAAATTGTTAATGGCGGGAAAGTGTCAATTTTTCGTGAATTTCGCAAAACAGAAGCATCTGAGACAGTCTACAGTGATAGTTATTAACGGTATGATAGGTATGAAAATTATAGAAAATATTGCAATTGGCAAAATTCGCTAAAAGTTGAGACTTGTAGCCATTAGGTTTGTTTTAGCAGCAGTTGAAAACTGTTTGGAAACTATCAGAAATGTCCGTCCAACTATTAATTGCGCCAAATTCAATGGTAACGCGTTCTCAACAAGCTTTATATAATTCGCGCGGATTATGCGAATTTCGCGTCCATGCGGACAAGGCTTAATGATGCAAATATTACCTATATTCTTTCGTACTGAACAAAGTGAGTGCAATCAGAAAAGAACCAATAAGAATTGAGAATTTTAAAAATGCTGTATTATGATTGGCTCATTACTGATTGCAATCAGTTTGTTCAGCATGAAAGAATATAGGTATGTAGCTTGCAAAATTCGCTAAAGTTGACACTTTTCCCGCCATTAAATAATTCGCGCAAATATTTGTAAATATCTTGTCCATGAGGACAAGGCCACAAGCCACAAGGCTTTATAAAGTTTAAATGACGCAGTCAAACTGGAAGCGTGTCATATCCTGGCCTAAAAGTCAGTTCCGACTATTTTTAAAGTTTTTATTTGAAAATAACTTCTATATTCCAACACATTCCCTTATTGTTTATTGTGTCTATTTATGCATTTATAAATAAATGTTTTTCAAAGTACGCGATTATAATTTAATAACATCAAGGTTAGAATAGTTTATTAAGTGTTTACTTATCTATGGTGTTTACTACAATTTTGCGGTTTAGAACTCTAAAGTAATTCATTGTAACAATTACCCATTTGTTTTTAATTTTACATACATATGCGACAAATATGTAACAAGTAATTTTTTACTTACAATTCTGTTGATTATAGGGCACTGCCAAACACATATAAAAAAATTAGAAAAATAATACAATCTTGATAACCTATGCAACGATTGGAACTGAAAGTAGATAGTAAAATTTGCAAGCGTATATAATGAATTAGATAGATATAGTTTATATTTTAATTGACGGTTAAATGTCTAGCGAGGAGTTTTTGATGCAGATGGGATCAACCATAAAAGTAACTAAATATTTAGTCATATGGGATTAACACACGGAAATATACGTAACTATTAACCACACATGGAAAAACCAACCGATTGTCTGAATTTGTTTATAAATTGTCTGATATATTTTACCTAGTTAATGTTTTGTGGTTCAGTTAGTATATTTTGTGGTTAGTGGGGAACTAGTCGTTGTTAGGCGAGGATGTACGCCGTCCCTTTTCCTGTTTAGTTATCACCATTATTGTATTGTAAAGTATAACCCATTAAATAAATTACATTTATAAAAAGTTTATACAGTGTATACTCTGTTATTATTTGCATATTAGTTGCACTATCGTGCAGCAGTGCATCTCGATATATAAAAGTAAGTAAGTAATAAAATCACTTTTAACACGTACATATATCATACACTATTTTTTCTACAAAACAATCGGAAGAACTTTAAACTCAATAAAAACAAGAAATCAAAAAATACCACACAGATCGCAATGTTTATGAACCAAAATTTTCGTAGCAACCAGTTTACTTTTAACACGCGTGTCAAAAAATGACATTTTTAACATCAAAAATGACAATTAAAAAGCCCACTTTTAACAGTTTTGTAGAAAATAGTTATTTATGCAACAAGTACAAAAAGTAAGTGTTTATTGCACGCGGCGTGAAATTGTCCAACGAGGCCGTCAGGACGAGTAGGACAACACGTCGAGTGCAATAAGCACTTTTTGTACAAGTTGCATACAATATTTTTTCTACGTTCATGCAAAAACAAAAAAATGATATTTAGATGACACTATGTCTAGGTGTTTGATTTGCTTCGTATCTAGAAGATCAGCAACAGCTTCGTATCTGGAGGATCGGCGACCAGGCGATTTGATTAATAAACTCGAAGGACCGTATAGATGATTTATTGTAATAATTTACAATATAAAGTATTAAAACATGATTGACATTAGATGTATTATAAAATTAATTTAATTGACAGTATATTAATATACACCCTTAGATCAGTTGTTAAATATAAAAATTAAATAGGAGGCATGCTCCAACATACTCCCCCCTTGAAATCTTAATTACATTTAAGTTTCAAAAGAAAAAAAGAAAATTAAGTTCAAGAATCAGGAAGCTGTAGGCAACACACAAATTTTCGCCACAGGCTGTAGATCGGGTCCTGGATGAAACTGAATGATTCTTTCTATACTCCATTTTATTGGAGGTCGTTTCTCCTTCTTGATTATGACAAGAGCATCAATTTTAAGCAGAAGACTGAAACTTCCACTTGGTTCTTGTTTGCAGTTTTGACACGTATTCCCTTGTCCATCTTGACCAAATGCCTTGAGCCATTTTTTGATATATTTTGTATTTAGATAGTTGGGTTTCCTTGATGTCGGTTAAATCAGCACTGGCCACAGAAGCAAGAGGATGACCAAAATATCCAGGAGTCAAAGTGTTTAGATCGTTCGGATTAATTGAAAGAGGGTACATAGGTCTCGAGTTTAAGAATGCATCTGTCATTGTCAAAACAGTAGTAAATTCCTCATAAGTGAGATTACTTACACTGACAACACGCTTTAAATGATGTTTTACTGACACAGGCTTCCCACAAACCTCCGAAGTGTGGAGACACAAAATGCAATTTATTATTTCTTGACCAAGTTCAACCGCAATGTTGCCTTCAAGAGATTTTAGGAAAGTTTGCAATTTCATATTTGCACCAACAAAGTTGGTACCATTGTCAGAGTAAATATTTAAACTCTTTCCACGTCTGGACTTGAAACGATTCAAACATGCAAGAAAAGCGTCTCATTCTAAACTACTCACTAGTTCAAGGTGGGCTGCTTTTGTGGCAAAACAAATAAAAACTTTTGTTGAATCACTCCATAAATAAAAATTGTTAAAAGAAATAGTCAATGCAGATTTCACTTTATCAAACAGTTTGGCTAAAAGTAGAGCTGCACATAACTTTGATCTCGGCACAGTTATAGGTTTTAATGAAGCAAACCGTAATTTTGCACAAAGTAAAGTAATAGTACAATTATTAAGTTTGTCTATAGTGCGAAAATGAATACAACAACTAAACGCTTGTTTTGATGCGTTTGCAAACCCATGAATTTTGATTTTATTTCTGTCATCCCCACCAATATACCTGGACACTTGAATACCATTTAAATAAAAAAAAAAAAAAAAACACCGATATTTATTGACTATAACCCAAAAGGCCATTGACCGAGGTCCTTCAGCCTGTTTACATACATTTTCAGTTTTATATTGTTGTTAGATATGTATTGTAAGATTTATTTTGTTTTTATGTTTTTGGTGCAAAAAAAAGGTGAAATCTTTAACATTATAAAATAAATTATCTGATTTTGATTTCCATAGTAGGCCTAATGAATGAATTTCGTCATGTTTACTTATGTTTACAATAGTGTCTGGATTACAATTAACAATGTAGTTCTGTATGTCAGTGCTATTAAAAATCCATTTATTTAAATTAAAACCGTAAGGTTTAAGAATTTTACTAATATCATGATATAAACCTATAAGAGAAGCAATATTATCAGCGCCTGTTAAAATATCATCGACGTAAAAGTCAGTTAAGATTTTATTGTATGCATCAGGATATGAATCTTTATTTTGATAAGCAGTTTCATTGAGACAACATACAGCAAGATATGGCGCAGATGCGGTTCCATAATATGTCACTGTGTATAGTTCATAATATTCTACTGGATCATTTTTATTTGCACGCCATCGAATTCTTTGAAGTTTTTTATCGTCTAGATGAATCCATACTTGGCGATATATTTTTAAAATATCACCAGCTAAAACCCATTTGTATAGTCGAAAACGCGTAATAATCATGAATAAGTTTTGTTGCCGTTTACCACCGACCATCATTATATCATTAACAGAAACACTTGTCGTTGTTTTATATGAAGCATCAATTACAACCCTCAACTTAGCTGCTAAACTATTTAAGTTTGTAACAAAGTGGTGCGGTATATAATATGCACCTGTTATATCAGTATCTGTTATTTTTGACATGTGATTTAACTGGATATATTCCTGCATAAAATTCATGTATTGTTGTAAGACATTATTTTTTAATAATTTATTTTACTAATATCATGATATAAACCTATAAGAGAAGCAATAATATCAGCATATGTTAAAATATCATCGGCGTAAAACGTCTGCTGGTTGTTTTATAGGTAAGCGTTCAACAAATCTGCCGTCACTGCTGCGTTTAGAAGTAGCTTGAAAATGTTCTTCGATATTATGTTGTTCAGATGATATACGTTTGTCTATATCTATATCTTCTATTTCTCAAAATTTTGTCAACTTATTGTCGATATGTTTTGTTGAGACAAAATTACATTGTACGAACGAGTTAATTTGTGATTGTGATAATTTACCAGACACTATCCAACCTAATACGATGTTTTAGCTTTAGCTTCATACGCGAAATAATCATCTTCGAATAATTGACGTTCAATTTCATGATCTTCAGAGGTATCTATGGCTTCAATTTCTGACTGAATGTCATCAAATGATTGCCAACACAGATTTAATTTATTTAATTGAAGTTCCACATGAACCAGAACCAGGTCAAGTGTCACATTGTCTAAATTATCAACAAAGGTTTTGAATCTTGTTAAACTGCCCTTAATGACAGCACGTTTACGAATTAATTTTTCTATGTCAAAATCTGTCATTGTAGAAATGCTTGGAGAGTAAAACAATTTGAATGTGCAATCGACAATATTATTTAAATAAAAACAGATGCACGTATGCAGCGATTATTAATTTATTACTTTGGAATAAATTAACTAAATTTATATTATAGAATGCGTGCTTATCACACAAGACAGGTGACACGCTTAAAGATATGCAATAATTTCTTGCCAATTATATAGTAATTCACTGGATCCGGCTCGTTGACCAGAAAATGTTTGATTTGCTTTGTATCTGGAAGATCAGCAACCAGGCGAATATGCAACAGCTTCGTATCTGGAGGATCGGCGACCAGGCGAAGATTTGATTAATAAACTCGAAGGACCGTATAGATGATTTATTGTAATAATTTACAATATAAAGTATTAAAACATGATTGACATTAGATGTATTATAAAATTAATTTAATTGACAGTATATTAATATACATCCTTAGATCAGTTGTTAAATATAAAAATTAAATAGGAGGCATGCTCCAACACTAGGAAAATGTGACGTCGATTTGAATGTTTATGTTTGTCATGATGACAAAACGCTGTAGTAGAATGACAGATGAATGCAATAAACATTTTATTGCACTAGTGCAATAAAGAACCACCTTTTCCACTCATAGACCATTGCTTATAAGTCTATGTTTCCACTGAATATAGTTCAATAGTTTTATTTTTTGCATGAACGTAGAAAAAATATGTTTCTTTTACCCTGCAATACAATAAACAAATGTTGTGTTCACATTATATACTCTGTTTTCAATTTGTTCATTAACAAGAGAAGATTGGTAGTTTTCTCTTTCTAATAAAGTTAAAAACATTTCAAACGAAACAAATAAGGCTCTGTATTATCGACAGGAACAGTGAAATAACTGAAAAAGTCAAATTTACTATGTAACCGTAGCAGATACAAAAAAAAATGTGAGATAGGGTTTTTGTTAGAAATTAAAATCACATTTAAAAATGTCATAAGCTTGTAACATTATACAGGACGAACACCTTTTTTTTCTAAATTAAAGATACAAATTGCCCATATCTCCACTACTGGTTGTTCAGTGCTTGATATTTTCAAGTTGTATGACAACTAACTACACTGTGTACCAAGTATGGCTGGTACAGGTCCTCCTCGTCCAATCCCTTGGTATTAATGCTTGGACACGTTATACATGGTACGGATATACTCGAGCCTCGTATATGATATGCCATACTGCTGCAATATGTTGTGAACGCCCTGGACCTCCATCTCTTCCACTATTTGGTTGCAAATTTGCCATGTCACACGTTTGCAGTATACTTGCACACACTGCACACCATTGTAAAAGTAGCTGCATTTGGAACATGTTTTCTGGAAAATCGTTCTGCTAAAGCATTTTCACTTCACCATAAATTAAAACGACATCCATCAACTGCGAGTTGCTATAGACGTAAGCCATTTTTGATATTTGAAAAACTAATGTAAATACTTGCATCACAAAAAAGTTAATACAAGTAATCGGATATTTGAAATCGTCTGGTTAGAGACTACAGTAGCCCAGCGATGTAAAGGTTGAAACTACTATACCAGACTTCCAAAATTGTAGAGAGTGACTAATGTTATAAACCTGCTCACAATTTATAGCAGTCAACACAAAGAAATATACATGCAGGCCTTATATATTTCCTACAAAATCGTGTGCCGCATATCTCTAAGAGCATACCCGATTACACAGCTTCTGCTACACATGCGCTCAGTTAGTACGCATGCGATGCTGGGATTTCATTGGCTGCGACGAATTGTCGGATCCAACTGTTTCATTTCCAAGGCTATCATGGGCGGGTATATCGTTCGGGCGGGCAAAATATCTTTTAGTTAATTTAATTAGGAATGTAATTAATTTTGTTAGTGATTTGATCGAAATGAGGAATATCGGATGATGACATGTATGAAGAGTTTAGTGCGCGAGGTCAAAATATGAGTGATGTTGAAATATATATTTCATTAACAAAATTGTGTTGTGGATAGCATATGTGTGCAAATAAAAAAGTGGCAAAGAAGTTCAACTGTGAAACGGAAAGTGATGGAAACTCGCGGAAGGAAGATTATATTTTTAAAATGAGTTTTAAAAAAAAAGAAAAATCTATTGCTATATCTTACAAGATGAAACTTAGTCCGTATAAATGAAATCGAAAGAGTATACTGATAGAAAGGACGAAATAGTGATATGGCGAAAAAACTATTTAGAATAAATATTAAAAATAAGAATCTGGATCGAAGAATATACTAAATTTTGACGAAACATGGACGTATGAATGTCATAAGGAAAGCGGTACGATATGATTATAATAAGTGTTAATGTGTGACCGTTATAGTGACAGTGCGTAACCAATAGTAAATAGTGTATGTATGTATTCTAAAGCCTTTTGTCCTTTTGAATGCGGAATTCGCAAATATTTGCACTATTTATTTAATGGTGGAAAAACAAATTTTGTCAACTACCTATAACATTTTCTATCATTTTTATCATGAAACTGCCATGGTAGATTATCAGAAGCTCAAAACAAATTTATTAACACCACATAATAATGAAAGGGGCAATAATATTTGTAATGTTTGACAGTTTCGCAAATTGCAATTGTCAAAAGTTTAGATTTTTCCGCCATAAATAATTAAAACAAAAGTTGCACAATTTGCGCAAAAATCCGTGAATTTCGCGTCCATGCGGACAAGGCTTAAGTGTGATATCCGCGGAGAGCTCATCAGGTAGGTGTAAGTCGGTGGTGGTGCGCAATCACCATCCAAAAGGACGGCATTCTAATTTGTAGAGAGGATGACACAGGTGGCACATTTAAAGTAAATTGTTAATGTGCTAGGTTCAGCCAACGTCAACTAATTTTTGATAATTTTGTGCTTTAGCTCTTCTCAAGTGGTACGCTTAGGTAATCATACTACCCGATCTTCCGTACTCATATCTGTGTTGTGAATTAGTCACTCTCTATTATTTTCGATCTTGGGCAATTGAAAATATAAGACAAAAACTTTAAATTTTGAAATAATTGTTATTATTTTTATGATCTAGCGCCTCGAAATTGGTAAAAACTGTTATATCACTGTTTCTACTCTAAAAATAATGAATGTCATGTAATGCAATTATTTTTGTATATCTGATCGCATTCAAATTTAGTACGCCTATGAAATGTTGCTCCCCGCACGCGTCCCCCGTCGCGCTAGTCAACAAGCTAGCGATGAGTCACTCTCTACAATTTTGGAAGTCAACTATAGATTTCAACAATTTTTTTTCTCAGAAACTATAAGGATTTTACAAAAAAATTGTTTTACGATATTGACTCCATTTTTCATGACGCATCTATTCCCAAATTCTTTTAAATAAGTTCTGAATCACTTTGTATATACAGGTAGAGAAAATAAAAATGACAAAATTGTGTGACTGCATTTACGTTTTATTAAAAACAAATTTAAATAAAAGTTTATACTGACAATAATAATTTTGTAAATATGAGAAAGTAAAATGTAACATTTAAATATAGTAGAAAAATCTAGAAAAGGGGGAGGGGTGAACATTAACAACTTACATTTCGTAGGGCACACATTGTAAGCAACACTCACATAAACCTATTCTGATAAACTTAACTGAATTACAATTAAAATCAATATGTTGCTACAAGTTATAAAAATGACATAACTTAAGGCGATTTTGATTTAAAAGGCGATAAATTTGCTTAGTATTCGTCTTCGTCACCAACGCCACCTTCTACTTCGTCAGGTGGAGCAAAACCCTCCTGAAAATTTCAGAACTTTGTTACAAGGAGACATTACAATACTCAGTTATCAACATTTTGCTATTTTCTTTATTTTTAGGATATCTGGGCAAATGTACACTGTATGCAAGGTGCGACATTTAAACAAAATTTACAAGTAATTCTGTGGTCAAAAATATTATTTATTTCAGTTTAACTAAGACATTTAATTCAAATTCTATTACAACTAAAAAAATGTACCATACAATAATTTTAAATTAAATTTATTGAGCAAACTTTTTACATTATAGTTAAAATAAAATATTTTTATTTTGTTATCTGAATCTTACACGTTACGCATATAGAAGGCAGGATTTAATTTAAATTATCAATTACACCTGGAAAACCTATAATAAACAGGTAAAGTCACTCATCAATAGCCCATCAGACATATACCGGTTTCGAGCTTATTAGCTCTCATCAGTATGTTATACGTGAGATATCTGATGAATAATCCTAGCTGTTTCGCCTTCTAACCCAACAGAACCATGAGCATGCTGTGTAGAACAAACTACATCTATCGGCCATTAGTTCCTTCATGCTGGACTCAAAATGTCACAGACACAAAGCATTCCATATGGAGTAGACACCATTGAAAGCTGTCGACCATTATCATGTTTGGCAAGAAACAATATTTTGTAAACACGGAATTATTCGTCAGATACCTCACCTATGACATAGAGATGAGTGCTAATAAGTTCAAAACCGGTATATGTTTGTTAGTGGTTGTTTCCTGGAATTTCATGTTTGCAAAATATCGTTTTTGGCCAAACGCGATAATGGTCCACAGCTTTCAATTATGCATGTACTACTACTACTGCATGTAAAAAGCTTCGTGTCTGTGACATTTTCAGTCCAGCATGGAGTAGCGAATGGCCGATAGATGCAGTTTGTTCTACAATGCATACTTGAATTATGAGTTGAGCACATTATAAATTGCTTTAAATATGAAATATTGATGTTTCGGTAAAAAGATACAATCTGTTGGAAAATTAACTTTATTACTTGGAACTGAAAATTGAAAGTTTATTTCATATTTTAAATTTTCTAAAACTGGCAAACGTCTAAGCTAGATGCTGAGGTAAGCTAATTTTTCCCACTTGTCAACACTTTCCACTCAATATACTATACGTTCATTGTCACACTGTTCTTAATACTGAAACAGTAGGTACAGTAGACTTGCGATAACATGAACTTGCGCTTATGTGAACTTTGCGGTAACATGAACACTATATTGGTTCCATTATCTACCTTGTAACGTGAACACCGCTTCTCCTGGTAACGTAAACAAACGTTCTATTCAACGGCGAGTATCACACACAGAAGCAATTGAAGCAATCAACACTGTATTAAAGTGGGCGGATCAGAATTCAGTGATATTCTTAGTCTTAGAGCTGTTTACAAAAAAGCAATATTGAAAAAGTTGTCATCTAAACAAGTTCAATGTAAAATAACTAAATTTTTTACAAAAACTGATGTAGAGCTTAATAAATAAAATGCTACAGACTAGACTACTTGCTTCTTTTTCACTTTTTGTATACTTTCATTAATGTGAACAAATTCGATTCCGTGAAGGCCCCTGGTGCATTTTGTGTTCACGGTATCGCGAGTCTACTGTATTACCAGAGATCATTTGCTTTAGATTATATGGTACGTTGTTTTTGGAGTTTCTTCTTTTTCAAAAACTCAATAAATCTAGATCCACTATTTCTATAATCTACTTACACTTACCTCGGTGGCGTATAAAACATCTAATATGTTTTTGATAATAGGATTTCCGTCATCACATTCTTGACACATTACTTCTATATCTCTAAGCTTTCCAAAATAAAAATCTCTTTCCTTCTCTAAGCCTTCAATTGTTATCTGAAATATTTTAAATATATATTAAAAATATATAGGCTTGAATAGGCTGACAACTCAACCGATTGTTAATAAGAATTTAAACTATACCAGACGGACTATGTCTAGAGTGACTCATAAACCTGCTCACAATTTATAGCAGTCGACACAAAGAAACATACATGAAGCCCGTATATTTTTCCTATAAAATCGTGTAATGCATGTCTGAGCATACCATAAAATCTTTACACCTTCTGCTGCAGTAAGTACGCATGCGCCGCAGCTTTCTATTGGCTATGACAAATTGACGGAACCACCTGTTCCATTTCCAGCGCTATCATGAGTGGGTATATCGTTCGGGAGGGCAAAGTTTTGGGTATATCTTTTCGCTAATTTAATTATGAATGTAATTAATTTTATTAGTGATTTTGTGTTCTTAAGAATGGAGAATAATTCAAGCTCTACAGCGTATTCTCAAAATTGTCCTAATTTAACAAGTGAGGAATGTCGGATGATGATATGTATGGAGTTTAGGATGCGAGGTCAAAATATGACTGTAAATGATGTTGAAATACCTATTTCATTAACAAAAATATACGTGAGTAGCATGTATGTACAGTGCAGATAAAAAAGTGGAAACTCACAGAAGGAAACTGGTATTTCTAAAATGAGTTTTCGACAAAAAAGGATTGGATTGCAAGATGCAACTTTGCCTAGAATATACAGGGTGAGTCAGTCATAATGTCATTAATTTTAAGAGGAGATAGGGAATAATGAGTATAATGCAAATACGTGATTAAAAAAAATCTAAATGCATATTTACGCCGAAAAAAAATATTTTCAAATCATTATTTAAACCCCCTTTTCAGACTGTCACTGACCGGTCACAGCCTTGGTCGGTTACAGCTCACAGTTCAACTCGATATCGACCTGATGCAATGTTGTCAAGTTGTAATATTTTTCTATATAGTACCTACCCACCTAGGTTTTAGACATCACAAATAAGCGGTTGTACTGACTATTTTAGACTATCATTTTTTCTTGCTCAGTTCAACTTCAGCCAATAATAATTTAAAATGTTAATACCCAATAAAATCAAATAATAATCAAATAATTCTATTAAAAATTGCAAGTAACGCAGTCCACTCAGGTTTTCCCGTAGAAAATACAGCCCAATCAAACGATACCCGTACACTCGCGTGTCGATTTTTCTCTGAGCAAATGTAGCTGTTATGACTGCAACAAAACTCCAACGTGTCTAATAATAAACTGAGTAATAAACCATTTACGTACATTACATAAAAAACCTATACCCAATGGGTAAATTATTGAGAAGCTGAAAAGTGTTTCGTGTTTAAATACTAAGTACTTAATAAAAAACCATCGTGTTGTTGACTGTCCAAGACCGAAATGGCACGCAGCTAATCTAATTTATCGATAGTTAATCTTGACCTTGATCTACCGTATTATTAGGTCAATAACCTAGTTACCTAGTTTTGTACTGTTATTTAACGACAAGGAGTAAAACTATTTTTTTTTAATCTAGATACATGAATGAATTTTCCTTAAATATTGATTTATTTGTTAATAAAAACAAATGTAGATAATAAATAAATGTTCTCGAATGTTAGGTTATTACAGTTTAATAATTTTGATATTCTACGTTTTCACTCGTTTACAAATAAATATGAATTTTTAGTATTACTCGTGTACAATTAACAATAACCAGATTTACAATTTGTAATTACGTACATCTAGCCTAGAAATGTATTGTTTTTAAGTAGTATGATACTAACTTGTTTACAGCCCACATTTCAAGTAAAACTGCATTTATCCGTCCATAGCACTTTATTAATAAAATTCAGTCACATTTAAGTAAACATTCTCCGTATAACACTACCATTTCCACATATTTGGAATTTGTAAATGTATGCGTTGTGAATTTACGCCAAATCGTGAGGTTAGACCGAAATAAACAAACTACTGCTTACTGCTTGTATTCTCTCCATCCCCCCCAAATGTGGCATGATCTACAAATTTGAGGGAAGAAATGCGGGAAATGCAGAGTGCTAAATGGAGGTAAATTTGAATAACACGCTGATGTGTTAGTTAGACGATATTATGTATGTAAATATGGCATCCATGGTTAATACGGCAAGTCTGTGGCATTACATTTTCGTCGGATGCGCCATCAGAAAGTTCGTAGCGTACCAGGAGCGTCGTGTTACTGATTTTTATAGGGTGATTTGTTTATTTTTTTAAAGGTCGTGTAAAAAAATTTTTTTTTCGATTTTCTGCCTTTATTAGGCCTCCCGAATACGTGGTTAAAATTAATGACATTATGACTCACTCACCCTGTATACAAGCGTGCTTTTGCCAATTATGAGTGACATATGAATACAAAACTGAATTTCCGTATAAAGTCGAAAAGAGTATACTGTTAGAAAAAGACTAAATAGTGATATGGCGAAGAAACTATTTAAAATAAATATTAAAAGATCATAATCTGGATAGAGGAATTAAATTTTGTCAAAACATGGATACATGAAGGTCATACGGAAAGCGGTACGATATGATATAATAAGTGTTAATGTGTGACCATTATAGTGACAGTGCTAGTAACCAATAGTGAATAGTGTGTATGTATTCTAAAGCCTTTTGTCCTTTTGAATGCGGAATTCGCAAATATTTGCGTGATTTATTTAATGGTGGGAAAATCTAACAAATTTTGTCAACTATAACATTTTCTATCATTTTCATCATCAAACTGCCGTGGTAGATTGCAAGAAGCTCAAAACAAATTTATTAACACCACATAACAATGAAAATAGCAATAATATTTGGTGTTTTACTGTTTTGTAAAATTTGTTAAAAGTTGAGATTTTCCCGCCATAAATAATTAAAATAGAGATTGCAAAATTCGTGCAAATATCCGTGAATTTTGTGTCCATGAGGACAAGGCTTAAGTGTGACATCCGCAGAGTGCACATCAGGTGTAAATGGGTGGTAGTCCAAAAGGACAGCAAACTAATTTGTAAAGAGGATGGCACAGGGGTCACATTTAAAGTAAATTGTTAATGTGCTAGGTTCAGTCGATGTCAACTTATTTTTGGTACTAGTGGTGTGTGTGCTTGTTTCTTCTCGCGGCAGACTTAGGTAATCCCTCACCTATCTCACCACAGACTATTTCACCTTGTGTAATTGATAGCCTGATTAATCTGCAAATTGATAATAAGAGATAAAGCTTTAAATTTAGATTAAATTCTTTTTATTTTCTAAATCTATTGACAAAACAATTATTTCTACATATTATATTATGTTATATTATGTTTCTATCTATAATGGATGTTATGTACGGCAACTATTTTTTGTCATCTTTGTATATTTTTTTATATTTAATCGCCTTCAAATTTAGTACGCCTATGAAATGTTAGTCCTCACACGCTTCGCCTGTCGTGCTTGTCTACAACCTAGCGATTAGTCATTCTCTAGATTTTCGGCCATCTAGTATAGTGTCAATAAAATTTTTGATAGTTGTAAATTGGTACCATACCTTGAATTCAGAAATTTGATTTGTTAATTCCTCCATCTTTCCATTATCTCCAGCCATTCTATTTGGTGCTGGCTTAGAAGCAGTTGGTCGGACTGGATTTACTTTGGGCACTACAAAGTCATGCAAAGGTTTAGCACAACATAAACAAATACATTGCTTCGGTTCTACTTTTTTTTTCTGGTGATTTAGATGTTTAGCAAAGCACGGTGAACATGTGACAACAGGAAAGCAGTACATACACTGATAATACATATAAGCTTTTCTTTTTGCGTTATATTATTTTAGAAAAAAAATATTTGTCGAGCACATTTTCATAAATTTTAAATATTAGTCTTCGAGGTCCAAGTTTCATACATTTCAATTTTGTTTATTTCAAAATATTGTATTGATGGCATTAACAAAACCAATAACATTTTTATAATTTCTCTGGTTCAATTTCAAGCTCAAAATTTATTTATCATTAAATATAACTTTATCAAAATTTTAAATACTTTTTAAATCCTATTTTAAATATATCAAAAATCATAAAAATAACTTAATCAAAATTTACAGTACAACCTCGTTAATCTGAACAATTTCATCTACAGCACATATGGGTTATCACTTTTTCAGATTATCGAGAAATTATAAAAATATGCTTAATGAGAAAACTCATTCTGGATTAAGGGCGCCGTTACCATGTAGTAGCAGAGTATAGCCTACGAGGCAGTAAGATTTTAAACCCTTGACAGATGTTGCTATATTCGAATCAAGAATTCAGACGTCTTACGTCACAGCTGACGTTACACGTTTGTTTTTATTGTCAACGTAATTTTCGATATTTGGTCGCGTTAAAAACAATGTTTTATTGCAATTTAGTGCAATATATGATGCAAACTTCTAGTGTAGTATATAGTTTTATTACTATCAGTTGCAGTTTCTTAAATATTTTGATGAAAATATAATGAATTGTTCATTTGTTCGTATGACGTAAGTCGTCTGAATTCTTGTCGCGAGTATATCTAGTAATAGCAAAACTATTTATGGCTCAAAAAATACCAATAGCTGCATATTACGTAATGTTGTCATTTTTAAATATGGCGATAAACAAAACATGCAAATCGACATAGATAAGTTTTAAGTTTACCTTTATTTTCTATAACAGTTCACACTTTATTTGAGTGCAGCAAACTACACTTAAAGGCTTGTGTTCATTTTTCCCACTTTTGCTTTTAAATGCGAAAAATTAATTCTTGAAGTCAATGTAAAAATCCCAAAAAAGAGACACTTTTAATAAATATTTTAAGTATAAAATCGCTATGTTTTGTCAATATAAATACTAACACTGCCTAAGTTGAACTTGCTAGCATTCAATGATGTATAATTCTTTTTAGTAACTTTAATAGGGTTTAAAATTCCCAACTTTAAAATTGCATCGACATTCAATTTTGGGCAACAAATATGGCCACCTTAACAATATAAAATTATAAAAATCTAAATTTAAGCATAAGTTTTTCATTTATTATTTTTTTTTTAAATTGAGTAATCCAGTCACTGAAACATAAAAATATTACCAAATAACCATTTGTGCCTAAAGGGTCAGTCAAGAGGTTGGTTTTACAAATTTGGTTTTGCCTAAATAAAAACAAAATATTTCACACGGGTTAGGTGCAAGGTATTTTTTTTAATATTTTTGTATTTTAGTGGCAGGAATACCAAATTAAACAAAAAAAACAACTACAGACAATATCTTAAGTTTTTCAGTTATGTGCTGTTGTAAGCTTGAATAGATGATTTTCGGATTATCAAGATATCATGCAACTATTTCAAATTATCAATTAAACAAAATGAATAAGCGCATACAGTGTAGACTTGATATTCCGGATCCTCTATAATTCGGATTCTTCGTAATCGGACTCATTATTTCAAACACTGTGTATTCTGTAATCCGGATTTAATGTACAAACATACGTATTTATGAGTTTATGTTGTGTTTTTTTGAAGTTTAAGTGTTTATTTTATGAAATTGGGATGAATGTATATTCCGTTTTATACAAGCTGTGTTCCATAAATAAAAATAAGTTCTAAAATAGAATTTTATTACATATCAGTCGTGAGTTGCAGTAATCCGGATTTTTTAATCCGAATCAGGCTGGTTTTAATTAGTCCGGATTATCAAGTCTGCACTGTATTCAGATTAGCAGAGTTGTACTGTATTTAAATTTCAAGTATCTTCAGGTCCTACTCATGTCAAAATGGATCATCGAAGAATGTAATTACGTTTAAGAAACCATGACCAAGAAAACAATTACTAAAATATGAGACAATAAGCAATTAATTCATGAACATACTAGCTCGACCAATTGGTTTTGACTTTGCTGGTGACGGAGGTTGAGCAGGGACAGGTTTCCTGGCCATCAAGGAGTTTCCTTTAGGAGCATTGGCACCACCAGCTCCCATTCCTTCGCCACCTCGTGCTCCCAGAGCATCGTACTCGGTTCCCCGGTAGTTCGCATCAAAGAACTTCTTGAACCATTGCAAGAACTCAAAGTTGTCCTGGAATCTACCCTTCACCAACTTGTCTATTGGCACTATCTACATTTCCGCCATGACAAGGCAAAAAGAAAAGAACAAAATAAAAATAACGCCAAAGCCGCACGGTGCACTAGGGGTAACATAAATATAAATAAGGACAATGTTCTATGGATAACAAATATCTTTCAAGGATTATCACATTAAAATGACCGGTTTTGTAATTTTTAAACTACAAACACACTAAATATTTCAATATCAATAACACTTAGGAGGTTACAAAGACTACGTTTTGGATATACAAGACATAATAAATTAATTCCAGTTAATTTGTATATACAGGGTGTTTCAGGAAGAGATATACATACTTCAGTATGTTATAACTAATTTTAAGCAAAAAATTTCCTATGAAATTAGGTCTGGAAACGCTTTGTTTAGAATATACGGGATGTCAAATTAAAAAAAAATACATTTATTTTAATAATTCTTGACTACTTTGAGCTAAATTCATGAAGTTTTGTATGTGGAGGTTCCTTGGGACAGGAAATTCAAATTTTATGCACAATTGGTTTTATCTCCAAGAGGGCACCACACGTGACCATTAAGATCCTTTTAAATCATTTCAACTTTTTTGTGCCATGGTCTATGTCATTTCGGAATAGAAAAACATTTTCTCCTACCTTTTCTACTTATGAAATGTACACCTTATTGAAGTCTCTAGGAGCAGCCATTTCCATTAAAAACTCATCAAAAGTTATTGTCAGGTTTTGTACATTTTGTTTAGAGATTTTATTTTTCCCATTTTCACAAAAAATTCTGGTCGTTTTGATTAAAAACTAATAGTTCTTAGTCTTTAAAGTGTTATGCCTTGTTCTTATAATAAAAGTAAGGTAGCACTCTAATACATAACTTGAATGGATCATTTTTAGATGAGTTTTTAATAGAAACAGCTGCTCCTAGAGACCTCAATAAGGTGTACATTTCTTAAGTAGAAAAGGCATACAAAATTTCATGAATTTAACTCAAAGTAGTCGAGAGTTATTAAAGAAAATGTAATTATTTTTTTAAAATTTGACATCCTGTATATCCTAAACAAAGCATTTCCAGACCTAAGTTCATACGACATTTTTTGCTTAAAATTGAACGTTGAATAACATACTGAGGTATGTACATCTCCTCCTGAAACACCTTGTATATATATAGGGTATTCTGTAACAGATACACAAGTCACTGACATAAATAATGTTTACTTCTGAAAAGATGCATACACAAACCTAGAAAAAATATAGACTATGCCAGTGGCAGGCAGATATTTTAGTCAATACTTAGACACTCACTATTTATTAACAAAGTACCAGTTTTACCTTGACAGTTATACGAAAATCAGCTGCAGCTCGTTTCATATTCCATTTATCATACTCGTATATTAATGGCCATCTTTACACTTTTTTAAAATTTTCTTTCTGCTAAATTGATATGTTCACTTGTAATCTCCCTAGTGCTTGGATTATTACCAGCGATTTTCTCAAAATATTCGTGAATGAGGAAAAATTTCCGGTTATTAATTCAAGCATGTGGGGGATTCAGTAAGAAAATTTCAAACCTAAAAAATTAATCAATAAATTTTATTTGACAATAAGATTATTGAGAGACATGGAAAAGGTAAGGTTAGTTGGCCATGAATGTTTATTGAAATGTCAACAATTGTACCATGGTAATTTTTCTCATTATAAAGTTGAGTGAAGTGTTAAGTAAAACTGTTAGTCCATTGAAAAGTTACATTTGGGGTTGCATTTTTTAGAGGACACAATTTTATTGTTTAGATGTGAGGGGGGGGTTCAAAAAAAGCTTAACTTGAAGTTTGTGAGGTCACAACCCTCCAACTTCGGCCGCCATCTTGGAAAAGGGGGTTAATTAAATTGTTTTTAGCATTTATCAGGTAAACTATTGGTCATACAAAATTTTTTATTGCAAATTGAATCCTCTACAATTTTAGTCAGTAACTTTTTGTTGTAAAATCAAAAATAACAAAGATATTAAAGGAAAACAAACAAAATTTTTGGACAAATTTACTTTTGGACGCCGTAATTTATTTATTTTATTTAAAAAAAAATGACGTCAGAGCATTTTTGTAGAGTGCTTTTCAACAAAGAATTTTTATTATATACTTTTTTTATTATATTCATTAGTTTGGGTTTTACAGTGCTGTGAAGTGAACACTAATTTTCCCTATACAATGAAAGTCGGATATAACGTCCCTGAAGGGACAGATATCTTAGAAAAGCAGTTAAAAATTTAGTGCCACAAAATACAAAGAGATGTAAAGATAGTGTGTGGAGACAATTTTTGTAGTTTTGCTATGAAAGATCTTATAATATTGACAATCCATCTATTTCGATTGAAGCACTTAGTAAAATTTTAGAAGACTATGCATTTAACATGAAGAAAAAGAGCTCAGGTGATTATAAAGAGGGTGTAGTGAAGGTTATGTGGAATAGCACAGCAAAACAGCTAAAAGAGATGATTTTTAATAAATAAATGTTTTACTTGTTTTTATTATTTGCACAGAAAATAAACAAAAAATCCTAATTTAATTTTTAAAGCAAAATTTAGAGTCAATGTCATGTGTCATTATTTTGACATAAATATTTCCACTTATTAATATCGTTCAGGGTACCCTGGAAGATGAATATTTCCGGAAATATTTTGGTGTCCATGGTAACCAAACAAAAAACGAATCTCCGATTGGCTTAACAGTATAGGTGTGAAATTTTCATTGTTATAATTATATATTTTTCAGATTTGTATATATTTATGGTGTTTGCAAATGCCAAATAGGCATCCTCAAAACATATTTATGTCATACGTTCTTTAAATGACTTTTAAAATAACAGCAAGTTAAAATGTAGAAATTTTATATTGCAATATAGGCCATTAAATTTGATAAACAGCCAACATAAAGCAGATAAGATATCAATAGATATATTCCACGGAAAAATAAAATTTATACTGGATTTGGACTCTAATTGCATCCTTCTACTGTACTTTGTTCAGTATTCTAATGGATTTTCATTAAAAAAATAATAATAAATTGAATAAATATCCATTTTGGGGCCCTAGGAGACACGGTACCTGCTTTGTGAATTACATAATGAAACGGTATAGTCTATATTTATTTTAAGGTTTGTGATGCAAAGGTACCTATTTGGAAAACACAAATTCGTTAATTGCAACTCCTGTGTTTGCTCTGATTTTTTGTAAGAGTTAATTTTTCAAAACTTGAATTTTATTTATCCAACATTATTCTATACCTTGTTCTATCGAGATTTTTTCAATTAAACAGAGTGAATCAGTAAAAACTCCCCAGGCATGATTATAGGGAAACTAAAAAAGATAGCAATGGTCTGTAAAAGTTAGCTTTGACAGATTGTTAATTGCTTCAATTTTCTATATGGACCCCACATAGATTAGATGAACAGTTCTGAAGATACAAGTGCCAGAGTTCACACCAACAAGGAAAAAAATTGGGAGCATTGCTACGCTGATGTCTGACCATCACGGTGGTGTCCACATAGAAAATTGAAGCCATAAACACTCCCTAAAACCTGGCTTTTACAGACCATCACTATATTTTTTTTTTTGGTTCCCCTGTAATTTGCCTCTGGAGTTTTAAATGAATGATTATGTATCCTGTACGTTTTTTGTTTTTTTTTTTACTGAAATGAAAAATAATACATTAAAAATTGATAAAATTGTTAAAATTCAAATATATCAGAAATTGCTACATTTATGTCTTTATAGGTTCTTTCCAAATAGCAGTAATTTCCAGTAATCGGACGATTTAACATGCGCAGTAGCAAAATGTCTACTCAACATGAAATAATTGCTTGTTTAGTATTACCATATATACGAGCCCAGAGTCATATCATTTGGCCCAGCGGCTATTTTAATTCTTCACTTTACTTTAGAAAACACTGGTAGACACAAATGAAAAATTTATTAATTCCAACTATTTTCATTGTAATTTGAGATACTTTGGAAATATTTTTTATTAAAATTAATTACTTAAATGCTAGAAATGTGCCCATAATAACAAAGTATATAATTTAACAACAAATCACTTCGTTTGGCCCATATAATAAACATAGGTTTTTATCGTCGTATTAGCCTTGAGTTAAACATAACATTTGCCTATTTGTTGATTGTTGTTAGTGACATGTCAGAAATTAGTTGACAGTATTTTCCTCTCAAAAATGGTGCGTGGTAAAGCTTTGTCAAACGATATAAAGTTATTGTTAATTTATACAGTGCTGGTCATTCTTGTGGTAAAATTGCAACTGCAACTTTCACGCTATACTGTGCGAAATATAGTCAAATGATATAAAACGACAGGAGCAGTGGAAGAAAAACCAAATTTGGGTAGAACTTCAAAAATAACCGCGACCGATTTGAGAAGCTTACGCCGTATTTTGAAGCAAAACCGTCGTGCCAATTGTGCCGAATTAAGTGTATAATGGAATAAGGCGACGGGTAAATATTTTTCAAGATCAACCTGTCTCAGAGCTATCAAACGACTGGGTTATAAGTTTTACAAAGTAAGTAATTTTTTATTTCATTTTATAGGCACTAACAGCAGACAATTTTTAAATCGTAGGCTAAAGAAAAACCTCTGTTAACAGGAAAGCAGAAAAAAAATAAGTTGGTATGGGCAAAAAATCATCAGAACTGGTCACAAATACAATGGAATAGTGTCATTTGGAGTGACGAATCAAGGTTTGAGGTATGTGTCGGAGATTATCAAGTAGAGTATTGAGGACAAAAATGAGCCATATCATCCAGACTGTTTGCGCGAAAAGTGAAATTTCCGGCTTCTGTAATGATTTGGGGATGTATGTCAGCCCAGGGTGTTGGAAAACTGCACATCGTAGAAGAGACTGTTAATGCTGTTAGATACATTGACATCCTTAGGGGCAGCTTAATGCCATCAATTGAAACATTAAAAACAATAGAAAATGAGTACGTATTCCAACAAGATGGTGCTGCGTGTCACACAGCCAAAATAGTCAAGGAATGGATGTTGCAGAATAATATTCCCACCTTAAACTGGGTATCAAGTAGTCGATCTGTCGCCAATAGAAACACTTTGGCACATTATGAAGAAAAAGTTGCGTGCCTCACCTGCTAGAACAGTTCCTGAATTAAAAGAGAAACTAACTCACATTTGGAACTCATTTACTGCTGAAGATTGTAAAAAGTTAGTAGACACTATGCCAAAGCGAATTCAAGCAGTTCTGAAGCAAAAGGGTGATGTTACACTAAGGTGTAATCACCAATTTGCGGATATGATTGTTGGGCCAAACGAAATGATTTGTTGTTAAATTATATACTTTGTTATTATGGGCACATTTCTAGCATTTAAGTAATTAATTTTAATAAAAAATGTTTCTAAAATGTCTCAAATTACAATGAAAATAGTTGGTTAATTAATAAATTTTCCATTTGTGTCTACCAGTGTTTTCTAAAGTAAAGTGAAGAATTGAAATAGCCGCTGGGCCAAATGATATGACTCTGGGCTCGTATATTACTACAACTGGTTGAACGGTAATTATTAGTAATATTTTGATTTTCAAGTGAAATTGAAAAAGCGGACTACTATAATTTATAATTTTGCTACTGCGCATGGCAAATAGTTCGATTACTGGAAATTACTGCTATTTGGAAAGAACCTTATAATAGTATTTTATAAGTATTTTAACAAAAAATAGTACTGGGTTTTTTTTTTCATGAGTTTAGAGTAATATGGTGTTACAGTGTAGACTTGATATTCCGGATCCTCTATAATTGGATTCTTCGGTAATCGGACTCATTATTTCAAACACTGTGTATTCTGTAATCCGGATTTAATGTACAAACATATGTATTTATGAGTTTATGTTGTGATTTTTGAAGTTTAAGTGTTTATTTAATGAAATTAAGATGAATTTATATTCCTTTTTATAAAAGATCTGTTCCATAAATAAAAATAAGTACTAAAATATAATTTTATTACATATCAGTAGTGAGTTGCAGTAATCCGGTTTTCGGTAATCCGAATCAGGCTGGTTTTAATTAGTCCGAGTTATAAAGTCTGCACTGTTATTTGATTCCAGATAAGAAATTGTGAATGATGTAGTTAAAAAAATATTTATACCTACAGTTTTTAACCCATAGAGTACATAATGTGGTGTTATTCGATTCCAGATAAAAACATTGCTAATACTTTTTTTCTAAATTAACCTCTAAAATAAATCATAGCAGGCAGAATATGCATCATTTTCAGAAAGTTAAAATTTCCAAATATGTGCCTTTTCAGGGTATATTTTAAAAAATAGTTCAACGTCACTTGTTTTTTAACTAGTTATTAAGCTTGTACATCAGAACCCTTTGTGTAATAATTTGTAAACAAACAATATTGTCACACCAGCATTTTCTCACACCCACAATTTCAAAATAAACGACATAAAATTCCAAACACAGACCACAGAACATTGCACTAAAGGAGATGTTAGTAGTACTGAGATAAATGATAAACTCATTCCCGATACCATGCCAAATATTTTTGTATGCACAAGCATTTTGAATTGTGATGTATTTTACCTCTGATTTGCAAGGTCTCGAAAGACAAAAAACTTCTCAATAATGTTAATAAGGTAAGGTAAGATCTTTCAATATAATTAATTGCAGCAGCAATTCTGAAGTCGCTTATATACAAAATTTGGAAAGTACATCACCTCACGTTTAAATAAAGACAACACTTAACATTTAACAAATTAATAATGCATTTTTTGTATTTCAAAGCAACCCATTGGATTCATTAAAATTTGTCTAAAAGAAGTATAAAAAAGACATTGATCAATACATTATAGATTTACAACATATTCTAATTTATTAGTCAATTATAGATATATCTATTTTGTATTTGTGTGTATTTTTTTAAGCTTACCGCAACATTCCTAGTGCAACCATGCAAATTTTGAAAAGATAGTTACTTGGTTTCATATCTATGTTCATCTCCATTCAGATAGATGATATATAAATACTATATTTCGGTCAAGGCTTTGTTTAAACAACACTTGAAAATTATTAAAATTGTTTAAAGCCCTTAATATATAGTTATTATACTTTCAAACTGTTAAATTACAGTTTTGTGAGGGTAAAATTTTTGAGGAAAATTTTGAGGATTAATTGAAATTTAAAGAAATAATAACTTAATTGCCTTTAGTGAATTTATAAAACAACGGAAGACAGTAATTTCATTAATTAAGGTTTTAAAAATGTCTGGTTAATCTAAAATCTAAATAAGTGATAGTCCAAGTAAAGATCTATCCATTTTTCTTAAAAATCAGAAATCCTACAATGTTCATTTTTTAAAAGTAAACAGCTGAATTGTTAGATGCCAAAATACTCATAATCAAAAGTAGGTAAGTCACAAATATCTTCAATAACAACTGTAATTATCGCCAATTTTGCTCTTTTTGGAATAATATAATTACAATAATTATGAAAATAAACAAAATTAATATTAACACATAGCTGTAACTAAAAACTGTAAATCAATCAGCAGCAATTTATGTTTATGGTCTATATTATATTTTGATGTCAGACTAACACCCTGAGGTAATGAATATATACTCGCAACAAGAATTCAGACGACTTACGTCATACGAACAAATGAATAATTCGTTATATTTTCATCAAAATATTTAAGAAACTGCAACTGGTAGTAATAAAACTATATACCACACTAAAAGTTTGCATTATATATTGCACTAAATTGCAAAAAATGATTATTTTTAGTGCGACCAAATATCGAAAATTACGCTGACAATAAAAACAAATGTGTAACGTCAGCCGTGACATAAGTCGTCTGAATTCTTGATTCGAGTATATCCTGCTATAGTTACTTGTGGTTAGCTTAAAAAAATTTGGCTCAAATCTTTCAGAAGCCTGGTAAAATGACAAAGGTTAGTTGTTTCCTAAACACAAAAAAAAAAAAAATGCTGAAAGCAATTATGCTTTCACTATCTTCAATTATTTTCGTTGAAACTAATAAAAATAATAAGTAATTACAAAATGGTCGACTACAGAATATTTCAATTTAAGTTGTCAAGATTTGAGATTGTTGTAAATATATTACATATTTCAAAGTAAAGCAGTTTTCAATAAATTGTGAAATTGATAATTTTTTTACAAAACTGTAAACTTATTGTTCATTAAATTGATGTGTGTAAAACAGCTATAATCCCAAAATCAAATTCTTACACACGATATACAATATTTCGTCTTATACATTGATGCCTTGAATTTTTGCAAATCAGTGGTATTTCCCCGAAAACCTACTCTACAGTGACAGACAACAGCTTTCATTTTTTTTCTCAAAGCGATGAATAAAAAATGAGTCGTACACAATTTAGATGATTGTTATCTATTTACAAATTACTGTAGTTTTTAAATATCTCATTTTGTAGTTCAAATACTTTCTTATAGAATACCAATATATATTCTATGATAACAATCAGCTAGCTAGTGTACACTGTTCGCAAATGAATGAGCGTTACCCTGTCTATTCTGTATTTGAGGTTTTTGGGTTGTATGGTGTGGAATAATTCCACCTCCGTGGCTATTGTTGTTGGCAGCGGAGCCAATCGTGACGCCACCCCTTGCATCTAAGGCATCGTACTCCCTCCCATCATAATTGGCATCAAAAAATTTCTTGAACCATTGCAAGAATTCAAAATTATCTTGGAACCGGCCTTTTATCAATTTATCTACAGGTATAATCTACAATATTTTATGTATCTTCATTTTTTACAGCAACAATAATAATAGTAATAATATGTCACCCCCTCCCCCACACAAGTCTTCGACTTCTGGGCTAATCCTCCCGATTAGAATGAGGGGTAGAGATATTATTATTATTGTTAACAGTAGTTTACTCCGTGTTGTTTTAGTTAGCTTAGTCAACATGAGATGTATGTATAACTCAGTTCAATATAAAAATAAAAATAGCAATTCTTGAAAATAATAAGTTGGTAGACATATTCTTGAGGAATCAAAAGCCGATATAATAAATTATGAACAAATGAGGTACTATGACTATGAGAATAGAAAAAAAAGTCAATCTGTACTATCTCAAAAACTATAGAAAATAAACCACATTATGTCTTGAGAAAATCTATATGAGTATTAAGTTTGGCAAAAATAAGAATGTGTTGTATTTGAAAAAAGAAAGTACACTGCCTTTTTTATTAAACTGACCATAATATTAATTTATATTTAAGTATATTATAAGTGATAAAGACAAAAGTCAAGTTACATTTCATAAAAGATTATCTTCTGGTCTGCTCCATTACCGAGTTAAGAATTATCATAACCTCATCCTGTATACAAATAGCAAAGATAAGAGTATTCCAAAAGAAGAAGACATCCTTTTATATAGTAAATAGGGCTTACTAATTACTACTTAGTTAAAATTTGTCAGAAATAAGTTCTTTTTTAACAATGATTAAAATGTTTACGCTAATGGTGAGATAATTATCGAACTTGTTGATAATGTATCTGAAAGTATCAAGTTCAAACTAATAGATTTTTTACACCGTTTTTGAATAGACTGCTAAAGTACCATTAAGAATTAACAAATATTGCTCTATCCTTAACTGTCAAGATAATAGATAGAGGTCTCATCAGCCAAACATATTTTTCGAAATCTAAATATGAATTGAAATAAATAAAACCTCACTCGCATTCAACCTTTAATATCAAAGTTTAAATACTTCGATGTTATTATCGCTGCCACTTGAGTTTGAGATGTGATACTTGAGTATCGTTTATTGTTCTTTATTTATTTTCTCAAGAGTTTAATTTAATACATGAAGTTATACTTTTGTTTTGATCCTAAGCGCTTCAAAAAAATTCAATTAGCATCTGTAGGACCATGCAGTGCTCACTCGTTATTTCACAGCGCTACATTTTTTAGTTTTTACTTGCGTCACAGCTGTATGTACAGTGGTGGTCAGCTTAACGTCACCACTTGCATGTTTTGTCCTTTTCTAGCACCGTGTATAACAAGTGGCACTAGAAAAGAATGGAGCATGTAACTGGTCAGTTTAAGCTGACTTCCATCATAGTCACTTTGTCTATAGTTTATTCATTGGCAAGTATTTGTTGAAATCTATAGGTGGGAATGGAGATTTGTCATAGGTTGCTTCATCTGTTTAAATTCAAATTTCAAATATATTTATAATTTTTTTAGCATTTGTGTGTATCGGTACATTTTATTTAAATTTTGTGTGTTGTACGTACTATTTTCCAAATGGTTTTAACATGTTCTATTCTTGTTGCTGAAAATACCAGTAAAACCTCTGTGAAGCATATTTGTCTATTTATTTTCAAGATTTCTATATTTAGTCTCTAAAGTTAGTAAATGGTAGATTTAAGAAAACTGTTAATGAAGCAATTATGTTAATATAATGATATTAGATGTTTTATTGCATACCTATATCCTTTACACATATACAGGTAACCTACACGCATACATTTAATTGGAATTTCTAGACCTCAAAATAAGACAAAAAGTCTATATAAACATGTCTCCAAAAATGTTTCATTTTCTTACAATTTGTCCAGAGGCAGGTAAAACAAAAGGGTAATGCTTCAAAAATACTGAAACTTTTTTGTGTTTATTTTTTTTTATAATTTCATAGTCAAAATGAACTCATAAACAAAAAAATTTTACCTGATAAATTTTTGTAATTTTTTTTTCACTATTTGTTATTTTTTGTCCTCAGCTTATAATTTCCCATATACATCGCATACTCCCATTTGTTTTAAATACATTTTAAAGTGATTTGACAGCAAAATGACAATGTACTGGATCATCCTATACTGCTTTTTTTAACAGTAAAACAGACAACTTTAGAGGAGTTTCATTTTCCAGTCAAACACAATAATCTGTTTTAAAGTAACGTAACACAACTCAAAACACAAATTTTTTGGTGCACCCTCCAGAGCAGTCAACCGAAAAAGGTACTAAATTTCCATATATTTAGGTGAACTGAGAGATAAGTGTGACCGATTATTATATTGATTCCTTATATTTTTGAAAATTAGTATAGACCTTAAGAAAATAGCTGACTAAAACAACCAGGCATTTGTAGTTCCTTAGTTAAATTATTACCTTATCTACTGACATCTTTTTAAAGCTAGCCTGTAATATCTTGAAATTCTGAATATATTCATGTTCTAAGTTTGTTTTGAACTTGACTCTTTTGAGTTGGACAGATCCAGGAAATAACATATCCATGAACTGACAGTATGCTGCGCCTGTACATAGTTCTTCAATTTTACCAAAACTACTTTGTAAGCACTCGTTCACCCATGCTAACATATCATGGCGTGACAGATTCTCAGATGTGACATTCGTTGAATAAACATTTACCGCCATTTCTGAAAATAACAAGAATTGATGACTATTAAGTTAACTTCTATAACATATTTCTAAGGAATCCTAGTACTGCAATCTTCAGTTACTTTTTTTTAATTACTTTTATAGGAATACCAAAAAAAGAGGGGAAAACTATTATATATAAAATTATACATAATATTCTCTTTGACAACAAATGAATTGACTAGATTTAATTTTCTATTGAAATATTATACTTTGAATTGATTTGTATTGTGAAAACTAAGTAATACAACTTTTATCCCTAAAATCTATATCAAAACCGGATATTTATTGGCGTACGTCATCAATACCAAATTTGTACTTGATGCACTTGCTTGGAAAACCGGAAATTGCCCTATAATTTGTGAAAACTACAAAATTTAAACTAACCGACATATTACTCGAAGCAAAAAATGTTGCATACCGGTTTTTTTTTCAAGATGTCCCGTTACCGACTACACTTCAAACCAACGCGTAGATTCTAAAAATAAAATAAATATATTTCACTAACAACAGAAACGAAGGAAATAATTGTATTAAGAAATTATTGAATTAGCATTAACACGCTTGTATCAACCCCAGAATTTTTTAATATTCAAGGCATCCTCTAACTTTGACACTTCGATTTCTAACGTCAGTATAGTTATAGATTCTCTGTAGTGAATAAAATGTTAATAAGATATTTACTAAAACATGGCTAACAGAAATTTGCATTATAAAAGAAAAGGAGTACTTACTTGAATTATAAATTTTGATATTTCAAACGGAAAAATATCTATTGGGAGTGGTTCAATCAACACAGAAATTCATCACCCGGCCAATCGGCCATTAAGTTAAAAAAGTCGGCAAACATTAAAAAATTAAAATCACTAAAACATTATTTTCTGATTTCTGATGACATTCACGATTCACGTGTTCACCACATAGACCTTATAAATCATGGACCGGCCCTAGAAAGAGAGGTCCGGTGTCCTGATGTGTACAAGAGGGATGAAGCTAGTCCGGGAAAAACAGATGTTCTATGACAGAAAAATATATAAACATAACCTGACAAAACCTTTCCTGTTAATATTGTTAATGATTTGTGTGCCTTTTGTGATTTAGTTGTGTTTAGTGTGTTTATTAGCAATAGTTTTAAAAACTCATAAACCATGGTGGAGTCGGTCTGTCACCGTAAATGTCATACTCATTTACGGTTTTTGTTTTGTTCGGCCAATGATCTGTGGGATTTTGCCCGGAGTAGCTCTATCTCTGTCGCACATATCTGAGCATCAACGATTTGTATGACTTATAGAGACAGAAAACGGCTTTGGGCGCGTCCATGATTTATAAGGTCTATGGTTCACCACGATGAATTTGAATGATTTCTATTCATATTTATTCTACTTATGGAAATTTAAATACAATTTATGAATAAACTAAATTATGATTCATGGTAGATGTTATAACTTATAACTTTTATAACAAGCGATTTGCTAAATAATAATTTAAGTTGGTAGACTGGTTTAATTTTTGGATGTAATCAAAAATTTATTTAACTAACCTAAGTTTTTTTGGTTTGTCAAATTTATTTGTTAAAAAGAAAGATAAATGAGTTCCATTAATGAACCTCCTATTTTACCTGATATAGAAGAGGAATTGAAACAATTTCTATGTCCAGAAAACCTTCCAATTCATCAATATGAGAGAAATCAAGAATTTTGGCCACGAAAAGCAGATCCAATGGAACTTCTGGAATTTGACGTATCACCACTATGTACAACTTTAAAAGTATATACAAATTAGACATACTTTCAATGTGCATAGCTTTTCTTCTTATTGTAATATTTCTAGGTGCAAAGAGATCCCAATACAGGTGAAATTATTGGATATAAGGAAGTACCTGTTCAGGGTGTTGGAGCTACTGCCAAAAATTCCATGTCTTTGAACAGAGCACCAGCCTCTCCATCCGAAGCGACTAAAGGAAATGCATCATTTATACCATTTTTACCTGGCAGTTTTCCTAATCCTACATTAAATCTTCCAAAAGTAGATATATCCGACACAGGTATTTTTACTTACTTAAGGCTTATATGTTAAAAATCTATCACTGAATTTTTACAAATTTTAGAATTATTAACAATTCCACCAGGATTTGAAGAAGGGCTGGTTTTTGCCGAAGACGGAGTAACTTTAGTTACAGATTCAGATACTGTTACTGCAAAACCAATTTTTGATCATTCTACAGATTTTATTAACCTGTTAGATATAATACAGAAGGAACAAGATACCTTCGGTAAATACTCTTTTTAATGAATGTGTTGTGTTATTTTCTAATTTATTAATGATTATTTAGATGTTTGGGATAATAAAAAGGAAGAAAAGGAGGAAGAAGCAATCCAGTTTCCTTCTGAGACATTGCCTGAGGAAGAGGAAGTATTACCTAAGGAGGAACCTATTTTGAAAATCAGTGCAGTTCCACCGCAAACTGAGTGGAAGGGAAGTGAGTGGGCTATATTGTTAGACACAACTAAGCCTGTAAAGAATTTTAAAGAAAGAATTCCAGACATGGCTATTAAATTTCCTTTTGAACTAGACAATTTTCAAAAATTAGCAATATTGCAACTGGAACAGCACAATCACGTATTTGTCGCAGCTCATACATCTGCAGGAAAAACTGTAGTAGCGGAATACGCAATAGCATTATCACAGAGACACATGACAAGAACAATTTATACTTCTCCTATTAAAGCATTGTCTAATCAGAAGTACAGAGATTTTAAATCAGTTTTTAAAGATGTTGGACTAATAACTGGAGATTTTCAGATAAATCAGACTGCATCATGCTTAATTATGACGACAGAGATTTTAAGATCGATGCTGTACTGTGGCAGTGATATTACAAGGGATTTAGAGTATGTTATTTTTGATGAAGTAAGTTGCTGAGTAATTGAAAAGTTCTCTCAAATATCTAGTGTCTTACCAAAATACTAGATATGGGCTTGACCAGGGATAGGCACAATTTTTAAAACATTGATGTAAACATAAAATCTTTAATGACATCCTATTTTATCTACTTTTGTACTGTTATGTTTATATTTTGTGTTGGCAACACAGTACACATAGCCGTCAGATTTCCATCTGGAATTTAATTACTGCCTTTATGCATGGATGTATAGATGTCGCTTACATCAAAATTAATGTATTTCTTAGCTATAAAAAATCTTTTTAAATTGATAAAATATGTGAAGTTTTTGCAGAATAGCTTAATGATACTTCGATGTTTACAAGTAACATTGATGTTGAAAAAATATTATCAAATTTTCAACATCAAAGTCTCAAACATTGATGTACAACGGAAAATATCGATGTTTGATAGTTATCGATGTGAGTTGCCCATCCCTGGATAGACCATTGCTAGGCAAGCGACATGAGCAGACCGCATTTCACAATTGGTACAAAGCAAATGCCAACTTTCCATGATATTTACAGCTGCATATAATTACCAATAATCATGTATAAATAAACTTAACCACATTATTTCTCACTTATCAGTGATTTGTGTATCTCTGTGTATGTATATTTGCGCCAATGATAAATGTTTAATTGTATCCGTTGTTAAACATATTTCCTTTTAGTGAACATTCCTCTACATTTCCAAAATTAGCATTGTACATATATGACATAATATTTACAAATGTAAACTTTTTTGTGCCAGTTTATCATGATGAGGCTCACAGAGTTTTATAGGTTACCTTAAGTAACACCTAAATTTCTCAGCAGTAAGGATTGCTGGGCTATGTATTAATGTCTGTACAGTCTTTTTTAATTTGCTTACAGCTTCAAACGATTGTCCTATAGGCTAAGAGCATTTCATAATTTTGACAAGATAAAATAATAATTCTGGGGTAATAGAATAATTAGTATTGGCAACTTTGCTCGGTCGGTGGCTGAGAGGCTTAAAGCATTAGTACTTTGTCAGCAGGTTCGAATCCTGCGGCAAGTAGACCATAGACTGGCTATACTTGCGGAGAGGATTGGCACCCTTTCTGTGGGCATGGTAGGGTGCAAGAATCTTGGCTTGGGTTAATGTGAGATTGATACTGGTTGACATTTGACCACCACCCTAATTAGGTTTTCCAGATTTCCCTCATTCCTGAACTGAATGGTGGTTAGGACTTACCAACCTAAGTCGTTCCTGGGTGCAAATGCAACCTGAATAATAATAATATACTGTCCCCTCTCCCGCACAAGTATCCCACTTCTGGACTGATTCTAGTGATAAGAATGAGGGGTAGAGATTATTAACTCTTTCTAAATTTAATTTATATATTGTTACGGAATCTCATCTACTTTTTTATTTTGTTAATGATGTTCCTGTTTGCGTTAGAATTTATAATTTTTATAATACCTTTATTTTGACGTTTGCCGGAATATTCCAGACTATATTCTATTTGTTTCTCGCACGTTCTCGAGATCGCAGAAACTTTGAGGACTCTAAAAACCTAGATAAGCGAATCGGTTCTGCAGTCACACTTCAGTTTATATTGAGCAGTCAAACGCGAATGACTGAAACATCAAAGTAAAGAGTCTGACAGTTGTGAATTTGTTGAGGGATATTTCTTGTGTAACCAAGAGTGACAATATTAATATTTGTGATGGAAGTAGCTGTGTATATGGCAAAAGTAGATGCAATATCATTAAGAAACGTAATTTGCTGCAAATAACATGTTTTCTTCATATTCATTCAAGCGTGTAGTGTATTAAAACATTTCATAATTATTTCAACTAAAAATTGAGATTATGAGAAAGTGGGCGGGCCATAGTAATGATAAATGAGTAATTGACATGTGAATATTATGTGATTAGACTAGATCACTTATCCTCCACATGTTTCCTTCAAGCCGACATGTTTGTCGCAGAAATTATTAATAGTTCAAGTATACACAAACACCATTGATAGCTGAGGAATCATATGGGTAACTTTATTGTTTGCCTCGCAATGGTCCAGTCCTAACTATAATGTAGTGTGTGTCGGTAATCCAAATATCATTAATCCGGAATTATCGGTTATCCAGATGATTTTTTTTTCCATTTATTTTATAATACAAATTTCTGATGCTTTAGTAGTCTACATTGTCAACACAACTACTGTTATTTGTACACGTAATCACTGACATTGCAGATAAAGACGTGTGTGACACATAATTTAGCGATAAACTGTGCATGGGCTGCAATGGCTTAAACAAGAAAAATAACTGAGAAATTAATAGCTCTACTGGTAATCTATAAATTATAAAAAGGTGAATGATATCTCTGAAAGTCATCATCAAAGTTTCAGCAGAAGTGGGATATTTTTTGAAAAAAATTAGAAATCAGCAACATTGGCGAATAAACTTTTTGTATTAATAAATTTTCAGTAGCATTAATTCACATTTATCAACTATCAAAATGCTTTTTATATAAATTAATACAGTACGGAACGTCTGTGAATAAGAAGAAACTTTCATAAATTACATACCTAAACATGAAACTTTTGTTTTGTATTATTGCATTACACAAAAAACACATTTCCCAATTATTGACAAATTTCAGAGTTAACAAGTCAACTAGATTGACAACTCTACTAACTATAATAGACCATTAAACTTTTTATAAATTTTAGAAAACTGAGAGAAACAGGAATGCTGGAAAACCACAGCAAAATAAGGCATAATATTTTACTTGGAAATAAGAACTGTAGATTTCCGTTTTATATTAATAAAAATATAAAGATTAATATTTCAATAAGTTTATTTATTGCAATACATCATTATGTAATCTGTATACACAAATTAAAGTAAGGCTTTGTTCTTCAAAGATCTGGATTGCCGCGGTTTTATTAACTGATCTGGATCTTTGAGACCGAATTGTATTTGAAAAACAACTTCACAAATCCTCTTTTAGGTACATTATATAAATGATAGAGAACGTGGACATGTCTGGGAACAAGTCTTGATCATGCTACCAGCTCATGTGTGTGTTGTTCTCTTAAGTGCAACTGTTCCAAACACCATTGAATTTGCCGATTGGCTTGGAAGGACCCACCAAAGAAAGGTGTATGTTGTAACTACATACAAAAGGCCTGTACCGCTGCAACATTATCTCTACACCGGCACAGGGGGAGGCTCAAAGGACAACAGATTTAAAATATTAGATGCAGACAAGTGGCTCATTAGTGGGTAAAAAAGTGTCTAAATAGCAGATATATCAAGATTAACATTTTTTTTATCTTAGTTACATGAAAGCTAAGGAAACTATCGAACCAGATAAACAGAAAAGTATGTATCAGAAAATGACTCCCGCTCAAGAGAAAAATCTTTGGTCTGGCCTAATCGATCATTTGAGACGTAACGACTTACTTCCGGTAGTAGCATTTACTTTCTCTCGCCAAAAGTGTGACAACAATGCTGTCAGTCTAACAAATTTAGATTTAACTACACAAAAAGAGAAGGCACATATAACAATGTTCTTTAATAAATGTATTAGGTGTCTCAAAGAACCTGATCAGGATATTCCACAGATAATTAAAATGCGAGACATTTTAACTAGGGGTATAGGTGTCCATCACAGTGGAATTTTGCCTATCATCAAAGAAATTGTGGAAATGCTTTTTCAGCGAGGTCTGATAAAGGTAAGTGCGGTGGTCCGTAGGTAAGTTCCTATTAATAAATAGAATGACTAAATATTACATAAAACAACTTCTATAAATATATGCTGCTATGAATATATACACCACAGTTTTTGAGACATTTATATTTACCCTAGTCAGTAAAAGAGAAAATTAATAATTATTTTTGCATACAACTAGCCAGCCGTTATAGACTCGTTTCGCTCGGTCAGTGTTTTTGTATTTTTGTGGAAGTTTTGTGTCGTATTGAAAGTGTATAACGTGGTACATCTTTCTATTTTCAAAATCTATTTTTTTTTTTAATATAGTGTAAAATTGTTTTCCTTCTGTAACGTTCTTTCTACCTATAAAATTATCCTTCCTTTAGGTATTCAACTTAATTTAATTTTTAAGATAACAGAAAAATTATTAACTAAGTAGAATTCAGCTTCTTCAATCTCTGATTGATTAACACTGACTTCTTACTGACTGAGAATTAGATTTTTAAATGCTTGTAGTTTAAATAAGAAACTATATCTTTGTCTGGCATAGATCTGATGGTGAATCCTGATGGACTGAAAATTACGTTTCATTTATAATTCCAATAAAATATTATTATTAATTTATTTGTGGAACTGATAGTTTTAGACAGTGGCGGCTGGTGAAATTTCAGCTGCCATATCTTAATAACCAGACATGGGACCCAAACCAAACACAAACAACACAAACAAGTGCCTTTCACTTAGTTTACTTTGTGGTTTTTTTTTTGTAATAATTTTAATAACCGATATTATTTTACAGTGTATAATAATTAAAAATATATTTACCAGCATAACAAAATAATAACTAGTGGATTCACTTTCAATATATTTTTTTCAAACATTCATAAGAAATTTGTAAAATTTCTATTGACAAAATTCCTTTTAAAAAGATTTTAGCCCTATATCTTAATAGATCCTTTGTTTGTGGATTTTTTTTTAATTGTAATGCCTCTAAAATTTCTATGTTATTTATTTTCATTTATAGTTTCATACATTTATATGTTTCGTACATGTTTGCACAAGTCTAAACAAGAAATGTGATTTTTTTTTTGAAAAATCTGTTATGAAAGAATAAAAGTAACAAGTTTAAGATATTTTTCTACGTTCATGCAAAAAACAATACTTTATTGAACTATATTTAGTGGAAAAAGTGGTTCTTTATTGCACTAGTGCAATAAAATGTTTATTGCATTCATCTGTCATTCTACTACAGTGTTTTGTCATCATGACAAACATAAACGTTCAAATCGACGTCACATTTTTCTAGACTTAGTGTCATCTAAATAACATTTTTTGGTTTTTGCATGAACGTAAAAAAAATATTGTATGCAACTCGTACAAAAAGTGCTTATTACACGCGACGTAAAATTGTCCAACGAGGCCGTTAGGCTGAGTAGGACAATTTCACGTCGCGTGCAATAAACACTTACTTTTTGCACTTGTTGCATAAATAACTATTAAAGACTATTCATACATATATTCAATCTCCTGCATGAATGCATTCTACTGAATATTAATATACCATCCCTTCTCCGTCACAAGTCTCCAACTTAGGCTAATCCTTGCGATTAGAACAAGGGGTAGATATATTATTATTGTCTAAAGGAGTATCAATGCAAAACAAACTTTATTTTCTTGCAGCTCTTATTTGCTACAGAAACATTTGCCATGGGTGTAAATATGCCAGCTAGAACCGTTGTTTTTGACTCTATAAAAAAACATGATGGGAAAGAGTTACGAGACTTGGCACCAGCAGAGTATATTCAAATGGCAGGAAGGGCCGGTAGAAGAGGCCTCGACAGTGAAGGAACCGTCATTATTTTGTGTAAATACGTGGTACCAGCTGAAGAAAATTTGAAAAAAATGATGCTGGGTAAACCTAGTTCTTTAGTAAGCCAGTTTCGGCTTACTTATGGCATGGTAAGCATTATTAACTTATAATATGTTACATTTTAATTTACAGACCAGGTCCACCATACAGCAACCATTAAAAAATTAGGAGAAATTGAATGAAATCATTAGAGATTGACTTGGAAAAAAAATAGATCGATCATATCAGATTTGCATAAAGTCCATTTCTAAATATTTTGTATTATTGACATTATAACTTTTTCATGTTACTGAACCTTATGTCATTGAATAAGAACAACTTGTAAATAGTGATGGGTCGTATTCGTATGAGCCGTATGTCAAGTACGACTCATCGTGTTGATACGAATAGTACGGCTCTTTAGAGTTGGGTAGTATTCGTATGTTTCGCATCGCTGGTACGAATCAAATGGCTCCAATCCAGTAAAAAAGAAAGATTCGTATCACTTCGTACCGCATGAGCGTGCGTACGATTTGTGTATTATAATACGTGCCGGTATGGATGCGGGTACCGGTTGTGCGGTGTAATACAATGCTATATCTACTTTGGTACTGATTTAATTAAGAATTTTAAACAAAAGTATACAAGAACAAGGAACTAAACGCCGTATGACAGACAAGGTATATTATAACATGTATAACATTTTGATAGCTTTTTATATGAAATTATAATTCAAATGGTTCGTCCCGTTTGTTTTTGTTGAATGTTGAATTTGTATTGCATGGAATATGGATTTATAAACACTAAAACAGTACACACGTGTATATAGCTTAGCATCGCGCGAACTGTGTGCGTACGAAATAATACGAAATATGGATACATAAGACAGACATTAGTATCTACACATACTGTGGTTGCATTCGCGGCATTACGATACGAAAACAGCATATCATACGGCGCATACGGAGTACCGACCAACGAGTCTTTAATGCTAGTATTCCTAGCACGTCATAATAGGAGTTAGAGCTAGATGTTATGATATGTATATGAACCGCGCATGCGCTGATACATACATATACGGATGCAGATATTGCGATACGGCTCTTTGTGTATAATACGTTTATACCGTACGGCTCTTTAAAAATGGCCGTATTGCCCATCTCTACTTGTAAACTTCTGAACACAAGCATTCTCTCTATTAACCAAATATCATTAAGGTTTGTATTCATTTGGTTTTACTTAAGCGTAAATTTAACAATACATTTATTATTTAACAATATTTGATGTAAATATTTTGTATTGTGGTGTGATGTTCATTGCCAAGTAATATAAAAAATTAGAAAAACCATGCAAATAAATGAAATAAAACAGTAATCAACAACTGAACAATAAAATTTGTATACAGTATACATAGAAAAATATTATTTTGACATCACAAAAAGTAGGGTTGCTATTTAATGAAATAATATTCAAAACAGTCAGAAGTACCCACAGAAAAAAATCCAAAAAGGAAAACGTGCATATATCTATGGAACCCCCCCCATGGGTTGGGGTTGGTTGGGTCATATAGGTAATGTCGTCGTCCCACTACAAACCTGCAATCACTACTATATTCGCCAAGATTTGGCAACGCGGTCAGTGAACAATAACTAGACCTACTTCGGCAACCCCCTACATTAGGGTTCACCTGCAACTAAGTACTATTTTTTTTTTTGTAATTTTTATACAAAAAATATTTTTCGTACTTGTTTATTATTTACATATGTTTATGATGAGATCGTTTTTTACGAGGGGTAAACCACTGCTTGAAATTTGTACAATGAAATACCATTTTTTTTAAATATTACCCAAAAAAATACCTCATCAAATAAGCAAATACCTCAAAAATACCCAAAAACCACGAATAATATGTAATATATTGATTTAAAGATAAAGTTTAAGAAATTATACCATACTAAAATTTGTTAACAGAAGAGGGGAATGTGCTACTAAGTGAGTGGATATATTCTGCGTTAGCGCCTTATAAAACATTCATATGATACTTGTTTATATGGTACTGTACAATCCATTGCAATAATAAAGGCACTGTTTAATTGAATTTGGCTATTTATTTCGAACTGCTGACATATTCGTAATGAAATCTACTTTCAATTTTAAACATTAGTTCTTAGTTGTTCCACTCACCCACAGAGTAGCCAAAAAACTGATTTCAGGAGGTGTCATTATTTTTGCAATTGCATGTATCTAATTCGAATCACCCTCTATTATTTTCTAAACTAAAGACTTACGAAGACAATAAAAGGCCATATAGTGGTTTAACAGTGCCTCCGAAAAATTTTACAGAAAATATTTTTGTATCTATTGTTACGAAAGTTCACCTACCTTTTTAGTTAGTTAATTATGTTCCTGTTTTCGTTAGAATTTATAATTGAAGCTCACCTACCTCGTTAGTTTGTAAATTACGTTTCTGTTCATGTTATAATTTATAATTTTTGTGATGCCTTTATTTTGACGTTTTCCGGAATATTCCAGGCTATATTCTATTTGTTTCTCGACACGTTCTCGAAGTCTCAGAAACTTCGAGAACTGTAGAAACCTATATAAGCAGATCATTTTCGGCCGCTGGAGTCAGTTTGTATTGAGCAGCCAAACGCGAGTGACAAACGTCAAAGTAAAGCGTTGACAGTTGCGAAATTTGTTGAAGCAGATTTCTTGTATTTATCAAGAGTGACAATAAAGATTATTTGTCTACGTGACGTGTTTCAACGATAACCTAATTTCGAGGTTACATTGGTGTCAGAAGTGTGACGTTCCGCAAAGAAGACGTTTGGAGTAGACAAGTGAATGCCAGTAACGAGATCAAGAGCGACTGAAATGGAGGAAACATTGAGACAGTTAATGGGAATGATGAAAGATATGAAGGAAGAAATAAAGAAGAGTCAAGACGAAATGGGAGAAAATTTAAAGGAAATGAAAAACAACCAAGATGAAATGAAAACTAGTCAAGAGGAAGTAAAAATAGTTTAGAAGAAATGAAAAATAATCAGGAAGAGTTAAGAAACGAAATGAAAACCAGTCTACAAGAAAACAATAAGAAGTTAGAAGAAGCAATTAAAGTTAAACTCGACGAATTTGAGGAAACTGTGGAAGAGGAAATTAATCAATTAAGAAATGAGGTACAAGATAAGGTCCAGGTCGTAGAAGACAATATGACTAAGTTACAAAGTGAAGTCTCAAATCTGAAATCTCAGTTGTCTACAAAAGAGCCCATTAAGACTGAGAGCAGCGTTTTCCGTCGTCAAGAGTGAAGGCACCAACATTTGATGGAAAAGTGTCATGGAGCACTTACCTTAAACAATTTGAAGCAGCTGCCTTGGCAAATAATTGGTCAGAAGAAGAAAAGGCTACATCACTAATAGTTGCCCTACGAGGTGAAGCCATGGAGATATTACGAACGCTAGCCGAGGATCAACAAAAGACTATGAAACGCTGAAAAGTGCTTTAGAAATGAGGTATGGCGATGCTCATCTACAACACGTTTACCAGACACAACTATAAGGCAGAAGACAACGCTTCGAAGAAAATCTGCAGCAATTTGAGGCAGATATAGCACGTATGGTGAAGCTAGCCTACCCCACCGCACCGACGGAATTTCAAGAACAGTTAGCAATAAGTAGCTTCATTGATGGCCTGCGAGATTCGGAGATCGGTCAAGCGTTAAGGTTGGCCAGGCATAAAAATATATCTGAAGCTTTGGCCCAGGCGCTAGAAATTGAAGCCGCACGACAAGCTTCCCGAAGTAGTCAAGGCAGAATAAGGCAACTAAGATTTAGGAGAGAAGAACCGCGTGAAGCCGAAGAGGATGACGAAGGATTAATGAAGAGCTTAAGACAATTTCTAGACAATTATCACAAAGAAAAAGTCCGTACCGACTCTACTGTATATAGCAGGAGAAGATCCATCAAGTGTTGGAATTGTGGAGTTGAAGGGCATCTTAGGAATCGATGCCCTAAGAATACATCTAGTCAGGACCAGGAAAACGCCAACTAGTCAGCTTTGAGGGGCGAAAGCTGGCTAGGTGCCACCAACTATTAAGATCAAGGTAACCCGTCTGCAAAATAATGGAACGAGTTTGGTAGTACCAGGGCGTATATGCGGACGGGATTGTGAAATGGTCCTTGATACAGGTTCTAGTCACACTATAGTAAGACCGAACATCGTCGCTCACTGCAGAATACAAAAGCCAGACCGGAATTACATCTTGGAGACAGCAAATGGAGAAGTCATATCAGTGAAGGGCATCCATCTAGCTAGAATAACCCTGGGGCAACCACATTCCAACACAACATCCTAGTAGCAGATATAACCGATGATGTCATTCTTGGACTTGATGTAATGACTCAACATAATTTTGTATTGGACCTTCCACGAAGACTATTGAAGACCAAAGATGAAGAAATCATCATGCAGTTTCCTGAAATCAGAAACCTTCCTATTAGAACTGTGAAAGCGTCAGCAGACATAGAACTTCCAGCAGGTTCAGAACTAGTAATTGAAGCTATTTGTAGCAGTCCTTCGGCAGTTGAAGAAACTGTAATCGTAGAACCAGAACCAGAGAGCAGCCTCTATAGGAAGGGCATATTAACCGGAAAGACATTAACAGAAAGGAAAAACAATTTGGTATTGGTGAGAATGCTTAATCTAAAGGACTACCCACAACAGATCAAGAAAGGCGAACCTTTGGGAATTTGTCAAACAGTTGCATCGGTGTTCAGCAATATGGAATCATCAACAGCATCTCGAAATATTCAAAAACTACCCGAAGTCCTGCAGACCCTTGTTAACCGATTCAAGTCCCCATTACGAGCTGATGAAGTCCAAAAATTGGAAGATTTGTTGAGGCGCTACCAGGATGTATTCTCGTTAACAGAGGATGACGTCGGAAGGACTAATCTTGTGCAGCACCGCATAAATACCGGCAACACCACTCCAATTAAACAAGCTCCACGACGTATCCATTTAGCGAAGCAAGAAGAGGTATCGACGATGCTTAGAGACATGCAGCAACAGGGAGTCATTGAACCATCCCAGAGTCCATGGACTTCGCCGGTTGTTCTGGTAAAAAAGAAGAATGGCTCTACCAGATTTTGTGTGGATTATAGAAGACTAAACGATGTCACTAAAAGGGACAGTTATCCGTTGCCAAGAATAGACGATACCCTGGATACCCTGTCTGGATCCCAATGGTTTTCCACATTAGACCTGAAAAGTGGCTATTGGCAAGTGCAACTTCACCCAGATGATAAAGAGAAGACAGCGTTTTCCATTGGAACAGGGTTGTGGCACTTCAACGTCATGCCCTTTGGCCTCTGCAACGCACCAGCCACCTTTGAAAGACTTATGGAAACCATTCTACGAGGAATGACCTGGAAAACTTGTCTCGTTTATCTTGATGACATAATAATACTTGGCAAAGACTTTGAAGATCATTTGAAGAATGTTCAAGAAGTTTTCCAAAAGTTGAGGAAGCCCGGCTCAAGCTAAGTCCCAAGAAGTGCATGCTCTTTCAAAAGGAAGTCAAGTATTTAGGACACATTATTTCCTCTGACGGAGTGAAGACTGACCCAGAGAAAACAGAAACCGTCTGGAAATGGCCAGTACCGAAAGACAAACATGAATTAAGGAGTTTCCTTGGACTTTGCACTTACTATCGCAAGTTTGTGAAAAATTTCGCCGAGATTGCAAAACCCTTACATCGACTCACAGAAAACAATCAGCCATTTATCTGGACGGAACAATGTCAACAAGCTTTTCAGAGATTAAAAGAAGCTTTGTGTTCTTCTCCGATTCTGTCATATCCCAAGCCTGGAAAGACATTCATCGTTGACACGGATGCTAGTAATATTGGAATTGGAGGAATATTATCACAAATTGAAAATGGGCAAGAAAAAGTGATTTCCTACTTTAGCAAGGTCCTCTCTAAGCAAGAAATGAACTACTGCGTAACCAGAAGAGAGTTGCTTGCCATAGTTAAAACTGTGGAGCATTTTCATAAGTATCTCTATGGTCAGCCGTTCGTCTTGAGGACCGATCATGCTTCTTTGAAGTGGCTACTGCAGTTCAGGAATCCGGAAGGCCAAGTGGCAAGATGGCTTCAACGGTTGCAGGAGTATGACTTCAAAATTGAACACCGTAAAGGATCTAACCATCGTAATGCTGATGCTCTATCCAGAAGACCATGTCCTTCAAATTGTAAACATTGTGTGCGACAAGAAGTGAGGGAAGAAGATGAATTTCTTTGCAGAAGAACTACCATCCAGTCTCCAGAGGATTGGGATATTAAAACCATTGCTAAAGAACAAAGTGAAGACCCGGATTTTGGACCAATTTTCCAATGGAAGATAAACAACATGGACAGACCCACCTGGCAGGACATTGCTGATAAGTCACCATCTCTAAAAAGTTACTGGGCGTTATGGAATTCTTTAGCCATCGAGAACGGCCTATTAAAAAGAGTCTGGGAGAGCCCAGACGGCAAAGAAAAGATTTATCAAACAATACTGCCCCAGAAAAGAATTCCAGAAGTTCTTCAAGCACTGCACAGTGGAGTCGGTGGTGGGCACTTTGGAATAAACAAAACTCTGAATAAAGTTAGAGAACGATTCTACTGGCTTGGCAGTCGGTCCGATGTGGAAGAATGGTGCCGACGTTGTGATACCTGCGCCTCTAGTAAGGGACCCAGGACTCGAAGCCGAGGACAGATGAAGCAGTACAATGTTGGAGCTCCATTCGAGAGAATAGCTATTGACATAGCTGGACCATTTCCTCGTAGCAGCAGTGGGAATCGTTATATTTTAGTAGTGATGGACTACTTCAGTAAATGGCCAGAAATATATCCCTTACCTAATCAAGAAGCTGTTACCGTAGCCGAAGCTTTATTCGAAAACTGGATATGTCGTTATGGGGTGCCCAGAGAGATTCATTCCGACCAAGGACGAAATTTCGAGTCGGAAGTATTTCAGAAGGTTTGTGAGCTGCTAGGCATTCACAAAACCAGAACTACACCTCTTCACCCGCAATCAGATGGAATGGTGGAAAGATTCAATCGCACCATCGAAAACTTCCTGAGAACGGCCGTCAACGAGAAACAGACCAACTGGGATACCTGCCTTCCTCCATTTTTACTGGCATACCGAGCAGCAATTCATGAGACCACGGGTAAAACACCAGCCAACGTGATTTTCGGCACAGAATTGCGGCTACCCATAGATCTAATTATGAATCGACCGCAACACGAGGAAAACTTAGATGATTATCTCAGCCATCTGAAAGATCGAATAAAGATGGTACATGAAGAAGTACGAGAGAAGATAAAAATAGAAAGCGACAGAATGAAGACCAGATACGACTTGCGTGCCAACAGCAGCGGGTTTCAAGAGCTTGAGAAAGTGTGGCTCTATAACCCAAAAGAAGCAAGGGTAAATCTCGAAGCTGCAGAAATCGTGGGAAGGCCCTTATACCGTCGTGTCACGATTGAATGACGTAGTTTACAGGATCCAGAGGAATCCCCAAGCCAAGATGAAGATTGTCCACATCGATCGTTTAACACCTTATCAAGAAGGCCATGCGGACAATGGAGTAACCTGATCGGGACGATCAGTTCTAAGAGGGGGGCAATGTTACGAAAGTTCACCTACCTTTTTAGTTAGTTAATTATGTTCCTGTTTTCGTTAGAATTTATAATTGAAGCTCACCTACCTCGTTAGTTTGTAAATTACGTTTCTGTTCATGTTATAATTTATAATTTTTGTGATGCCTTTATTTTGACGTTTTCCGGAATATTCCAGGCTATATTCTATTTGTTTCTCGACACGTTCTCGAAGTCTCAGAAACTTCGAGAACTGTAGAAACCTATATAAGCAGATCATTTTCGGCCGCTGGAGTCAGTTTGTATTGAGCAGCCAAACGCGAGTGACAAACGTCAAAGTAAAGCGTTGACAGTTGTGAATTTGTTGAAGCAGATTTCTTGTATTTATCAAGAGTGACAATAAAGATTATTTGTCTACGTGACGTGTTTCAACGATAACCTAGTTTCGAGGTTACACTATTTTTAATTATTTTTATATTTGCCATTTTGTCGGTCAGTTGTTTACTTATATTTAAACTGTGCCATCATAATAAGGCATGCGCGATCGCCATTGTATTTAGAAATTGGTGGGAAAATACTAGTTTTCTCTTAAAATACCCAGTAATTATCTTCGTAATACTCATTAAATACCCATTATTACCTTGATAGTATCCAAAAATACACAAAGTACCTAAAAATACCGAAAAAATACCTTTAATTACCTACAGCTTGTACAGTAATATACCTCAGTGGTTTACCCCTTGATTTTTATTTGCTTTTAATTGTTTTAGTTTATTAAAAATTATTTATTTTTTTTTATTAAAAAAATCTAGTTTGAAATACTAAACTTTTTCACTGAACCCCCCCATGTCAAATTTCTGGCTACGCCACTGCATATACATAATAATTATGTATGGTTGTATTTCTATTTTATTTATTCCAATATTTAAATTCTTCTATTATTTATACAGGGTGTTAAAAAAAGAGTGTAAAATATTTCAGGAGGTAATACTATGAACCAAAATAAGAAGAAAAGTCTTAATAAACATGGGTTTGCCAAGTAACGGTTGCGGAGATATGGACCACTATTCGATTTTCAAACATTTTATTTTATTAGGAATAAACCGACAAAGGAAGCTTTTAACAAACAAAAAACAAAGTTACAGAAGATGTTCAAAGTGCCCTCCGTCTATTTCCAAGCAGGCACGACATCTTTGTCTCAACGATATTCGAACTCTTTCGAAAACACCCTCCTTGGTTTGGATTTCTTGACACTATTGATTAATCCGTAGCTGCAGCTCTTCCAGGATATTTACAGGAGTGCCATACACTAATGTCTTCAAATATCCCCAAACAAAGAAAGCTAGAGGGTTCAGATCAGGCAATCTTGCAGACCATAAGACAGGTTTTCCTACCCATCTATGTGGAAAAGTTTGGTGTAAATGCTCTCTAACGGCCATGGAAAAATGAGACATTAGTGTATGGTACCCTGTAGCCTAATAGCCTGGAAGAGCTGCAGCTACGGATTAATCAAAAGTGTCAAGAAATCCAAGGAGGGTGTTTTTGAAGGAGTTCGAATATCGTTGAGACAAAGATGTGCCTGCTTGGAAATGGACGGAGGGCACTGTGAACATCTTCTGTAACTTTGTTTTTTGTTTGTTAAAAGCTTCCTTTGTGGGTTTATTCCTAATAAAATAAAATATTTGAAAAACAAATAGTGGTCCATATCTCTGCAACCGTTACTTTGCGGACCTATGTTTATTAAGACTTTTCTGCTTATTTTCGTTCATACTATTACCTCCTGAAATATTTTACACTCTTTTCTTAACACCCTGTATTCTTCTGTTTATTGTTCATCACAATATAAATCAATTCACAAACAACCTGCTGTCTATGCACTAAACGAAATATGAATACATGTATGTATGTACAGGGTGGTCGGTTTTTAAAGCTTATTGCAACTCTGTAATAAATAGTGCAAATCTGATAGATACGAATCCAGAGGTCTTTTTTCGTGAAAATAACAATGGCGCAAACCGTGTCTGTTTCCAATTTCCAACTACTCTCAACTGCTCTTTTCTCATGTCCCTTTCAAGATATCTTAAAATGATTCGAACATTCTATAGGAACTTTTTTGAGATACATTTGATGGCACAAAAATAAATGCAATATTTTTAGTTTTTGTGATATGACCACAACTTTTTTTATATAGAACACCCTGTATTTTATTTCAAAAACGGAAAGAGGGCTGAAAATGTATTTTAAAAATATATACTTATTATTTGTTGTATAGATTTGCAGAAAATAAAATTTTCAAAATACCAATGGTATTTAAGTTTTCTGACTGAGAAGGATTTAAAAACAAACAAGCTTGACATTTAACACTATTAGAAGCATATTAACACTTCTGTGACTTCTGTGGATACGTTGAAATATGATCACTTTTTTTTGTAAAATATTATGTTAATTGTACATGTATTTTCATTTCTTAGACTAAAACATTTTATTAAATTGCATTTGTCCTCATTTAAGTAACAAATCATTTTTGATTTGTGATAACATGCTTCTAATAATGTTAAATGTCAAAGTTGTTTGTTTTCAAAGCCAGAAAATTTAAATATTGTTGGTATTTTGAAAATTTTATTTTTTCCGCAAATCTACACCACAAATAATAAGTAACATATATATTTTTGGAATGCACTTATAGTCATGCAATTGTCATTGCAATTTCATATTTTTATCTAAACCTACTCAGAAGTTACAAATCTCTGGTACCTAATAATTTCTATTAAACATCTCTTCGTTACTTCAGTGAAATACTTTAATTTAATTTCAACAATTTAGCCATACCATATAGGTATTTATTTAATTTTTAAAAATGTGTATTGCTAAGTATCGAATTAATTTATGGAGACCTTGGATTTACTTAAAAATCACATATAAACATGACATCATAATAAATTCATTTTATTTTTATTTTTTAAATTATTTTTACACATTATATTTTATTTTCTTTGAGTGAGGAAGTTCGTAAAATAATAGTTAAAGTATAATGCCATATGCCTGCCTGATACATACATCTAAAATAATTCAATAAATCTTCGTATACTAATTTGAACTCCAAACTACCCGAACCCTAGTTATGACATAATAACATATATTAAAAGATGAACATTAAAAACTGAAGATACATTTGAGCAATTTTTCTACACAATGTTTTTATCAAATTTATCTTCTTCTTTTCCTCAGAAACTTTTAGGATAGATTTTAAATTTTAGGTGTTAAGTCTGCTTCGTGTTGAAAGCCTAACTGTAGAAGGAATGATGTCTCGAAGTTTTGGGGAGGCTGACCATCAGAAAAATATGTCAGAAATAAAAAAACAATTGGAGCAAGTTGAGCAAGAGTTGGCAGAGTTATCCAGACAACAAATAAGCAATTATTTGCAGCCTTTGGTGAAATTTTATGAAAGAGTCAGTGCTTACTTACAAATTAGAAAGGAAATTATGGTATATATTTTATTTATTATATAAAGTTGTTCCATTCACCCATTAAATTATGTAAAATTAAAAGAAAACAGTATCTTCTTTTTACAGCACAGTGTCATGTCGTCCCCGAAGGTTCAAAAAACTCTAACACCTGGAAGAATTTTGGTGGTAACACATAAGAATCACGTTAACAAACTGGCACTTCTCTTGCAAGCCAACACTCGATCTAAACAACTCCAATACAAAGTGCTTGTTCTGACTGATTCAAAAGTAACGAAAACTGAGGAATTGAAAGAAAATTTGTGGTACTATATGCTAGGCGTGGCTCAGGACAAATTATTTTTACCTGTAGGTACAGCGGGACACGAGATGCTCACAATATCGCCACAAGACATATTTGAAATATCTGCCAAAACTCTAAAAATAAAGACAGAATATGTTATTAGCGACATAGAGAAAAGGCAAATGGAACGGTTTAAGGACAATGAACCGGGTCAGAGTTGCGTCCAAGCTGTGCAAGAACTTCATAAATTAACGCTTCTGGCGAACACCACCACCAATTCTACAAATAAATTGGAATATTTGCATTATACGGTTGACATAAAAGTTAACGATCCCGACTTGTATAGGAATATTCTGGAAATGTACAATTTAAAAGACAAGATCATTGACCACCTTCCTAGCACTCAGATACCCAATTTTGAGCAGCAATTTACAACTGTTTTTACTAGACAGTTTCTAGATGAAAAAAAGAAGAATCTGGAATTTAAATTGTCTAATGCCAGTTTATTGCTTTATCCCGATTACGAGAATAGGATTGCCTTGTTAAAACAATTAAACTATGTCGATAATCAAAACAGAGGTAAGTGAAAAGTAAAAATGTAACAAGTTGTTTTCATTATAAAATATTTTGACTACTACATTTTAAAATGTCAGCTGTTTTACTTTGACAATTTCTTCATTAATTTATGAAGTTGTTTCATGAAGAAGTGTTATGCAATAAATTTATCAGATAAATTCTTGAAATTTTATCCCTGAAGTTCAGAAATATCAACAAATAAATAATATGGTTAAGTTAGTGGTTCACATATTCCTTATCGAAAGATTCATGTTTGCCCATTGCTTTTACGTAAGAGAGACAAAAGTAAATTAATAGACATTTGTATAGATAGGCAGTGACAATTATATTTACAATACTTTATGATACTACCTATTTGTAGTGGGAACATCTGAAAACCCTACTCAATAAAATCTTCCATGCCTGTTTTGCGGGACGCTCAAACTAACACAATGAAATTGCCTTTGATATTAGGTTGGTAGGAAGGAAGAAGTGCGTTGACAGGAGGAAAAATTTAGATGTTAAATGGATTAGATTTATTATCAGAAAAAAAATTCACTTTCTAATTGTTTCTATTTGCTGTGAATTAGTTTTAAAGTTGTAATAATTAATTAGTGAAAATACACTTATAAAGATTATCATATCACGATTCACTTAACATAGAGCTTAAAAAATAGCAGTAGTAATAAATAGTGTTGCCTACATCAAAGACAAAAATGGGTAGTATTTAATAGAATACCCAACATTCAAAATAATAGAGAGTGAATCATGTTATAAACCCGCTCATAATTTATAGCAGTCAACACAGAGAAGTACAAGCTGTCCGTATAGTGTTCTATAAAATTGTATTGAATTATATATGTTCCATGTATATGGCGGAGTATATCCGATTACACAGCTTCTGCTGCAGCAAATACGCATGTGCCACATCAGAATGCTCGATTTCTATTGGTCAGATTCACCTGTTCCATCTGCAGCGCTACCATGGCTGTGTGGGAAAATTTTGGATATATTTTTCTGCTAATTAAATTGTGGTTGTAATTAATTTATTAGTTATTTTGTGTTTGTGTTCTTATGAATGGAGAATAATTCAAGTCCTACAGCATGTTCTCATAATCGTAAGCATCCTAATCTAACAAGTAAGGAACATCGGATGAAACAAAAAACGTCAAATGCAGTCGAAACATGTAGTTGATTAAAAGAGTGTCTGTAAGTAGTGTATATTATGCAAATACAGGATTCATAGAACAATTTATAAATGCTGTTTTAAAAATGATAGTTTCTCACAAGATAAATTTTGCCTGCATGACATGAATTATCGTTCTATAAAACAAAAAATGAGAGCGATGTGATGAAGAAACTATTTATGACAAATATTGGAAGTTTGAAATCTGAATCGAAGAATATATTACACAAAATATAGGTAAATGAAGATCATACGGTGACAAAAGTGTGCTACTGTTGTTGTGGTTGTAATGGATAATGCACCATGGTAGCGTTTATGTGTGACCGTTATAGAGACAGTGCTAGTAACCAGTAGAGTATAGTATGTATGTAAATGCAGTGTATTATGTGTTAAAGTGTGATATCCGGGGAGTGTGCATCAGGTAGGTGTAAGTGGTAGACCATCACCGTCTAAAAGGACAGCATTCTATGGGTGAGTCTAAACTATTAAAGTACTAGGTTCATTCAACGTCAACTTATTTTTTGTAATTTTGTGTTCTTTGAAACCTCAGATGGCACGACTATGGAATCTTGTCCCCTGAATGAGTCGCTCTCTATTATTTTGGAACTCGGCTATAATTTGGTTTGATGCAGTAAAATGTAAATCCCAAAAAAAAAAAAATTGATAAATATGAATATTTATTATTTTTCAGAAAATGATGGAATACATCAAATTTTATTTATTCCTGTGTATTTTTATAAAATTTTTAAATAGCTTTGCTGAAAAAAAATTGTCAGACTTCTTAATTTCCGTATATCTTAAATCATAATAAAAAAAGAACTATAGTAAAAGAAATCAATGTTTCAGTGTTATATAAAAAATAATTAATTACTTCACTTTTCTATTCAGTTTTTTGGTGTTACTTTATTAAGACGAAATACCTATTTATATAACGGGTGCAATAAATTATTATAAGCTTACAAATTTCACTAATACAGTGGCAAATTGAGTGATGGTTTTGACTTGACATTTACCAAACTAGCGTTCGAAGTGACTAATCCATCCATGACTTATTACATCGGCACAAATGAATTAGCTAGTCTAAGCTGTCAATAATTCCATGGTGTCGGGGAAAAAGGAGATAAGTCAATTTTTGATCAAAACGAGATAGGTCTTGACTTTGGATGTATATATCAAAACCTTGCTTATGGGCCAAACAAGATACGTCAGATCGAATAAAGACGCGTCAGTTACCCATGTTCGTAAGGAGGTATCTTCTTCAGAATGTTCCATTAGAGACAAGTTAACTTATCTCATCTGGAATAAATCTAACAATTAAATTATTCCGAGCATAACGACATATCAATAACTCAAATTCAGATGTTTGAGATTTCATCGTATCTACAAATTCCTGGTAAACATCATCCAAATCCACAGACTCGTCGAGAGTTCTATTGCAACTATTAAATGCTTTCACATCTGAGGTCTCGCGAGTTTGTAATATATAAATGGCAAAAGTTTCCATATTCACTTTTATGGATTTATGGACCCTTATGACATCTTCCAGCAAACTTATTATTTTAGCTTTCACTTGATTGAAAAAATCATCAGTCTGTAAGTTTCTCTTTACTATGCACACTGTAGCTTATTATTCTACACTTAAATGCTGTGTTAATAATTTGTACACCATTAGATTTAGGAGCACATGACATTGTTCTATGTTCCAATGTCCTACGATGTGCATGTATTTGACTGCGGGGTATATCCTTATTACAACATTTAACTGTTACAATTTCGGGCGATTGACCATCATGATCTAATTTAGCCCGTTTTGCCTCAGGTTCATCTACACTTATGGGCTTACAAGACTGCCTTTCATGACGATGCAAATTATCACTGCGTGTAAAACTTTTACCACAGACGCTGCATAAATACATCTTTTTTTATTTTATGTTACTCTCGATCAACACGTTATTCACAAATGAGTTTTCTATCTACCTACTCATTCCTTTATATTCATGATGAGATAGGAGTTGAGCATGCGCTGTAGACTCTGTAGACTGTATTACAACATCGAGCAAGGTTTTTTCAAGTTCAAATAAAACTTACCAAGTGATGTGACCTTCAATAGAAGGTCAAAATAAAAGTTACCAACAGATATGACCTCTAATCGGTAGAGGTTAAATAAAAGTTGCTAACTGATGTGAACTTCAATGTCATTGAAGGTCATCAAATACGTTACCGCAAAGGTAATTTCAAAGAGGAAAATGGTGGGGGAAGACTCAGAACCAGTGAAAATACCATACTACTATATTACAAAATGTGAATGAGATAAGTTTTTTTTTTGGTAAGTTCAAAAGGGCTGCTCTTTTCTCTAAATTTTCCTCAAAAATTTAAATATCTTTAAAACATAAACTTAAATATAAAAAGAAGAATATATTTCTACTTTAGTCTGAATATTTGAGTATCATAAATATTTAACCTGATTTGCAGTTTGTAATCAAACTTTAAGTTATTTTTCTGAACATTCTCAATAATGGACTTATCTCCTTTTTCCCCGACACCACGGAATTACTTTATGAAGAATTGATTCATCAATAAATTGTCAATGTAAAATAACTCATATATTTTATTGTAATTCAATATTTTGAAGAAAAATCAATTTGTCTTCTACAAATGAATATTAGTTTAAATTTCAAATGAATATTAGTAACTATAATTTATGCTTATTCTACATACATATAATAATAGGCTTGTTCCAGCAGCAGTCAGCGATTAGTTTAAAAGTGTCAAAAATGTTCGTCCAGCTTCTTACATTAAATTCATTGGTAATCTGTTTTTAATTTAATGGTGGAATATATGTATTTATTTCAAACTACTGCAGGAACAAACCTAATAATTTCAGATTGTGAAACCATTTTTTAGTGCAACTGAAAGGTCGAGTGGCATGTGAAATGGGAATGAATGAACTGCTCATTACGGAATTAGTGTTAAGGAACATTTTAACTAAATTGAAACCTGCTGAAGTAGCTGCACTCTTGTCAGCCTTAGTTTTTAGAGTGAAGTCAAGGTTTGATGTGACGGAAGACGATGACCTTACATCTGACTTGAAAAAGGTGATTACACAAACCTAGAAAAAATATACACTGTGCCAGTGTCATATTGCCGGGGACCGCTAATTCATGGCTGCCCTAAAAGGTCCAGAATCACTAAAACTTGGTTTTTATGCCAATTTACGTTGGTTGTATTGTAGTGTGAAGCTTATTTGTTTACTGTGATTGGTCACCTTCTTTAATGACATTTAAAATGACAGCAAGTTAGTTAATTTCACATTGCAATGCAGCCATCATATTGGCACAACCGCCAACATAAAGCAAATAAAATATCCATTTTCTGAACCGTAAGACCCTAGGCAACGCGGGACCTGTCACTTGACTTATATCATGAACCGACGCAGTCTATATTTTTTCTAGGTTTGTGGGTGATTAGGACCCAGTTGTACAATTTGTAGTTGCCAAATAGTTGGTGTTCATCGTTGTCATTTTATAAGTACAATGCATTATTTGCACAGTACATACCTACATTTTCTACAAAATTATATCTGCTACTACATATCAGTATTATAGATATAAATTAGTAAGGCCAACTTTAACTTTAGCAAATGTGTAGTCTAGAATGGCACCCAATGTACATTGAATAGAAATTAATGACAGATTTCAGACAGAGATTTTGTTTGTTTTATCGAACTTCTTTATTGTTCTATTAATTTAAATGTGCATGTTTGCATTACTTTCATTATTCACTCAAGGAAACAAAACATGATGACATTGTAATGTAATTGGCAAAAACCACGAAGTGGCTGTCATCTATTAATAGATTTTGGAACTGCTGTAGGGGTGCACACTACACAACAAATTACATACTTACATAATAGAAGTGTGAAGTTTTGTGTTTTTATATTTTTTTCCTGCATAAATAGTACCAGAACAGTTTGAAAATAGTATAATTTTATCTTGAATGAAAAAAAAAAAAAATACAGATTCTGCATAAGACAATTTGTAATAAGTGGAGTGTGCGAGTCAACAACAAATTGGTTTTGTATACTATAGTGATAATTTTCTATATATTTTTTGTAATTTTGCAAACGTTATTAATGTTTAATTATAAAAAGTGTACAAAAATGCAAAACATACACAAGAATATTTGCACAAAATCTGTGCTGTTCTCTAGTGCTCCTCTTACTGTATTTTGATATTTTTCTGCATACATTTGCCATAGACCCGACACTCTGAGTATCTCTAAATTGAAAATCGTAAAACCGATAAGAAAACATATGAAAGTATATAGCAAACATTCTATAGAGGATTTTATGCCAGGTAATTATATCAAGATAATGTGTACTGCCAGTTTTCTCCACTACTTAATAATGTAGATATTTCATCATAGGGTGGCTGATGAACTAAATCAGACGTCTGTAAACACAGTCTTTTGACAACTTGGGTCTGATTACATTCTAACTCCACAGAAAATTATGTACTCGTCTAAAAAGCCCTCATGCACCTTCTTTTTGAGGTTGCACATGATCCCCCAAGTAGTCCAAGATATCTTATCGTATCTCGAACCGAATCATATCAGAATCTGAAAAGTTACGGAGTTACGAGCATACTCGTCCTAATTCACCATGTATATGCACCTTTTAGGAATTTGTCTTACATTAAAGTTAAAGTAATCCTTTTGATAAGTCTTAAAATATACTTTCTCCTAAAAATTACACCATAAAACACAACATCTCTGGCAATTAAATTTTTATAATCTTCAGCGGCATTTGTAAACAAATTGTTGTTCACCTCTATTTCCGACATTTTGAATTTTACAGTGCCATCTAGTGGTTTGTGAATTTCGCAAATATCTTAATATGCAAAAATTTATTAAATATATACTGTGTTTATTGTGCAAATATTTACAATCCCAATAATAATTTAATATTCTGATTCTAAATATTAATAAATCACGTTTTCCGGAAAGTTTTAAGGAATTGTCACAATCTTTAAAAGTAATTATACCATCATATGTTGAATTTTACAATTAATTAATTCAAATAGTGGGTGTACCAAAATAATAATTTTTATGATCACAAAGAGATCTTTCATGATAAAGAAATTTCATATAAAATTTCTCGCAATTATCAGCTGATTACTTTTGACGTAACAGGGAAAGCTGCCATCAATTTTACATTTTTACTTTGGAAATTAATTGAAATTGTTTTACTACTACAGTTCTTTTTGTGAGCATAGCATACCCTAAATAATTATATGATTTCCATCTCTCATATTTTAATTTTCTACATCTAAACTTCTGCTTAACATTTTTATTTATCTTGTACTATTTGTACCGTTAAAAAATTTAACAGTTATAAAATTTTAGGGCATTGCAGATATTAAAGCTGTACACAATGAACTAGCCAATTTAGAATTAAGTATGGGGATTCAAACGGATGAATTTCAAGAAGACTTAAATTTTGGCATGGTTCATGTGGTATACGAATGGGCTTCAAATAAGGTAATTTCATTCGATATGTAACATAGGCATAGTTGCATTGTTGATATTTCAGCCATTTGCGGATATTATGCAACTCACCGATATACAAGAGGGTATAATCGTAAGATGTATTCAGCAGCTGAACGAAACTATCTGTGATGTCCGAGATGCAGCCAGAATAATTGGAGATCCTGAATTACAAACCAAGATGGAAGAGGCTTCCACAGCTATTAAAAGAGACATTGTTTTTGCTGCTAGTCTGTATACTCATGAAGAAAATCTGTGAGCCTGATTTCTTTATTAAAACTGTCAAGTAATTCACGTATTTTATTCATATTACCAATCAATAGATACTTGAGTATACACATGTGAATTATTTATCTTACTCATCGTTTTGGCACGTATACTTGTTTTAAATTAAAAAAATATTATGCATTAAATATTTTTACTTGTGAAATGTATCAGAAATAATTGTGTTCCTTCAAAGGAGGTAATAAAGGATGTCAAAATAACAGTAATTCTTATTAAGGCTACGGTCTGATTCACGCTAATAATGCTAAGAGCGCATTCACATTTGGTTCGAATCATGTTTCTAGTGCTCACAGCAGTCTCTTTTACGACACAGATTATGTCAAATGTGTTAAAGAATTTTTATTTAGTTTTGTTGGGTTTTTGCCACACTTCTGAAAAAATAATAAAGATTAATTAAATAAGCCCTTGTGTGTTAAAGAATGTTGCAAAATAATATGACCAAATACATTGATTTACCTGTGTTTGTTGAAGAAAAACAAAGTAGGCGATAGCGGTGGTCTTGTTAGGTGAAAAAAGAATTTAAATGTCTGAGGATAGTCTGTAATATTCTGAAATACAAAAATTTATTCTACACAACAACCACAAAATGTTCAGAAAATGGTTTAATTAAAGATTTACATAGAGAAGTCAACCTAAAATGTGACTTAAAATTCTTCTGCAGTATCAAGAGGAACCACTATTTCCACATAATTTGTTATTCCAATGTTGAAACATTTGAACCGTCTTCATCGTTGCTAGTCGATGACAATGATAAGAAGAAATTTCCATGTCACTGCCTTCATCCCTTTCCAAAAATACTACTACTATTACTCCTTGCATGCAACACGTTTACAAGTGGTATGAAATAATACCGAAAGCACACCAACAGTTTAATAATGTATAAATGATACTGCAGGTAACAACTACTCCGCGGACCGGCATTGAATTTCACCTGCAGTATCTGTGTGAACAGCCAAGAACCCTTGTCGGCCACACCACCAGACACAGACCGGTTTTGGGCTTGTTAGCCCTCAACAATATGCCATAGATGAGATGACCGACAATTCAACTGGCTGTTCTTTCATATGTATGTTCTCATATAAACCAAGTGAAGGTGAGATATATAAGGTAACGTATAGGTGAGTCGAGACGCTTAGGCCGAGCACTGCTACTGTAGTGTGTTGGCATGTGCGGTGAGTCACTGCAACATTGGTTCAATTTAACAACTTTACGCTTGGAGAGGCAACGTTTAAACACTAAAATTATTTAAAAAATGATAGTTAGATTTAAGGTAATTGCCCACAAGCTTGAGATTTACATACCCACTGACAGGAGCTGGCTTGGGATTGGTGACGACATTATTACTATATACATTGTGCGGGGTGATTCTCCCCAGTTTTCTAACATAAGTAGCGGTGTTGAAGTTAAAACTATATTTGTGTAAATAGTGAAGCATTTTTTTGTTTAAGTGGACTTAGTTTTGACTCTGCTGTTCTTTGTTGATGTTTTTACTGGTTTTTGTCATCTCCGAGTTTATCACGTTATCAGAATGCCACACCTGTGTCCAAATTGTAAAGCGTGCGTCAAGCAGGGTCAACCAACAATTCCGTGTGATGGATGCCGCGCAGAGGTTCATGTAGCTTGTGTTGGTCTTTCTACAGATGACATAAGAATTACACGTAATAAATTAAAGAACTTTAAAATTATATGTAACTCCTGCAACTGATTCATGGGTGAGTTGGGAGATAATAAGGCATTAATGCGAACTATGCAAAATGAATTTAAAGAAAGGTTTGATAAATTGGAGGGTAGTATTTAAAAAAATTATTCCACCAACATAAATGCTTTACAAGCTTCCATAAATCAATTGCAATTGGATTTCAATGAGTTTAAGAAACCTACCTTAACAAATTTTAATGAAGAAAAAATGTTGGATGATGTCTTTCAAGAATTCGAGGAGAGACAGAAACGCAAATCTAATTTGATGATATTTGGTGCAGCTGAAAATTATGATTTGTCCAGAGATGAACGAATTAATAAGGAAAAGTCAATGATATCTGACATTTTTCGGCTATGCAGTGTTTGCCTTCAGTTTCCCAATAACTTAAGACCTCTTCGCTTAGGTAGATATTTGCCGAATAAGACCCGAGCTATTAGAGTAGTTTTGGAAAATGAAGATCAAGTTCGTCAAATTATAAGTAAGACTAGAAATTTGAGGTCACAAAAGGAGTTTACTGGTACATGTATATTTGTATCTTATGATAAAACACCCAAACAAACTGAGCAATATCAACGTCTTAAAAAGAAGTTGGAATCAAACATCAGAATAGTGTATATTAATGGTACCCCAATCATCAAGACTTTAAACTGAAAGGCATACCCAATTGCAACTCCCATGTCAACTTTCAGTGCTACTATCAAAATGTAAATGGACTTGAACGAAAATGCAAACATTTTTTAATGCTGCTGCAGCATTTGAGTACAACTGTGTGAACAGAAACTGGACTTTCTGAAGATATTAACAGTCGAGAAATACTTCCTTCTTCTTACTTGGTATTTAGAACTGATCGAAATCTTCAAGTTACTGGTCATCACAGAGGAGGTGGAGTATTGATTGCGGTAAAAAGTAACTTTAATGTTGTTACACTCAATTTAAGTTGTATTGGTGATGTTGTTCCTAGCATAGATTTTAAAATCTGGCGATACATCGATGATCAAAAATTATAGAGCTGTGGCCATTTTATGTAACTTACTTGTTTTTGTTATTTATATACCTCCTTCAACATCAACTGCAGATGATGAATTGTTTTTAGATGCTTTTGAAAACTTAATAATACTTGAGACAAATTGTAAAATATTAATTTATGGAGATTTCAATATAAATAAATTTAATTCTGATGCAGATGATACTAAAGTCATACTAATTAGAAATTGTATGACATTCTTGAATGTGATGCAGAATAGGTAATACAGTATTGAATGCAAATGGTAGAATGTTGGATTTGATCCTTGGAAATTTCAATTGTAATGTTAGTAGGGATGAATTACCATTTATTACAGATGTTCATCATCCTTCGTTAATTATTGACTCATTTGAATACAACTCTTACACAGAATAGTTTCAGAAAAGCCAATTTTCCTCAATTATATAATCGTATATATCATAGTGACTGGTCACAATTGGAATATTATGTGGATGTTGATGAAGCATGTAAAGCGCTTTATAGAATATTGCATAATATTGTTGATGAATGTGTGCCAAAATTTAAAAAAACAAACCGTTCTTTTCCACCCTGGTTTACTACAGAAATTAGGAACAATTTAAAATGTAAGGAAGTAGCTTATAAGAATTTTAAAAAGTTTAAAACTGATAATTACTAAAAATTATATTTCGACGGCAGAGAATGAAATCACACGTAATCCATCTAGATTTTGGTCTTTTGTGCAGTCTAAAAGAGGTTGATCTCGAATTCCAAAAATTATGACTTGATAACGAAAATATTGACTCGCCACAAGCAGTAGTGGACGGTTTTGCGAAGTATTTTTCTAGTGTGTACAGGAATTTTAGTCCTGAACATGTTAATGATAATTGGTCACTATCATCCAATATGGCCAATGTCTTACAAATTACAGAAAATGATATTTTACAATAAATACAAAAATTTAAAAATAAAATGACTAGTGGCGTAGATGGCATTCCTAGTTTTGTGGTTAAAGATTGTGCTAACGCGTATGTATCTCCACTATGTATTTTATTAAATCTTATTATAAAAACAACTAAATTTCCAAATATTTGGAAAATTACTAGGATATGTCTCATTTTAAAATCTGGCGATACATCGATGATCAAAAATTATAGAGCTGTGGCCATTTTATGTAACTTTGCTAAACTACTGAAAATAATCTTATACAATACAATAATATTTACAATTATATTAACAATATCACCAAATCAGCATGGCTTTATGTTGAAAAGATCAACAGTTACAAACTTAGCGAGTGTAACTTCATATGTCATAACTTGGATGTAGGAGGACAGGTGGACGTTGTTTATACAGATATACAGAAAGCATTTGATCAAATTGATCATTATTTATTATTATCAAAGTTAAAGGGCTTTGGTTTCACTGAAAACTTGATCCTGTTATTCACGTCCTACTTGTCTTTCAGAGAACAATTTGTTGAGGTTATAAATCTCAAAGTTATGTAACACCTTCTGATGTCCCACAGGGATCTAATTTGGGCCCGTTACTTTTTTCAATTTTTATTAATGACATAACATCTGTAATTAATGTGACCATCTTTAACATATTTGCAGACGACTTAAAACTCTATAATAATGTAACTGATATTAACGATTGTCTTTATTTACAAGATCAAATAAATAGAGTCCTATGCTGGTGTGATAATAATTTTTTAAAATTAAACATATCTAAATGTAAAATAGTGACTTTTACTCCCAATCATAATTATATAATATTGAACTATAATACATATCAACAATTATACTCTTGAAAGATGTTTTGAATTGAAGGACCTTGGAGTTGTATTTGACTGTAAATTTAATTTTTCCAGTCACATTAACCAAATGGTTAAATCCGCTTATAAATTACTTGTATATTTTATGCAAACTGGAATTGTTTTTCAAATATTAGAAGTCTAAAATTACTATATTTTTCATACATAAGATCTGTTAGAATACGCTTAATCTGGTATACTATATATCAGAACAATATTATGTTTATTGAGACGTTCAACAAAAATTTTGAAAGTTTCTGTTTTTAAAGTTCCAGGGGTTTTCTCCTGAAAGAGGTGTCGACACCAAAATCTTGTTAGATATATTTAGCATGACTTCCTTATATGATAGAAGAAATTGTATAGCTATAACGTTTTTATATAATTTAGTACATCATAATGTTGCAAGTATGTGCCTTGTAAATAAAATTTGTTATTTGGTTCCTCGACATGTCTTCTTGGCGGACAGATTTCATTAATATAAATGCAAAAAATAGAAATCTGAGGCAATTGTCTGTTATATATGAAGACTTGATTTACTAGCCTACAGCTTTCTTTTTTTATAATAGTGCCTAACAACGTCTCACCGCAGTCCTAAATGTGGGCAATATTGCGACCAAAATATTGTTCAGATCTAATTTTTTTTTTAAATATGGCTCTGCTGTCTAGTAAAATAGACTTTTATTAGTTGATTAAAACTTGGTCCATCTTAATACGAATTTCCATTGAGGAGAAATATGAAAGCGCGTGGACGTCTAAAAACGGCTTTGTAAAATTGCGAACATTACAGCCTTAACAATGCTGGTATAGTGGTATTTTTTCATTTTTATTTCTCTGTTTAAATTTGCTATTTGTTTTTGCTGTTTGCATTTTTTGAAAGTAATATATAATTAATACACTTCAATTTTACCCCTACCTATATGTTTTTTTTTGTAATTTTTAAGGGCGCTTATTAGGAAGTCGCACCGGGGCGCCTACAGGTTAAGGCCGGCTCTGCATATAGGTAATGTCTCACTACAAACCTGCAATCACTCTATTCGCCAAGATTTAGCAACGCGGTCAGTGAACTAGAACCACGGCAACCTTACATTAGGGTTCACCTGCAACTAAGTTCTAATTTTATTGTTGTCAATTTGTAACAAATATTGTTCGTACCTGTTTATTATTTACATGTTTATGATGATCTGTTTTTTTATTTACTTTTTATTGTTTCAATTTATTAAAAATTACTTACTTTTTTTATTAAAAAAATCTAGTTTGAAATACTTTGTTCACACCACTGTGTGTAATGTATTCAATACTATTTCAAGTTTCTGTAATATTAATTATGACACGTTAAAAACTATAATTGGCTTATATCTGGAAAAATGTAAAAATTAATGTATCAGCATGTTATGTAATAATTACTACTTTTTTTTTTTGTTTTTTGTAGTTTCACTAAATGTGATTTTCAGATTCTGTTTCCTGTAATTGGGTAATTTACATGTTGGAAATAAACGTGTTATTATTATTATTATTAACATAGCCTAATGTTTATAAACACTAGGCCGCTACGATTCATATATCTAACAATAGAAATAAACCATAAACCGATATTAGGAAATTCTACAAAAATTGCTTGTAATTATGCTTTTAAACGGCGGTAAAAATTATTACCCATTTTATTCCAATATAATGTTTTTTTATCTTTATTTCATTAAACAAATCGTACAAAAACAAATGCAATAATTACAAAGCAGATTAAAATAAATTATAGTTATTACTGGTCTATAACCCACAATATGTTGACACCAGCTCTTCCTAGGTTTACTCTTCCGAGCATTCCATGCTCCATTTTATTGACATGGTAAATAAAAAATAAAATGCTGTGGAACAAATTGTTGTAGCCCTAAAAGTACATTTATATATAAAAATATATATATTTCTCTAATAAAGAAAGTAATATACTTTTAAAGTAGTCCATGCACACTGAAACGTACAGAGATGCTTAACTGCAAAATGGGTGGTATGAAGTTAAGAGATTTGAATCAGCTGCAACTGGCAACAAAGCAGCATCTAGACTTTCGCACTAACGGGTAAGTCAAGATGCCGAATCAGCGATACAAGTGCAAATTTCATCGTGTGTGCATTGGAATCGATGCGGTTTCAGTAGAAGTAGAAGTAGATATTCTTGGTTTCTTTTCTCAGATTACGTAAAAGGAATATCTCCAACGATATCAGGTGTAGGTAAAATAAATTTCATCATTTGTCATTAAAAATAACAACTATTAAACAAATTTCATTTTTTGTTACTAAAAATAATAACTATTAATTTGGAACTTTCCCTATTGGTTGGTACACTAGATAAATTTCATGTACCATGATTCATAAGAGACAATGCATTGATTCGCTTAATGCTGTTGTGTATGAACCCAAGCCAGTGCCAATACCAAGTTTCATGATGCTTGGAGTCGAAGCATACATTTATTGCTGTATGTTTCAGTGTGTATGGGCCACTTAACAGTTGCAACATTGCATTACAAAAAATATTAAACTTTTTACTATTTCTATTTTACTTCATATTTTAATTAATTTATTCCCACTTAAAAGCGGTTGGCTGTTGAAAATTAAAGTAACCCTTACAATTTTTTAAGGAATAATTTCATAAACTTTAGTCCTCGTAATTAAATATTTAAATTTGCCAAACAGTATGGAATTGTTACAAATCTCTGGAGTGGATGGTAACCAGTAATAAGGTAACTCTAGTGTGGATAGCTGGTCATTTAGATATCCAGGGGTACGAGGTAGCGGACTTTAGCTACCTCAAACTTAATTGGTTCAGAACCAGCACAAATAAGAAATTAGTTTGACACATTCCAAAATCTTGCTTTGAAACTTAATACAAAAAATCGATTTCCATGTATAAAGTGTCCGAAATTTAATTTGAAAATGTCCATTAATTTGGAAAATATAAAGAATTGTATTTTTTTAACTCCAATATCTCAGAGGAACTATTTTGGAAAAATTTCATATAATAAAATCTATTTGTTTTTAAAAATATTACTCGAGTTCAGTGTAAAATCTGGCTCACCTTGTATAGTACACTTTATGTTTCGTTTAAAAAACATTAATTAACAAATCCTTACCTTAACCATTTCATAAACTTTTTCACCGACAACTACCCTGTAATGTGGGGGTTTTTCAGATACTTGCTGTATAAAGAGACTATTAGGTGTCAAAGATGGCATCTTGTCAGTTGCCTTTATATAATGGTGCCCACTGAAGGGTTTCGTGTCAGGCATATTTGGTAATGGCATTAGTTGAGTGTCTAAGTATGAAGCTAGTAAATGCATTACAATCTGGAAAGTTCAATAATAATAATAATCTTTATTGTCCTTATCAAGTATCAATACAAAAAAAAATGTATAAAAGGTATAGGACTAGTCAATAAGTACAGAGCTACAAAAAAAACACATTCAAATGACAAAAACACAATTTCTAAAAACTTAAATATTTGTCAATATTATAAAATGATTGTTCCAATAAAAATTCAGTTAAAACTTTTTCAAAACGACGTGTGTTTAGTAAAACTTATATGTCCAGGAAGTTTATTATAAAATTTAATACCATTGTAAGTTGGACATGATTTATAAAACGACAAGTTGTGTTGTGGAATAACTAATGCATCACAATTTCTTGTGTCACAGTCATGATTGAAATTATTAGTTACAAACAATGAAAAATTATTTTTAAGAAAGATTAAAATTTCATATATATATTTGCATGGTATGCATGGTAAGTAATTTTAAATCCTTAAATAAATTCCTACATGAGTGATATTTATTTACGGAAGCTATATTTCTCACTAATATGCTGTACCTTACTCTGGAATAAAAATTAGCGTAATAATATGCTATAATATAATAATATTTTATTAGTTGTTAAATATTTCAATCTATAAAGTACGTAACAAATAGGAGACAATTTTGAGCATAAATTATTAATATGATTATTCCAGTTCAAAAATTGATTTATATGTAAACCCAAAACTTTTATCGTGTCAGTTTGTCTTATAGAGATACCATTCACTTTTATCATACTCGCGACAAGAATTCAGACGACTTACAAACAAATGAATAATTCATTATATTTTCATCAAAATATTTTAGAAACTGCAACTGATAGTAATAAAACTATATACTACACTAAAAGTTTGCATTATATATTGTATTAAATTGCAAAAAATGATTGTAAATTACGTTGACAATAAAAACAAATGTGTAACGTCAGTAAGACGTCTGAATTCTTGACGCGAGTATAATCGAGTTTCATTTCTTCCTAATGATTTTGTTTTAAATATAATACATTCTGTCTTGTATATATTTACAAATAACTTGTTACTATTAAACCAATTCATAAAAGTATTTGGGATACTTTGATCTGTATTGGTATTTAAATTATGATATAAACATATTAAGAAATTTAGTGTTGCAGATTTAGTAAATTTATCTTTTTGCAAACCAAATTGACTTGATGATATTATTATATTATGCATTGAAAGAAACTCAACAATTTTATTAAAAATGACTCTCTCTAGAATTTTAGATAGTGTAAATAACAAAGAAATCGGTCAATAGTTATCCATTTTATTCACATCTCCCTTCTAATATAAAGTAACCACTTTAACAGTTTTCAACATTTGGAAATTATTTAACATAATTTTTTTGAAAGGAAAACTTATGCTTATATAATACAATACAGCATCTACAGAACATTTAAAGGCTTCATGGACATTACTGGCTAGATACATATTATTCTAATGTTCTCTACTGATGTAAGATGTAAATGTTTGATAATTACTGCTGTTAAATATTCGTTTTGTTACATAAGTAGGACTATATTCAACATCATCAAGTAATAATAACTGTGCACAGTGATACGATATACTCTGATGACAAACATTTTCGTTAAAGTTGTCATACATGTAATAATAAGAATTTTATATGAAAATTTTTTAATAAAAGAGAAAATGAGTTATAAATATTGTATTATGTGTTCTGGTAAAAACTTGTTGCAATTTTATCTAGAATGGCATTGGCGGCTCATGAAGAAGGACTTTCGGACTCTGAATATGTAGGTACCTACCAGTACTTTTCCACTCGCATACATACACATTTTCTAGACTGAAATGTGTGGATAGACAAATTTTTTAATAATCAATAACTTATTAAATATTTATTGCTCTAATTGAAAATATTAGATATGAATAATTATAGTACAATTTATGGTCCAACAAAAAAGTTGAACGGACTTAAGAAACGGTTTAATATGTGTATTCTACAGAAAATAGCGAGAGAATTAAAAAATTAAATTCAAAACAAAATATATTAAGAACTTATCACCAAAAAAGAAAAAGAAATGGTAACAGAAACAAGACAAAAATGCATTTGTTGTGGAAGAAAATTTTTGCTCGTACTTTTTCACCTTAATACCCAAGAATTATCAGTAAATAAATGTTAATTAACTTACTGCGCAATCTGTTGGAAGTGAATCGTCCCATTCTTTTCCATTGTAACTACTACCTCCATTCCATTTAAATTCACTCATACATCCACCTTTGGCGAGTTCTCTAATCCTTTTCTCCAAGTATTCCTGATTTGTTGTAACTTCTAGAAATGGAATTAATGTTGCTAATGAGGGAATAAACTGTGCTATGGGCACCATTTGAGCAGTTTTACGAAGTCTGTCCAGACCAACTCTACCTATTTTTATATCTGTCAGACCATGTTTCTCTAAAGAATCATTGATCCGATCAAATTCTTCAACCAACCTTTCGAGTATCGTCTGTGATAACCACTGTAATTATTAATTTATTTAAATATTGTTAAGGCATTGAAAATATAGTAGTCATGTCTATATTGCAACCTACTTTTCTTAAATTCTCGTTCCATTGAGTCAAAGCAACACTATCTACATTAATTCTAGTCCATACTTCCAATGCTGTCACTTGAGCAGGACTGGATGTCTTGTCTTCTACCTTACTACTGGGACTACTTGTTGCTGTCCGTGCTGAAAAAAATAAGTAATATTTTTATATGACTACAATTTTTCTGAATAAAGGGAACATATTCATGTAACAGAAACTAATTTCTATATATTGTAGAAATTTTCATTAACTATATTTGATTTGATAATAAAAACTTACTTGGGGAAGGTGTTGACAACTGGTACTGACATTTTTTTAAAAAGGATGACATATCCTTTGCAGTCTTTGTAACAGGATGACTCCAAAACGAACTTAGTAAATTTGAGGATTGATGGGATTTATTTGATATTTTGTTCACTTTCTCTGCCTCTTCATGTTCCTTCAAATATTTGTGAAGTGAATTTTCGTCATTAATGAATCCTACGGTGGAAGTATCACAGAATGATAATTTTGCGGGTGAGGTTTGTTTAGAAAAAGATTTGGGTGAAGTTTTATCAGAAAACTTAGTTACATTTACATCCGATACTCCTTTTAAGTAACTCCATGAAGATGACATAGAATAGTTCATACCTAAAACAAATTGAAAACAAACTTTTTTCGGTGGAGTAATTATTTATCAACTTACTTTCATTTTGTGAAATATTTGATCTCCAACTTAGGGCACTTGTATTCATTGGTGTACTTGAATAAGCCGTCAGAGGACTATCACCTAAAGATCTCTTAACTGGAGTTTCTACTATTCTATAATTAGGATCTACGAAAGAGCAATTAATTATTTGTTAAATTGGGTACTAATATTGCTTACTTCTAACCTGAATCTTTTACTCCAAGTAATTTCTTTTGTTCTAGTGTAATAGCAATTGGTTCTGAACGTACTAGAGATGATTTAATAATTTTAAAAAGGTAATATAAAATATTAATTGTTAATATAACAATCAATATATACTCCAGATAGTGATAATAACTTAAATACAACGGACATGTTTGAGACCTGAAAATGTTCATTAACCAATTTAATAAACGTAACAAGTGAATATACAGGGTGTCCGGAAATGATGAGCAAAAAATTCAGGGGATAATTCTAGACCGAAAATAAATGCTACCCCTCTCTATAACATTTTTTCCAAAACTGATTATTAACGGAGTTACAGGGTGTTAAAGTTAAAATTTTATTTTCGATATTTGTAAGTAACTTCTTAAGAAATCCAAATATTTATATAAAATTTGTAAATCGGGGGTTTTTGCGGACGAGAAATTTAAATATGTTTCTAATTTTGACGTCACTAGTAGGGGGCGCCACTTGTGGCACACCATGTATCCATTTGACTATCGAAAAAATCGATTCGCCTACCTGTTTTATTTGAAAAAGGGGTTACCTTGCTGAAGTCGGTAGGCATACCCATTTTTGAAATAATCCTATTTGAAATGCTCAGTGCATCGAGTAAAAACTGTTTTGGTTTCAGGTAAACTGCCTTTTCTGCTGAAAATACAATAAAATGTTACTTGAAAAAGTTGTTCAGAATCGTAAATTATGGAGACGTGCAAAATTTCAAGAAGATCGGCGAGGTTTGATGAAACCATTTTTCAATAAAGCAGAAAGATTTTATCAAAGCAGGTTGATTTTTTTAAAACTTTGCACATCTCCATAATTTATCGTTCTCAACAACTTTTTCAAGTAAAATTTTGCTGTATTTTCAGTAGAAGAGGCACTTTAACTGAAACAATAACAGGTTTCAATCGGTGCACTGAATCTTTCAAATAAGATTATTTGGAAAACTGTTACTCCTAACGACTTCAATAAGGTATACCTTTTTCAGATAAAACAGGTAGGAGAATCGATTGTTTCAATAGTCAGATGGATACACTAAGCAGCAAAAAAGTTCTGCCATTTAAAAGAAACATGATGTGCCATAAAATTAGAAACATATTTGAATTTCTCGTCCACAAAAACCCCCGATTTACAAATTTTATGTAAATATTTGGATTTCTTAAGAAGTTATTTACAAATATCGAAAATAATTTTAACTTTAACATCCTGTAACTCCGTTAATAATCAGTTTTGAAAAAAATGTTATAGAAAGAGGTAGCATTTATTTTCGTTATAGAATTATCCCCTGAAATTTGTACTCATCATTTCCGGACACCATATATATATATATATAATAATAATAATAATAATAATATCTCTACCCCTCATTCTAATCACAGGGATTAGCCCAGAAGTCGGAGACTTGTGCGGGAGAGGGGGCGGCATATTATTATTAAGCAGGCCGCATTTGCGCCTAGGAACGACTTACGTTGGTAGGCCCTAACCACTATTCAGTGCAGGAATGAGGGAAACCTGGAAAACCTCATTAATTAGGGGGGTAGTCAAATATCAACCGGTATCAATCTCTCACATTGACCCAAGCCAACATTATTCCACCCTACCATACCCACAGAGAGGTGCCAATCCCTCTATGAATATAGCTTATATACGGTCTACCGGCAGCTGGGCTCGAACCAACTCCGTCTAGTCACCTCGATTCAAGTACTAACGCCTTAAACCGCGCGACCACTGACCGATCCAAATATATATATATATATATATATATATATATATATATATATATATATATATAGGGTGTCCCATAATGATGTGCGCTCCTTTGGAGGGTGTGTTCCTTGGGTCATTTGGGGGGGGGGGTACTTTTTATAAAATATTTCGATTTGAGTCCTCCCTTACGAGATAAGGGCTTCTAAAAAATTGAAAAAATTTTGGTTTCCATTTTTTTTCTCAAAAACGGTTAAACTTATAAATCAGAAAATCGGTGAATACATTTAGTTAATTAAGTGACATTGTTGAATAAAAAGTTCTAATTAAAAAAAACAACGGAGGTTGGTGGTTGCCACCCTTGTAGACATATGCTAAAAATAAAAATCGTATTCAACAATGTCACTTAATTAACTAAATGTATTCACCAATTTTCAGATTTATAAGTTTAACCGTATTTGAAAAAAAAAAAAAAACGAAATTTTTAAATTTTTTTAGAAGCTCTTATCTCGTAAGGGACTAGGGAAGGCTCAAATTGAAATATTTTATAGAAAGTACCCCCCCTAAAATGACCCAAGGAACACACCCTCCAAAGGAGCCCACATCATTATGGAATTATGGGTATAAGTTTAATAAGGTTCACTCTCAGATGTCAAAGTAGAGTTTCACGTTTAGTGACAAATTATAGGTAGCCCAGAGTTATGAAGCCACCTGAATCTAGAGAGCATTGCGATCGACGCCCTCAGATCTAACAAATTAAAAATTTATTATCTTTACTACCACATTAAAACAGTATAGTAACAAATTACCTCTTTTTCTAGCACACGCCTGAGATCTGACAATATCGATCGCAATACCTTAACATTTCTGGCGACCGACAAACAAAAGTTGTGGGAAATACCAACAATTAGATGGACCCTCTTATTCCCATACATCTAATGGTATATATTAACAATTCAAAATAATAATAAGCAAAGAAAATTATACATCAATAAACGAGTAATAGTAATTTAACGTACAGGTCATAAAGAATAAGTGATAAAAGTCCAAAATTTAAAGTGCCCCATGTGAAACTTTTCCGCAAGTTTCGTCTATTTTGATTTACTACTATACTTCGCTCCAAAATTGGTGAACCTGTTCCTTGAAGAATACCATGATTTGATCTAAAATATAATTTTATGTGAAAATTGTTTCATAATTAGTACACAATGATACTTACGCTTGATAATTCATAATTCAATAGTTAATCAGTTAAAAAACTATATAATTATTACAATTTATTTGAACTATAATAAATTATTTAAATTTCAGTTTATTCCAATTCTAACCTAAAAATACCCATAATCGTAAACAAAAATGAACCAAAACTTATGAATGCGATTGCGATCGGGAAAAAGGAGTATTCCGATCGTATCGGTGATCAAGATTAAACCCTTTCAGACCCGGCTCTATTTCTTTCGTATCGGTGATCTTAAATAGCATTCAAATTCGGTCGTGTCGTAAATATAGCATGGAAAATAATCTTGATTAATGCAAAAATTGCATTTGTTTTTCTTTTAAATTTGTGAGCAGAAAATAAATTCAAATTTGAATTATGTATTAAACCCTTTCAGACTAGTCTTTAATTCTTTCTTTATAAATAACATTTCCTAGATTTATATAGGTATTTCTTCGAGTCACCAGAAATTCAAATAGATGACCTGTTGCAAATATAAACATGCAAATTTGTGAAATACGTGTAATTTTTAAGAAAAATACAACAAATTATTGTTTAAATCAGCAAAAAACATTGAATGTGTGAAATAAATTGTCATGAAACTCCTCGAGTTAATAAATTACGAATATAAACATAAATCTGGTGCCTATATCCTAGGAACAACACTGGTGCCACAGACTGGTGCCATAATATCGACACGCCGGCTATACATTGGCATTGGCCAGTTCTTTAGTTGTTCTCACATCATATTACATTGCAATGAGGACGTGAAAAAAACGAATAAGATACTGAACGTAAAACGATATACGATTAAACGACTATGTCAAAATAATAAACTTCCCTTCAAGCTTTATTTATAAATAAACAATATTACAAACATAACGACGCAACGATGGTCACGTTTTTGTGTATTCGATTCGTTGGAATAACGGTCCTAATTTTTTCGATTTATTGAAAACACTTATTGGTTTTGGCGGGAGAAGACAATTTACTTTTTATCATGCACAAACCTAGAAAAAATAGGTTTGTTCAATATGCGACTAATACTAATCGACTATGCGTTCAACAATCTCCCTTTCGTTGGTTTTGTCGGTGTTGTATATTTCTATTCAAGTAGGTAATTTTTAAGCAAATATAATGTTTTTACAAATATGAAATTGGATACACAATTTTTACTAGAGGTAAGTGCTTTTCATTTCCAAAATATACATAATTTATATGTACAATCGTTTGCAATAATAATGGAAGTTCTGAGTAGAAATTTCATTAAATCTCTATCGGTGAGTGAAACAACTAATTACTAATATTAAAAATGTGAAGTAGATTCCATTACAAATACATCAGAAGTTCTAAAGAAATCGCAAAATTCATTTTAATGAGTGTCATTATTATTGCAAACGATAGTATATACCGAAAGATTAAATAGTATTCATATATATATATTGATTATTGCTTCTGGTGTGCTTTTAGAAAAATATAAAAAAATATATTAATTATGATTAAAATAACGTACTTACCTTTGCATAAAATTGAACAATAAAAAGAAATTTAATAATTATTTACAACAGGGCAAACCTCCAATCTTAACAAAATTCCTACTTCCCTATTATCGAGGGTGTTGATCACGAATCTTAAGTCAGATTTCGGCGTTAGCATGTACCTAGTTTTCGAAAAAAAATATTCAAGTTTCAAGTTCCAATATAACCCCTGTATATTTTGACAAGTGTGATGTCATGAAATGAAGGAGGCAGAAGTATTATATTGCAATTTTAACTTAATGTAATGTACACATAATGGTTACAATTTTTACATTTTTTTTTTCGAAAACTACATGCGTGCGCCGAAATCTGACTTCAGACTTGTGATCAACATTCTCCAAAAGAAGAATTTTTTTGTTTTACGCTGTTGTAAATAATTACCAGAAATTTTATTTTCTATCTTGTTCAAGTTAAACTTGCATATGTTATCCAGAAGGTGTTAATAAAGGAAACAAAAGGTCAGTAACAATATAATTTGTCATAGAGTATAAAAATATAAAAGTGTGTATAAATTTAATGATACCAATTTCCTACTTAAACCTAATGTTTACTTTATATATTTAATTTTCTATGTACCAAGATTTAAATCTGTCTGCTGCAACCATCCATTTGTGCAAGTCATTTTGACACTTGTTCTTATACTCTTCTGAGGTACTTGGTATAAATATTTCTTCAGTTCTATGAAATTCTTTTAATTGTTGCTTATCTTTCCATATGCCTAAGATAAAAGGAAAGGAAATGAAAAGTAAACCCTGGAAATATAAAATTATTATAATTTACCACAAGATATTCCTGCAACAAATGCAACTCCTAACACGGACATTTCTGAAGCTTGTCTTTCTACTTTAAGGTCAGTTAGATCTGCCAGCATCTGACAAATAAAATTATTTTTCGATACTCCTCCATCAACTCTGCAAATATATTTTAATTTTTGTACAAATTACATTTTAGATTTGGAAGAACAGATATATCAACAAAATAGCAATATACCTAATTCCTAATTTCTGAACTCATGCCTATTAGTAAAAAGTAAAATATTACCTGATTGTTTTGTAGTTTGCACACCTTTCTTTTTTTAATAAGTCATAAGCAAGGACGACTCTAAAAACTATACTTTCCAGCACAGCCCTTACCATGTGTTCTTTAGAAGTTGTAGGCTTTATGCCTATGAAGCCTGTTGCAGCTTTTTCATTGTTAATTGGCGGCTACAAAATATTTCCATAATTATACTTTTCAGTAGGCAATGTGGTATAAAATATATGAAATATTCAGGGTGTCCGGGTATCTCTCAGATGCAGATAGAACATGGAAAAATAAGATGACAAGTTCCTATAAAAAAATTTCAAAAAAGGCTCCCTACGGATATATACATCCCTGAAGAACGCTACTGGTAATCAATTTTTCTTGAATAACTTTTAAAGTAATTAATATAATTAAATAAAAAGTTAATGTGATGGACACTAGGACCTCAACTTAGTGTTCTTGAAACATATTTAGCTTTTTTAGTTTGCCAGGGGCCAGTTTTAGAACTTAATGCTTACATTTTTAACACCCTGTATGATAAAGACTAAAATAATAAATCTGGGTAACTTCAACCTTAGACTAAAAAAGGTACTCTTGTTTATTGTCAATAAAATGAACAGTTTACGAGAAAAAGTTCGACCTATGTTTGCATGTTGAACTCTCTTGCAAAGTTTTTCAATAATTTCGTTAATAGTCTAAGGGCGGTATTATAATGTCCGGTTGACCGGAGGTTGAGTTTCAACCTCGGTCAAACCGCAGTTTGAGTATTATAAACGTCAACTGAAGGTTGAAGTGTCGGTTTAGCAACGTTTCACTCAACCGATGGTTATAGTATAGGTTGAATTTCAACTGTCGGTTGAAATTATTTTGAAACTACAAATATCTACATAAATAAGTGAGTGTAAACTCGTATAAACAAAAATAGAGCAACCATATTTAATATATTTGCTTAAAATTTATCTTATATTTTTTAAACCTTCAGAAATTGAGTTTCATTTGTAAAGTTCAGAACTGATCTGTAGAAGTTACAATTAAATTATATCAAAGAAATATATAATACAAGCTAAAATTGAACTAAATAAATGTATTCCTCTTTTGTCCATCTAACTGTATAATATATTAATTATAACATACATAAAATTATAAGTGTCTGCAGTTTTGTCCCAAATATCAGTGTGAAAGCAAGTTAATAATTACATCTACTAGACGGAGGCAGTCTGTATTAGAATAAATAACTATTACTCTTTATAGTAATATAAGAATGCCACCAAGATTAATGTCACTGTCAATATTATTGTCAATTATAATTTGTAAAACGTCAAAATAAAAAACAGGTTATCTGCGAAAATTGGCGGGAAGATATTCTGATATTTCATTGGCCAAAATTGAGCTGACAGCATGGCCAACATTCAGAAATACATCTCAACGTCGGGTTGACAAACCGCGACATGAAATAGTTTTATAATACAGAATTCTTTTCAACCGCCGGTTCAAATTCAACCTACGGTTGGACAACCGGAGGTTCAACCTGAGCTTTATAATACCGGCCCTAAGAGCCAGTGGCCGGCAACCTATAAGTAAATGATTATACCTGAAATTTTGCACAGTGAGTCTCTTATACCTATCACTCATGATGTGGGGACTTGCTAAGCCCGGCGAGGCCGACTCAAGAGTTACTCAGGTGCGAGAAGTATGAAAATGTAACCAACTTCGTTATTAAATTAACAAAGCTGCCGTTTGAAAATTTTATAATATACAATTATTATATAAAAATAACAAAGGCAGACGATTGCCGTGCTTCTAAGGTCATGGCAGACACTTGTGGAATTGGCAAAAATTATAAATTTCAAAAATATTTGATTAAATCTGATTTTTGACGTTAAAGAACTGTCAGAAATGTCAAGCATTGTAATCGACACCACCAAATCTCAGAACCTGTGCCAGAAATAGAGGTTATTTGTTACTTATATTATTTTAATATAAAAGCTGCTAAATATAATAAATAATAAAAATAAATGCCTAATTTGTCAGATCTGAAATTTTAAAATTTTCAAACAGCAGCTTTGTTAATTTAATAACGAAATTGGTTAAATTTTCATACCTCTCGCACCTGAGTAACAGTTGGGTCGGCCTCGCCGGGCTTAGCGAGTCATCACCTCATGAATGATAGGTATAAGAGACTCACTGTGCAAAATTTCAGGTATAATCATTTACTTATAGGTAGCCGGCCACTGGCTCTTAGACTATAAGGTGCCTCCTGGGACACCACTGCATTTTTATAAATTTTGTATTTTTTCGGATTAAATATCTTAAAATGAAACTTTCCTATCCAGGGTCGCGCCAACCCGGAGGTACAAGGGGTGCATGGCACCCGGGCGCCACGATCCAGGGGGCAGCAAATGACCATTGGTGTTAAGCAAAGCTGCACACTCCCTGTTAAAAGGCAATATTTTCTTATGAAAGTGAGGATGAAACCATTCAATGCCCTGAGAGATATTTTAAAATAAGTTTTTATTACACAATTTTGGATATAGCCTTAAACAAAATTGAGAAGCGCATTGAACAGCTAAAAAATCAAAAATACATTCGACTTTTTAAATGATCTTCATTTATTCGGAAGTCTAAGTAAGGATATAAAAATGAAATATTGCATGGACTTGCATCATTTTATGTGTTTTTGCTATTTTTACACATGTATTTTATATTATAAATATATTTAGTTGTATGTTACTTATGAAGACTAAGTTCCTATTCTTAGCTCTTGTTTTTTTAATATTGTTTGTTTTCTGTTAATTGTTGAAGAAAAATTCATTTATTTTTATTATTATTAATGTATATTTCCATATTTATTTTATTGCCCCATTATTTGATGATTAACCTAGAATGCTGCTAGGGCGGCAGCAAAGGTTCCGCACCCCGGCGGCAGCTACCCTTGGCACGGCCCTGTTCCTATCGCACTCGAATGAAACATGAAAACATGAATTTGTTTATTATTCTTTTTCTCGTAAACGGTTCATTTTATCAACAATAAACAAAAGTATATTTTTTTTAGTTTAAGGTTGAAGGTACCCAAATTTATTATTTTAAAGTCTTTATCATAGAGGGTGTTAAAAATTTAGGCATTAAGATGTAAACCTTAGCCCGCCCCTGGTAAACTAAACAAGCTATATGTTTCAAGGACACTATTTTAAGAGGTCGTTGCTCGCATTAAATTTTTATTAAATTATATTAAGTACTTTAGTTATTCAAGAAAAACCGATTCCAAGTGGCGTCCTTCATGGACATATATCTCGGCAGAGAGGGCCTGTAGGAAAAATTTTTATAGGAACTTGTCATCTTAGTTTTTCATGTTCTATGTGCACCTGAGACATTTCCCATATTTCCCCGGACACCCTGTATGTAACAAAGCCTGCTTGACTGAGGCCTTATGCTTTATTGTGGTATTACAAAAACTTACTCCTAGGCCACTGAATGCAGGTATAAAGTAAACCCCATCAGAGTCCTGAATCTTATAGGCTATTTCAGCAGTTTCTACTGGATTTTTTATGAAATCTGAAAAATATATAAATCTTTAACAAAAGACCGGAGAGGTAGTTTCAAAATTTTTTGTAAATTTTTCAAATTCAAATGATTTCACAACAAATTTTTAGTTTTAAATGAACTGTATTTCCATTTTATTATGCAATGCGGCACATTTCAAAAAGGTCAATCGGTTAAAAAGAGAAATGAGAATATGAAAAACTTATTACTGATCTTTAAAAAGATAATAATGTATGTACTTTGTATATGTTTAGACTCCCTAATATATTTTTCAATTTTATAACCCATCGGTCTTTCATTTTGAAATATACCTACTTTGCATCTAATCCTTTGTCTTCTGTGTTTGTTTAGACCAACTATAGACGGCAAATTCATATGATTAAATTAAAATACGAGCAGCTAAGCGAATTACAATGCCTTAAATATAATAAATTACCTGTATTTAACATCCATTGGATAAGTGAGCCTGCATCTAAACAAGATGACTCTGTCATATAGATCATTTCATCCTTTGTCTTCCAGCCTACTAAGGGATACATTCCATTTAAACTAGGATGAATTTTATCTGATGTATTTACATCAAGAAATGCTCCTGTGCCCATTGTCACTTTAATATCATTATTAGAGAAACAGCAACATCCAAACATAGATGATGACTGGTCTGCCATCTGAAAATAAAAATTTTATAATTAGGCATGCCTTAGTATTTGTCGCAACATAAAGTTTTTCAACCTGAATCATATTTTGTTTAAATTAAGACAGTTTAACTGCTTGTGTATCGAGTTGTCATACATGTGCCCAATTATAATATGTCCTAAACATCGTCTGCTAAATCGCGTCGCCTCTGTAATACTTGTCTGCTGAATCACCTGCATTTCAATCTAAAATTCTGTAATGTGCTGTAATGTGGCGACACCAATGTTAGTATTTGGAAACATACACATCAGGCCATAAATGTCATAATTTGACATTTGATATTGAGACTGTAAAACTTATTTTTTAATAGAAAAGTGTATGTATTTTTTATCTACTATTTTAAAACATTAAAATATGCGGCACTGATACCATTCGAACACTTCACACAAAGCTTTTATGTCTAAATATTTTACATTTTTTCATAAAACTGGGTATACATACGTATTAATAATGGACTGCTACTCTTCACTATAAAAACACAATACTTATTATTTTAGTGAATCACTGCAAACGAGCAATGGCAATTTAGCTGACGATGTCCTAATCATTGATGTCTTCCACAATTCCTATTAATAGTCCACCGGTTCACCCCTTTTAAAAGTAAAATGGCATTTAAGTTAAGATGACTGTACAAAACATATGTATAATAAAAAGCACAGCAGGAGATAGATCAAATTTTATTCTAAATTCTAAAGCAGTATATTGTTCATGTTTGGTAATATGAGGTCCTTGGTACGGATTCTGTCAGGCTGATGCTTGTGGCATTGCTTGGCACAACTTTGTCCCTATAGAAGGTGCAAGAGACATCGTGGAGGTAGATGAAACTCACTTATTTAAGCGGAAGTATAATGTTGGTAGAAAAACAATGGAAGCATATGTTTGGGTGGTCAGTGGAACAACAAATAGATTATATCACAAGATAATTAAATAAATTCGTAGACAACCTTCTGGCTATGCAGTCTATACACTGAACAAAATACTAATGCACATATGTATGTACATACTATTGCTATAACAATGACGCTCTTCAATATTATTTTTCTACGTTCATGCAAAAAACAAAACTTTATTGAACTATATTTAGTGGAAAAAGTGGTTCTTTATTGCACTAGTGCAATAAAATGTTTATTGCATTCATCTGTCACTCTACAATAGCGTTTTGTCATCATGACAAACATAAACGTTCAAATCGATGTCACATTTTCCTAGACCTAGTGTCATCTAAATAACATGTTTTAGTTTTTGCATGAACGTAGAAAAAATATTGTATGCAACTCGTACAAAAAGTGCTTATTGCACTCGACGACGCGTGCAATAAACACTTACTTTTTGTACTTGTTGCATAAATAACTATTATTTATTTTTAGCTTTTAGTGACTTATTTTGAACTGCTAACGTATTGTAATAAAATCTATTAGTGAGTGGAATATAGAAAGTCTCATAAATAGATGTGCTTAGAATTATTAGAGCATTTTTGGAACTCTGACAAATACTTGTACATATTGTTAATCGATACAAATAAACAAAAACTTATTTACAAAAAAAAAAAAACTTTATTCAAACGTGAGCGCTAATTCCAATACAACCGTTCAGGCCAAAGTATCGTAATCAATGCAACCTCAAACGTAACCAACGCGAACACAGCTACTACAATACACAGGCAGCATACAGTCTCTTCTGTCTATATTCTGTATACATTCTATAACCTCTTGCGATTGCATGTACCCAACAAATTAAATATCGCGTAGAGATTAAGCTGAATGTCTTAAGTACGTGGTCATTGGATTTAATATACATTGAGTTATGGGTTTAAATGTGTTATGTGGTTATAAAATTAATTGGGTTATGTGGTTTAAGAGCCTGAGTTTTCAGATTACAACTTCATTCGTAGGGTTATATGCGTTTAATAACTTAAATTATGGGTTTTTTTAGGTTGTGGCAAAATCCTGATCTGATGGGGTTAAATAGACCTCGGATTCGGATTCAGCGACCCCAAAAACATATAGTAACCATACTCAGACCCCCAGGTCAGAAAACAATTTCTTTTTGTGTGGCTGTGTTATGAGAGTAGAAATTTGTTAAATTGATTAGGTACCTTCTAAGCATATTCCGTATGGTCTAGACATATATTTCGTAAAAATACCCAATTTAACAGAAAAGTACAAATAATGCCACAAATAATAAAATAATGTTTATACCTAACTTGTATATAAAAATTGTTCAGACATGTGTTTTTTAGTTATTTACACCTTTTGGTAACCTTGGATTTGTTTCAGAGCCAGTAATTTTGTTATGGCAACCAATATTGCAATTATTAAATTGCACCACTTTTTTTTGGAATAAATTCCTTTCTGTGAGTACAGTTTGTGTGAGGTTGCAAAAAAATTATAATCTATATCAGTAAAGATACAAAAATTTGAATTTAATTATAATCAGTTCAGAGGGAAATCCACAGTTTTTCAAGAAACTATAACCCATTTGAATTATTAACCATTTTTTAACTTCTATTTTTTCTTACTTACCACACAACCTATTTTAATAGGAGCTCCAAAAAAATGGCTTTCAGTTATTCCAAAATCATAGTCATTATTTACTACTTTAGGCAAAATATTTATTGGTATATTCAACAATTTTACCATAAATCCCCAATTTAAATCAAACGGGTCGTACAATCCAGTGGCACTGGCGTTAGTTATATCTGTTACGTATGTTGCTCCACCTGTAAGTTTATAAATTAACCATGTTTCTAAAGTTCCAAACATTAAGTTATTTTTTGCCACAGCTTCCTTTACCTCCTTTATATTTTCTAAAGCCCATAGAAGTCTAACTGATACCTATAAGACAATTGTTAAAAATTATTAATCTGGAGAAGATTTATTAAGTTTGTATTTACTTGATTGCTGGAAAATTTCAGTTTGCTGCCTACTCCAAATTTCTTATTTCTTGATACCAAATATACAAAATATGCTGCCCATCGTACGACCTTAAAACTAAAAACCATGTAGAAGTTTACACATTGACAAACATATGAATTTTTTAATTGAAGCTGATTTAATACATTTTTTTAGATATTTTTAATTTTATTGTACTGAACAGAAATTTTTACTTACATTAACTAACCATGATGAATTAACTTGCTTGATTAATTTTAGGGCTCTTAAATCTTTCCAAGTTATAAAATTATGTAAAAATTCTCCAGTGTCCTTTTTCCATGTTATAAAAGTAGCTCTTTGGGTAGAAATTCCAAGTGATTTAATTTGAGCAACATCAATTTTGGCATCTACGGCACAAGATACTAACAGCATATAGAATAAGTACATTCCGATTCTTTAAATCATTTTATATGATTATAAATAGCTAGTGTCAAATAGTTTCATATTGCAACCTGGTCACAGCAAACAGATCGCAATTATACTAATGAAATGTACCTAAATTTTAGCATATTTAAACTATTTAAGATATTAGTTTATAGTAATTTCTTTTTTAGCCTTGAAATATTTTTATCAATTTTTGTTTGTAATTATTGTACTCTTCTTTCTTCTTTTATTGTTTCATATACTTGTGTTTTGAAAATAGTTGAGAAAAATTAAACAGTGGATTCCTGAGTCCAATTTAGAGGGATGGTTCATGTAAAAAAATTATAATTTTAGGATCCCCTAAAAAGTTACAATCCTTTAAAAGTGGGTATTAGAATCAAGTCTCTATGGACTATTTTAAAACTGGCTCAAATTAAACACTCTAATTTTGATATGGATACATTTGTGTTTAATGTCAGTTTCCTGACCTATTTCACTCGTCACTATATAAGGGGATGAAATAATACACCCCTTGTACGTTTATTTTCAGAATTTTTACTTAGGTACTTAAAAATTTTGAAGACATTTTTTTTTTAATAGCCCTGACTTTTTGTCTAAACAAATTTCAAAATGTCTTTTAGTTTTTGTACAAAAAAATAACATAAAACCAGCATTTGTTATTTTACTTGTCAGCCATTAGGCTACTAAATTGGGCTCAGGAATCCACCGTTTCATTTTTCTCAACTATTTTCAAAACACCCTATATATAAGAGTAAAAAAAATTGATTGATGTATAAATATAGACATCACAGTACTGAATCTATAGAAAACCTACATATTTTAAGTTTGATCAAATAAAACTAAAATAGAGAAATTATATGTTTGTGCACGTGACAGTTGTGAACTATAAATCTGCATATAATCAGTTCAGTCAATGTGTGAGTATTAAATGATAGTATTTCATCAAATAGACTACGTTTAGAAAAGGAACTTAAGTGTCCCCTGTTGAATTACTATTTTTACATGCAGTTCTAATTTAAGTTAAAGAAATATTTAAATTTTTACCTTTTATTGCGAGTGTTACAACTTTTACAACTTCGTCTAACAACTCATCAGGAGGAATTTCCACATAGCCTGGTTTGGGATAATGTAGACTGACCTTGAAAACATTTGTTTAATATTTCTATAAAGCAACTATTTAAAAAAGGTAGTCCAGTTAAGTTAAGTTAATATTAAAAATTGTACCCCAACTTTGAATTATTTAAGGTATTTTTTTTTTATATATGTAAAAAATACAGTATCTTCTCCAGCACTTTTAATTCCTTTTTACATATTATGTTCTTAATTATTAATTATGTTTTAAATATATCTCATCTAACAAATTTATTGATTTGTGCATTGGGATACATTACAACAATTAATTTTTATCAACATAAAAAGTATTTTACTTACAGACGAACAGGCAGCTCCAATTATATCAGTAAGTGAATTGATTATTTGACACCTGATAGTTGTGGTTCCAATATCTAATCCTGCTACATATTCAAGAGTATCACCAGAGTTACACATGCTATGATAAAACAAAAAACTTTAGGTAGATTTTAACCTTAGTGCATTAAGAACAATTTACTAAGTAATATTTCTTTTGTCTTTAATCAGTTTAATTTTTAAAATATCAAACTTTGCCCATTTTTTAAGACAATAATATCTGAATATGATATACAGAGTAGGTATTTTCTAAGTCTAAATCTAAATTAAGAGAATTGTTTTTTAGGTCCACGTTTAATTAAAAAAAGCCCTAATGAATAAATCGTCTAAAGCTACTGGTTTTCAAGGCACAAGGTTATAAAATTTTGGCGGGGCTCGAAAACAATAAAATGTTTCCTGCTTATACAGTCACTTAGAAATACTAGGAGAAATGAGTCATCTTGAGAAATGTTTTTACCCATTTTTAATTTGTTTCCATGAATTCTAATTTTTAAGGGTTGTAAGGTCCGTAGAAATAGCCCCTTGAAATTGATCCTGATGTTCATTTCCATATATTTCCTGAATGCCTGAGTCAATATTAATAGAATTTTGTATGTAGTTGCAACTAATTCATTGACTGTGATTAATACGGTAGTTTTATCAAATGATACAGAAGGTACTAGTTATGCGTAACTCTATTTATTTTAAATTCATTTCCATATTTGTGAGTGTTTTGTTCGCAATAATAAATTACGTTTTTTATGAAATAAATGACAAATTAAGAAAAAAATATATATTTAACCATTTATTTAAATATATAAACACATCTATCGAGGAAGAAGTAGATGTGAAGGAAGCATTATTATTTGCTATGTTCAGTGCACATCTGTCAGATTTACTGCATATATTTTTCTCTTCCTGTTTTTTCTTTTGAGACAATAAAAGCACAGCACACATTTCACATATGTCCGTTTTTATGAATTTCTTCTGGTACAGCTATTATTGTCCTTATCATGTTTTCAATTCTGCCCTTTAAGTTTTAAAAATATATAAACAGCTTACATATAACTAAAAATACCATTATTTCTGCAATAAGTACTATAAAGAAAATTGCAACATCTTTAGTCGTGTCTGAGAGAAATACAGTATGCTCAATTGTGTTAACTAACTTCTTCAGAAATTTTCAAAATTCAGCTAGATATCGAGTCAGTGTTAAGGTTTCTAACTTAACTTGCAATTGGATACTTTTTTTAATCGTGAGCATTTTTCACATATAGCGACTCACTGCCAGGTTGGTCTGGCAGTTCAAGACATATTTGCAAAATCCACAATTTTAGGTCCAATTGCAAGGAGTCCCAGGACCTTGTATCCATTGGAAACCTTAAACTCAATTTTTTTCCTACTATTCTTTCTCCAGGGAGACCTCAGTCCTACCCTGGCTACGGCCACGCACAGTCATGAAGTTAAAAAAATATATATTTACATTAACTTATTGATGCAACTTGTACTAATTGTATATTTATTCAATTAAAGGCAGAAGCTCAATGAAATGGCATTGACTGTATACATACAGTATGCGCCAAAAGTATGGAATAAATTCAATAAAAACGAAACAATTATTTTTTGGGAAAAATCCTCGAACAGGTCGATTTTTAATTTAAAAAATACATATTTTCGATTTTTTTTAAATGACAACACCATATTTTTTTCCTTGATTCTGAAAGATCGTTTAATTCTCTATCAGACAGTACTAAAATTTTGCCCTCTTACATAGGAAAGTTTTCGAGTAAATGACGATTGAATGTTAGAAAACGTAAATTTTATCCATAAAAAAGTAACAATTTTGAGGTATGTAAAATAAAATACAATTGATTAAACTTTATACTTAAATTAAATGTTCGAATTGCCATCCACCAACTCTTTGAGAATGCGCAAGTCTGTGAAGAAATTCTTCTTGCACATTATGAATGATTTCTGGGGTAACTACGTATTTCGTCCCGAATGCGATTTTGAAGTTCTTCTAAATTACGTGGTTTATTAATGTACACAATGTTTTGGTGGATGGCAATCCGAACATTTAATTTAAGTATACAATTTAATCAATTGTATTTTATTTTACATACCTCAGAATTGTTACTTTTTTATGGATAAAATTTACGTTTTCTAACATTCAATCGTCATTTACTCGAAAACTTTCTTATGTAAGAGGGCAAAATTGTAGTACTGTCTGATAGAGAATTAAACGATCTTTCAGAATCAAGAAAAAAATATGGTGTTGCCATTTAAAAAAAATCGATGACGTCATTACTCGAAAACAAATGACATTTGAAAATCGCATTTTACGTTAAAATATGTATTTTTTAAATTAAAAATCGACCTGTTCGAGGATTTTTCCCAAAAAATAATTGTTTCGTTTTTATTGAATTTATTCCATACTTTTGGCGCACACTGTATAACCAATCGAAGTGGTATTCAAATTTGTCAACCAATAGGGGCGAGATCCACCTAGATGTACTATCACTAAGAACCCTATAATTTTGATGCCAAAAGTATTTTGGAAAATATATATAGTTGCAGCAGGAATTCAAACGACTTACGTCATGGCTGAGTTTACGTTAATTATTTTTATTGACGACATAATTTTTTGAGTTGCGTTAAAAGTTAAAATTAATAATTTTTACAATTTAGTGCAATACATAGTGTAAACATTTAGTGTAGTATATACTTTTATTATTCTCCGTGGAAGTTTCTTCAATATTTTGATTATTCATTTGTTCGTATGACGTAAGTTGTCTGAATTCTTGACGCGAGTTATACTTCGTTACTGAAATGCAAAACGGAATTCTTGCTGCAACTACCATTGGTTATATAAGCTTCGCTACCTATAAACTTGATGATACTCACTCATACTACAGCACTATAGATATTGTCCTAAATTACAACTTACTACTTCCTTCCTTACTTCCATTTTATTTGAAAAAAAAACGTGTAATTTTTAAGTTTTTTTTTTATTTTAAATTATCACAGGTGAATAAATTAAAAATATATTGGAAACTATATAAATTTCGCAAAAAATTTGAGGAAGTTTATGTTTGAAATACAATTTTAAATAAATTGAAAATACATTTTTTCTTACAAATTTAATTCATTTACGTAATTTCCGAAATATTCAGTTGGAATTGATTTCTGACAGTGCCTTCCAGTATTTCCACCACTGGTTGCAAAATTCGTCTCTATCCTATGCCGTACGCCACTGGTTCTGTTCTTCGACACATATTCATATTATTCCTAACACATGTTAAACACTAATCTTAAAGTATTAATTTGAAAATTTATGTACAGAATTTTTCACGAATGTTGGAATATATTTTTCAGGCATAACGGGCCTTACCAAAAACTAATTATTTGAATTTTTTAATATAGATTTTTAAAATTCTGTTATATTTTTTATTGTAACTATGTATACCTAATCTTAAGAAAATTACAATTTTTTTAATTTATAAAGCCCCAATAGCAATAATGAACCAAAAAGAAGTATACCTAAATCCATAACTTTGTTTCTGGAATTATCAAATCCTTAATCCGTATCTGCCCAATTGTAATGTTTACGTACTTCCTGTTTCATTTTTCCTTGACGTCACCTAACAAATTATTTTTATTTGCTGTATCTTTTCTTTTAAAATATGAGTAAAACGACGTTCAAATTCGATGGAACATCAATTTGTTATTCCCCACGGTATTTATGATAATAAAAAAAAACTATTAAATGCTGCAGATCGACAAATCAACTTGTTTGGAGGTCAACAATGTATAAACCAGTCTTCCTTAGAACCGATTTACACACGAGATTCCTTCCAAATATTATAACGAAAATTATGGGCAAATTTTTGCTAAGAATGTTTATTAAAGTTTGTATGTATATTTCAGCTATCTACGTTACTACAAATTGCCAAACTGGAGATTTGCGCCTATTCTGCCGCACTTTCTCGATTTTAGAACATGTTCTATATTTTTACGAATAAAAATTTTCATTAAATTATTGATATAATTCTCGTATGTATAAAACAGCTAAAAAGTTTCACGAAAATTTTTACCAAATTCTCCTAATTTGCATTCTTGTGTGTAAAACAAAATGATTTTTTTTCTCGAATATAGGTAAATACAAGATTAAAGCGTTTGAAATTATCACAATTTTATGACGTTTTGACACAAGGGGTGTTTTTAAGGGTTGAAAATAAGCAACCAATCAAAATAGTACATTATACTATAAGGGAGAGAAATGCGTTATTTTGGCAGAGGTGCAATTTGAAGCCCGAGGGCTACAATGCACCGAGGACAAAATAGCATCTCTCCCGAATGGTATATAATATTTTTTCCACGGTCTCATTATTCATTAACATATTTTGTCATTATGAAGTAAGTAGCACCAGAATTATTGTATTCGGATTTGAGCATTTATTTAGTAGTCGTTGAGTTATTGTCATAACTACAAAATAAACAAACAAAAAGAATTGTCAAATTAAGGTGCTAGTTTGGTTTAGTCATAGACCTTAAGGTCTATGGGTTTAGTTTAAAGCTTGTTTAGTGCACAATGAATAATTGTGAGTCGGAAGAGATTGTGGAGGCTGCAAATATTGCAATAAGCAATTTGCTGCCTACGAAGTCAAGATCTTTATACGATATAGCCTACAATCGGTTCAAAAAGTGGTGCGCTGAGAAAAATGTTCAAGTATACAGCGAGAATGTTTTGTTGGCATACTTCAGTGAAAATGCAAAGAATTACAAGTCTTCCACATTATGGGCGCAATATTCTATGGTTAAGTCATGCTTGATAATTTACGACAACATAGATATAAGCAAACTCCCCAAGCTGATCGCATTTTTGAAAAGAACCGGATATCAAGCGAAAAAATCGAAAATATTGACAAAGGGTGAAATCGACCGTTTTCTATCAAGTGCAGATGACAAAGAATTCTTAATGATTAAGGTAAGATTACTTTTGTTGTTAGGTATTTCAATTATTAAGTATTTTGATTTTTTATAGGTTGGATTAATTCTTGGGATTGCCGGAGCTTGTCGACCTGATGAAATAGTCAATTTAACTGTAGATGATATTGAGGATGTAGGCTCTTCCTTAAAAATTCCAAACCCTAGGACAAACATTCCACGAACCTGGTTATCGATGTGGGAAATATGCTTGAATTGTTTCGAAAATACCTGTCCCTTCGTCCTCCCCACGTCAAGCATAAGCGCCTTTTTTTGTACTACAAAGCAGGAAAATGTAGTTCGCAGCCAGTTGGCAAGAATACCATGGGAAAAATTCCGAGTGTAGTAGCTTCGTATTTAAAATTACTTGATGCTGCATGTTATACTGGTCACTGCTTACGAAGATCTTCAGCGACATTACTGGCAGATGGTGGTGTGGATATCACGACAATAAAGCGTCATGCTGGTTGGAAATCAACGACAGTCGCTGAGGGTTATATCGAGAACTCTATTGAAAATAAGACCAAAATTGCTAATCAGGTTTTAGTAGGTACCACTACTAGCGCAATCACAAAAACTGTAAATGTAAGCGAAAGTAATATTCCTTCTAATATTAATTTTGAAAAGTGTACAAATGTAACATTTAATTTAAATGTCAATAAATAATTTCAATGTTATCTTTTTTTTTTGCATGAAAAACGTTCTCCATAATGTAAACTCCCTTGGGAGCATTATACTCCCTTGAGAATAATCGACTGCTTCTGTTTTAATTTTGATCTCATAGAAACTGATTTCTACTCCCGACTGTGGAAAAAATATTTTATTGACTAGAAAGGAATTTATTTTGGAATATAAATGTAAATTTAAAGCTTTTGAAGTTGTTGAATATATTTTTGGCATAGGTTACCACCTATGGGTTTTTAAGGGTTAAAGTGTTACAATTAACCAAAATTATTTTATATAAGCAGATAATTAAATTGTATATGATATAAATGCACTACCAAAACGTTTGAACTTGTTAAACGATTTTTTTGAATTATTTTTATTAAAAGGGGTGGTTTTTAAGAATTTTCAAAGGTTGAGAATTTGCACAATATCCATTATTGTAATTGAAAATATTAAAATTGCATAATTTAACATAATTAAAATTCATAAAATGCTTTAATATTTTCATTTTTTTTTCAATAAGGGGTGGTTTTCACCCCTTAAAAATAAAAAGCTCACCTAGTGCGTATATATCTTTTGAAGAGGGGGTAAGATAAGCCTAATTCCAAATTTTTACAAAATCGATTGTTATAAAAAATTTAGAGGTATTGACCTGTTTTCCTCCACAGTGACTGGACTAAATACCCATTTGTGGGCCCAAGAGGAGTACGGTGAACTAATTTTCAAAATAGATTTTCCATTAATCTATGGGCGGGAATCATTGGGAATCAGTTGATTGGTCCAATTGAATTACCAAATAATTTGAATTCCCAACGATATTTGGACTTTCTACAAAATCGCGCGCCTACCTGAATTATTAGAGGATATTCCCTTAGAGACAAGAGTGGGGATGTATTTTCAACATGATGGAGATTGGAGAACCAGCTCATTTTGGGCAGACGGTTCGTATTTGACTGAATGAAAAGTATCCTGAGAAGTGGATAGGGAGAGGTGGTCCGATAGCCTGGCTAACGCAATCACTGGATTTGAATCCGCTAGATTATTATCTCTGGGGTCATATGAGTAATCTGGTTTATGCAGCCGAGGTGTATACTCGTGAAGAATTACTTCAAAGAATTATTTTAGCTGGCAATCAAATAGAGAATAATTTTCAAATTCTCCGTGCCTCGCAGAATATTCTACGCCTGACTAGATATTGTATTGAACAAAATGGAAACTTTGGCGTTTGGTCAACTAAGAAACAAATTTCCTAGTTCTCATAAAAAAGTGTCCTATAAAAATGTCTTATTTATTATTCGTTGCGTAACCCGTATTCCAATTATTTTTATTTTATGATGAGATCAATGTTTTCTTTAAATCGGTTTTGCTCGAAAACGGCGCATCCTGTCGAGATCGAACAAGAGTACCTTTTTAGTTTAGAAAACTATGAAATTTTATAATTTGATCTCAACAAGAGAAAATACCCAAAAATGAAAAAGTGGGGCAATATTTACCTTGGGCCCCCTCAGCATGTGACGCCACTGAGCAAATATTTTAAGTTGTAAGAACAGAAAATTTTGTAGCATGCGAAATGTATGCTACCCACAAATTTCGGGATTTTATTTTGAATAGTTCAAAAGATATTCTGGAAAAACCATCTTCGAGATTTCCCATTTGGGCGGTTCTAGTCCCCTTATGAAGCATTTTTCGGGTCATGTTTATAGGAACTTTTTGACTTATTTTCACATGTATAATGGCAGAAATATTGCGCGCTAATTTTGGGACACCCTGTATGTACAGAATGGTTCAAATTGGTCGGTTTTGCATTTCAGTAACGAACTATAACTCGCGTCAAGAATTCAGACAACTAAAAAGGCCGTATGACACGGTATAAAATTATATATAAAATTTTGCACAGACATATAAGCATTTTTGTATATATTTAGTACTAATAAGAATTATTGTTATTATAACCAACAACCAATAAATTAAGCAAACATAGAACATAGGAAAGATTTGGGAAAGATGCACTGGAGGTTATATAATTGTTCACATAAAAATGTATTCAGAATTTTATATAAATAGAACATGTTTTAATTTTCGGTTTTATATATGTAAAACTGTACATTTTGCTGGTATGATACAGGACGAACCACTTTAATTATAATATCAAATAAAAAACTATGTGAAATATTACATCGTGTTATACGGCCTTTACGTCATACGAACAAATGAATATATCATTATATTTTCATCAAAATATTTAAGAAACTGCAACTGAGAGTAATAAATAAAACTATGTATTTACTACACTAAAGGTCTGCACTCGAGTTTGCATTATATATTGCACTAAATTACAAAAAATATAGTTTTTAAACGCGACCAAATATCGAAAATTACGTTGACAATAAAAACAAATGTAACGTCAGCCATGACGCCGTAAGACGTCTGAATTCTTGTCGCGAGTTATATTTTTGATTTGTGATTGTGTTAATGGTTAACACGTTTTAATAATGTTAAATGTCAAACTTGTTTGTTTGCAAAGTATTCTCAATCAGAAAATTTAAATATCGTTGGTATTTTGTTTTCATATTTCGCAGATCTACACAATAAATAAGTACGAGAGGACTTGTGTGCAAAACAATTTTATTTTATAGTATATTTTTTCATTTATTAATTTGACGACAACTGATCTGATCTGATTAAATATCACAGCAACAGCGGCAACACACATGTAACACAATAACACATGTGCAACACTACTAAATGAAATCTCGAGATAATACAGCAAATAGCGTACGAGATATATTTTATAATATTGAAATTATTATGCCTATTGCCTATACATATAGCTAAGAAAACTCGGGCTTTGTGTCGAATTTGTCTACCTACCTAATGCCAGTGGTACAAATTCTAATTTCAAATAAATCACTTATAAATTGGTTTACAAAAATTGTTTAGATACTAAGAAACTTACCTAAAAATCGAGAAGTTGTGTTGTTATAAATGAGTATAAGTTCGTGTTCACTTCACTTGATAAAGTAATGTGCTCACACTTATTGTCAGCTAGGAATGGAATAATAGGTACATACTCCACTATTCATGTCATGATAAAGACACGATTACAGTTTTAACGCTTATACTATTTGCAAATAAACAATAAACTGCTATTTACTATACCATAACCCAACTTTCTGTCCAGCTCTTAAACAATGTCGAACAGAGCCGGGTTCTGGAAGATGTAAACCAAAGAAATGATAAATTATTTGTATTATTTTCGATAAAATAAGTTCAATAAAAAAATATTGATGCGAATAATTATTGATTGTGCTGGAAATTGTAGGTGTATGGGATGGGCAATAATGAAATACCTATGTGTTTATTGTATATCGTTATTGTTTATTCGATAATTATATTATCTAACCGACGATATAAAAAGGGTCGGAACAGACGCTAAAGTTGCAAGAAGACATTCATAATTAAAGTTTTATGATGAAAATAATAGAAAATATTACAGTCGGCGAAAGTCGCTAAAAGTTGATACTTTTCCCCGTCGATCATTAAGGGTGGAATTCATAGATCACACATGGATCACACTTAAGGCTGGTTTCGCAAATGATAGAAACCGACTCATAAAGAAGGCGTGTCACAGTTTTATACATAGCGAGTAACACCCGGCTTCCGTCCACTACGATAAAACAGTTTGTATGCGATACAGACAAAGACAGCGAACATCAGAGAAGCTCGCATAAAACCAGACGCATTTGTAACCGCCCAAAAAACGAAGGCCACGTGTAGATTTTACGTTTGTTCAGATATGAATGAGCGTGCTTCCCCGGCTGACCCGTCTTCGCAGCTGTCCACAAATAATCTTGAAACGATTTCAAATATTAATTTACAAGAAACAGTGTACGGACAAAACATATAGGGCGATTTAATATCTGTAGTAGTGTATCCATAAATAATTTGAAATGATTTCAAATATAAATTTACAAAAAACAGTATATCGACAAAATATACAGGGCGATTATTATTTGCAGTAATGTATCTTCACAGCTGAAACAGTATACACTATTGACAAAATCTACAGGGCGATTATATTTGTTGGTACTACTTTATGTTTCTAAAATTATAAATATAACAGATCTGTAAATATCTACACTTCGCATCTACTTGAAATATTTGTATATTTACCGCAAATAAAAAGTGAACTGAAATAATCAATATGACACATTTAATAATTTTTTGGTTTAGCTGTAAAGTGTGTATAATATAGTTCTTTGTGTGGATACATTTTTTTTTATTATTATGTGATAAACAGGGTGTTCACGGAAGGAAAAATTTCGTCTTTTAAAATTTATAACTCATGTAGCATTCAATCTCTGACATTTCTATTTAGGGTGTTTCACTATTAATTAGCAGAACTTAAGAATATTAAATTCCTTCGTTTCTGAGGTGCAGGGCGTTGAACTTTATTATTTATTTATTTATTTATTAACGAAATAACCGCTGACAAACAAAAATCAGTATGTTGCGGCGAAAGGTAGGTATTTGAGAGCAAATAATTCGTCACCGAAAATCATCACATATTAATTTTAGTGGTGGAAATAAAGGGGTGTCTATGATTTTTTTGCAAAAAAGTGGCCTAATTGAAATTTTGCTAATGTTTTTGGAAAATATGGAAGGGTATTCAATTATATCCAGAAGAAGCCCTCTTATGACTTATAAACAGTGTTTTCTGTTTTTCTTGAAAACGCCATGTCGTATCGACTTCAATAAATAAATAATACAATTCAAGGGCCTGTATTTCAGTTAACAAAACATTTTAGAACATATTTATAGGAACTTTTAGTCTCAAAATGAGGTATTTAGAATAAATTCTTGCTGTTTGATGCCCATCAAAAAATATACTCACTTTTTATGAGTGCAAGATGCGGAGCCCTTGGCTGGTAATGTAAGCTTTGAAGATAGTAAAAAACGCGTCTATTTTTACAAAATGAAAACGGGCAATGGAAATTGAAAAAAGGGCATAGTTATTATTATCAAATACAAGGGCAGATGGCAATAACTCGGGCTAAATACTGTTATTTTATAGTTTGGACTCCTCTAGGAATGGTTGTAGATAAGGTAATTTAAGAACAATCTAGTAAAGATTTATGCCCATTAATTATTTTGTGTATCTATCTATTATAGGTTGAAAGAGATGATCAGTTTTGGGAATGTATGGTGATAAAATTAAAACATTTCTATTCTGATCATATGTTACCTGAAATAGTAAAAATGTCATAATTAAATAAAATTATTTATATAAGTATGTAGTTTAAATTGTCTGTAATGTATGAAAGTGCAAATAATAATACAATTTGACGTTTGGATATTTTTTTCCATATTATTGTGGTTCCAAAAGTTAAAAAGTTAGATCTTTTCAATTTAGAATTAATGTCTAATTTAAAAATCGCATATGTGTTGATATATACTGAAAAAATATTTGAAATGTAATACTTTTGTAAAAGATTTGATTAAAACGTATTCTTTTCCTGCAAAATAATCCTGTTTAAACTTCGGCCAAAAATTTAAAAAAAAATCACTGAAAATAGTAGTTCAGTTAAACATTTATGAATGGCTGCACATTGACTATTACTCACCACACTATACAAATAACTATACACACTGTATAACTAAAATAAATAATCTGCATAACGTGTGATTATTTCTTTCAGTACATTAATTATCTCAGATTCTTATGTTATATAAATATACGTAATTATTATAAATTATGTGTCCTATACTTACCTACAAAATTAATTCCCTTCAAATTCAGAAATTAAATAAATAAATTTTGAGGTTGTTTAGAGATTGGTTAGGTTTCTTTAAACATCCTATATTTTTTTCATTGATTAGTGTTCCAATAGATTCTTGTTAATACATTTTTTTTTAATTCCATACATTTCTGGTTATTAAATATTGGTTAGGCTCTTTTAAACACCTTATATTTTTGTCCGTTAATTAGTTTTCTAATAGACCCTGTTAAATATTTTATCAAAAAATTTTTATTTTTTGTTTTTAAATTTATTTTTATTTATTATAGTTTTCAGAGATTGGTTAGGCTTTTTTAAACACCTTGTATTTTTCATTAATTAGTGTTCTAACAGACCCTTGTTAAATATTTTTTATAGCTCTATACATTTTTAGGGTTTTTAGAGATGGGTTAGGTTTTTTAAACACCTTGTATTTTTTTTCGTTAATTGCTTCTTGACCCTTGTTAAATGTTTCGTCAAAAATGTTTTGTAGTTCCATAAATTTTTAGTGTTTTTAGAGATTGGTTAGGCTCCTTCAAACACCCTGTATTTGTTTCTTTAATTAGTCTTCTAATAAATTCTTGTTAAATGTTTCATCAAAAATTTTGTGTATTTTCATAAATTTTTAAGGTGTTTAGAAATTGTTAAGCTTTTTACACACCCTGTATTTTTTCTTTAATTAGTGTTCTGATAGACCCTTGTTAAATTTTTCGTCAAAAATGTTTTGTATTTCCATAAATTTTTAGTGTTTTAGACATTGTTAAGCTTTTTAGACACCCTGTATATTTTTCTTTAATTAGTATTTCAATAGACCCTCGTCAAAAGTTAGATATAATGTTTTTAAATTCATTAATTTTTAGGGGTTTTAAAGATTTAAACACCCTGTATTTTTTTCATTAATTAGGGTTTTAATAGATCCTTGTTAAATCTCTGAACAACATTTTTATTATTCCATTAATTTTTAGGGTTTTTTAGATATTGTTGGGTTTTTTTAAATACCCTGTATTTTTCGTTAATTAGTGATCTAATAGACCCTTGTTAAAAGTTTCATCATTTTTTTAAATCCATTAATTTTCAATGTTTTTAGAGATTGTTTAGTTTTTAAACACCCTGTATTTTGTTCGTTAATTAGTGTTGTAATGGACCCTTGTTAAAAGTTTAATCACAAACTTTTTTAAGTTTTATTATTTTGAGGGTTTTAAGAGATTGGTTCAGTTTTTAAATACCCTGTATGTTTTCGTTAATTAGTGACCTAATAGACTCTTCTTAAAAGTTTCATATAATTTTTTTTTAATCCATTAATTTTTAGGGGTTTTAGAGATTGTTAAGTTGTTTTCAACACCCTGTATATTTTTTTCATTAATTAGTGTTAAATAGACCTTTGTTAAAAGTTTAATCAAAAACCCCATTGAAATTTTATTATTTTGAGGGTTTTAAGAGATTGGTTAATTTTTTTAAAATACCCTGTATTTTTTCGTTAATTAGTAAGGTAATAAATAGTCCCTTTTTGAAAGATTCATCTAAAATTTTTTTTAAATCCATTAATTTTCAGGGTTTCTAGAAATTGTAGTTTTTTTTAAACACCCTGTATTTTTGTATTAATTAATATTCTAATAGACCCTTGTTCAATCTCTGATCAAAAACTTTTTTATTCCCTTCATTTTTAGGGTTTTTTAGAAATTGGTTGGGCTCTTTTAAACACCCTGTATTTTTTCGTTAATTATTATTCTAAAGAACCCTTCTTAGACGTTTTACCAAAAACAATTTTTTAGCTCTCTTGATTTAAAGTTTTTTTTAATGGTGAAAAATTTTTCAACACTTTGTATACAGAACGGTCTTTCGCAGGTTTAATAACCGTTCCGAAGTTAAATCTTCAAAAATAAAATTTCCTCGAAATTGGAAATTTTATTTTCTCCTTATCAATTTTTATATTAACACCCTGTCTATCACTCTGTTAAATTATAGGAGTAACATCTTCGAATTTTATGAATGAATTGTGACGTGTAAAGGCGGAGCTTTATTTCAAGTTCCACCCAAACGTCTCACGTACCAAGTTAAAATTTCAGTAAATTTAAGAAATTATTGGAAAATTTGAACCCATTTTTCTCAGTCATTTTTGTATATATTGGTATGGGACAAACGTGAAAAATCATTAAAAATATATCTATAACTTGCTCGTGGCCGAATTTCCGCTTATAAGGGAACCAAAAATCGAAAATTATTTTTTTGCTGTATTTCTGAATTTATTATCAAAATTTTAACGCGAGGAAGTAATAGATAGTTATTAAATAGAACTACAGTTAAAAAATGAAATTATTCTGTCGGAAAATAAATGAGAAAAATGGGTTACGGCTTATTCAGGCACTGCGAAACCAGCCTTAGGCCGGTCCAGAGTCCAGACACAACGACTAATTGAACGATATGTCGAATCAGACAAAATGTATCAAGTAAAATGGAATGTGTGGATCGCAAAACGTACGTTTTGTCTAAACGGAATGAGGTTGAACGCTAAATCGAAAGACTGAAGGCCAAGGCATCATTGTCCGACAACTGATGAGACATGTCGGAGCATGTAGACGGGTGCTACAACTTATCGTTCTTGTTTTAGTATGGTTCCCTCTAGAGTCTCAACATGTCTGATCTTCGTCAAATGTCTCGATAATTTTTGGGAGAATTTATCGAATCGAACATGGGACAATTATTCTGATCTCTTTAACAGCCATTCCCTGGACCACTTTGTTCTTCGATTTTTTCTTTTGTTATTCCAAAATTTTCTTTCAAGACATATAAATTGCCCATAGTATTTACCACAGCTTAAGTTTGTTCTTTAAGCTGTGGTATTACTTCTTCCATGACGATCGTCACGAAACTGAACGTTGAGAAGTTTGAACGATAAGTCGATAACTCGCAACTGTATGGACGCGCCATTTATACTACGTTTTGTCGAACGACTTACGTGACCGTTTTATCGTGCGATTATAGTCGTTGTGTCTGGACCGGTCTTATATTATATATGGTTAAGTGTGCACTTAGCTTTGCAATTTACAAGGTAAAAATGCAGGGTAACATCTTATTAATAGTTTCGTACCACATTTTAATATAAGTTTACATTAAGTTAGATTTGGAAACAAAATATTGAAAGACATATCTTATTTAAATATACCTTAAATGAAGTCACACTTAAGTGAAGTGCTGACTATGAATACCGCCTTAAATAATTCTTGACCTCGAAGAGTAATCCGTATACGAATTGTATGGTTCTGTCTCTCTTAATTACCGTTTTAAGAAGAAGGATAAAAAGTATCTAATTCGCATATGTTTGCTATGGGGACATTCGAGAATCGACCCCCTGGTACGACTATACATACTTTTGCAATAATAATGACACTCCATCATCAAAACAGCAGAAATTTCATTAAATCTCTGTTGGTGAGTGATGACTAGGAACGATGAATGTTAAAATTTGAAAGTAGATTTCATTACAAATACGTCAGCAGTTCAAAAGAAATCGCAAAATTCATTTTAAAGAGTGTCATTATTATTGCAAACGATTGTACATACTTGCAAGATCCAAAATATGGCGTTCAGAAAATAGAAAATAAAATCAATTGAATGTTGCATAATCATAATCGAAATTAGTAGGCGCGTAGACATTTTTTAACGAAAATAGATTCCTCATAAATTCATGTTTCTGTACCAAATTACAACCCTTTCTGTTGTGAAACTAGATGGTATTTTCTAAAATCGCTAATTTTAGATTTTTCACAATATTTCAGGAATGGTGTAGCAGAATACTTTCTTATCTTGGATCTGTTTGCTTTATCTAATGGCCATGAAAAAGCGCAACTTTTTCCTAATTTGAGACCCTGTATATTTTACGATTTCCTATACTCTATTTTTAGAGAAGTAAATGAAGTCGTATTAGAGAATACTAATATAACTAGATCATTATTTTGACGGTAAATTAAAAAAAAAACAGGAAAAATGCACGAAAAGCATGCAATTCGTTGCTGAGTTACGAAAAGAACTGTTTCATTTGCTTTCGATTTGGATTAACAAGGAGGAAGAATACACACAAAATAAATCTAGGAAGTGGCAACGTTAATCTTAGACTAAACTGATATGATATTTTAAAGGTTAGTAGTACAGTGTTGACTGTTGACATTGACAATAAATGTGAATTTACTCGTATGTGGGGCTGTATGTAAACTTGACGATAAATTAACCAATAACAAGCTAGTGTTTAAGCGCGAGAAATTTAAATCACTTAGTTTAAAAATAGAATATGGATGTCAATGGCGAGCCTTGAAAAACGGACTACCCTGTATGGCACTCAAAGTGAAACAACCCACTGTATATGCTCATTCACAATCTAATCATTGGGATTAATAAGTCCTAAAGTTAAAGACTCAAAGTATTAGCCCTGAGTATTATAAAATTTAGTCATTATTATCATTTACTCTCCCGAGTACTCGGTGCACGTCTGCACCCAAAATAAAACCGTATCTCTGGACTTAAATTTAGATTACATCTCGACGCCACTTCTCTAAATCAGCCGTCGTCTCAGCGTTTTCGCTAGTCGCTAGTCCGTGGCCGGCTATCATAATGTCCAATCAGCGATAGTCGCCCTCCGTGCCGATATTTTCAAAATTTGAGTGGCTAGTGGTTTTCTTTAGTGGTAGACGTAATAAACGCAAACATCATGGACCCGGAGGCATTCTTGGACATCGCCAATCAGGTGGTGAAACTGAAAATGTTTCCCTATTTCGACATCGCCCACTGCACGCTTTGCGCTCTCTCGGTCAGGGAGGATCTTGGAACTGGTACGTATGGCAGACAAGGAGAGCCAATGTGCAAGCACAGAGCCGTATTTAAAACTGTCCAGAGACTCGATTACAAAATTGAATAATAATACAGACAAAACGGTATAACTTTATTTCTTTGATATGATAAATTTAACCGTGGAATTGATGGTTGTACTACACGGGCTGATACAAATATATGCTTCGCGGAGTTACCCTGAAATCAATGCGGAGTGCTATGCTGCTGGAGAGTTATTTTCATATTTCCCATTAGATGAAAGGTATATTTGGTGCAGTAGACGAAATTAAAATACCTAGATATTGCCCGGTGATTAATGAAATAAAAATACTCTTAAATTTTAATTAATTCTATTATTATTATTCATTATTTTGGAAGGTCAATTGATAAGGTTATTGTATTTTAGCATTAATTAAACACGCGCTAGCAATTTATATAAAAATATGGTGTATAGGCACCTATAAAATTGTAATATATATAGAAGTGGATGTTTTTATTTAATAAAGGTTTTTTTTTATTTTGAATTTTCAATATAAATAAAGGTTTTCGTTGTTTAAGTATATACTATAATATTAATTTTGTTTCGATCTGCAATAAGAACTAAAATAAATTCATAAGATTTTGAATAAAACGATATTGAAAAATGCCTTAATTTTTACAATAACGGATCCGTCCTTCCATATTTTTAATTGTTTTTGTAGTAATATATTTGTCATATATCAGTCAATAAATAATAAGTATGTCATAGTAAAGGAGAATATATTTGCGCTTATACTATTTTTAGAATAAATTGGGCCATTATGAGAGTATTATTTTCTAGAAAGTAATATAGCGGTATAAATATAAATTGCGATAAGTGGTAACCGGCGATAAAGGTGGCATTTCTATCCAAAATTATTAATCTTCAATTAAATAGAGTAGTATTCTATTATAGTATACACATGTTTTTTTGTACTTTTTACTTAGGCCGAAAAATATTAACAATAAAGGTGGAGTTTGAAAAATATGAAATATTAATAAGCATGCGTGTGTGTGTGTTCTTTCTATGGCACTGGTTCTAAACCAAATAGCCAGCCATTGTATCATTGATACGAATCACAATTAGGCATTGATGCGAAAATGGAGCATACAAAAAAGCAAACCTACTTCTATACACAAATATATATTTTACATAATTCTGATTTTTAATATTAAGCATGCGTTGGAAGTAACGTCGTCTTTATTGTATAATCTTATTTTCATCGACCGTATAAAATAAAAAACGTGCAGCATTTCAGAAGATAATTAAATAAAAGTTTACCCAAAAAATCGCTAGAACTAAAGAAAAAATCTGCAACCGGCCCTGTTGCATAAAATGCCGCAGCAATTTCAAGGATATCATCTCGCAATGTTTCTTACCAGCCGAATTGTTTTCTTTTAAACGTGGTTTTAGGAACCTTTGGTTAGAAAGTGTTGAAAACATTGAAATTAATTAAAACATAATATTAAACTAGATACTTACCATTAAATAATAATAGAATTAAAGATACTTACCATTAAATCAATAGAAACTCGCACACAGTTCCATCTTAGTGTGAAGGTATAAAATAATTGATTCAACTAAGTTGTCACCAAAAATCGTACAACTTGGGAATTAACATTACACCATCAATAACGAGTATTATGAAAATTCAGTATTCTGTGTCTTTTGTAAAGTAACATTAGCTGAGAAGAGTATTGTGTTTGTATAATTTGAAACCAACCTGTTTACAGAGCATTGTAAATATAGTTTATCAGTTGATTAAGTGGGTCGATGCAGGGTTGGCCTAAGTTTCGCATAATAATTCTTGATGAATTTTTTGAAATACAGGCACTTCAAACCACAGGTTGCTTAATGAAAATGGTTTATTTTCTCATCCTCTATTACCCCTTCGAAGCAACACACTGAGTAAAAAACCAATCAGTAACCAATTTTTATGGCAGTTACCTAAGCAAATAAATAACCTAATTCCGTGTTCATTACTCTGTTGTATTTAAGTGATATAAGCATTTTTATGAAAATCGGGTTATTGCAGAAAATAAGTCCTCTTAGGTCATTGCAGTGTATGAAAACAGCATATGTTCTCTATCAATTATAGCTGAAGACGATGAGCTATTTAATAGATAATCAGCAACATTGACACAAGTCTTGTACATGTGCTGTTTTGTGAAATATTATTAAATTAAGGCACGAGGCTGTTTTTAAATTAAGCAGTTTGGTGTGGTAGAATGCACTCTTATTCGTTTATTTAAAGAATTATGATTTCTGATAGGTTATATGAAATCCTCCAGTTCTCCACACCAAACAGACCCTATGGCGTGCATTCGCGCCAACCAAACACATTGTCAAATTGGTGGCATACTTGCTATTCTGTCAAACTTGTAATGTGTTTCATTTAAATATTGTTCTGTGTGGTAGTTTGTATGATAGGTGGAAAATGGAACTAATATTTCCCAAGAAAAGAGAAAGGCAGTTCCTGAGAATTACACACATGAAAAAATACCAAACTATTACCATTTATCGCCTATCCACTAAGTTCAAATCAACAAAAATAGAACATGCATACATGAAAATATGCAAAATTTGTAGATTAAATAAGCCTATCAAGAATATTACAATTCAATATTTTTTTGGCCAATTATGGCCAATGGTTATAAATATTATGAATTTTTGAAATATAAATTTGTTTAAAAAAAAACATATTATCAGTTTCACCTTATAGACCACGCAGAATAACCACAAGTTCATTGTTTAAAATATTATTTTAATTTTAAAATAAAATCAATGTTGCGTTATAGTAATGCCGTATACTATTTTTTTAAATGGTTAAAAATGAAGCAAAATGTATTCTAAATAATATTAAAATGTTTTTCTCATTTCCTCATAATGTGCTTTGGTGGATATTGTTTCTGCATACATTGATTCAATTATTAAAAACTACTAACTACACTAGTGATGGTTAGTGAAAATTAATAAATTCTTTTGATAATGAAGCATGGAACTAATATTTTTTATTTAATAATGTATGGTGCAGACAAATAATAAGTACTTTTTTCCTATTCAATATATTTTTTAATTATACCTATGTCATATCTAAATTTGAATGTGATACTAACATGTCATGTTTCAAACTGAATGGGTTCTATGCTTCTTTATCAAAAATTGACCAATTTAATTTTAAAAGACTTAGCACAAAGCATAAAGAGAACCGTTGACAATGACTAAATATTAAAATTTAGGTAAAAAAAAATATGATAAAAAATATTTCTCTAAAACCACCCTAGACTACCTGTTTTATAAAGGATACCTACTAATCGATGTCTAGTAAGTGATTGAAATCTTAAGCTTGGCACAGACCAGAGCAAGCTTTTAATAGTATCTTCTTATGTACACATCAGTTATAGTTATTTATACAACAAGTACAAAAAGTAAGTGTTTATTGCACGCGACGTAAAATTGTCCAAGGAGGCCGTCAGGGCGAGTAGGACAACACGTCGAGTGCAATAAGCACTTTTTGTACGAGTTGCATACAATATTTTTTCTACGTTCATGTAAAAACCAAAAAATGTTATTTAGATGACACTAAGTCTAGCAAAATGTGACGTCGATTTGAAGGTTTATGTTTGTCATGATGACAAATCGCTGTAGTAGAATAACAGATGAATGCAATAAACATTTTATTGCACTAGTGCAATAAAGAACCACTTTTTCCACTAAATATAGTTCAATAAAGTTTTGTTTTTTGCATGAACGTAGAAAAAAACCTTTAAAATCTAGATTGCTTATAAAATCAGTGGTTCAAAAGTTAAGTAAATTAAAATTTTGTTTCAGGAGCACAAGCATTTTCACGAAAACATCCCTTAGCATGTTGGTTGTCCTACATGCTGGTAGTATTTGCGGGGGGCATGGTAGCCAACGGACTCCTTGCAGAACCAATATTAGCACCACTTAAAAACAGTCCCCAGATTTTGGTTGCTACGTTAGTCTGGTAAGTATATAAGTATATGAGACAAAATTATAACATAAAACTAATGATGAAATCATAACTAGGTGAAAACATTTTATGAAAGCTTCTTCTGCAATTAACTGGATATATTTTAGTATTTATCGAAATACAAAGATAATTCGGTTAATCACTTTATCTTTGTCAAAGACACTTAAAATTTGTGCACCTAATTATAACTGACCCACTATTTAGTATATGTAATAATACGCTTTATTTTCAGGTATATTGTATTTTATACACCGATGGACCTCGGATACAAATTGGCAAAATTCTTACCAGTAAAAATAATATTTTCTGCAATGAAAGAAATCTACAGATGTAAGAAAGTGTACGATGGCGTTACACACGCCGCTAAACTTTATCCCAATGCATATCTGATAATGGTGATTATTGGTACACTTAAGGGCAATGGCGCTGGATTCACTAGACTTATGGAAAGACTCATAAGAGGAGTTTGGACACCCACGGCAATGGAGTTTATGCAGCCGAGTTTGTAAGTTTGAATACACTGTTATGGTCCAAACTGGTTATTAGCTTAAAACTTTCTGTTTTAGCTACACAAAAGCGTCCCTCGTGGCATCCATTATCTTTATCCTTGACAAAAAGACAGAACTGATCTCAGCTCCTCACGCACTCGTTTATTTTGGAATCGTTATATTCTTCGTTTACTTCAAGCTTTCGTCGATTATCCTTGGTATTCACGATCCTTTCATTCCATTTGAAAATCTGATGTGTGCGTTATTCTTTGGGGGAATCTGGGATAGTTTAGCGAAAATATTTGGAAGGGGACAACTGAAAGAAGGAGAAACTAAAGATGCAAAGAAGACAAATTAGAAAGGTAAGAATCATGCAGATCATTGGGAAAATAATTGCCAATATATACTTACACTGTGTCCACACTTATCCGTTCACCATTGCTAACTTTGTAAAGAAGTTGAAATGGTTTCTGTACTGTTTACAAACTCTTTTAAAATAATTCTGATGGTTTAAATACTTTTGATTTACCTATTGTAATCAGCAGAAACATTATAAAGAAAAACTGTATCTCTAATAATAATGAAATGATGAGCAATACAACAATGTGAATGTAAACAAATGTACATTTTGCCTTTCTCTTTAGGAAATATGTGTCATACAACAAAATTAACACTACCTACGTATACAGGGTGTCCGGAAACTAAACCGACTAAGACAGGTAACAAATTCTACGGTTGATTTCATATCAATATGACATTGACAAATAATAGTCTTATCCAAAAATGCTTCATAAGAGAGGTAGGGCTCTTTGAATATGACGCGTTGATTTTTCAATTGTTCAGACCGCTGTTTATCTAGATTCTAGATAAACACACACACATGGACCTTCTAGATTCTAGAGAAAAATCTATTTTTTTTTTGCAAGATAATTACGAAATTACAAATTCTTTGCTATTAGTAGTTGGCTTTGGAAGGCAGATAAATAAGTTAAATTCTATAAAAAAATTGATATCTTTGTATTAAATATCACACTGGCAAAAGTTATTACAAAACGTAATTAAAAAGAAACAAACTTGAATTTAATAAAAGATTGCTCTACATGGTGGCCATTACCTTCAATGCATAAAGTGATTCGTTTCTCTAACGTTCTAATCCAATCTTCCTTTAAATAGGAGCTCTACCTCCCTTAGGATGCATTTTTGGATAAGACGATTTATGTCAAATCGATATGAAATCATTCCTAGAATTTGCTGTCTTCATTTGTTGGTTTAGTTTCCGGGCACCCTGTATTTAAATGTCTCAGACTAGAATCATTTTTTATGAGAATATGTGTGGTTAATTTACTCAACCTAAAATTCAAATTTTAAATGATTAGTATAGTGTTAGATCACTCAGGATAAAAATATGCACTAATTGCCATTTCTATTTATTTCTCGTTTGTTTATATAACAGATCTTGTAATCTATGTAGTAGACTTATAATTGTGTTGCAATGACATTAGATATCTATTCTAAGCAAATATCATAAATTTGTCGAATTATGTGTTTCTAAAAGATAAAATGGACTATCTAGCAATGTTATTTGAATTAACTTTATATTATGCTGTATGAAATTTACCTAAGTAATCAGTTTGATAACATATCATACACCAGGGTCGGCTTAAGGAATGATACAATAAATTTTGATATCCAAACAGTTAAAAGGAAAAACGAGAAAGAAAAAACATAAGTCATGTTTTCTCAAAATAACAGTACCATGAAAATAAATTAGAAATACTAGAGGGGTTGTGTTTCCGAAAAAAGTTATCACCCTAAAATTATTCCAATAAATGGTAATATGCGTTGTCAGTCCAGAAAAAAATCTTCCATGTACCTAATTTCAATAGATCGTCTTAAAAAATGTGCAAAATAAACTAAATAATAACGCGCAAAAAAAATTAGCATTCATTTTGTCTGAAGCAATATGCAGATCTACATTCAAATGATTTTTTTTAGTTAAAAAAATAGTATTCTGAGAACAAAAATAGTATTCTGACATAATAATATAAGATGCAATCACCTCATACATTTTAATATATACGGGATGATCAGAACTTATCCAAAAAACAAAAAATTGTGGGATGTATGTGGGCCCATAGACTACATACAATAGTGCAAAAAAGAAATCAAAAACGATATTTCGAAAGTTATAAATATTTTCTGTGTCACTGGAAATTGGTTACTGACCTAGTACAATGCATGTACATTTACTGGGCATGTATAAAAGTATTCATTTATATTTTGGAACTCAGATGTTTATTGTAATAACCATGAGCGATGACGGGTATTTTAGATATGCCTTTCTAATGAATGAACTTTCGGTTATTTTTATTTATTAAGGTTCTTTCAACAGTAAAATGTATTTTTTTACTATCCTTGTTCTTTTTTTGCTTGCTCCACAGGTGATACTTGACGCCCCTAGTGAATAATTTATTTCGGAGATGTCGTGCACCACCGGTGGGCACAAGGAAAAACTAGCAAAATATTAATTTTGTTACGAATAAATGTCTTTGTTTTGACATAATGCGTTTTCGTTGAAACCCGGATTCATAGTCGATTATCCCGGAAAATAATTTAGGATTAGAAATTTTGTTATACTTATTCGGCTTAGACCCGATGTGACCAGTGTAGAAGGGATAAAGGTTGCAAAGATTAGATAATAAATCATATTCTTTTATTTGTAGAAATGAATCGTTGGTATCATCAAAGAAAAATATTTTTATTTTATAACGTTACGTTGAATGTTTTGTTTTAAAGTTATGTAAAATGTTCAATTACAATAAATAACTTTACCAATGTCCCAGAATTGGCAGTTTCGGAAATATGGTAACCCAAATAATATATGTGAAATTATACTTATCTTTTGATCCTAACGCCATAATCTCAAAACAAAGGGAAAAGATATAACATAAAAACAATAGTTAATCACTTTGTACACAATATATTAACTCTAATAATAAATAAAGAATGGAACTATTCTCAATGTGTAATGTGTACAATAGTGTAAGTCACTCAATAGCATTTAATATTACTTATCAAAATGATTTAAAATTATCGTCACCGTCAACCCTCCCCAAATATCTAGATAGCTGCTTTAGTTCATCCTAAAAATGTTTCTGTGCTTTAGTCGCTTGATTAAGTACCTACTCCCCCACTTCTTGAGATTCCAGTATATAATAGTTGTTATACACTACGGTCATTTAGCATTTAGGTTTTTTTACACAAACTAAATATTTTATTTGGTGATATCATGGATACCTCCAAAGTTTTTTGGACAAGCTATGAATCATCTTGTACGTATGCTACATATATTTATACTTTCATCTTTTTTACAGGGCGTATTTGAAGCAGATAAAGTTAAATTTGATAATAGTGCGGATTATCAAATTTACCTCTCCTAGATACGCAGTTTCGACAACCTCCTGAAATAATAATTTATTGTACCAGAACATTTTATTTGTATTAAATTATTCCAGTTTTAAGACTTTTATTTTAAATATGCAAAAATAATAAATAAAAGTTAATATAACCTTAAAAAATTGTAACTAAAACATACATGTGGGCTTAATCAGTATTTAAAACTAAGCAAACTCCTTGCAGAACCCAGTGACTTATGTGCTCAGTGGTTCTCAAATCTGCCTCGAATACCAAACCCACACCCATCGCATTTCTCCGCAATGATGTTGTGTACACGGGGGTTCTCAAAGTATTTTGTAACTTTAACCTGTACGCTTCAATGGGTACCACACCAAGCACTGGCAATTTTTCTATTAAAACTTTTGGTGTAGACCTCTTTAAGCAATTGTTTTCCAGATCCCAAGCTGCCCCCTCTAAATACAAACCGTGTACCAAACAGTTTCCCTACAAATTTAATTCAAAACTCACAATTTCATTTCTTAATTCAATAAAAGTGTAAAATATACTACCTGTGATGGTTTCATAGCTACATCTGCAGGATCCATGTATTCAGTAACGTATGTATAAAGTGTAGATCTGTCCAGTGGCCAATTGTGGAAACGACACGCAATTTGAACCAATGCAGCAAGGTACGTCTCTGGTATATGAAGACCAGATATCCACAGAACAGTTGGTTCTCCTGTTGTAGACTACAACAAAAAACAGAGAAGTGTGTTTTTAGGTCCACGCCATGCATCATTTTAGACCTAAATGCCGTCATGGACCAAGGGTTTAAGTGTCACTGGTTTACAATATACTGAATATTAAACACTGACTTATGGACAAAGCTATTGTCACGAGAAACACTAGAATTTCAATGCCAATAAGTAGTTTGGAAATTTAAAGAGATGTATTTAATTTGATTTATTTTTAATAAAAAATAACACTTTATTTGAAAAAGGAACCAGTTTAATAAATGTAAAATAATGTATTGAATTTTTTGTATGAAATATAATATTAAATACCCTAAAAATAAATATTAATACAATTATAAATACAAAAAAATGGTGAGATCAAAATTTGGAGACATGGTTCCAAAAACAGCAAACCCTATAGATTATTTGAACCTTAATTTATCATCAAAAAAGTGCTGAATGTACCAAATTTGAATGAATTAGGTATCTTCCAAAATATGTAAAATAAATAAATTAAATGATATTGTAATCTGTAGGTACCTTGACTTCAAATAATTCACATAGAAAAATAAACTTTGTCACTACTTGATTACACACAAGTATACTTCAAACAATGCACAACTGTCAAATATACTCGCGGCAAGAATTCAGACATTTTACGTCATGGCTGACATTAGGCTATTGCTTTTATTGTCAACGTAATTTTCGATATTTGGTCACGTTAAAAACAAACATTTTTTGCAATTCACTGCAATATGTAATGTAAACTTTTAGCGTAGTATATAGTTTTATTACTCTCAGTTGCAGTTTCTTAAATATTTTGATGAAAATATAATGAATTATTCATTTGTTCGTATGATGTAAGTTGTCTGAATTCTTGTCGCGATTATAGCTTTACATTGAGATTTCTGTCATTTGCATTCGGTTTCTCAACATAAACTGACTGGAGGAGAAGCCGATTCTCTATATACATTTTTAGGGTTCACCAAGTTTCCCTGGTCTACATGAACGTATCTCGAATCAAATTAAAAATAGCCAGGAATGTTCTACAAAATGTTAAAAAAAATGTATTACAAAAATTATAAATTGAGAGGAAACAGGAACATAAAAAACTAAAATGGTAGATGAGCTTTCATAACAATATTTTATCATACAGCATCTGAAAAGTGAAGCATTTGCAGATCTCAATTCATATTAAATCACGACGATTTTATCTGAAATAAATAACCTACGAATTAACTATGAAGATATGCTTGCCAACCAGCGTTGTCCAAAAAAACTACATAAATATATAAGATCAACTCTAAATTCTAAAATAGCTGTCCCTCTACTGAGGAGACCAAATGGAGAAATATGCATATCTGAGGTTGAATCAGCTGATGTTTTATTCGAGTACTTTACGAAAGTTTTCGTTGAAGAACCTGTCACTGGTCTCATACCAATTGTAAAGAAATCTTCATCCGTTAATAGTCTCAATACTATCAAATTTTTTCAATCAAAAATTGAAGCTTATATTAAAAAAATTAAAAATGATTCTTCTCCTGGTCCTGATGGATTGAGTGCCCAATTTCTTAAGAAATGTTGTTCACAAGTCTGTTTATCTTTATCAATGATTATGCAAAGTTCTTTTAAAAAGCATAGTCTTCCAGATATCTGGAGACAAGCATTAGTAACTTATTTTTTAAAAAAGTGATAAACTGAGCTGTGACAACTATCATCTTATTAGCTTAACTACAATTATTTGTAAAATAATGGAATCCATATTACGTGCAATTCTCCCATTCTTATTGAATACTAAAGTAACTCCAATCGAACAGCACGGGTTTGTCCCTGTTGCAATGTGTCAACATTTGGTCTATGCTACTTGACTCCAAACATCCTGTAGGCGTTATATATTTGGACTTTTACATAAACTGCATCACTTTGGAATTCGAGGTGATCTTCTATTATAGCTTGAGGTTTTTTTAAGTAACAGAACTTTTAGTGTGCGCGTTGGTGACCATCATTCTTCATTACGGCCTGTCATTAGTGGCGTACCACAGGGATCTGTTTTGGGACCAGTGTTTTTTTTAGTGTTCCATTTCCTACCTTGTCTGCCATATAAATTCCCAGGTGTCTTTTTATGGAGAAGATACAAAACTCTACAAAAATCCTCTTACAGACTTCACTGTGCTCCAAAATGATTGGATGCTACCATTAAACGCCGATAAGTGTGTTGTCCTTCATCTAGGTAAGAACAACCCTCTATTTTCTTGAGAATACAGTTTTAAAATTGGTTACTCAACACAATGATCTTGATGCCATCATAACAAACAACTTGTCATGGTCAGAACATATCGTATCAGTGTGTAAAAAAAGCAAATTCCATGCTTAATTTACTAAAAAAGATTTTTTAAAAGTGTCCGCTAATAATTTCATAACACTATATAAGTGTTACGTTAGGCCGTTATTGGAGTTTGCTAGTCCTGTGTGGAGTGCTAATCTCATGAGAGACCAAAGTTTACTTGAATCCATACAACGTTGAGCCACCCGTATAAAACTCGGAAATGTGCAACCTTCTTAGGAACAAAGACTACGTGAAGCCAATTTAACAACTTTTGTGGATAGAAAATTACGCAAAGATCTGATTATAACGTACAGAGCCCTCAGAAATTTATTTGGTTGTGACATTTTTCTTTAAGTACTGATTCACGACTTAGAGGTCATTCAATGAAGCTAGAAAAAGAAAATTTTAAAACTACAACTAGACAGTTCTTCCTATAAAATCGATTGTTTTCTACATGGAATTTTTTACCAGCTTCAGTAATTAATGCACCATCCGTTAATATTTTCAAGTACAAAAAGTGTTGTCTTACTCGGCCTGACGGCCTCGTTGGACAATTTCACGTCTCGTGCAATAAACATTTTTTGTACGAGTTGCATACAATATTTTTTTGATGTTTGTGCAAAAATCAAGAAATATGTTTTATTTAGGTGATACTAAGTAGGAAAATATGACGTCAATGTGAACGTTTATGTTTGTCATGATGACAAAATGCTGTAGTTGAATGAATGCAATAAACATTTTATTGCGCTAGTGCGATAAAGAACCACTTTTTCCATTAAATATAGTTCAATAGTTTTGTTCAAATCAAATCTTCAAATCTTTATTGAACTATATTTAGTGGAAAAAGTGGTTCTTTATTGCACTAGTGCAATAAAATGTTTATTGCATTGATCTGTCACTCTACTACAGAGTTTTGTCATCATGACAAACATAAACGTTCAAATCGACGTCATATTTTACTAGACTTAGTGTCATCTGGATAAAACATTTTTTGATTTTTGGATGAACGTAAATAAAATATTGTATGCAACTCGTACAAATAGTGTTTACTGTACTCGAAGTGTTGTCCTACTCGGCCTGACGGCCTCGGACAATTTCAAGTAGCGTGCAATAAATACTTACTTTTTCTACTTGTTGCATAAATAACTATTGTATATCTTATTCATTGTTAATTTAAAATATTTTGTATTCATATTTTTTTTTTTTCTGGCTAATGGATTTTATCTCAGTCAGTTGCTCTTTTAAAAATAATATGAAGTTTTTCTTAATTTGTAGTTGCAACACCCCTGTCTAATACAAAATTGCTTAACCAAAGTAATTTAGTTTAATATTTATACAGGGTGAGTCAGTCATAATGTCATTAATTTTAAGAGGAGATAGGGAATAATGAGTATAATGCGAATACGTGATTAAAAAAAAATCTAAATGCATATTTACGCTGAAAAAAAATATTTTCAAATCATTATTTAAAAACACTTTTCATACTGTCACTGACCGGTCACAGCCTTGTCGGTTACAGCTCACAGTTCAACTCGATATCGACCTGATGCAATGTTGTCAAGTTGTAATATTTTTCTATATAGTACCTACCCACCTAGGTTTTAGACATCACAAATAAGCGGTTGTACTGACTATTTTAGAATATCATTTTTTCTAATTCAGTTCAACTTCAGTCAATAATAATTTAAAATGTTAATACCCAATAAAATCAAATAATAATAATCAAATAATTCTATTAAAAATTGCAAGTAACGCGGTCCACTCAGGTTTTCCCGTAGAAAATACAGCCCAATCAAACCGTACACTCGTGTGTCGATTTTTCTCTGAGCAAATGTAGCTGTTATGACTGCAACAAAACTCCAACGTGTCTAATAATAAACTGAGTAATAAACCATTTACGTACATTACATAAAAAACCTATACCCAATGGGTAAATTATTGAGAAGCTGAAAAGTGTTTCGTGTTTAAATACTAAGTATTTAATAAAAAACCGTCGTGTTGTCGATAGAAAACTGTCCAAGACCGAAATGGCACGCCGCTAATCTAAGTTATCGAGAGTTAATCTTGACCTTGACCTACCGTATTATTAGGTCAATAACCTAGTTACCTAGTTTTTGTACTGTTATTTAACGACAAGGAGTAAAACTATTTTTTTAAATCTACCTACATACATGAATAAATTTTCCTTAAATATTGATTTATTTGTTAATAAAAACAAATGTAGATAATAAATAAATGTTTTCGAATGTTAGGTTATTACAGTTTAATAATTTTGATATTACGTTTTCACTACGTTTTACAAATAAATATGAATTTTTAGTATTACTCGTAAGTACAACTAACCGCACACATAACCAGATGTACAATTTGTAGTTACGTACATCTAGCCTAGAAATGTATTGTTTTTTAAGTAGTATGATACTAACCTGTTTACAGCCCATATTTCAAGTAAAACTGCATTTATCCGTCCATAGCACTTTATTAATAAAATTCAGTCGCATTTAAAAACATTCTCCGTATAACACTACCATTTCCACATATTCGGAATTTGTAAAATTATGCGTTGTGAATTTACGCCAAATACGTGAGGTTAGACCAAAATAAACAAACTACTACTTACTGCTTGTATTCTCTCCATCCCCCCTCCAAATGTGTGGCATGATCTACAAATTTGAGGGGGAAGAAATGCGGGAAATGCAGAGTGCTAAATGGAGGTAAATTTGAATAACCCGCTGATGTGTTAGACGATATTATATATGTAAATGTGGCATCCATGGTTAATACGGCAAGTCTGTGGCAATAGATTTTCGTCGGGTGCGCCATCAAAAAGTTCGTAGCGTACCAGGAGCGTCGTGTTACTGATTTTTATAGGGTGATTTGTTTATTTATTTAAAGGTCGAGTAAAATTTTTTTTTTTTCGATTTTCTGCCTTTATTAGGCCTCCCAAATACGTGGTTACAATTAATGACATGACTGACTCACCCTGTATTTCAGAAAATTTAGTGGTTTCATCTAAAGCAAGATGAAAAATTATATTAAAATTTTTGAACAAGGTTTGAAATCTAATTGGGGATATTTTTACTTCCATATCTTAGCGACTGTATAATAGATAAAATTCAAATTAAATTAGATTTTTTTTATCTCAAATTAATAACTTACCCAGGTAAAGTACTGCTGTTGCCTCATTTCAAAAAATTCCATCCACCCACCCAAATTTTTGCAGGTGGCTGGAGTTAATTTGCGCCACACATTGGGCAATTGGCCATTGAACAAAGAATAAGCAACATTGTCCAATACACTGTCCATCCCGATTTCGCCAGCTAACGCCTTTTGCAACTGAACCAGAGTCCTTTTCATGGTTGATATGAGTTTATTGAATCTTTCCAGCTCTTGCAGAAGGACGATTATCGTTGGAGACATCATTCGCTGGAAGTACCTTCGTACCTTCCAAATTTCGTATGTCTCGGGAATCTTTCTTAATATGTCAGAAGCAACTGATGCAATGAATTCTTCTCTACTTATACCTTCTCCTGATGCGGCTGTAACAAGTAGCAGCAGTACTAAACGAAAATTCTGTGATATATTTTGAATTACTTACAACTTTGCGGTTGTAATTCGATGAGTAAATTCCACATTTCTTTAGTGGCTTGGGTATAGTAACCTATCTCAGCATTAGGGTGTAACCCAAATACCTCTGGACTATTTGCTAATGGCAATTCATCGATAAATGCTAAAAATTATCACTTATCATTAGTGTTTATAATTTCTGTAAATTTTTTTGAGATCAAAAAAATTTCCCAGAATAAGTTAATCATGTGTGATGAATGGTAACAAAATTTCACACCTAAATTGTCAATGAAATTAAAACTCAAACATGTCATTTTGAAGTTGAACTATTCGAAAAAAAATTGCAAAGAATGTTATGTCAACCGTGTTGATGTGTTATTACTATAACATTCATGTTCGATGTGAACCTGTGCTGAATTTGTTGTGCTTGAATTTTTTAGTCATTAGAAAGAAGTGTATATAGTTAAAGCAATATGCAAGCTCCAATATGGGAAAGAACAATTTTAAAAATTATAAGGAAAGTAGGTATATAGGTATAGTTAAAGTAATATGCAGCTCCATAGGAAAGTAGTTATAATTTAAAAAATTAACCATATTCTAATTGCAAGGATTAGCTGAGAAGGTGGAACGTTGTATGAGAAAGGGGTAGCATATTAACAATCCAGTAAGCCACATTTGTGAGCAGGAAATACTTTATGAAAAATAAAAAATAAACTTAATCCATTTTCTGACATAAATGTTATCTTAAATGACAAAAATATATTGATTTGCAATATTGTTACTGCTTAAATTATGATATAGTCTGAAGCTATTTATTTGTGGCATAATTCTAGTTTTTCCTTAGTTTAATTGGTTATTTTGCCACAATTCTGAAAAAAATAAAGATTAATTGAATAAACCCTTGTGCCAAAAGGATCAGTCAAGAGTTAATTTTTAAACTAAGTTTGCCTAACCAAAAAATATCACTGAAAAAGAAGATAAATAAAAAATAACAAAAATCACATCACTATCGCACACTTCCGTATTTTTGACGTTTGGAAAAACTGTTTTTATTTTCAATATATTTGCAAGCCGGACCTGTTTTATGGCCTCCAAGATCGCCTGATCTGAACCCTCTAGATGTCTTTGTTTGGGGATATTTGAAGACATTAGTGTATGGTACTCCTGTAAATAGCCTGGAAGAGCTGCAGCTACGGATTAATCAAAAGTGTCAAGAAATCCAAACCAAGGAGGGTGTTTTCAAAAGAGTTCAAATATCGTTGAGACGAAGATGTCGTGCCTGCTTGGAAATGGACGGAGGGCACTTTGAACATCTTCTGTAACTTTGTTTTTTGTTTGTTAAAAGCTTCCTTTGTCGGTTTATTCCTTATAAAATAAAATGTTTGAAAAACGAATAGTGGTCCATATCTCCGCAACCGTTAATTTGCGGACCCATGTTTATTAAGACTTTTCTGCTTATTTTAGTTCATACTATTACCTCCTGAAATATTTTACACTCTTTTTTTAACACCCTGTATAAGTATTAATAAACAAACTACCTGAGAAGAAAAGAAGTTGTTATTTGCTGTTCTAATCTTTTCCCATACGTTAGACGTTGGTGTATATGAATTCATAATTATCCAACCATGAATTGATTCTATTAATAATATCAACAAAATCGTTAGCTTGCTGTTCATTGCTGGAAGCGTAGGTACCTGTTAAGCGGAGTTGCTGTAGTAATTGATAATAATTGCGCAGATAAGCAAACATAAAATATCATAATATCAAATGTAATTACGAATATAAATACGTATTAAAAGTCTACCAAACACTAAAATTGTAGAACGGTTTTGACAATTTTGACTTTGACATATTAGCACTACATACAAACTTTCCTCCAAGTGACGCGTAGTAATGGAATCACCCCCACTCTCGCACAGTTATCAGGCAACCTAATCCTTTTTAATAACCTTGGTTACACCTAAGGTCCCCACCAAGAGAACATTCTTGGGAAATTTGTTTTATTGTCACGGTAACATTTAAAAATAATATTTGTTAGCAGGTGTGAAATGTTCGTTAATAGAAAACCAAATTATGTATTGGAAACCTGTCAATTAAAAATAACTAAATGATTTATTACCTATATAATCTTCTTTGGTTCCGTCAGGTGGTATTACATAGTCAACGGAACTATCTTGATAAAAGTGGAATGGCTGAAAAGTGTCAAACAAAAAGTCTCCCATGTACTCATTCATGTAAGTCCCAACTATCCTTCTATCAAAATCATCAATCACTCTTCCGCCATACATTACTTCTCCTATCAAATATTTTAAACTGTTCCAAGGCAACCTACTGTCTTTAGCCTTCACGGCTTTCATAAGATAAGTATTTAAGATCAATACGCAAACGTTGAAGTCAGACTCATTAAAATCATAACAAATGTTCCAACCGATCTTATCATATCTTCGTCTCTCCTGAACCACAGCATGGAAAAATGCCAAGACATAAATTAGTTTCTTAAAAACAGGATGCGAACAGGACTCCAAAGTTTGTGCAGGCATTTTGAAGTAGGTGTTTCGTAGATTCAACTTCAAGCCGTTTGGAGGTTCCATGACCACTTTGAGGGATCTCTGCAAGACGCCTATCGGAAAAGTCCCGACAGGGTCTGTTGTAAGCCACAATCGAAAATCTGGGTGAGGTTTGCCAATTTTTTCTAATTGCTGTTCTAAACCCTTTATAAATGCTAATAGAAGATGACAGTTTTGAAACATCAACCATTGTCCTCTAGATATGGCGGTATCTAAAAGGTTGAGAGCTATTGGCTCTTGTCCTTGTCCTAATGAGAGATACTTAAATTTTCCACCCCCAAAACCGCACCTATTCATAAAACAAATATCTGAGATTGCAATTTCAAATAGTTATATGGATGTACGTTACCTGTCTCCCAGTTTCATTAGTTCTGCCGTAGGATCAGATCCAGGACTTAGGATAAAAACCACAGGTGTTACAGGACTACTCTGTTCAAAAATATTATCCAGACTTATGACAGGCGGCATAATATATTCTTCTCCCATGACCTCTGTAATGTAATTCGCAACAGCTCTAAATACACGATCTATCCGGAAACATCTCAACAGCATTAATATTTGAAATGCAGTTATTCTGCTGTTGTAATTTTCGGGAATTTCAACCGATTCTGGATTATCCAGGTCATACCAATTTTTCCAGGTCTCCAGATTGCGCTCAATTTCAAACGGAAGTTTGCCAAAAGACTCTTGGAAATCATTTGATAATTTTATTATATTCTCCCAACCCTGAGGTGATATCCAACTTGCAGGACATTCGCGAGTAGATTTTTCCAAACTTATACTGCCCTAAATTATTGTAAAATGATTAAAAAATAAACAGTAATAATGTTAAATAAAATCTTAATACTTAACAAAGATATTGCTTTTCTCAAAAATATGCTTGCCCTCAATGTAAAAATGTCATTCTCAAAATAATACTTACTTTAATAAAAAACTCCAGTTCTGCTTGAGAGATGTGCTTATCATTCAGCTCCAGTTTAGCAGTCATTTGGAATGAATATAACAATTTGTGTTTTTCGAAAATTCCTGTACAGCCATAATCGTACACATTTTTTGTTAGGGTGCTTATAATATTCATTAAACGTCTTGCCAATAATGTATGAGGCAAAGCCTTTCTAAGGGAAAATGCAAATACTTCTAAGTAAGAAGCTAAAGAATATTGATACATAGCATTCACACCGGCCATGTCAGACAAAACAAAAAACAATATGGCTCCTCGTTTTGCTACAGAGCGATAACCATCTCTTAATCTGTCAATATCTTTTGCAGTGTCACCTGCTAATTTTAATTTATCCATAACTTCAGCTGCTTTAGTTTTTGTATTTTCTAATGTCTGGACCAGTTCTACATTATCCAACATATTACCAGTCGTTGTAGACAATTCTCTCAATAAAGAGTCTTCAAGCTGTTGGAGTAAATTTTTATTTTCACTAGTTTCAGCTATGAGGGATTCTCTTTGCTCTTCCAAATCAGGCCTTTCATTTCTGACAACAACACTCAATAATTGATCTTCTAGTCCAGAGAGTGTTACTGTATAATTTATCACTATTGCGGAAGCATACACAGAAGGATTAAAAACAGGGTTAGCAATTTTTGTGGTCATATACATTCTAAAATTAGGATCCCAATCAACTTCTTTGTCGCCAAGTACTACAAATACACGCCCACCTGAAGTTTTAACATTTTTCTGGATGACATTTTCAGCAACTGGGTCTATATAATCATCAACGTCCCGGAAAAGTACTGGAGATCCATATTTAATGGACATATCCAAATGCTTTAAAAAATCAGAATCATTGAAACTCAACACTTTTAAGTTACATTTTTCCTCTTTCTTTTTAATCCAATTTAACGCTTGTTGTTGAGGATCAATGCATAAGGGAAACCTAGAGCCCCTAATAGTCAATATACCATTTTGTACCGATAATTCATCTGGTGGAAGGTTTTCAGAGGTCCAAATACTTATTTCCACGTCAGTGGTTAGGTTAGATTCTAATCTTATAGGCTGTGAAAGAGGTAAATTCCTTTGAAGGATGTCATTCTGCCATTCTACATATACCAAATCTCTCCTGAATTCAAAAGTGAACGGCCCACAGTAAGCTAGGAATCCAGCACAGATTAAACAGTTTCCCACTAACCGCTCCTTTTCTCGATAAAGTTCTTTTAGATCTTCTGTCCAACGTGCCTGTTCAGAACTTAACCCTGATATAAGTTTATCAGCTGCTTCTAATCTTCTCATCATTATGTCAGTTTCTTCTTGCAGTTCTTGTCTACGTTTCATAGCGACCTCGTATTTTTCATTCAGTTTATTTAAATCTTCTTCTAATTCAGATATTTCATTGTAAAGTTTGTCGAGAAAGCGTTTTGCCGCATTAAACTCATTTTGCAATTGTTCCACTCTGTCTTTTTTTGGTTTCACTTCTCTAAATACAGCACAGTAACCCAATACAGCTTGGACAAACTTTAACAGACCAGAGCCAGCTTTACTGATGCTACCCATTTCATCTAGTTTTTTTGACTTACTCATATGTGCTTTGACAGCTCTGACTTGTGCTTGGGTTATTGCATCGCAATTCATTTCCTGCAAGGATCTTAAAAAGTTGGGGTCTGCCATCATTCCTTTGGCACTTTTCCAGGAAACTTCTTTTAGTCCTCTTAAAATAACCAAACACTCGCAGACAGTTTGAACGGGTTCAGGTGGCGTAGCAAACGATCGAATTTCCGTAATATCAGACTTATCTAAGTCTGATAATGCTAGCCTAGCTGTTTCTAAAGCTGGCAAAGCAGCTGACAGAGCTTCTTCAGCATCTGCTTGCTCTATCTTGATAATCCGTGCTTGTTCTTCAATTTCTGTACTTTTCAGGGAGGCTACGTCTTTTTTTTCTGTAGCTACCTTTGTACCTGCTTCTATTTCTACAAGCATAGAATCACAGGCTTGTGTAGCCTCAGACACAATCACTTTCTGGACGCCCAGTTTCTTGTTTAAAACATCCAAGTCAACACTTGCCTCCGCTATTTTTGTTAAACCACTTTTTAACCTTTCACATTGTATGTTGATGTAATTGTCCTTTTCTTCCAACAACCTTAGATAGGTAGTGATAAAATCTAAGTAGTGTTTTGGCGTTATATAATTTTTTCGTCTTAGTTTTATGGAATAATCAATAGTATACTGGATAGCCAATTCATGTACTCTTACTACATGTTCAATAATGTAACCCGTATACATTTCTGGTATTTTTGGATTGTCTTTGAGGAAAACAGAAGCCACCGACTCTAATGCTTGCAATGGCCAAGGAAATATCCAGTCAATAGTAGAATTATTCACTAGACCTGGAAAGCTTCTGCACCGTTTGCTGAGAATATCTCCAGATGAAGACATTGATAACACTACATGTAAATTATCTTGACACTGCTGCAGAAAATATTGCCATACACCATCTTTAGTTATGGTGAAGCCTGCATTCTTAGCAGCTGTTCTGCACTGACCAATTATTTGTTCTTTATCCTCATCAGTAAACAATGAAGGAACATAGCCAATCATCAATATGTTATTAATGAATTCCAAAAATCCCTCCTCAACAATTTGACTAGCAGTAAAGAAGAACACAGTCTTCTTTCTCTCAACACCTAATCTGTTGTAAAGTTTCTTCAGATCCTCTTTAAACATTGCTTCATTATAACCCCTACATAACGTTATATCAAAAATCTCACAACCAGCGGTAAAAGCTGCCAGTTGTGTTAAACTCCTTTTCCCTGATCCACCAACTCCTACCAACATAACATGACCCCTTTGTAGTCTTAATCCTCTGTGGATTCTTGTTGCATGCTCAAGTGCATCATTAAATAATACTATATTTAATTTTTCTTTCTGTTCGTTATATAGTTCAAGAATTTCTTGAAATAAAAAGGAAATAGCTTTATAATCCAAAAGATCCTCGTAGTAGCGAGCTTCACCCTCATTTGTTGCATTGCGATAATCTCCGAAAACAATGGGGTTCCTCATTGTATAATCAACTACATCAATTTCTTCTCCCTCTGGTTCTTCTTGCTCTTCTACTTCCATTTCAGTTTCCAAACCAAATTCATCGTCTTCATCTACTTGTATTTTAGGAGGAGGCTCCTTCTTAGGGAAAACTTGACGTAACTGAGCAATCATATAATTTATCATTAGATTTTGATCTTCAGAGTTTATCAAACGATCACATATTACTCGAGTAAATTCATTTCTCCAAACTCGTACTATCTGAGGTACAGTTTTGAAAAAATTGGGAGTTGTAATGCATAGTCCAGCTACTATTCTCGATAAATCTCTCATATTAAAGATGTAATGAAATTTACTAGGTGTTGGAGGTAGCTCTATTATTAATATACTGTACAAATTTAAAGTTACACCCATCAGAACACCAGCAATTTGAACTTCTGGTTCAAATATTGAAAGATGCCCAGATAAAATCGATGTGTATATATGCTTTAATGTAGTTAAAGACGGAAATACCAAATTTATAACAGTGAACATAGACATAAATCTAGGATCAACTTCATTTCGACCACCTCCTGCAACACCCATTGCTGCAAAATATGATATGTCTTTAAGGATTTTCCAATTAAGATCCTTGCCTCTATCATAAAATCCACCCTTTTCAAACAACAATTTCAGAAGAGCTATGGGTTGTTGCGTACCATAGTCATCTACCTGTGGCATATTCATGTCATCCATGAAACACACCAATTTTTTCCCTAGAGGTGGTCCATAAATCTCTTTGGTTCTTTTTTCAACTGAGGACTCTAAATTCATTTGTACGTCCATGGAAGAAGTTCTTGAGGAGAAATTAATATTTAATAAAATATATACTTCTGGATCTAAGTTTCGTAAAAAGTCTTGAATAATAGCAGTTTTGGAAGTGCCTGTTTCACCTATCAGTATGATCGGCCTACGTATTTGGTTCATTAATTGAAGTAAATAAGTGGTCCTTATTGTGTCAACAGTTGGCACTAATATCTCAGAGAATCTTCTTTCTCTATCATGTATGTACTCGGGTACTAGCCATTCCCAAGCAACCCAAACTTTCTCCTTAACATCAAGAAAATAATCGTAAAAAGAAGGGAATGCAGTAGGAATGTGTCTCAGATCGCATTTATTATCAATACTGTCATCTCCATTTAACATTGTAATTAATGATTTGACAAATTCATCAAAATCACAGCGACCCACATCTAATAGGGCAGCTCCAATCGAATTATAGATGGCAGTAAGGAAAATTGCTGTCAACAAGTCCTGATCTGCCGGTTCTTCTGGATCTCGAGCTTCTTCAATATTTTGTGGGTAAATTGCGTCAATCATAAAACACATCTGAGTGATCATATTTAATCCTGTCTGTGGGATAACAGTTTTCAAAGGGTTAACCTGCTTTGTTCCTTGAACTCCTTCTAAGACGTAAGCCATTATATCTGGTATAAACTTTTCGTAAAGTTCTTGGAAAGCTTCTCTCTCAGGTACATGCTTTCTTCTGGAAACCCATCTGTCCCAATATGGTTGAAATCCTAAATTCTTAGGATCGACATACACCATTCCAGCCCTAGAAACAGTAGCTGGAGAGGCATATTGCAAATCCCCAACTTCAAATAACAAAGCACAGACTGGCTGTTGCAACATAATTCTCTCTCCATTGGCTAAAGTTAACAATTTATTATCATCCATTACAGAATTCATATTTTCTATCCATAATGCATCGACATCTCCATCAAATAAAATATATCGCCTTTCTTGTTTTTCTGTGGGCTTATTCATATCTCTAAATATATTGGATAAGAGACCATCTGTCCAATCACGTGTTAACGGATCCAGAATACCATACAGTTCGATTACTGAGCAGGCCTTAGGATTCAAAGTAAATATCTTTGTTGGTAGTCCCATTAAAATCTGAGCCTTTGCTAATGTTTGGATGACAACAGTTTTTCCTCCACCTGTCGGTCCCACTAACATTGTTGAATGCCTTGTCATCATTGTCTCATACATTTGTACAACTTTATCCACCTGATACGGTAACACAATATATTCGTCTGCTGCAAGAACAGTTTCTACAGCAGCATTAAAGTCCGGATAACCTACTCTTGGACAATCCATTCCAGGAAACAGGTCACGAATCAACCCCAAAAATAAAGGTACGTCCTCATATACAAATTTAGGATGATTCATATCTCGCAAAGCTCGCATCAGAACCAAAGCCTCTTTAATATCAGGAGAGGCCCTTTTCAAGACACCGGCCATTCGCAAAACAGAATTAAGAGCTCGTAGTCCCCAGTCATAATGAAACTGTTTTGAAAGTTGTTCTCGAGCCAACTTATACAGCACTGTCATCTTCTTAGCCAGGACTTTTGCTTCCAAAAATCCATCAGAAAACAAAGAAATCATGCAAATCATTTCTAAGTCAGGTACAATACAAACAACAGGTCTAAAAAGCGCTTTTACCGATTCCGGTAATTCTGTTCTGCCAGCATATCCTGGATTCATAGTAATAAATATTCCCACTTTAGAATCCAAAGCTATTTCTACTCCTTCAAAAGTAAAACGTTCTAATTTCAGTAACAGAGCACTTCTAATAGTTTGTAGTTGAGTTGATATCACAGACAACACAGATATGTCAATTCTATTGAACTCATCAAAACATCCCCAGGCCCCGCATTGCGCCAATCCTGCCAGTGTTGTACCAATTGCCTTGAAATCCATTCCTTCCCCACAGTTTGTGACAACACAAAGTAACGCCATTGCTTTGGCTAAATCTTTGGTAGTCTCTGTCTTTCCAGTGCCAGCAGGACCAGCTGGAGCTCCTCCCATGTGCATTATCAGTGCTTGGGTTATCGTAAGATAAATTCTGTCTGTTAATGGGGTAATGACAAGTCTACCGTTTAAGCCCATGTATTCATATCCATATTCAAAAGACCCAGTACACTGTGTTACCCATAGATTATCCACTTGATTGATCCAATAAAACCTTAGTTGACTTTCCCACTCGAATTCCTGAGCATCAGTTACACTATCTCTAACAAAACCTTCTACTATATCTCTTGCATGGACCTCAACAATCGCTATTGTTCTAAATTTCTTTCTATCATTGGAACTCAGTTCAGCTCTGACTGTCAGTACAATCTCATCTAATTGTTTATTGAGCTGTTCTAAATACTCCTTCATGGCTCTCTTATTACCTTTTTTAATCTTAGAAAAAACATTTTCAACTTCCGCTGTCCACCACACTCCACTACCTGCCAGACAAATCATTCCTTGATAATCAAGCATCCATTGCGCCCTCGGTCTTCTGATCTTTCCATAGTAGAAAATAGCACTTTTTGTGATAAACCTGTTTGAACGTTGCATCTCTTTAAGTACTTCGTTCATCCACTCTTCTACTTTACCCTCTATGAGAACTGGGGTCCTAAAATCCATAACCTCTCGTTCTGCAGATACCATGGCTGTGCATATGGTGCGTTCTTGGCTATCCAAATTAAATCGTAACGATTTTATATTATCAAACATTTTTATTATGTGATCTTGCACAACGTTGGGATCACTGCTTCCCAATATCGATAGCAGTTCTTCAGTTGATATGAAATAAAACCTTGGAAACCGCCTCCTTTTGGAATCGAGATAATCATTCAAGGACTTCTGACATCTGTCTAAACCATAACTCAGTCCTATAAATTCCTCTAATCGTCCAGCTACACTGCAGCACTCTAGAACATTAGGTCTCTTTGCGGTTTCTAACATAATTTTTCTGAAGGACTTGTCTATGTCATCAAACTTCCTGGCCTCATCAGGAAGTTGAGCCCTGATGTCCCCTCCAACAAATATTCCTTCTAAGTACAACCATTTTCTTTGAACTGATAACCATTCATCTATCACTTCTCCGATGTTAGCCAAACTTTTTTCCCATTTCTGAACTTGAGGGAGAAAGGGCCCTACAAACTGAGATCCGGCCATACTTTGAAGATTCATCGAGTTATCCTCAAGAACTTGCATAATATCATCTGTTGCACCGATTATGAATCCACGGTCTTCATTGCCTTTCAGATGCTTGTGAACAAGAAAGCTGATCGAGGCCCACACTTCCGCTATTTCCTTTACTCCTTTTTCTATGCTCAGTTCTTTTATAGCATTATTGATAATCTCTTCGGCAATATCTTGATAGCGATGTAACTCCATGGCAAACATGTTATCCAAAGTGAATCGGTCTGGCGACATGTCAAATTCTCTGCCAGTTTTAACCATAAGCTGCTTCCAATGGCGTTCTCGTAATGCCTCATTTTTCAAAGCTACCATTAGGGGTACCACATTTCTAAATTGCTTCATTTTCAATTCAAGAGTTAAACCGACAGAAAGTGACTTTATGTCCTTAGGTAGCTTCCTATATTCCTTTAGAAAACCGTCAATGCCATCTACCAAAGCTTGAGGATTTAAATTTGCCCATAATGTTTTACCCCATACTTCCCGAGCATGCTTTAGAGATTTATATTGTTTGTATAATATCTCCATACCCTCAAAATCAGTTTTAGCTTTTAAATAATTCGAGTAATCTGCTAATGGAATATCAAATAAGCTTTCTGCATTAACCAATTCAATGCGCCGGGCCTCTAAGGTTGCAAACTGTTCTCTGTAATCATCCAACAGCTTCACACCTGCATCCAAGTCTTCTCCAACAGCTCCAGGTCCTTCGACTTCATATTTTTCAAGAAATTCTGTAAGCATATCACAAAATTCATTAATCTCATTTAAGGTTAAAAGTGCAAATCTTTCTTTGGTTGCCTCAAGTGTCTGTTCTCGATATAAGGCAGATAGAAGCAGTTCTTTCCATTCCTTCTGCAGTCTATAAGCCATTTCTTCATGTTCAGGTGGAAAATCTATCTTATGCTGACGCAAAATTCCATAAATCTGCTGAAAGTTCAGGTAGTCCAATTCGGCACTTATATTACCTTTCTGAATTGTAGCTATGGCTTGCATAATAGCCTTAAACCTATCTAAACCTTTGATGTTTCGACGCACTAAAATTTTTAGATTATCTATTTTTTCTTTCATTTCGTCCATATTAGTTTTAGTTGCTGCATCGAGTAAGTTTCCAAAAGTAGTTTTCCATTCATTACAATGAAATTCTATTACATCAAATAATGGTGCTAAATTTAATCTAATACACTCCACATCAACATAGGTGTTGCGAGTTCTTATGTGTGTAATAATATCATTATAAAACATAAACTTATCGTCGTATGTGGATAAGGAAGTATTTTTTGATATAAATTTTTCACAAGTAGAGACTTTTTCAAATGACCATAAAGTTCTGTATTTTTTCCATTTTTGTAATTCTTTACTGACGACCGCGATTAGTTTCTGAACGTATTCAGATACTTTTAATATGACTTCCAATACATCATGCACTTTTATGATTTCCTCATAAAAAGAATATAAGAATTCTTCATCATTAGAAACTCTGACTGGAGGACACATTATACACGATTCATTTAACCACCTTGGGAACAGCATCAATCTATTTACAAAATCCTTAGCATTTTTGATGCTGAAATTATAGATTTCAGCAGCACTGGGTCTCAGCACTACTTCTGGCATAACTACTACAGCATCGACTTGAAAGAGCAATTCTTTTTTATCTATTTTAGATTTCATAGTTTCAAAATTCCTTATAACCATGTGTATAAATGCCTTGTATATCTCAGTTTCCCAAAATAAATAATATGGTGCCATAGCAGGAGCCTTTCCGGTGTTAGTACCCAAGACCATGACTTCCAGCTTGATGAGTATGGGACTCAAAGATTCATACACCTTCATTAACTTTGATATTTTCTCTGTGCGATTGTCAGTCATCACTTTGAAGTAATCTTTGCAGCTCAATCTAGTTGGGTTTTCCTCCACCGGTACGGAGTCAAATAAGTTACAATTCAACAAAATTTTTATTCTTTTATGAAGATCTTTTTCTATGTGTTCGATTTGAATGTACAAAGTTTGCAAATTAGTTATTAGAGATGTACACTCTTCTGCATATTCGCATATACCCAGAGAGGACCATTTAATTCTCATCAAACCTGGTTGTATGTGCAGCTCAACATTTCTTAAATTATCTCTTAACAGATACATCTAAAAGAATAATTGGAATAGTGAATGATAAATAAAAGATATTTGAAAAATATACAGTGTTTCGCCTCTCGCATACCTTACATACCTCTATTTTTTTATTATTTATCATTCAAGTCATTTAATATTTTGCCTAGCCGCGACCTAATAATGTGTTCTCTGCTTTATCAAGTTACCTGTTAATATTTTTTATAGCATTTTTGTTTTTTTAAGGAGATCTTATGTTTGAATTGCAATATTTTTCATTTATAGCATTTTTTTAAGATCAAAATTTCTTCCTAAAACTTTGTACGGAGCTTTCCAAGCGCATTTTCTTAAGCCATTTATCAGTAAAACTAGGCCTGTTTTTTTTTTAAATTTTGTCATTCTATTTGTTCTCAGTAAGCCGTGCTTGATAAAATATTTGCACAAAAAAATGTTAAATAAGGTAAGACCAAGACTGTATACATATGAAACTAATTTAAAATTAATTGATAAATAAAAAACATGAAGGTGTGTAAGCAAACGATACTGTACCAGAGATTCCTTGGCTTATATAATAAGCCTATTTAGACCATTTACCTATATTTAAAATTGTTTGGTTTAATCACGACAGAGCGTCAAAATTGGAGAAAGTATTTAAAGCTTTTGTACAGGGTTCTCAAACGGAACATTTTATAGTAACCATGCCATATCAATTAATGGCGAATCTGGGCAAAACTCTCTGGATACAAGACGTTTGTACGGTAAATGTTTCTCGCAAGAAACATATTTAAGTCATTTTGAACACTTGCAATTATTTCACATTTTATTCTGTGTTGCGAAAAGATCTCTAAGAAAACCATTCACAGTAAATATGTTTAGGTGTATTTATAATTATTATGAACAATCGCCTGACAATCCTGACATGGTATGTGAACAACATTGTCACATATTCAAGACCTGTTTCCAGTAATAATTCTGTTACACTTGATCAGAGAAAAAAATTGTTAAGTAAAGCGGCCGTGCTTTTCTAGTGTGTTCCATTGCCCGTTTACAGTGCGCAACACATTACAGCACAAATGACGTAATCAGACATAGTTGTCAACCGTTTTCATAGAAATTATGACACATGTCAAATATTTCATAAAGTGTACGTTTCTGTTTACGTATCATTTTTACATTGATACAACCTGAAATAATAAGTATTGTGTTTTTATGGTGAAAGTATAGGAATAGCAGTCCGTTATTAATACGTATGTACCCAGTTTTGTGAAGTGAAATGTAAAATATTTAGACACAAAAGCTATGTGTGAAGTATCGTATTTTAATGTTTTAAAATAGTAGCTAAAAAATACGTAAATTTTTGTAAACCAAATTAAATAAGTAGGTTCTATTAGGGCGGGTTGTAGAAAGGATAGTTAAGAGTTAACCTAAGTTTAATATGCAATGACCGTTGTACAAATATGGTTTAAGATAAATTCCTCGTTTAACCAGAGTTTTAGTTTACGGACCAAATTTCGCAGTTTAAACTACATTTATCAAATATAACCACACTTTTTAATAATTTTTCCGTGGACAAAGGGTTATTTGTTATTTCCATTTATTTATCTCTATGGTTAGATCATAGAAATAGTAGAAACTAAGAATTATAATATGTTATAAAGTGTGTCCCTGTCATTTCTAGTTCTAAAAATAACAATAATTAATTCCAAAAGTAAAAACTGATAATGGATTTGTATTATTATAACGATGATGAAAATCTTCTACATTCTACTCTTGGACATAGTGTATGTTTATTTAAGAAATAATTATAAAACGTATACAAAAAAAGGAGTTTATTTAGCTTACAAAGGTCATTTTCAAAGTTTTCAAACATTAATAACAGATAACTAATTAACATTACACAACATTACTGTTACAAAGACGTGATAATCTCTTTTAGTAGTTCAGATGCACGGATAACGCAGTTCGGATGAATGAAAATGTACTACCAACTTCGTAAAACCGGCATTTAGGTAACCGACCCTCGATTACGTATTGTACAACACACCATTTGATAACTTAAGTTTAAGAATTAACCCAAGTTTTTATAAACTTCGTTTAACCTGTTCTTTCTATAATCGGCCCTTAGAAGATTAGTTCTACAGTGTCAATATCAAATGTCAAATTCTGACATTTATGGCCTGATGTGTATATTTCCAAATACTAACAGTGGTGTCGTACCCTGTAGCACATTACAGAATTCTAGATTGAAATTCAGGGCAGGTCAGGTCTGATTCGTCAGACAAGTATTACAAAGGTGACGCGATTTTGCAGGCGATGGTCCTGAACACCATCACTGAGACATCACTTAACTGATATGACCTTCAAAATGCAATGGGATAAATTGTGTCGTTTTGTTGGAATTTTACAAAGTAAGAAATTTTACAAAAGGGTAATTTATTGATTTATTTTTTTAAGGAAAAATCCTTATTCAATAATTTTTGTGAAATAATATTTGATTACAAGTTTCTGTACTTTGCAAAATATTGTTTCGGTTTTATTATCGAGCAAAGGATTGACTGGCCAAAGGTTGTACATGAATCTTCTAGACACCCTATATATTGCTTTTGCACATTTAAAAAAACTTATAACAGGTGATTTATATAAATGCAGTAAAAATAGCATAGTTTAATGTTATATTTATAAATAAAAAAAGAAAGACATAAGAAATCTCCTTAAATTTCTTACCTATTGATTGATTTCACTAGCATAAAAATATAACGGTAAACTACTAGCTACTTCACTTAGAATTTTCTGTACATAATATTGTCCACCTATACAGAATGTTTCTGAAATAAGTGCATTTCTTCAAAAAGGCAACAGAGAATGTGAAAACAAACCATTACCCATTAAGCAACCTGTGGTTTAAACTGTCATATTTTCAAGACAAAAAAATAATAAAAAAATTAAACTGTCTAGGTTATGTAGAGTGCGTGTGGCTATTTCAAGAGTGTCACCACATTATGTTTTTGCCTATCGGAATGTTTACTTTTAAACACTATCGCAGCAGGTAGAAAAAACAAATATTTGATGAGCTAGTATGCTTCTAAAGGCCGATTTTATATGTTGAGTTTAAACTACAGATGTCAAATTACCCTCAGTTTAGGAACATACATTAGTTTTATAGGTTAACTCTACAATCCAGTTTAAACTGCCGTGTTAAACTTAAACCAAAGACTACTGCCGTTTAAAACTGCAGGTATTATACGTATGTGTACGTATTTTGCTTTCACTAGACTTTTAAAGTATGTAATTATAAAAAAAAATAAGCACAACATATAATATATTTGACAATTTCGAAGAAATTCTACTAGATAACAAAGAAGTTTTTGTTGAAAGATCTCGTCCACAAAGAACATTCAGGGAATAAAATAAATAAAATGTATGTAATATTATATTCATATATTTTATATTATTATGGTAAAATAAAAAGCATTTTTTGCAAATTAAATTTTTTGAACCTATACATATGACATCACTTCTTGCATTAAATCTCGTGCTACTTCTATTCAAGTATTGTTTTTGCTGCTAACTCAGATTGTTTTTTTACATTACCCTCTGCAGCTTAATTTTACCGTTAATAATACTGGATTTTTACAGTAAATTTAATAACTAAATTTTCAGCCATACTAAATTTTTATTTTTAAAATAAAAAGGTGCAATTTAAGAAATCTGAAGTTTAACCTGAACCTATGCATCTGCTCCTAAAGTGCCAGTGAAAATTATCTTGCTTGCATGCCATTACTTTAGGTAATTCATTTTATTAGCTGTTGAAGATCGATGGCGTTGGTAATGGGCATTCAGTATACACACACACACACACATAATAATACCATATCTAATTGATTTATTGACTTGAAAAGGCCATTTTTAAATTTAACAAAAGCCAAACTACAGTCAATGAGTAGCGCAATGCTGGGTTACTAGAAGTTTATTCTTGTAATAATTCTTAATCAATTTTATAAAAATAGTTATCCTCTAATAGCCCTTTGAAGGAACAAACCAGTGGGACGACGGCTCATGTCTTTTAAAACTGATGAGGCAGGCAGATTGAAAAATGTAGCTACTGCTCCAAATACCAATATGTTTAATATTTTTAAGAGTCCATAAATTATTATTTATTGGCAAATCAGCTAAAGTGGATTATTTGAAATTGTGTTATTTTGTTAGGTAAATAAATTTATTAAATAGTTTTCAGTTATTTGACGACATTCAAATTAATTATTTTTTTATTTATATTTTATGCACATCTTTTATCTATTGGTATTAATTTGCAATTTGAAGAAATGTTATGAGTAATTCTATTACAAAAAATTAAACCTTCTGATTAGCAAATTTTAAATCAGTGTTACAGGCACAAGAGCAAAGCCAAGTTGGCATGTGCCGTATTTACATTACGCTTCTCCAATTATTTGTTAAAGAATTGTTAATGTAAATAAATTGACATTTCTATTTCTTTGCGACCCATATAAACTTAACTTTGTTTATTTGGTCCGTGTTAGTTTTTGTGTGACATGGATGAGTGCTCTTATAAATCACCGTGTGTCAATTGTTGAAAAAAAATCTTACTTGTGGGTCACTTAGTTTGTCTATTAGGTCAGTGTACTGTTTGACCATGGATTCCACCTCATTTACGCACTTCTGTAATTTTTCTTTTCTAATAGCAACCATTCTAATGTTTTCTGGTAAATTAAACTGTAGAGTTTCCAGTATTTCCACACTCTGGAAACAACTCCACAAACTGTGTTCAAAATTTAACTCGAATTGCATTCCCAAATCTGCCACTGTTGAGTTACCCATGATCTCGTGCCAGGTGAGATGCCTTAAAGTGATTCTTTCCATAATAGATGTGACAGATTTGGTGGAACCTGTTTTACTCGACGTCCTAGGCATTTTTGCACCTACATTGTTAAATTATAAGTCATGTTAAAATCTGAAATCTTTTATGAAAAAATACAAAAAATATATTTTTTTATTTTATGAATATATTGTACTTAGTGTACTTATAGAAAAATTCGTAAAAAGGTAAAAAACAAACAAATATTTCAAAAAGTTTAATTCTTAAGCGGGTTACGGACGGTGCGAGATAATATAATATAAATTTTATATTTTTGCAATTAGATATACTCCTACGGACAAGTAAACCCCATAGATATAAATATATATTATAGCGCCAATGTGTAGCGGTCTATGCATTTTAATCATAAGCGATATTTTTGTAATATTATAGCTCACCGTCCGTAACCGGCTTTACAGTGCCTATATTGGATAAAAGAACATTTAACTCTTTATAACTCTGTCAGAAAAAGTGTGACCAATTTAAACTAAGAAAATAGTGATTTGATTACTGTTAGTAATTAAGTGCTATTAGCAATTCATCATTTTATATATATTATGTATAGAGCGATTATAAAAAACTGTGAAAGTTAATTCACTATATTTGCGAGAAGTAGATGAAATAGTTAACGGCAAACTCGTGACAATATTGTATTATCAGAAGATTCAGTTTTAACCATTTTGTAAATGTGTATGTCTGACTGCATTTATATTTAATTTGTAATGTGTGTTAATTTATAGATACTCTCTAAAAACTGCAAAAATGCAGGGTGTTTCTGAAATAAGTGTGCTCCTGCAAATGGATAATAGAGAATATGAAAATATAATTTTCATTAACCAATTAGTAGTTTGACTGCCATGGATTTCCGAAAATTAGTCGTGAATTATTGTGCAAAACTTATGCCAACCCCGCATTGCTCCACTTATTCAACTGTTTACAATGCACTACGCAATAGGTCAAGTTCACTAGAGGTTGTTCCAACAGCAGTCAGGGACTAGTTTGAAACTGTCAGAAATGTTCGTCCAACTACATGTATCGAAAACATATTCACAATCTAACTTGTCAAATATTTTTAATAGTTTGAAAGCAACCCTTGTTGGAATGCACCTAATTTCAGTGTGGTTAACAATGTGAATGTCTCATCGATTGTAGATGGATTTACATTGTTTTATATTAAAATGTCTTATTCAAATCAAGAATTAGCGGTATATAATATGTATGTGTGTATTGAACATTAATTTCAATTTTCAAAATTTTATGTTTCTGTGATCTGACAATAACTTTCTTGAAGATATGTCACTTTATACCAAAACTTGCTTAATGAAACTTGTAAAGTCTTTAGATTAACAATTACCGCAACCAATTGCAATATTCCTGAAGAAAAGCTATTGTCAAAATTGAAATATAATTTTCAATACCTTCGTAAATTGAGTACAAAAAAAAAAAATACAGATTGCTCGCAAATTTCAGACAAGATTTGGCTTATATTCTTGATGATAAATAAATACGATCTATGGGAAAAAAATTTTTGGTTTTTCAGTTACAGACCTCCAACATAAAACTAATTTTTTAATAACTTTGTAATCCCATTGCATAAAATTCGGAACATTTATTAGAACTGTTATGGCGTATTATTTCTTAAAAGTTTAGTAAAATCAATATCGGTAGTAGTAGTAGTTTTCTCCAGTCACCATCAAAACTTTGCAGTGGTTGTATTATTTTTAAACGAGCAGCAACATTGAAAAGTTTGCATTATTCTAAAAAAAATTTGCATCTTCAGAGAATAGCCTACAGATAACCATTCTTGAGCATAATGGCATTATTTGTAGGTCTGTTTCGGTTTACGTAGCGAGTGTCACCTATTTAAAATTTAAGTTCAGTAGGCTATGAAAACAAAATGTTATTTGCTGTTGCTATTAAGTTAATGTCATTCTCTATTTTCATTTTAATATTAATTGATTTTGCTAGTTTTTTAGGTCTAGCTCTATTTATCTATGTAGGAAGGAGTTTTTTTTACTACTATCGTTTTATTAAACAATAAGCAAGTTACAATAGTAACAAACCTGATATCAACAGCAAACAACACTTTATTGTCATAGTCTACTGAATTCAAAGTTTTAAATCCATGACACTCGCTATGCAAACCTAAACATTCAGACCTATAAATAATGCCTTTATCTCAAAAATGGTTTATCTTTAGGTGATTTTCACAAGAAACAACTTTTTTTAGAATAACGTAATCTTTTAAATGTGACTGCCTGTTTAAAAAAAATATATGCCACAGTAAAAGTTTTGATCGCTACAATAGCGTGCTAACTGAAGAAGTTTTTCAGAGATAATATGCTATAATAGTCTAAATTAAATATTCGAAATTTCAACGCGATTGGTAAAGTGATGGTTATAAAGTAATTAAATAGTTTTATTTTTGACAACATTGAAGACCTACAACTCAAAAACAAAAAATGTTTTTTTTTACTTTTATTTCATAGATTGTATTTATTTATCATCGTGAATATAAAGCAAAATGTTGCCGATGAAATTTTGAGACACCCTGTATATGTGAGGTCAAATATTATTCCAACATTTATTATTTTATGGAAATATGTGTTTGGAATAGAAAACCAACATTTTTCTAACTGCCGTTTTGGGGCAAACAGGTATATTGATTGCAGTACTTGGTTAATCTCGAGCCTTTAGAAAATCTTTAATTATCATGTCCTCTTTTACCGTTGTGAAGAAACACCTTTATTTAAGAAAAACCCTATACATATACAGGATTAACTATAACTAAGTACAAATATTTTAAGAGAGAAAAAAAATAATTTTTTCGAAACTATATTAAACCCTTATTATTCACCAACTCTGACCTTCTGTCAGCCTCGTGATTTGGCATATGCCACAAGTCAAAGGTGTCAAAAGTAGTGACAAAGCATCGCGTTGTCACGTGTATCGATTTACATCTTTGAAGAAAAAAAAAATATTTGCAAAATGTAGATAATTATTGATCTCACTGATATTTATTTCAAGGTTTGATATTTGGAGATATTTTAAGAAAGTTTTCTTACTTGTTTACATTAAAACTTGTTGCAAAGATTTTTTAAGTGCTACCTTTTGTTTTTTGAGGACCTCACATTCGCTCAACCATATATACAAATACATAAAAACACTGCTACAGTGCCATACGTTTACCACCAAAGCATTACAGCAGTTGTTCATTGTGGTTCAAAAAGGATTTTGTATAATATTTTGTCTACTCGGAAAACGTCTTTGGTATTACGCTGCCACACGATAATATACATACTTGTCACACTTCCCATACACTACACAAAAAATGTGCAAAACATTAAATTTGCAAAGGCAAGTACTGAAATGGATCATGGACTCTAAGGTCTATGAATCTGATGCCAGTCAATAAACATTGGTGATACAGTTTGCAGTCGCCATCTGTAGGCCACTACTGCAAAGTGTACTTCACGTCAATAAATTTTTAAGCGTTCCTTCAACACAAACATGTGTTACTGGGAAAAAAAAATCTGATAATAATAATAATAATAGCAACAATATTAACATTAATTGACGATAAATAATAATAATAATACCTCTACCCCTCATTCTAATCACGAGGATCAGCCCAGAAGTCGAAGACTTGTGCAGGAAATGGGGCGGCATATTATTAAGCAGGTCGCATTTGCGCCCAGGAACGACACTGGTAGGCCCTAACCACCATTCAGTGCAGGAATGAGGGAAACCTGGAAAACCTCATTTATTAGGGGGGTAGTCAAATGTCAACCGGAATCAATCTCTCACATTGACCCAAGACAACTTTCTTCCACCCTACCATACCCGCAGAGAGGGTGCCAATCTCTCCACGAATATAGCTTATATACGGTCCACGGACTGCGGGAGTCAAACCCACAGCAATCTGGTCACCTCGATTCAAGTACCGACTCCTTAAACCGCGCAACCACTGACCGAACCTTTACGACGATGTTAGCATAAAATAATTATTAGTACCATTTTAAACTATAACATCCTGAGATGTTTACAGTTTTCTGTAAAAATCCCTTAGAATATTCCTTCCAAGCTTCGATCAGTGTGTTCTTTGAACTTTAGAGAGAGTATGCAACTAGCAATAAATAATATCAAATTGTCATAATCGAAACCTTGACTAATTTTTACTGTTAAACGTTTTAGAGTAATTAAATAAAAGAATTTATGTTGGGTAGAGATATTTCCCTATAACATGGTTATCTCTATGATATGTGCCGTTTGTTTTTTTAGAGTCAAGGGCAAATCCAGCGGAGTTAGGCAATCGTGCACGATATACAGGACTGCCGCAAGTGCATTGTATTAGAAGATATTCATTACGTTAAATTCCAATTTTCTTAGAATATATTGGTATTTTACTTAACATGATTGTGTGTGCATTCTGTTAATGGATAATTCTGATGGACTTGTAATGAGTGAAAACACTGAACATGTAGTTTTGGCAGTGTGCAACGAATGAATGAAGAAAGAATGCAAAATACTGCAGCTAACCGGATTAATTTGTTATCTATCAGGTACTTACTATTATTAATAAAAATGTTTATTTTCGTCGTTTCTACATTTGACAACGCTATAAAAAACGACAGATAGGTAGTTGGCATTTCTAAGCCAACTCGGACGAAGATTGTCGATTTTCCACAGGAAAAGAGGGTTTTGCCCCATTTTTTAAACGTTGAGCTAGAATTAAAAAATATTTTTTTTATTGTCTTAGGCCCTCCTAAGCACGTAGTTAAAATTTTTGTATTTAGTCATAGTTAACCCTGTATAGGGAGTTGAAATGAAATGAAAAATAAAAGTTAATATCTACTACTAATCCTTACTTTTCTGAATTGGAGCAAAGCTACCAGATCGAACTGTTTTGTTGGGCTTTGTCCCCTCCCTCCTCTTACTTGAATTAGCAAGTTTCAGTATGTCCATTTGCATCGCTCTTTCCATTGTCGGCCCAAACATTTCCAACCACTCTTCTAGTTTACCCTGTTCGTAGGCTTTTAATTCTTTGGCAAGTTTCAGATATGCCGAGAAGACATGATTTTTCAAGTGGGATTTCATCAACTCCTCCACTTTTTGGAATTTCAAAATGGGTCTCTTTAGTTTAAAATATAAAAGTCGTACCCAGTAGATGGCACCGCCGTGAGGAGGCATGTTTCTACATAGAACCGGATGTCGCTTATTCCTCTAAAAACATTAAGAATATGGATTTTGTGATACTTTAGAAGATTCTTATTTACCGTAAAATGATCTTCGACTGCTAACAGTTCCTTCATATATTGATCTAATATCACGTCAAACTTCAGCATCATTTTATTTTGTATCAGCTGACGCGTTTCAATGTGTTTGAATTTCAGTAGCATTGCTAAAGCACTTTCCGAGGATCTTATCATTTTGAAACTTTGGTCAATAAAATTAACGCCTTCAAGTTCTAATTTATGCACTTCTTTTCGAAACAATTCCATTATGGCTTCCCAATTTTCTTTACTGTTTGCATCGAATATATCAAAATCGGTGTTTTCAATTTGAACCACTAATCTGTCGACTCGTTTTGCTACGTTGTCGATACTTTGTGGATCACTGACAATAGCTCTTAATTCAGCTCCAAATATATTTTTAAAATGATAAATTACCTGAAACAAGATTTGTTTAAGAAATGATCAGTATTTACAATAATTTAAAAGTTTAATTAAATAAATCACTAAAATATGTTCCCAATATTTAATTACCGTAGCTACTTCATATAGGTCCTTACAAACTGTTGCCATGTAATCTGAGGCTGCAAATAATCTTTTTCTGTCAAACTCCCAACGTTCCCCTTTTCCAGAATCCTCAATTTTTTGTCTAGTCTCCATGTAAGTAGATTTCCATGTTTCCAACATAGTTTCAGCATCTAAAGTTAGTTTTTGCACATCAGTTATAGGTTGTCTGTAAACATTATATATTAGTATTAATTTTAAGAATATGCCTTACCCCAATTCAATTCCATATACAAACCTAAACAACATTTCATTGTTAAGGCTCTTTCGCACCTTATCCAGTAAAGACCAAGCAATCTTTTCCATAAATGGCACCATAACTTCATCACTGTTATAATACCTTGACAAAACCCAAATTAAATGCAAACCTTCTATTAATAGAGGAATGCAGTTTATTATTTTTTGAAAATCTGTACTGTAAGTAATCGTCTAAAAGTATTAAAAGCAGATTGTAGATTAATTAATAATTCATTTCCAACATAAATAGTAATATATCAAGGGCTCTTCCAACAGATAAAAAGTTTATTGAAATATTTTTAAATTTTTAATTTTTATTTCAATAAGAACAAACAAATTAGATCAAACTATATCTGGTGATAAAATCCTTGAAAATATAAAAAAGAACTATGAATAGATTCCGGAATGGAAAATATTTAAGAGCATATATTTCTAAAATTAGATGGTTTTTTAAAAAATATGGAATATGTAAAGCTTGATTTTTGTTTACAAATTTATACATTGTAGGCTATCACAATCTAACAAACCTTGCAAATGATACTTTCAAATTTGGCAAATTAAGCGTTTACCATTATTTTATTTATTGCATGTATTACTTTCAATCCCATATTAAACAGTTTAAGTTACAATTGCCTTATAAAAGTCAAAATTTATGGATGAAGGCAACGATTAGACGGACCTTCTCAGTCCTACAAATATAGGGTATTCCTAAATTTAAGTGGCAAACGCCTAAGAGAAGTTCTTCCCATAAACATAAGAAAAAAAATTCTTACATGCATATATCCAAGAACACTTTCTTTTGAATATGCAAGGTATTACAAAATTTTAAAAAAAATGTTTTTTTTTTTATATAAAAAATTGTTTGGCCAATCTAAATGAAATTTTTACATTTATTGACAATCTATGAAAACTTTTTCAATTTTTTAACTGTGGTTTTGAAGAAAGCAATTAAAAACATAACTTTTGTCTCTTGATTTTTTTCTGGTTATTTTGATTCCGAGAAAAAATTAATAAATAAATTAAATAAATAAAAATCCTTAAAATTTATTGACAATTTACCAATGTTTTTAAAAATAAGCTAAAAAAAATTCAATACACTTTTGTATGCATTATTTTACCAAAAAATGCTGCCATTTATTAATTAAAAAATTTAAGTTCTATCAAATTTTCAGGTTTTTGTTAGCAAAAATGTTTGTTCATTGATAACATTTTAAGACAACTGGTGACATTTTATTATTCAACTGTCAACTCAAAGATAGTTCTTGAATACTTCTGTGTCTTAGGATGTTGAAAAATATTTCATTTCGTTTTATGCATAAAACTACTCGTCTTTTCCCTCGCTCTCCTAAGAAGTGTAACGGAGATGGGACGTGAATGTGACAAGCTTCCGTGCCGTTTGCTACACGTCCCGCTTTAGACAGCGGGTAGGTAATATTACTGTACCAGCAAAAATCTCTGAAAATATGAATTCCAAAGATTAATTTTCATATCTTGCAATAGATGAGCCCAACTCGTCTCTCAAATACTACAAAATTTGAATTACCGGGTATCTGTAAAGTTCCGCTAATTTCCACATATTTTCTTTAATGGAAGTAATCTTTGTGCTATAGATTGTATGGCATTTAAGAAAGCACTTCTTATATTTTGCATATATGCAATCTATCCCATTTCCATTACGTTTGCTAGGAAAGCGCAACTTTAATGGTTGCTAAAAACGCTTTAGTGACTCCTCATGTATCCAGTAAATAGTCTACATGCTAAAAGTTCCCTTGAGTATGCACACAACTAACCTTTAGATGCCTTTTGATAGTCGACAAAAACTTAACGTTGTCCTTGGCCTCTAAGTAATGCCTTTTCAAATCAACTTGATAGTGGATAAAACCATCTATAACAGGTGATTTGGCCATTTCCAAAATATTACTGATACGCAACAACGTGGGTTTCTTCAGCTGCTCTACAATCGAACTGAATGCAGTTTCTCTCTCGTGCCAATATTCGAATTCTGGTAAGGGACCGTTACCCGCAGGTGTCTGAAAATTTTAAGATTACTTAAAATGAGTAATTTGTATCAATGTATATCTCAAAGAGAGAACATACCTTTGCCAAATATATTTCTATAAGCTTCAAAATGTGTCTTTCCCAACCCATTACTACTTCCTCTAAATTAGCAATTACGTTAGGATCTCGAACTAGTTCCTCATCAGTGCGGCCAGAATACAGTATATCAGTTAGATCCGTCATTGGTAAATCAAGTTCATCTTCTACGTGATCACTTACCCTAAAACATTATATATTTTTTAGAAGCTGTTATGATATCACTGTTGGTCAAATTACCACTCTAAAGCAGAAATAAGACCTTCGACTTCAGTCACAAGTTCAGTCCTAATTGGTATGGTGTTGGAATCCACATTGTCCCTTTCGTCAGGATGTAGTATTCTTTCTTGCAATGATGACAACTGCTGTTGAGATCTCAGTGACAGACGTTTGGCTTCCGACTGTCGCCTCTGATCTAACTTTTCTTCGCCTGATTTCTGGTGCTTATTTGCTGCAGTAATTTTTTTTACACTTGGCTCCATAAATGATTTTTTAAAGAGTGGTACAAATAACTAATGAAAAATATTTGAATCTTTTAGTAATGCTACGTCAAAAGAAATATATACCTACCCTTTTTGAAATAGTTGTCATTGAGTGAAGAAAATTTCCTGTTGTCATTCCGATTAAAAAATAATTCGGCATTTCACTTTCGGCCTGCTCCGGAAGGTCAAAGTTCGGAATGCCTTCCTCAGTTTTACGATACATGTATAAAATGCGTTTATCTGGATCAATGTGGCAATCATTGACTTTAATAAATCCTCCATGTAATGCAAAATCAGTCACTAGTTTTTGAATAATTTGCTAAAATATGACAGTACTTTGCTAACACTAAAAAGTGGTCTTTAACGCATTGACACGTTCTTTAATATGTGATTTATAGACATTTTGTGTCATTGATATTTACAGAGATAGATTTTTGCATAAGAAAAGAAGGCAAGAAATTATCATGAGATAACCATATTGGCAGTTAACAATTTAAGAATACTGAAAACATTTAAATAAAAAAATAAAAAAATATTATGAAAATTCTTATCACTATACAAAATGGTCAGAATAAGGAAAAAAATGTTCTATGAAGAAAAATTTAAAAATACTTCATTTTTGAGAAAAAATTTGTTAAAATATCTCCTAAAATATTTCTTAAATTAAAATTACTTATCTAAAAATAGAAAGTGACTAAAATAATTATATTATTGGATGAAGTTTATAGATGATGTCCATTGAGTATTTGTGTCGTAATACATTTTTTTTTAAAACTATATCGTAATTATAAAGTACTCACAGGTACATATACATATTCTTCCTCCTCTACCACAATTGGTTCTTCAATAACATCTGTGGGCATTTTCTTTTTTTTCTTTTTTCCCTTACCCTTATCCTTTTTTCCTTTTTTCTTCCCCTTTGTTTCTCGAGGGCTTCCTAATGTAAAGAAATGTAATCAGTTATTATTAGATACAATTTCTTGAACAACAATACCATCAATATTTTCTTCTACATCTGTAACTTCTGGCGAAGGCAGAGTAGAGGCTTCAGTTTCAGTTGCCTGAGACTCTGTATTTACATTTTCTTCATTTGCAGGAGGTTCCTCTTTACTTTCAGGTTCTACTGTTGTACCATTAATAATTTCGGGACGATTTTCTCCCTCTGAAGGACTACCATCTGTGCCTTCAGCTGTTTAATGTTAATGAAATATTATTTTTGCACGTTTGACAAAATCAATGTAGTGAATAAAAGTTGTAGGGCTGTAACTGAACCCGGCGGTTAACAATAGGAAAAATACATTATTACTTCTTGTACCCCTCAACTTCTGCACACCACTGTGCTTTCATTAACTTATTAAAGTGGTTCAGTTACAGCCCTACTACTTTTTATTAGAAATTTTATTTTGTATTTCTAATAATAACAATAATAAGATATACAAAAATACTAACCATCTGAAACTGGAGCAGGTGATTGCGCACCAGATTTTGGTGTTTTGGTTCCCTTCTTTTTCCCTTTTTTTCCTTTACCTTTCTTCTTTTTAGGTGAAATAATTTGAACTGCTTCATCCTCTATTATATCAGGTTTTTTAACTGCAACATTTTATAAAATGATTCTACAGTTACTCATGTTTACGTTTCGTTTTTCGTTTAAATAAAATTATTTAGGTCAAGTAGTGCATAAAATCCTATTTTACTATGCACTATAAAAGAAACTGTGCTATAGGCAACTATCATTTTGAAATTTAAATCTACGCGAGCATGACATCACTGACTGACGTTTAACCTGACAACCATCTGACAATTGACAGATGTCAGGAGTGGGAGTGAGAATCATGAAATCTACCAAATTTAAAATATACCTAGCAAATTTTTTTTGTTTTATTGATATCTTAAAATTCTTATTTAGTTTTTATTTTGGAATCTATAGAATATAATTTATATTCAATCTTAAGCAAAAGAGCTTGTACAAATAAAAGGGGAAGGATGAAATACCCTTTTCAGCAACCATTATTTCTTCCTCAATCAGTTTTTCGTACGATGTTTTGTAGACATAAAAAAATCTCTTGTTTTCTTCCTGATACATAAAATCATCATCTAAATATGCAGCTAATTTATCTTCCAAGTCATCCGTGTTTTCTAACATTTCCTCAAAATAATTATCAGAAGGTAATCCAAAATATTTGGTCACCTTATTTTTCACCCAGTCTCTTCTAAAATCTGAACTCATATTTAAAATCTGTAAATTATGTCACAAATTTTCAATATTATTTTTCTACTTTTATTTACAAACAATTCACTGGTTTCCAAGTGACTGTCACTGAATTTTAATCTCCCGCTGCTCCCTCTGATGAATGTAATTGGTGTTTTTTTTCCTCTGTCAAATATCAAATTCCAGTGACGTTTCTTCTTTGACAATGACATGTTTTGACAAAAATCTTTTCTTGTAATAATTGTTATAAATTGTAGTTTTAAGTCTCCCAAAAAATAATAGTTAAAAAAATGGCTTCCCAAGAAAACAGTGCAAGTGATATAGAATTATTGAGAAGTGAAATTGAACGCTTAACGAGAGAATTGGACCAAGCTAGTAGCGAAAAAGTGCAGTCTGCTCAGTATGGGCTGGTTCTTTTAGAAGAAAAAAATGATTTGCAGCAAAAATGCGAAGAATTTGAAGCACTGTATGAGAACACCAAACATGAACTTAATATCACCCAAGAGGTAAATTAGTAAAATATAAATTACTGCCATATTTTAAAATTGTTTCACAGTAGTATACCTAATACCTCTCCTAATACAATACCCTTTTGAAGGCACTCAAATTGTTAATACAATTTTTTTTTGTAAATGGTAAACGACACGGCAGACCATAATAAAAATGCATGTTTTTACTAAAGTATGGTAACAACAAGTATGTAGTTGCGTCCGATTGTAATAAGTATATAGTTTTCTAATGTCTATGGCTATATAAATTTAAAAGAAGTATTACTTCAAAGGAAAGGAAATGTTTAAAAATTGGAATTTTTTCTGTGATTTAATTGATGTTAATTCTTTGATTTTACAGTAGAAAATTTACTATATTAATGTTATTTTGCATAAAAATGTTAAAGATCTTTCAAGCTTAAAATACATACATCCTTTCCATAATTAATATTATTCTGTAACTGGAATATATAAATTAAGTGCTGCATTTTAAAATTAATTTGTGTTGTTTTGAAAGTGTAACATTTACATGTTTTCTAAATATGCATTTTTTATGTTCGGTCACCAGTAATATTTAAAAAAATATATTTGTCATCCTAAGTAAATAGTAATGTTAGTCAAATACTTAATAAACATCATCATAATTAACTTATTTATTAATATTTTACACTTTGCTGAAAATAACTAACTGCACCGGCATCAAAATTAATTTTTATATTAAACAATTATTCTAAGAAACAAATTTTTTGTACAAATTAACTCCATAATTTCAATAGGTAGGTATTCATAGGTAAATGACATTTATTTTATAAACAAATTTTAATTTAGTTTTTCAAATTTACAGGCCCTAGCAAAGTTTCAGTCTAGTCACAAAGTAACAACAAAGACTGGTATTGAAACAGAAGAGTCGTTGCTTCACGAATCGGCAGCTAGAGAAACGTCACTACATTCTCAAATAATTGAACTGGAAAATGAAGTTAAGCAGTGTCGACATGAACTGGAACGTGTCACCGCTGAAAGAGATCGAATGCTGCAAGAAAACAATGACATGGGCAAAGACAAGGAGGATCGCAGCATGGAATGTAAAAAATTGCGAGCAGAATTGCGCGAGGTTAAATTTCGAGAAAACCGTCTTATTACCGATTACTCGGAATTGGAGGAAGAAAATATTGCCCTACAAAAACAAGTATCAGCTTTGAAGAGCTCTCAAGTTGAGTTTGAAAGCTTGAAACATGAAATTAGACGCTTACATGAGGAGATGGATTTATTAAATCTGCAAGTCGAAGAATTAACAAATTTGAAAAAAATTGCCGAGAAGCATATGGAAGAAGCTCTGGAATCTTTGCAGAGTGAAAGAGAAGCTAAATATGCTATTAAGAAGGAACTAGATCAACAGATTAACAGAGAATCTTTCTACAATATAAACAACTTGGCTTACAGTATCCGAGGTATTACCGAAGACACAAATTTAGGAAGCGACTGTGAAGATGATATTCCTGGATTGAAACATATTGAGGCTAGTTTGTCCAGTGGAAATGCTTCAGAATTAGCGTCTCCCGATGGCAAGCAAGTGGATTTATTCTCAGAAGTGCACTTGAACGAACTCAGGAAACTTGAAAAGCAGCTAGAGTCTCTAGAAAAAGAGAAAATATCTCTGACACAAAGTTTACGAGAAAACCAAAGTATGGTGGAGAAAAGCCAAGGGGAACTTCAAGTATTTGTGGCTCGACTCACTCAACTGGCAGCTCACGTCGATTCTCTGCAGCAGTTTTCACAAAAAGTCGACAAAAACTTATCCAAACCGGAAGAGGAGCTTAACAAGGTCATCAACCAATATCAACAATGGTTTAAATTATCCTCCAAGGAAATCGAGCAGCTTAAGAGGGACATAAGGGACCTGGAAAAGTTAACTAATGTGTCGGATGCTACTTTACAATTAAGAAACGAAATTACGAATTTGAAAAATAACCTTTTGGACACTGAACAAAAAAGCATGGATCTTGAAGGAGACCTTAAACTGCTGAGGGAATTCTCAAGTGAAGCCGGTGCATCTCTCGATGAAACTCAAATTAATTTGCAGATTGTCACTGAAGAATTAGCTCAATTGTATCATCACGTTTGCACCGTCAATGGTCAGACGCCGACCAGAGTTGTACTGGATCATGAAAAAGAAGGCATGACACCAAGTAAGTTAAATTTGTATTCATCGTTTCAACAAGTTAAATTAATATTTATATTTCAGTGACTGAAACTGCTCCTCCAATGGGAGAAATGAGTAAATTAGAATTATTAAGAAGTCGTTTGAAGAGTGATATACCTTTACACGACTTAGAAACCTTAAATGATACTGCTGTTCTAGCAAGAAATGTGTGTACTGTAGTAGATCAAATAAAACATCTTCGAAATGCCATTGAAAACACAATTGAACTCTCCAAAATTAAGAGAGATAAATCAGATGGATCCTACGAATGTAAGTGTATATATTTAAAAATATTAATAAACTTATATGCGGATTTAATTTGCAGCCCTTAAAGACGAGAATAGCGAATCTGAGATCCAGGAACTGCAAGAACAAGTTATCAGGCTCAAGAGCCTGTTGTCTACAAAGAGGGAACAAATTGCCACTCTTAGAACCGTCCTTAAGTCTAATAAGAATACAGCTGAAGTGGCACTAACGAATCTCAAAGCTAAATACGAGAACGAGAAAACTATTGTCTCGGAAACTATGATGAAGCTGAGAAACGAACTTAGGTTGCTGAAGGAGGATGCTGCTACCTTTTCAAGTAAGTATATTTTTGATTTAGGTATTTCTCAACTCGTACTACTGTGCATATAAAATGTATTGGCCTCTCTCTGAATGCTCAGGAAAAAACCAAAAATGTTCTACTTAATAATCAACTCTGTTAACTGTTTCATTTAGTGAGTTATGAGAATTAAAATTTAAAAAAATTTAACAAATGCATCACTTGAAGACTTTAAAGAAATGGACAAATCTCTTTCCTGACAATAATTTTTTTATACCGAGTACAAGTAATCAAGGCCCAAACATAAACTTTAAATTTATTATATTCAATCTAACTACACACGGGGTCCAAAATAATAGAAAAAAATTGATTCACATCACTTAGAGCCAGTATTATAAAGCTCAGGTTGAACCTTCGGTTACACAACTGTATTTTGAATTTGAACCGACGGTTGAAAAAAATTCTGTATTGTAACACTAGGCGTTTTCGGAAATTGACCCGCTACATACCGGTGTGTACCGATAGCGTTCAAAAATACACATTCAGTTACCGTACCCACATTCGAAAACTAAACCGTGCACACTCGATACATGCACCGGCTACCGACTTTGTGGATCGCGTTAAAGTGTCGATCCATCGGTATATCCTGCTAAACATAACCTATAGTTACTCCTGTCCTGTCAGTCCTGTCATTTATATTTTCTTATTTTCAATAATATCTATACTTACCATCATAATCATAATGATACACTACCTTTTCCATGTATTGCTTTATGGATACTCGGTGGCGTCTTTTAGTTTTATTTTTTGTGCCAACATAATTGTTAGCAATACTATATGTCATATAATAGTATAGATAAGATAGATTAAGATAAAATCGTCTTCATTATCACTATAGAGTGCTTGCAGCAATACAGACGTGATCATTTCCATTTTCAATTTAATGCTTATGCTCTTACCTACCTAGTAATAGTTACAGCACAAAACATATAACACGGTAAATGTACAGGTTAGTTTTAGTATGTTCGTACCCAGAGACCACTGTAGTGGTCGCAGGTCGCAGTGACGCATAGACCTTGATGTCTTTTGATACGTTAGGTTTGTTTATTGCGAATTTTTAAAGAACCGCGTTGAATTATAACTATATGCACCAAGTTCGTTCGGAAATTTGAATGTATCTGTTAGTAACGGATGAATTATTGATGTTTACAGGACGGTAGATTAATGTATCTACCGCTCCAATTATCGAAAACGCCTACTATTTCATGTCATGGTTCATTAATCTGACGTTGAGATGTATTTCTGAATGTTGGCTACGCTGTCAGTTCGATTTTAGCCAATGACATATCAGAATATTTTCCTGCCAATTTTCGCAGATAACCTGTCTTTTATTTTGATTAATCATTTTTAAAGTTTTGTGAATTATAATTATTGACAGTGGCATTTTTATATTACTATAAAAGGTAAAAGAGTAATTTATTCTGATGCAGTCTGCCTCCGTCTAGTAGATATAATCATTAACTATAGAAATATTAGAAAATGTAAGAAATAGTATTTGATAAACTTTCTCCCACAATATTTGGGACAAAACTGCAGATACTTATAGTTTTATGTTTGTTATAATATCTACGTTAGATGGACAAAAGGAAAATACAAATAGTTCCATAATTTCGGTTTGTGTATGGAAAATGATGAAATGAAAAATAAAAATATTTTTCTCCATATTTCTTTGATATAATTAATTTAATCTTTTACAAATTAGTTCTGAACATTACAAATGAAACTCTTATATTCGAAGGGTTTAAAAAATATAAAGTAAATTATTTTCTAAAATTATACCATAGATTTTAGAGTATTTTTAAATAGCTATTGACCAATAAAGACAAATTTAAAGGAAATATATCATATAAATCTGCAGCATGGCCCCAGACTATTATAGCATATATCATAGTTGAATGGCATAATGCAAAATACGCTGTGACTTCAACGTACTGATCGAAACAGTGCCCGATCATTTTCTAGTGACAAAAGTTTTCCCACATAATTTTCTGCAAATGTTTGTTATGTGTATATTCCACTGCAGCTGTGGATCAAGATATACTCCTATAAATGTCACTGTAGATAATGTCAGCAGGAGCTTTAAAATTACGCAGTGTGTTTTTATTAATAAATTTCTATTAGCATTAATTCACATTTATCACCTATCAAAATACTTGGTTTATATGCATTAATACACTACCAAACATAAGGAAACTTTTGTAATATTACATTATTTAGGTAACCATAAAATTAACACAGTTCCCAATTATTGAGAAATGTCAGTCAACAAGTTAACTATAAGATATTATAGATGTAACAACTTTACCAGGTCATTCAACTTTTTGTAATTTTTAGATGAATTATTTATATAGTTATCTTGAAGTTAGTTAAAATCATTCAACATCAGCTACCAGATTTAAATTTATCATTAAGCTTCCGAAAATCTATATGGCTGCTTTAGTTGATCCCACAAATAGTTTTGGCCCTGCCCCTGCAGTCGCATGGTCTACAATACTTCTCTTGTTTATGGTTAATTGTGACGTCATTGACATTTTAGTGGTTAGTTCATCTAAAAATTATTTTAAGAATATCTGCTGTCATGCTGTCAACTTTCTTCTTCTTATAACAGAACATAACCTTAATAATTTTAGTTTGTTATGGTTACTGTAGTTTTTATTTTGAACAATTCTGTTTTGGACTTTGCGGTAGTGATAATATGGAACCCCAAATAAGCTACATGGTAATAAAAATTTAACAAATCCACTCTTAGACATATAAAATATAAATAAAGGTTAATTCATCTAAAAATTATTAGAATTATCTACTACCCCCATTACATATACAGCAAACTATCAACAAAATATGTTATTTAAATGTGCTAGGTGGTACATCAGTAATTCAATATTCAATATAAAAATGTCTTTTGAGCCCATCTAATTCATCTGTTGAATATTAGAATAGGCATGACAATCCTGTAATCATTAGATTTATAGGAATAAGAGGGTCCGTCTAATTGTTGATATTACCTACAACTTTTGACGTTTGTAAACCGTCAGAAATGTCAGGCATTGCGATCGACATCACGAAATCTCAGAACCTGTACCAGAAAAAGATGTAATTTGTTACTTATACTGTTTTAATAGGGTAATAAATGTGCTAAATGTTATAAATAATAATATCAAATACTTAATTTGTTAGATCTAAGGGTATCGATCGCAATGCCCTCTGGATTCGGACAGCCTAAATTTTGTCGCCAAAACTGTTAGCGAAGTTTATAAAGCCAATGCTGTAATCAATGGTGGTCTGCTATGGTTTTATCAAACAGAAGTACAGTACAAAAAAAAAACATTTTTTTCTGTATTCTACTGACAGAGATTATATTGAATAGTTTTTATAAAAAAATTGTCTATTATAAGTTTCTGTAAATTAGAATACGTTAATATTATCCATTATATTAATACATTATCTATGTACATGGAAGATTGAAACAGTGGAAATGTATTACTTACTACTGAATTACTAGTAATTATTTACTTTTAGGTTTGAGAGCAATGTTTGCTGCCAGATGTGAAGAGTATGTAACCCAAGTAGATGAACTACAGCAGCAACTCAATGCAGCCGAGGATGAAAAGAAGACGCTGAACCAACTTCTTCGATTGGCTGTCCAACAAAAGTTGTCTTTAACTCAACGTCTGGAGGAACTAGAAGTGGATAGGGAAATCAGAAATGCAAGAAGACCAAACAACCGTAACTTCCAGCGACCCGGCAGATCCAATCGTGACATGTTCTAGCCAAGGTCGAGGCCCTTCGTCTATGCCATTGCATTTATTACGACATTCTTTAAACTCTAGGTTGTTTTTGCCAAGATGTTATTGAATTGGTGATTGGTGGAAATAAGGTATTTTTATTACTGATGAATTTTTCATTACACTACTTACGTTTCGTTAGAAATTGCATGATGAAATGTGATAAAAAGATTTGCCTTGATCGAGAGGTTCTGAATAAATGTTGATCTGATATTAGCTATGATTAATGCAGAATGAGATAAATTGACTTTATACTTGTCGAAGGTTTACCAAAATAATTTTTTTTTGGCCTTAAAAAACAATGTGCAATGTCTATTACATTATCGTGTGACTATAAATGTTTTATCTTCCACATAATTTAGAATGAGTATTCATTACTGTTACATAGAAATATATTTATCAGTCCCTGCTAATCTTGAAAAATACCAATTTAATATAATTTTTATTACAGTTGAGCAGCTATTTACTAGGTATTAATTATTTTCAACTTTTTATTTTTCGCATAAAGTGATTTTATTATCAATCCCTGTTATATGTTTTAGGTTTGAGATTTGATCATTAAAACTTTTTATTCTAAGATTATTTCTTAGAAGTTAGGTAAATTGTTACTAAAAATTTTACTTAAGGTGAGAAAAATACGTTTGCTGACTGATGTGTTATTGTTTTCTAAAAATCGATATAACTTTTTTAAGGTCAGGGAATGCATAAAAAAAATTGTGTTAAATATACTGATTGCCAAACAATTTTGATAGATCCATTTTTGTCAAGGATTGATTAGTTCACGTATTCCATTAAGTCTCAAGTAGGAGAATTTTTTAGATTATCGTTTTCATTAACACATTTAATAGTAGAAAATAGTAAAATAGTGTTTATTATATTGACCCAGTCATGTGGTTACTAACAAGGAATATTAACTCGTAACAGAAGTATTTATTATTAAATATTTATTAGTGATAGTACATGTAATTAATATATAATTTGTGTGATGTTTAGAATTTTAATTTAAACAAAATTTTTTTTTTCATACTCCTTAAATATTAAAAGTACTACTGAATAAGTGGAAGGGTAAAATAAACTGTTAAAAATCGATTAAAAAAAAATTATATTTATTATTTAACTGTACTGCAGTCTAATTGTTAAAATATTAATATAGGTATACTGGTTAAGAGTAGCATAAATATAAAATGTGAAAAGGGCAGCTTTATACAAAATTTATCTCCCAAATGAAAAGGTACGTTACTCACAGCATTTGAACGAATATAAAGCTGCTTTGTTCCTCTGTGAAAAATTATCATGTTCGTCTTTTTTCCGTTGGTTCTAAGTCCATATATGATAATAATACTTAACTATTATTTGTCCTTTTCCGAGCCTATGGACCACGGAAATTCCCGTCCCTTTTAATATTAAAAATCCTTAAAAGAGTAAAATAAATTTATTCGGTCATTATAATTGTAATTGTCACAACTGAAACTTACATACCAAAATATTTTTCATAATAGCCCATAAATAGGTAAAAACTGCTTCTAAAATTTACTTTTTTAAAGTATAATACAATAAGTAAAGTTCAGTTGTAAGTGACACCTCATACTTTATTCTTGTGCACTTATCTAGTGCCCGTTTTTATTCAGTTGATTAACAGCAATGCTGCTGTTTTCATTTTTAATGTTGTTACTTTCGTTATTTTTGCATTTGCTTTTATGTGGTTAAAGTTACTTAATTGTACCTAATATTTTTAATAAAATTATTACTTTAAATAATGCATTAAAGTTTTATTTCCAACAGATTGCCGGATAAAGATTCCACATGCAAATTTTATTAATAATTTAAATTTAAAAAAATTTTTTTTAGTGATTTTTTCACTTCAAAGTTTGTGGCCTCTTCGGATTCAATCATACTTATAACCTTAGCCGTGTTTTTTGGCGTAGATGATTGGATCGAACAAGTCAGTTTTAATCAAATGTTGTTTTTTCGATAAAATTAGATCCGGATTTAAAGATCGTGTTCCGTTTTCCCTTTTCCCCTCTGGATCGTAAAATTTCTGTGATCATTTTTATTAAATCAGGATCCGACCACAGAACAGGGTTTTCTGTGGTCGGTCCAACTAACATTTTAGGAGTTTCACAATTAAATACTTATTAGCAAAGCATAAATACCTACACAGATTAACTATATAAGTAAAAAGGGCATAAATAATATTTATGCCGTGTATGTATTGTTTGATTTTGCAGGTTACAAGATATAGTTTGCATCACAGATTGGATTGCAATATTTGGATCTGATTCGTCAATCATGATTCAAAATCGTGGTGCAAAAAAAACAGCTCAGGTTTGAGACATTTTGCATACAATTTTTTTTTATAATTTGTTGTTTAAACAATGGATATTTATCAATATAATAGTCATTCATAACAAACTTGTACAACTATTTGATTTAGTGGTTTTGCGTAGTATCATGCCGTGACCTTAGGTAACTGGTTGCTGCCAGTAACAGAATTAAAGTACACATCACGATTCTAAATGTTTAGCCGCTCATCTCTATTGGCATCTTCAATGGTAACTTAGTAAATGTTTCACCATGACATGCTTTTTGGGACATTGCAGACTGACTAATCATTAGACAGTGATTTCGGATTACAGATTACGAACACCAAATTTTGCAATAAACAAAAATAGGAATATCATTTTATCTAAAAATCAATTCAATTAAGTATAACTTTAAAAACACGCAAAATTTTGATTTGGTGTGTTAGAAAATGGGTCTATTTCCAAAAGCAGCTAAATTCACAACTTTTACTGTTAATCCTAACAATTTTTACAAATAACCTTAAGTCTTCCATAGTTGGGTCGATCGGCGACGCGATTGCAATGACGTCACAATTTCCTCATTCGTACGATCCACGAGACGGCGCATCTGCCCTCCGCATATGGATCGATGTTTTCTTAGTCGATTCGTGTCTAATCAAGTGAGAACTACTCTCCTTTTCGCGTCTTCAAACAGAAAGTTTTCACTAAAAATGAGCAGTTCCAGTGATGAAGAGGACATTGTTATGTTTTTGTGGCACCGGCGGCTAAGAAGAAGAAGACAACGCAGATTCTGGGTTCATCCGTACATTGAACGAAATTTTCACACTCGACTTTTTGTTGCTGCACGTGAAATGCAAGAGAGTGGAAGTTCTTGCTCCAGCCGTATATTATGTGGATACAAATATGAGGAAATGTGTTCGAGTGGAAAAACGCATACTAATAACATTAAGGTAAGCTTTATATTAAGAAATAAATTAGTACCTAAATATAATAGTATAAAATAAATGATAAAAATAAGAGTGTATGTTCTAGTTACAGCTGAATGTATTGATCTATGTCTAATGAAACTAAAAGTAGGTAACACAAAAATATTCCCGATTGAAAAATTACTGAACGACTCTCTGTGGAGACAAGGCTTTCTTGAGTAGTTGACAGCTCTTCTGGAGTGAATCCAGAAAAATTGGCCATCCTCTCATGAAGGTTAGATGATAGGTATAAAGGAGGATTGACAGAGAAATCTGTTGTGCCTCAAGTGTTGGATGGTGGCATACTGACTTCGTCTATGAGGAGCAAAGCTTTCCCAACTCTGTCCCCCCCCCCCTTGATTTGCCAATGTTAGCTGACTCGAAAGTACTAAAGAGGCTGGCGATGGTAATAGACTAGTTACAGGGACATCAATAATCTCGTCAATGAACTCATTTTCTTTTTCTTCTGTACTATCGATGTTGAAAACATCAGGCGTGGAAAGGGAGGCCATGACCTGCGACGCTTCAAGTTCATTATCAGCAACTTTTATGAAAGGAACAGCAAACTGCATAGGAAGCCTTGGAGAAAGGTTATCAGATGGATTCTATATACACCGATTTTTCCAAGGCTTTTGACAGTGAATCATACATTATTATTTAAAAAATTGGAAAATTTTGAGCTGCGTGGTATACTGTTGAAATGGCTTGCCACCTATCTAGTAAATAGAACACAGATAGTCAGAGTAAATCATCATTATTCTAATTATATTTCTGTTACTTCTGGTGCTCCTCAGGGCTCTCACCTAGGACCCCTTTTATTCAAATTATTTATAAACGACATTACTTCCTGTTTTACTCATAGTAACACCTTATTATTTGCTGATGATCTAAAATTATTTAAAGTTGTTAAAAGTATTACTAATGCTTTCCAATTGCAATCTGACTTAAATAACCTGGTAAACTGGTGCAATTATATTGATATGGATTTAAATGCTGAGAAATGTCATAAAATTAGTTTTAATCGTACTCGACAGCCTATATTGTTTGATTATAATATTAGTGGACAAATATTAGCCATTGTTCATCAAATTAAAGATCTGTGTTATTTTTGATACTGCTCTTAACTTTAATCAACACATTTCTGCTGTCACAGCAAAATCATTGAAGATGTCGGGTTTTGTCAAGAGGCTAACCTTACCTATAAGAGGCTAATTTTACCGATACTTTTGCCATCAAAACTCTACTCTGCACCTTGGTGAGAACTCATTTGGAATATTGTTTCTGTGTATGATCTCCACATTATGTAACACATATCCAAAAAATTAATTCGGTTCAAAATAATTTTCTTAGATATATAGCATTTAAGTTACATATTAACTGAGAGATGATGCAGGTAAGCAACGTGAGGCATATAATTTGTCATATAATTTGTGTACATACAATTATTTAAAAATCATAATTAAATTTTAACATCCTGTAGCTCGAAAATTAAGCATTTACGAACACAAGTTTATGTCAACTAATTTTTTCTAATTTTTTTGAGTTAGTCAAGGGCGTAGGCAGGATTTTTGCTTCAGGTGGTCCTAGAGGTAGGGTTTCCACATGTTCATATTCTCAAATAAGAACATTCTTCGCTTTGTCAAATAAAATAATAATTATCCTGTTATTTTTGAATACGCAAATTTTTTTTTAAATACTTATTTCTGCAACTTACTTAAAAATATCTTAATTCTATATTTTTATTTTATACAAATGATTGTATGATCACAGAATAGAATAATTTAATGTTTAATGTCACATATTTATTTGTTAAATCATGGTTTATATTAGTTAACAATTCCTACAAACTTTTACATTAAAAAAAAACAATACCTACTAGTAGTTGTTATTGGTAATACTCGTTGATTTGTATGAAAACTGACAGATGTGTAACAAACAGAATTATAATCTGAAAAAAAAATGTTTTCAATAAAAGTTACAAGTGAATAACTCAGTTACCTCAGGAGTAATGTCAAAGTTAATAGTAAAAAGGCCAGCTGCTGCTATTTGAATTTTTTGGTTTAGTATTTGAAGACCATGAAGTGTTATCTACAATAAAAAAAAAACAGATACTGCAACACAAAAATCTTTTATAAGTGAAAACAACTCTGATATTTCATGCACTATTTACTGTTTTATAGGGTACATATTTGAAAAATTTAGTAAAGTCAAACGTCTATACAGGGTGTGCGGAAATGATGCAAAATTAATGTTACAAAGCCCTACAACATTTTTTTGAAAACTCAAATTTAGTGGTTACAGGGCGTCAAAACTATTTTTTTTTAATAAATTTCTTCCAATAACTACCGATTTTTTAATAATTTTGTACATGTGTTGCTAGTGTGCCTTTGTATCCACGTTCTTAATTTGACACATATCCTCCAACGCCAAAAGACCTAAACTGTCTTTGGCCTTCAAAATATGACTTTAGATCTTTTTATTTGAACAATTTATAAATTTGGATAAAATGTAATTAAAGATCATCAAAAAATCTTTAAAAAGAAAAACCATTATAAATTCACAAAAATTTATATAATGCCTAATACTTAATTAAGTTAAGTCACATTCTTTTTGTTATTGTAATAATTTAAGTTCAGGTAATACCTTCACAAAAAAATTTCAAAATGCTGTCTTGTCACTTCAATACATAAATTAATTTTTCTCCGAAAGTTCCAACAGATTCTAGGGCATATGCCATTCTGTAATTATAAAATTGAGTTCGAGTAAGCAGCTGTTCATTTAACACACGTGAATGTTTTAAGTGTTTTCTCGAAAACAGCTAATTTTAACGCGGTATAACAAGACAACCTTTTTAAAGATTTTTTGACAATCTTTAATTACGTTCTATATAAATTTATAAAAATTTTCAGATAAAAAAAATTCTCATTATTTGAAAACTATAGTGTTTAGGTCCTTTGGCGTTGGAGGATATGCATCAAATTAAAACAAGACAACCTTTTTAAAGATTTTTTGACAATCTTTAATTACATTCTATCTAAATTTATAAAAATGTTCAAATAAAAAATTTGTCATTATTTGAAGACAAAAGAGAGTTTAGGTCCTTTGGCGTTGGAGGATATGCATCAAATTAAAAATGAGTATACAAATGAATATTAGTGATACATGTACAAAATTAGAACAAAAATCAATAGACACAAAAAAGTTGAAAAGTTTTTTGACGCCCTGTAACTTTGCTAATTTTGAGTTTTCAAGAAAATGCTATAGGGCTTTGTGGTATTATTTGTGTAGAATCACCCTCCCCCAGTATATTGTCACATCATTTCCTGACACCCTGTATTTTCTTACCTCTTCATTTGTATCAGGATTACAATGCACTAGCTCATAAACAATTAAACCAGTTCTTTCAGCTTCATTTTGTAAACGATCTGATATGGACGTTATTAACCATAGTCCTAACAAAAAACTTATAAAACAATATTCTCGAGAAAGATTCACCTTATATGGAAAGTTACTGTAATTTGTAACATCATTTTTAGTTATATAAGAATATGTAATAGATAAACCCATCATTATTCCAATCATTAAGTAAATTAAAATGCTAAATCCACCCATTTTGTTAATATCGCATACAATATTGTACATTCTACCGTACATCGCAAAATTATTAAAGAGATCATTGGTATTGTTTTTTCTATCACCACGACTGATATTTTGAATTTCAATTATTTTATCAATAAGATATCGTTTAGAGAACCTTTTTAGAACTTCATTTATGTTTTTTATGCGTATTGCACACATTTCTATTATAAGAGCATTTGCAGAAGCATACAAATTAACTATAATACATGGTACATATGTACACCACAATGATAACAAATCTGTATTATTGTAGAGCATTTCTAAAATGAACAATGGTACAAATACCAAGGATATTATAAATACATATAATTTTATAAAGATATGATTTGAATTAATTTTATTTATGTCTTTTATATTTTGGTTTATTTTAAACAAGTCATTAATAACTCGATATATTGCTTTATATTTTTGTGCAATGAAAATACACAAATAATTGGTAAAATTTGGTAGAACATATTTTATAATCCAAAAAGCTGCTTTTGACACAAAACTATCACTGAAACAAGTGGAAATATTAAATTTTATAATAAATACAGTGTCCACAGATGGAGTTAACAAGAGGAGAAGAGTCTGTTGTTTTTGACTTTATCGTAAAATGTCACTTTTTATAAAAAATTCTGCTCTCCGAAAAAATGAGACTATCATAGAAACGTCTTAGATCAGATATACAGGGTGCTCATAAATTAGAAAAACATGAAAATACTCAAGATAGAAATACCATTATTTATTATTTTACACGACATTTTTATAAAACAAATCTGTTTATAACCCGAAATAGAGTCTTAATACAAATTTTAAAATCAAAATTTCAATTTTGACTTTTACTCTACACACTACGAATAGTTTGTTATTTCTTCTCTTATGCGCTCTTTTAATATCATGTGGCAGATCATTTGAATAAACCTTTTGTTTTAGGAAAAAAGTCAAGGGGCGTAAGGTCAGGTGGTCTAGCAGGATAATGGGCCAAATCTTCCTATCCACCTTTCACCATTGTCTGAGCAAGGCTGTAAAATGAGCAGGACAGCAGTCCTGTTGCCAAAACAGGTTATTGCGTACTTCTGGCTCTCAAGTATTTAAAAATGGTAAACCAAATGTTTCCAAAATGTTTTGGCAACAGGACGGCTGTCCTGCTCAGAGGAAGATTTGGCCCAATCCTAACCTTAGATCTCTTGCCTTTTTTCTCCAAGGTGCCCTAAAACAATACATTTGTTCAAATGGTTTGCCACATGATAGGGAAGTATTAAAAGAGCACATACGTCAAGGAATACATGCACTGAATGCGCCGCTAACTATTCGAAAAATGTATTAAGTTAGCGGAAAAATGTTCAAGTGGGAGGTAGAGGTAGAGTAAATGTTAAAATTAATATTTTGATTTTAAAATTTGTATTGGGACTCTATTTGAAGTTATAAACAGATTTGTTTTATAAAAATGTTGTATGCAATAATAAATAATGGTACTTTTCTCTTGAGTATTTTCTTGTTTTCTTCATTTATGAGCACCCTGTATATCTGATCTAAGACGCTTCTATGGGAATCTCACTTTTTCGAGAAGCAGAACGTTTTATAAAAAGTGACATTTTTCGATAAAGTCAAAAACAAAAGAGTTTCTCCTCTTGTCAACTCCATCCGTGGACACACTGTATATTAACTTACATTCCAACATACTGCAAACTGCTATGAGAAACTTTGACAGCCAAGAAACAACTTATGTTGAAAATTAAAATAAGAATGGTGCTGCTAAGAACAATACATTTTATTCTTCTGATACTTTTGGGGACCATTTTATACTTCTAATACCGTTTTCTATTTTTTGTGTATTACTATAAACTAAATGAAAGCAGTTTGATAAAATTGAACATAATAGTACCCGACGTAATTGCCAAGACATCATAATCATAATTAAATGAACCATTCAGTGTCAATTGTACAAATTGGTAATTCCTAATGTTTCAGCTCAAACTATTCACTCATACGGTTGTCTTTAACTATTGAGTGTTACTAATAAAATTACAGTGCTAATTTGCACAGTTTTTGTCTCTTGACTACATGTTCGAAATAAAATATAACACGTGTTGTACCAGTTAAATATGTCTGATAACTGCAATGGATGATATTATTCTTATAGTGCGTTACCAGGCTCTAATATCTGGTACGTCCCTGCTGCATAGGAATGTAGTGGGTGAAATTTTATTCAAATAGATATCTACAACATACTTTTCGAGAAAATGATTTCGCTACCCATGAACGGAGACTCGTAATGCAGTGAACGTGTTAAGAGAATTGATAATTTGTAGAGTAGTTTTAAAAGGTCAAATCATCAAGGTTTAGATATTTTATAGTAGCACAACACCTGGTGATCCAAAAATTAGTCAAATATAACACGTTAATTAATTAGTAAGTTCCTGAAGCAAATTGTTCTGTAGCATGGAAATTATTACAATCTAGATATGAAAATCATAATGTAATAATACACGCTCATATAAAAAAAATATGCAATTCAATAATTATATTATTGGTAGGTAGTTACTCAATTCTTATGTATCTTTGATGTTTCTTAATATCTTATTAAAAAAGGCTTAAAAAATGTAAACCTCCCTGTTTATTATGGGACACTATGTTAATTTATTATGTAGCTATGTAATTTCAGAAAGAGAGAATGGGAAGCAGACAAATAATGTAGTGTAATAACTCAATTCAGTCAATAGATTTTGTTTTCAGTTGTTGCATATCATTAATTTTTCATGAAAAATGTTGTATTTTCGCAAAAAGAAAAATAATTATATCAAAGAAGGCTGATTTATGCACACATCAAAGTTATAACACAGTTTTCTATTTTAAACAAATTTTCCTTATTAACAATTTTTTTTGTATTTTTAATAACAAAGGTAGTTTATTTTTCAACGTTTCTCATATTAAGGTACTGTACATGCAAGATTAAAGGTCAGCAGCATTTTAAAGACAAGCAAACATTTTTATCAAGTATACCTTTTTCTAGTAAAATTAGCAATAAAAATGTTTTCTCTTTTTAGAGTTACATTTGGCTGTAACTTTGCTACCTTAGAAGACTGGAAAACTGAAATGTGTAATCCTTGACTAGTAATGCCCGGTGGTGACACTTGCATCGCACCAAGTAAGAGAGTCGATGTTTGTTAATGTTTTGATTAGTATTTTGATTTTTATTTGATGGTGTAATGGCTATATCGTCGCCCATTTCACAAACTGACGTAACTCAAAAAAATCGAAATTTGAGATACTTTGTCTAGCGTAAAGATAGGTGAGGTAGTCTATGTAAGTTTTGACTTGTAGCAAGTGATATATCTACCCATATCAAAAGAAAGTGCTATATTTATAAAAGTCATTTATCAAATTACAAGTGCACACTGTACGACATTGCTACTAAAGATTGTTTTTACTTTATGTGGCATGATCTTCGAGCTGATATTAAAAGGGACATTAATCGTTGTTATGGCAATTATGTTACAAGTATAGAACAGCAAATAAAATCTAACCCTAATAAGTTTTGGTCTTATCTAAATTCAAAGAAAGGAGTCTCCAGTATCCCCGCTAGTATAAGTTTTAATAATACAGTTTTGAATGATCCTATTGATATTGTGAATGCATTTGCAACTTTCTTTCAATCTAGTTATATTCTGTCCACAACTCCGACGTATCCCATCAACGTCCAATTGTTCGTCGTACAGTTTTCCTACCTTCTCTGAGTCTCAGGTGTTAACTGCCTTAAAAAAATTAAAACCAAAATCCACCGCTGGACCGGACGCTTTGCCAGTCTTTTTGTTTAAAGATTGCGCAACATTATTTGCTAAACCGCTATGTTTTTTATATAATCTGTCACTTAGGGTGGGTAAGTTTGCTGATATTTGGAATTCTGGCCGAATTTGTCCCATTTTTAAAAAGGATGAAAAGAGTGAGGTCGAGAATTATCGTCCTATTACAATTGTTTGTACTGCTTCCAAAGTTTTTGAAATTTTGCTCTACGAAGGTCTCTTCTCGCATGTAAAATCAAACATATCCACTGCGCAGCACGGCTTTTATCCCGGTCGTTCAACAGTTACCAATTTGATGTGTCTGACGCAATATATCGCAACTAAATTGGATTGTGGTGGTCAGGTAGATGTCATCTATACTGATTTCTCCAAAGCTTTCGATCGGCTGGACGATGGTACTCTACTGTCAAAATTATCAATTATCGGCTTAACTAAACCATATATTAATTTCTTCACCTCATACCTCTCTCAAAGGAGATTGACAGTGGAGTATCGTGGTTTCCGATCTATAGAAATAAATGCTACCTCTGGGGTCCCTCACGGATCGGTTCTCAGCCCTTTATTGTTTCTAATCTTCATTGATGACATTATCCAGAACCTGAATTGCGAGGCCCTTCTTTATGCAGATGACCTCAAATTGTATCTGTCTGTGTCAGACTGTTTCGAGCTTCAGTCAAACGTGGACAAAATTTCTGATTGGTGTTCTGAAAATATATTGCCTTTGAACTTTTCAAAGTGCAATTATATGTGTTTCACGAGGAAAGTAAATCCTATTACTTTTAATTACAAGATTGACAGCAAACCAATTAGAAAATGCGATAGTTTTAAAGATCTCGGGATAATCTTTGATAGTAAGCTCAGTTTCGTTGAACACATCAATAATATACGTGAGGCATATAGAAATCTCGGTTTTGTTCTAAGCTCGAAACAGTTTTCTGAAACTGATACGATTTTCTTACTGTTCCACGCGTTTGTTTTGCCAAAACTGGAATATGGGTCGCTAGTGTGGTGTCCCTCTTATCAAATCCTTGTCAAGAAATTAGGGGACATACAACGTAGATATGTTAAGTACCTATGGTTTAGAAATGTTGTATTTATCCACCTCAAGGGATACCACAAAGCACTGTACTAAGTCGATTCCATCTTAATGACCTAAGCACACGACATATATGTAATTCATTGGTCACTCTACATAAAATTGTAACCGGGAAAATTGACTGTCCAGATTTACTAGCTGCATTATACTTTCACACTCCCCATTCTCCACCCGTTTTTCAGAACCTTTTTATTTTCCCATCCCTAAAACTAATCTATTAAAATATTCACCTTTGTACGTAATGGATTTCAATTATCGTCAGATGCAGGATTCTGTGGACATTTTTCATGATACTATTAGATGCATTAAGAAAAAGGTTTTTACAACTTAGCAAATCATGTTACTCATATTTATTTTACTATAAATCAATTTGTTTTTTCTTTTATTCGATTTCTTAGTTTGTATTTCATCTGTAATTATTTTGTTACACGTGTATAATTCTCTCCTAATTTAAAAAGCTTAAAATCTGCCTTATTTTCTGATGGATGTATCAGACAGAACAAAAACTCTATTATTGCAACAATGCTGCTTTATGTTATAACCAATAGTGTTAATATCGAAGAAATCACACTAAGATTGTTCGAAAGATCCCATGGACAAAATGAAGAGGATGCGGCACACAGTACCATATCCAAAGCTTTAAAGACTGTCGGTGATGTTAATGTATCTTCACAATTACTGTCTATAGTGAAGCTTTCCCGAAGAAGCCATCCCTATACTGTTGTATCTCTAGAAGGTAATGACTTCATTGACTTTAAGAAATTATTTCAAGATTTGCGGGTTTGCACTACAAAAGTAGCTGAAACACGTGACCCTATGAAATAGAGCGATTTCATGGAACTTAGTTAGATTTTTAAAACAAGCCACTTGCAAACAGAATATAATAGACTGTCACTGAAACGACAGAAATTTCCATTGAAGGAAATTCAGTTACAAAGTCTCAATTCTGCACCAGTCAAAATTAGTAACAAGAAATACTACGATACTACTACTATAATAATTTATTTAAGGTATTAACCTACAGAAGTAATGATGTATATATTTTTGTTATTTTATGTCAATATATTATTTGGTTGTCTTTCATTCCATACATTCTTTCAACTTAAATTTCATCATAACAGCTATATTAGCAGGCAGCGAACCAATTGTCAATTTCATGAACTGACATCTCAATTTTTTGAAAAATTTTGATATTTCCCAAAGGTACCTAATGATACGTTTCAGTTATAGTATATGAAAGCTAATACTTTTAAATACTAATTGCCCGACTTGCAATAGTCTCACATTTCTCATATTTCTTCAGTAGAAGAACAAAAAGTATAAGAATCTTTAAATTGCTCTCCTGTAAAAAAAACTGAGATAAGTCACTTCGTGAAATAGGCAACGATATGTAAAGGTATGCAAGATTTGAATGTAATACAAATAAGACAATCATGTTATAATTAATATAATCATAAGTTAGAAACAATTTACCTTATTAAAAAAAAAATCCACAATTTTGTGTTTGCAAATTAACTTTGTTTCTTATGAATGAATTATCCACTTTTCCAGATTGTATTGATATAAATATGGGTTACCTTTTACCGTTTGCGAGATATTGATGATTAAATAATTCCATAATGAAGTGTATTTTTTATTATAAAGAATACAAAACTATTGTCTGATGCTCAATTGCTTTTTAGATAAAAATTTGAAATCCTTGTAAAAAATTAGTCAAGAAATATACGTTTCAGTTTTCCGACATTTTCTAGGGTAGCAAAGTTATACCTAAATCTAACGTTTTCACGTAGTCACCCTGTAAAAATATACAAGAGGAATCCAATCCTGTATTCTGGTCCACTTAAAAAATGATGGCCGTCTTCAGGCTCAATTTCATAGGTCTCTATAGTTTTCTCCATACTCATAAGTCAGCTATAAAATTACTTTCTCAGTATTTATATGCATACTTATGGTTATTATGTATGTATATTATAATATAAATATAAAAATATCAGAAAATTAATACTAATTAACGAATAGATAGCCTATGAACAGTGTTAGTTTGTATTCCTTGAGCTACATGAATTGGTGTAGTGGAGTAAAGTCGAATTGGCAAACTCCACACCATGGTCTCAATTGGAACTTCAGAAGGGGCTTGCCAATCAGAGTCTGCTATGCTTGGTGTTGCTAAACCTTTATGAGTACTCGTTACAAATTCAAAATGTAGACGCCACTTCAAGCTCACTAAAACAATAAAATATGATTTTTTGTCACCTAAACAATTCAAAGTCAAATCACTTGTGTTTTGGTTACTGTATTAACTTACCCAATTTTGTATTAAAAGCAGGTGTAACATGTAGCGGTATTGGCAAAATAAGTTGAGTATATTTGTAACCCAAACACACCTCATGGTGTTTACTAAATGTAATTATCCTAACTTGCTTGGCATTCTCATTATTGACATCGATGGTAGTTTCTTCTTCACACTGAAGGGAAACCGATACTTGCATACAATTTACCGTTGCAACAGTGAAATCGAATGTTCCTATAATGTCTTCCCCTAGTTTATATGCTGGTTTAAAAAGACAAAATCGTGCTACTTTTCCCCACAGGTTTGTTATCATATAAAAATTTGGATTTCGTCGAGCTGTTATATTCTACAATGCAATAATTAAAATAAATTTAAAAATCATAATTATCTGTAACAACTAATCTATAAGTACGATATGAAATAACATTTAAAACCTGTTTTACATCTAACGATTCTTCATTAAAAGATTAGATAATTATTTGCATTAGCGGGAACTTCTTCAATCATAATAAAAAAATTCCTACCCCCCTACTTTCGATGGTGTGAATCTAAAATTAGTTTTACACGGTCGAGTATAATCTTCGAAAAAAAAATTATAGACTACATTAGGTTGAAGTTGCAATATAACGCCTATGTCAACTTTATTTCATAATGTCACACTTGTCAAAATAAATACTTAGGTGTTATATTGCAACTTCAACCTAATGTATGAACTTATACATAGATAATTTTTCGAAAACTAGACTTGACGGCATAGGGACCGAGATTCGTGTTCAGCACCCTCAAAAATAGAGGGGTAGGATTTTTTTTATTAAGATTGGAGAGGTTTGTGCTAATATAAATAAAAAGATTATTCTTGGAGAGTTTTACACTAATATAAATAATTACCAAAGAGTGGCAAATTGCTTAGCACCAATTTTGATATTTATATTTTAAAAGTAGTAGCCTTAAATTAAACAAATATAGAAATTAGCCAATTTATTAGATACAAAACTGTTAAATGTAAAAATTGTGTATCTCTCTATTATGTATTACTAACCTGCAAGCTTTGAAGAGCCAAATCAAGAGGTTTTTCTTTTTGCCTTATTTCTAAAAACGGATTTGCTGGTGTCAACTCTTCAGTAGTTTCATTGCACAAAGCAACTGCTTCGTTCAAAAATGCTTCACAAAGAGGTAAAACTCTTATGGGTACTCTCAACAATTTCACTGGACTATTTACTCTTTGAGTACCAATTGTTATTTTGTAAGAGTATTTTACTAATTGGCCTCTATATGATGGAGGAGAGTCATTAGGAATTTTTTCACGGTAAATATCTGGAATTATATAATGCATAAAGTGATATGCTAAAAATATACTGGAATTCTATCTTACAAGTTTTAGTTTGTCCAGGTGAAAGTCTTAGATCGCAAAACAATATTTTAGGTTTTGTAGCTATTTCAGTTCTTCCATTGTCTGGTGTAGAAGCTCCTAAAGCAGTGTGTGGGAACGTAAGTTGATTTACTCGCTCATTTTCTTTGGACATTCTTGAGTCAGTAAAACATTGGCAATGGATTTGAGCAGATGCCCAAGCTAAACTTTCAAATACATCAGTGTGGCTTTGAGAAACTTTATGTGTCGGAGATGGAGGGTGGGCAAACGTAATGCTGCATTCCACAATTTCTCCAGAGAGAAAAACATGTCCATGTGGAAGTTTTGCAGTGACTTCAATCATTTTAGGACACAACTATATTTAAGAATTTTACACATTTACCAGCTTATTTCTCACATAATAGATATTATTTTAAAAATACATAGATTTGACTTAGCACAGGCTTTGACCAGCACAGACCAGCAAAACATATGATTTTGGTTACGATTTGACTTTTTGGTTTGGGATTGACATAAAAGTACGTTTTGTCCGTTTTGGTTAAAAGATCTACTCTTATACTTTTTTCAACATGTGACCTACGACCACCCCATGTCCTTTAGTCTACTGCTACTGGTCCGCACAAATCCATAGCTGTTTTTTTTGCGACGAACCGACGCTGTCTAGATTTTGTGCCAGTGTATTCTAGGTTTGTGTATCACACAGTATACAATAGCTGTTTTACACACACCAATTTATTGATAAATAAATTGAACAAGTTGACCTTCAATTTATTTTATGAAGTGTAAAGCAGAAATTGAAGTACAATTTATTGACTTCAATAAATTGATCAAGAAATTGAGGAATTAGAACATGTTCTAATTTATTGGTCAATTTTAGGGATATCTAGTTACATTTTGTGTTTCTTTTTAATGACATACTTCATTGGTTATGCATGTGGGTGAGAGAGAGACAACCATCTGCACGTAAGATATGAATTGTGTTCTTAATTTCCCATTATTTTGTGTGTAACACGTCATTGACGTACAGTGTGGCTTCTTCTTTTATCTTGTATCTCAGTGTTATTCTTTGTGTATTTTTGTGAGTGTTATTGTTGGAACATGTCATGTTTTATAAGGGACTGTAAAATTAATCAGCATATAGCACGAAATAATTTTTCATATTCAGAATTCAATTCCATTTCAATTCACAATCAGCTAAGCCCCTACCGCTCCGCCATTGCTAGAGGCACAAAACAAAATATGGCGATGATCATATCCATGATCAATAATCCATTCGCGCAGCTTTTAGCGCATTCCAGTCATCATAATATAAAAGGTCTGTTCCAACAACCGTCGAGAACTGGTTCAGAACCGTGAGAAATGTTTGACCAACACCGTCTTACGTCGCATTCGATGAGAGTACATAAAAACTGAATTGACTGACTAATTCTGGACGGTTCGGAATCGATTCTTGCTGTGTTGGAACAAACCCAAAATTACATTTCAGTGGATTGGTCACATTTCACATTCTTTAGACATTGAAAATGACAGCAAGTTAGTTAATTTCATATTGCAATGCCATCTTAATTGCACAACCGCCAATATAAAGCAAATAAAATATGAATTTTCTGGACCTTAGGTCCCTAGAAAACGCGGCACCTGTCACGTGACCTATATCATGAGCCGACGCTGTCTATATTTTTTCTAGGTTTGTGGGTACTACTTTTGAAAACAAAACTCAAACATAACATAACCTTTTTGTAAAATGTAAATGAAATGTAAAATGAATAATGAATTTGAGCAATATAACCAAATTGGAAAAAAATATTTATATATCAATTTGGATATTAGCAGTATTATATTCAATATATTGTTTTGCTAAAAGTAGTTACTTTTGTAATATGTACAATTATTTAAATGTAATATGTTTTTTTAACAAACATCTTTCAGATTTCAAGAATTATAAGGACACTTATAATGATTTTACTAATGGTTTTTATTTTACTTCAAACAAAAGAGATACATCTGATTTTGAATGGGAAGCGATATATTACTTGATAAAACTATTTTTTCCATGGATTTTGTTATATGTTGCCGTATCAGAATTTATACGTAATCTGAAATTAAGTACAGAGGTATTTTTAATTAAAATAAAATATATGGTGTCATAAAAATAGTATCTCAAATTTTCCAGGTGTATCAGCTTTGGCAAGTTTGCTTTACAATTTTATACTTGCTAATTCAAACAGGACATCGCATACTTTTCATTATTTTGCTCCAGCCAGCTATTTTCTTTCTAATTTGTAACTTTTACAGGAACATTGTTTCCACTTGGTCCTGTACTGGTATTTCTCTGTTATTTATAACATATTGTAAACAAAATGAACAATTTGGGAAATTTTTGAACTTTAACCCTCAACTACTATATTTTGTGATATTAAGTTTGTTTTGGATGAATCTGAAATGCACAGGGTATTTTTTACATAAACAAACTCCAAAAAAACTTTTGGACTTCTTCTCATACTGTTTATATCCCCCAACTATATTCACAGGTCCATTTATACCATTTCATGATTATTTGAATATCTATAAGCCTATAGTAGTACCTTTGTGGAAAAGGGTACAAAAACTTTTTCTAAATATAGGTGGTTGTGTATTTTGGTACATATTTACAAATATCTGTTTACATTACATATACGTAAATGCTACTTCATATCAGCCAAAGGTAGAAGCAAAAAAATATAAATTTCTAAAATTTTTATAGAACAAGATAATTTTTTAGTTGGTAAGAAATTTTGATAGTTGGAGCTTATATGGATACGGATATGTGATGGGTCAGTTTTTTCATATCAAGTATGTGGTTCTGTATGGATTAAGTACAAGTTTTGCTTCATTCGAAAATGTGGACGTACCTCATTTACCAAGATGTATCGGAAGAATTCATTTATATTCAGATATGTGGAAATATTTTGATCCTGGTTTATACAAATTTTTATTAAGGTAATAAAATATGTAGGTATAATAATTTAATAAGTGTGTATCTATTTAAAAAATATGTTTTAGATATATTTATGTTCCTTTGTGCCAAATTTACCAGTGCAGAGTGATTGCCAGTTTAACATGTTTTTTATTTGTTTACCTTTGGCATGGAGTGGAACATTATATTTTGGTATGGACTGTTCTAAATTATATTGGTGTTGTTCTGGAATACCTAAGTAGTTTGATGTACAAAAAATATATTGAACGAAATTATGTAATGCAGATGAATCCTTATTGGTTTAGAAGAATAAAATGCATTTTAGCCTCACCATTACTAGTGATGTCAGCTATTTCCAATTTTTATTTTTTTGCGGGAACTGATATTGGAAATATATTTGCTAGCAGAATTTTTGAAGGTACCGTTGAAGGTTATTAATTTAATATGATTATACAATTTTTTTTTAGATAATTTCATTAAAAACGGAATTCTCTTGGTTATTCTTTATTGTTGCTGCCAAGTTTCCACAGAAATACAAAATATCACTGCCAGGAAATTGTAACAATTTTCTGTACTATAGTGTCTATTTTCTATTTAAATTGGTAATGGAATTATATAATTTCTTTTTGTATACATGTAAAATGTTTAAATTTAATATTATATTATTATGAACGGTAAACTACATATTAAAGACAATTTTTTAGAGTTGTAACAAAGCGACAACTTCAATAATTATTATTGATTAAATAGCATTAGGAATATACAGGGTGTCTCATTTTGAAATAGAAGGACTTAATGTATTTAGAAAAATTCCCATAAATATGTCCCCTAAAACACTCTGTTTCTGATATTGAATTTTATTTTTTCCGAAATACCGCTAACAAAAGAAATCGTCATGTTGGGGCAAAAAACTTAGTATTTGAGAGCAAATAATTCGACACCGAAAATTATTGTATATTAATCCCGGTGGCGGAGATAGAGAGTTATCTATGAATCCTTTTGTAGAAAAAAGTATAACCCAATTGAAATTTTGCAAATATTTTCAAAAAATATGAAAGAGCATTCAATGTTACCCATAAACTGTCCTCTTGTCCGAAGTCGATAAGACGTGGCGTTTTCAAGAAAAAAAGAAATAATGTTTATATCGTAATTTTGCATGCAGAAAATCCAGGGGCGTATTTTATAGATAAAATTAAGGTAATTTGTTATACAACCATAGGATCCCAAAAGCATCATTTCTGAGATATAAAGTTTCCAAAGTTGAAAAAAATTAATTTAAAATTTGTAACTTCTAAACTGCTTTAGATAGTTCTGGTATATGAAAACCAATTTTGATATGTTCATATAGTAGGCAATGCAAAATATTGCCTCCCACATCACTTTGTTGTAATATTGATTTATATAGAACATTTCTATAGCAATCTCTCGTCATTGTCGTTGCAGTTATTTTTTAAGTTATAAATAAGTTTGTTTGTGCTAACAATTAAGTGTTAAGAATGCTCTTCATAGGACGCCATCTTGTAAATCACTAATTTTCGAATTTTGATCTTAATATTCAATGAAATTGGCTCATTTTTAAAAAGGAATTATAAAATTAATATGTAAATGGCGGACGGTCCCTAACTTTAAGAAAAAATCAGTAATAAAGAAAAAAAAAAATAAAATATCGTCCAAGTTGAAATAATGGACCGTCCGCCATTCTATATAGAAATACAAACAAGCACTTCCTAAATATTTTACCTGAAAAGCTTTATTTTTTTCTAAAAACGAAAATTGGCAAAACATATTTTCTGCTCCAGGAAGTGCTGCCATCTAGTAAGAAACTTAAGTACAACCAATCAAATATAATAGTTTTAAAATATGCAACCAAATATACATCCAACAAAAGAAGAAAATGTGAAATATGGGGCCAAATATAAAGTAATAATAGACCCTATGAATGAACTAATGTAATTTATATTTAAGGGTCAAAATTGAAACATGTTGCAGAAACTATTCGATTGGGTCTCGGTAGCATAATATGATGGTATGTACATGCATACAAGAAAATCCAAACACCTGTGTTTAATTTGTCGTTTTTGCGCATTTTGACAATTTGAGTCGTCCTTATCTTTTATTTGAAAATTAAGATTTACGCTCTTTTACCTCTGTAAGGTATATGGCAAAAACTGATTATTTTAGTGTTTTCAAATATTTCATATTATGACAAAAACTTGTGACTTGTGAAATTTATTCAGGATGGGAAGGATTCAGAACTGGAATCTGAAAAGTATTTATCATCCAAAAAAAAAAAATAATAAGTTGGTGCAAAAATGCAGAAATAGGTAAGTACAGAGCTGATTTATTCAGTAAATGAAATAAGAGTAAGTTTAAATTAAATATTTAAAATGAATAATGTTATAAAATTATTAATATTAAGAAAAATCAAAGTTACAAAAAATTATACTTTCTTTCTTTTGCAAAAGTGGATACCTTATATATAGAGTGATGTTTTATTTTATTTGGTTTCAAATGTTGGTAATTATTTACATTAGCGTAAACCTCTCCAATCTTAACAAAAAAATTCCTACCCCCCTATTTTCGAGGGTGCTGATCACGAATCTGAAGTCAGATTTCGGCGCTCGCATGTAGTTTTCGAAAAAAAAAATTTTCAAAATTATAACTGTATACATTACATAGCCTGCTTTGATAAAATTTTTGTGCTTTGTTGAAAAATGGTTTCATCAAACCTCGCCGATCTTCTTGAAATTTTGCACGTCTCCATAATTTACCATTCTGAACAACTTTTTCAATTAATATTTTGCTGTATCTTCAGCAGAAAAGGCACTTTACCTCAAACCAAAATAGTTTTTACTCTGTGCACTGAACATTTCAAATAGGATTATTTAAAAAATGGTTACTCCTACCGACTTTAGCAAGCTATACCTTTTTCAAATATAACAGATAGGAGAATCGATTGTTTTAAGAATGCTCTTCATAGGACGCCATCTTGTAAATCACTAATTTTCAAATTTTGATCTTAATATTCAATAAAATTGGCTCATTTTTAAAAAGGAATTATAAAATTAATATGTAAATGGCGGACGGTCCCTAACTTTAAGAAAAAATCTGTAATAAAGAAAAAAAAATAAAATATCGTCCAAGTTGAAATAATGGACCGTCCGCCATTCTATATAGAAATACAAACAAGCACTTCCTAAATATTTTACTTGAAAAGCTTTATTTTTTTCTAAAAACGAAAATTGGCAAAACATATTTTCTGCTCCAGGAAGTGCTGCCATCTAGTAAGAAACTTAAGTACAACCAATCAAATATAATAGTTTTAAAATATGCAACCAAATATACATCCAACAAAAGAAGAAAATGTGAAATATGGGGCCAAATATAAAGTAATAATAGACCCTATGAATGAACTAATGTAATTTATATTTAAGGGTCAAAATTGAAACATGTTGCAGAAACTATTCGATTGGGTCTCGGTAGCATAATATGATGGTATGTACATGCATACAAGAAAAATCCAAACACCTGTGTTTAATTTGTCGTTTTTGCGGTGTTTTTTGCGCATTTTGACAATTTGAGTCGTCCTTATCTTTTATTTGAAAATTGAGATTTACGCTCTTTTACCTCTGTAAGGTATATGGCAAAAACTGATTATTTTAGTGTTTTCAAATATTTCATATTATGACAAAAACTTGTGACTTGTGAAATTTATTCAGGATGGGAAGGATTCAGAACTGGAATCTGAAAAGTATTTATCATCCAAAAAAAAATAATAATAAGTTGGTGCAAAAATGCAGAAATAGGTAAGTACAGAGCTGATTTATTCAGTAAATGAAATAAGAGTAAGTTTAAATTAAATATTTAAAATGAATAATATAAAATTATTAATATTAAGAAAAATCAAAGTTACAAAAAATTATACTTTCTTTCTTTTGCAAAAGTGGATACCTTATATATAGTGATGTTTTATTTTATTTGGTTTCAAATGTTGGTAATTATTTACATTAGCGTAAACCTCTCCAATCTTAACAAAAAAATTCCTACCCCCCTATTTTCGAGGGTGCTGATCACGAATCTGAAGTCAGATTTCGGCGCTCGCATGTAGTTTTCGAAAAAAAAAATTTTCAAAATTATAACCTCTATGTATACATTACATTAGGTTCAAATTGAAATATAACTCCTATATATTTTGACAACAGTGTGACGTCATGAAATGAAGACGGCAGAGATGTACATTGCAATTTCAACCTAATGTAATGTATAAATAGAGGTTATAATTTTTAAAAAAATTTTTTTCGAAAACTACATGCGAGCACCGAAATCTGACTTCAGATTCATGATCAGCACCCTCGAAAATGGGGGGGTTGGAATTTTTTTGTTAAGATTGGAGAGGTTTACGCTAATGTAAATAATTACCCAAATGTTTAATACACAGCAATATTTTATATAGAGCATTAGAGCAACCATGAACTGTTATCAAATGAAAAATGATATTTGTGTGTAGAAATGTGAACTTTATTTTTTACTCAAAGCCTGTAATACTTATCACAATATTGTTAGAAATAAAACACATTCGAAATTCAACAGGCATTAAAAAAAATTGTTTTCGATCGAAAAAATTAACCTAAAAAAATCTAATGAAAAATATACACCTTATAACAGGACAAAGATAATAAAAAAAATACTCATCCAGAAGAAGCTGTTTTATCAGCTATATGCCTTGCCAAATTTCACTTCGTAATTTTAACGTGTTTGAAAGAAATAATAATATAATAAATAATAATATCTCTACCCCTCATTCTAATCACCCTCAGTTATTGGGTCATAACTCCTCAGAAGGGATTCGATTAGAAAATTTTATATGAAGAACTATTAAAATGGACCGTATAATTTACCCTCAATTTTTGTCCACATTATTCGGAATTATCCTGAATATATGCAACGGTAAAAGTGAAACCTGGAACGATTAAATAAAATAATTTTGAGTTTCCTGTTTTATTAAATATAAAAAAACAGTTTAACAAAATAATATAAACAATATATTTTTATAATAAACTAAAACATTTTTTAAGTAGTGTACCTACAGATAATTGTAAAAAAAAGTAATGCAAAAATACAATTTAGGGAATGAAAACAGATAAATACTTTATTTATTGCTGCATGATTTGCTATTATGGCACTTGATGTTGCTTTACATTTTTTGTTTACGTAATGTTTTTATATTGACACCATATGTACATACTCTTTGCCGTTGCATCGTACCTGAAACTGAAAATTTTCCAGTGGCACTTCTTTTTTATATCATTTGAGGATAAAAAGTTCTATTTGCATAAATCAAATTCATTCATTAATAAAACCCTATAACAATTTTTCGAAAACTGAAAATTAGCGGTGTTACACAGGGTGTCAAATTTTTTTAAATAATTTGTTGTAATAACTGTTTTGTGAGCCTGATTTTTTGTAGTTTTGTATATGTATGTATCACCAGTGTTCCGTTGTATTCATTTTTTTGTTTTCAAGACGTGCTTTGTTAATTTTAGAAATCGAGTTTGAGTAAGCAGCTGTTTATTTAACCCACGTGAATGTTTAAAGTTGTTTTTCTCAAAAACGGCTAATTTTTACGTGATATAACAAATGGATTTTTTTTTAAGGAATTCAAACTTATAAAAATGTTCAAACAAAAAAGTATTAAGTCACTATTTAGGTGATCCAGTTTAGGCCCTTTGATGTTGGAAGGTACGTGTCAAATTATGAACATAGGTATAATGCAACCCTAGTGATTACATGTACAAAACTAGACAAAAATCGGTACACTCACCAAAAAGTTATTAGAAAATATAAAAAAAAATTACTTCTATTATGCTCCTACTATCAATCTTTGTGATCTTTATTATAATCATTATAACCTTCCTCATCTCGTCCCATAAAAATTATTTAAAAAACTACAACTCATTTATACATTTCAGACAATCAAGCTCGGACATGGTCAGTTATGGTGGAAATGAAAACATGATAGAAGACAAAGTTGTGGTGGAATTGTTACAATGACAAAAGACGATGTTAGATATGCTGGAATTGAATAGATGACGGAAAATGAGTAAGTATACTATAGTATTGACTAAGAAATACCTATGCCATCAGTGCAATAAAAGAGATTTTTCTGAAAAGTAAAGTTGATAACTAGTTATGTTACTGTGTGTGGATTGATTTTGAATATATAAAAATGACATTCAAATCAGTTTCTTTTTAAATACATTTTCTAATTCATACTTTTTTTTTCGTAGATTTATAGTAGAAGTGAAGTTTTATACCAGGATGACCTTGTTGAAACAGAAAATATTTGCAGTGGACGAGTATGTACTTCTAAAAAATATTACTGAGCAAACTTTTTATTATTTACATTTAATTATCATAGGTCACTACCAGAATTACAAGTAGAAGCAACAGTTCAAAATCAGGCATCTTCAGCAGGACGAATTGTCAGGGAAGATATAAATAAGGCATTCGTTTTGGATAACATAGCTATTGATTCTGGATATTCTGGCAGTGTCTTTCGTACTGTAGCTTGGAAGACCAAAGAAGATGCTGGAAAAGAGAAAGCAGATATATATGACAAAGAATCTGGGTGAGGTAAACAAAGATGATATACCTCTTATTATTACAGTTGTTGCCGATAGTGGTTGGAGTAAAGGTTTCTATTCAGTAAATCATGATGCCAAATCTGGAATGGCAACAAATGTTCAAATTATTTAATACTCTAGCAACACAGTTGCATCTAATTAACGTTAATAATTCGACTAAATTAGTGGTTCTCAAGCAGTGGTACGCAGAGCCTCTTAAGGTTGTAGGTGTAGAATGGGAATGCAACATTGTCGATACGATAAGACAATAAAACATGGTTTTGGTTGTTAATATGATTTTGTTGATTATTTGGTATGTACCATTGACTTTTTTTATAACTTTCGAGACAATAAAAATTTTCCCAAAATCCACCCCACGTGGCCTTAATTGCTACAGGTAGGTACGCGACTGAGTAATAGTTACACATCAGTGGTACGTGAAAAAAAAATAGGTAATATAAACATCCTATTCAACATCTTTTTAATAATTGTTATGCACATTTAATTTCAATTTAAGTATAAAAACTAAAGACGGTTTCAGTAGACAATTTGTTTGTATCTATAGACTTTATGTTTAGTTGTATTATTAACGTTAATTAAATGCAACTGTGTTACCTGGTACTACTGCATTTGTTCACATGCAGAATTAAGAGACATGAGCATACCGGTTCACAAATGTTATAAGAACTATCGGTCTATGGCATCAACTAAGGGTTTTAAAAAAAGCATGGAAATGCATATGGTGTGATTTTTAAACGATGAGCAGATGGAGACAACAGTGTTCACACAATATTGGTAGAGAGCAAACTATATGGGAACATTCTTGTTGAGAAAATTGAATGTCAAAGTCATATTCTGAGAAACTATATACAGGGTGTAACAAAAAAGCAGGTGATCCGATTAACTGCATATTTTCACCGACAAAATATGACGTTTTAATTGTAGGTACTTTTATATACGGGTGTTCCCTCTAAGACTTTCAGTGCGAATATCTCAGAAACCATCATAGCCAGTGCGACGAAATTTGGTATACAGACACTAGATGCGGAGTAGAATCTGATGATAACATCAATTCTTATACAGGGTGTTCCATTTTCCAAGAAATCGATTTGATTTTGATTTTTGGTTGTCAGCCCTGCTAAAACTTATGTTTAAATTGAAATATACTTAATTATGAATACATTCTGATAAATAAACATTCAAACATTTCAAATCTTAACATAAAAACGCCTCCAAAAAGTACCAAAATTTCATTGTTTTGTCATGTAAAACGTGCATAGCCTTGAGCCAGACTTACACAGAAGAAACTAACATCGCTAAACGTCAAAACTATGAATTGTCATTGAATTGTCAAATATTAATGGCATAAAGTATTTTATTTTACATAAAAACGCTAAATAATGTATTTAATGCAATTTACGTATACACAATGGTGTTATATCACAAAATAATTTACAAAAGTGTGTAAGTACTTAAAGAATATCTCTCTTTTCCAACTGCTGTAATTATGGATTACTTATTTAGCAACAAATAAATTCGAGCAAAACGATTCCTAAAACTTTATAATTATAATGTGAACATGTTTGTCGTTGAAAGTCAGATCTAATCTGAACTGAACCCCTACTGAACCTAGGTACCCCAGCCCGACTAAATAAATATTACGAAAGCATAACCTAGAAATGATTGATTCTTGTGCACATCAGATGTTTAAGAAGAACTCTACATCTGTAAAATAGTAAACAATGAACTACAATTTCTGTATTTCATATGATACAGAACTAGAATAAAGCAACTGGTTTTTGCTAGGAAGAATCGCCTGCAAACCTACTATACCCAGTAGGTACCTATCAAATAGTCATTTAAAGCTAGATAATAATTTGTAATTATTGTTTTTATGTTTCAGTTATGTGTGTTAGTGCCACAAATTAGTACCTACATTAAAACAGACACTAGAACGAATAAGCGAAAAATATTACAGACATTTTCTTGGAAAGAATTCTAAATATGGAATGATGGATAATATTATAAAGAAGTCTCTAACTCACTTTGAAGAGTATTCTATAAGACATTAAATTCAGTTGTCGTGGGTTTTAAAATTTCTAAACGAATAAATTTAAGAAATTTAACTAATTTCATAATTCTATGTAGAGTATGAAAACATCTCGTTAGAATATCTTAAAAATGTTGAAAGTTAACTGTTGTTACAATATACACAACATAACGTAATAAGGTAGGTATCGAACAATGAAATGGTAAGATTTGTTTCTAATCGTACATGCTTGACCATCCCTTAGATTGAACGGTGCTCTGCAAATTAGAATACAGAACTGTTTAACATAAAATCGATTAAATGTGTGTAAGTACTTAGGTACTTTTAATTTATTGTAGTTTTATTTTATTGTAAATAAATTAAATTTTGTATTTGTCTTTTTTTATTCTACCTGAATTATTAAACACAGATGCTTAAGAAATAATGAATACTTGAAGATGAAGGGTCAAGTTAATCAATTTAGCCACTAATAAAAAAAAACCACTGTAGGTACGTATTACTTTTTGAAAAAAATCTTTCATTTAGTCTTGAAAATGTAGAATACTTTTCAAAGTGAGTTTTTTATATTATCTATTTTTTTTATAATTATACCTACCTTATAAGAACTGAATATTAACAGTTCTCACTGATATTTATGTTTTAGACATGTTAATTTTGTTATAGAATTAGTAAACACAAGGATTATTTGCTGTAGTGTATAATAAATACAAACGATAACAATTTAATAAACTTTAATTTCCGCCATACTTGCATTATTTATATTTTTTATTTAATTCACTCGTTAACTTACACATTCCATGAACTTTAATTTTATTAAATAATTAAACCAAGTACAGAAAGTTAGGTATGTTTTTATTTCTGGCAACACGTAAAGTCTAATGTGTTCTAGTAAAATTTTCCTTGTCTCTCATCTATCTGTTGCACGAATATAAACTAATCTTGGCATCTGGCTTCTTCAGTATTTTATCGAATCTTTTAATCAATGATTAACGTAATTGTGTATGTAAACCTGCTTCCATAACAGCACTTTGTTTTCTAAGTTCCTACCTAGAGGTGAGACGAAACATTTTCGTAGACATTTTTAATTTCTGCATACCACAAGATGAAATGAATATGTTTATATTCATTCTGGTCTCCTACAAATACTGAAATATGTTTCCTCATCTCTGTTCTTGAAAGTAAGCCCCAACTAGCTTCTCCATCTGAAACTAATTAGGTAAAGATAATCCTAGATTTTGCGTAACTAGGCTATTTCTTATAAATTTAACCCCATAGTTCTTTGAAATGAATTAGCTAATATGAAACACAAGTACCAGGAACTACAACTCATATTCAATGTAAAAAGACGAAAAATAATATGCAAGATATAATTACCTACTAAGTACACTGATATTTTTCCTTCGTCTTTCGTCTCAGTTCCCATTAATTGTTATACTTAGTACTTACACATCTCGTTCTATCAAGCTTTTACTGTATGAAAGTAATTTTTAGCACACCTAGGTATATGGCTCGAAATTTTACTCACATTTGATGTGGAGTAGTTTTTATAACAGATATATTTTTGTAATACTGGAACTGAAGCTTTCACTCAAGGAATCCATTGCATTTTTATCTGATTGTTTCTAGGCTTTAAAACATTTTTACCACTTGTTGAAGAGGCTTTATTCATTATTTTCATTATTTGGAACTCTAGGTTAAGTTTACACATCGTTCAGACCTCGAGAGAGTCGGGCTCTGCGTCTGCGCTCTGCAGCATATTCACAGTAAACAACAGTCAACAGTCCTCTGTCTGTGGTAAAGCACAAAGCAGCGAGTCAAGGGCGTGACGTGTTCATAAATTTAATGTCTTCTAGGGATTGTTCTTTATCGCTTTTATTATTTCCCAGAATAGTCGTATTATACAATTAAACAAACATGTTTCACATATTTTCAGAGTATTCATGCCGAATAAAGCTCAGCGTACGCGAACAGCTAATAACCTCTAAATTCCATTTTTTTAACAAAACTAGCATTATTGCAAATACGTACGCAGATTCAATGTACCTTGTGGTGTTACGTATTTATAATAAAATTCCTAAAAAATAGTCAAACTTGCTTTGACAGTTCCTGTCACTTTACGTTTTGACGTCTATCCATGCGATTGTTGCGTGTGTGTAAATTGGACTCACGGCTATACACATTTTGCATGACAAAACAATGAAATTTGGGTACTTTTCATAGACGTTTTTTTATGATAAAATAAAAATTTTCGACTTTTTTATCAGAATGTGTTCATAATTAAGAATATTCCAATTAAAATACATATTTTACCGAGGTTGACTACCAAAAAATCGAACTTAAATCGATTATCTGCAAAACTGAACACCCTGTATAAAAATTAATGGCATCGTCGAATTCTACACGCCATCTAGTGCCAGTATACCAAATTTTGTCGCACTAGCTGCAATAGTAGCTGAGATATTCGCACTGAAAGTCTTAGAGGGAACACCCGGTATATAAAAATACCTTTACCACTTTATTTATCAAACTTTTATTTCAGAGAACTATGGGCTTTCTAGGTTTTCCACTGCTGAGTGGATATAATGTTCTACTGATAGTTTAGTAACTAAATTTAATAAGTAGAATTTTTAAATAAAATTTATAAAAGCATGCTTTTGTTTATTTTTACGATATAAATCCACAATAATTATTGAACAACTTTAGTTGTAATGTTGTATTGATTTATAATGAAATAGCACTAACCGTACAGTTCAAGACGAGTCTATATGCACATAAGTATAAATTACTAGCTATTTCTTTCATGTTTTCGTACTTACATTATATTTTTTTCTGAGTCGTAGTTAAATTATACATTATTATCAATTTACAATAACTTTATAGTTTTTCAAAACCATAATTTACTATGAATTGAGTTTTGGTGGACGGCAATTTTTAACAAAAAATTAATATATTTGGCATAATATTTTATTCACATATTTCTGTTTAGAGGAAAACGACAATTCAAAATAGAAATTGTTATTTTTGTAAAAAGACAGTCATTCTGTTCAAACATTTTTTTTAGTTTTCCAACATGTAAACTGCCTAATTAATGTAGTTAATTCTAAAACTGACAAAAATTAGTTAATTTTGCATATATTTCTGAAAAAAATACGTTTTTCAATAGATTATATACATAATTTGAAAAGAAAATATAAATAGCTATTGTGTATGTTTGGTTGCGGACAACCAGTACTAAACTCATGGGCGAAGGGAACATTCTGGTGGAGACGTAAGGGACGAGGAATTTCAGCGCGGACTTGATCAGCTGGTAGAGAACGCCCTTAAAGAAATGTGACATGAATGCACAGTGGCACAAACCTAGAAAAAATATAGACTGTGTCGGTTCATGATATAGGTCACGCACATACAATAGATGAGCATCTTGCGATTCTCGAATGTATTTCGGAAAGAGTCGTTAAGACTCGTAAATTTAAATTCGAATTCTTCTTCCTCGGTTTGCATCATAGATAAATATTGTTAAAATTATAGCAAATTGTACCACACAGCAATTATTATGACAGAATGTACAGCTGCATTAAAAAAAAAAATGAGATAAATATGTTAAAATTTTTTACTGAATATCAACTGTGTGATCATGACATAGAGCTGTATAAAAGCGTATTGATTTTTATAATTGTTCAGCCTTCAAACAAAAATTTACTTTCCTTTGACCTTTCTCAAAATTGCAAATCCAACTACTATTTTCATTGTTAATTTTTCAAAAACTAGAGGCTATATCAGACCAGTCGAATCTAACACTAAACTCGGTTTCCTTCTAGCCTTCTTGGTTGTTAGTTTTCAAGAAATTATTTTTTTTTTGTCAACAGAGCTACTTCTATGAAAACAGAATAAGAGTCTGACAACTTACCTATCCAGTTCTTTTTCGGCTTATTGCAAAAAACGGCGGCATATTCACCACATCAGAGAAGTGATAATTAAAAGATAAATGATTGTTTTCATTAGTTCCTTTATTGGGCATATAAACAATATATCTTTTGAATTGCTTTATTAGAATTTAAAAAAAACACATTATATATTTGAGAATTTAAGAAAAACGAACAAATTTTTATTTATTAATAAAATTGTCTCCTACTGAATTGTTATATCTTCATATATATAAAACATTGGCTGATAGACCGGTTCCAATTTTGTAGTGTAGTTCCGTTAATACATAATTTGCATGAATCATCTTTAGATGAGTTTTTAACAGAAACGGCTGCTCCTAGAGACTTCAATAAGGTGTACATTTCATAAGTAGAAAAGGTAGGGGGAAATGTTTTTCTATTCTGAAATGACATACACTGTGGCACAAAAAAGTTGAAACAATTTAAAAGGATCCTAATGGTTGCTTGTGGCATGCTCTGGGATACAGCCAATCGTCCATAAAATTTGAATTTCCTGTCCCAAGAAACCACCGCGTATAAAATTTCATGAATTTAACTTAAAGTAGTCGAGAGTTATTAAAGAAAATGCAATTATTTTTTTTTTAATTTAACATCCTGTATATCCTAAAGGATGCGTTTCCAGACCTAAGTTCATAGGATTTTTTTGCTTAAAATTGAATGTAGAATAACAAACTGAAGTGTGTACATCACCTCCTGAAACAGATATCAGCAGTATGATTTTATTAACTATTTACATTACGTTTTCTATAATTTTTCATTGTTGTAGATCAGCAGTATCTATTCTTTTATTAATTATTCATTTTCGTATTTATCTTAGTTGTCAAATTTTAAATCCTTTTACTAGTATTAATTATTAATTAATTAATTTGTCATTACTTTTAATAGTCAAAGATTCACAAAATCATATGTTTTTTGTCCCTATTTTTACACAATATTTGATAGTATAGATTGGCAGTATCACTCACTCCATTCATTGATGAAACATGAAACAGATGAGATATAAAAGAGCTATGAACACAATGATAGGTCAAGGTAAGTGTGTGTGTGTTGAAGACAATTAAATTGATTTGTACTAGACAAATGAACACGATGATAGGTGTCAATGTATAGAAGTATGTGTGTGAGGGTGTGTATGTGTGTGTGTCTGTGTGTAGAGAATACGTAAAGGTCAGAAGGAGTGTGTAGTTAGGAAAAAGTCAAAGTCATATCACCGATGATAAGTGTGAAAGTGAGTGTGCGTAGTCAGTCGTATCAAGGGCCGCATCCTGACGAGGCCAGTCTCGCCAGGACTGTCTTTCTCGATGTCAGTCGAGGCCAGACAAGCGGTACAAACACGGTGATACCTAAGGTGTAAGAAAAGATCAAATAATGTTGTAGTGGTTTTTCGGCTTTCACAGCCGGTGCGAATATTTGGTATATAGTAATTTTCTGGGTTGTTACGCCGTGACCATGGGGACAGATCCGCTGTACACTGTCGGCATCTTCAGTGGTGACTTGCACTTTAGCTGCGACAAACCAGGACCGGTTTCTTGGTTCGAGCCTGACAAGCGGCTCGACGTCGACGACATCCATGATTTATTTTAGCTAAGTCTGTGTTGTCAGTCAGTGGCATCACCGGCAGCATCCTGACGAGCTGGCATCGCCAGGGGTGTCTTTCGATAAGAGCCTAGACGAGCTACAAACACGATGATAGGTGTGTGTGTTGAGAGTTAGAAAAGAGTCAAAGTCGTATCACCGGCAGCATCCTAACGAAGCTGGGTTCGCCAGGGGTGTCTTTCTCGACGCGAGCCTAGACGAGCTACAAACACGATGATAGGTGTCAAAGTATAGAAGTGTGTGTGTTGAGAGTAGGTAAAGGTCAAATAGAGTGTGTTGTAGTTGGGAAAGAGTCAAAATCGTATCACGATGATAGGTGTCAAAGTATAGAAGTGTGTGTTGAGAGTAGGTAAAGTTCAAATAGAGTGTGATGTAGTTGGGAAAGAGGCAAAGCCGTATCACGATGATAGGTGTCAAAGTATAGTAGTGTGTGTGTGTGTGTTGAGAGTAAGTAAGGTGAAATTGTGTGTTGTAGTTAGAAAAGAGTCAAAGTCGTATCACCGGCAGCATCCTAACGAAGCTGAGTTCGCCAGGACTGTCTTTCTCGATGCGAGCCTAGACAAGCTACAAACACGATGATAAGTGTCAAAGTAAAGAAGTGTGTGTGTGCGTTGAGAGTAATGTGAAATAGTGTGTTGTAGTTATAAAAGAGTCAAAGTCGTATCACCGGCAGCATCCTAACGAAGCTGAGTTCGCCAGGACTGTCTTTCTCGATGCGAGCCTAGACGAGCTACAAACACGATGATAGGTGTCAAAGTATAGAAGTGTGTGTGTTTGTATTGAGAGTAGGTAAAAGTCAAATAGATGTTTGTATGTGTGTTGAGAGTACGTAAAGGTCAAATAGATGTGTGCTGTGACAACAGGTCAAGGTACTGGTGTGTGTGTGTGTGTATTGAGGCTGTCAAAGTGAAAATTATATGTTGAGAGTAGGTAAAGATGAAATGGTGTTTTGAAATTATGTCACGATGAAGTTGGTATGGGCCGAGATTAGATTAAGATGAAGTATTTGTATTAGCTCTTTAGCGTAATCCAGGGTGCACCACGAGGAGGCGAGCTACTTTTGCACCCCACTGAAACGGGAAGCTCCCAGATCATAGACATTTATACGGGTTGAGAGCAATTGTAATATCTGCATTTAATAGCGCTTCCTGAAATTATAGCTATATTCAAAAGTTATTTATAACTGATAAACTAATAAAGTCTCAGTGATGAAAACACTTACGGATATAATGTCCCCTATATGTATCCAAATGAACAAGTGTTTTCTTTACATATTAATTTACTAAATCAGTTAACCAATGATCATTAAGTGCAAACTAATAAATCAGTTTTGTTAGGATTGCATATGTCAAACAAAAACCCAAATGGTGAAGACACATTTTATATAATGCAACAGAAGTGATTCAAGATGTTATGTATGGAAAATATTTTAAATTTATATTGCAATATTGTAATTGTAGGATTTGCTTATTTGTGTAAAAACGCAGTATGAAGACAGGCATACGAATACAATGCATGAAATGTATAATGCATCCATCGAGAATTAAAATGAAAATTTTAAAAGATGGTATTAATTAGACTATTTTCCTGTTGTCCAAATAGCTTAATGGTTATCAAGCAGGATGAGGGTTCCTATTGTGAAAACACGACTGCTCTCTATTTTAATTCTTAACTATTCTAATAATCTAACAATATATTACAAACAACGCAATTTTTCTGTTTGTAGATGATACTTGAAAATTGAATCTATTTATTTAATTTGAAAATCTAGATAGAATAAAATAAATATTACTAAGTGTAAATTGTATTTTTAATGTGCAATTTTCAATGTGTTTTGTTTTAATTTATTGTAATGTTATATTATTTATGTAACGCATTTGCATTTCTAGAGCCCTGAAGATGGCTTAAATATAGAAACATAGGCAATATGTAAAAATTGGTTTTTCTACTTGAAATTCACCAGACCAAGAAACAACATCAATGAAAATCTAGAGTTCAGATATTTAAAATTTTAAGATAGTACATATAGATAGAAATACGAAATTATTTATGCGAGGATTCAAATAGATGTGTAAATGCAAATTCATATATGACTACATATGCAATTAAAAGTACTTACATTATTAGCTTGATTAGTTCCTAATAGAAAACAATTTCCGAGGACTCCTTCACGTGTAAATCCCACGTTGACTGCAGAATGTCGCTACTCTGGATCGACAGGAACACTTTTTTCTCGTCCAACGATCTGTGAGGAACACTTGTTAAGTTTGAATAGCTCTGCGCGACACACACAGATTACTGAAGTACTAGCGACACAAATTGCCCTTTTTCCCACTTTTTCACTATCACTTTGTTTTAAAATACTTCGTGCACGAAATTTTATTTTTCGGAAATTTATTTTTCCATTTTTGGCAGATGGTAGGAAGCGAAATGAATTATGGAATTATGTTGTATTTTTCATTTTATGGAATTATGTTGTATTTGTTCATTTATCAAACGTGCAGATCAGCAGAATGACCTGTTCTTTATTAACCATTCATATTTGTATCTTTATCAATTATCGAAGGTGCAGATCAGCAGTATGACCTATTCTATCGAAGGGGCAGATCAACAGTATGACCTGTTCTATTATTAATGATTCCCGTCTGTATTTTTTCAATTATAGAAGGTGCAGATCAGCAGTATGACCTGTTATTTTATTAGTGATTCCAGTCTGTATTTTTCAATTATCGAAGATGCAGATCAGCAGTATGACCTGTTATTTTACTAATGATTCCAGTCTGTATTTTTTCAATTATCGAAGGTGCAGATCAGCAGTATGACCGGTTCTTTTATTAATGATTCCAGTCTGTATGTTTTCAATTGTCGAAGGTGCAGATCAACAGTATGACCCGTTCTTTTATTAAAGATTCATAGCATCATACTTTCTTTCATCCCTCTCTTTATACATTCAACCATAGCAAATCAGCAATGTCATTCACTCCATTCGTTGATAAAATTTGTACACTTTGATGTATTTAAAATACCATATTATGTACTCATTTCCACACCACCTTGCGGTAGAGTACACGGCGCGTTTTTATGGTGGTATCCCCAATAGGCCTAATCCACCTGTGAAATGTGTACATGATGAGGGCAGGTAAAAATCAAATTGATGTGTGCTATAGTTATAAAATGGTCTAAAGAAGTATGTTTGTATTGATGAGATGAGACGAGACAGATGAGATATACGAGTAGATGAGCTACAAACACAATGATAGGTTAAGGTAAATGTGTGTGTGTTGAAGATAGGTAAAGGTTAAATTGATGTGTACTAGACAAATGAAACACGATGATAGGTGTCAATGTATAGAAGTGTGTGTGTTGAGAGTAGGTAAAGGTCAAATAGAGTGTGTTGTGGTTGGGAAGGAGTCAAAGTCGTATCACGATGATAGGTGTCAAAGTATAGGAGTGTGTGTTGAGAGTAGGTAAAGTTCAAATAGAGTGTGTTGTAGTTGGGAAAGAGGCAAAGCCGTATCACGATGATAGATGTCAAAGTATAGAAGTGTGTGTGTGTGTTGAGAGTAAGTAAGGTGAAATAGTGTGTTGTAGTTAGAAAAGAGTCAAAGTCGTATCACCGGCAGCATCCTAACGAAGCTGAGTTCGCCAGGACTGTCTTTCTCGATGCGAGCCTAGACAAGCTACAAACACGATGATAGGTGTCAAAGTATAGAAGTGTGTGTGTGTGTGTGTTGAGAGTAAGTAAGGTGAAATAGTGTGTTGTAGTTAGAAAAGAGTCAAAGTCGTATCACCGGCAGCATCCTAACGAAGCTGAGTTCGCCAGGACTGTCTTTCTCGATGCGAGCCTAGACAAGCTACAAACACGATGATAGGTGTCAAAGTATAGAAGTGTGTGTGTGGAGAGTAAGTAAGGTGAAATAGTGTGTTGTAGTTAGAAAAGAGTCAAAGTCGTATCACCGGCAGCATCCTAACGAAGCTGAGTTCGCCAGGACTGTCTTTCTCGATGCGAGCCTAGACAAGCTACAAACACGATGATAGGTGTCAAAGTATAGAAGTGTGTGTGTTGAGAGTAAGTAAAGTGAAATAGTGTGTTGTAGTTAGAAAAGAGTCAAAGTCGTATCACCGGCAGCATCCTAACGAAGCTGAGTTCGCCAGGACTGTCTTTCTCGATGCGAGCCTAGACAAGCTACAAACACGATGATAGGTGTCAAAGTATAGAAGTGTGTGTGTTGAGAGTAAGTAAGGTGAAATAGTGTGTTGTAGTTAGAAAAGAGTCAAAGTCGTATCACCGGCAGCATCCTAACGAAGCTGAGTTCGCCAGGACTGTCTTTCTCGATGCGAGCCTAGACAAGCTACAAACACGATGATAGGTGTCAAAGTATAGAAGTGTGTGTGTGTTGAGAGTAAGTAAGGTGAAATAGTGTGTTGTAGTTAGAAAAGAGTCAAAGTCGTATCACCGGCAGCATCCTAACGAAGCTGAGTTCGCCAGGACTGTCTTTCTCGATGCGAGCCTAGACAAGCTACAAACACGATGATAGGTGTCAAAGTATAGAAGTGTGTGTGTGTTGAGAGTAAGTAAGGTGAAATAGTGTGTTGTAGTTAGAAAAGAGTCAAAGTCGTATCACCGGCAGCATCCTAACGAAGCTGAGTTCGCCAGGACTGTCTTTCTCGATGCGAGCCTAGACAAGCTACAAACACGATGATAGGTGTCAAAGTATAGAAGTGTGTGTGTTTGTATTGAGAGTAGGTAAAAGTCAAATAGATGTTTGTATGTGTGTTGAGAGTACGTAAAGGTCAAATAGATGTGTGCTGTGACAACAGGTCAAGGTACTGGTGTGTGTGTGTGTGTGTATTGAGGCTGTCAAAGTGAAAATTATATGTTGAGAGTAGGTAAAGATGAAATGGTGTTTTGAAATTATGTCACGATGAAGTTGGTATGGGCCGAGATTAGATTAAGATGAAGTATTTGTATTAGCTCTTTAGCGTAATCCAGGGTGCACCACGAGGAGGCGAGCTACTTTTGCACCCCACTGAAACGGGAAGCTCCCAGATCATAGACATTTATACGGGTTGAGAGCAATTGTAATATCTGCATTTAATAGCGCTTCCTGAAATTATAGCTATATTCAAAAAGTTATTTATAACTGAAAACTAATAAAGTCTCAGTGATGAAAACACTTACGGATATAATGTCCCCTATATGTATCCAAATGAACAAGTGTTTTCTTTACATATTAATTTACTAAATCAGTTAACCAATGATCATTAAGTGCAAACTAATAAATCAGTTTTGTTAGGATTGCATATGTCAAACGAAAAACCCAAATGGTGAAGACACATTTTATATAATGCAACAGAAGTGATTCAAGATGTTATGTATGGAAAATATTTTAAATTTATATTGCAATATTGTAATTGTAGGATTTGCTTATTTGTGTAAAAACGCAGTATGAAGACAGGCATACGAATACAATGCATGAAATGTATAATGCATCCATCGAGAATTAAAATGAAAATTTTAAAAGATGGTATTAATTAGACTATTTTCCTGTTGTCCAAATAGCTTAATGGTTATCAAGCAGGATGAGGGTTCCTATTGTGAAAACACGACTGCTCTCTATTTTAATTCTTAACTATTCTAATAATCTAACAATATATTACAAACAACGCAATTTTTCTGTTTGTAGATGATACTTGAAAATTGAATCTATTTATTTAATTTGAAAATCTAGATAGAATAAAATAAATATTACTAAGTGTAAATTGTATTTTTAATGTGCAATTTTCAATGTGTTTTGTTTTAATTTATTGTAATGTTATATTATTTATGTAACGCATTTGCATTTCTAGAGCCCTGAAGATGGCTTAAATATAAGCGAAACATAGGCAATATGTAAAAAATTGGTTTTTCTACTTGAAATTGACCTATCACCAGACCAAGAAACAACATCAATGAAAATCTAGAGTTCAGATATTTAAAATTTTAAGATAGTACATATAGATAGAAATACGAAATTATTTATGTGCGAGGATTCGAAATAGATGTGTAAATGCAAATTAATATATGACTACATATGCAATTAAAAGTACTTACATTATTAGCTTGATTAGTTCCTAATAGAAAACAATTTCCGAGGACTCCTTCACGTGTAAATCCCACGTTGACTGCAGAATGTCGCTACTCTGGATCGACAGGAACACTTTTTTCTCGTCCAACGATCTGTGAGGAACACTTGTTAAGTTTGAATAGCTCTGCGCGACACACACAGATTACTGAAGTACTAGCGACACAAATTGCCCTTTTCCCACTTTTTCCCTATCACTTTGTTTTAAAATACTTCGTGCACGAAATTTTATTTTTCGGAAATTTATTTTTCCATTTTTGGCAGATGAGTAGCAAGCTTGAAATGAATTATGGAATTATGTTGTATTTTTTCATTTATCAAAGGTGCAGATCAGCAGAATGACCTGTTCTTTATTAACCATTCATATTTGTATCTTTATCAATTATCGAAGGTGCAGATCAGCAGTATGACCTGTTATTTTATTAATGATTCCAGTCTGTATTTTTTCAATTATCGAAGATGCAGATCAGCAGTATGACCTGTTATTTTACTAATGATTCCAGTCTGTATTTTTTCAATTATCGAAGGTGCAGATCAGCAGTATGACCTGTTATTTTATTAATGATTCCAGTCTGTATTTTTTCCATTGTCGAAGGTGCAGATCAACAGTATGACCCGTTCATTTATTAAAGATTCATAGCATCATACTTTCTTTCATCCCTCTCTTTATACATTCAACCATAGCAAATCAGCAATGTCATTCACTCCATTCGTTGATAAAATTTGTACACTTTGATGTATTTAAAATACCATATTATGTACTCATTTCCACACCACCTTGCGGTAGAGTACACGGCGCGTTTTTTTTATGGTGGTATCCCCAATAGGCCTAATCCACCTGTGAAATGTGTACATGATGAGGGCAGGTAAAAATCAAATTGATGTGTGCTATAGTTATAAAATGGTCTAAAGAAGTATGTTTGTATTGATGTGCTAAACACAATGATAGGTTAAAAAAGTAATGTGTGTATTGATGATAGGTAAAGGTTAAATTGAGATGTGTACGAGTAGACAAATGAAACACGATGATAGGTGTCAATGTATAGAAGTGTGTGTGTTGAGAGTAGGTAAAGGTCAAATAGAGTGTGTTGTAGTTGGGAAGGAGTCAAAGTCGTATCACGATGATAGGTGTCAATGTATAGAAGTGTGTGTTGAGAGTAGGTAAAGTTCAAATAGAGTGTGTTGTAGTTGGGAAAGAGGCAAAGCCGTATCACGATGATAGATGTCAAAGTATAGAAGTGTGTGTGTGTGTGTTGAGAGTAAGTAAGGTGAAATAGTGTGTTGTAGTTAGGAAAGAGTCAAAGTCGTATCACCGGCAGCATCCTAACGAAGCTGAGTTCGCCAGGACTGTCTTTCTCGATGCGAGCCTAGACAAGCTACAAACACGATGATAGGTGTCAAAGTATAAAAGTGTGTGTGTGTGTGTTGAGAGTAAGTAAGGTGAAATAGTGTGTTGTAGTTAGAAAAGAGTCAAAGTCGTATCACCGGCAGCATCCTAACGAAGCTGAGTTCGCCAGGACTGTCTTTCTCGATGCGAGCCTAGACAAGCTACAAACACGATGATAGGTGTCAAAGTATAGAAGTGTGTGTGTGTGGAGAGTAAGTAAGGTGAAATAGTGTGTTGTAGTTAGAAAAGAGTCAAAGTCGTATCACCGGCAGCATCCTAACGAAGCTGAGTTCGCCAGGACTGTCTTTCTCGATGCGAGCCTAGACAAGCTACAAACACGATGATAGGTGTCAAAGTATAGAAGTGTGTGTGTGTGTGTGTGTTGAGAGTAAGTAAGGTGAAATAGTGTGTTGTAGTTAGAAAAGAGTCAAAGTCGTATCACCGGCAGCATCCTAACGAAGCTGAGTTCGCCAGGACTGTCTTTCTCGATGCGAGCCTAGACAAGCTACAAACACGATGATAGGTGTCAAAGTATAGAAGTGTGTGTGTGTGTGTTGAGAGTAAGTAAGGTGAAATAGTGTGTTGTAGTTAGAAAAGAGTCAAAGTCGTATCACCGGCAGCATCCTAACGAAGCTGAGTTCGCCAGGACTGTCTTTCTCGATGCGAGCCTAGACAAGCTACAAACACGATGATAGGTGTCAAAGTATAGAAGTGTGTGTGTTTGTATTGAGAGTAGGTAAAAGTCAAATAGATGTTTGTATGTGTGTTGAGAGTACGTAAAGGTCAAATAGATGTGTGCTGTGACAACAGGTCAAGGTACTGGTGTGTGTGTGTGTGTGTGTATTGAGGCTGTCAAAGTGAAAATTATATGTTGAGAGTAGGTAAAGATGAAATGGTGTTTTGAAATTATGTCACGATGAAGTTGGTATGGGCCGAGATTAGATTAAGATGAAGTATTTGTATTAGCTCTTTAGCGTAATCCAGGGTGCACCACGAGGAGGCGAGCTACTTTTGCACCCCACTGAAACGGGAAGCTCCCAGATCATAGACATTTATACGGGTTGAGAGCAATTGTAATATCTGCATTTAATAGCGCTTCCTGAAATTATAGCTATATTCAAAAGTTATTTATAACTGAAAACTAATAAAGTCTCAGTGATGAAAACACTTACGGATATAATGTCCCCTATATGTATCCAAATGAACAAGTGTTTTCTTTACATATTAATTTACTAAATCAGTTAACCAATGATCATTAAGTGCAAACTAATAAATCAGTTTTGTTAGGATTGCATATGTCAAACAAAACCCAAATGGTGAAGACACATTTTATATAATGCAACAGAAGTGATTCAAGATGTTATGTATGGAAAATATTTTAAATTTATATTGCAATATTGTAATTGTAGGATTTGCTTATTTGTGTAAAAACGCAGTATGAAGACAGGCATACGAATACAATGCATGAAATGTATAATGCATCCATCGAGAATTAAAATGAAAATTTTAAAAGATGGTATTAATTAGACTATTTTCCTGTTGTCCAAATAGCTTAATGGTTATCAAGCAGGATGAGGGTTCCTATTGTGAAAACACGACTGCTCTCTATTTTAATTCTTAACTATTCTAATAATCTAACAATATATTACAAACAACGCAATTTTTCTGTTTGTAGATGATACTTGAAAATTGAATCTATTTATTTAATTTGAAAATCTAGATAGAATAAAATAAATATTACTAAGTGTAAATTGTATTTTTAATGTGCAATTTTCAATGTGTTTTGTTTTAATTTATTGTAATGTTATATTATTTATGTAACGCATTTGCATTTCTAGAGCCGAAACATAGGCAATATGTAAAAAATTGGTTTTTCTACTTGAAATTGACCTATCACCAGACCAAGAAACAACATCAATGAAAATCTAGAGTTCAGATATTTAAAATTTTAAGATAGTACATATAGATAGAAATACGAAATTATTTATGTGCGAGGATTGGAAATAGATGTGTAAATGCAAATTCATATATGACTACATATGCAATTAAAAGTACTTACATTATTAGCTTGATTAGTTCCTAATAGAAAACAATTTCCGAGGACTCCTTCACGTGTAAATCCCACGTTGACTGCAGAATGTCGCTACTCTGGATCGACAGGAACACTTTTTTCTCGTCCAACGATCTGTGAGGAACACTTGTTAAGTTTGAATAGCTCTGCGCGACACACACAGATTACTGAAGTACTAGCGACACAAATTGCCCTTTTTCCCACTTTTTCACTATCACTTTGTTTTAAAATACTTCGTGCACGAAATTTTATTTTTCGGAAATTTATTTTTCCAATTTTGCAGCTGAGTAGGAAGCTTGAAATGAATTATGGAATTATGTTGTATTTTTTCATTTATCAAAGGTGCAGATCAGCAGAATGACCTGTTCTTTATTAACGATTCATATTTGTTATTTTATCAATTATCGAAGGTGCAGATCAGCAGTATGACCTGTTCTTTTATTAATGATTCCAGTCTGTATTTTTTCAATTATCGAAGGTGCAGATCAGCAGTATGACCTGTTATTTTATTAATGATTCCAGTCTGTATTTTTTCAATTATCGAAGGTGCAGATCAGCAGTATGACCTGTTATTTTATTAATGATTCCAGTCTGTATTTTTTCAATTGTCGAAGGTGCAGATCAACAGTATGACCCGTTCTTTTATTAAAGATTCATAGCATCATACTTTCTTTCATCCCTCTCTTTATACATTCAACCATAGCAAATCAGCAATGTCATTCACTCCATTCGTTGATAAAATTTGTACACTTTGATGTATTTAAAATACCATATTATGTACTCATTTCCACACCACCTTGCGGTAGAGTACACGGCTTTTTTATGGTGGTATCCCCAATAGGCCTAATCCACCTGTGAAATGTGTACATGATGAGGGCAGGTAAAAATCAAATTGATGTGTGCTATAGTTATAAAATGGTCTAAAGAAGTATGTTTGTATTGATGAGATGAGACGAGACAGATGAGATATACGAGTAGATGAGCTACAAACACAATGATAGGTTAAGGTAAATGTGTGTGTGTTGAAGATAGGTAAAGGTTAAATTGATGTGTACTAGACAAATGAAACACGATGATAGGTGTCAATGTATAGAAGTGTGTGTGTTGAGAGTAGGTAAAGGTCAAATAGAGTGTGTTGTAGTTGGGAAGGAGTCAAAGTCGTATCACGATGATAGGTGTCAAAGTATAGAAGTGTGTGTTGAGAGTAGGTAAAGTTCAAATAGAGTGTGTTGTAGTTGGGAAAGAGGCAAAGCCGTATCACGATGATAGGTGTCAAAGTATAGAAGTGTGTGTGTGTGTTGAGAGTAAGTAAGGTGAAATAGTGTGTTGTAGTTAGAAAAGAGTCAAAGTCGTATCACCGGCAGCATCCTAACGAAGCTGAGTTCGCCAGGACTGTCTTTCTCGATGCGAGCCTAGACAAGCTACAAACACGATGATAGGTGTCAAAGTATAGAAGTGTGTGTGTGTGTGTTGAGAGTAAGTAAGGTGAAATAGTGTGTTGTAGTTAGAAAAGAGTCAAAGTCGTATCACCGGCAGCATCCTAACGAAGCTGAGTTCGCCAGGACTGTCTTTCTCGATGCGAGCCTAGACAAGCTACAAACACGATGATAGGTGTCAAAGTATAGAAGTGTGTGTGTGTGTGGTGAGAGTAAGTAAGGTGAAATAGTGTGTTGTAGTTAGAAAAGAGTCAAAGTCGTATCACCGGCAGCATCCTAACGAAGCTGAGTTCGCCAGGACTGTCTTTCTCGATGCGAGCCTAGACAAGCTACAAACACGATGATAGGTGTCAAAGTATAGAAGTGTGTGTGTGTGTGTGTTGAGAGTAAGTAAGGTGAAATAGTGTGTTGTAGTTAGAAAAGAGTCAAAGTCGTATCACCGGCAGCATCCTAACGAAGCTGAGTTCGCCAGGACTGTCTTTCTCGATGCGAGCCTAGACAAGCTACAAACACGATGATAGGTGTCAAAGTATAGAAGTGTGTGTGTGTTGAGAGTAAGTAAGGTGAAATAGTGTGTTGTAGTTAGAAAAGAGTCAAAGTCGTATCACCGGCAGCATCCTAACGAAGCTGAGTTCGCCAGGACTGTCTTTCTCGATGCGAGCCTAGACAAGCTACAAACACGATGATAGGTGTCAAAGTATAGAAGTGTGTGTGTTTGTATTGAGAGTAGGTAAAAGTCAAATAGATGTTTGTATGTGTGTTGAGAGTACGTAAAGGTCAAATAGATGTGTGCTGTGACAACAGGTCAAGGTACTGGTGTGTGTGTGTGTGTGTATTGAGGCTGTCAAAGTGAAAATTATATGTTGAGAGTAGGTAAAGATGAAATGGTGTTTTGAAATTATGTCACGATGAAGTTGGTATGGGCCGAGATTAGATTAAGATGAAGTATTTGTATTAGCTCTTTAGCGTAATCCAGGGTGCACCACGAGGAGGCGAGCTACTTTTGCACCCCACTGAAACGGGAAGCTCCCAGATCATAGACATTTATACGGGTTGAGAGCAATTGTAATATCTGCATTTAATAGCGCTTCCTGAAATTATAGCTATATTCAAAAAGTTATTTATAACTGAAAACTAATAAAGTCTCAGTGATGAAAACACTTACGGATATAATGTCCCCTATATGTATCCAAATGAACAAGTGTTTTCTTTACATATTAATTTACTAAATCAGTTAACCAATGATCATTAAGTGCAAACTAATAAATCAGTTTTGTTAGGATTGCATATGTCAAACGAAAAACCCAAATGGTGAAGACACATTTTATATAATGCAACAGAAGTGATTCAAGATGTTATGTATGGAAAATATTTTAAATTTATATTGCAATATTGTAATTGTAGGATTTGCTTATTTGTGTAAAAACGCAGTATGAAGACAGGCATACGAATACAATGCATGAAATGTATAATGCATCCATCGAGAATTAAAATGAAAATTTTAAAAGATGGTATTAATTAGACTATTTTCCTGTTGTCCAAATAGCTTAATGGTTATCAAGCAGGATGAGGGTTCCTATTGTGAAAACACGACTGCTCTCTATTTTAATTCTTAACTATTCTAATAATCTAACAATATATTACAAACAACGCAATTTTTCTGTTTGTAGATGATACTTGAAAATTGAATCTATTTATTTAATTTGAAAATCTAGATAGAATAAAATAAATATTACTAAGTGTAAATTGTATTTTTAATGTGCAATTTTCAATGTGTTTTGTTTTAATTTATTGTAATGTTATATTATTTATGTAACGCATTTGCATTTCTAGAGCCCTGAAGATGGCTTAAATATAATACGAAACATAGGCAATATGTAAAAAATTGGTTTTTCTACTTGAAATTGACCTATCACCAGACCAAGAAACAACATCAATGAAAATCTAGAGTTCAGATATTTAAAATTTTAAGATAGTACATATAGATAGAAATACGAAATTATTTATGTGCGAGGATTCGAAATAGATGTGTAAATGCAAATTCATATATGACTACATATGCAATTAAAAGTACTTACATTATTAGCTTGATTAGTTCCTAATAGAAAACAATTTCCGAGGACTCCTTCACGTGTAAATCCCAGGTTGACTGCAGAATGTCGCTACTCTGGATCGACAGGAACACTTTTTTCTCGTCCAACGATCTGTGAGGAACACTTGTTAAGTTTGAATAGCTCTGCGCGACACACACAGATTACTGAAGTACTAGCGACACAAATTGCCCTTTTTCCCACTTTTTCACTATCACTTTGTTTTAAAATACTTCGTGCACAAAATTTTATTTTTCGGAAATTTATTTTTCCATTTTTGGCAGATGAGTAGCAAGCTTGAAATGAATTATAGAATTATGTTGTATTTTTTCAATTATCGAAGGTGCAGATCAGCAGTATGACCTGTTATTTTATTAATGATTCCAGTCTGTATTTTTTCAATTGTCGAAGGTGCAGATCAACAGTATGACCCGTTATTTTATTAATGATTCCAGTCTGTATTTTTTCAATTGTCGAAGGTGCAGATCAACAGTATGACCCGTTCTTTTATTAATGATTCCAGTCTGTATTTTTTCAATTATCGAAGGTGCAGATCAGCAGTATGACCTGTTATTTTATTAATGATTCCAGTCTGTATTTTTTCAATTATCGAAGGTGCAGATCAGCAGTATGACCTGTTATTTTATTAATGATTCCAGTCTGTATTTTTTCAATTATCGAAGGTGCAGATCAGCAGTATGACCTGTTATTTTATTAATGATTCCAGTCTGTATTTTTTCAATTGTCGAAGGTGCAGATCAACAGTATGACCCTTTAATTTATTAAAGATTCATAGCATCATACTTTCTTTCATCCCTCTCTTTATACATTCAACCATAGCAAATCAGCAATGTCATTCACTCCATTCGTTGATAAAATTTGTACACTTTGATGTATTTAAAATACCATATTATGTACTCATTTCCACACCACCTTGCGGTAGAGTACACGGCGTTTTTATGGTGGTATCCCCAATAGGCCTAATCCACCTGTGAAATGTGTACATGATGAGGGCAGGTAAAAATCAAATTGATGTGTGCTATAGTTATAAAATGGTCTAAAGAAGTATGTTTGTATTGATGAGATGAGACGAGACAGATGAGATATACGAGTAGATGAGCTACAAACACAATGATAGGTTAAGGTAAATGTGTGTGTGTTGAAGATAGGTAAAGGTTAAATTGATGTGTACTAGACAAATGAAACACGATGATAGGTGTCAATGTATAGAAGTGTGTGTGTTGAGAGTAGGTAAAGGTCAAATAGAGTGTGTTGTAGTTGGGAAGGAGTCAAAGTCGTATCACGATGATAGGTGTCAAAGTATAGAAGTGTGTGTTGAGAGTAGGTAAAGTTCAAATAGAGTGTGTTGTAGTTGGGAAAGAGGCAAAGCCGTATCACGATGATAGGTGTCAAAGTATAGAAGTGTGTGTGTGTGTTGAGAGTAAGTAAGGTGAAATAGTGTGTTGTAGTTAGAAAAGAGTCAAAGTCGTATCACCGGCAGCATCCTAACGAAGCTGAGTTCGCCAGGACTGTCTTTCTCGATGCGAGCCTAGACAAGCTACAAACACGATGATAGGTGTCAAAGTATAGAAGTGTGTGTGTGTGTGTTGAGAGTAAGTAAGGTGAAATAGTGTGTTGTAGTTAGAAAAGAGTCAAAGTCGTATCACCGGCAGCATCCTAACGAAGCTGAGTTCGCCAGGACTGTCTTTCTCGATGCGAGCCTAGACAAGCTACAAACACGATGATAGGTGTCAAAGTATAGAAGTGTGTGTGTTGAGAGTAAGTAAGGTGAAATAGTGTGTTGTAGTTAGAAAAGAGTCAAAGTCGTATCACCGGCAGCATCCTAACGAAGCTGAGTTCGCCAGGACTGTCTTTCTCGATGCGAGCCTAGACAAGCTACAAACACGATGATAGGTGTCAAAGTATAGAAGTGTGTGTGTGTTGAGAGTAAGTAAGGTGAAATAGTGTGTTGTAGTTAGAAAAGAGTCAAAGTCGTATCACCGGCAGCATCCTAACGAAGCTGAGTTCGCCAGGACTGTCTTTCTCGATGCGAGCCTAGACAAGCTACAAACACGATGATAGGTGTCAAAGTATAGAAGTGTGTGTGTGTGTTGAGAGTAAGTAAGGTGAAATAGTGTGTTGTAGTTAGAAAAGAGTCAAAGTCGTATCACCGGCAGCATCCTAACGAAGCTGAGTTCGCCAGGACTGTCTTTCTCGATGCGAGCCTAGACAAGCTACAAACACGATGATAGGTGTCAAAGTATAGAAGTGTGTGTGTTTGTATTGAGAGTAGGTAAAAGTCAAATAGATGTTTGTATGTGTGTTGAGAGTACGTAAAGGTCAAATAGATGTGTGCTGTGACAACAGGTCAAGGTACTGGTGTGTGTGTGTGTGTGTATTGAGGCTGTCAAAGTGAAAATTATATGTTGAGAGTAGGTAAAGATGAAATGGTGTTTTGAAATTATGTCACGATGAAGTTGGTATGGGCCGAGATTAGATTAAGATGAAGTATTTGTATTAGCTCTTTAGCGTAATCCAGGGTGCACCACGAGGAGGCGAGCTACTTTTGCACCCCACTGAAACGGGAAGCTCCCAGATCATAGACATTTATACGGGTTGAGAGCAATTGTAATATCTGCATTTAATAGCGCTTCCTGAAATTATAGCTATATTCAAAAGTTATTTATAACTGAAAAACTAATAAAGTCTCAGTGATGAAAACACTTACGGATATAATGTCCCCTATATGTATCCAAATGAACAAGTGTTTTCTTTACATATTAATTTACTAAATCAGTTAACCAATGATCATTAAGTGCAAACTAATAAATCAGTTTTGTTAGGATTGCATATGTCAAACGAAAAACCCAAATGGTGAAGACACATTTTATATAATGCAACAGAAGTGATTCAAGATGTTATGTATGGAAAATATTTTAAATTTATATTGCAATATTGTAATTGTAGGATTTGCTTATTTGTGTAAAAACGCAGTATGAAGACAGGCATACGAATACAATGCATGAAATGTATAATGCATCCATCGAGAATTAAAATGAAAATTTTAAAAGATGGTATTAATTAGACTATTTTCCTGTTGTCCAAATAGCTTAATGGTTATCAAGCAGGATGAGGGTTCCTATTGTGAAAACACGACTGCTCTCTATTTTAATTCTTAACTATTCTAATAATCTAACAATATATTACAAACAACGCAATTTTTCTGTTTGTAGATGATACTTGAAAATTGAATCTATTTATTTAATTTGAAAATCTAGATAGAATAAAATAAATATTACTAAGTGTAAATTGTATTTTTAATGTGTAATTTTCAATGTGTTTTGTTTTAATTTATTGTAATGTTATATTATTTATGTAACGCATTTGCATTTCTAGAGCCCTGAAGATGGCTTAAATATAAGCCGAAACATAGGCAATATGTAAAAAATTGGTTTTTCTACTTGAAATTGACCTATCACCAGACCAAGAAACAACATCAATGAAAATCTAGAGTTCAGATATTTAAAATTTTAAGATAGTACATATAGATAGAAATACGAAATTATTTATGTGCGAGGATTCGAAATAGATGTGTAAATGCAAATTCATATATGACTACATATGCAATTAAAAGTACTTACATTATTAGCTTGATTAGTTCCTAATAGAAAACAATTTCCGAGGACTCCTTCACGTGTAAATCCCACGTTGACTGCAGAATGTCGCTACTCTGGATCGACAGGAACACTTTTTTCTCGTCCAACGATCTGTGAGGAACACTTGTTAAGTTTGAATAGCTCTGCGCGACACACACAGATTACTGAAGTACTAGCGACACAAATTGCCCTTTTTCCCACTTTTTCACTATCACTTTGTTTTAAAATACTTCGTGCACGAAATTTTATTTTTCGGAAATTTATTTTTCCATTTTTGGCAGATGAGTAGCAAGCTTGAAATGAATTATGGAATTATGTTGTATTTTTTCATTTATCAAAGGTGCAGATCAGCAGAATGACCTGTTCTTTATTAACCATTCATATTTGTATCTTTATCAATTATCGAAGGTGCAGATCAGCAGTATGACCTATTCTATCGAAGGGGCAGATCAACAGTATGACCTGTTCTATTATTAATGATTCCCGTCTGTATTTTTTCAATTATAGAAGGTGCAGATCAGCAGTATGACCTATTCTTTTATTAATGATTCCCGTCTGTATTTTTTCAATTATCGAAGGTGCAGATCAGCAGTATGACCTGTTATTTTATTAATGATTCCAGTCTGTATTTTTTCAATTATCGAAGGTGCAGATCAGCAGTATGACCTGTTATTTTATTAATGATTCCAGTCTGTATTTTTCAATTGTCGAAGGTGCAGATCAACAGTATGACCCGTTCTTTTATTAAAGATTCATAGCATCATACTTTCTTTTCATCCTCTCTTTATACATTCAACCATAGCAAATCAGCAATGTCATTCACTCCATTCGTTGATAAAATTTGTACACTTTGATGTATTTAAAATACCATATTATGTACTCATTTCCACACCACCTTGCGGTAGAGTACACGGCGCGTTTTTTTTATGGTGGTATCCCCAATAGGCCTAATCCACCTGTGAAATGTGTACATGATGAGGGCAGGTAAAAATCAAATTGATGTGTGCTATAGTTATAAAATGGTCTAAAGAAGTATGTTTGTATTGATGAGATGAGACGAGACAGATGAGATATACGAGTAGATGAGCTACAAACACAATGATAGGTTAAGGTAAATGTGTGTGTGTTGAAGATAGGTAAAGGTTAAATTGATGTGTACTAGACAAATGAAACACGATGATAGGTGTCAATGTATAGAAGTGTGTGTGTTGAGAGTAGGTAAAGGTCAAATAGAGTGTGTTGTAGTTGGGAAGGAGTCAAAGTCGTGAGAGTAGGTAAAGTTCAAATAGAGTGTGTTGTAGTTGGGAAAGAGGCAAAGCCGTATCACGATGATAGATGTCAAAGTATAGAAGTGTGTGTGTGTGTGTTGAGAGTAAGTAAGGTGAAATAGTGTGTTGTAGTTAGAAAAGAGTCAAAGTCGTATCACCGGCAGCATCCTAACGAAGCTGAGTTCGCCAGGACTGTCTTTCTCGATGCGAGCCTAGACAAGCTACAAACACGATGATAGGTGTCAAAGTATAGAAGTGTGTGTGTTGAGAGTAAGTAAGGTGAAATAGTGTGTTGTAGTTAGAAAAGAGTCAAAGTCGTATCACCGGCAGCATCCTAACGAAGCTGAGTTCGCCAGGACTGTCTTTCTCGATGCGAGCCTAGACAAGCTACAAACACGATGATAGGTGTCAAAGTATAGAAGTGTGTGTGTGTGTGTGTGTTGAGAGTAAGTAAGGTGAAATAGTGTGTTGTAGTTAGAAAAGAGTCAAAGTCGTATCACCGGCAGCATCCTAACGAAGCTGAGTTCGCCAGGACTGTCTTTCTCGATGCGAGCCTAGACAAGCTACAAACACGATGATAGGTGTCAAAGTATAGAAGTGTGTGTGTGGAGAGTAAGTAAGGTGAAATAGTGTGTTGTAGTTAGAAAAGAGTCAAAGTCGTATCACCGGCAGCATCCTAACGAAGCTGAGTTCGCCAGGACTGTCTTTCTCGATGCGAGCCTAGACAAGCTACAAACACGATGATAGGTGTCAAAGTATAGAAGTGTGTGTGTGTTGAGAGTAAGTAAGGTGAAATAGTGTGTTGTAGTTAGAAAAGAGTCAAAGTCGTATCACCGGCAGCATCCTAACGAAGCTGAGTTCGCCAGGACTGTCTTTCTCGATGCGAGCCTAGACAAGCTACAAACACGATGATAGGTGTCAAAGTATAGAAGTGTGTGTGTTTGTATTGAGAGTAGGTAAAAGTCAAATAGATGTTTGTATGTGTGTTGAGAGTACGTAAAGGTCAAATAGATGTGTGCTGTGACAACAGGTCAAGGTACTGGTGTGTGTGTGTGTATTGAGGCTGTCAAAGTGAAAATTATATGTTGAGAGTAGGTAAAGATGAAATGGTGTTTTGAAATTATGTCACGATGAAGTTGGTATGGGCCGAGATTAGATTAAGATGAAGTATTTGTATTAGCTCTTAGCGTAATCCAGGGTGCACCACGAGGAGGCGAGCTACTTTTGCACCCCACTGAAACGGGAAGCTCCCAGATCATAGACATTTATACGGGTTGAGAGCAATTGTAATATCTGCATTTAATAGCGCTTCCTGAAATTATAGCTATATTCAAAAAGTTATTTATAACTGAAAAACTAATAAAGTCTCAGTGATGAAAACACTTACGGATATAATGTCCCCTATATGTATCCAAATGAACAAGTGTTTTCTTTACATATTAATTTACTAAATCAGTTAACCAATGATCATTAAGTGCAAACTAATAAATCAGTTTTGTTAGGATTGCATATGTCAGACGAAACCCAAATGGTGAAGACACATTTTATATAATGCAACAGAAGTGATTCAAGATGTTATGTATGGAAAATATTTTAAATTTATATTGCAATATTGTAATTGTAGGATTTGCTTATTTGTGTAAAAACGCAGTATGAAGACAGGCATACGAATACAATGCATGAAATGTATAATGCATCCATCGAGAATTAAAATGAAAATTTTAAAAGATGGTATTAATTAGACTATTTTCCTGTTGTCCAAATAGCTTAATGGTTATCAAGCAGGATGAGGGTTCCTATTGTGAAAACACGACTGCTCTCTATTTTAATTCTTAACTATTCTAATAATCTAACAATATATTACAAACAACGCAATTTTTCTGTTTGTAGATGATACTTGAAAATTGAATCTATTTATTTAATTTGAAAATCTAGATAGAATAAAATAAATATTACTAAGTGTAAATTGTATTTTTAATGTGCAATTTTCAATGTGTTTTGTTTTAATTTATTGTAATGTTATATTATTTATGTAACGCATTTGCATTTCTAGAGCCCTGAAGATGGCTTAAATATAAGCCGAAACATAGGCAATATGTAAAAAATTGGTTTTTCTACTTGAAATTGACCTATCACCAGACCAAGAAACAACATCAATGAAAATCTAGAGTTCAGATATTTAAAATTTTAAGATAGTACATATAGATAGAAATACGAAATTATTTATGTGCGAGGATTGGAATTCATATATGACTACATATGCAATTAAAAGTACTTACATTATTAGCTTGATTAGTTCCTAATAGAAAACAATTTCGAGGACTCCTTCACGTGTAAATCCCACGTTGACTGCAGAATGTCGCTACTCTGGATCGACAGGAACACTTTTTTCTCGTCCAACGATCTGTGAGGAACACTTGTTAAGTTTGAATAGCTCTGCGCGACACACACAGATTACTGAAGTACTAGCGACACAAATTGCCCTTTTTCCCACTTTTTACTATCACTTTGTTTTAAAATACTTCGTGCACGAAATTTTATTTTTCGAAATTTATTTTTCCATTTTTGGCAGATGAGTAGCAAGTTTGAAATGAATTATGGAATTATGTTGTATTTTTCATTTATCAAAGGTGCAGATCAGCAGAATGACCTGTTCTTTATTAACCATTCATATTTGTATTTTTATCAATTATCGAAGGTGCAGATCAGCAGTATGACCTGTTATTTTATTAATGATTCCAGTCTGTATTTTTTCAATTATCGAAGATGCAGATCAGCAGTATGACCTGTTATTTTACTAATGATTCCAGTCTGTATTTTTTCAAGTATCGAGGGTGCAGATCAGCAGTATGACCTGTTATTTTATTAATGATTCCAGTCTGTATTTTTTCAATTGTCGAAGGTGCAGATCAACAGTATGACCCGTTCTTTTATTAAAGATTCATAGCATCATACTTTCTTTCATCCCTCTCTTTATACATTCAACCATAGCAAATCAGCAATGTCATTCACTCCATTCGTTGATAAAATTTGTACACTTTGATGTATTTAAAATACCATATTATGTACTCATTTCCACACCACCTTGCGGTAGAGTACACGGCGCGTTTTTTTTATGGTGGTATCCCCAATAGGCCTAATCCACCTGTGAAATGTGTACATGATGAGGGCAGGTAAAAATCAAATTGATGTGTGCTATAGTTATAAAATGGTCTAAAGAAGTATGTTTGTATTGATGAGATGAGACGAGACAGATGAGATATACGAGTAGATGAGCTACAAACACAATGATAGGTTGTGTGTGTGTTGAAGATAGGTAAAGGTTAAATTGATGTGTACTAGACAAATGAAACACGATGATAGGTGTCAATGTACAGAAGTGTGTGTGTTGAGAGTAGGTAAAGGTCAAATAGAGTGTGTTGTAGTTGGGAAGGAGTCAAAGTCGTATCACGATGATAGGTGTCAAAGTATAGAAGTGTGTGTTGAGAGTAGGTAAAGTTCAAATAGAGTGTGTTGTAGTTGGGAAAGAGGCAAAGCCGTATCACGATGATAGGTGTCAAAGTATAGAAGTGTGTGTGTGTGTTGAGAGTAAGTAAGGTGAAATAGTGTGTTGTAGTTAGAAAAGAGTCAAAGTCGTATCACCGGCAGCATCCTAACGAAGCTGAGTTCGCCAGGACTGTCTTTCTCGATGCGAGCCTAGACAAGCTACAAACACGATGATAGGTGTCAAAGTATAGAAGTGTGTGTGTGTGTTGAGAGTAAGTAAGGTGAAATAGTGTGTTGTAGTTAGAAAAGAGTCAAAGTCGTATCACCGGCAGCATCCTAACGAAGCTGAGTTCGCCAGGACTGTCTTTCTCGATGCGAGCCTAGACAAGCTACAAACACGATGATAGGTGTCAAAGTATAGAAGTGTGTGTGTGTGTCGAGAGTAAGTAAGGTGAAATAGTGTGTTGTAGTTAGAAAAGAGTCAAAGTCGTATCACCGGCAGCATCCTAACGAAGCTGAGTTCGCCAGGACTGTCTTTCTCGATGCGAGCCTAGACAAGCTACAAACACGATGATAGGTGTCAAAGTATAGAAGTGTGTGTGTGTGTTGAGAGTAAGTAAGGTGAAATAGTGTGTTGTAGTTAGAAAAGAGTCAAAGTCGTATCACCGGCAGCATCCTAACGAAGCTGAGTTCGCCAGGACTGTCTTTCTCGATGCGAGCCTAGACAAGCTACAAACACGATGATAGGTGTCAAAGTATAGAAGTGTGTGTGTGTTGAGAGTAAGTAAGGTGAAATAGTGTGTTGTAGTTAGAAAAGAGTCAAAGTCGTATCACCGGCAGCATCCTAACGAAGCTGAGTTCGCCAGGACTGTCTTTCTCGATGCGAGCCTAGACAAGCTACAAACACGATGATAGGTGTCAAAGTATAGAAGTGTGTGTGTTTGTATTGAGAGTAGGTAAAAGTCAAATAGATGTTTGTATGTGTGTTGAGAGTACGTAAAGGTCAAATAGATGTGTGCTGTGACAACAGGTCAAGGTACTGGTGTGTGTGTGTGTGTGTGTGTGTATTGAGGCTGTCAAAGTGAAAATTATATGTTGAGAGTAGGTAAAGATGAAATGGTGTTTTGAAATTATGTCACGATGAAGTTGGTATGGGCCGAGATTAGATTAAGATGAAGTATTTGTATTAGCTCTTTAGCGTAATCCAGGGTGCACCACGAGGAGGCGAGCTACTTTTGCACCCCACTGAAACGGGAAGCTCCCAGATCATAGACATTTATACGGGTTGAGAGCAATTGTAATATCTGCATTTAATAGCGCTTCCTGAAATTTTATCTATATTCAAAAAGTTATTTATAACTGAAAAACTAATAAAGTCTCAGTGATGAAAACACTTACGGATATAATGTCCCCTATATGTATCCAAATGAACAAGTGTTTTCTTTACATATTAATTTACTAAATCAGTTAACCAATGATCATTAAGTGCAAACTAATAAATCAGTTTTGTTAGGATTGCATATGTCAAACGAACAAACCCAAATGGTGAAGACACATTTTATATAATGCAACAGAAGTGATTCAAGATGTTATGTATGGAAAATATTTTAAATTTATATTGCAATATTGTAATTGTAGGATTTGCTTATTTGTGTAAAAACGCAGTATGAAGACAGGCATACGAATACAATGCATGAAATGTATAATGCATCCATCGAGAATTAAAATGAAAATTTTAAAAGATGGTATTAATTAGACTATTTTCCTGTTGTCCAAATAGCTTAATGGTTATCAAGCAGGATGAGGGTTCCTATTGTGAAAACACGACTGCTCTCTATTTTAATTCTTAACTATTCTAATAATCTAACAATATATTACAAACAACGCAATTTTTCTGTTTGTAGATGATACTTGAAAATTGAATCTATTTATTTAATTTGAAAATCTAGATAGAATAAAATAAATATTACTAAGTGTAAATTGTATTTTTAATGTGTAATTTTCAATGTGTTTTGTTTTAATTTATTGTAATGTTATATTATTTATGTAACGCATTTGCATTTCTAGAGCCCTGAAGATGGCGAAACATAGGCAATATGTAAAAAATTGGTTTTTCTACTTGAAATTGACCTATCACCAGACCAAGAAACAACATCAATGAAAATCTAGAGTTCAGATATTTAAAATTTTAAGATAGTACATATAGATAGAAATACGAAATTATTTATGTGCGAGGATTCGAAATAGATGTGTAAATGCAAATTCATATATGACTACATATGCAATTAAAAGTACTTACATTATTAGCTTGATTAGTTCCTAATAGAAAACAATTTCCGAGGACTCCTTCACGTGTAAATCCCACGTTGACTGCAGAATGTCGCTACTCTGGATCGACAGGAACACTTTTTTCTCGTCCAACGATCTGTGAGGAACACTTGTTAAGTTTGAATAGCTCTGCGCGACACACACAGATTACTGAAGTACTAGCGACACAAATTGCCCTTTTCCCACTTTTCACTATCACTTTGTTTTAAAATACTGCACTAAATTTTATTTTTCGGAAATTTATTTTTCCATTTTTGGCAGATGAGTAGCAAGCTTGAAATGAATTATGGAATTATGTTGTATTTTTTCATTTATCAAAGGTGCAGATCAGCAGAATGACCTGTTCTTTATTAACCATTCATATTTGTATCTTTATCAATTATCGAAGGTGCAGATCAGCAGTATGACCTATTCTATCGAAGGGGCAGATCAACAGTATGACCTGTTATTCCAGTCTGCATTTTTTCAATTATCGAAGGTGCAGATCAGCAGTATGACCTGTTATTTTATTAATGATTCCAGTCTGTATTTTTTCAATTATCGAAGGTGCAGATCAGCAGTATGACCTGTTATTTTATTAATGATTCCAGTCTGTATTTTTTCAATTATCGAAGGTGCAGATCAGCAGTATGACCTGTTATTTTATTAATGATTCCAGTCTGTATTTTTTCAATTGTCGAAGGTGCAGATCAACAGTATGACCCGTTCTTTTATTAAAGATTCATAGCATCATACTTTCTTTCATCCCTCTCTTTATACATTCAACCATAGCAAATCAGCAATGTCATTCACTCCATTCGTTGATAAAATTTGTACACTTTGATGTATTTAAAATACCATATTATGTACTCATTTCCACACCACCTTGCGGTAGAGTACACGGCGCGTTTTTTTATGGTGGTATCCCCAATAGGCCTAATCCACCTGTGAAATGTGTACATGATGAGGGCAGGTAAAAATCAAATTGATGTGTGCTATAGTTATAAAATGGTCTAAAGAAGTATGTTTGTATTGATGAGATGAGACGAGACAGATGAGATATACGAGTAGATGAGCTACAAACACAATGATAGGTTAAGGTAAATGTGTGTGTGTTGAAGATAGGTAAAGGTTAAATTGATGTGTACTAGACAAATGAAACACGATGATAGGTGTCAATGTATAGAAGTGTGTGTGTTGAGAGTAGGTAAAGGTCAAATAGAGTGTGTTGTAGTTGGGAAGGAGTCAAAGTCGTATCACGATGATAGGTGTCAAAGTATAGAAGTGTGTGTTGAGAGTAGGTAAAGTTCAAATAGAGTGTGTTGTAGTTGGGAAAGAGGCAAAGCCGTATCACGATGATAGGTGTCAAAGTATGAGTGTGTGTGTGTTGAGAGTAAGTAAGGTGAAATAGTGTGTTGTAGTTAGAAAAGAGTCAAAGTCGTATCACCGGCAGCATCCTAACGAAGCTGAGTTCGCCAGGACTGTCTTTCTCGATGCGAGCCTAGACAAGCTACAAACACGATGATAGGTGTCAAAGTATAGAAGTGTGTGTGTGTGTGTGTGTGTGTTGAGAGTAAGTAAGGTGAAATAGTGTGTTGTAGTTAGAAAAGAGTCAAAGTCGTATCACCGGCAGCATCCTAACGAAGCTGAGTTCGCCAGGACTGTCTTTCTCGATGCGAGCCTAGACAAGCTACAAACACGATGATAGGTGTCAAAGTATAGAAGTGTGTGTGTGTGTGTGTTGAGAGTAAGTAAGGTGAAATAGTGTGTTGTAGTTAGAAAAGAGTCAAAGTCGTATCACCGGCAGCATCCTAACGAAGCTGAGTTCGCCAGGACTGTCTTTCTCGATGCGAGCCTAGACAAGCTACAAACACGATGATAGGTGTCAAAGTATAGAAGTGTGTGTGTGTGGAGAGTAAGTAAGGTGAAATAGTGTGTTGTAGTTAGAAAAGAGTCAAAGTCGTATCAGCAGCATCCTTCCGAAGCTGAGTTCGCCAGGACTGTCTTTCTCGATGCGAGCCTAGACAAGCTACAAACACGATGATAGGTGTCAAAGTATAGAAGTGTGTGTGTGTTGAGAGTAAGTAAGGTGAAATAGTGTGTTGTAGTTAGAAAAGAGTCAAAGTCGTATCACCGGCAGCATCCTAAGCTGAGTTCGCCAGGACTGTCTTTCTCGATGCGAGCCTAGACAAGCTACAAACACGATGATAGGTGTCAAAGTATAGAAGTGTGTGTGTTTGTATTGAGAGTAGGTAAAAGTCAAATAGATGTTTGTATGTGTGTTGAGAGTACGTAAAGGTCAAATAGATGTGTGCTGTGACAACAGGTCAAGGTACTGGTGTGTGTGTGTGTGTATTGAGGCTGTCAAAGTGAAAATTATATGTTGAGAGTAGGTAAAGATGAAATGGTGTTTTGAAATTATGTCACGATGAAGTTGGTATGGGCCGAGATTAGATTAAGATGAAGTATTTGTATTAGCTCTTTAGCGTAATCCAGGGTGCACCACGAGGAGGCGAGCTACTTTTGCACCCCACTGAAACGGGAAGCTCCCAGATCATAGACATTTATACGGGTTGAGAGCAATTGTAATATCTGCATTTAATAGCGCTTCCTGAAATTATAGCTATATTCAAAAAGTTATTTATAACTGAAAAACTAATAAAGTCTCAGTGATGAAAACACTTACGGATATAATGTCCCCTATATGTATCCAAATGAACAAGTGTTTTCTTTACATATTAATTTACTAAATCAGTTAACCAATGATCATTAAGTGCAAACTAATAAATCAGTTTTGTTAGGATTGCATATGTCAAACGAGAAACCCAAATGGTGAAGACACATTTTATATAATGCAACAGAAGTGATTCAAGATGTTATGTATGGAAAATATTTTAAATTTATATTGCAATATTGTAATTGTAGGATTTGCTTATTTGTGTAAAAACGCAGTATGAAGACAGGCATACGAATACAATGCATGAAATGTATAATGCATCCATCGAGAATTAAAATGAAAATTTTAAAAGATGGTATTAATTAGACTATTTTCCTGTTGTCCAAATAGCTTAATGGTTATCAAGCAGGATGAGGGTTCCTATTGTGAAAACACGACTGCTCTCTATTTTAATTCTTAACTATTCTAATAATCTAACAATATATTACAAACAACGCAATTTTTCTGTTTGTAGATGATACTTGAAAATTGAATCTATTTATTTAATTTGAAAATCTAGATAGAATAAAATAAATATTACTAAGTGTAAATTGTATTTTTAATGTGCAATTTTCAATGTGTTTTGTTTTAATTTATTGTAATGTTATATTATTTATGTAACGCATTTGCATTTCTAGAGCCCTGAAGATGGCTTAAATATAAGCCGAAACATAGGCAATATGTAAAAAATTGGTTTTTCTACTTGAAATTGACCTATCACCAGACCAAGAAACAACATCAATGAAAATCTAGAGTTCAGATATTTAAAATTTTAAGATAGTACATATAGATAGAAATACGAAATTATTTATGTGCGAGGATTGGAAATAGATGTGTAAATGCAAATTCATATATGACTACATATGCAATTAAAAGTACTTACATTATTAGCTTGATTAGTTCCTAATAGAAAACAATTTCCGAGGACTCCTTCACGTGTAAATCCCACGTTGACTGCAGAATGTCGCTACTCTGGATCGACAGGAACACTTTTTTCTCGTCCAACGATCTGTGAGGAACACTTGTTAAGTTTGAATAGCTCTGCGCGACACACACAGATTACTGAAGTACTAGCGACACAAATTGCCCTTTTCCCACTTTTCACTATCACTTTGTTTTAAAATATTTCGTGCACGAAATTTTATTTTTCGGAAATTTATTTTTCCATTTTTGGCAGATGAGTAGCAAGCTTGAAATGAATTATGGAATTATGTTGTATTTTTTCATTTATCAAAGGTGCAGATCAGCAGAATGACCTGTTCTTTATTCATATTCATATTTGTATTTTTATCAATTATCGAAGGTGCAGATCATCAGTATGACCTTTTAATTTATTTATGCTTTCATTTTGTATTTTTTTAATTATCGAAGGTGCAGATCAGCAGTATGACCTGTTATTTTATTAATGATTCCTCAATTATCGAAGGTGCAGATCAGCAGTATGACCTGTTATTTTATTAATGATTCCAGTCTGTATGTTTCAATTGTCGAAGGTGCAGATCAACAGTATGACCCGTTCTTTTATTAAAGATTCATAGCATCATACTTTCTTTCATCCCTCTCTTTATACATTCAACCATAGCAAATCAGCAATGTCATTCACTCCATTCGTTGATAAAATTTGTACACTTTGATGTATTTAAAATACCATATTATGTACTCATTTCCACACCACCTTGCGGTAGAGTACACGGCGCGTTTTTTTATGGTGGTATCCCCAATAGGCCTAATCCACCTGTGAAATGTGTACATGATGAGGGCAGGTAAAAATCAAATTGATGTGTGCTATAGTTATAAAATGGTCTAAAGAAGTATGTTTGTATTGATGAGATGAGACGAGACAGATGAGATATACGAGTAGATGAGCTACAAACACAATGATAGGTTAAGGTAAATGTGTGTGTGTTGAAGATAGGTAAAGGTTAAATTGATGTGTACTAGACAAATGAAACACGATGATAGGTGTCAATGTATAGTGTGTGTTGAGAGTAGGTAAAGGTCAAATAGAGTGTGTTGTGGTTGGGAAGGAGTCAAAGTCGTATCACGATGATAGGTGTCAAAGTATAGGAGTGTGTGTTGAGAGTAGGTAAAGTTCAAATAGAGTGTGTTGTAGTTGGGAAAGAGGCAAAGCCGTATCACGATGATAGGTGTCAAAGTATAGAAGTGTGTGTGTGTGTTGAGAGTAAGTAAGGTGAAATAGTGTGTTGTAGTTAGAAAAGAGTCAAAGTCGTATCACCGGCAGCATCCTAACGAAGCTGAGTTCGCCAGGACTGTCTTTCTCGATGCGAGCCTAGACAAGCTACAAACACGATGATAGGTGTCAAAGTATAGAAGTGTGTGTGTGTGTGTTGAGAGTAAGTAAGGTGAAATAGTGTGTTGTAGTTAGAAAAGAGTCAAAGTCGTATCACCGGCAGCATCCTAACGAAGCTGAGTTCGCCAGGACTGTCTTTCTCGATGCGAGCCTAGACAAGCTACAAACACGATGATAGGTGTCAAAGTATAGAAGTGTGTGTGTGTGTGTTGAGAGTAAGTAAGGTGAAATAGTGTGTTGTAGTTAGAAAAGAGTCAAAGTCGTATCACCGGCAGCATCCTAACGAAGCTGAGTTCGCCAGGACTGTCTTTCTCGATGCGAGCCTAGACAAGCTACAAACACGATGATAGGTGTCAAAGTATAGTTGTGTGTGTGTGTGTGTGTTGAGAGTAAGTAAGGTGAAATAGTGTGTTGTAGTTAGAAAAGAGTCAAAGTCGTATCACCGGCAGCATCCTAACGAAGCTGAGTTCGCCAGGACTGTCTTTCTCGATGCGAGCCTAGACAAGCTACAAACACGATGATAGGTGTCAAAGTATAGAAGTGTGTGTGTGTTGAGAGTAAGTAAGGTGAAATAGTGTGTTGTAGTTAGAAAAGAGTCAAAGTCGTATCACCGGCAGCATCCTAACGAAGCTGAGTTCGCCAGGACTGTCTTTCTCGATGCGAGCCTAGACAAGCTACAAACACGATGATAGGTGTCAAAGTATAGAAGTGTGTGTGTTTGTATTGAGAGTAGGTAAAAGTCAAATAGATGTTTGTATGTGTGTTGAGAGTACGTAAAGGTCAAATAGATGTGTGCTGTGACAACAGGTCAAGGTACTGGTGTGTGTGTGTGTGTGTGTGTATTGAGGCTGTCAAAGTGAAAATTATATGTTGAGAGTAGGTAAAGATGAAATGGTGTTTTGAAATTATGTCACGATGAAGTTGGTATGGGCCGAGATTAGATTAAGATGAAGTATTTGTATTAGCTCTTTAGCGTAATCCAGGGTGCACCACGAGGAGGCGAGCTACTTTTGCACCCCACTGAAACGGGAAGCTCCCAGATCATAGACATTTATACGGGTTGAGAGCAATTGTAATATCTGCATTTAATAGCGCTTCCTGAAATTATAGCTATATTCAAAAAGTTATTTATAACTGAAAACTAATAAAGTCTCAGTGATGAAAACACTTACGGATATAATGTCCCCTATATGTATCCAAATGAACAAGTGTTTTCTTTACATATTAATTTACTAAATCAGTTAACCAATGATCATTAAGTGCAAACTAATAAATCAGTTTTGTTAGGATTGCATATGTCAAACGAAAAACCCAAATGGTGAAGACACATTTTATATAATGCAACAGAAGTGATTCAAGATGTTATGTATGGAAAATATTTTAAATTTATATTGCAATATTGTAATTGTAGGATTTGCTTATTTGTGTAAAAACGCAGTATGAAGACAGGCATACGAATACAATGCATGAAATGTATAATGCATCCATCGAGAATTAAAATGAAAATTTTAAAAGATGGTATTAATTAGACTATTTTCCTGTTGTCCAAATAGCTTAATGGTTATCAAGCAGGATGAGGGTTCCTATTGTGAAAACACGACTGCTCTCTATTTTAATTCTTAACTATTCTAATAATCTAACAATATATTACAAACAACGCAATTTTTCTGTTTGTAGATGATACTTGAAAATTGAATCTATTTATTTAATTTGAAAATCTAGATAGAATAAAATAAATATTACTAAGTGTAAATTGTATTTTTAATGTGTAATTTTCAATGTGTTTTGTTTTAATTTATTGTAATGTTATATTATTTATGTAACGCATTTGCATTTCTAGAGTTCTGAAGATGGCTTAAATATAAGCCGAAACATAGGCAATATGTAAAAAATTGGTTTTTCTACTTGAAATTGACCTATCACCAGACCAAGAAACAACATCAATGAAAATCTAGAGTTCAGATATTTAAAATTTTAAGATAGTACATATAGATAGAAATACGAAATTATTTATGTGCGAGGATTCGAAATAGATGTGTAAATGCAAATTCATATATGACTACATATGCAATTAAAAGTACTTACATTATTAGCTTGATTAGTTCCTAATAGAAAACAATTTCCGAGGACTCCTTCACGTGTAAATCCCACGTTGACTGCAGAATGTCGCTACTCTGGATCGACAGGAACACTTTTTTCTCGTCCAACGATCTGTGAGGAACACTTGTTAAGTTTGAATAGCTCTGCGCGACACACACAGATTACTGAAGTACTAGCGACACAAATTGCCCTTTTTCCCACTTTTTCACTATCACTTTGTTTTAAAATACTTCGTGCACGAAATTTTATTTTTCGGAAATTTATTTTTCCATTTTTGGCAGATGAGTAGCAAGCTTGAAATGAATTATGGAATTATGTTGTATTTTTCATTTATCAAAGGTGCAGATCAGCAGAATGACCTGTTCTTTATTAACCATTCCAGTCTGTATTTTTATCAATTATCGAAGGTGCAGATCAGCAGTATGACCTTTATTTTACTAATGATTCCAGTCTGTATTTTTATCAATTATCGAAGGGGCAGATCAACAGTATGACCTGTTCTTTTATTAATGATTCCAGTGTGTATTTTTTCAATTATCGAAGGTGCAGATCAGCAGTATGACCTGTTCTTTTATTAATGATTCCAGTCTGTATTTTTCCAATTATCGAAGATGCAGATCAGCAGTATGACCTGTTATTTTAATAATGATTCCAGTCTGTATTTTTCAATTATCGAAGGTGCAGATCAGCAGTATGACCTGTTATTTTATTAATGATTCCAGTCTGTATTTTTCAATTGTCGAAGGTGCAGATCAACAGTATGACCCGTTCTTTTATTAAAGATTCATAGCATCATACTTTCTTTCATCCTCTCTTTATACATTCAACCATAGCAAATCAGCAATGTCATTCACTCCATTCGTTGATAAAATTTGTACACTTTGATGTATTTAAAATACCATATTATGTACTCATTTCCACACCACCTTGCGGTAGAGTACACGGCGCGTTTTTTTATGGTGGTATCCCCAATAGGCCTAATCCACCTGTGAAATGTGTACATGATGAGGGCAGGTAAAAATCAAATTGATGTGTGCTATAGTTATAAAATGGTCTAAAGAAGTATGTTTGTATTGATGAGATGAGACGAGACAGATGAGATATACGAGTAGTATCATTGTGTTTGTAGCTTACTACAAACACAATGATAGGTTAAGGTAAATGTGTGTGTGTTGAAGATAGGTAAAGGTTAAATTGATGTGTACTAGACAAATGGAACACGATGATAGGTGTCAATGTATAGAAGTGTGTGTGTTGAGAGTAGGTAAAGGTCAAATAGAGTGTGTTGTAGTTGGGAAGGAGTCAAAGTCGTATCACGATGATAGGTGTCAAAGTATAGAAGTGTGTGTTGAGAGTAGGTAAAGTTCAAATAGAGTGTGTTGTAGTTGGGAAAGAGGCAAAGCCGTATCACGATGATAGGTGTCAAAGTATAGAAGTGTGTGTGTGTGTGTTGAGAGTAAGTAAGGTGAAATAGTGTGTTGTAGTTAGAAAAGAGTCAAAGTCGTATCACCGGCAGCATCCTAACGAAGCTGAGTTCGCCAGGACTGTCTTTCTCGATGCGAGCCTAGACAAGCTACAAACACGATGATAGGTGTCAAAGTATAGAAGTGTGTGTGTGTGTGTTGAGAGTAAGTAAGGTGAAATAGTGTGTTGTAGTTAGAAAAGAGTCAAAGTCGTATCACCGGCAGCATCCTAAGAAGCTGAGTTCGCCAGGACTGTCTTTCTCGATGCGAGCCTAGACAAGCTACAAACACGATGATAGGTGTCAAAGTATAGAAGTGTGTGTGTGTGTGTGTGTTGAGAGTAAGTAAGGTGAAATAGTGTGTTGTAGTTAGAAAAGAGTCAAAGTCGTATCACCGGCAGCATCCTAACGAAGCTGAGTTCGCCAGGACTGTCTTTCTCGATGCGAGCCTAGACAAGCTACAAACACGATGATAGGTGTCAAAGTATAGAAGTGTGTGTGTGTGTTGAGAGTAAGTAAGGTGAAATAGTGTGTTGTAGTTAGAAAAGAGTCAAAGTCGTATCACCGGCAGCATCCTAACGAAGCTGAGTTCGCCAGGACTGTCTTTCTCGATGCGAGCCTAGACAAGCTACAAACACGATGATAGGTGTCAAAGTATAGAAGTGTGTGTGTGTGTTGAGAGTAAGTAAGGTGAAATAGTGTGTTGTAGTTAGAAAAGAGTCAAAGTCGTATCACCGGCAGCATCCTAACGAAGCTGAGTTCGCCAGGACTGTCTTTCTCGATGCGAGCCTAGACAAGCTACAAACACGATGATAGGTGTCAAAGTATAGAAGTGTGTGTGTTTGTATTGAGAGTAGGTAAAAGTCAAATAGATGTTTGTATGTGTGTTGAGAGTACGTAAAGGTCAAATAGATGTGTGCTGTGACAACAGGTCAAGGTACTGGTGTGTGTGTGTGTGTGTGTATTGAGGCTGTCAAAGTGAAAATTATATGTTGAGAGTAGGTAAAGATGAAATGGTGTTTTGAAATTATGTCACGATGAAGTTGGTATGGGCCGAGATTAGATTAAGATGAAGTATTTGTATTAGCTCTTTAGCGTAATCCAGGGTGCACCACGAGGAGGCGAGCTACTTTTGCACCCCACTGAAACGGGAAGCTCCCAGATCATAGACATTTATACGGGTTGAGAGCAATTGTAATATCTGCATTTAATAGCGCTTCCTGAAATTATAGCTATATTCAAAAAGTTATTTATAACTGAAAACTAATAAAGTCTCAGTGATGAAAACACTTACGGATATAATGTCCCCTATATGTATCCAAATGAACAAGTGTTTTCTTTACATATTAATTTACTAAATCAGTTAACCAATGATCATTAAGTGCAAACTAATAAATCAGTTTTGTTAGGATTGCATATGTCAAACGAAAAAAAAAAAATGGTGAAGACACATTTTATATAATGCAACAGAAGTGATTCAAGATGTTATGTATGGAAAATATTTTAAATTTATATTGCAATATTGTAATTGTAGGATTTGCTTATTTGTGTAAAAACGCAGTATGAAGACAGGCATACGAATACAATGCATGAAATGTATAATGCATCCATCGAGAATTAAAATGAAAATTTTAAAAGATGGTATTAATTAGACTATTTTCCTGTTGTCCAAATAGCTTAATGGTTATCAAGCAGGATGAGGGTTCCTATTGTGAAAACACGACTGCTCTCTATTTTAATTCTTAACTATTCTAATAATCTAACAATATATTACAAACAACGCAATTTTTCTGTTTGTAGATGATACTTGAAAATTGAATCTATTTATTTAATTTGAAAATCTAGATAGAATAAAATAAATATTACTAATTGTATTTTTAATGTGCAATTTTCAATGTGTTTTGTTTTAATTTATTGTAATGTTATATTATTTATGTAACGCATTTGCATTTCTAGAGCCCTGAAGATGGCTTAAATATAAGCCGAAACATAGGCAATATGTAAAAAATTGGTTTTTCTACTTGAAATTGACCTATCACCAGACCAAGAAACAACATCAATGAAAATCTAGAGTTCAGATATTTAAAATTTTAAGATAGTACATATAGAAATTTTATTTTTCGGAAATTTATTTTTCCATTTTTGGCAGATGAGTAGGAAATGAATTATGGAATTATGTTGTATTTTTCATTTATCAAAGGTGCAATTATGATGTTCTATGTATTTTATTTTTCAATTATCGAGGTGCAGATCAGCAGTATGATCTTTGATTCCATCTGTATTTTTATCAATTATCGAAGGTGCAGATCAGCAGTATGACCTATTTTATTAATATCCAGTCTGTATTTTTATCAATTTATTTTTCGAAGGTGCAGATCAGCAGTATGACCTGTTCTTATTAATGATTCCAGTCTGTATTTTTCATTTATCAAAGGTGCAGATCAGCAGTATGACCTGTTCTTCTTTAACGCTTCATATTTGGTACTTTATCAATTATCGAAGGTGCAGATCAGCAGTATGACCTGTTATTTTATTAATGATTCCAGTCTGTAATATTTTTTCAATTATCGAAGGCAGATCAGCAGTATGACCTGTTATTTTATTAATGATTCCAGTCTGTATTTTTCAATTATCGAAGGTGCAGATCAGCAGTATGACCTGTTATTTTATTAATGATTCCAGTCTGTATTTTTCAATTGTCGAAGGTGCAGATCAACAGTATGACCCGTTCTTTTATTAAAGATTCATAGCATCATACTTTCTTTCATCCCTCTCTTATACATTCAACCATAGCAAACCAGCAATGTCATTCACTCCATTCGTTGATAAAATTTGTACACTTTGATGTATTTAAAATACCATATTATGTACTCATTTCCACACCACCTTGCGGTAGAGTACACGGCGCGTTTTTTATGGTGGTATCCCCAATAGGCCTAATCCACCTGTGAAATGTGTACATGATGAGGGCAGGTAAAAATCAAATTGATGTGTGCTATAGTTATAAAATGGTCTAAAGAAGTATGTTTGTATTGATGAGATGAGACGAGACAGATGAGATATACGAGTAGATGAGCTACAAACACAATGATAGGTTGTGTGTGTGTTGAAGATAGGTAAAGGTTAAATTGATGTGTACTAGACAAATGAAACACGATGATAGGTGTCAATGTATAGAAGTGTGTGTTGAGAGTAGGTAAAGTTCAAATAGAGTGTGTTGTAGTTGGGAAAGAGGCAAAGCCGTATCACGATGATAGGTGTCAAAGTATAGAAGTGTGTGTTGAGAGTAGGTAAAGTTCAAATAGAGTGTGTTGTAGTTGGGAAAGAGGCAAAGCCGTATCACGATGATAGGTGTCAAAGTATAGAAGTGTGTGTGTGTGTGTTGAGAGTAAGTAAGGTGAAATAGTGTGTTGTAGTTAGAAAAGAGTCAAAGTCGTATCACCGGCAGCATCCTAACGAAGCTGAGTTCGCCAGGACTGTCTTTCTCGATGCGAGCCTAGACAAGCTACAAACACGATGATAGGTGTCAAAGTATAGAAGTGTGTGTGTGTGTGTTGAGAGTAAGTAAGGTGAAATAGTGTGTTGTAGTTAGAAAAGAGTCAAAGTCGTATCACCGGCAGCATCCTAACGAAGCTGAGTTCGCCAGGACTGTCTTTCTCGATGCGAGCCTAGACAAGCTACAAACACGATGATAGGTGTCAAAGTATAGAAGTGTGTGTGTGTGTGTGTGTTGAGAGTAAGTAAGGTGAAATAGTGTGTTGTAGTTAGAAAAGAGTCAAAGTCGTATCACCGGCAGCATCCTAACGAAGCTGAGTTCGCCAGGACTGTCTTTCTCGATGCGAGCCTAGACAAGCTACAAACACGATGATAGGTGTCAAAGTATAGAAGTGTGTGTGTGTTGAGAGTAAGTAAGGTGAAATAGTGTGTTGTAGTTAGAAAAGAGTCAAAGTCGTATCACCGGCAGCATCCTAACAAAGCTGAGTTCGCCAGGACTGTCTTTCTCGATGCGAGCCTAGACAAGCTACAAACACGATGATAGGTGTCAAAGTATAGAAGTGTGTGTGTTTGTATTGAGAGTAGGTAAAAGTCAAATAGATGTTTGTATGTGTGTTGAGAGTACGTAAAGGTCAAATAGATGTGTGCTGTGACAACAGGTCAAGGTACTGGTGTGTGTGTGTGTGTGTGTATTGAGGCTGTCAAAGTGAAAATTATATGTTGAGAGTAGGTAAAGATGAAATGGTGTTTTGAAATTATGTCACGATGAAGTTGGTATGGGCCGAGATTAGATTAAGATGAAGTATTTGTATTAGCTCTTTAGCGTAATCCAGGGTGCACCACGAGGAGGCGAGCTACTTTTGCACCCCACTGAAACGGGAAGCTCCCAGATCATAGACATTTATACGGGTTGAGAGCAATTGTAATATCTGCATTTAATAGCGCTTCCTGAAATTATAGCTATATTCAAAAAGTTATTTATAACTGAAAACTAATAAAGTCTCAGTGATGAAAACACTTACGGATATAATGTCCCCTATATGTATCCAAATGAACAAGTGTTTTCTTTACATATTAATTTACTAAATCAGTTAACCAATGATCATTAAGTGCAAACTAATAAATCAGTTTTGTTAGGATTGCATATGTCAAACGAAAAACCCAAATGGTGAAGACACATTTTATATAATGCAACAGAAGTGATTCAAGATGTTATGTATGGAAAATATTTTAAATTTATATTGCAATATTGTAATTGTAGGATTTGCTTATTTGTGTAAAAACGCAGTATGAAGACAGGCATACGAATACAATGCATGAAATGTATAATGCATCCATCGAGAATTAAAATGAAAATTTTAAAAGATGGTATTAATTAGACTATTTTCCTGTTGTCCAAATAGCTTAATGGTTATCAAGCAGGATGAGGGTTCCTATTGTGAAAACACGACTGCTCTCTATTTTAATTCTTAACTATTCTAATAATCTAACAATATATTACAAACAACGCAATTTTTCTGTTTGTAGATGATACTTGAAAATTGAATCTATTTATTTAATTTGAAAATCTAGATAGAATAAAATAAATATTACTAAGTGTAAATTGTATTTTTAATGTGTAATTTTCAATGTGTTTTGTTTTAATTTATTGTAATGTTATATTATTTATGTAACGCATTTGCATTTCTAGAGCCCTGAAGATGGCTTAAATATATATCGAAACATAGGCAATATGTAAAAAATTGGTTTTTCTACTTGAAATTGACCTATCACCAGACCAAGAAACAACATCAATGAAAATCTAGAGTTCAGATATTTAAAATTTTAAGATAGTACATATAGATAGAAATACGAAATTATTTATGTGCGAGGATTCGAAATAGATGTGTAAATGCAAATTCATATATGACTACATATGCAATTAAAAGTACTTACATTATTAGCTTGATTAGTTCCTAATAGAAAACAATTTCCGAGGACTCCTTCACGTGTAAATCCCACGTTGACTGCAGAATGTCGCTACTCTGGATCGACAGGAACACTTTTTTCTCGTCCAACGATCTGTGAGGAACACTTGTTAAGTTTGAATAGCTCTGCGCGACACACAGATTACTGAAGTACTAGCGACACAAATTGCCCTTTTTCCCACTTTTTCACTATCACTTTGTTTTAAAATACTTCGTGCACGAAATTTTATTTTTCGGAAATTTATTTTTCCATTTTTGGCAGATGAGTAGCAAGCTTGAAATGAATTATGGAATTATGTTGTATTTTTTCATTTATCAAAGGTGCAGATCAGCAGAATGACCTGTTCTTTATTAACCATTCATATTTGTATCTTTATCAATTATCGAAGGTGCAGATCAGCAGTAATTATCGAACAGATCAACAGTATGACCTGTTCTTTATTAATGATTCCGCTGTATTTTTCAATTATCGAAGGTGCAGATCAGCAGTATGACCTTAAATTTTATTAATGATTCCACTCAGTATTTTTTCAATTATCGAAGATGCAGATCAGCAGTATGACCTGTTATTTTACTAATGATTCCAGTCTGTATTTTTTCAAGTATCGAGGGTGCAGATCAGCAGTATGACCTGTTATTTTATTAATGATTCCAGTCTGGATTTTTTCAATTGTCGAAGGTGCAGATCAACAGTATGACCCGTTCTTTTATTAAAGATTCATAGCATCATACTTTCTTTCATCCCTCTCTTTATACATTCAACCATAGCAAATCAGCAATGTCATTCACTCCATTCGTTGATAAAATTTGTACACTTTGATGTATTTAAAATACCATATTATGTACTCATTTCCACACCACCTTGCGGTAGAGTACACGGCGCGTTTTTTTATGGTGGTATCCCCAATAGGCCTAATCCACCTGTGAAATGTGTACATGATGAGGGCAGGTAAAAATCAAATTGATGTGTGCTATAGTTATAAAATGGTCTAAAGAAGTATGTTTGTATTGATGAGATGAGACGAGACAGATGAGATATACGAGTAGATGAGCTACAAACACAATGATAGGTTAAGGTAAATGTGTGTGTGTTGAAGATAGGTAAAGGTTAAATTGATGTGTACTAGACAAATGAAACACGATGATAGGTGTCAATGTATAGAAGTGTGTGTGTTGAGAGTAGGTAAAGGTCAAATAGAGTGTGTTGTAGTTGGGAAGGAGTCAAAGTCGTATCACGATGATAGGTGTCAAAGTATAGAAGTGTGTGTTGAGAGTAGGTAAAGTTCAAATAGAGTGTGTTGTAGACAAAGCTACAAACACGATGATAGGTGTCAAAGTATAGAAGTGTGTGTGTGTGTGTTGAGAGTAAGTAAGGTGAAATAGTGTGTTGTAGTTAGAAAAGAGTCAAAGTCGTATCACCGGCAGCATCCTAACGAAGCTGAGTTCGCCAGGACTGTCTTTCTCGATGCGAGCCTAGACAAGCTACAAACACGATGATAGGTGTCAAAGTATAGAAGTGTGTGTGTGTGTGTTGAGAGTAAGTAAGGTGAAATAGTGTGTTGTAGTTAGAAAAGAGTCAAAGTCGTATCACCGGCAGCATCCTAACGAAGCTGAGTTCGCCAGGACTGTCTTTCTCGATGCGAGCCTAGACAAGCTACAAACACGATGATAGGTGTCAAAGTATAGAAGTGTGTGTGTGTGTGTTGAGAGTAAGTAAAGTGAAATAGTGTGTTGTAGTTAGAAAAGAGTCAAAGTCGTATCACCGGCAGCATCCTAACGAAGCTGAGTTCGCCAGGACTGTCTTTCTCGATGCGAGCCTAGACAAGCTACAAACACGATGATAGGTGTCAAAGTATAGAAGTGTGTGTGTGTGTTGAGAGTAAGTAAGGTGAAATAGTGTGTTGTAGTTAGAAAAGAGTCAAAGTCGTATCACCGGCAGCATCCTAACGGTTGAGTTCGCCAGGACTGTCTTTCTCGATGCGAGCCTAGACAAGCTACAAACACGATGATAGGTGTCAAAGTATAGAAGTGTGTGTGTGTGTGAGAGTAAGTAAGGTGAAATAGTGTGTTGTAGTTAGAAAAGAGTCAAAGTCGTATCACCGGCAGCATCCTAACGGCTGAGTTCGCCAGGACTGTCTTTCTCGATGCGAGCCTAGACAAGCTACAAACACGATGATAGGTGTCAAAGTATAGAAGTGTGTGTGTTTGTATTGAGAGTAGGTAAAAGTCAAATAGATGTTTGTATGTGTGTTGAGAGTACGTAAAGTGTGTGTGTATTGAGGCTGTCAAAGTGAAAATTATATGTTGAGAGTAGGTAAAGATGAAATGGTGTTTTGAAATTATGTCACGATGAAGTTGGTATGGGCCGAGATTAGATTAAGATGAAGTATTTGTATTAGCTCTTTAGCGTAATCCAGGGTGCACCACGAGGAGGCGAGCTACTTTTGCACCCCACTGAAACGGGAAGCTCCCAGATCATAGACATTTATACGGGTTGAGAGCAATTGTAATATCTGCATTTAATAGCGCTTCCTGAAATTATAGCTATATTCAAAAGTTATTTATAACTGAAAACTAATAAAGTCTCAGTGATGAAAACACTTACGGATATAATGTCCTATATGTATCCAAATGAACAAGTGTTTTCTTTACATATTAATTTACTAAATCACTTAACCAATGATCATTAAGTTAAAACTAATAAATCATTTTTTTTATGATTGCATATGTCAAACTATAAAACCAAAATTGTGAAGACACATTTTATATAATGCAACATTTGTTATTCAAGATTTTATTTATTGAAAATATTTTAAATTTATGTTGCAATATTGTAATTGTAGGATTTGCTTATTTGTGTAAAAACGCAGTATGAAGACAGGCATACGAATACAATGCATGAAATGTATAATGCATCCATCGAGAATTAAAATGAAAATTTTAAAAGATGGTATTAATTAGACTATTTTCCTGTTGTCCAAATAGCTTAATGGTTATCAAGCAGGATGAGGGTTCCTATTGTGAAAACACGACTGCTCTCTATTTTAATTCTTAACTATTCTAATAATCTAACAATATATTACAAACAACGCAATTTTTCTGTTTGTAGATGATACTTGAAAATTGAATCTATTTATTTAATTTGAAAATCTAGATAGAATAAAATAAATATTACTAAGTGTAAATTGTATTTTTAATGTGTTTTCAATGTGTTTTGTTTTAATTTATTGTAATGTTATATTATTTATGTAACGCATTTGCATTTCTAGAGCCCTGAAGATGGCTTAAATATAAGCCGAAACATAGGCAATATGTAAAAAATTGGTTTTTCTACTTGAAATTGACCTATCACCAGACCAGAAACAACATCAATGAAAATCTAGAGTTCAGATATTTAAAATTTTAAGATAGTACATATAGATAGAAATACGAAATTATTTATGTGCGAGGATTCGAAATAGATGTGTAAATGCAAATTCATATATGACTACATATGCAATTAAAAGTACTTACATTATTAGCTTGATTAGTTCCTAATAGAAAACAATTTCCGAGGACTCCTTCACGTGTAAATCCCACGTTGACTGCAGAATGTCGCTACTCTGGATCGACAGGAACACTTTTTTCTCGTCCAACGATCTGTGAGGAACACTTGTTAAGTTTGAATAGCTCTGCGCGACACACACAGATTACTGAAGTACTAGCGACACAAATTGCCCTTTTTCCCACTTTTTCACTATCACTTTGTTTTAAAATACTTCGTGCACGAAATTTTATTTTTAAATTTATTTTTACATTTTTGGCAGATGAGTAGCAAGCTTGAAATGAATTATGGAATTATGTTGTATTTTTTCATTTATCAAAGGTGCAGATCAGCAGAATGACCTGTTCTTTATTAACGATTCATATTTGTATCTTTATCAATTATCGAAGGTGCAGATCAGCAGTATGACCTATTCTATCGAAGGGCAGATAAACAGTATGACCGGTTCTTTTCTTAATGATACCCGTCTGTATTTTTTCAATTATCGAAGGTGCAGATCAGCAGTATGACCTGTTATTTTATTAATGATTCCAGTCTGTATTTTTTCAATTATCGAAGATGCAGATCAGCAGTATGTCCTGTTATTTTACTAATGATTCCAGTCTGTATTTTTTCAATTATCGAAGGTACAGATCAGTAGTATGACCCGTTCTTTTATTAAATATTCACATTTGTATTTTTTCAATTATCGAAGATGCAGATCAGCAGTATGACCCGTTCTTTTATTAATGAATCCAGTCTGCATATTTTCAATTATCGAAGATGCAGATCAGCAGTATGACCCGTTCTTTTATTAATGATTCCAGTCTGCATTTTTTCAATTATCGAAGGTGCAGATCAGCAGTATGACCTGTTATTTTATTAATGATTCCAGTCTGTATTTTTTCAATTATCGAAGGTGCAGATCAGCAGTATGACCTGTTATTTTATTAATGATTCCAGTCTGTATTTTTTCAATTGTCGAAGGTGCAGATCAACAGTATGACCCGTTCTTTTATTAAAGATTCATAGCATCATACTTTCTTTCATCCCTCTCTTTATACATTCAACCATAGCAAATCAGCAATGTCATTCACTCCATTCGTTGATAAAATTTGTACACTTTGATGTATTTAAAATACCATATTATGTACTCATTTCCACACCACCTTGCGGTAGAGTACACGGCGCGTTTTTATGGTGGTATCCCCAATAGGCCTAATCCACCTGTGAAATGTGTACATGATGAGGGCAGGTAAAAATCAAATTGATGTGTGCTATAGTTATAAAATGGTCTAAAGAAGTATGTTTGTATTGATGAGATGAGACGAGACAGATGAGATATACGAGTAGATGAGCTACAAACACAATGATAGGTTAAGGTAAATGTGTGTGTGTTGAAGATAGGTAAAGGTTAAATTGATGTGTACTAGACAAATGGAACACGATGATAGGTGTCAATGTATAGAAGTGTGTGTGTTGAGAGTAGGTAAAGGTCAAATAGAGTGTGTTGTAGTTGGGAAGGAGTCAAAGTCGTATCACGATGATAGGTGTCAAAGTATAGAAGTGTGTGTTGAGAGTAGGTAAAGTTCAAATAGAGTGTGTTGTAGTTGAGATATACGAGTAGATGAGCTACAAACACAATGATAGATTAAGGTAAGTGTGTGTGTGTTGAAGATAGGTAAAGGTTAAATTGATGTGTACTAGACAATGGAACATTATGATAGGTGTCAATGTATAGAAGTATGTGTGTGTGTCTGTGTGTAGAGAGTACGTAAAGGTCAGAAGGAGTGTGTAGTTAGGAAAAAGTCATATCACCGATGATCACCAGGATCGGTTTCTTGGTTCGAGCCTGGACAAGCGGCTCAACATTGACGACATCCATGATTTATTTTAGCTAAGTCTGTGTTGTCAGTCAGTGGCATCACCGGCAGCATCCTGACGAGCTGGCATCGCCAGGGGTGTCTTTCTCGATACGAGCCTAGACGATCTACAAACACGATGATAGGTGTGTGTGTGTTGAGAGTTAGGAAAGAGTCAAAGTCGTTCCACCGGCAGCATCCTAACGAAGCTGGGTTCGCCAGGGTGTCTTTCTCGATGCGAGTCTAGGCGAGCTGCAAACACGGTGATAGATGTTAAAGTATAGAAGTGTGTGTGTTGAGAGTAGGTAAAGGTCAAATAGAGTGTGTTGTAGTTGGGAAAGAGTCAAAGTCGTATCACGATGATAGGTGTCAAAGTATAGAAGTGTGTGTTGAGAGTAGGTAAGGTAAAATAGTGTGTTGTAGTTAGGAAAGAGTCAAAGTCGTATCACCGGCAGCATCCTATGAAGCTGTGTGTTGAGAGTGTCTTTCTCGTGAGTCCAGGCGAGCTGCGAACACGGTGATAGATGTTAAAGTATAGAAGTGTGTGTGTTGAGAGTAGGTAAAGGTCAAATAGAGTGTGTTGTAGTTGGGAAACAGTCAAAGTCGTATCACGATGATAGGTGTCAAAGTATAGAAGTGTGTATTGAGAGTAGGTAAAGGTCAAATAGTGTGTTGTAGTTGGGAAAGAGACAACGATGACGTCACAAATATGGGTGGAATGTCAAAAAGTGCCTTTTTTAAAAACAAAATCGATGTGCCTGGGGATATTTTCGAAAACTTCTCAATTTCAAAAATAATGAATTTATTTGTTACGTTTCGAAAGCACTGTATGTGGAAACAAAGTGAGAATCATCAAAGTCATTAAAATTAATAATTAAGTAAGTTGCTGTTATGCATACATAGTTTTAATCAGTTAATAGTTTTTTTTATTGGCAGTATATCATATTAGCCAATGCATATCTAATTAATAACTTTGTACATTATTTTTTTGTTAAAAAGAAAAATATGCATATAATTATTATTAGCACACAATATATCCTTTAATTGTTCCCACTTTATTGCCCAATTTCTCTAATACAGTTTAAAATTGTATTGGGGAAGTGGCGATTGGCATTGGGGCAGTGACGGTCAGCATTGAGGCAGTGAAGAACGGCATTGGGGCAGTGACGGTCTGCATTAAGGCAGTGGTGATCAACATTAACAGAATTATGGTCGACACTTTCGGCATTGAGGTAGTGTCGCCGGGCATTTAGGCAGTACCTAGGGCATTGGTGTAATGACGGTAATTATTAAAGAGCACTGCCTAAAACTGGCAGTGGTGTACAAATTTTGATACGTGAAACACCCTCGAGTTTAACATTTATTCATAAATTTTATTGGTGCGACACCTATTTCAAATCAAGTGAACTCTATATCCAAACACATTGTGATAATTAGTGAATATTTATCGAAAATTTGCTTCCAGTATAACTTATTAAATAAAGACGTAAACTTGCAGTATAACGCTTCTAATCTAATTAGTTATTTATAAACGTGTGAAACTTTGTTTAAATGTCCACATTGGACAACCTTTCAGACAAATAGTACAGATGCTCCTATCTTTGACGACTCTTTAAATCCTACGTTGACTAACTATACTTTTATAAACACTGCTATAGCCTAAAATTAGAGAGAACTGTAGAACTATTAAAATGACAAAATTCATAAATGGGTGGCTGCCTCCCCTCATATTAAAAAAAAAATCAACAAACGTCATAGAACTGTTGTTTAAATTTATAGAGCACTTCAGAACAATAATTATTATTATTATTCATATACAAGCCAGCACTACAAAAACTGAACATCAGGGAGTCAACTTCACACACACCCGATATTGAACATTTAGTTTGAGTTAATCTTGTCTTTTTTATTGATAATTGCGCCATTGGTTTATCTCAGTTTACCAAATAAAATGAAAATGACCACGTTTTAATACTTAATTTGTGCCAAAACTTGGAATATCCAAATGTTGCAATATTTCATAAATCGAGCCTCAAATCAAAATCTTATAAGAGTAAAAAAATAGAATAGAAACATACCATCTAAAAAAATTTTCTGAAACCATATACGCATTTTAAAAAAATGGATGATGAATGGTCAGTGAGTACTACAACCTGAGTTCATCCTTTTAAACCAACACAGAAACCGATTTAAGATAAAAATATGTACCAAATTTCACCGATGTGAAATCATCCACAACCACAGATTTAGCTAGGACTATAAATCGATAAAGTCGTGGTCAGAAAATGAAGTCAAATTTTACACAAGTTTTTTACATAATTCATATGGGGCTGATCACAGAATATTAAAAACCTGAAAAATAAAAAAAATCCACCCACCCTTCCTATTTCTTAGGCAGTCAGGGTTGTGCAAAGGGGCTGCAATTATTAAAACAGAAAATATTCAAATAAATAAAAATATAACTTGGTCGCTCACCATAGTCACAGAAAACATAAAAAATAAACATACTAAGAGATCTTACCCACCCGTTTCATTTTCCAGGCCGTCAGGGTTGGTGATAAGGGGTGGATTTAATAAAATACGCTCAGGATATAGATAGAATCATGAAAATGTAGTTGCACAATCTTCCGTGTATAGGTGTGGCGCTTATTTTATATATTCGTATATACAGGCTGTATCACATAAGAGGGCCGCTCCCATGTATCTCGCTTAATATGCGAGACACGTCAAAAATCTTTATTGTTTTTTTGTTGCATTTTTGGAGGCCTTTATGCTCGTAAAAACAAATTTGAGATCCATGGCCAACTTTATGAGTAATAACAAAAAAACCTGTAAAGTGCCCAAACTTTAAGGCTGTCTAACTCTTTTATTTTAAGAGATAGAGAAAACTTATTGGTAATAAATTTTTATTGCAAAATTGATATCTTTCACCTGATATAAACAGATTTTTGAAATATCGTACGTGCTTCGCTGCGCCCTCTAGGCGGATAAAAAAATTTTTTATTGAAGCAGGCTATGGCTACAAAAAATTGCCTGTTTTTTCGTCTTTCATGCAATATACTACATGTTGCCCGTATCTTTCGTATTTATTACATTTTTTCAGTTTTAGTTAAAAAAAATGTACCTAAATATTTTCGTGTTGCTCAAGATAATGTAGAACCTGTTTTAAAGACGCCAATTGCAAAAAAATAATACAGAATGTACTTTTTTATGCAAAATACAGATTTTCTTATAATATTATTTTATTACATTGTCTGTGTCAAAATAATTTTAAAGACCCAATTGCTTCTAATGTGAAAACCAATAAAAATGTTTGTTGTTATTATGTTAATAGATAAATAAATAAATATATATACAGGGTGTTAAAAGAAAGAGTGTGAAATAATTCAGGAGGTAATAGTATGAACCAAAATAAGCAGAAAAGCCTTAATAAACATGGGTCCGCAAAGTAACGGTTGCAGAGATATGGACGTTTTTCAAACATTTTATTTTATTAGGGATAAACCGACAAAGGAAGCTTTTAACAAACAAAGTTACAGAAGATGTTCAAAGTGCCCTCCGTCCATTTCCAAGCAGGCACGAAATCTTCATCTCAACGATATTCGAACTCTTTCGAAAACACCCTCCTTGGTTTGGATTTCTTGACACTTTTGATTAATCCGTAGCTGCAGCTCTTCCAGGCAATTTACAGGAGTATCATACACTAATGTCTTCAAATATCCCCAAACAAAGAAATCTAGAGGGTTCAGATCAGGCGATCTTGGAGGCCATAAAACAGGTCCGGCCCTTCCTACCCATCTATGTGGAAAAGTTTGGTGTAAATGCTCTCTAACGACCATGGAAAAATTAGCTGGAGCACCATCATGCTGGAACCACATTTGCTGCCTCTGATTCAAAGGAATATCTTCCAAAAACTCATACAGTGTGTTCTGCAGAAAGTTGAGGTAAGCAGCGCCTGTTAATCGGTTTGGTAAAACGACAGAACCTAGTCACCTACAATACCCATTCAAATGTTTAATGAAAACGTGCCTTATGTCCAGATTCTATTAGAGCATGAGGATTTTCGGCCCAAATATGCGTATTGTGAAAATTAAACACTCCATTTCTTGTGAGCCCGGCCTCATCAGTAAAAGAATGTTTGCAAGAAAACGAGGGTCTTCAGCATCATGACGTAGAAACCAGCGGCAAAAACCAAACGTGCTTGATGATCATTTATTGATTTAAGGCCTGTACTTGTTGCACATCGTATGGATAAAGGAGTTGCTCGTGAAGGATTCTCCAAACAAGAGGACCACTAATTCCTACCTCGGCTGATATTCTCCGCACACTCGTACCTGGATTCTGCTCTACCAGTGCTAGAATTTCTTCTTCTGTTCTAGGAGTGGATACCGATATTGGTATTCCGGATAAATGGCACTGTTTGCTCAGGGAAACGGTATCACGCAATCTTTGGTGAATTCTTCCAAACATGCGTTGTGAAGAAATCTGGCGATGTGGATAAGCGTCAACATAAAGACGTCGCGCTTCGGTGGCGTTCCCATTAGCACGACCATACATGAAATGCATGTCTGTTAATTCTGCGTTAGAGTAACCAGCCATAATAATAATAATATCTCTACCCCTCATTCTAATCACAGGGATTAGCCCAGAAGTCGGAGACTTGTGCGGGAGAGGGGGCGGCATATTATTATTAAGCAGGCCGCATTTGCGCCCAGGAACGACTTACGTTGGTAGGCCCTAACCACTATTCAGTGCAGGAATGAGGAAAACCTGGAAAACCTCATTAATTAGGGGGGTAGTCAAATATCAACCGGCATCAATCTCTCACATTGACCCAAGCTAACATTATTCCACCCTACCATACCCACAGAGAGGGTGCCAATCCTCTCTATGAATATAGCTTATATACGGTCTACCGGCAGCTGGGCTCGAACCAACTCCGTCTAGTCACCTCGATTCAAGTACTAACGCCTTAAACCGCGCGACCACTGACCGATTCTAAATAGCGAAAGAAAACTTGTGCACTGAGATCAACTGTCAAATACGTACTGTTTATTTCACTAAACATCAACCAACTATTATAAGAAAATACACAAACCTGAACCACCTTCACAATCCTGAGCCGTATATGTGGCTTAACATTGTTTTGCTTTATCTTTGGACACTATTCACTTAATCATCTTAACTACCTCTTTGGGTCGTTATAAGTATGACCCATATGTTCTACATAAATTCGATTTGCGCCAATTTTGAGAAGTATTATTAGCTCAGGAATATACTTCCTATTCCATATATTTTGATTTGGTCCAAAGGCAACACAAATCAAAAATAGACAGTGGAAAAATTTGAAATAGTTAAAGAAAAAAAACCAAATAATATTCGTCAATATAACAGAACGATTAAATTAAAAAACAAGTACATATTTCAGTTTTTAAATATAAGCACTTTGTGTGAGAAGTTGTATTTAAAAATATTTATAGTTAATCGGGTTTTTCAAATAATGCTAATATGAATTTTACTTCTAATAACCTGGTTGTTGATTTGGCAAGTGTTTTGTATAAGGGATTCTTTGCACCTTAACTTTATTGGTAACATTAATAATAGAAAATCCACCTTATCATGGGTCGTTTTTATTAAATTCTGCTCTGTTAAAGTAATTATTGTGACAGGTGTCAATCTGATAATTTCCATTTAACATCTTAACAAAATAGGTAATAAGTTTGTTTAGGAGCTAAAAATGGGAAGTATTATATAGATTGTGTATCAGCTAATTGCAATAAGCTCAATATTTCTACATGTTGATGTTTAAACACTACAACAATATACATTTTTATTTTAGCTTTGGTCCTGTTTCTGATGACAGGTGAAACATTTTCATGCATTTTGCTTAAACGTCAAACCTGTCAATCAGAACCAGAACAAAAGCTAAAATGAAAACGTCTAAGGTTAAGACATTTTATGACGGATATTATTTGATATATTTTTGCCTTGTATGTTTGCTTGACAATAATAGTTTTCAAGTCAAAGTATTATGTTTTAAAAAATCATACAAAATATTTGCAGAAATAAACAAATGTTTAGCAAATTAGAAAATTAAATTGTACATTAACAGTAAATAGAGGGTGCCTAGACGGTTTCAAAACCTATTGCTAATGGATCGTCGTTACCGAGATACAGGGCGTTTTAACGATTTTGACTATGTTTTTAACTTAGCATAGAAGGCGAACAACTCTGTATAAAAATGTAATATTTGGCAGTGATACTCTACCTACTTAGATCAATCAATCAACATTACAAGCTTATATTGAAATACAGAAAATATTTTTATGATTTTGAAGAGAATGAAAACAGTAGAATTTATGATGAATTTGCCACAGTAGCGTGTTTATCCATGAAGATACTGAGGTTTTACGGATTTTGATGATTTCTTTAACTGGCCACAACACAACGGACTACTTAATATAAAAATGTGATATTTGGTATATATATCTACTTATTTTGACCAATCAATCAACGCTTTGAGCGAAACTGAAATACAGGTCCAGTCTCATAAAATTTGTAATTTTGTTTATATGAAGAAACACCACCTTGTATAAAAGATTTTGAAAAATATTATACAGTGTGTCCCCGGATGGAGTTGACAAGAGGAGAAACTCTTTTGTTTTTGAGTTTATCGAAAAATGTCACTCTTTATAAAAAGTTCTGCTTCTCAAAAAAGTGAGATTCCCATAGAAACGTCTTAGATCAGATATACAGGGTGCTCATAAATTTAAAAAAACATGAAAATACTCAAGAGAGAAATACCATTATTTATTATTTTACACAACATTTTTATAAAACAAATCTCTTTATAACCCGAAATAGAGTCCTAATGCAAATTTTAAAATCAAAATTTCAATTTTGACTTTTACTCTACACACTACGAATAGTTTGTTATTTCTTCTCTTATGCGCTCTTTTAATATCATGTGGCAGATCATTGGAATAAACCTTTTGTTTTAGGAAAAAAGTCAAGGGGCGTAAGGTCAGGTGGTCTAGCAGGATAATAGGCCAAATCTTCCTATCCACCTTTCACTATTGTCTGAGCAAGGCTGTAAAATGAGCAGGACAGCAGTCCTGTTGCCAAAACAAGTTATTGCATACTTCTGGCTCTCAAGTATTTAAAAATGGTAAACCAAATGTTTCCCAAATGTTTTGGCAACAGGACGGCTGTCCTGCTCAGAGGAAGATTTGGCCCAATCCTAACCTTACACCTCTTGCCTTTTTTCTCCAAGGGGTCCTAAAACAAATCATTTATTAAATGGTTTGCCACATGACAGGGAACTATTAAAAGAGCACATACGCCAAGGAATACATGAACTGAATGAGCCGCTAACTATTCGAAAAATTTATTAAGTTAGCGGAAAATATATGTTGAGATGTGGGAGGTAGAGATAGAGCAAATGTTAAAATTTAAATTTTGATTTTAAAATTTGTATTGGGACTTGAGTATTTTCTTGTTTTCTTAATTTATGAGCACCCTGTATATCTGATCTAAGACGTTTCTATGGGAATCTCACTTTTTTGAAAAGCAGAACTTTTTATAAAGAGTGACATTTTTCGATAAACTCAAAAACAAAAGAGTTTCTCCTCTTGTCAACTCCATCCGGGGACACACTGGTGTGTCAAGAGAAGAGTACCATTATTTATTATTGTATACAACATTGTTATAAACAAATCTGTTTATAACTTCAAAGAGAGTCCCAATACAAATTTTAAAATCAAAATTTAAATTTTAACATTTACTCTACCTCTACCTCCCACACCTCAACACATTTTTCCGCTAACTTAATAAATTTTTCGAATAGTTAGCGGCTCATTCAGTTCATGTATTCCTTGGCGTATGTGCTCTTTTAATACTTCCCTGTCATGTGGCAAACCATTTGAATAAATGATTTGTTTTAGGGCACCTTGGAAAAAAAGGCAAGAGGTGTAAGGTTAGGATTGGGCCAAATCTTCCTCTGAGCAGGACAGCCGTCCTGTTGCCAAAACATTTGGGAAACATTTTTAAATACTTGAGAGCCAGAAGTACGCAATAACTTGTTTTGGCAACAGGACTGCTGTCCTGCTCATTTTACAGCCTTGCTCAGACAATAGTGAAAGGTGGATAGGAAGATTTGGCCCATTATCCTGCTAGACCACCTGACCTTACGCCCCTTGACTTTTTTCCTAAAACAAAAGGTTTATTCCAATGATCTGCCACATGATATTAAAAGAGCGCATAAGAGAAGAAATAACAAACTATTCGTAGTGTGTAGAGTAAAAGTCAAAATTGAAATTTTGATTTTAAAATTTGTATTAGGACTCTATTTCGGGTTATAAAGAGATATGTTTTATAAAAATGTTGTGTAAAATAATAAATAATGGTATTTCTCTCTTGAGTATTTTCATGTTTTTTAATTTATGAGCACCCTGTATATCTGATCTAAGACGTTTTTATGGGAATCTCACTTTTTTGAGAAGCAGAACTTTTTATAAAGAGTGACATTTTTCGATAAACTCAAAAACAACAGAGTTTCTCCTCTTGTCAACTCCATCGGGGGACACACTGTATATAATATAGTATAAACAGTAAAATTTATAGTGAATTTTCCACAGTTTTTGAGTTGAACATTTCGAGTTCGACAGTTTTATCAATAATTTCACGCAAAAAATGCTTTTTTCGAAAACATAATATTAGTCTATTACATAATATAAATTAATGGTAAATTTAGTAACACAAGATGTAGTAATTTCATTTGAAAAACATCCCACAGACAAATATTCGATCAAAGAATCCAATAATTCGTATTTTATTAAATTCACCCCTTATCCCCAACCTTGGCGGCCTGGAAAATGAAACGGGTGGGTGGGATCTCTTAATATGCTAATTTTTAACAATCTCTGAATATAGTGTCCGGTCAAGTAATAGTTTTTTTTATTTGAAATATTTCGTATTTTATTAAATCCCTTTATCACCAACCCTGACGGCCTGGAAAATGAAACGGATGGGTGGTGTAAGATATGCAACCCTTGTCACCTATGTGTGTGATGTTGGTGGCAAGGTTGTTAACAATGTAAGTTAGAGAATAAACTTCACTCCTTCTGGTGTGAGACACGAGCCCGAGATGTTATGTTTAATTTCAACGGTCCTCGCAGTCATAACCTTTATAACATTTATCACATGGTGCCGAAACCCGATTCTCATACAAGTTTGATTGAAAATAGGAACGTATTACGTTAAAATACAATGCTATATTTTACAATATCAATAATATTGAGAAGTTAAACTGTGGATGATTTAAATTTTCAAGATATACAATCTCGAAAATGGAATTCAAAATGGCAATTCCGATGCAGATGTCTGGAAACCTCTACGAAAATTAGACATTCTTTGTACAAAGGTTTAAAAATTATTTACATGCTACAGAATTGACAAAGAAATCGCAAATAACACAATGTGCCCCCAACTTCTTCAGCTGATAGGTGACGAAGGATTTAAAATATACAATACATTTAAATTCACAGAAGAAGAATTGAACAAATTAGAACCACTCAGCAAAATTTGAAAACCACTTCAAACCTAAAAGCAACGTATCCAATGCAAGGTACCTTTTATTCACAAGAAAGCAGTTAGAAGGGGAAACAGTGGATAAATTTATCACTGACATAATAAACAGAGCCAAAGACTGTGAACTAATAGATTTAGAAGATAGTTTAATAAAGACATGTATCACATGTGGTGTAGCTGACGAAAATATACGTCAAAGGTTATTAGAAGAAGATGACATAACCCTAGAAAAAGCAATAATCCTCTGTAAAGCATTGAAAACTCCAAACTCCAAGCCAAAGAATCACAAGAAAACGAAAATTGTCAACACGCAGAGAGGAGGAGCTGCAGAATCCCATGGGAGCAACGCCTCAGTCCTATTCCAAAAGAAGCATGGGATGTCAGAGATGTGGAACGAATCATCCTGGTCAACTCTGCAGAGCCTACAAAGCGAAGTGTAATTTTGTAATAAGATACCTAGGTCATTACTCAAAGGTTTGCTTTCAAAAAGAATAAAGACATTAGATAAAAATGACAGTGATGATTCAGACTCAGATGAATTATTTTTAGGTTTAGTAAACATAGAAAATGAAGAAATCGATAACGATTTTGAAATTAACTTTAAAGTTTATGATTATAATTTAAAATGTAGATTAGATACAGGGGCAATGGCCAATGTTATATCCATAAATAAAATAAATTTACTTAAAAAAAAAAAAAAAAAAAGATACAGAAAACAAATTGTAGGTTAACCACATTTTCAAATAAATGTTTAAAAGTAATAGGAAAATGTATCCTAGAATGCAAATATAAAAATAATATATACATGTTAAATTTTTATGTAGTAGATAAATAAACACCCACAGTAATAGGTCTTCCTACATGTAAATCACTAAATATTTTAAAAAGAGTCTATAACATAGAAAAGGTTGAGGAAAACACCAATTTCCAATTTAAAAATGATTATAGTGATGTAAAACTGAAATACAATGATGTTTTTTCAGGTATTGGCTGTCTAGATGAACCATATACAATCAAAATTGATGAATCGGTCCCTCCAGTTGTACACCCACTAAGAAAAGTTCCTCTAATGTTAAGAGAAATATTAGGAAAAGAGCTATCAGAAATGGAGAATAATAGAATAATAGAAAAAGTTGACAAGCCAACTGATTGGGTAAACTCTTTAGTTTTAGTAAAAAAGCCTAATAGTAACTCATTAAGAATTTGTATAGACCCAAAAGATTTAAACAAAGCAATAAAACGAGAGCATTTTCAATTACCTACACTAGAAGAAATTGCTTGTAACTTAAAAGGTAATAAATATTTTAGTAAACTTGACGCTTCAAAAGCATTTTGGAGCATCAAGCTTGATGAAAAAGTAGTGATCTTTGCACATTTAATACATGTTACGGCAGATACTAATTTTTCAGGTTACCCTATGGCATAAATTCTGCTAGTGAAGTTTTCCATAAAAGATTTAGTACAATATTTAACATGGAGGGTGTACAAACATATATAGATGACTTGATATTGTATGGTTCATCAAGACAAGAACATGATATTAGATTACGCTGTATTAGAAAAAGCAAGAAAATATAATGTTAAATTTAACCTTGATAAATGTAACTTTGGTTTGACAGAGATAAAGTTCTTAGGATTTATTTTTAGTGAGGCAGGGCAAACTGTAGATAGTGCTAAAGTTAAGGCCATTAGAGATATGAAAAAACCTGAAAATAAAAAAGACGTACAATGACTAATTGGAATGATTACCTATTTATCTAAGCACCTTAAAAATTTATCGGAATTAACTGCACCCTTAAGAGAGTTAATAAGAGAAAATACAGTGTGGCACTGGTCACAAAACATGATAAATGTTTTGATGAAATTAAATATAAAATTTCAACAACTCCTGTAATAAGACACTTTGATATTAATGAAAAAATTTTGATTTCTGTAGACTGTTCTAAGGATTCTGTAGGTGCTGTACTATTACAAAAGGGACAACCTGTAGCTTATATATCTAAAGCCTTGACTTTGACACAAAGAAATTATGCACAAATTGAAAAAGAGTTGCTTGGAGTCTTAGTAGCGTGTGAAAAGTTTGATAAATATATATATGGCAGTATTTTTTACATAGAGACTGATCATAAACCTTTAATATCAATAATAAAAAAACCCTTGTTAAATGCACCACCAAGACTCCAACGCATGCTATTTAAACTGCAAAAATATGATTTTAATCTTTATTATATACATATTTCAAATATCTTGCAAATGAAACCTGGGATGAAATTCAAAATACCGCTCAAGTAGACGAGGCTTTCGAATTATTTATTAACACTCTGTCCTACTATCATGATGTATGTTTCACTGTTACTCTAAAAATTATAAAAAAGTAAATCACTTATGGATAACACAGGGTATAAGGGTGTCGTCACAAAAACTAAAATTTTTATACCAATTAAAAACCGCGACCAACAGTCCAAATTATATCAACTATTATAACAAATATAAAAAAATTTATAAGAAAGTTATTTCTAACGCGAAAAAGTTATGTAATGACTCCTTCTATAATAATTCTGGAAATAAACTCTAAATCTGCTGGATTAGATAACATAACGTCCGACTTATTAAAGAAATCAGTTCACTTTTTGATGGTTCCAATGGTGCACCTATTAAATATGTCTTTGAGTGAGAGTATCTTTCCAAATGTTCTCAAGATATCAAAGGTTTTTCCGCTATATAAATCTGGTGATGGTTCTTTAATTGAAAATTATAGACCAGTTGCATTGTTGTCTACTGTATCTAAAATATCAGAACGTGTTGTTTTTAACAGAATTATACAGTGCGTAGAAAATTTTAATATATTGTCAGAAGCACAACACGGTTTTTGGAAAAATCATTCGACTCAAACTGCTATTATGTCCTTTATAGAAAAATTATATGAAAATCTCAATAAAAATTCAAAGTGCGTTCGCCTGTTTATGGATTTAAGTAAAGCATTTGATTTAATTGATCATGATATTTTAATTGAAAAACTTGACAAATATGGATACGTGGTAAAGTAAATAGCTGGATAATGACTTATCTTAGTGATAGATCACAGGTAGTTGCAGTAAATGGATCTATTTCGGGAAAACTCAATACTAAACTTGGGGTACCGCAAGGTTCGATACTTGGACCATTACTTTTTCTAATTTATGTCAATGATTTATCAACCCATTTCAATGAAAATTTAATTATATTTGCTGACGATAATTCGTATTTGTGTTATGGAAATAATCAACAAGATGCTTTATCCCTTTTGCAGAACGATGTAAGAATATATGCCGATTACTTCAAATCAAACAGGTTATTTTTAAACATTACTAAAACACTTTTTATGATATTTTCACCTAGGAATTCAGTTCGGGACAAGAGTAGTTTAATTAAAATAGAAAATACATCTGTTAAACAAACAAATTCTACTAAATTCTTAGGACTAACAATAGATTGCGCATTGAACTGGGAAATGCATATTAATACATTAGCGAATAAATTATCATCTACATGTTATGCTCTATACAGGCTGTCTAGAATTGCAAATTTCCAAACAGTTTTATATCTATCAAGAGCATCGTATGGTATAATTTTTTGGGGTGCATCACATGTTTCTGAAAGAATATTTAGAATACAAAAGAGAGCTATTCGAAATATATTAGGCATGTACAGATACGAATCATGTAGAAATACTTTTAAAGATTTGCAAATTTTAACTCTACCATGTGTTTACATTTTATCCATTCTTTTATATGTAAGAGATAACATAGGCTTATTTTTACCCAGTGACTTTTACCACAATTATGATACCAGACGGGGTAAAAATTTGATGATTCCACTGCATAATTTAACCAAATATGAGGAAAGTCCCAAATATATGGGAATATTAATATATAATAAATTACCCGATCGTTACAAAAGTGTTACATGTAATAAAAGATTTAAGAAGGAAGTTAAGTATTATTTAATTCAAAATAGTTTTTACTCGATTAATGAATTTTTAGGTAGTGCATAATTATAGATTATTTGCGTTTATGTTTAATGCATCAGCTATTATTTTGTTGGACTATATTTTTAATTGTATTAACCATCAGGTTTAATTTTTATATTTTGTTCTAGGCTTAGTACCCACTGTACATACCTTGTATTTTAATTTGTAATTGTGTCTTTGTAGTATTGTATTTATGGTATTTTGTATGACTAGTCCTATACCAATTGTATTGGCCTTTTGGATAATAAATTATTATTATTATTATTATAAGAGGAAAAGAGCTTTATGTAGCAGACACTTTATCTAGGTGTTGTTCAGAAAAGCCTAAACACAAAAATAATTTAGATGTAGAGCTAGAAACACAAATTTGTTTTGTAAAATTAAATTTTAACATTTAACCAATTACAACAAATCAGATATGAGACTAATAAAGATAAAAATTTAGGTAATGTAAAATTATATGTTCAAAATGGATGGCCTAAAAACAAAAACAATTTGAACAAAGATTTAAAAGTATGTTTAAAATTAAAGAAGAAATTAGTATTGCTGATAATTTATTGTTAAGAAATAATCAAATTATAATATCTTCTACAATGAGAAAGGAAATGTTAAAACGAATTCATTATGGCCATCAAGGCATAAACAAATGTAAAATGTTAGCTAGACAATTTGTATATTGCCTTTCATGACTGCAGAAATTGAAGAAGAACTAACCAAACTGTAAAATATGTTTACAATTTAAAAATCACGTTAGAGAGCCTTTAACTCCTCACAAAGTTCCTAACTTACCTTGGGAGGAGTTGGGTCTGACTTATTTCATATAGGATCAAAAATTATCTAATCGTTATAGATTATTACAGTAAATATCCAGAAATTTGTTTATTAGAAAACACTTTGAGTGAAACAATTATTATTCATTTAAAATCAATTTTTGCTCGTCATGGAATCCCAAAATATTTTACTCCGATGGAGGCCCGCAGTATACTTCAGATTCATTCAATAAATTTTGCCAGTCGTCGGAAATTAACAATGTTAGGTCTAGTCCAGAGAATCCTAGATCAAATGGACTTAGTAAAAGGTATATTCAGACTTATAAAAAAGCATTACAAAAATCTTTAAGAGATGGTAATGATCCATATTTAACTTTATTGCAATTGAGAAATACACCAATTGAATCAAATTTACCTTCACCCTCACAACTTTTAATGTCACGATTACTAAGAACTAACGTTCCCACAACTGTTAAAATGTTAGAACCGAAAATCTTTAACATAAACGAAATAATCAAAACTTTTGAGGCAAAACAAAATGTTCAAAAATCCTATTACGACAGAGGTACAGTCAATTTGAAACCTCTTGAAGAAAATCAACAAGTTTATGTTAAAGATAAACACAAATTAAGAGAAGGTTATGTAACCAATAAAATTAGAGATAAGTATTATTCAGTCAAACTTAACCATGCATCTGAGATTGCGAGAAACAGACAATTTTTAGTTCCAATTCCCGCAACTTCAGATACAGAACAATTAAAAAAGGATGATTTTGAAGATGTCGTCACTAAAATTGAGAAAAATTCCAGCGATTCATACGATTCTGATGAATCTACTATAATAAATGTAATAAAGCAGACATCACCAACATTGGATGATTATCTTGATATGTGTATGTGTGAAGTTGTGCTCTGAGTTTTTGCCTTGTTTGTGAATGATTACATTTGGAATTAATTGAAATCATTCTCTAAACTTTATAAATTACAGTGCAAGCTAACAGAAACTGTTTTTATTTAACATAGTTGTGCCAGAATAGTGGCAGAAAATGCAATAAGTTTTGATTTTAATTGATTGGAATTCATTATTCCTTGTGGAAAAAACTATAGACAAAACACTACTTTTTATTTCTCCGTGAGTAAAAAAGAAGGGAAGATAAATATAATAAATCACCAGTGGTGTACCGATAAAAATTTTTTTACTCATCAGCATGCCTCCTGTGAATTGTTCAAGTTGTAGTGCGGTTATTAAATCTAATTCATACAGCATTAAATGTTGCAAATGTGCCGGTTGGCTCCACAGAGATTGTGCGAACCTGACTATAGATGAGATTAATCGCTTTTCTAGGGATCTTAAGGACCCTAATGGAAAGAAATTTATCTGCGCTTCATGTCGTTCACCCAGTCCGCAGGCCCTTGCTTCCCAGCATTTTTCACATCCAAGTGGCCCTTCCATCAACGATACCTCTGTAGACACTCTTCTGTATAAACTTCAGAAATATTTAGATACTAAACTCCAAAATCATTTAGATGCTCTTAGTAGCGAAAACCAAAAACTTATAAGGAAATTTGAAGAAAGAATTGATTCTTTGGAAGGAGAGATAAATAAGATCACCGCCTTGAACACGGAATTGCAAAATATTTCTAGTGACGTTGACAATTTGAAGGAAAACATTGTTTTGCTTAGAAATGATGTGGATATCCTTAAACAAAGTGGCTCTAATGCTGATCTAACATCTGAAGACTTATTATATGAACTCCATGAACGCCAGAAGAGATCTAATAACATAATGATCTACAACCTCACTGATTCCAATGAAAACCGGACGGTGATCATGTCAAGCAGGTTTTAAATGATATAGTTGGTGGTAATAGTACCATAAATATTATTAAATTAACTCGTGTTGGCAGGCGCAATAAGAATGGTAACCGTCCACTAAAAGTCACCCTATCTAACTCGAATGACGTCCATACTATTATTCAAAACCGTAAGGATGTAGCCAAACGAAACAAAATCTACATCAACTTTGATTTAACACACAAACAACAAGAGTCTTACAAATCTGTGAAAGCTGAAGTGGAGGATAGATTCAAGAATGGAGAAAAGGATTTAATAATTAGATACTTTCATGGAACCCCGAAAATTGTGCCAAGAAATCCACCAGTATCAAAAAACTAAATCAACCAACATCTTATTACTCAGTTTACTATCAAAATACGCGAGGTTTACGCATTAAATTTCATAAACTTCTTGAAAATGCATCTTACTCTTCGTTTGATATTATTGTCTATAATGAAACTAATCTTAATTCAAATTTTTATGATTCGGAACTTCACATGTATGATTACAATGTGTATAGAAAGGATCGCTCTTCATTGACTAGCGTTCATTCTTGTGGTGGAGGAGTACTCATAGCTGTGCGAAGAAACATAACTAGTAAACTACTACAAGCTGCGGATGACATTGAACTGTTTGTTATGGTGGGAAGTGGGCTCAATCAGTACATAATTGGTACCTCTTATTTTCCCCCCAGGTCTCCAGTTATATCATATCAGAATTGTTACGAAAGTGTAGACAAATTATGTGATACCTTTCCTACAGCCAATCTATGCCTACTGGGTGACTTTAATCTTCATGGAAAGTGGGAAGCTGGTCCCTACTCATCTACAGTTACCCCATTGCCAAATCTCTCTCCAAACGAAGTGGAATGCTTGGATACTGTTGCTCATCAGTCTTCCCTGTTCAACCTTTTTCAAATCAAGTTGTATGTGGCTATTTGTATTTATGTTTATACTATTCTACTGTTGTATATTATTTAGGTAGGTACATATTTGTTATTATTATTCCAATGTTATTATTTGTACTATAATATCTAAATTGAATATCCTGTAATTCATTGTTTCTAAAATGGGCCTTGCCCGTGAAATAAATAAATGAAAAATGAAAAAAAAATCTTCTGGTCGCCACATCAAAAAACCAGATAGACTAAATCTATGTAATTATTAAAATAAAATAGAATACGTATTGTAAATTAATTTTTATATGTAAAAAGAGGGGATGTAAGATATGCAACCCTTGTCACCTATGTGTGTGATGTTGGTGGCAAGGTTGTTAACAATGTAAGTTAGAGAATAAACTTCACTCCTTCTGGTGTGAGACACGAGCCCGAGAGGTTGTGTTTAATTTCAACGGTCCTCGCAGTCATAACCTTTATAACATTTATCACAGGTGGGATCTCTTAATATGATAATTTTTAACATTCTCTATGAATATGGTGACCGGTCAAGCAATAGTTTTTTTTTTATTTGAAATAATTCGTGTTTTATTAAATTCACCCCTTATCCCCAACCTTGACGGCCTGGAAAATGAAACGGGTGGGTGGCACGTCTTAATATGCTAATTTTTAACAGCCTCTGTGAATATGGTGTCCGATCAAGTAATAGTTTTTTTTTTATTTAAAATATTTCGTATTTTATTAAATCCACCCCTTATCACCAACCCTGACGGCCTGGAAAATGAAACGGGTGGGTGGCACCTCTTAATATGCTAATTTTTAACAGCCTCTGTGAATATGGTGTCCGGTTAAGTAATAGTTTTTTTTTAATTTAAAATATTTCGTATTTTATTAAATCCACCCGTTATCACCAACCCTGACGGCCTGGAAAATGAATCGGCTGGGTGGGATCTCTTAATATAATAATTTTTAATATTCTCTATGAATATGGTGACCGGTCAAGCAATAGTTTTTTTTTTATTTGAAATAATTCGTATTTTATTAAATCCACCCCTTATCACCAACCCTGACGGCCTGGAAAATGAAACGGGTGGGTGAGATCTCTTAATATGTTTATTTTTTATGTTTTCTGTGACTATGGTGAGCAACCAGGTTATATTTTTATTTATTTGAATATTTTCTGTTTTAATAATTGCAGCTCCTTTGCACAACCCTGACTGCCTAAGAAATAAGAAGGGTGGGTGTTTTTTTTTTATAAAGTACATGTGTCTGTAAGAAAAATATTACGAAAAATTGATGACAGTTTATATGCACTAATTTTTAAGATCATTACATAGATATTAATAAGGACTTCATTACCTCTTTTTGTATTGAACCTGTTCAAATAAAAATACACATGCAACTTACCAGTTTTCCGTCAGCCATTGCTGTAGTCTCCTCTTGGTTTAGCTGCTACAACGGCTATAACTGCATCCCATTTTACCTGTAAAAAAATATTTCTTAAAAACATATTACATATTTCAAATTTAAATGATTTTATTCCTATATATTAGCCAATATTAGAAGAACTTTGACAGATCAAAACATGGACCAGTTCATATGCAGCTCAATAATCACCTTTGGTAATTTAATATTTTCTTTAAATACATAGGTACGTAAAAACTTACTATTTGAAAGAAATTTCTGGGTACCCATGCACCTAAATTATTTATACCTACATTAGCCAAATCAAAATAAAGAAGCGTAAATATAATATTCGCACCACACAGAAGAACTGTACTATAATATAATACCTGCTCAACTACCTATGAATTTTTGTAAAAACTTATGATTCAAAAAACTCCACTGTGAATAAGATCGAAATTATGTAGACAACTAAAATGAAAACTAGTAAATATATGGACAAAATTGTGGTTTAGCAATTAAAACATTCATAGACCAGAATATAAATAATTTCCAATTGTTATAGATACCAAATTTTTATAGTTAACGAATTTTACGCTATAAGACTTCAATTTGATTACTGCAAATTTTAATATGATGATCAACAAACTTACCCACATATAATCAAACATTGGCATACATTATTACATATATTATTATATTCACAAAAAATTTGCAAAAACAGCACACGACTCCATTTTCGAAACGAAGTCAACAAAGCATCAACCATAGATAAAGATACAATAGCATCAACAAACAACAAAGTTAGGCGCGTCCCGCTACTAGCGCTTTTTTCCACAGCCTTCTACGTGTGACGTAGAAAACGTGACTATTATACACTACCTATATGCGTTTTTTTTTTTTAATAAAACTTAAGTCAGAATTTAAAATCAATGACCAATGTATTAAATTTTCGTAAAATATCTTTTAAATCAGAAAGCTGAACTGCTGAAGTAGGTATTTGATTTCAGGATTCAATTTAACCGGTTATCGCCAAATAAATAAAACGCACCACGTAAACTATAGCCCCATTTTGCTCCTGCTGGTATACATACACATCTTAATAGATGTAATGGCTAATAAAATAAACTGGAATCATTTAATAGACAAAATTTGCAAAAATACCTGTTAACCTATAGGTTTGGTTGCTCTACGATCTTGTTTTAAATTGTAGAACCAGCTGCGGAGAACACCAACACCAACGACTTTGAATAAGCACATAATTTGATGAAAATTGTCACAAACCGCACTAATTTACTATAAAGGAGTTTTATAAATATAAATAATTAAATAATAACTTTTCAACATTTCAACTGCTGCGTCTGTTAACGCCCAGCGCCATCTACAACACGAATCACGATTACCTGCCATGACGCTCGTTGCTCCGTCAAGGCTAATGGGATAATTTCATAAAGGCGAATTATGAAAAAATATTAGTTTTATAATAACAATACTACTTATTAAAACAGTTTGATACGAGTATATGTATGTACATCACAGAGTATACTTTATAACTACGTTGAATTTTCAGTACAGTTTTGAAATTTTGAAGTCGGTATTTATCAAATCAATTAACTTTTGGAACGTTCAAAACTGAAAACTACCTGAATCCGCATTTGCAGTAAAACTATACGTTTAGAAAGAGCTGCGAATGATACAGAAATGTAGGCATAGGTATATTGAAAACCAGTACATAGGTAAATGGAGAAAATTTATGGTTTAGTAATTAAACCATTTAGGTATTTCAGAGAAAACATAATACAATTCCCAATTCCCAGTTGTTATACCAAATTTTTTACAGTTAACGAATTTTCGCTATGAGACTTCAATTTGATTATAAATTTTTATAAAATAATCAACAAACTTACCCACATAACTATCAAATATCGATATCGGACATACACAATTCAAGACTAATCGCCTATACCGCGAACCGCCCGCGACCGCATCGTACGTTTGTGTACGTTTACTGCGTTTTTTTACACATTAGTCACATCACCATCACATCATAAACTATCACAAACCAAACAATATACAGGGTGTCTTGTGTGTGATATATAAAGAGAGAGAAAATATTCAATATCTATGAAACAGTTGGTAACAACTGTAACAATTCAGCACCATATATTTGAATAGACGGATTGATGAACTAAACATTAACGCGGGAACTTTGGATAATCTATTTGTACAACATATTATCACAGAATATACAGGGTGTCTTGCAAGTCGTTACAATAATTTTAGGTGATATAATACTTGATTTTGACTCGATTGAAACACATATACCTATATATCAAGTGTGATAACCGTGCTTTTCTACAATTATTGAAGTGTAGAAGAAAACCTTTTTATAAAATATATTTCTATACTTTTTTATTAGGAATGAATGGATTATTTAAATTATTTAACCAATAAAATCCAAAGTGGCTTTGTTACTTACCTAGAACTTCATAAACATGGTTTTTCTACTTTGTAAAAGCGAACAGTCAAATTTAAACATGGATTTTATTTAAACCTTTGTTTGTAGGCACATTCTGATATTATTAAAAACTTACTAAGTAATGCTCTTTCAGTTCCTAGGAAAATTTTCTTGATAAATATTCTAAAAATTAGGGAAATTAACAGTGGCGTGCAGAAAGGGTCCGCAATGCGGGGGGGCCCCTGCTCAGCCTCGACCTCGACTACCTCCAGCAAGCTTTTTACATAGTAATAAAATAATTATTAATTTTGTAGCGGCGGAATATGTCTATACACCTCATAATTTTCCAAAATCATATTAAATATATTTTGCCTTATCAGTACCCATTTTATGGTAAAATTCGACAACACGACAACGTAGTCGAATGTAGAATCCAACACGACAAAAATAAGTGGCAACGTTACAGTGACGCGACGCGTAATAGTCGCGTATCTATGAAGATCAAATTATTTCTCGGAATCCCAGACTGCCGATGCCGTCGCCGTGATCTATTGTTATTTGGTATTCGGATAATGTCTACTAGAGTCGAGATTAGAGTAAACTATAAAAGTGGTGTTTTTTAGTTCATTCTGTTATACTTTGATATTATTATTATTATGAGTGGTTTACGAAAATATTTAAGTGGATCACAGAAATGAAAACTGAATGAAATAAAGGAAGAAAAGAAAAAAAACTGGTCAAAATTGATAGTTTTTTTCTATATTTAAAAAAGTCTGAAATGCGATTCAAATCATAATAATATTTTTAGAGATAATGTGTTTTATTTGTTTATTTTTGTTATAGTTATAAATGTTTTATTTTTGTTACAATTTTGTGTTAGTAATGTTTATTAAATAAAGTTATAATGTTATATGTTCTGTAATTTTCCAAACCTAAACCAGAACTCATATTGGCCATATACTATCGCTGGAATTTGGTACGTTTATGACGCTATGAAATATGAATTTTATTAATTAGAGTTCTTATTCTTCAAAAAGTCTAAAGAAAAAAATCAAAACATAAAGGTGAGGTCACACCAAATTTTTTCTATCTATAAACCGATTTGAAATATCACCGCAGACAGTAGTTTCGTTGTCACCCAGTATAGGCAGTATATTAATTATTTTGATGTAGAGGGGGGCCCCTTGAAAAAAATTGCGGGGGGAGCCCCCGAAGACCTTGGCACGCCACTGGAAATTAATCTTAACACATAGGTATAGTTTGACAGTTGATCTACATTTACGGCTGCTATGGAAATTAAGGACAATCATTTTCTCATGGCATACCAAGCATTGCTTTTCTTTTTTACGCCGTAATTTTAAATTAGCATTTTGTATCCTCCGGTATTTTAATAACTTCAATATTTTCTAAAGGTTGCATTCTTGTTAGCAAATAGATATTTGCTAACAATTCATTTCTTAAACCATTTTTATTACATACTGATCGACTGTCCTGTTTTGGTGAATGCGCTCCCTGCATATTTAAACGTGTTAAGATTAATTTTTAGAATGTTTATCAAGAAACTTTTTCTAAGAACTGAAAGATCATTGCTTAGGTAAGTTTTTAATATTATAATTAATATATCTGAATAAACCTACACACAAAGGTTTAAATAAAATATACATTTAAATTTGACTCCTTGCTTTTACAAAGTATGTAGAAAAATCATGTTTATGAAGGTAAGTAAGCCACTTTGGATTTTATTGGTTAAATAATTTTAATAATCCATTCATTCCTAATAAAAAAAGTATAGAAATATTTGTTATAGAAAGGTTTGTTTTTCTTCTACACTTCATTCATTGCAGAAGAGCACGGTTAAATTAAAAAATAAAAAATTATCACAGGACTGATCAATATTATTGAATTTATACCACAATATTATTGAACTACTTTGTTGAAGTTGAACTTATCTTACTCTTGTTAACATTAAACTATTTTTATTTCAGTTTCAATAACATTTATCGAAAATGAACTATAATTTTGTTGGAGCTTAACCGAGATGATGTGCAAGCAGAAATGTAAGCCAATTTTTAATTAATTTTTTTTTTAGGTATATTAAAGTACTCTGTGGTTCACGTAGAACAACAATCAACACGGAAGAAACGGATAATGTGCCCTATGTGTCCAAATGAACAAGTGTTTTCTTTATACATTAATTTACTAAATCATTTAACTGGTAATAGTTCAAATTAATGAATCAGTTTTGTATTTTAGGAATCTAGAAGAGTTTACTGCATATGTATAATGTCAAACAAAAACGAATTGGTAGACACATTTTATACAACCATACCATTAACCAGATATTTTTGGACAAAATAACTGCGACTTTCCTTGTGCCATTTTTTATTTGGGCGTCCCTATTTCAATATACAGGGTGTTAAAGTTACATTTTAAAATTTAGAAATTATTCATTTTGTTTTAATTAGTATAGTATTACGATTTGCTAAGTTGCCAAGGTATTTTGTAATAATAGGTATATCCACAAACAGTTTCACATGAAAATGATAGTGAATGATAGATTTATGGGCACTACAAATTGCCGTTTTTCTTCAAAACGGAGCATTTAAACAAAAAATTACAAAAGAAAAAAGCTGCATAGGCGTATTCAGAAATAATTGGAAGGGATAAAGGGTACTGCATCTCTCAGTTACCTCCATTCGCCCTGCGATATTTTTCACCAAAATTACATGATATGTATCTGTAAATGTAACTTTAACACCCTGTATATTGAAACAAGGACACCCAAATAAAAATGGCATAAGGAATGTCGCATTTTTTTGTCCAAAGAATATGTGGTTAATGGTATGTTCTTCTATTTTGGGACACAATGTATAATTGCAACAGAAGTGAATTCAACAGGTTATGTATTTTTATTTAAATTATTGATGTTATAATAATTGTAGAATTTACTTATTTGTGTAAAAAGCGCAGTATGAAAACTGCAGACAGTATTTGCATGCATGGAATGAGTTCATCAAGAATTAAAAAATTTTAAGATATTAGTATATTAATCAGACTTTTATTTTTCTATTGTGAAAACACTGTATATTATTATATGTAACTTTAATTCCTAACTATTTATACTTTTGGTTTAAAAAGACAAATTTCAAATAATATGTGATACTGTGATATTCAATTAATTATAATAATTCAAAACAATTCCGGTGTGGAAAATACAAAATGCTTATCTTTTATGATAAAAAGCACAACTGAAAAGATGTACATTGTACAAAGTATACAATGAATATATAAAAGTAGTGAAATGATATTAAATAATAAGCATACCAACGCTATCAACAAGAAGACAGATATAGAACATATTCTATAAAATTTACAGTGATCTAATTAAACATTTTGTGAGAGTATAACTTGTGGGACACACTGTATTAGTTTCTTAAAATTGAAATAAAATATTAATTGTATACTTTGTAGGTAGATTTAACATGTTCTTATAGTTGTTTATCTAATGAAAAAAAGCATTCTGTACTTTCCACACTGGGATTATTTCTAAATTATTATAATTATTTGCTTATCTGAGTTTTATTAGCTAAGATAAACATTGTCCGGTTACTTTATGTTTTTTCCTGAGTGTGAAATTCATTTTGTATGGTTGTTTTTTGACAATTAGCTATATATGCTGGTACCTACTTAGAAAAGATTTTAACGGAAAACTTATTTTTCTTCATTTGGTAAAATTGTGTTCATGTTTGCATTGTGTTTTGTTGTAGTATTCTATAGGTATAGATAATTAATTACATTTGCACATTTAACTTTGTACTTTGTAATTTTTCAGCATAGTTTCCGATACATTTTTGTAATTTATTTTCAATTAAAAACTATTTTTTTTTATCTTTATTACGTAGTATTGTTAATTTTTAAAATTATATGTTTTACAAATTTTTTAAAATTTGTTTGTTAAAATATGTTGTAGAAATCTGGGTCTTTTAGTCCTGAGGAAGATAATAAATATTGAAAACATCAACCTGATGAAGCAATAAGGTTTCGATTTAGTTTTATGTACCGTAGAATGGGGCTATTTGGGATTGTGAGGGTAATTTGGGAAATACCAAGAAAAATAAATCTGGCTACCTTGCTTCCCGCCACGCGGATCTCAACAGGTCGGCGTCGCGGGCACGCGTTCTGGTATTGGTTAACCGTCGTCTACAGTAATTGGTTACTTCCCGTACGGTCCAGAAATACGTTTTAGAGCTCCCGAGAGAAAACCGCTAGAAAACGAGCGAAAAATTTGTGTGCCAACTTCTTGTTGCTGGTGGTTTCCTTGTTATTTCACGGTAAATTTAAGATCGTTGACTAATTGTTACATGTCTCTAGATATCCTAAAAAAAAATTTGAGAATTTTGAAATAGAAGAAACATTTTTATGAATATTTTTGTACTGTGGGGCAATTTGGGACAAAAATGCGGGTTATTTGGGACAAATACCTAAATAGATTTTTTTCCATTTTAGACTGTAAAATGGTTAGAAACTACGTAAAAACCCTTAGTAGTTGCAGGAAAGGGAAAATTATAATCCCTAATATTCCTACTCAGAGGAAAATCTACGAAAAGCATTACAAGACATAAGGAAAAAATTAAATATTCGACAAACTGCTGAAAAGTATAAAGTTCGAAGTCAACGTTGTTTAATAATTTGTTTTTGAGAAGTAAAGTGTTTTTTTGTTTCATTATGTTCGTTTTTTTATCATTATATTTTTTAAAAAACTATTTTTGTTGTCCCAAATGACCCCAATAGGGGTTATTATTAGGGTTTTAATGTGTTTTATACGTAATCCCAAATATCCCCATCTCATGGGGTAATTTGGGACAACGCTTTAAAAATATATATAACCCCTCCTACTTGGGAGGGGAGACTAATACTTTAGACAAATGTGGTGTCTAACTCTATCCTTCTAAAAATGTATTGTACACGATTTTATGCTACATGAGAAAAAAAATATTCATAAAAGTGTTAAAATTTTGTCCCGAATAGCCCCGTTCTACGGTATCCAAAATAAACCGATAAGTTGGGAACTTATAAATTGCAGCCAATATTACGTAATGTTGGAATGTTATATAGCCTCCTCTGTATGCTGAGATCTGCTCTTATTACCATGATAGCATGATAAAATCACAACACGTAACAACTAGTTTTATTATATATTCCTTTCGTCTGCCATCAGTTGATGACTGTTTAGTATGAATATTTTTGCCGTCTTCAAAATATTTTCTAATGTTAAGGATTATTATTTTTGAAAATGAATTTTCATCATACAATAAATAGTATGTTTCCTTCTTATGAAATTTTTGTGTTTTAAAGTTATAAAATGAATAGCTATATGACATTTTTGCGAAAAAATAACAAGAGTAACAAAAATTCCTATTTTTCATCATTTCAAAGTTAGGGTCTAATCAGACCCCACCACTTGGGCGATGAAGCATAAAATTTTCACCCGGGTTAAAGAAACTGAATATATTTTATACGTATTACCAAAACAAATTTCTGAAAACGTTTATTTGATTAAGGACTTTATCAGGTGAATCTTTTTGCCTCTAGCCCTTTCAAAAAAAGAAATACGCCATAATAATAGGCACTTACCAAAAGGTTTCTGGCAGTCGTTGCTGCTGGTCTCTTCTCGGTTTAGCTGCATCCCATCCCCTATCTGTAAAAAAAATATTCCTAAGATACATTTTTCCGAAGAAATTATATACACATTAGACAAACTCAGAATGAGAATTTTGCAAGTGCAATTAAAAAGTACGATATATTTACACCACATACCTACGATAGGTAGCTCTAGGTAAGTATAATATGTTGAATTTTCCATTAGTTTTCAAATTTTGAAAAGTATTTTATCAAATGAATTAATTATTAGGAAGAAAATAATCAATCAAAACTAAAAACTATATAGATACTGACTGTGCTCGCTTACTGAAAAAATTTAGATCTGAAAAAGCCACAGAAAAAGCACTAAAAGCACTAGGTGAAAAAGAAACGAAAGAAGCTTATTTTCCCATCTTCTCTCTGCAGAGCAGAAATGGACTAGTCCGACTAGTCCACATACGAAAAACTCAACAATCGTCGCCGACTGTCTATGCACAGTATCTATGTTTACCAAATCGTAGTACCCGCCCTTATGATGATTTCATTTGATTGTTTAAATATGATGTAAACGTATAGTAGTCCGAAAAAATGTTTCCGAATAAATTAAATATTAGCCATAATCAGAATAAGAACTTTGGAAGCACAACCTACAAAATATGATACAACTACCATCTACTTGATATTCTATATTCTATCAGAATATGTTACATTTTCCACTAGGTAGTTCTCAAATTTTGAAGAGACTTTTATTTATTAAATTAATTTTTAGGAAGGAGATATTTACCATCAAAAGTCAAAACTGAAAACTATATTCTAATCTGCAGCTTATTCTTAACCCTGTAGCGCAAAAATAAAAAATTAATTAACTATAGTTATTCTCATATGCATTTCAACAGTTACCGCTTACCGCACCAAACTATGATTTGATATTTTTTGTAAAAACTTACGGTTCGAAAAAACTGTACTGTGAATAAAACAGAAAATATGATCAATACACTTACATAAATTGGAATCAAATATCGGCATAATTATAACTAAAACCACAACCAAGTAACGAAGCGCGAAGCCAACAAGAATTTAGTACGCGTCCCGATTAGTTGCAATTGTTTTTACAATCCGCCTCGCGTCTCCTTGATAAAGCACGGCTCACGGCTCCTACGATTTAGCAGACTATGGCGTAAAACAACTATGACCATAATATTTTTTCTAACCAAAAATAAAATTTATAACAACCAACGTATTTAATTTTCGTAAAATTGAAAAGAATATCTGATTGTCTTAATTCTTAAAATAGAAAGTTCATTTATTTGATTATAGGTTCAATTTGGCAGGTTATACCATAGAAATCATAAAATATATATTGATATATATATTTTATGATTTCTATGCATATTCCGCGTTTGTAAACGTTCTTGGCATTTTTTCTTAGCACTAAAAATGCTTTTTAAATAATACTTTTGACAATGATTTTTACAAACGTCAATTTATACAAATCACTGAGTTTTGTTTTCATAATCTGTGGTTTTCATGGGTTGCTATGATTCTAAACACTATAAAAATTTTTTAAAATTTGTTCATGGAGAAAATTACAAATATTGAGTAAAAAAAATTATAACCATACTTTGAGATAAGAAATTAAAAGCTCCAAGAACGATATGAGCTGAATACTCTATTGTTAGAATCGACAGTATTGTTTCATAATTCAACACGTCAAAGCTTTTATATTAGTTATTTTCCTGAATGAAAAGCTTAAGCAATTGTCATTTTTTTACTGGACGTACCAGACAAATAAAAATCTCTTATATATAAATTCATTTTACTATTTACATCAGTAACATAATTTTGAATATATTTACTGTTCTATAACTAGTAAATAAAACCTTTGTCTTGGTAACAAACTTTTAAACAAAGTTCAATTGTTAAAAATAGTACTTATCTAATTGAAAATAAAAATACAAAATGTGATACAAATACTTGTTTAAATATAAAGTACAAACAAATTTTTTCTTTAGTTGACACATTGCCCTATTACAGGTTGACATAATCTATTGATTATCTCAGGCAGAACTAGACTCACGTAATAAAACTGTCTTCTGATTTTTTAAATTTTGAAATTTTCAAGCTCCATTTGAATACAATATATATTGTACAAACAGTTATATCTAGTCTATAGTTTATGTTTAAAAGTCAATTATTTTGATGAAAAATGAAATGAAATTAGTGTTCCTTTATCTTATTTAATAAATGAATCATTTAACTCAGGCCAATATCCAAGTATACTGAAAGTTTCTAAATCAATACCTATATTTAAAAATAAAGGATCCCGTACTGAAATATGCAACTATAGAAATATTTGTCTTCAAAATCAGTTAGCAAAAATATTTGATATTAGTTATAATGTAAGGCTAACGGCGTTCTTAGAAAAATACAATTTGTTATCGAACTCTCAAAATGGTTTCAGACAACAAAGGTCAACATCGGTATTGCTGACTTAACCACAAGTATCTACGAATATCTAAACAATAAATATTATTCTATTGCTATATACTTTGACCTGAGTCGAGCTTTTGACACTGTGGACCACAGCCTACTTCTAGAAAAATTAAATCGAATAGGTGTCGGGGACAGCCCACATGTGGGCTGCCTCATACTGTATGATAGGCGTCAGGCAGTGGTCATAGATGGACATAAATCAGAGTTGCGTAATGTTGAAATTGGGGTACCCCAAGGTTCAATCTTGGGTCCACTATTCTTCTTGATATTCATGAATGACATGCACTTATCATGTACAGCTCCGAATAAGATAATTATGTATGCTGATGATACCAACTTTTTGCTGGCTGATAAGAAGTCTACAAATACAGTATGTAAAGCAAATGTTGCAGCGACTGAATTCTGTGAGTGGTGTGTAAATAACGGCCTATTAGTAAACGTACACAAGACTTTTTTTATGTCATTCTTACCAAAAAATGTAACTGAAAATTTCAGCCACCTTATTAAATTAGATAAAAAGTCGATTGAACAGACCAGTTCCATAAAATTATTACAGTTGATCATAAAATGACCTGGGAAAACCATATAGTAAATCTGTCTTCTAAATTAAGTACGACATGTTTTATTATTAGACAGCTGCGTTCTACTGTAAGCTTGGATATATTAAAATTGGTTTATTATGGCTTAGTGCAATCAACAATCTCTTATGGGTTAATGTTCTGGGGAAACTCAGCACATATAAATAAAATTTTTACTCTACAAAAAAAAATTATGAGGTGTATAGCAGGTAGTCACCCATTAACATCATGTAAACAAATATTTATTGACATGTCAATCTTGACAGTCCCCTGTTTATATATATTTATACTAACATTGGAAAAAGAAACAACATTTATAAAAATGATGTAATTCATAATTATAACACACGACATAGCGATGACATTCATCAACCATTCTCTAGACTTAGCTCAAAATTCACATATATATCAGGGAATTATCTACTTTAATAAGTTTAAAAACAAATTTGGAAATTTTGACAAATTTAACAATTTTAAAACGACACTGTATAATTATTTAGTACAAGCCTTTTATTCTGTGGATGAATATTTATGCTCTTGAATATATATGTGTATGTGTGTGTGAGCGTATGTGACTTATGTGTAGTTTAGTATATTATTAGTGTTTAATATTGTGCATGTTTAGTTATGTTACTATTTGTAGTTTGTCTCCTTCATGACTAGTCCAATAAGTTTATACATTTTTGTACACTTGTGAAACTTCAGCGATGAATAAAGATTATTATTATTATAATGATTTTTTATTAAGAAATTAGAAAATAAGACTACAAATAAGTTCAAGTAACAATTGTAGAAAAATATATATCTATAATAATTAATGCATGATTCTATAGAAATTTATTTCAATTTTAATTTCAAGACATTTTCTCTTTTTCTTAGTTACCCAATAATCTTACAACTTATTTTTGAATAAATTATGCACATCACACTGGTTTTACGGTTATTATACATCAGTTCAAGAAATTTTGTTACGGATTCTTTTAATATAATAAAAATATATAAAACTAAGCAACCCTTAACAAAATAATAGAATGAATAAAAATATCTAATCACATTTAATATATTCAATAATCACAATCGTGTACTAAGAGAGCTTCTTACTACCATAGCATTTTTCTTCCTGCTTAATTCCAACCGCTTCAGAGCTTCTTGCCTTTTGCGTTCGATAATTTCTTGTTGCCTCTTAACTTCTAATTTGGCACATGCCTGCAACCGTTTTTTTTCTATTTCTTCTGGTGAGCATTTTGATGGAGCTAAAACATGACTTATTATGTTATGTAATAACATGAATTTAAAACTTACAGTCACTATATTCTTGTTTCCTTTTTAATTCTAGTTTTGCTAGGGCTTCCTTCCTTTTCCTTTCGATTTCATCTAGTTTGTGCTGAGGAATTACTTCTAGCAAAAAAATATTTTTTTAATTTCAAACAACTGAATATATATATATATATATATATATATATATATATATATATATATATATATTTACATACTACTATCTTTAGCGCCTCAGATAACATGCATTGCCCATACATTAAGGCCTCAGGCGATTTAGGGCGTCAGTATATGTGACGCCTTAATGTCAACCCTGTTTTCTCCATAAGTATCAACATTTTGTAGGTTTAATTCACTGTGAGTGAAGCTCCCATTAAAGTTGCACCAGACTAAATATCACACTTTTCTTTTATTCAAGGATTATAGTTCCAATAGGCCAATACAACAAAATGTACACTTACGCCGTAATGTTAGGTATATGATCAAAATTGTATATTTTAGTTCACGATTCTGCCGCTTGAGGGAGAATTGTAATATACGTTACTGTATATTTTATCCGAATCAAGCATATTACAAACTCAACCGATATGGCAACATTGCATGCCGTACAGCGACTGGGTTGAGTTATATTTACAATCCTTGGTTTGTACTGCTTGGTGCGCGCTAAATACAAACTAGTTCTTACTTAAAGGAGGTTTATTTATATCATTTAATATATGTTTCGCTTTCTTTTTTAACTTAACTTTTAACTTTATATTTTACTATGGCATTTTGCATTTTACCATAGTTATATTTAAATCTCAATGTTCGCTAAAGCGACTAAACAGATGTCAATATTGAGGCATAATTATATAGGGTGACCCATAATGTAGTGACACATTTTGAAGTCTAATAACTTTGCATCTGAAAAACCTTTAGGTAAGTTTTTGGTTCGATCAAAAAACTCAAAAAAATTTTGTGTCAATAATATACAGGGTGTACCAAAATTAAAACGATTTTAATCAAAATATAGAATTCAAGAAATTTAATAACAAAGAAAACTAACATAATCAGAGCTGATGCTTTTATAAATTGACCAACCCATTTTACGTTACTGTCTATTTGACAATTATAACAATTGTAAATCTCTATGCTTATGTTTCAAAAATAGTAGGATACAGAATGTAACTTTACATAGTTATTTTTCCATTGAACAACACCAAAACTTATCTGTAAGTTTTTCAGAGGCAGAGTTATATTATTTCAATGGAGGTAGTATTTTGTAACATTTTGTTTATTTGGTTGTTTTTTGTTCGTATGTAACATTTAACTAGCTTCTAAAAATCCTAAAACATGAACACTTTTGAAAGCACGTTCTATCAACCAAGTTAACATCATTAGAAACTCAGTCAATAATGTAACTATATAATTATTAATAATTTGATAGATAAACTGGAGTAATAACAATAAGTCTGTAACGATTTTTGAGGTATAAATTAGGAATTAGATTGGACATCATGACAGATGACAGGCTTGTAACGATTCAGTGAACCACAGCAATAATAATTAGGGTCAACATAGGTTGGGTATAATATCTCCTGATTGAGTCGGCTTGGATACTAAAATGTATAGGGAAAAATTGTTATGCTTATACTTAGTTTAATATTCGTAACTTACGTGCCAGTATGAATGTGGTTCATCAAAAATTCAACTAAACTGCTCATAATCCAAGGTTACAATTTTTGTAACAATCGTAACCTTGGATTTTAATATAAGTTCAGTTAAACTGTTGATGAAGCTAGTTAAATGCGACTGGCTCTAAAAGCCCGATTGTACCAGCTGAGTTCATCAAAGTTCAGCTGAACCCGTTAATATCCAGTGGTACGATTGTGTCAATAATTGTAGTTTGTAGGCTATAGCAAAGTTCAGTTTAATGATCATTGAACCAATTTGGTACAACTAGCTCTAGGTTTATACCTTCTATATATAAGTACAGGGTGAGTCATTAATAATGGTACATAACTTGCTACCATGCTTGGTAGCAATATACAAGGTGGGCCAACGAAAACTTTACACCTCTATTTTCGGGCTATAAAATATGGGAAAACACTCAGACCCATCGATTTCTGATTTGAGAGGGAACTACTTGTCTGCCTTTTTCATCCCCACAACTTTAACCCTCTGTCAGGGGGAAGCACAACCCCCTAATTTGCAATAGGGGTGCGGGGTGTTGCGATACCTAATTTTAAATATTTCATCGAGTACTATATGACCACATAATTTTGGGCCAATATTTTCACTGATAACGAAATGGCAGCAAAAATAGTGAAAGAAGCAATGTAAATTTACAACGGCGATATTATTCTTATCAGACTGTCAGTTTTGAGATCAGCCTTTGCGTTGCCCTTTCTCTGTTATTTTTTGTAAGCACTATGAGTTCGATTTACTTCAGTTCATCGTGAATTTTTAAAAACGTTAAATTTTAGTAGAATTAAAATGGTGTTTTCCGGGGAAAAAAGGGTGAAAATTATAAAATTATTTTTTAAGAATAACGACTGTGTGCAAGTAACAGCGGCTTTACTTAACGAACGACATCTTGAAAAAAAAAATTATCAGTTGCAAAACGTGTATTGCAACTGGTTGCCAAATTTAACGCTACAGGTCCCCCTTTTTTATACCTGGTAGACTCAATGACGAAAATTTATTTGAAATTATTAGATACTGCTATTTATTCAGCCCTCGTTTCAGTATTGCAGAATGAAAAAGACCAGTCTGGACATTTTTCAACAACATGGCGTCCCCACCCCATTTAAGTACAACATGTACAATTTTCAGATGAAATTTTTTCTCAAAGCTCGATTGGAAAAAGGGGGCCCTTTTTCTATGGGGTTATCCTACCCAGTCCGAATCACTAGATGATTTATTAAATCGGATAATTAATGAATGCCGTCAAATCCCACCCTAAATGTTGCCAATGTACAATAATTTGCAATAATAATGACATTTTTTAAAATAAATTTTGCGATTTCTTTTGAAATGCTGACGTATTTGTAATGAAATCTCCCTTCAATTTTCAACATTAGTTCTTAGTTGTTTCACTCACCAATAGAGATTTAATGAAGCTCAAAGTTTTGAGAGAGTGTCATTATTATTGCTAATCAGAACATTTCCAACAGAACTTATTTTACTGCATGGAAGTGAATGGTGGTTATTTCCAGCATTTAATAAAATAATCACAAAATAAGTAGTCTTTTGTTGCTTTTAAGTAGAAATTTTTCCATATTGCCTCTTTCACCATTTTAGCTGTTACTTCGTTATCGGTGAAAATTTTAACGCGTAATTATAGGGTTAGATAGTACTCGATTAGATCTTTAAAATGAGGTATAGCAATACCCCTCACCCCTATTCAAGATCAGGGGGTCGTGCTTCCGCCCAGTAGGGGGTTTAAGTTACAGGGATGAAAAAAGCAAAAAAGTAGTTCCGCCTCGATTCAGAAATCGACGGGTCCGAGCATTTTCCGTATTTTCATTTTTGGTCCGTAAATCGAAGTGTAAAGTTTTCGTTGGCTCACCCTGTATGTATAAATATTTTTGATTTAGTTTTACTATGTACCTACCTACCTGTAATTGAACAGACTCATATGGCGTATTTATGTTTAATTTGTGTGTTTACTTGAATAAATTGTTATGTTAATTTGAGTTTTGATTATAAACTTAGTTTTTTTTTTGTAAATATATAATGAAAAATTAATTAACACAATAAAGTAATAGTTTTTGTTTTTATTAGTGGATGATAATACATTATTTGCATTACTGGAAGCACAGAACAGAACAGCTAAATTTTAGATATTAGGTTTGAAGCGGGAAGGGGTTATCACAGCCTCTAGCGGCCAATGATGGATGTACACCATTTGGCAACAATGCATGAGGTTGTAATGTACCGTATATTAATATATTTGAGTCCGAATATTTGTATTTCGGTTAAAATATATACAACTGGTGCCATAAAATTAGCAGTTTGTTAGGGAGGTCTCAATGTTTTGTAAATGGTAAGAAAACTGTATATCAATTTTTCATATTAGGGTCTTCTAATCGCTAGAGGGCAATAAGCATTCCATTGCAATGAATATACACGTGCAAAACAAGATCTAGTACGTTTCCTTCTATGAGATGCCAGAAGGTAAATGGTAAGACGCCTTAATGTTTTAAGATGTAAATATATATATATATATATATATAAAGTATTTATTACAGTTGTGCTGTTATGTTTTCAGTCTCGTTTTTTTAGCAAACTAAGAATTTTAATTAGCCTAAATTACAAAATTTCAATAAGGTAGTAAGGAAGTGTTACATTACTTATCTCAAAATTGATAATTTCAATATATACCAACGATATTGTTACTGATTTAGGAATTACATCTCTGCATAGGAAAAATGTATGATTAATGAATTTTTATTTTCATATAGTTGTCACATATTTATTACAATAATTGTATTTTATGCATGTATTCAATATAGAGCCAAGAGCTTAATGTTGAAATTGTTCTCATATTTTGACGTTGTAGATCGTCAATATCCACGGAGCATTTGAATCAATACATTAAATCTAATCTAGAAACAAATCAAGGTATTTTGTTACTTAAACTGTTATAATAAGGTAATAAAAACAATAATTGTAACTTTTATATTACATTTTTCTGACGCAGGTTTTTAGATCTGGCAGTGTTGATTGCAGTGCTCGGCATTTTTGACGGCCTACAAACGTCTAAAGTTGTGAGCAATTTCAGCAATTAGATTAATATTTTCCATAAATCATCTATATTTTTCTCTATATATTTTTGAAAACTTTTTTCAATTTTTTTTTATGGATATATGAACCACTTTACAAATGGCACATCAAAAAATATGAACTTTTATGGAAATATGGATTTCTTAAGACTGCTAGATATTTTTGCCAATGACTTACCTTTTTTATATTCAATGGTAGATTCAAAACTTTGCGTTCGATGGAATTCTACTTTTCCGGCTTGTGTGCAATTTTTGTGCTGATTTTCTGATCTCATGGTAGGAAAATCTAAACGGGTAGAAGTTTTTAAACTGTGATTATAACTTATTTTGTTATCAATAATGTTATTAACCTCTTGCTGTTCACTATCAATTTTCTTTGAGCTGTTGACTGAAGAATTTTCTGTGACCATATTAATATTTTGTTGAAAACTAGAGTTTTTAAAACCTAAATTTTTGATATCCTTATTAATATGTCTAACTCTTGTACTTCTATCTGGATTGTTTATTAAATTATCACTACACCTATTTCTATTTTTCTCTATAGCTTCTAAATCTGCTTCAATTTTTTGTGTACAAAGTATTAGATCTTCATCTGCTGAATCGTTAAACAGGTCTGCATAATTTCCTTCTAAACATATCTCCTGAGTCAATGGTGGTACATTGTTAGTGTTTTCTTCATCAACCACATCTTTATATTCTGCTTCCTCTCGGGGAGACAACACTAAGCTGTCCTCATGATCTGGAAGTGCAATGGCTTCTCTCAGTGCCTGTAATTCTTCTCGAAGTTTTTCAAAATTTTGGATCTGATTATTTGATGGATATCGTTTTACAGGAACCTTAGGTGACTGTGGCAATATCAATCGTTTATGTGGTCTTCTTGGTCTTTGCTTGGCTTGCGGAGAATTCCAGTCCCATACTACATCAACATTGTCGCATCCTTCTTGAGTGCAAGCTATATGTACAGGGCTATCATCGTTTTCCATTTCAGCATACATTTTTATATCAAAAGCTGATGTAGGACACAACTGAGAATCTTCTGATGTTCCTATTAAAAATAATGTCAAATTTATAACCTCACAGTTGATTAGTCTTCAGTACCTGGAGAATAAATATTGTGTCTACATAAAGAACTTGATAGTTTAGGTGTTCTGTCCACAGATATCTCTGAAATATGTGACATTAAATAAATCTTAATTTGTTACATAAATTTAAAGGATATCTTTATTCACTAACTTTTTTTACCACTATTAGGTTATAATATTCCTCAAAATTCAAAAACTAACTACACACACAGACCATATACATACAGACTACACCGCACTTCACTCCAGTGATTGACGTAAACCACAGATCAGGGTTGGGACAGAACTACAATAGATGTGTAATGACATCTGGAGGAAAAATGTAATAGATTGGTAATAGATTTTTTTTACTGCAGTTTTCTGCAAATACATTAAATTTTAATGTTATGAAAAACATACCTATCCAGTTCTATATTTCGGGACACAACAGATTATTAAATATTTAATTAATTATATTAATGTTATCACAGATTAGCTAATTAAATGAACTATTACCAAAGAAAGCCAAATACCAAATTCATCATTACAGCCACCATAGCACAACCAAACCCACAGTACACAGAACAAACCTCAAAAACCATAAAAAAACACATGCGGGTCACAGACCCAGGCCACAAATCACAGTGAAAAGAATAGGGTGCAAACCATGGACTAAAGACAGATTTGCTGGAGCTCATAGAATAGGTTTATTTGTCAATCACGTCTCAATGTTTAACTGCAGTCTGTACTCTTTTATTACTAAAATTAAAAAACCGAAAACATGTAATAGAATTTACCTGTTTTCTTTAAATTGTAATAGATACAGCACAATTTCTGGTTTGTCGTAATAGCGTAATGACAGTATATGAATTGTAATAGATCTGTTACGATTGTAATAGCAATCCCAACCCTGCGGCACAGATTACTATGTAAATATGTCATTCAAAATAAAAGGGTGTGTCCATCACTGAAATGTATGATATGGAATGTGTTTAGTCCATTGCGCATCCAAATAAAGGTACAATGGTCGTCAGCTTAAAGTCACCACTTCCATGTTTTGTCCCTTTCTAGCACCGTGTATAATAAATGGCACTAGAAAAGAATGGACCATGGAACTGGTGACTTTAAGCTGACGACCATTGTACCAAACCACAACCTAAAACAAATATAGACTGTGCCAGAGTCATATTGCCGGCGATCGCTAATTCATGGTCGCCGTAAAAGGTCCTTAATCAATAAAACTTGGTTTTTATGCCAATTTACGTTGGTTGTATTGTAGCGTGAATCTCATTTGTTTACGATTGGTCACATTCTTTAATGACATTTAAAATTACAGCAAGTTAGTTAATTTCATATTGCAATGCAGCCATTTCATATTTGCACAACCGCCAACATAAAGCAAATAAAATATCAATTTTCTGGACCTTAGGTCCCTAGAAAACGCGGCACCTGTCACGTGACCTATATCAAGAACTGACTTTGTCTATATTTTTTCAAGGTTTGTGTACCAAACCTAGACAAAATATAGACTGTGCCATTGTCATATTGCTGGTGACCGCTAATTCATGGCTGCCCTAAAAGGTCCAGAATCACTAAAACTTGGTTTTTATGCCAATTTACGTTGGTTGTATTGTAGCGTGAAGCTCATTTGTTTACTGTGATTGGTTCACTGAAATGTAATTTTATATTATGATGACTGGAATGCGCTAAAAGCTGCGCGAATGGATTATTTATGATCAGCGCCATATTTTGTTTTGTGCCTCTAGCAATGGCGGAGCAGTAGGGGCTTAGCTGATTGTGAATTGAAATGGAATTGAATTCTGAATATGAAGAATTATTTCGTGCTATATGCTGGTAAATTTTACAGTCCCTTATAAAACATGACATGTTCCAACAATAACACCCACAAAAATACACAAAGAATAACACTGAGATACAAGATAAAAGAAGAAGCCACACTGTACGCCAATGACGTGTTTACAAACAAAATAATGGGAAATTAAGAACACAATTCATATCGTACGTGCAGATGGTTGTCTCTCTCTCACCCACATACATAACCAATGAAGTATGTCTTTGCTGAGTTTCGTGTGCCTCCTTTTGTCTGCTCCTAGGGTTGGTATCTTTATTTGGATGCGCAATGGGACTTAACGCATTCCATATCGTATATTTCAGTGGATTGGTTACGTTCTTTAATGACATTTAAAATGACAGCAAGTTAGTTCATTTCATATTGCAATGCAGCCATCATATTTGCACAACCGCCAACATAAAACAAATAAAATATCCATTTTCTGGACCGTAAGACCCTAGGAAACGCGGGATCTGTCACGTGACCTATATCATATATTTTTTAAATAAACAACGTGCAAACACCACAAAGGCATAAATATAAATAAGTATACTCTTTACTTCCTTCTTACAATATTTATGAATATGGAAACTCCAGTCACGGCCTCTTACATCTTACATATTTCCCTCCTTTATAACACAAAATTTGAATTTCCAAGATACTAACTGCCGATCGTCTTAAGTTTAACTAAAACTGTGATCCATAGTTTAAACCACAAAATATATGAAAGTTTAACCCGAACCTATACAACCGGCCATATAAATAAAAGACCTCCTAGCAGATATGAACCACACCAAGTTTTATTAAAATTTTCAACTGGGTCACTGAGATAGTTCAGAAAAGCTTTTTTTTATATAACTACCACCCTATATCTCGAAAACGAAGCCTTTCTGAACCCAAGTTTATAGAGAAAACTAATATTTTAAATGTACTATCATCCCCTGAAGTTTGTGACATGCTCTCCGGGACACCCTGTATAACCAATGCCGGAGATTGCACAGTAGATGACTTCACACTAATGGAGCCTGTTTACTATGTTTGATTCGAAATTTAACTGGTTATAATTTAAGACATTATGATAAATACATAATTAAACAACTGTTTTTATTAAATGTTATATTTATTTAAGCTCAAACAAAATAATTTATCAGTAAAAAGTTTAATTTATTGTAGAATTCACTTGCTATTTTTTAGTCAAACATCCGTATTTTGAAAGATAAAAATATATTATCTTCAAAAGATGAATATAGGTATTGCTGAAAATGCCATCTCCATTCAATTTTGTTTCATTTAAAAAAAACAATCATTAAATTACGAAAGTTTGACTGTAAAATATTACAGAGATAAGTGTACAAAACAACTTTTATATTTTTAAATACATTATTTATATTTTAATAAAATATCTTTTTTTGTAACAGAACCATGGTCTTCATTTGCGCCATTTGTAAAACTTTCGTTAAGTACGACTAGAAATAAATAAGAAAAAAAAACAGTACACATGTTGAAACAAAGATATACATAAAAAAGTATCACAATTGTATAATATATATAAATAAAATGAATCATCAAAACTTTACAAGTTATACAACAATATAAAACAAATCCTTAATTTTCTATTTAAAAGACTTCTATTTAAGCTTTATAGTTGAGGTAAGGCATTATTACATTACGCTATGCTACATCATCATTAATATATTTTAATAGATCGATATAAGATCTTTTATATCATAGTAAATGCTTAAAAATATATATCCACAAAACTATTGATATCCTAGATACCCCTTACAAACTGTGATTTTACAACAGGTTACTATTCATATTACTCTGTATTATACAATGGCAGGAGAGTCATATAACCGTCATAGTCATTGAAGATTGATTTTAGATACCGTAATGATTAATACTTTTATGATGGTGAAATACATACCAGTGGCGCATTTAGAATCTCTTGGTTCAGAGGAAACAAGGAAAACGAAGAATTTTATCTTTACAAAATTAGAAATATTTTTTTTAACAAATGCTCCCCCTCACCCCTAAATACGGCACTGATACATAGAGGGTGCCTGGAAATGCTGCGTTAATATTCCAGGTGACTGGACACGAAAAATTACCATAAGGCCCTATAACTATTTTTTGTAAACTCAAAACTAGTGGTTACAGAACGAAATCTTTAAAAATGGTTCTCGTTATATCACGTTATAATTAGTTCTTTTCGAGAAAAACAACTTTAAATATTCACCTGCGTTAAATAAATGAAATTAACAAAGTGCGCTTCGAAAACAAGAACGTGGATACAAAGGAACACTAGTGATAGTAAAAAATTTTGTTGTCACTCCTTGCTAATTTTGAGTTTTCAAAGAAATGTTATAGGGCTTTGCGGCATTAATTTTTTGAGTAGTATCACTCCCGGAATATTGACAGATCATTGATACCCATAGAGTCATCTTTGATATATCGAGATTGTATGCAATGTGTTATTATTCTAAGAAACATTTGTAAATACAAAAGTTGTAGTTACGTTTCAGAATTGCTAATGACGTTTAAAAAAGCAACGTCATGTTAAACAAATACAACCAAAACTTATGTTTCTTTATAAGGAAACACTATGCATATTTTTCATTATATGAAATCTACTAGTCTTCCAAAAAATTATGTTATATATTTCATCCAACCGTTCGCAAAATACTGCAAACAACTGCTCTAACTTTAAAATTTAGTAAATAAGAGAAATTCTCAAAAATTTTGGAAAAATTGGTATAACTAGTATTTGCAAAATTTTTATTAAAGTAAGAAAATTTAATATATCACTACTATCCTTGTTTGTATATAATATAGTCAAACTTAGGAGTAAAAATAATAGATGGCAATACTTTTTCAAAATCCAAGTCAACTTTGTATATAGTATAAATAAGGATGACATGGATTTTAAGAGTATCACTAGCTATGATTTTCATAAGTTTAACTTAACAAACTATATTATACATAAACAAGACTATGTATTGTGATTGATAAAGAAAAGAATTAAAATACAAAAGTTATACTTATTTTTCACAATTTTTCTGGGAATGTTAATAAACAATTGAACATGGCACACATTTTTTCTATATTTATATTTTTCCAAGGCAGTCTTTATTACATTTTGAAATTGCAAGTTGTACTCTGTTGTATTTTGCGAATAGTTAAAGCATATAAGTACATATATATTTTTCATCAAAAAGACTAGTAGATTTCAAATATCAAAAAATGTACAAGAAATATAGTGTGGACTATTTAAAAAATATAAGTTTGAGCCATATTTCGTTAATGCAAGGTTCAGTGTTTTTCTTAAACCAGTAACACCTCAGATAACCCTACAAAATATAATAGACAACCCTGTATATTTAAATTTTTTTCCGAGTATATATTATTTTTAAAAATTATTAATTAGTAACTTAATATATGCAATTAATATATTTAGTCTACCTAGCACCTTATAATTTTCCTTATTAGAAACATTTGCCTTGTTCAAACAGGACTCAAGTAAATACTCTAATTAAAATTTTGGTACTGAAACTTTCCATGTCGCTGTCTAAATATATCACATCAAATTAAGAAAATGTCTTGCATAATCAGGGAAATTATTTTAACAAAAATAGGTATTACTCAAAGCACATATGGATATCTCAAAATTAAGAATTATTATATAACAAATTAATTTCAAAGAAATTTAATAGGTGAGTTTTTTGTTAATTTAGAAATAATAGTCACATTTTCTTATAATAGTTGTTTTACGAACACACATATATTGACAGATCAATTTAACAAGTGGACCTCAATAAATTGTAGGTCTAATTTGTTATTAAAACTGTTTTACACACTCTAATTTATTAAATATGTTGACAATTTATGAGCCAAGAAATTGGTTTTAACAGATCTGCTTACAAATTTATCAAAACAATTGGGTTGACACTTAAGAATAAATTGGTGTGTGTAAAACAACTGTAAGGCATTAAAAGTATTTCTGTTAGGTTAAAATACCTTTGCTTATCTATATAAGGCACATTCTTTATTTCTAGGCCTAGGACTTTCAACAGGAATAATTTATAAACCATTTCACTACTATGTATGCTTTTTCAGTTTACACCACAATAGTCTCTTGTGGGAGGATAAAGATAAAATAATTTATATTTCAGTTGTTTAATGCCGGGTCCAGACCAAGCAGACAAAACAGTGACAAGACAAAGACATTTATGTTTCGCGACAAATCTGATATATTTCTGCAATATTTTTGTCTTATTTTTGTTTGGTTTCCAAATTCGGAGACAGTTGCAAGTCCCGTCTCGAGTCGGTACAGATCAAAAAGTCTCTGTTTTGTCTGCATATTTTACGACAAGTTGTCAACGCAGTGTGGACGGTGTGCGCTGACAGATGTAGGAGACCAACAAATCAGTGGAAAATCACACATATTTAGTTCTGTTATGTTATTGTAGTGGAGTACTTAGTAGGTCATTTAGAAACTGCAGGACCAACAAGGCATATCAGATTCTCGAAATCTTTGGTGGGCATTCTAAAAAAATATTTAAAGCTTGAACGAATCTCACCACAGTCTAATATCATCCTCACGTAACTGAACTAACAATTTATTTATGGAATAATTTTCTCACTTTTTTAAGCTTGGTCTCATTCAAAAACGTTTGCGTTTCATTTTTCCAACATTGGATGAAGAGAAGAGAAAGATATAACTGGCAGCTAGCTATAAATCTTCATTTTTTAAATTTTCTTCCAGGTGGAAATGCCACATATTTAAACAACTGATTCACACCAACTGAATTTTGTTGCACATTTGTTCTAGTGGTGTGGACAGTTTGTCTCAATTTTGTCTTGTCCGAATACCTAAAATTTTGTCGTGTTTTTGTCTCAAAATCGTGTTCACTTTTTGTCTGCTTGGTCTGGACCGGGCATAAGATTTCATGGCCATACATTATTTTTCATTAGGACGATCACAGATACAGAGGTTGTCGCAGCCTCATTATTTGAAAATGTCTTAGCTAATGATATAAACCACGTGCCACAGCTGTGAAAACCGCTATGTGTGTCATCCCCCATTAACTGTGTCGATTCGGATGCCAAGTCTGTCTGTCATCGCCCTTACTTGAATATATGTTTTGCTATACCTCAAAACAATCACATATATTTTCTTGTCATTACATAATCCTCTAAATATTTTATAATTCTTTTGGTTTTGCTAGAAACAAAATCGCTTTTGATACAATGATACATGTAATATTGCTTACTGTTTATAATTTGTCAAATAGATTCAACTCTTTTACGTTAACTGATTGAAATTCCATTTGAGAAAAAATGAAGTACACGAAGTAAACATTTTCATAATATATCGACTATAATTATGTACGAGTGAAATAATTTTGGTATTTTTTTGTACTTTTCATTGACTACCTTTAAGTTTGTAAATGATGTGTAAATGATACGATGATACAAATGATGAATGATGATATATCTCACCTGCCTTTAAGTTGCCAGTGATTATGACAAAATTGCTGTAATTTATTTCATGATGTATTTTGGTTAATTTATCACAGGTTAAGGCAAGAGTATTATGTTTCTCATTATTCAGTTTTTATTTTAAAAGTAATTAGTTAAGTTACTGGCAAAATACACATAGTGCTTTGCCTTGAAATATTCAAATTTGATAAATTTGTGACTTGGAAAGGGTATAAAATTTTACATTTCAATGTATCCAGGGTGAGTCAGTCATAATGTCATTAATTTTAACCACGTATTCGGGAGGCCTAATAAAGGCAGAAAATCAAAAAAAAAACATTTTTTACTCCACCTTTAAAAAAATAAACAAATCACCCTATAAAAATCAGTAACACGATGCTCCTGGCGTGCTACGAACTTTCTGATGGCGCACCCGACGATAATCTAATGCCACAGACTTGCCATATTAACCATGGATGCTACATTTACACACATAATATCGTCTAACACATCAGCGTGTTATTCAAATTTACCTCCATTTAGTACTCTGCATTTCCCGCATTTCTTCCCTCAAATTTGTAGATAATGCCACACATTTGGAAGGGGGATGGAGAGAATACAAGCAGTAAGCAGTAGTTTGTTTATTTCGGTCCAACCTTACGTATTTGGTGTAAATTCACAACGCATAATTTTACAAATTCCGAATATGTGGAAATGGTAGTGTTATACGGAGAATGTTTACGAAATGCGACTTGACCCTAATTTTATTAATAAAGTGCTATGGACGGATAAGTGCAGTTTTACTTGACATGTGGGCTGTAAACAGGTTAGTACCATACTACTTAAAAAACAATAAATTTCTAGACTAGATGTACGTAACTACAAATTGTACATCTGGTTATGTGTGTGGTTAATTGTACTTACGAGTAATACTAAAAATTCATATTTATTTGTAAAACGTAGTGAAAACGTAATATCAAAATTATTAAACTGTAATAACCTAACATTCGAAAACATTTATTTATTATCTACATTTGTTTTTATTAACAAATAAATTTAAAAAAATAGTTTTACTTCTTGTCGTTAAATAACAGTACAAAAACTAGGTAACTAGGTTATTGACCTAATAATACGGTAGGTTAAGGTCAAGATTAACTCTCGATAACTTAGATTAGCGGCGTGCCATTTTGGTCTTGGACAGTTTTCTGTCGACAACACGATGGTTTTTTATTACTTAGTATTTAAACACAAAACACTTTTCAGCTTCTCTTAATAATTTACCCATTGGGTATAGGATTTTTATGTAATGTACATAAACGGTTTATTACTCGGTTTATTATTAGACACGTTGGAGTTTTGTTGCAGTCATAACAGCTACATTTGCTCAGAGAAAAATCAACATGCGAGTGTACGGGTATCCTTTGATTGGGCCGTATTTTCTACGGGAAAACCTGAGTGGACCGCGTTACTTGCAATTTTTAATAGAATTATTTGATTATTATTATTTGATTTTATTGGATATTAACATTTTAAATTATTATTGGCTGAAGTTGAAGTGAGTAAGAACAAATTATATTCTAAAATAGTCAGTACAACCGTTTATTTGTGATGTCTAAAACCTAGGTGGGTAGGTACTACATAGAAAAATATTACAACTTGACAACATTGTATCAGGTCGACATCGAGTTGAACTGTGAGCTGTAACCGACCAAGGCTGTGACCGGTCAGTGACAGTCTGAAAAGGGGGTTTATATAATGATTTGAAAATATTTTTTTTCGGCGTAAATATGCATTTAGATTTTTTTTAATCACGTATTGGCATTATACTCATTATTCCCTATCTCCTCTTAAAATTAATGACATTATGACTGACTCACCCTGTACATATTGTTTTGAAATAGGACACTTATCAAAAAATATGTTTTACCACACCATATCCTAAATAACCAATTAAATTTAGTACTAGTTACAAAATTACAAAAAATAAAAGTAACCAACAATCTGTTTTGGATGTAAATGTTGAAATTTGAATATGTAATTAATAAATTAAGAAATAATTATTAAAAATACGAATTCATATAATTTGCTTAATTATAAATATTAAGCATATATTAAAATTAATCATGCTCATCTCCATAATTGATTCCCATAATTCTTTTTTTCTATAAGACGTATTTGAAATATAAACAAAAAAGTATCTAATGAAAAATAATACTATAAACTATAACTCAAGTTTGTATTACAAAATGACCTCAGTAATTATTATTAACATGTTTTTGGAAATATTATAGAATATATGCAATGTGACAAAAAATATCTTCTAATAAAAATAAAATATATGTCAAAGAAATGTATAATAAATAATTGAATGTTTCCATCTAAAACTCTGCTGACATATTTGTTTTTACTGTTGTGGATTTTAGATTAGTAGTTGAAGTTCAAATTATTTCTACCTTTATGGGCCTATGGGCCTAAATTAAGTATAAAATAATATATACACATCCAAATATAAATAGTTTCTTAATGTATATTTCAATTGTCTTGTATGTTTTTTTGTAAAAGCAGCATAATCAAAAATAGCAAATTAAAATGGGTAAAAGTACTCTTAGCATTATGTGCAGCATATACCGCAATTATCTGTTCTTTAAAGTGCACTCGGCGCTATCGTTTCTATTACTTCCCTAATTACATAAAAATATTTTCGGATTGTTAGTTTGTGCTAAACTTGTATTAATTCTATCATAGCCTTAGCAGTATTAATAATATAATAATAATAATATCTCTACCCCTCATTCTAATCACGAGGATTAGCCCAGAAGTTAAAGACTTGTGCGAGAGAGGGGGTGGCATATTATTATTAAGCAGGCCGCATTTCCACCCAGGAACGACTTACGTTGGTAGACAATAATAAGGGCTTGTCATATACTGCTTCACTGTGTGGAAAAATATACTGACCAGATAAATAAAAGATCACGTGAATACTATCTTAGGTAAATCATCTCCTAATCTACATGTTCCATCACTCCACCACTTCTGAATATCATAAGATTTATGCACTAAAGGTTCATGTAATTTTTTACACAAACTACACACAGTAAGTTTGTGGTCTCTTTTCACTACATAATGTTTTTTCCATTCAAAATATGAAAGATATTTCTTTGGATCTTCATCTAAAGACTTTAAATATTTAGCCAGTTCCTCCACAGAACTGAATTTAGAGACATCTATAACTGAATTTGGAGGTGCAAACTTTGAATAGTCTACACCTCCATAGACGATAGGTATAAAATCTCTGTTTAATGCTATATACATTTTTTCAGTGACATAATCTGCACAGATAGAGTTTTCGAAAGACAAATAGAATTTGTAGTTTCTAGCTAAGAGGTCGTAACATCCATAAAAGTCTTCTCTGGGACAGGACATAGTACCACAAGCGCCATAGACATCTATTGGAAAGTATTTACTGAGTTTCTCATAAAGCTCTTTCCTGTTGCTTTGGGCATTGCAATTAGAAACCATCCAAGCTATTTTATGGGGCTTCTCTTGTACTTCTTTCTCTGTTGGCATTTTATAATTAGTGGTAACATTTATGTAATATCCATAGTTATGCACAATGTCCGAATCTAGCCTGCATAAGAAATATATAAAAATTAATTTTTTCCAGAAAGTTCAACTTATTTTTCAAATAAATCAAATTTGTAATGAGACGTTAATGATGTTCTCTATTGAAGTTTATGTTCAATTTAAATTAACGATTAGATGATGTTTATAGATTATAGTAAATATGAGACAATGGCAAACTAACAAAATACATATTTCTAAAAATTCTTGGTAAAAGATTTTATAAGATAATTGGTAGTTTCCATTCAAGATACAATTTGTTCTAAATTTAGAAAACGGTGATTATCAACACAATGACAAATTTTTCAATAAAACTATGGGGAATGACGAAAGTAGGTTTCATAATAAAACTGTTGTTAGTAATCACAAAAATTGATATTGGATAGCAAAATTCTCAATTTTTGAGGTAAACAAGTCAAACAGTGGTATTCATAGTCTGTCTCCAGTCGCCGGAGAGCGGTCTCCGTCTCAAAATTATACGAATTTCATAATGAAATAAATAATATAAATAAATATCATATCAGATGTAAGTGTATGATAATGATTATCTCTATCCTCCTATTGTGTTTTTTTTTATCTACTGTTTTTTTTTGTTGTTTTATAGTTTAATTTTTTTGTATATGTACTCCATGAGGAATATATCTGTGCCATTTTATTTTACTTGTGGAAAAATCTAATATTGCTAGGGACTGAGCCTTGATCTTTTTATATTGTTCTCAGTTCCTTTTTGCTCTTTTGTTAACAAACATCTAATTTATACTAACATTTTGTTAAACTATTAATGGGCAACTAAATATTATTAATTCCAATAATTTCGGACGGAGACCGCTCTCTGGCGACCGGAGACGGACTATGAATACCACTGAAAGTATTTGGAGTAAAGATTTGCTATGGAATTGGTACACTAGGGTGATCTATTAGATGCAATACATATTGCCCTGCATTACATTACACAAGATTACATTGTATAACTTGAATTAAGTGATATTAGGACATAATTACATTGCATTATGTATGCATTAGGTACATAGTTTTACGGCTAAGTTTAACTTTGCATGGTAAACTAAATTATTGTTATTTTACTTATCCTATAATTTACAATAAACAAATTAATACTTTCTGTAGATATTAATGCAAAGTTACTTAATCAATTTTGACTCGGAATTTTGGCAATGTTTTGATCCTTTTTAATGGAGGAAAATCTTTCAACAGATATAGAAGTTACAGGAATCGCCACAATCTATAAAATTCTGACAAGCAATTATTTAAGCTTTTAATCATAACGATAATAAATGATGGAATCATCGTCTGCTAAATCACGTAATACATGTCTGTTGAATCAGCTGTTTTTTAAACTAGAATTCTGTAATGTACTGTACTATGGCAACTCCAATGTTAGTTTTTGGTTCCCTAAATGTCAGAATTTGACATTGACACTGAATAGCTTTCATACCACTTACTTATCTAATTTGGTTTATTTAAAATGTATGCATTTTATATCTATTTTAAAACTTTAAAATATGCGACATTGGCCCTATCTCAGTTAGGCACGGTGCAAATAAAGGATATGTGTCCTGTATTCCAATTAGATCGTACATGTGTACCAGAACTGCATTAATTGTTCTTGAATTGTACCCAAATAAACTGCCGGGCACTTCAGGTACACGATGTAATAACTTAAAAATTTGATTGATTATTGGAATGTTTTGATATTATTTGTTGTGGACTATATGATTATTTATGTTTTGATTGTGCTGTGGTTTATTGACAAGTACTGATCACAATTGATTAGTATACTGTGGTATTGATACACTTTATGGTATTGATTAACTGATTTAGGGCGTGTACCGTAATTTAACCAATGTCACCGTGGTTATTTACGGTAACTGAAATTTGGAGTTGAATAGAGGGAAGGTAAACTCCACAAAACGATTTACGGGACACTGAACCGGGGTTCTGGTTAAAATATTTGAATTACGGTACATGCCCTTAATGCAATCCAATCGATCATGAACATAACCTTATCAGCACTGAAAATTGAACAACTGACAAGAGCTGATTTCATTTTCCATTCCAGTTAACATTGTACAGCAGTACCTACATGTACGGCACACTTGCTGGGTGACTATCTGGAATACGGCCAGTATTACCATTCCTGTACACCACATGACATATTTCTGCCCAAATATTGTAGATTGTTAATAAAATACATACACGATAATGATCTACTACTTTCCTTTCACCATGATAAACACAATACTTCGTTATCTTCAGTTGAAGCAATTAAAAATAATGCGTTAACAGAAATATACAGTTAATAGATATTTGAAATTTGTCATAATTTCTAAGCAACGTCAAATTCCTGATAACAAACTAACTAACTAACTCTAGGAATGGCTAAGGCGACAATGCTATTTGCTCAGTGACATGTTGCTGTTAGTATTAATTTCATAATTACTGATATAAACAATTGATAACTATTATATATGTACTGTAGAGTGCTGCCATACACAGTGAGTCACTGCAAACAGCAATGGAACTAGATAAAGCATGGCTGCTGCGATTTAGCAGACGATAATTAAATTAACACGTGTTTCACATTATTTGAAAACAGAGAAAATGATGTAGTAAACGTACAGCCCTGCCATACAAGGATGCCAATTAACAAAAAACTCCCTTGATCCCCTTAAAACTACCTTAAGTACTGTGTAAATATCGAAGAGTACTGTAAGGATGCTTTGAAATATAAAATATACTTGTTGTGGTTATGTAATTACAAAAATAAGAAAAAAGGAAATAACTCCTGATTCGAGCAACTAAATATACATTATCTCTGATTTGCATTTTGTTATAAATACCGCTGTCATATATCACTGAATTTATAACAGTGTATTCCATTGTTAATGTAACACATCGGCCACTATCATTTCTGAATATAGCGTTGCATAATACTAGACTAAAGATTCATGTTCAATAACACCAGAGGATATGTCCTTTGCTACATTTTAATATAAAATATAAGTATAGTTAAAATGTAAATTCGATTGTTCATAATAAACAAAAGTTGCAAAGAACTGAACTAAATAAAAGTTATTTCCCAAGACTAAAATCACCTCCACCTACCTGTATGTCATAGTCCAATTGAAAAAATTGTCTGATCCAATCCATTTGGGAGTGTTAGGTGGAGATTCTTGATTCACATATATGTAGACCTGATCCTTTGATCTATTCTCCGGCTTGTCCTGAGTTTCCCAAATGTACTCCCTCCCGTGGAAGAGGACAGCATCAAATTGATCCACAGGTTGATAACACCTGTTGTCTGTAGTAAAACAGTTGCTCACTTCACAACCTTCAAATATTTTACTCCCAAAACCTAAGTAGAAGTCAGCGTGTCCGAATGCACCGTTCCAGTAGAGGATATTCTTATACTGTACATTATCAGGAGTGCGTTTAATGTCATTAATTACGCATTTAAAGTTATTTGTGTACATGCGCTTAAAATCACTATTGTAGTAACAGTACTGTATTAATATTAAAGAGAAAATAACTGCTGGAACAAGATATATTGCTGTGTTTCTTTTCATAATTTATTCACTTCCTTAAGATTCGTTGAATGAGTTATTTTCTATATTCCTTAATAGTATGTGATCTCAGTTTTTCTTCTAATCACTATTTAATAATGCTGTGACAGTTTTATTATGATTGTAAATAACTGTTGCAGGCACTAATGGTGGTACAATTAAACAGCACATTATTTCTGCACGTTGTTTGTTGATGATCGTCTAAAATAAATAAGTATAGCTCATTAATCATCGCAAAAAAATGTGTTAGGTACCTACAGTCCCTTCATAAATGATTACAAGCCACGTGATCAGGGCCGAGATTCTCAAATCAATCGCAGAGCAATTCATATGTGAATATCCTTTTCCTCACTACGGCAATTCAGAGAGACAAGAAATCTATTCGCATACGAGTTGCTCTTCGAGAATCACAGTCCTGGTCACGTGGCTTGTAATCATTTATGAAGACTGTATATTAATTAATAGCATCTAAAAATATCTTAAAAATATGTAATTCACAACACCAGCTGACCTTAAAATGTATGAAATGTATGTATATTTGTGTCAAAAATTGTATACGGGCGCTTTTTCTTTAAATTTAAACTTCACTGCTAATTTCGAATTCAATTCTATGACAAATTGAAAGTAAAATTTGATATGCAATCTTAGATGGGCATATAAAAGATGTAAGTTGAACCAACTATATAATTTTGTTTCCCACAAATTTACGTATATATTTTTAAAAATGCTTGATGATGTCATTACTGTGTAAACAAACAAAATTTGCAAGTAAATTTATTAAGAAATTGTAGCACTTATACATATATACATACCTAATTATAGTGCAACCAAAGGCTAGGGTATATAGCAAATTTAATACCTTATTTTCTTTATTTCAATTAAAAGCCACTTTATTATTGTCCAATTTATTGTATATATAAATAACTATTACCTGCAACAAAATTTCAAAAATTTAAATTTTATGATTTTTATATTGTAAGGTTAACTTCTTCTTCTTTATATTAGCCTTTGTGACAGGTCATAGAAGAGCAGGAGTTCTAATCTTGAGACACAGAAGAATCAATTATTAAATTTGAGACAGGACTTGAAGAAGAAGAAGAAAACAGTAACGGATCTGCAACTAGAATAAAATTTTGGAAGCTACTAATGCCGAACTATTCAAGCATATAAAACTAATTCAGGATCAAATGAAACAACAACAAGCTCAGTGGATTAAAGAAAAAGAGGAACTGTTGAACAAATTAAAACATAAAGATCAGTTGCTGCGGAAGTTAAATACCGATAAAAACAAGTTAGAAACTCGGTTGGAAGAAACGGAAAGGGCAAAATCATCAGTGGAAGAGGAAGCACAAAGTTGCATAGCAACCTTAACAACTGGACTGAATGCAGTGAGAGAAAAGGACAAACTTTTGTGCCAAAGAACTAAGTTGCAAAGTCCGAATGAATGGGATAATAGAACTCTTGCTTGAACAGAGTGAAGATTCAGACTTCGGAGCTATATACCAGTGGAAGATTAAAAACTTTGATAGACCTAACTGGAGTGACATTTCCAACAGATCTTCGTCTTTGAAAAATTACTGGACCCTATGCAATTCTTTAGTAATACAGAACGGCGTATTGAAAAGAGTACTGGAAACTCCTAATGGTAAAGACAGGATCTACCAAACTATATTACCCCGAAAAAGAGTACGAGAAGTTCTAAAAGCTCCTCATAGTGGTATAGGTGGCATGCATTTAGGAAGAAATAAAACTTTGAATAAAGTCAGAGAACGATTTTATTGGCTTGGAAGTCGTACCGATGTAGAAGAATGGTGTCGACATTGTAGTACTTGCACGTTAAGTAAAGAAGGTTCTATAGTGGAGTAATACCTGATCGGGACGATCAGTTCTAAGAGGGGGTCATTGTTACGGAAGCTCACCTACCTTTTAGTTTGTTAATTATGTTCCTGTTTCATTAGAATTTATAATTTTAGTAATACCTTTATTTTGACGGTTTCCGGAATATTCCAGGCTCTATTCTACTTATTTCTCGACACGTTCTCGAGATCGCAGAAACTTCCAGAACTCAAAAAACCTATATAAGCAAATCATTTCGCCGCTGGAGTCAGTTTATATTGAGTAGCCAAACGCGAGTGACAAACGTCAAAGTAATGCGTTGACAGTTGTGAAATTGGATTGAAGGATATTTCTTGTATTATCAAGAGTGATAATAAAGTTGTTTGTCTACGTGACGTGTTTCTACAATAAGGCAATTTCGAGGTTACAATATGTATAGTTTAAAAGAGTATCATTATCTAGTTTTTCGATTTCGATATTCCAACGATTTTTGGGCCTTGGGTTTAGAGCACTAACTTCCTTAATCACATATTTATTGGAAAGTTTATCGGCAGCAACTTCCTTAAATTTGGTACATTCATTATCATTCGCACAGCTAATAGGATTTATATTTTGGAGTATGTCCGACTTAGTTGTTGACGACTTTTGAGTGATTTTAGGTGTAACAAGTAATGATGCTTTAGAGCTACTAACAGCAGAAGCATAAGTTTTATTAGGACAACTGTCAGTCCACTGTGAAGTTAATTTATTAAGATGTTCGGTTATTGCAATTTCAACATCTGATTTTATAAATTTTAGAAGATTCTCCTTTAAGTCATCCAATAGTTTGTTAAATCCACCAAGTTCGGAGTCTAAAGTCTTACGAACTGTTTTAGAAACTTCTGTGACACGTTCATAAATACTTTTGATATTGTTATTAGAATCCTGTACAAGAAACTTAACTACTATATCACATTTGTGTTTACAGTTGTCACATATATAAAACTGCTCTTGCTAAGCATAGTAAACTCAACATTAGTTAAACCAATACAGGAATAGTGATATTAGCTATTGCAAGATGCTTCACAGCCAACCAAGCCTGCATTTGGCACAGATCGTCATACTGTATAACGAACCGCCATTGGTATATATATTTACATTCGGTATCACAACTCAGATGTTTTGCTTTCCAACGAGAAAGTGTTTTAGACAACAAAAGAAAAAGCAAAAAGGTTTACAGTACGACATTCACCATCCCAACAACAGTCAAAGTATAAAAACGACAATTTCGAAAAGTGTACGATGCACTATAAGATTTAATTTTATAACATTCAGTCACAAAGCAATTTATTACAGTTAAGAATATAAAAAAAGTAATCTACGTCTATGCAAAAAACAAAACTTTATTGAACTATATTTAGAGGAAACAGTGGTTCTTTATTGCACTAGTGCAATAAATGTTTATTGCATTCATCTGTCATTCTACTACAGCGTTTTGTCATCTTGACAAACATAAACCTTCAAATCGACGTCATATTTTCGTAGACTTAGTGTCATCTAAATAAAACATTTTTTGGTTTTTGCATGAACGTAGAAAAAATATTGTATGCAACTCGTACAAAAAGTGTTTATTGCACTCGACGTGTTGTCCTACTCGGCCTGACGGCCTCGTTGGACAATTTCACGTCGCATGCAATAAACACTTACTTTTTGTACTTGTTGCATAAATAACTATTATTTAGCACCAAAAAGTATAATTCCAGCGTACAACCAAAACGGAATGTCTGTAATTTGACCATATAAATCATGTTTTTACGAATTGGACGTAAAATTTTCATATTTAAAAATTCCCGCCCATTAACATGAAGCTATCCCGTAACTGCAATCAACTCATACAATCTAAGTTCCTGCAATATTACTAGACCCGTGTGTTCTCCATAGGTTAACTATTTTCGGTACCTATTTTGACATTCTATACAGGGTTAACTATGACTAAGTACAAAAATTTTAACCACGTGCTCAGGGAGGCCTAAAAGACAATAAAAAAAATTATTTCGGAATTCTAGCTCGATGTTAGAAAAATGAGGCAAAACCCTCTTTTCCTATGGAAAGTCGGCGCCTATGTCGATCAGTCATCGTCCAAGATGGCTACATATGTCAACTACCATGCGGTCGTTTCTCACAACGTTGCCGAATGTAGAAACAACGAAAATAAACATTTTTATTAATAATAATACCTAAGTACCTGATATATAACAGTTAATCCGGTTAGCTACAGTATTTTGCATTCGTTTTTCGTTCCAAACTGCCAAAACTTCATTCTGACTCATTACAGGTCCGTCAGAATTACTCTCCACAAAATACACACTTCGCGTAGATGCAGTTAATAAAATTGCCCATTTATTTTAAGAAAATTGATTGAAAGAAATACTAACAGAAAATTTCGAATACACCCGTGGCAGTTTTTAATTTATAAAATTTTGTCCGATAACGGTCACTCCATTGTTCTCAACTCTAGAAAATATATCCACGTACGTTTAAAGAAAATTGTGGAAAACTATATATGTCTCAATATATCGCAACCATTCATTATTAATTGAATAACACGTTTAAAACTGAAACTGTCACTAAAAACGGAAAACTAAAATTACACTGTCAACAAGTGTCAACGCAACCGTTCAGTCTTCGGTTCGCCACCACCGAGAACCTAATATTCTTCAGATAAATATTCTTATGGCAATCAATATTATCTCCTTTTATGTGCGATTGTCAGTTTCTTCATCCCAGTATTGTTTTGACACTTCCTCCATGACACAGGGTTACACGCACATAGCACTTGCCAGTCGATATAAACCTATGCTGTGTTGTTGGTTGCATTACTTCAAATACTCTCCAAATGTCAAACAGCACTAGTGGTCAGAAAGGTAATATTACAGAGCACTGTAAACGCCTCGGGGAATTTAAAATAATAATACTACAGTATTATTATATGCAAACATGGTCGATTATTGGTAATATCGTTACTATTATTAGTATTATTATTATTTAATTACATAAGTTAAAAAATTTAACGAGCTTTAGTGCATTGGAAAATCCGTCTAAAATATCGCAAACTTTTTGAAATTAGTTTTCAGTGTTTGCTTTTCGCATATTCAAATTCGTGTAATTGCGTATTTTCTGTATACTTACAATAATGCCGTAATCAAACGCGGAAATGATGGATATGGTACTAATTTATGGCAAGTGCGACGAAAGTGCATATCGTGCAGCAGCAAAATACCAAATACGTTTTCCAAATAGACAGAATATGCCGAATCCTCGTACATTTGTACGAATTGTACAACGTCTACTAGATTCCGGCACATTACACGCCCGTAGAGGTGGAGTAGGGCACCAAAATAATTTGAATCATGTTGAGGAAACCAAGAGGTCCCCAGCAAGTACAACAATTTTTACAACGATAAGTTATAATGTAAACAAGTTAGAAAACAGAAAATAATTCAACTTTCTTGAAATTTCCAAATATCAGTCCTGGAAGTATCAGTATGGTAGGTTTTACTCTGAGTGCTACCATATCGTGTTTCTCATTACATAGTCTAATATTTTATAAATAAAATAAAACTTTTTTTTTAAAGCGCCGTAAATCGTTACACGTGGCAACGCGGTGCTTTGTCACTACCTTTGACAACTTTGACTTTGGCAGAATATACCTAACCTCGCAGTTGACAGGCGGCATAGTCGCCGAGAAATTAAGAGTTAATAAGGTTTTGAAAAAAAAATTTTTTCGCTTTATAAATAAGTTTGGAATTTTTTTGAAGGGTGATTCCGTTAATTTTGAATTTTCTCTATCCCCTCTTAAAATATTTGTACTAAGTAATAGTTAACCCATATTTTATGATTGCTATGCAAATTTTAAATTGTCAAACTTGACATACTTTTAATACTATTTTGAGAACGAAAACAGAGATTTTTTCGAAACGTCAAAAATACGGAAGTGCGCGATAGTAATATGTGATTTTTGTTATTTTTTACTTCTCTGCTTTTTTCAGCGTGAGTTTTTGGTTAGGCACATTTAGTTTCAAAAATAACACTTGACTGATCCGTTTGGCGCAAGAGCTTATTTGATTAATCTTTATTTTTTTCAGAAGTGTGGCAAAAACCTATTCAAACTAAAACAAAAAAAAATTAATTCTATAATTAATAAAATTGAAATTAACTGACTGACTAAAAATCAATGCAGATGGCAGATGGTAGTTAGTGAAGTGGGAGTAAAAAACCTCAATTCGGGCCATAGACATCTTGTGAGTTTTCTTGCAAAAGATAAGCAAGCGCCAAGTGCTCTGAACTTAAAAAATATATATATATATATATAGACTGCATCTTTGTATGATACAGCTCATGAAAAAGGTGGCGCTTCTTCTGAACTCCCAAACTACACAAATTGGATATTTTATTTGCTTTATATTGGTGGTTCTGCAAATTTGATGGCTATATTGTATTTGAAATAAAAAATAGTTATTTATACAACAAGTACAAAAAGTAAGTGTTTATTGCATGCGACGTGAAATTGTCCAACGAGGCCGTCAGGTTGAGTAGGACAACACGTCGAGTGCAATAAACACTTTTTGTACGAGTTGCATACAATATTTTTTCTACGTTCATGCAAAAACCAAAAAATGTTATTTAGATGACAGTAAGTCTGGGAAAATGTGACATCGTTGTCATGATGACAAAACGCTATTGTAGAGTGACAGATGAATGCAATAAACATTTTATTGTACTAGTGCAATAAAGAACCACTTTTTCCACTAAATATAGTCCAATAAAGTTTTGTTTTTTGCATAAACGTAGAAAAAATATTTTTATTGCTACAGAACCTATTTGCTGTATTGCTTCTAAAATAAGAGTTTAGCAGTCTCGATATAAATTTTTGCTCGAGATAAAAATTGCAAAAGCTACTATAATAAAGCGGGAAAAACCTCTCACAGGCATCGCATAATTGGAGCGGCCCCGTCTTGTTGAAAAATTTAGTTCTCGGTAAGTATAGTAATTATAACCTTGCTGAAGTATGTCGATTAAAGTATAGGTTTTTAATAAATCCCAATACATTTCTAGGTAAAAAATGGGCCAACAATGCGATCACCAAAAATTCCTGCGTATTTCATGAAATTTTCTTGGATTATTGTCTGACCAATAACGGCATGCAGTAATGATGGTTAACTTTCACATGTAAAAAAGCATTCGTCAGAAAAGCAAATATCTATTAAAAATTCAGATTGCCAGATTCTAAACGTCGATCGTTATTATCTTCATTAAGCTTTTGGACTAATGAAATTTTATATGGATGAGTGAAATTTATGGTTTTAATATTCCTTGAACGTCAAACGTCAAACATCTTAAATATATCTCTCAAAGTAGTGGTTCCATCGCAATGTGGACGGAAATAGCAACTTCAACTGATTCATTTGCATACCCCTTTTTTGCTACAGAGCCAGTTTCATGAAATTTTCACCGACATAAACATTGAATATGGCTATCGGATGTTCTGCATTGTCTCCTTTTGATTTAACGTAATGCAAACATACCTAGTTATATTTTTGACCATAATGACTAGGTACATTTTTCGGATAGTAATTTATAAACAATTTTTCTAGAACTGATCATCTAAAATTAAAAAAAGATGTATTTGACAAGATAACTGAATGCATTTTGAAATGAGAAATCACACAATATTACTTCCATACATTTAAGATTTTAATGACGAAGGTCAGCCCCACTAAGGGGTTAAAATTTGGGGAATAATTGCATTCATAAATATACCCCCCCCCTCAAAATAAAAGTTAACAGATCTGAGAGATTTTTTGAAATCTCATAAATTAAACGACTAGAGCATTAAGGGCGGAATTCATAATCAGTGTGCCTTTTCATTTAAGATTTACTTAAATGGAAACTTATTAAAGTGTGGTACGGAACTATTAGTATAAGTAAATTGTAAATTTCAAAGCTAAGTGCACAGTATGAATACACTGATCGTCGCACATTGTTAAAAACAGTGTTATTGTGGAATTTTAGTAAATTTCTAACTTCCTGCTATAAAATAGGATACCATAATCGTAAGGTATGGATAATAAAAACGACAAACAAGTCTCTACACAACACATTATTCATTGTTGGATTTGAGAACATTCTGTGACGTTCCATTATCACTTAGGCAAATCATATAATATATCCACCTATCCAAATAATAAATGTAAATATACAGGTGTATATATAATGAATGTAAATATTCATATTTATGACGTTATTCAAATGTCAGTAATGTATGTACATATATCAAAAACGATAATGTTTTCGGTGTCAGACAATTGCGTAACAGATTTATAATTTTAAAACTTACCAATAATCTGATGATTTCAGGATATTTTGCTAGATCATCACGTGTATCAATTTAAATTATTAACAGTAACTGGGCGGCAACAATTGTTGTGTTATACCTGTTAGATTAGATAAGCCAGCATCGACCTTGATCTTTCATCTGTACGTACAAGAATTACAGATTCACTGAAAAAGTTGCTTTTTTTAGTTGAATGGTAGGTAGTAGGTACATTTTATGCAGCACGGAAGGAGTCTTTTATCTGTGTGGTGCTACACTTTAAACTGATCGAGGTTTTTACTGCACTAATTAAAAGTGGATTAACTGAAATGGAAGGCTAGGGAAAACTTGCGGTTTTGAAAGATAAGCCTTATCAGAAATAATCAATAACGATAACGTGTTCGATAATATTTTTGCGGTACGATAAATTCATAACGGCAAAAAAATTGTTTGATTCTATAAAAGCCTGGTGAACTATTTCCCATCGATAGCTTTTCGCAAATTGTAGATTGCGTTGGTTTCAAAAGAGATTTTTCGATGGCATTGAAAAGTAGTTTTACACATTATCAAGTTAGCGATATTCAGAATCTGTAAAATGTTTAAGGATTAAAAATATATTTAAGATGACTTCAATCAATAAAACTTAAACTAAAATATTTAGGTATAAAACTAGTTACGGACGGTGAGCGATAATATATAATATATATTTATTTCTTTGTAATGAGATATAGCGTCAGTGTGTAACGTTCTATGCATTTTAATCACAAGCGATATTTTTGTAATATTTCGGATATATATATAGCTCACCGTCTGCAACTAGCTTAAAAGTTGTAACATCAGTTTTTTCTAAAGGTGTGTTATAGAACATTATTTATTTTTATAAAAATACACAAATGCACAATCGTTCGATTTTTAATGGTGCAACCAAGACCATAGACAAATTTATACAGGGTGATTACTTTTACGATTTTGTGAAACTGTAATATATATCTACAGTTTCTTAAAAAAAAGTTACACATTTTTGTTTATCCAAATCTGCGTAATTTCTAAAAAAGCGGCTCAAAACTGAAAAAGTGCATCTATAAAAAAAATAAATTAAAAATTTAAATTTGTTTGAAACAAAAGTTAATATCTAAGAAAATAATAAACAGAACTGTTATTTAACTTGGTTTGATTGGAAATATGACTGCAACAAATGTAATGTAAGATAATGTATAAAAATTCGGGTAACCAAGTAAAATTTGCCAATTAGCTTATGAATAGTTGTGCGTGAACTTAGCCCCCCCATTTTTTGATAAACTTAAAAATAAAGGTTGTGCTGAATTGTGCCGGATTTGTGCTACATTGTGCCGTAAAATTTTAAAGAAAAATAATAGCCATTTTCCTAGAAAATGATAAAATCCACGTACCCACCCACTTCGCGCAAATCGTATTTTTCTTTAATGCACGATATTGTGCTAGTTGTTTCGAACATTGTGCCGTTTAAAAAAAATTGATATCTGCCTCTGTACTCCGGAAAATCCAGAAAAACCGAAATTTTCTAGCCCCCCATTTTATCACAATCCGATTTTTTATGTGCTGAATTGTGCTAGATGTTCTGAACATTGTGCCGTTTAAAGAAATTTGAAATCTATCTCCGTTCTCCGAAAAACCCCGAAAAAACGGAAATTTAAGAGTGCACTTAGCCCCCCATTTTTTCCAAAATTAAAAAACGGAATTGTGCTGAATTATGCTAGTTGTCCTGAACATTGTCCCGTTTAAAGAAATTCGATATCTATCTCCGGAAAATCCGGAAAAACCGGACATTTTGACACGACCTTACTGCGTCTCCCATTTTTCCCAAAAATTGGAAAACATGGTTGTGCTGAATTGTGGTAGTTGTGTCGAACGCTGAGAAATTTGATATCTGTCTCCCTTCTATGGAAAATACGGAAAAACCGGAAATTTAGTCGTGAACTTAGCCCCCTATTTTTCTCGAAAATTGAAAAAACGGGATTGTGAAAATATTCACCTAGGTATTTCACAGAACAAATTTAAAATCTAATTTCAATTTCTAATGAGTTCAAATAAGTAAAGGCAAGCGTGATTCATTTATTTATCACGAACTACGTTAATTGCATGTACAAGGTTGGCTCTTTTGAGATTATATTTTCTCAGCCAGTGTGTAACGCAAACATATAAACAACATTTAAAATGTTCAGTACAAAAGTAAACTAAATATGGATTTCAATTTTCATTGTAAAATCTGTTGGTGATATTTAACTGATTGGTAACGAAACACTATATTATGTATATGCGAAGAGCAGATAATGAAAAATACAAACTTGATCATAAAAGGAATTTGAAGTGTGCTAATTAGCAAGTATGTTAATTTTATGTTTTTGCTTAAATTTTTAACTGGCACTTGTATATTTTCGCACATAAAGGATTAAATAAGTATTTTATAGTATTTCAAATTTTTTTAATTAATCAATAATTGTTCCAAATTAATGAATTACACGTGGAAAAGACGCAATTATTCAGTGGCCACGACACTCCCTCATTTTGAGTTCATTGGGTTTAATTTGTTTGTGAATTTATTCTGATTTAATGGTGAATATTGATCATCAGAAAGGAGCATATAAATGCAACTGAAAATTTTAAGCAATAATCACAGGGTGTCAGATTTTCTGTAATTATAGATTGCATTTCATAGGTAGGTGGAGCAATTAGTATTCTAAAATATTTAATTATGAATTAAAATGCTAAAATTACAATGTTAAAGTAAATTCATTGTAGTGTATAATAAGTGTGTATCTTCTTTAGTTTTATTGGGTTTTTTGCCACACTTCTGAAAAATAATAAAGATTAATTAAATAAGCCCTTGCGCCAAACGGAACAGTCAAGGGTTATTTTTTAAAAAACTAAGTTTGCCTAACCAAAAAATCTCACACTGAAAACAGCAGATAAGTAAAAAATAACAAAAATCACATCACTATCGCGCACTTTCGTATTATGACGTTTCGAAAAACTCTCTGTTTTCGTTATCAAAATCGTAGTAAAATATTAAACGTTTGTCAAGTTTGACAGTTTAAAATTTATTTATCTGCTTCCATAGAGATGTTAAATGATTTTTATTTTATTGTTACTTACTTCTTCATGATACAACTGTAGCCAACAATGATCGATGTTAACTGAACAGTTAGACACACACTTATCTCCGTTCAACAAAATAATCGCGGTCTCTTTTAGTTTTCTTTTTGTTGCGTTATCTTCCTTCCCTAAAATTTTTGCCGAACCCCATTGAATTAAATGACCGTTCGCAAATTTTGGATTTTTCAAATTCCCGTCTTTTTATGTAATTTTTATGTTCCTCAACTCTAACATTCATAGGCCGAGACGTTTCTCCAACATAATGTTTATTGCATTCACAAGGTATACTGTAGATGCAATTTCTTATATCATTTTTTGGACGCGTTTTAGACAAAAATGATCGTAAAGTATTAGTTGTCTGAAAAACTGTTCGAATATTAAATTTATTACCGATTCTTCTTAACTTTTCTGATAATATAGGAATGTATGGAATTTTTATTGTATGATTAATTTCTTTTATTTGTCTTACAGTGTTCGTTCTATCTGTAATATATTTGAATGTTCTATCAACAAAATTTGGAGGGTATTCATTATTTATTAAAACATTTTTAATAAATTTTAGTTCGTTATTCATCAAACAATGATATTTTTAATAACGAACTAAAATTTATTAAAAATGTTTTAATAAATAATAAATACCCTCCAAATTTTGTTGATAGAACATTCAAATATATTACAGATAGAACGAACACTGTAAGACAAATAAAAGAAATTAATCATACAATAAAAATTCCATACATTCCTATATTATCAGAAAAGTTAAGAAGAATCGGTAATAAATTTAATATTCGAACAGTTTTTCAGACAACTAATACTTTACGATCATTTTTGTCTAAAACGCGTCCAAAAAATGATATACAAAATTCAAAAAATTGCATCTACAGTATACCTTGTGAATGCAATAAACATTATGTTGGAGAAACGTCTCGGCCTATGAATGTTAGAGTTGAGGAACATAAAAATTACATAAAAAGACGGGAATTTGAAAAATCCAAGGTTCGGCAAACATTTTAGGGAAGGAAGATAACGCAACAAAAAGAAAACTAAAAGAGACCGCGATTATTTTGTTGAACGGAGATAAGTGTGTGTCTAACTGTTCAGTTAACATCGATCATTGTTGGCTACAGTTGTATCATGAAGAAGTAAGTAACAATAAAATAAAAATCATTTAACATCTCTATGGAAGCAGATAAACAAATTTTAAACTGTCAAACTTGACAAACGTTTAATATTTTACTACGATTTTGATAACGAAAACAGAGAGTTTTTCGAAACGTCATAATACGAAAGTGCGCGATAGTGATGTGATTTTTGTTATTTTTTACTTATCTGCTTTTTTCAGTGTGAGATTTTTTGGTTAGGCAAACTTAGTTTTTTAAAAAATAACCCTTGACTGTTCCGTTTGGCGCAAGGGCTTATTTAATTAATCTTTATTATTTTTCAGAAGTGTGGCAAAAAACCCAATAAAACTAAAGAAAAACTAAAATTATGCCACAAATAAATAGCTTCAGACAAGTGTGTATCTATTTAACTAATCTGTTTCCTAAATACCTTTTAGTAGGTACAACTACGTCCTGCACCTGCTTACAGGATGAAAAGTATTTTTTATCAAACATAATATGTAAACAAATACATCGTAAATGGGTTGCCTAATGAAATATGTTCATGGCTATCCTTAATTAAAAATATTGTAATTAATTTTATTGTTAATATTGCGCTCACTTGCTTACCAAACAAATTTAATACCAATCGACAGTACAAAGCATAAGGAACATGTAAAAGTTAGGTTGCCCTTCTTTTTATTTATTTGTTTATTTATATGCACTGTACATAAACAATAAAAATAATAAATAAAATTTGGCTTTAAGAGAGCTATACCAATTTGTCCAAAAACCAGTGGCGTACAATTTTTTTGGCTAAAAATGAGAATTTAACGGCACAAGCGTCACTGATGCCAGTATATTACAAGAGAAATTTATATATGTAAAAGTTCACTATACACGTGTACCAAATCTTATCACAATATCTCGATCGGCTTTTGAGTAATAAAAAGTAGTATTTAAGACAGAACATTTTTTTCTTTCCTTTTATAAACGCGACATTTCCAGACCCATATTTATATACACTTTTTCTTTTTTTTAAACATAGAATTTACCCCTAGATTTTCTTAACACCATTTTGAACACTCTGTATATAACCTTTAGAAATAGTAATGTAATTAAGAAATATACTAAAAGTCCATTATTTTACATATTTAATTTATAAGTAAATGCATAAATTATTTACATTAAATTATATTTATATACATACTATAAAACATGAATTATCCTCATGTGACTTCGTCAGAACTGATCAATCAGGAAGAAAATAATTAATTACGTAAAAATAATTTACATTGTTTCTTAAATTTCACAACGGCATTCATATTTATCGTCATAATCACAATATTCCTGATGAATATTTAAGAGCCAATTTCTCTCTGCTTGCTTGATTTCGATACAGCAATTATTTGAAATTAAATGTCGACAATGTCAAATTGATTAATCTGTCAATGAATTTAAACATCATAACGACCTACTGAATTAATAACAAAATTTTACCTTTTATTGGTATAATAATTTTTATAGTTAGATATTTGACTCAACTTAACGGAGGCCACCTGATGAAGCAATCCTAAAAATGCAGAAATAGGTCAGATCTCATCTATTGTGGTTGAATTTTTGAATTCCCACATTTTCAAGAGGAAACTTAGATAGGTATTTATAGAGTGTTTTCGTTTTCATTAAACCAGGATATTTGATATATATTAGCTTAAAATACCTTTCTAATACAGTAAAAAATGTTACAAAAGCTAATAATAAAGAATATATGGGTAGATATTGTGGGTGTAATTCAACGCTGGTTGGGGCTTTTGTCCACAGAGTAGTTTTAGTTTCACACAATACTGTTAATACCTAAAAATATATAAAAAACGTTTATATATAGGGTAAAATTTTGTTATTAATTCAGTAGGTCGTTATGATATTTAAATTCATTGACAGATTAATCAATTTGACATTGTCGACATTTAATTTCAAATAATTTATTGGTATAATAATTTTTATAGTTAGATATTTGACTCAACTTACAGGAGGCTAACTGATGAAGCAATCCTAAAAATTCAGAAATAGGTCAGATCTCATCTATTGTGGTTGAATTTTTGAGTTCCCACATTTTTAAGAGGGTACTTAGATATTTATAGAGTGTTTTCGTTTTCATTAAACCAGGTTAGTAGTAAATTTAACTAGATTAATATTTTTTAGATAACTACTGATTAGAGCTTTGTCTGTGGAATTTTTCATTAGCATGTTTGGTATCACAGAACATACATATGACTTTATTGATAGGAATTTTAGGAGATTTGATATATATTAGATTAAAATACCTTTCTAATACAGTAAAAAAAACAATAAAAAATGTTACAAAAGCTAATAATACGTGTTTTTACGATTTATACTTTTCAATTTGAAAAGGTCATATCATATTGCAAAACGCATTTTTATGCTGATGATACCCAGCTGTACTATTCTTTTGCAGAACCTGATGTACAATTAGCTAATCAGAGAATTACTTTAAATTCCCTTTTAGATATTTCTAACAAATTCTGCCTCTCTATTAATCCATCTAAATCCAAAATTATGTTATTTGGCCCACGTTCTGCTAGAATTAGACTTAAAAATGTTATTGACGTTAAACTATCAGGTAATCAATTGCAACCTACAGAAGTTGTTAAAAACCTGGGTCTAACTATCGACCGGTGCACACTAGTTCGCTCCCGCGGTTAGTTTGTTCTCAAAACAGCGTACTAGTTCGCTCCCGATGCCCTATGTTAGTTCGCTCTCATGGTCATTATTTCAGGTCAGGATTTGTATCATAAAACACTATTGAAATTAAATAAATTTATTAAAAATTGTCAAAAAATATAAAAATAATGAATAAATTAATACATCTTCACTTAGAATTTGGTAAAAACCTATAGGAGATACATTTTACAAATTCCAATCTATTAATTTCTTTTCTATTTAATTCTTGAATTTTATTGTCGATAAATTTTTGTCTCTCATGAAATAATAATAATAATAATATCTCTAGGTCATTCTAATCACGAGGATTAGCTCAGAAGTCGAAGACTTGTGCGGGAGAGGGGGCGGCATATTATTATTAAGCAGGCCGCATTTGCGCCCAGGAACGACTTACGTTGGTAGGCCGTAACCACCATTCAGTGCAGGAATGAGGAAAACCTGGAAAACCTCATTAATTAGGGGGGTAGTCAAATGTCAACCGGTATCGATCTCTCACATTGACCCAAGCCAACATTCTTCCACCCTACCATACCCGCAGAGAAGGTGCCAATCTCTCTACGAATATAGCTTATATACGCTCTACCGGCTGCGGGGGTCAAACCCACAGCGATCCAGTCACCTCGATTTAAGTACTGACGCCTTAAACCGCGCGACCACTGACCGATCCAATGTTCTTCGATATATAACTCGCGACAAGAATTCAGACGACTTACGTCATACAAACAAATGAATAATTCATTATATTTTTATCAAAATATTTGAGATACTGCAACTGAGAGTAATAAAATTATACACTACACTAAAAGTTTGCATTATGTATTGCACTAAATTGCAAAAAATAAATGTTTTTAATGCGACCAAATACCGAAAATTACGTTGACAATAAAAACAATTGCCTAACGTCAGTCATGACGTAAGACGTCTGAATTCTTGACGCGAGTATACCTTTCTCTGTTGACTAACGCTCTCAATTTTTATATACAGATTCGGAAATTGCGGATCTTTACAGAGAAAGTAGAAATTGCCGCTTCATTCCACGGAGGGTACGACGTATAAATGGCGCGGCGCCGTGCATTGGTCTAGCATTCCCCCCACTACTACGGTAATCGGTTCCGTATCGCCAACGCCAATTCGCCATCATTGCAAATCTAACTGCGTAAAGGTTAACAAGTGCTTAGATAGTTTTGTTATGTAACACTATAATTTTTCATGATGTGTATGTAGAACGACACGCTCTTTCAAATGGCATGGTCAAAATTGGGGGTTGCCATTTAAAAAAATTGTCGATAACGTTATATCTCAAACAACGATGACGTCCCAAATGTGTCAACAAGTGCCTTTTTTAAAAACAAAATCGACGTGCCAGAGGATTTTTTCGAAAACTTCTCAATTTCAAAAATAATGAATTTATTCGTTACTTTTCGAAAGCACTGTATTATCTACCGAATTTAAAGTACTTCCTTCATAATGCATGTTAGGTGAGATGCTAGTTACACATTCTTTACTATTTATAAACGCCCAAAATTTAGCAGGATTGCTATTAAAACTAATCTCAGTTGCGCGAACAAAATTCCCATAAGAAACGTTAATTTGAGTTTTAATATTTGCTCAGAGCAATTTAAATTCTATACGTGCTTGTGCGTTTTTATCCCTACACCATAATTTGTGTTTAAGACGAATATTTTTTGTGGTCAATATTACCGGGTTGCCCGGTATAAACATTGAAATATACTGGGGTTCAGAACCTTCGTTCCATGCTCACCGAATATTCTATCGACATCTTCAGTGGTGACTTCGCAAAAGCTTCGACGCGAGTGAGGATGTTTAGGACCTCATTAGCGGTCTCATAATGTCTTTACTGCTGCGTGCACCTTTGCACTCGAGCAAACGGACAATGGGCGAAGTCTCAAGCTCATTACCAGTAGTGGGCGGGGCCTAGCATGGGATGCGACCAGTTACAGCGGCGGCTCACCATTATCCGAGGAACGGTTCCGAGCGTAGTAGTCGTAATACCAACAATATGAGCCGGAATTAAAATATGGGCGGGCCCAGAGATACCGATAGCAGGTCTGTCCCCACAGAGCCTAGCCCTAGAACAACCAGAGCTGGTAAAAGAATCCCGGCTAATGCTAGGGATATGCACTTTAATTCCGTTTCTGGCAGCGACCAGTTACCGAGTTAACGGCATAACAACCGGGAAAATCACTATGTATCAAATGATATACGAGGTTTATTTATAATATTGCTGTACTAGATATTAAAATTTCTATTAATATAAATTTTAACACTGTGATAATAAATGCCCACCGAATATTTATTTTACAAAAACGAATCATCAGACTAATTTTTTCATTAAATCCATTAGATTCATGCAAACTCATTTTTAAGCAACATAGTATATTTACATGTTATTCTATACTTATCTGTGAGGTAGCAGTTTTTGCACAGTTTTTGTTAAGGCTAACCCGGGCAAATTCTTTTTACGAGATACATTGCATTCACACAATATAAGAAATGCAAGTTATATTATCATAGAAAACTATAATTTAATTATTTTCAAGAGAGGTGCATTCCTTCTTTGTGCTAATATTTACAACAAACTGCCTGTACACCTTAAGAAATACTGCGGTTTTAATGAATTTCAAAAACGCCTCTTTTTGTACAAACATGCCTTTTATTCCTTACATAAATGTTATTCTTGTGTTTTATCTTAATAAGATAGGTACTTTATTATTCTGATGTTTACTTTAATAGTATTAATATATTATTTAAATTATTTTCTGTTAGTTTTAAGTAATTACAGTAGTCATTGTTTTTTGGACGCTTTATCCTATATGGTTTTTGCGAATAAATAAAATATGTTGAATTTATTCTTAATTTTTAGTTTATTTGAAATATAATATCCCTACAACAAAACAAATGTTTTGTTTTAGGTACCTATATAAAAATAATTTTTTAGAAACCAACATATCGACGTGGGAAAAGAAGAACATCGTAACTTAAAAAGTTTAATTTTTCAGGAGAGGGTTTTAAAGTTTGCATACATTGTAATTCTCATATGTTTTTATTTATTTGAATAAATAGTGACATATAACTAGATAATATGCCTCTGTAACTGTACATCATAAACAATTTTATGAAAAAAATCTTTTTTCAATAAAATTTTACTATTAAAGAGATACGATGAAACAATTCCAACAAAAGTTTGAACACTTTATTTGTATCTGTAGATACGTTGTAATTTTTCTAAAGACCTCTCAGCTTATTATTGTAGTATCTATGTGTAAAAAAAGAAGTAAACAATTTTGGGTATATTTTATATTAGATTTGATAATAAAAAAATAAGTAAATGAAATACACAGTTAAAATATTCAGTAATATTAAAGGAATACAAAACTAATAATCTCACTTTCCATTGTCTAGTTTTAAGATTCTATACTATCGGTTTTCTTTCGGTTTTCAATTTTTTACTGTTTTTAAATTTGTTGGTTGTGATTCGTTAAGATTTATTTCATTTTCTTCTTCTTCATCTTCATGGTTACATTAATATTTCTTACCTGTAGCTAATTCCAATATAAGTTTTGTCCTTCTAGACATTCTAGACAAGAAATAACACAGTTAAAATATTCAGTAATATTAAAGGAATACAAAACTAATAATCTCACTTTCCATCGTCTAGTTTTAAGATTCTATCCTTTCGTTTTTTTTTCGGTTTTCAATTTTTTACTGTTTTTGAACAACTTGTTGCTTTTGATTCGTTAAGATTTATTTCATTTTCTTCTTCTTCATCTTTATGGTTACATTAATATTTCTTACCATTAGTTAATTTCAATATAAGTTTTGTCCTTCTAGACATTGTCAAATGTTTATACAAAAGTGTTACAGAAACAACAAAACACTTATTTCTACACAGGCACAACAAATGAAATGTATTACTATTTGAAGAAGCGCCATACAAGTCGTGACGCTGACAGCATATCATCGAATCTCGCATACAACTGATGAAATATCATCGTATATCACTACAACCAAGCTTAACTAACATCGTATCTTTACATACAATAATTTAATAAGCAAAATGCTCAATTTATTCATGAACTAAAGGTAAAGAATGTTATTAGGGTTAAAAATGGGATAAATCGAGATACGTTAATAAAATTTTCGAAAAAAATTACTATTTATGGTCAAAATTCATTTATGACAACACATCTTATGGGAAGAGTACATTTTTCCCTATAAGAAAATGAATCTATCTTAATTTCGAGATTTAATATCGAGATACGATGTTCTTCTTTTCCCACGTCGATATTCAATTTTGTTATTGATAATTATGTAACATGATAAATAAATATATATATTTTAGTTAGTTAAGTACCTATCAATTGAAAAACCTAGCTGCTAACGATTTCGATTTAGAACTTACCGTTGCATTTTTACACTTCTCATTTCAGTATTTACAAATTGATTTGTATTAAAATAGTCCTTCTTCATAATTATATATACCATCGGTAGATCAAACGTGTTAAAATGTTTTAAATAGCAATTTAACACAGAAAGGTTATTGTCCGAGTCCGAAGTGGACAAGTACCGAGAAGCTGTAGGAGGTAATGACGTCATGCCTCACAAACGTTTAATTCCAGTTTGATCTCGTATATTTCAAAAACTACTTATCAGATCAACTTCAAATTTTTTGGGTTGGCCATACCTCATGAACGCATCATAAAAATTAGGCATATAATACAATTTGCTGTTTGACCAAATAACCCCATTATTTTCGAAATATTTGTAAAAATAAAAAACACCTCAAAAGTAAGAGTACTTTTTATGATATGCTAAAAACATTCAAATAAAGATACCCACAAAAATTCAGCATGGTTGGAATTTTTTCAAAATTTTGTTAATTTTGTGACATTATACATTTATATTTATTATACATTTTATAGATAAATATTAAAATAAAATGCACATCTGATTCTGGATCTTTATTCTTTCTTCTTATTTTCTTTCTACCCTTTAAGTCTCCTTTGTTTCCTTCATTATATCCATGCTACTCTAGATCAAATCTATGGTTGTGTAGACCACAGTATAGTATATTGTGGTGTAGACAAAGTATAAACTATAATATTATTGACATTTGTCATATTTTATTTCAACGAGAAATTTGTTGACCATAGCGACAAATTTTTAGAATTTACAAGTTTTTACATAGCTTTTTTGAATATGTTGGAGCCAAGTACTGAATACCACGTTTTGGTTCTCACAATACATCTATAATTTTTTTTAGCGGACAAGAAGGTTGAAGATGTCGTGTGGCAAATGAGTACTGACGTCATCCAGAAATCAGGAAGCAAGGACTGGAAAAATCGACGAGCAGTACCTTTGGTAGATCTGAACCAAATATCAAATTCAGAAAATAGAGGTTCTTACTTCACGCTCTATGATGAAGGCCACACCAGGATTATGGCTTCCATGGTGCCAGATGAAATTATTTATAACATAACAGATTATTCTAAGAGAGAATTTGATGGATGTCTGCTCTTCGGAGATGTGTCAGGTAAGTACCTAAGTTTATATCCACGGTGTAGCATCTAGGGAGGGGTTTTCTAAGTAAGGTGCAATTGCTGCAATAGTGATTATACACGATGCAATTGATAGTGGAGATTTTCTGATATATGTCGTTTATTTACAATCCAAGCGTCAGAGGTTGAAAATCATCGGATGGTTCGAATAATTGCTATTGATGATTTTTATTTTTTGATCACTTGTTCATACACATGAGGAGCGAAAAATTTTAAATAAGCAACAAAATTTGATGTGCAACATATTATTTAAATCAATAAGAGGGAGGTATTCCCGTTTATCTTAAATATTTCCGAAAATATCAATTTTAGGAAAAAGTATAAAATTAAAAACTATCTGACTTCCTCACGAGAAAGGTCTCTTCAGTTTTTTTACTGGGACAATAGATTTTAAGATATCGTTGAGCCAGGTTGCATACCGCGCTGTCACGTCACTAATTAACTCATAATATAATTTCGAAAAGGTATTAGCCAAAAATTTGTGTAACATTTGTTCCCTGCCACCTACTCGAGCAGCCACACGCAGCGTGCTTGAGATTATCACCAAATACAGAGCTGAAAGTAAATTCAGATTGGAACCAATCGAATGAGGTTGGAAACGCACTATCAACGGTTTGCTGCCAGTAATCACAGACAAAGAAGCAGCGCCGCCAGCATTAAGCCTGCTTCAGAGAACAATAAAGTTGGTTATGTTTTTGTTCGTTATGTTATGTACAATTGCTGTTCTGAATAGTTGAAGTTGGAAATTTTGAACTTCACTCGACGTCAACAACGAATACAATTAATTTCATTGGCTGAAAGTTATGTGACTTAGTGTGGCTGACAACACTACGTCATTCTCTGAAGCTGCCTTCACGATAATCTCCTGTAATTACACACTATCAACAGTTTACTGCCAATAATCAGAGAAAAAGAAGCATTACTTTGTAATCATTACTTATTATTATTAATAAATCATTTTTGTAATATAAATTTGAATAAACAACGATTTTAATATTTTAACATGACATCTCTGTATATTCAAATGGTACTATCTATTTCTACTTCATCGGAAAAGAAGTCATTCATTCTGTATTGAGATACGAAGAATAAAGATTTCCTCATCTGTGTACATTCTTTTCACAATAAACATTGATCGGTTATCATTTCTAGATTAATTGCTTCCAAACGAACGAGGTATTGTACTGGTATGACGCGTGAAGTGGAGCGTCATGTTCGCAGATGCGATAAGCTTCTTCATGGACGTGAAATTCGCGAAAATTTTCGCGAATTTCTCAGATTTTGATTTAAATTATTAAAGGCGGGAAAGTGTCAACTTTTCGCGAATTGCGCAAAACCGAGATGTTGTCTTTTTCATCATTATGTGGGAATAGTAAGTTTAATTTGAACTTCTGACAATCTACCATAACATATAAGGGCAGTTTTATGATGAATCTTATAGAAAATATTACAATTGGCAAAATACGTTATAAGTTGAAACTTTTCCTGCCATTAAAATATTTCGCGAGAATTTTCTCAAATTTCGCGTCCATGAGGACAAGGCATTACGAGGGATATCAATAAGTTCTACATGACATTAGTTACAACACAACATATATATGAGTTAGTGGTTTTTAGGACTTCACGGCCGTGTTATCATTTGATACATAGTGATTTTCCGGGTTGTTATACCGTGATCTCGGTAACTGGTTGCTGCCAGAAACAGAATTAAAGAGCACATCCCTAGTATTAGCCGGGATTCTTTTACCAGCCTTGGTTGTTCTCGGGCTAGGCTCTGTGGAGACAGACCCGCTATAGGTATCTGTGGGCCCGCCCATATATTGAATTGGACTCCTATTGTTGGTATTCCTTAACTGCTTCCAAACGTTTCGCCGTTCTTCATTATCGACATCTTCAGTGGTGACTTCGCAAAAGCTTCGACGCGAGTGAGGATGTTTAGGACCTCATTAGCGGTCTCATAATGTCTTTACTGCTGCGCGCACCTTTGCACTCGAGCAAACGGACAATGGGTGAAGTCTCAAGCTCATTACCAGTAGTGGGCGGGGCCTAGCATGGGATGCGACCAGTTACAGCGGCGGCTCACCATTATCCGAAGAACGGTTCCGAGCGTAGTAGTCGTAATACCAACAATATGAGTCAGAATTAAAATATGGGCGGGCCCAGAGATACCGATAGCAGGTCTGTCCCCACAGAGCCTAGCCCTAGACCAACCAGAGCTGGTAAAAAAATCCCGGCTAATGCTAGGGATATGCACTTTAATTCCGTTTCTGGCAGCGACCAGTTACCGAGTTAACGGCATAACAACCGGGAAAATCACTATTGATCAAATGATATACGAGGTTTATTTATAATATTGCTGTACTAGATATTAAAATTTCTATTAATATAAATTTTAACACTGTGATAATAAATGCATATTAGAATAGTTTTATATATTTTATTTATAAAATATTTCATATTTTAAATATTAATGATGGATATAATTATATAAATTCACAAATGTATTATATTTAATTGAAATATAACATTAGATGGTATATTGCAAATAGTAAATGATTACCAATTAGAAAAAATACATGTTTATATCAATGCAACCGAGAGGAAGTGGAGAATCCAAAAATGTAATAATGGTTCATAAGAAAAATAAAGTTACTATCAATATATTTCTAGTGAAATGCTGCATTGTTTTATTGGCATAACATTTAAATCCATGTGAAAGTCAGTCAAAGAATGTATAGTTTCAATTTTCCGATATCTCCTAGGGTAGCAAAGTTACAGCCGAATCTCTGTTACTCTCTCAGATACAAAATACCATAAACATTCTGAGCCGTTTTACAAATTTCAGTAGCACGTAATTTTTTTAAATCTAGATTAAAACTAATATAACACAAATAAATTATTTCTACTTACATCATGATTTGTTTTGAAACAATCAGGGTTAAAGCCTATACAATCGTACCTCATCGTTAGAACTTTGACGACTCTTACTCAGAAAAGTAAAGGTTTACTTATCTATGTTAATTTGAAACAATACTTACTTATTTACTTAATAATTAATGCAGTATTATACAAAAGAAATGTAGTTTGAAAATAGATAAATTAATTATCATAAATAAATGTTTGTAGTAACCTTATTGGAAAATTTCTTTGAACGCGCACTGCAATACTGTAAATAGTTATGTAGATTAAAAATACAGGATGATGCATGACATACTGGATAAATTTGAAGAACAAGTTGCTGAGGTTATTCTGAGTGAAAAGTTATAATATATATACCAAGGGTCAATTGTCCATGGTTACATGTTAATATGCCTGTGCTGTTTTAATTTTTTTAATTTTTTTTGTATGTTTGTTTTGTTGTCCTTTTATTATTGTTATTCCTGACAATCAAACATAGTACTTATACAGATTCGGAAATTGCGGATCTTTACAGAGAAAGTAGAAATTGCCGCTTCATTCCAGGGAAGGTACGAACTTTAAGAGGGGAGGCGACGTGCATTGGTCTAGCATTCCCCACTACTACGGTAATCGGTTCCATATCGCCATTGCAAATCTAACTGTCAGATCAACTGATGCCAGTGTTGTCAGATCTCATCCATTCCGAGAAAATCTCATGCTTTCATATTTTGATTACAAAATCTCATGCTTTTTAATAGACACAAAAGAAATAATAAAATTATTAAATTACTCTTTGAAATCTACCAAAACAAAGACCTAACGAGAAATAAAGGAAAAATCGAGGGCAAAATTGAATAGATAGAGGTAGGTATCTACAATATTTGGGTACTTGAAATATCCTTTATTGTAGACTGCTCTCTTAATAATTAGCAATGAATACATAAACGGGTATGACAGTCTACGGATATGAGGTGTGTGTGCTGTATTCACGTTGTATTGCAGTGATTCTTAACTCTATTCCGTAAGGGTACCTACATTTTCTGGAAACAACAGATTTTACGACCCGTGAGTCATCCTGCGTCACGTCAACTGCACCTCAACGTTCGCCCGGCCTAACAATAAAATAAATTAGAAAGGTTACGTGGTTAATAACTTTTAAGTATGTACCTGTAACTACCTACTTACAATGTAATATTATGATAAAATAGCAGAACATAATGATTTTTAATGAAATAAAAATGGCATTACAAAAGTAATTGAAAATTACTTGCTTCTTTGAAATTATTCTCATTCACTGAATTTTTCCCACCTGGCAACACTGCTTGATGCAAACACGCTGTGGTCGAAGTATGCGTGTAGCATGACACAAATACACGCAAGCGGCAAAATACAATTCACCATCAAGATCCTCACTTTCCAAATCTGTATATTAAAAGCTGTAGGTAACTCTCGCTCGCACACGTAACTGGAAAATTGCCCATTTTATCGCCACAAAGACTTTTTTTGCGAGCCGTGCGGCGCCTTTCGCCGTCTTTCTAGATTGCCTACGGCGTATTTTGATGCCGATTTTTTTGTGGTTTCCTAGCTAAATTTCTAGAAAGTTTCTCGTACCTGAGCGCTGGGGTTTGAGGTCGTTTTTACATTGAACTTTGCATAAATACGAGTGAAAACGTGGTAAAAATGAGCTAGACAATATGGCTGTAGTCATTTCATTGCCGTGTCACTTCAATTTATAGGGTGATTCAAAAAGGCTTGATAGTGTTAAAATAAAAATTGACAAAAAAAATAAAAGTGCAAATCGAGGAAATTTTCGGGTTTTTCGCTTCGGAATAGTTTTCGAACGCGCGAAAGACTATTTCGTATACAAAGTGTTGAAAAAAATGTTACCGTTAAAAAAAACCTAAAAATTAAGGGAATTAAAAATTTTTGTTGATGAAACTTCCATCAAGGAAGATAAAATACAGGATGTTGAAAAAAAATTAACCAAACTCGAGAAAACAGTAAAAATTACCAAAATATGCCAACCACTCTTCTAAATTATAGAGCACCGAATTTTCTCCACCATAGAGAGTTCAGCCAAAGTCACGTTTACATTTTATTAAAACGTAGGTCGAAATATGCTTCATTTCCGAGATATAGAGTGTTTAAATTTTACACTTTTATTTATTTTTATTCATTATTTTAAAGAGTTTTAAAGATATTGACCCGAAATTTGAAACATGCTTTGGAGCTGTGCAATTTTTAGGGTGATCCCAATATTTCTACTAGCATCAGTGACGTTTGTGTGAGAATACCACAACCTTTTTTTAATAAAAAACATGGTTCTGAATGAAATTGGTCCCTTTAATTTGTTTCGTAAGGAAAAAAATAAAACATATTTTATTGAGAGCGATTTTGTGATAATTTGACATGTTTGTAAAACTATTTCTCCGAAACAGTTGAAGCTAGGTATAGGATATGCTTTATAAAAGATGCTTGGAATTTTGAGTAGAATCCAAATATCCAATAATATACAGGGCGTTCCATTTAAAAAAATATAAGTTAGGTGAAGATCTCTCAAAATCATTGGTCTTTTGTTTTTTTTTCAAATAAGAAAAAACTTGCTAGTCCACTATGTAATATGGTTTTTGTTTCATTCTGATATCTTTAAAAACAGAAAAGTTACAGCTGAACAAAATGTTATCAAAGTTATTGAAACGCACTGTACATAGGTATTGAGTTAGCTTCGATAATTTTTCTTAAAAATTTCCGCGCGGTTTAATATTTGGTTTATGATATTTATGGTTTTCTGTTTCAATTCTTATATTTGCTATGAATAAGTTACAGCTTTATATTTAGGTACATTTTTATTTCTGGGGTCTGATTGGGAATATACAGTTCGTTTGGTAATAATAGATTCTGGTTCTTTTCGAGACTCATTAATTTTTTCTTTATTTCTTGTATTAATTGAATATAATCTTTTACAGCTTGTGAAATATGTTCTTCTCAATATATTAATGGGTAAACTAATATTTATTCTGTTTATTTCGACTTAATGATTTTTCTGAAATTTTTATTTCTAATATTTTTAATTTCGAGTGTACTGTTTTGTTAGAAGAATTTTTGTTAGGTATTTTTTGTATATAGGTCAATAATATAATCAGGAGAACTTTCTCTTGATGGATTTTCTACTGAAAAGTCTGTAATTATTTTGTCATTGTCATTATGATCTGCATCAACTATGATTCATTTTCAAGAGGATTAATTTCAATACAAGACCAAGCATCTGTGCTAGTATTTTCTTTGTCTTTTTTATATACTATATTTGAATGATCATTTCTTATTGAATCTTTAATTTTAATATCTGGTAAATTTTGTTTTTCATTAGAAAACTGAAAGTTATATATTTCAACATTTTCTCTAAGAAGATAACACAGAATTGGTTCATCTAATGTCATTGATATGGTATTATTACTATAATTATACATTTCAAAGTATGCTCTACCATTTTCTGAGGTACAGACAGTTTCTGGTATACAGATTTGGAAAGTGAGGATCTTGATGGTGAATTGTATTTTGCCGCTTGCGTGTATTTGTGTCATGCTACACGCATACTTCGACCACAGCCTGTTTGCATCAAGCAGTGTTGAATAATTTCAAAGAAGCGTGAGGTTTGGAGAAAAAAGCATGAGATGGCTTAATTTATCAAAAAACACCTCTTGACACAGCTTAATTTTTAATTACTTTTGTAATGCCATTTTTATTTCATTAAAAAGCATTATGTTCTGCTATTTTATCATAATATTACATTGTAAGTAGGTAGTTACAGGTACTTAATTAAAAGTTATTAACCACGTAACCTTTCTAATTTATTTTATTGTTAGGCCGGGCGAACGTTGAGGCGCAGTTGACGTGACGCAGGGTGACTCACGGGTCGTAAAATCTGTTGTTTCCAGAAAATGTAGGTACCCTTACGGAATAGAGTTAAGAATCACTGCAATACAGCGTGAATACAGCACACACACGCATATCCGTAGACTGTCATACCCGTTTATGTATTCATTGCTAATTATTAAGAGAGCAGTCTACAATAAAGAACATTTCAAGTACCCAAATATTTTAGATACTAACTCTATCTATTCAATTTTGTCCTCGATTTTGCCTTTATTTCTCGTTAGGTCCTTGTTTTGCTAGATTTCAAAGAGTAATTTTAATAATTTTATTATTTCTTTTTGTGTCTATTAAAAAGCATGAGATTTTGTAATCAAAATATGAGAGCATGAGATTTCCTCGGAATGCATGAGATCTGACAACACTGGCATCAGTTGACCGGACAGTTAGATTTGGCGATACGGAACAGATTACCGTAGTAGTGGGGAATGCTAGACCAATGCACGTCGCCGCCCCTCTTAAAGTTCGTACCTTCCCTGGAATGAAGCGGCAATTTCTACTTTCTCTGTAAAGATCCGCAATTTCCGAATCTGTATACAATTCTTCATAAAATAATTCTGGTATTAAAATTTCTCCATTATCAACACTAACAAGATAATCTTTTATTAATGTTTCATAAGGAGGCATTTAAAAAGTAAAACTTGTGTCAAATGGTTGTCTATAATAAAAGGGAATTTCGATTTTATTGTTAGTTAATTTTTGATTAGGGGAATCTATTGAAAAATTCATTTTTATTAAATCGTTGAGGTCCTAAAATTCCGTCAAAGAATTATGAAATAATAATGTAAATCTTATCTTTTCATTAGTTTGAAATTCTTTAATGAAGGAATGTTTGCTTTATATTTAACTGTTGTTTCACCTACAGCGGTCTTTAAAATTGTGGGGTCTGCGAAAATTGTTTGAGGGTATACCTAATCTTTCTACAATGTCTGGTCTAATTATGCAAATACCACACCCAGTATCTATCAAAAGTTTTAATGGTGAATTTTGAATTTCTATGTAACGTAATTGATTATTATGAATTGTAAAAAGTCCTGTTACGTTGGTGGATGGACTTGAGAATTGATGAATCAAGACTGACTAGAATTAGGAAACGATTGGTATTTATACTAAATGAGAAATTGATAATTAAAAAGGATGTGGTTTGCTAATTCTTCGTCACATCGTAAGTTACGTAATTGATAAGTAAGCAAATAAAAATAAATATAACCATGTAAGGTAAAGGGTTTGGTAACTCGTGTTATGAACAATATGGATGAAATATTTATTGGCAACGAAACTCGCGTTTTGTGATATGAATATTTTAATAAATATGTATATGTAAAATATTTGTAAAAATTCACAATGATGTAAAATCTCATAGGGGGGCACATCCCCTACAGGTCCTCTGTGCCGACGCTCATGCTTAACATAATGCAATGTGATGATCGCTGCAAATCCTCTGCGATAATATTCAATATTTCTTGATGTAGATAGTTACAATTTTTAAATTATAAAAAAGTACGTTTTCTTTCAATATTTTTCATTAGAATACCATTTTGTTTCGATGACATTCTGTATAACAGTACCTACTAATCGCTAATAAGCAATTTGGTCGACTTTTTATAATTTTATAGCATTTCCAACATAATGGGTGTATAGTTACGGCAAGAATTCAGATGACTTACGTCATATGAACAAATGAATAGTTCGTTATATTTTAATTAAAATATTTAAGAAACTGAGAATAATAAAGCTATATACTACACTAAATGTTTGCACTATACGTTATACTAAATTACAAACAAATATTGTTTTTAACCCGATAAATTATCGAAAATTATGTTGAAAATAAAAACAATTCCGTAACGTGAGCTATGACGTTAGGCGCCTGAATTCTTACTGCAACTATACAAGTAGCTTTACAGCAATCCTAAGAAACAATATTATTTCTTAATAAATTCATTGTTCTTTTGCCAGGTTTCACAGACTTGTGCGAGAAATATAATAAGTCTGGAAAAGGTGGCCCCTCTCGTCTCACCCAGGTGCTGAACAATTACATCGGCGCTATGGTCCAGGAGATCCTGTCTCACGGTGGCGACGTGTTGAAGTTCTCTGGAGATGCTTTCATCGCCCTTTGGAAGGTGTCCGATCAGTTGAGTATGAGAGATGCTGCTCACGAAGCCATCGACTGTTCTTTAGTCATTCAAAAATCTTACGGAAGTTATCGGACGGACGTGGATGTCGTCGTCAGAGGTGGGTCTAAAAGTACCAAGAAGACCTGGTAAACCTTAAGGTGCAATTTCCTAGCGACGTCCAGTGTTCGCGGTCCGCGGCCCGCGATCCAAAATGCATGCATTTTGAACAGCCGTCTACGGATAGATCGATTATAAGATATCGGTACAGATCAATGTGGTGACCAAATTATTGTAAAGGCAAACAATACAATTTGTAGCACCCACTCCTTAAACTAGTAATTGTGTTAAATCTGCAAGATCGAGATCGACTATAAACAGACTCATTCTCTGTAATATCATCCTGTTTGCAACCGTGTTAAAGATCGCGAACATTATGCCTGCACGGACTTGCAAAGCCGGTTCTTGAAGGTCCCCATGTTATTTAATGGAGCACCGCACACTAGACCAGAACGTTCATGGACCGTCACTTGTAACGACCATCACTGCAGGTCGTGCCGGTGGCCTGCAATTTCTGTGCTTGGCCGCGCTAGTCCAACGTAAGTTCTGTTCCCGCAAAAGTCAAATATTGGTTTCAAAATGTTAGAAATATTGGACCACTTAAATTGTAAATGTGTCGTTGAACTGTTGGACACCCTCGCTTATCAGCAAGCTCTATTTACTTACCTTAAATGAACTTCAAGCCATCTGTCAGATGACATTGCACTGCGAAATTTTGTATTTTGATGGCGAGGACGATTCAAGAACTATAAAATATTTTTTGGAGATCTTCGGAAATAGAGAAAAAAATGTGGCTGATCTCTCTCCGGTTTAGAAAACAAATTATAAAATTCGCCATACAACCTTTTCTTTATATTAATAGAGTGACCCCAAAACTTTCTCACATATAATACCGCTAAAATAAAAATCTCTTGTTCCTCGCTACACTCAACTACTACTTAAAAACATCAAAACGTCTTTCACACACATAATCTGCACAAAAAGTTGCTGGTCCGTGTCGGTCCAAGTAGGCGTAATGTGCGCGATCTTTTAAGTATAGCTCATTTTGTTTTTATCAACGTAGACACATACATAATGAAGCAGTTTCCTATTTTTTTTTTAAACGTTGTTACACTTTATATTATTCTTCTAGTGAAATTGGCCGTAGCATCTGGCCACTTGGTATTTTCCTTAGTGGGTGATGAGGAGAATTCGCATTACTTGATGACTGGTGATCCAATCTATGCCATAAAAGCTGCTGAACATAAAAGTTCTGCAGGAGAAATAGTAATAACCGCCAGGGTTTCACGACATATTAGTGCTAATGAATATCTGTTGGGTATACTTCCAGATGGTCTACATGCCAAGGTAATCATTAAAACTTATTTTCTTGATGATTCACTGCACTATAACTTCTTAAATAATTTAAATTATTGAACGGATATTTGCAGGAAGAGAATTATCAGAAATCATATTTTCGTTCGTTCTAAGAGACTTTTTACGTAAGTATACAAAAATTACACTCTTCTGAGGTATTTACTCTTATAATTAGATTGCTCTGAAAATGATATTGCTATGGAAAATAGCATCACACCAAGTTCAGCATGATTTTGTTCTGAGACAAACGATTGTTACTAATTCATGACATCATTAAAAGGTCCCTATTTATAAACAGTTCTGAAGGTGGCGCTCAATCTCAAGCACCGCAAATATCATTATTTTATATAGGAAATAATGACATTTGCTGTAATTGAGCACCGCATTAAGAACTGTATCAAATATGTAGACACTTGGGGTATTTGACCAAATATCCAAACTGCAACTCCTTTTCGAGTTAGATTTTTTCGAGATTCGTGGATTCTTGTTGAAATGGATAGACGCATTTATCTTTAACTGAAAAATCAGTCATTTAGGAGATGAATATGAAGAAATTCTTCATATTGATATGATTGATATCCATAATATAATAAACTCCCAATACGTCCAACGTATATGCTTTGCAGAAGAAAATAAGCTATACAGAAACCCTATTGAGAACCATTTAGTCAAGCTGCTATTGCTATTTTGTGCAATACGTGATTGCCTCATCAAAAATATAACAGTTCTTCACTTCAGATTACAATATTCTCCAAATTCTACTTACCTGTCATCTGGGTAAGGAACATTATTGGAAAAGCAATCTAATCTGATATGACAATCGATACAGTTTCTGTTCTGTTTCTTTCTTTGCCTTTATATATGTCTTATTTCGATGGAATTGTATAACGGTTTCGTAGTTAAGGATATAGCTTTGGAAACATTTAAAGAAATGAATCAAATCGCTTAAAGTTCTTAATTAAATTAGCCAAGCGAGTGGGTTAGTTTATAAAGTATCCGCTAATACTGTGGAATAGGTACGCTTTTTCTATCAAAATAACCAACGTTTCAGTTAATTTGTATACTAGTCAGTTAGTTTACAAACTAACTTTGTGCTTTAGCCATAATATATACAAATTTTATATTATTTGTTATATTTTGCACGTATGTTTACGGGAAGTATTCTAATAAAGGAGCGTTTACATATGCAATGATTTGCTGACGCCAGTATTTACGCCAGTTGAACTTTCATGCCAGTAAAGATTTACATATACATTCATTTGTTGATCGCTATAGTGATTTGTACTACTGAATGCAAAAATCTATGAGCCACTGCAAACCAAGGAACCCTTTTGCTTTCTGAATTTTATTTAATTCTAAGGTATATGCATTCCCTATACTTTATATAGAACATATTTTAGCTTTGACCTCAGAAAAATTAAAGTAATCACTATTTACGTTTCTTGCGATCTGTTCGAAAGCATATACTCATACGTTTCTATTTTTATAGAAATTGGGTCCCACAAATAAGGACATTGTCGGTAAAGGCTTGTCCTCATGGAGGCGAAATTCACAAAAATTCTCGCAAATCATTTAACGGCGGGAAAAGTCAACTTTAGAGAATTTCGCCAACTGTAATATTTTCTTACAATTTCATCATAAAACTGTCATCACTGTCATGGCCGATTGTCAGAAGCTCAAGTTAAACTTACTAACCTCACATTGATGAAAAAATACCGATAATATTGCTGTTATGCGAAATTCGCTTAAAGTTGACATTCTCCCGCCATTAATAATTTGAATCAAAATCTGCGAAATTCGCGTCGTGAAGACAAGGCTAAGACTAAAAATTCTACGATTTTTTCCGAACTCCACTTCTTACTCATTTCGTATAATATTATAAACGAACGTAAAATCAAATATTAAATAAAACCTGGTTTGGTGAAGTAGTACGTAAATATTGGCGTGCATGAATAGGTTTACATTTGCATTTGCAAACTTTCTTTATACAAGCTGAGTCATGAGTAACGCATGGAAAAGTTGGAATGCTCTAACTTTTTTTATCCGTGCGAGCACTGATAAAAATGGCAAGCCAGTAGAGGTTTACATATGCAATTTTATTTTACTAATTTAGTCGCGTGAAATTAGCATGAAATAAGTGAAAATGGACAACTTTTTGCGGAGAAGCCCGATTGAGATGCGGTTGTCTGCAAAATGTTCAGGGAATTGTTTATAACAAAAGGTACATCAAACCTCTGTACGCTCGCAAATTTTTAATTGTTTATTAAACAAATGACCCATTTTTGTTGAACATATGGCAAATGTCACACACGATTCAACGAAAATGTCTGGAAAATGTTCTCTCGGGGGTTTTCGAGGTCCCTCTTTATCACTTTGGTGTTAGCTTTATTATTTATTGCTAAATTGTTGTAACTGGGCTAATTAACAAATTAAAAACTCCACCCCCGAAATCACTAGAGAACCGGAATTTTTTCCAGGATTTCTGGTTTATTAAGGCAAACCATCGGCACAAGATTTTTGCAAATATAATTGTTCGATTGATGCAACCTCGTTAATTAACGTTAGCCCGGTTGCAAAAATAGAAAAATAAACAATTTCGTGCAACAACCTTGTGCCGATGGTTCTCCCCATGATCCCAGAATTACTGAAAAAAAATCCGATTTTCTAACGATTCCGGGAGAAGAGTTATTAATTTGTTAATTAGCGAGGTTGCAACAATCGAACAATAAACAATTATATTTGCAAAAATCTTGTGCCGATGGTTTGCCTTAATAAGCCAGAAATCCTGGAAAAAATTCCGGTTCTCTAGTGATTTCGGGGGTAGAGTTTTTAATTTGTTAATTAGCCCAGTTACAACAATTTAGCAATAAATAATAAAGCTAACACCAAAGTGATAAAGAGAAACCTCGAAAACCCCCGAGAGAACATTTTCCAGACATTTTCGTTGAATCGTGTGTGACATTTGCCATATGTTCAACAAAAATGGGTCATTTGTTAAATAAACAATTAAAAATTTGCAAGTGTACAGAGGTTAGATGTACCTTTTGTTATAAACAATTTCCTTAACATTTTGCAGAAAACCGCATCTCAATCGGACCTCTCCGCAAAAAGTTGCAAGTGAAATGCTAATTTGACGCGACTAATTCTAATTCTACCAGTAACCACTAAATCTATGCATGTGAACCCGCTATAAATCATATTGCACCAATACTGTTTGATATAAGTAAGAGTTGTGTAAATTGTTATCTAGACATGATGAATAACGAGTATTGGCTAACTAAAGCATATACGTTTTTATATTATTTCTTATTTAATACAGAACCATAGTTAGAAGAATAGGCCTGTTCTAGACAAAATTTGGCTGACCGAATATAAAAGGATTTTATTTGGTCCTCTTAAAATAAATTGTTGTTTGTTTTATTATTTGTTTTGTTGCTACTGTTCATTTAACAATAGTTACTTTATTTTAATTTGTAGGTGTTAGGAGTGGGTCCCAACTGGAGAAATATCCAGCGGAAAACAAACAAGGGTATGAAAATTTGATATTATTTTATTCGAATCATTGAAAAGTGTTCGAAAGAGAAAATTATTATTAATATAAAATTGACATGCATTCAACAATTCGATATCTCATTTTGAATAAAACATCCTGCACCTTCGGGTTCTTTTTAAGTCAATTTTGTATACAATCGTTTAAAATTCAATTGTTTTCGAGCTATTTTAAGCTTTTAGAGAAAAGTTGCGGCACCACATAAAAAATGTTGTACCTTGAATAGCGGAATTAATTTAAATTTTTGCAAATATAAAAATCTAGAAATTACTGCTTCTAAAAATGAGCGCAAATGTTTGAGAAATATACAGCCGTTAAAAATTATATATCAATTTGTCAATTTAATAAGACAACAAACTCGAATAGAATACGCACTATATTATTCTACAGTTGAAGAAAAAAAAGAATAAAATTTTAATTTTGAACCGAATTATATACATAGTTAGTTTAGTAGTTTCCGAGATATAGGTATAATAAATGTTATTATAAAAATGTTCAAACATTTAAATATTTTGTTTTTGCCCTGTTTTATTGTTTCATAGGCTACTTTCAAGTTTGGTGACCTATTATCTTATTAAATTGGCAAATTGGCTCCTAATTTTTGACGGCTTTCTATGATTCTCAAACATTATGCGTTTATTTTCAGATTTCACAATTTCTGAATAATTTATGACCCAGAAATGAGTTATTTTACTAAAATAATTTGCTTTATAAGATAAATATTGTAGATATACATTTATTTTGTATCTATATATCTTTTATAATTATATTGAGAAGACCAAACAGGAGATACGTAATTCAGTCTACTTATAAACCGACACTACTAATTTAATGTTTTTAAATAGATTGTCTTTTAAGGTAGCCTAACATTCTACAGGAGCTACGAACTGCAACATAAAATATTATTTGATTATTCAGTATTGTCTATACCCAACCGCCAAAAATTGATAATAATAGAGAGTGACTAATTCAACAACACATAGATGAGTATGGGAGGTGAGGGTTGCACGATTACCTAAAAGTGCCACTTGAGAAGGATTCAAAGCATACAAAATTGTCAAAAATAAGTTGACGTCGACTGAACCTATACTCGAGTCAAGAATTCAGACGTCTTACGTCACGGCTGACGTTACACATTCGTTTTTATTGTCACTGTAATTTTCGATATTTGGACGCGTTAAAAACAATCATTTTTTGCAATTTAGTGCAATCTCTAATGCAAACTTTTAGTGCCGTATATAGTTTTATTACTATCAGTTGCAGTTTCTTATATATTTTGATGAAAATATAATGAATTATTCATTTGTTCATATGAGGTAAGTCGTGTGAATTCTTGTCGCGAGTATAGCACATTAACAATTTACTTCCCCTGTCCCCCCTGTTCCATCCTCTCCACAAATTTGAATACCGTCCTTTTGAACGGCGAATGCTCACCACCACCCACTTACATCTACTTGATGCACACTTCGCAGATATCACACTTAAGCCTTGTCCTCATTGCCGCAAAATTCACGGAAAATCTCAACTTCTGACAAATTTTGCAAAACAGTACAAATATGATTGCTACTTTCATTATTATATGGTGAGAATACGTTTGTTTTGAGCTTCTGACAATCTACCATGACAGTTTCTGATGAAAATGATAGAAAATGTTATAGTTGACAAAATTCGTTACAAGTGGAGATTACCACTACTAAATAAATCGCGCAAATATTCGCAAATTTCGCAACCATAAGAATAAAAAGCTTTTGCACTATACATACACACTATTCACTATTGGTTACTAGCACTGTCACTATAACGGTCACACATTAACACTTATAATATTGTTACGGAAGCTCACCTGCCTTTTTAGTTTGTTAATTAGATTCCCTTTTTAAAACCTTTATTTTGACGTTATCTAGAATAGTCCAGGCTATTTTATTCTCGACACGTTATCGATGCCGCCGAAACTTCGAGAATCCTAAAAACCTATATAAGCGGATCGGTTTCACTGGCACACTCAGTTCACAAAGTATCTAGTTTATACTTTGTGAGTCAGTTTATATTGAGCAGCCAAACGCGAGTGACAGAAACGCAAAGTACAGCGTTGACAGTTGTAAAATTTGTTCTAAGGATATTTCTTGTATAATCAAGAGTGACAATAAAGTTGTTTGTCTACGATTCTACGGTATACAGTAGACGAAGGCCCATCCTGTGTTGGACCTGTGGAGCAAAGGGACATCTCAGGAATCAATATCCTAGGAATATTTTCAATCGAAATCGAGAAGAACTTGAAAACTGGAGAACAAGCAGCAAAAGAGTTCAGCCAGAACTGAGTTCTAATATTGAGACACAGAAGAATCAATTATTAAAATTTAGACAGGAATTGGGAAAGAAGAAGAAAACAGTAACTGATCTGAACAACCAGAATAAAACTTTGGAAGCTACTAACGCCGAACTATTCAAGCAAATAAAAATATTTCACAATCAAATGAAACAAAAAGCTCAGTGGGTTAAAGAAAAAGAGGAACTGTAGAAAATAATTAGATCATAAAGATCAGTTGCTGAGGAAGTTAAATACCGATAAAAACAAGTTAGAAACTCAGTTTAAAGAAATAGAAAGAGCAAAATCATCATTGGAAGAAGAAGTACAAAGTAGCATAGTAACTGTAACAACTAGACTGAATGAAGAGAGAGAAAAGGCAAACTAGTATGCCAAAAAACCAAGTTACAGAGCCCGAATGAATGGGTAATACCAGTGGAAGATTAAAAACTTGGATAGACCTAACTGGAGTGACATTTCCAACAGATCTTCGTCTTTGAAAAATTACTGGATCCTATGGGATTCTTTAGTAATACAGAATGGCGTATTGAAAAGAGTACTGGAAAGTCCTAATGGTAAATACAGGATTTACCCCGAAAAAGAGTGCCAGAACTTCTTAAAGCTTTTCGTAGTGGTCTAAGTGGCGTGCATTTAGAAAGAAATAAAACTATGAATAAAGTCAGAGAACGATTTTATTGGCTTGGAAGTCGTACCGATGTGGAAGAATGGTGTCGACATTGTAGTACTTGCACGTTAAGTAAAGAAAGTTATGCAGTGGAGTAACCTGATCGGGACGATCAGTTCTAAGAGGGGGGCAATGTTACGGAAGCTCACCTACCTTTTTAGTTTGTTAATTAGGTTCCTGTTTGTGTTAGAAATTATAATTTTTGTAATACCTTTATTTTGACGTTATCTGGAATAGTCCAGGCTATATTCTATTTTATTCTCGACACGTTCTCGATGCCGCCACGGAAACTTCGAGAATCCTAAAAACTTATATAAGCTCTTGTATAATCAAGAGTGACAATAAAGTCGTTTGTCTACGTGACGTGTTTCCACGCTAAAATCAATTTGGAGGTTACAATATCATATCGTACCGCCTTCCGTATAACCTTCATGTATCCATGTTTCGACAAAATTTAATATATTCTTCGATCCAGATTTCGACCTTTAAATATTTATTTACCTATAAGTTTATGCGCCATATCAGTATTTCGTCTTTTTCTATCAGTATACTCTCTTCGATTCCATTTATACGGAAATTCACATACCATAATTCATATATTACGCATAATTCGAAAAAGAACCCTTGTATATATTCTAGGCAAAGTTTCAGCTTGTAAGATATAGCAACGCATATTTTTTGTCGAAAACTCATTCTTAAAATACCTCCCTTCCGTGAGTTTCCACTGTGTCCCAATTGTACTTTATTACCACTCTTTCTTGCATTATACATATATGCTACTCACGTACATTCTTGTTAATAAACTACATATTTCAATATCATTTATATTCATATTTTAACATCACGCCCTAAACTCTTCATGCATGTCATCATCCGATTTTCCTTACTTGTTAAATTAGGGCGTTTACGTATTTTGAGAATACGCTGTAGAGCTTGACTTAATCTGCATTCTTAAGTCACATTCATAGTTAAATTAGCGGAAAAATATACCCGAAATATTGCCCGCCCGAAAGATATATACCCGCACATGATAGCGCTGGAAATGGAACACGTGGATCCGTTAATTCGTCACAACCAATAGAAGGCTAAATTTTTCGATCTGGCGCATGCGTATTTGTTACGGCGCATGCGCATTTGCTGCAGCAGAAACTGTGTAATCGAGTATCCTCTCAGAGATATGCGGCACACGATTTTATAGGAAAAATATACGGGCTGTATATATGAATGTTTCCTTGTGTCGACTGCTATAAATTGTGAGCGGGTTATTTTTGACAATTTTGTATGCTTTGAACCCTTCTCAAGTGGCACTCTCACCTCCCATACTCATCTATGTGTTGTTGAATTAGTCACTCTCTATTATTTTCAACCTTAGGTCTTTGATAATACAACATCAAAACTTTGAATTTGGAAATAACTCTGATTTTTATTATCTAACACCTCAAAATTGTCAAAAACTGTTATATTACTGTTTCTACTAAAAATAATGGATGCCATGTAATGCAATTATTTTTGTAATTTTTGTATATTTTTTATATCTGTCCGCCTCTAAATTTAGTACGCCTATGAACTCCTCGCACGCTTCGCCCGTCGCGCTTGTTCACAAGTTAGCGATGAGTCACTCTAGTTTTTTGGCGGTTGGGTATAGTTTTTTTATTTACGTTCCTAGTGTATGTTGTAGACTAATTAGAATAATTAAAAAATATATTTTGTTTGCAATATATCTCCAAATTATTCAGATCGTGTTGCAGTCTACAGTGTATCACAGTTAGATGGATTTTTTATATCAATATACAGTATGCGCCAAAAGTATGGAATAAATTCAATAAAAACGAAACAATTACTTTTTGGGAAAAATCCTCGAACAGGTCGATTTTTAATTTAAAAAATACATATTTTAGCGTAAAATGCGATTTTCAAATGTCATTTGTTTTCGAGTAATGACGTCATAGATTTTTTTTAAATGGCAACACCATATTTTTTCCTTGATTCTGAAAGATCGTTTAATTCTCTATCAGACAGTACTAAAATTTTGCCCTCTTACATAGGAAAGTTTTCGAGTAAATGACGATTGAATGTTAAAAACGTAAATTTTATCCATAAAAAAGTAACAATTCTGATGTATGTATTTTTATTAAATGTTCGATTGCCATCCACCAACTTGTTGACAATGCGCAAGTCTGTGAAGAAATTCTAGTCGAGTTACCCCAGAAATCATTCATAATGTGCAAGAAGAATTTGTTTTAAGGGCGCCGTATTCCTGAAAAAGTGTTTTCTACAAATATAAATAATTTTAGACATTTAAGAACTGAATAGAGTTTAGCAAATAACATGAATGTTATTTCATGCCACCTGCAAATATTCAAAGGTACAAGTATAATCAATATATAACATCAGAAAGCGATCTATCCAATGAATTTTTAGGTACTGAAATCTTTCAAAATTATTTTAAATTCAACTATAGATGTAAACATTGTTATAACATAAACTTACATAGTTCTGCATATAAGATTGTTCACTTTTGTTTATAAGTATGTGAAAATAATTGTTAAAATGTGGGGTTAGAATAGCGAAATTATGTGTGTCATATAAATGCATTTTAAAAGTTATTACATTATTTGAGGAAAGTTTAAATAGTGGATAAACAAAACATCAATAATTCTATTTTTGATATTACTTTTGCTCTACGTGTTTTATTTTTCGAGATTTCAGTACCTAAAAAACACTACAAATTTGGTCATTTTACGGCGCGAGATACGGGCACCTTAAGAGTATATTCGCCATCTAACTGCATTTTGTAGATACTCATAGCCGCCTTGAAAGAGATTTGGATGGGCGAACCTCTATCCAGTCCGGCAACAGCACTTGGACTGCTTACATGGTTACTGAACAGGAATACACTGAAGATGATGAAATAACTCCGATTACTACAGATCAATATGCGTGTAAGTTTTTTCCTTGGCGAATTTATCAAAATTATACATTTATTTGGTATTGCATTAGATGTAGGTTGCTACTGGGGTCAACATAAATATATTTAACATGGGCATTAACAATATGCAGTCCTTATATTTTCGTTTTAGTAAGACCAGCGGTGAACCACGCTGCCCGGATGAAACTCAAAAATGAACTTAGGAAGTTCATAATAGCCCCAGTCGTAAGGGGAATAGATGCTTCTGAGCCCCTGGAGTATCTGACGGAAATCAGACAGGTAGCCATTTTATTCTTAAACTGCAAAGTTTCAGCTATGGTCGGACCGATGCAGGGGATAGATGTCGCGGATCACGTCTATATCACCGTGTGCAAGTAAGAAATTTAACAAACTCGATTTATATTTGGAAAAATAAATTATGAGCAACAGAATTAGAGAATTTAAAATATACACTTACACAAATCGAATAAATTAGTATACAGGGTCAAATCAGGCAATGTATTATCTATTTTATTTCATAACAAACAAATTATCATTTTTTCATTGCGGTGACTTTTTTATCTGGAAGAGTAAGCTTTGGATATTGCGTTACAATTATGCTTGACAACTTCCGAAATGTAACGTTGAACAATATCGCTATTTTTGTGTCGACAAAGTTTGACAAACCCTACAAGGTACTTATCAGAAATGAGGAGACCGCCAGCGAAGATGTAATCTCTACAGACGGATCAACAATAAAGGAAGGTGCAGGATGTGGGATTTATTCCAGATTCTTACATATTAGATATCAGTTGGCAATGGATAGGCATTCTACTGTAGTACAAACGGAATTAGCAGGTATAACCTTAGTCCCCAAAGAAATTGCCTATAGACATACAACGGGCAAAATCATCAGAATCTACACAGATAGTAGACAATCACTACTGATTTTACATATAATAAAACAAATGCATCAGCATGGGAATGTCAGGCACTGGTAATGGCCTCAACCAACAACAGCGTATCTGTATGCTGGGTAAAAGGACACCACCAGTGCAATGGCAATAATGTGGCTGACAAGCTGGTTAGGAATGCATCGGGTCTCAATATTTTTCGACCTTGGCTCTCTAGTATGCTTCCGTTGTCAGCATTTGTAGAAATTATCAAATTGGACACCTACAAAGAGTTTAGGAAACGGTGGGATAAAACAAATAGTTGTCAATTTGCTAAGGAGCTCCCAGAGAACCCCTGCAATGATACAGGCAACAAATATCTGGCCATGTCTGGGACAAACCTTCGCCTGGTGACAGGTATTCAAACTAGACACTGTTGGTTAAGAAAACATCTTTACTGAGGAAGTGTGAAACACCTCTTTGTAGAGGTTGCGAACAGGAAGACGAGACAGTACTCCAGGCATTCTGTGAGTGCACTGCGATCTCATCAATAAGAGATGGCAGTGCCTACATTAGAGTGATCTCCCTGAGCAACAAGGGGCCCAATGGGACTTAAGTGCTTTAGTCTCTCTGCTACCCTTTCTACACAATTCCAGATTCTAGATGGTGCCTCCAAAATGACCGATTTCTTCAATATATTCTTCTAATGGGTGGTTTGCTTAGATGTATGGGTTTATTCACAAACACTTTATAAATAGCCTCAGAGAAAGTAATCTAGTGCTCAAAAATCTGGAGATCTTGCTGGAAAGAAAACTGGAAATGGTTCATTCCTAGAAATCAACCTGTTTGGAAAGGACTGCCATAAAACATTCATGCTTATTCTTGCCTTATGACTAGTGCCGCTCTATTGAAAACAGTAATATCCAATATTTGCAGCAATTGAACGTAGTGCGTAGGAGTAACTGTTACTGTCTTATCATTTTCCTCAGAAAAAAAATAGGTCTAGTTATCCTGATAGCACACCATACAGTTACTTCAGGGTAATGCAAAAGTCACAGTTTAAGTAAAAGTTCTTCTCTTATACGGATGAAAATTAATTTTTTATCAACATATTTTTTTCGGACCAGTAATAATTGCATTTCTCACCCTGTCTTCGAGGAAGACCTTTCACTTGACTTTTTGTCTAAAACAGATCCCTCGTCGTCTCCATTTATGAATCCAGGTTAAAACAGTCTTACATGGAATTTAAGATCGTGCATATTATGTCTGCACGGACCTGGACAGCACGGACCTGTAAAGCCTGCTCATAGAGGTTCCCATGTTATTTCATGGGTCATCGCACACTAGACCAGCACTAGTATGTACCAACACCTGCAACGACCGTTACTGCAAGTCATATCGGTGGCATTTTTATGTCAGATTGCACTAGTCTGACGTAAGTTCTGTTCCCACAAAAGTCAGGGATTGATTTCAAACGGTTAGAAATATTCGACCAGTCAAGTTGTGAATGTGTCGCTGAACTGTAGGGCACACTCGCTTATCAACAACCTCTATGTATTAATATTAAACAAAGTCTTTCGTCAGATGACACTGCTCTGCAAAATCTTATGTTTTGGTACAGTAGGCGAGGACAATCTAATCTAATATCTAATCTATCTAATTAGAAAATACTGAAAAAAATTTCGTTGATCTCTCTCCAGTTCAGAAAATAAATGATGAAATTCACCATACAGCTTTCTCTTTTTATGGATAGGCTGAACCCAAAACTTTCTCGTTTTCCTAGCTTCTTCCCCAACTTCTCTTTATACAACATCGCTAAAATAAAAATTTGTTCTTCTGAGTTACACTAAACTACTACTTAAAAACGTCTGCCACACACATAACCTGCACAGAAAGTTGCTGGTCCGTGCTGGACAAGTGTGTGAAGTCGTACAGGTTTGCAGGTCTGTGCTATGGTAGTTCGTGCAGGCATAATGTGCGCTATTTTTTAAATGCAATAAATTTCTCGAGATAAAAAAATTAATCAACTCTGCAGATATCGACAATAAAATAGTAAACACAATTTGCCTGATACTGTATTTTATAAAAGGTAGTGAAGCACATAGTATTTGGAAATTGGCAAAAGTTGTAGTTAGTCGTATTTTATATAGGGTGTCTCTGATAGTCAAAATTTAAAAAAAATCTGTACACTTGAAAATACTTATTAGAAAAAATAATTACAAAAAATTAAGCTGCTCTATAATTATTCAAACTTTAAGTTTCCGAATAAACGATACCCCGAAGACTTTGTGAAATTAACTTTTCTTGTAGAATGACCACACAATTATTGATTATTTCCGGATACCCTGTATAAAAAAACTCGACACCCGCTGAATGTGGTGCTACAAAATAACAATTTTTGTCATATCATTATAAAATTGTTTTAGCTAAAGAAGTATTAAAAACTTACCACTTCGAGTGGTATACGAAAAAATATTTAGTTTATAACACCTTTTTCAGTGTAGTGAAAAATCGTTATGGGTGCGTCAATAAAATCAGCAATTTCGACAAAGATCTTATGCTACTGGTCATATTTGGGCTGCGTGGATTCAAACACGAACTGGAGTGCCAGATAGCCCTGAAATGTGCCACAGAGTGTTTTGAAAAAATAAAAGCCATACAAGAAATTGACGAAGTTGCAGCTGGACTCACAACAGGTACAAACTGTTAAGGAGAGAACGCACTATGAGGTCGCGTCTAGACGCATCGCGGACTGCTGTGTGCCGAGCTGATCACGGACTTTTACAAAATCAATCGCATATGTCGTCCTCTATGCGTTTCCGACTTATTCTGTTGTTCTATTTAGATGTAAAATATGTTGTGTGGAAGATGTATTTTTATTAGCTCTGTTATTTGACGCGACTGGCCGAAATTCTCCAAAAAGGTTTAGGCGGGACTGCGACGCGAGCGGGTCTAGCTCTCGATCTACTACTGCAAACGTGTACATTTACAATCATTAGAAAATTGTTCACTAGACGAGAACGAGATTAGCCTGGTCCACGTCCACGGTAGACTGCGACCGCTTAGTGCGTCCTGAGGTAACCAAAAGAGATGCCAGGAAAGAATGCATTACTTTTATATGCATTTTATATGTATAAGCACAAATGTTTAGTTTTGAATTGTGTCAGCCTGGTCAGATACTGATGAGTGATACATATTTACAGGGTGAATTTAAATAAAGTAGCACAAATGAGACCACATATTCCTTAGGTGAAAATAAACCGATTTAACCTAACATACCTATATCCCAAGTCGCTAAATAAAAAAGATACAGGGTGTCAAAGTTAAAATTTTACTTTCGATATTTGTAGATAACTTCTTAAAAAATCTAAATATTTACTTAAACTTTGTAAACCAGGGGTTTTTGCGGGTGAGAAATTCAAATTTGTTTCTAATTTTGATGTCACTAGTAGAGGGCGCCACCTATGGCACATCATGTTTCTTTTAAATGGCAGAACTTTTTTGCAGCTTTCGGTTTCGCCGTTAAGCACGCGTAGCCAACTGGTATAGGAAAACCGGTACAATCGTCTATGAATATACTATTCCTTCTCAAATCAGTAACCCTACCAACCAAAATTAGTGCTAGCTTTTTTCTCATTATTTATGAAACTTTTTTATTCTAACATATTGTAAAATTCAATATTCTTTATTATTTTGTATAGGTATATGTTTTGATTATTCAAAATTTATTTATACCTAAATACGTAAGGTATACCGACAAGGTTTCAAAATCAAAAAAACTATGTCATAGCAAGATAGAAATTTAAATTTTACCCAACTTTTTAATCACTTAAAATATTTGTATTCTTATTTTTCATAGCAGTTTATCACTATCCAAGTGGAAGAGGAGTTTCAATAATGATATTTGTTAATATACATCGAGATTACTTTGATTTGTTTAGAGGTTATTGCTTATTGCTTTGTTGATCAGATCATCCCGAAGGAAGATTTATGAAGACATTCAAGACAAATGGAATATATTCTTTGTTTTTGGATTTATAAGTAAAGAATGCCTGTAGTGTTTCCATTGATTCCATTATTTATTAGAGATTTTTGCTTTGTCTTGTTTATGTTGAAACTACACTAGCGGAAAAAATTAAGGGATCAAAAATAAAATCTCAATTTTTTGCGATTTTTCAAATGACTGTATCTTTAGTAAAAATGGTCGTATCTGAGTGAAAAAAAAATCAATTTGAAGCTTGAAGTGTCTAGTTTATGGATCTTGCGATAAAACAATTTTCCAAGCAACAATTAGCGCAAAATCCTAATGAATATCATGGAAAGAACATATTTCGAAATTTTTTGCACACTTATTTTTAGTCTATGGACTTCAAAAATTTGTTTTCAACTTAACCACTATATGGATTGGATAGGTTGTTCATTTAGCATCAATTTCTTTTTTTGTGGGCCTCGATACGACCATTCCTCGCTGAGTTATCAGTCTTTGAATGAAAATGCGTCATTTTCTCTTCTCTCAGCAATATCTCAGGAACCAATGGTCGCTCAGAAAATGCAAGGGGGGTTTCGGAAACTTGGATCCATTCTCTCCAATGTTCTGGCATGTTTTTTCAGAAAACAATTTTTTTTTCATTCTCAACATGACTGAAAAAATTCGAAAAACAGGACTTTTTGAGATCTTTCAGAAAATCACGCGTCACATTGAGAATATTGGGAAAATGGCTAATGTTAAGTGTGCATCTTATAGGCCATTGTACCCTCAAAAGCCCTACAAAGTTTCAACCTGATCCATCAAGCCGTTTTATTGTTTCATTCGATCGAATTTCTGAAAAAATTGAAGGAAAGCGTTTTTTGCCTTTAGAGCTCATAATCTGTAAAAAAATGAAAAAGAAATGTCTTCTAATTTTTTTCGACATTTTTATTGCGGAAAGCGTTTGAAGTCATGAAAGAAAAAAAATTGTCTTTTCGAACCGATTTTCAGAATTTTGGAAAACCGCCGGCATTAGAGTTACCCAAAACGTACCACGTGGACGTTGCACGGGCGGATTTACGCTTCTTTGTGTGTGTGTGTGTGTTTCTTTAAAAGAAATGAGACCCGGTGGTTCGTGGGTTCCACCGTATTTTATGACTCCAAACTCATTCTCTGAAGAGTGTACGTGTGTGTATACGTGTGTGTGTTTTAATCCATTTAATAACGGGTATTGCCACCCCTGTTCTCTATAACAGCCCTCAAACGTTCAACCATGTTGATGCATCGGGTGATTTCGGGTTGCGGAATGGTGTTTCAAATTCGCTGAAGTACGCTCTCCAATTCGGCGATGTTATGCAAATTTGGATACTCCCTCTGCAATCGACGGCCCATTATATCCCAAACATGCTTGATTGAATTCAGATCTGGACTCATTGGCGGGTGTGGCAGCAAAGTGATGTCATATCGTAGTAAAAAGCATCTGGTGACATTGGCCGTGTGTGGGCGTGCGTTATCCTGCATCAAAACAAATGATCTTGGTGTTGCCGGCGGGGCATTGACCAAATTTTAAGGCCAATTAATTGTTCTGCCCCGCCGGTAACACCTGAGATCATTTGTTTTGATGCAGGATAACGCACGCCCACACACGGCCAATGTCACCAGATGCTTTTTACTACGATATGACATCACTTTGCTGCCACACCCGCCAATGAGTCCAGATCTGAATTCAATCAAGCATGTTTGGGATATAATGGGCCGTCGATTGCAGAAGTAAAAAAAATTGTTTTCTGAAAAAACATGCCAGAACATTGTAGAGAATGGATCCAAGTTTCCGAAACCCCCCTTCGATTTTCTGAGCGACCATTGGTTCCTGAGATATTACTGAGAGAAGAGAAAATGACGCATTTTCATTCAAAGACTGATAACTCAGCGAGGAATGGTCGTATCAAGGTCTACTAAAAAAGAAATTGAAGATAAATGAACAACCTATCCAATCCATATAGTGGTTAGGTTGAAAAATATTTTTTGAAGTTCGTACACTAAAAATAAGAGTGCAACAAATTTCGAAAAATTGTCTTTCCATGATATTCATTAGGATTTTGCGCTGATTGTTGCTTGGAAAATTGTTTTATCGCAAGATTCATAAACTAGACACTTCAAGCTTCAAATTGATTTTTTTTTCACTCACATACGACCATTTTTACCAAATATACAGCCATTTGAAAAATCGCAAAAAATTGAGATTTTTTCTTTGATCCCTTAATTTTTTCCGCTAGTGTATTTTAAGAGGCATACTAGTGTCCACATTCAACACATTCAATTTTTATTGAGTTAACCTCATATTGAAAAACCGGGCCTTAAAGTTATTCAAGGGAAACCGATTTCCAGCGACGTCCTTCAGGGACACATATCTTCATAGGGAGGGCTTGTAGGAAACATTTTTATACAAACTTGTCAATTTATTTTTTCATGTTCTATCTGCACCCGAAAAATTTTTCACATTTTCCCGAACACTCTTTAAATAGAACACCAAAAGTGGTACTGAAAATAGTCAACTTATGGAGATAACGCGAGTCTGATAATATTGCAGTAACTCAGCTTTTATGAGTTGGTTGCATTAACGTGATAGCTTCACACTAATGGGCGGAAATTTCAAAATGCGCAAATTTTACGTCCAATTCATAGAAACATACGATTTCTACAGTCCAAATACACAAATTTCGTTTTGGTTTCTATTGTATGCTGTGATTAAAATATCAACATTAAGTTTTCCCTAGATGGCTGCTTTCTAAGGTTCTCTATAGTCTGACCATTTTTCAGTGTCTAATGTAAAGACTTTTTGGCCTTCTATATTGTATTGATTTCTATGCTAAGAGCGCACAATCGGTTGAGCCAAATACTCGTTGAGCTGATATGACGCAGTGAGAAATAGCTCTTATGAGTAGCTAACATTGCTCCAAACAAGTTATAAAATACAAAACACGTTTTTATATTAGGTGGATGCTACTGTGGGGCTTTCGGTCACACCCTACGAAGGGAATACACCGTGATTGGTTTAGCAGTGAATAAGGCTGCCAGGCTAATGGTAGCATACCCAAACAAGGTCACTTGCGATCGTGAAACATTTCTTTACAGCAAGCTAGAGGCGCGCAATTTCCTCCTGCAGGAGTTCAAGCCGCTGAAGGGGATTCTTCATCCAGGACCCATATATGAATTTAAGGAGGTGGAAAGGTAAAAACAGGGAAAAACTAAAATCGTTTTGCTATTAGGTTGTAGATATATTTTTTTGTTGCTTTGTTTTTAGATGTTAAGTTATCGTGACTAAATCCAGATGTTCCTGTAAAATTGCAGCAAGGTGTGAATGAATACAAGACAACACATAACTAAAATAGCCGCTTTTAGCTGACTAATAATAAATGTATAAAGTACGTGTTAGTAAAATTTCACATAATTTTTAAATATGCCTAATAAAAATCGAATTTGGCATTTTGAATTTTGAAATAGCCTAATATGCATGTAAATTTATTGAACAGTCTATAATTTTTATTGTATTTTGTGTTTTGTTGGTAGTAGTTCTAAGAATCGAATTTTACTGAACAGTTTCAATGAAGGAAACATTTAATTGTTTATATTTATTCAGTTTTATATAACAGTAGTTTCTTTTTGTCTTTATTCTCATGTAAAATGTTTCTGAGGAAAAAGACAATAAAAATTATTAATGAAACTTAGGTTATGCTTTAAACAATGACCAAAAATTGAATCATTAGATATTTTTTTTAGTAATGTTGTCCTCAGCTTTACACATTTATTTCAATTTTTTTCAGCACGTTACGTGATTTAAGTTGTAAATTTAACAACACTGCTAACAATTTTAAGGGCATATTTGAAAAGCATAACATTTCAGACGAATAGTACCTACATAAAAAGTACATTTTTCCCCCAACTGTATTCTAAGGAAGATACACAGGGTGAATTAAAACTTATCGAAAAAAATTTTTTTAAGTACAAAGGAGTCATACAAATACAATTTTATAAAAAAAAACTAAAGAGGCAGTTCGAAAATGATTTGAAAATACACTTCGATACTGCACTGAAAACTGGTCCACTGTAAAATCTAACCTTGCTCAAAGCATGCAATCGGTGACCCGCACGGCGGCAAAGTGTAATAAAAAATTAACGGACAAAAAGTTGCAAGAATTTTCCAAGGAAAGAAATAAATAAAATTTTTATAACACCTATTTTATATCAGCAAATCCAATTGCTTTTGCTGCTATTGTTATTATTAATTAATGAAATTAATTTGTGGTTTTAATTAATTAAATAATTTGACATGCCTGATGTTACAACAACTGTTCAAAGTTTAAACCATAGACGTGTTCAAATTCTACAACTTGCCTAACAGATTATTCTTGATCTCTACAGTATTAAGGAAAAAAGTATTTTTGTTTAACTTCGATATATTCAGGTTAAAATTTTACACTCTATTCCTCTGAAATTTCTATAAAAAACACTAAAATGATATCTTTATTTGTTATGTATTAGATGACAATTGAACACCATCCTGTATAACAGTTATCCTTAAAATAACTGAGATTCTCAAATACATTGATTGATTTAAAATAGTATTTTGCCTCTATGTTATTTAGGACTCATGAATTAGGATTCTCCTTTAGTAATTTCCCTTTACTCGGAAGAGAACAAGAAATGGATTTGTACAACACACTTTTACAGACGGCTAAAGAATTCTGCCATAAAAAGGAAAAGATTCCAGATTTTTTTAAAATGCTAATTATCCGCGGAGACTTCAGGCAAGGAAAAACCAGACTGTTGGAGGAGGTACTGTATACCTCTGATCGCACTATTCCTATCCACACCTTCACATTGACGCCATTCGATCGAGAGGTTAGTAATTAACAAGAGAATCCGTTTATCGAAAAAAATAAATAAATGCATTATCATTATCGTTATCACTATCATTATTATAGATTAGGGTAGAGGACAGTGCTGTCCTGTTACGCCCAAAATTAATAAATTTTGTACAGTTTATTTACATAATATAAAAATTAAATAAACAAAATAATTAATAATATTGTTACGGAAGTTGTTCATGTTTGCCTTAGAATTTATAATTATTGTAATACCTTAATTTTGACGTTTTCTGGAACATTCCAGGTCATATTCAATTTGGTTCTAGACACGTTCTCGAGACCATGGGAAGACTGATCATCAGTAGTGCGCCAATTATAAATAGTGGTATTATTTCAAATTGTAAACAGAAAAATTGTCTTACTCTAGTTTCGAAATTTTATTTTTTTTAACTTCAGATCATCGTCACGAAGGCGATCATTAGTTGCCAACGAATAAACTGAAGACAGGTTACCAATATTATATTTAAAAATTTTAAATGATAAAATTAGGTCGTCTTCGCAGGTGGCGCAGCCATGGAAAGTTGTTCTGCACGTGATGCTTTAACTCGCGCAAAGAGAAACCTTGTCGTAGTTCGTAGTACGTTGGTGTTTGGTGTCATCAGCACAAAAAGATACTTTGTTAACGATATGATATTGTATATCTCTGACATAAATTATAAAGAGTAAGCACCCCAAAACTGAACTTTGCGGTATGCCTCTAACAACTGCCTGTCGCGTAAAAACGAACCAACTACTCTGACTCTAATGTATCTATCCGTTAAAAAACTTTGATCTATTAGTTTATAATACCCCAAATGACATGATTCAGCTTAGTTTTCTCATCGCTATCTTGTCAAAGGTTTTCACAGAGACAGAACGGTGCTGCATGTAAATCATTCAGATATAATTATGGACAAAGGCAAGATAAGGGCTTATAAGAAGCTAAGATGATAAACCGTTTAAACGTAGGGAGGTATATTTTTTAAGTTTCAGTTTTTAAACTAAATCCGGGGTACATTTAATACTTTTTAAGCAGGCTACAATATGTGGTGTGATAATGGGAAGTAGTGTAAAATTTAGAGAGCATTTCTGAAATATTCTGGTCATTATCATAAATTTCACCATTCTCTTCATGTAGAAGAGGGATACTTTAGAGCTCCAAGATAATTTGAGATATTTAACGAATTGTTTTGAATTTTCATTATTGATAATTGATTCATCAAATACTTTTGTAGATGTAGTTAAACGTTTCTTTAGATTGTTGGAAAGCGGAGAAGTCAAATATATCTTCAGCTGATTTAAATTTCCTCCAAGGATTTCTCTTGTGCTTGACCATGTGTATAGATTCTAAGCAGTTCCAAGGTTTTAAGTTATCCTTGCATATTGTAATATCTACGTTGACTTGGCCTTGAAATACTTCAGGTAGAAAAACAAATTTTATTGCCATTACTTGATTACACAAAAAATATACTTCAATCAATTCACAACGGCCAAATCTTTACTTTGACGTTTGGAGAAGAACGGACGAAGCTTATTAAGTAAGAGTTAATCGATTAGAAACGGAAAACAAATGAGAAAATAAAAAATTGTAGTGGTACAGTTGAAATGCAAGCTTCTTCAAACCATTCGTATAAAAAAGGTAGCTTTTGTACTGAGGTTTTCAATTTTGTATTATCCTGGAGCTATTAGTTGGAGATTATAAATCTCCCATTCGAATTGTTGAATGTACGAAGCCATACGCAGATGTGAGTTCACTCACACGTTCAAGAACTGTACAAATCGATGGAAATGTTAAATACCTGGTTGTAAAAGTGGATCCAATTCAATTTTAGTAAAGACATATAGTTGTTTGTTGGTCAAATTATATGAAATTGACATTAAAATATAACGAAAACTATTAGAAAAAAATATATATTAAAATAAAAATTGTTTAGAAGTAAACATACGTCTGACTTCCTAACAAAATTTTCTAAGATCGAAAAATATATACCATACCATCTATGTACAAGTGTTGATAGTGACAACAAAACTAAAATATTCCTTTCCATTCCAGAGAAAATGTCAACGAAAATTTTTATTCGGGCACTCTACTTCTTCTAAAATTGAAGTTCAGACGAAAATCTGCATACTTCTGCTGAACCATCTTTTGTTAAATTATAAACTAATTTTTTTTTCAGATTCCCTTTAGAACTATCCAACTTGTGTTTAACCAATTTATCGGCATGCCAGGGCATTCCTCCAGGACAAGTAGAGAAAGAAACATAAAAGTCCGCCTTAAAGAACACGATGTGGAAGATTTATATTTTATTTTCAATCAAGTTTTCGATGTGCGCTTTCCATTAACATTGCGAGTGCGTACTCAGGAAGACAAGCTACAGCTGCTGTACAGGTTATTTACCCTGTTAAGTCTCGTGGTACGTACATGTACAAATGTAATGACTGTACTTTAGAGTCCATCACAGTCCTCTGTAGCATTATGCAAGACTTTCACAGTACTCACAGTGCTTCACAATACTTAGCAGTTCCCCATGTTACGTTACGTTGCAGTCCCTCTACAGTTCATTGCAATACTAAACAGTAGATACTGCAGTACTGTGTTGTTCTTTGGCAGTATATTATTGGTTTTCCGTATTGTTTACGCAGTCAAGTGTCAAAAGCCAAAGTTTGCATCACGTTCTTTATAGTTTTAGAAGCTTATTTGTTTTATATTCGGTCTCGTAATACGACACTTTTTTTTTCGAGGTCCTTTTAATATTTATTATTGAAGTCTATTGCAGTCGTGTAATTAAAATTTTAATGTGGCTTTCTATATCGATCGAATCAATTTGAGTAAAGTATTTGGTAAATCGTACCCTATCGTACTTGTTTTAGAATACAGGGTGTCTCAATTCAGCGTGGGTAGGGGTACAGCTCTGTTGGTATAAACAATGAACTAATTATGTTTTGCTGTAATTACAGGATGCACTGAGACGTATTTTCTAAAATAGGCAACTTACATAAAAATTTAATTTCAGTGGCATGCATACCATATAGGTAAAAAATTATAATATTTACTCATATTAAATTTTAAAAAATAACGGTATACATTTTTCCCCATATCTTTCCTCCAAACATTTTGAATATCGGCTAACCAAAATTATTGTTATTAGTCATTAGTATGGAATTGAGAGATTATATTTGCCTCTCCGTGTCGTGTGTTGAAAGAAGACAAAACAACAGACATGCTATTTTTCTTCAGAGAAAATTATCTTTGGATCCAAATATCTCAGAAACTATAGGTTATTTGACAAACATTCATTAACCAAGGTTGCCTTTTTTTTCAAATTTGGATAGTTTCATGAAATACATATTTTTTTATTTTCAAATTCTTCTTGAAAATAATCATACATATGGTTATTGGTCTATTTTTTTTTAGAAAAAACGCATCTTAGTTTATGAAAGCAAATAGGTACAATAAAATAATTTTCTTGAAACAGTTAAGACACATAATTAATTGTACTTGACTAAGGTCTGGACTTTCAGTCTCATTTAACCATGATTAACGTACTTTAACAGTTGATCAAATTTAACGGATATTTTGAGGACTTTCAGCATTAATTATGATTAATCATGATTAAAATGTGGGCGTGGTGCTGTTGGTTAACGGACCTATTTACCCCCGATAATGCACAAATCAAGGTTTCGTAACCTCACATTTTGGTTTCTCTGTCATTCTAATTGAAATTGTGAATGGATCTCGAAGAGTTAAATGAAACTTTCGATGATAATTATGAAGTTAGCATAGATCTTGTAATGAATATGAGGACATATACTTAGGTACAGTTCAAGAAAGAAAAGATTATTTTGTAGATTTGGATGATAAAGTTTTTCCATAGGTTTCGTTTAATAAAAGACACTGTGAATAACTTGTTACGTGAATTAGAACCACATTTACATAATGATAATATACTGTAAGTTTTTCAAACTCGCTCATAAATAGTAGAACCTGACGCATATCATATTTATTGTAGATATCATGAAGTCTCCATTAGAAGTCAACTTTTATTGACGTTGAGATTTTACAGCACCGGAAGTTTTTATATTGCAATTGAGGATTTTATCGGTGTCCACAAGACTACAGCAGGTCGAATAATAAAAATAATTACAAATGCTATTCTATTGTTTTCTTTATTCATCTTTAAATAATGCAGAAAAGCTCGTTCTATACCCTGTCACCACAACTATTGCACATCTAACAAATTATACTTTTTCTTAAAATTCTGGTTTATTTTGCGATTGAACACCCACCACGTATAAACTAAAAAGAAAACAGGGTTACATAACCTCAAATCAACATGTACAATGGTCGTCAGCTTAAAGTCACCACTTCCATGTTTTGTCCCTTTCTAGCACAGTGTATAATAAATGACAATAGAAAAGAATGGACCATGGAACTGGTGACTTTAAGCTGACGACCATTGTACATAATTGAGGTTACTGAATATTCCTCGGGTATTACGCAGTTTTAAATGCTCTCTTGCCACAACATAAAAGGTTCCAGTCGGAATCAGTATTATATTTTGTTTAAATCACCCCTTTTTACAGTAGTAGGTATATGTTATGTTATGTTGCACCCACTGTATATACAGGGTGATTCAGAACTTATCCGAAAAACTTTGAGGATATGTGCACCCTTAAATAAGAAGTCGGTATAACTAAAAAAATTATAAAATATGATAGACTTCGGGTAAAAAATGTTTACAGTTCTGACATAAAAAAATACGTAGCTAGGCAACTGTACTTCAACGGCGTCTGATATACAAAGAAAGTAAACAAGTTTCTGCGTCTGGAGCGCGTGTCAACACGCCTATCTGGCGAATAGGTTTGGAGTGGATATGCTTTCTAGGTCGTAAACGAACGAGGTCAGTAGTGTTGTTTTATTTATTGTGGGAGTGTCAATGTTTAAAATTTTCAAAATGGCTCGTGTATACAGCCTGAGTTAATGGACATGATCCTTATTTATGGCGAAAACAAAATACATTGGCAGCTTCGCGCTTGTACGCATATCGATTTCCCGATCGACGTAAGCCAAATTTTGAAATTTTTATGGCAGTGGTGCAAAGTGGATGTTATACTGGTAGTTTACGTGGAAATCGTAGACGAAATGGCGGCCCCGGCCGACCACAACGTATTTTAGCTGAAGAACAAGTTCTGAACGTGGTTCGTTAAAATCCGCGATTAAGTATAAGGCAAATTGCTAGACTGATGCCTGGAGTCTGTCAATCAACTGTGTAGGGTTTACTACACGAAGTTCAGTTGTACCTATATCATATCTACCGTGTTCAAGCACTGTTACCAGCGGATTATCCGTTACGAGTTAGGTTTTGTTAGTGGTTGTTGCAGCAAAATGCTGCAAAAGATTCCCAATTTACTGCTGATGTACTAGTTCCAGATGAAGCTTTATTTACTTAAAATTTAATACAAAACATTCACAATACACACATTTGGAAACTCAAAAAATCCGCACTCAACTGAACGGGACCACTTTCAACACCGTTTTTCACTTACGAATGTTTGGGCAGGAATTGTTGATGAACGCCTAATTGGACCGTTCATATTGCGCAATCGTATGAATGGTTTACAATATCTCGAAATTTCGTTCGCAATGTGCCCGCCCTTTTTAAAAATGTACCCCTATCTCCACAAAATTTCAAAGTGATACATGAAAAAGTTAAGCGAAAAAATAATTCAACTTTCATTCGGAAATTAATCAGACGATTCATTAACAGTGTTGTTAAACTAATCAAGTAATTTAATCTAAGAATTGCTTTGTACTTTATTCCTATTTTAACAACCTTTTTGCAAATCGTTGGTTAACCTTTGTCGGCAGCAATGAATATTTAAAAAATAGTTATAATGTACCATGTACCACCACTGAAATGTATTTTTATATTATGACGTACATTTCAGTGTGTACCACAGAAATAAGAGAGAAATAATTCTCTGGATTGTTGATTTGAGGTTATGTACCCTTGTCTTCTTTTTAGTTTATACGTGTTCGGTGTTCAAACACAAAATAAACCAGAATTTTTTGAAAAAGTATAATTTGTTAGATGTGCAATAATTGTGGTCACAGGGTATAGGACGAGCTTTTCTGCATTATTTAAATATGAATAAAGAAAACAATAGAATAGCATTTGTAATTCTTTTTATTATGCGACCTGCTGTAGTCTTGTCGACACCGATAAAATCCTCAATTGTAATATAAAAACTTTCGGTGCCGTAAAATCTCAACGTCAATAAAAGTTGACTTCTAATGGAGACTTCATGGTATCTACAATAAATATGTTATGCTTCAGGTTCTACTATTTATCAGCGAGTTTGAAAAACTTACTGTGTATTATCATTATGTAAATGTGGTTCTAATTCACGTAACAAGTTATTCACAGTGTCATTTTTTAAACGAAACCTATGGAAAAACTCTTTGTCATCCAAATCAACAAAATAATTTTTTCTTTCTTGAACTGTATATGTCCTCATATTTATTACAAAATCTAAGATATCTTCATCATCATCATCGAAAATTTAATTTAACTCTTCATTTCACAATTTCAATTAAAAATAAAAGTAGAATGACAGAAAAACTAAAATGTGAGGTTACGAAACCTTGATTTGTGCATTAATCGGGGGTCCTATATGTCCGTTAACTCTCTGTTAGAGTTACGCCCACATTTTAATCATGATTAATCATAATTAATGCCGAAAGTCCTTAAAAGATCTCTGTTAAATTTGATCAACTGTTAAAGTACGTTAATCATGGTTAAATGAGACTGAAAGTACCAGCCGTTAAACAGCCCGTGCATCAGCAAAGTTTAACGCATTCCTGTGTAGTCCAAAAAATAGTTTTCAAACCAACTGTATTAGAATACGGATCTACAGTTTTTCTCTACATTGATACGTGGTTGTAATTTCAGTACGTTGCTGGTTATATAAAAGTTATATTGCATTATTATAATTAATATTATTACTGATGTGCGTCTCTGTGGTGTTTCTTTTCGTTTTTATTGTTGGTTATTTAAATGTTAGTTAAGAGAGCATTTGTTTGTGCATCTATTGTTTCAGTTAGGTACCCAGTTATGTAGTGTATTCTACTTCAATCAATACCTCTCATCTGGATTACTGATCAATTATTTTGTAATATTTAGCCATATTATGTATGGTTCTATTGTCCTTCATAGAATCTTTAGAAATTGTTTTAGTAAGAACGCTGCATCTTAATGTTGTTCTAACGAGAGGAATCAACATTAAAAGTTTATATAATAAATTGATTACTTTCAGTGTTTTACCAAATTTTGGATTGTTGCGATAGACGACGCTGACTATATAGACGACGACTCATGGATGCTTCTTCAAGTTCTATTAGATTTACGTCTGCTGTTTATGTTGGCCACTATGGGTACGCAGAAAGAACTGACGTCCTACACTCTTCAAGTGATGAGGAGTAACATAAACATAAAGATAATATCATTAAAGCCAATAGACAAGTGGTTTCATGTTGGGTTGGTCTGTCAGATGCTTGGTATAGAGGGAGTTCCACCAGAATTGGAAAGGTAATTAATGTAACATTTCTATTCCCATATGTTTCTTTATATTATGTGATTGCCATTTTATTTGTTACCTATTTCACTCATGCCCCTTTCCTAATTCCAGAATAGTGCATGTCAGAAGCAAAGGCAGTCCAGGCTGGATTGAAAGCTTCTTAGTGTCTTTGGTGCAAGCTGGCGGTATAGATGTTCAAGAGATGAAAAGAATTGACGCTTATAATTCAGGAATGGTTATGCCGCCTATATATATGCTGATGAGGTATCTGCTAGTCTAAGATCCGGCATTAGAAATATATACCCTCATCTGTTATTTAATGATGACAAAGATTAATTACGTAGGTAATAAAACAACCTTTCATTTAAAAAAAATCATTAAATAACTGATGAAAATATATTACCTAATAGCGCTTGCTCACCTGTTTATACCTGGCAACTTCATAGTTGTACTGAGGAGCAAGTGGGGCAACCTAGGTTTTTCTACTCCCTTGTGTCATATTGTCTCATTAAATGCTCGATTTATATGAATAGCAAAAGGGGGAAGTTGATGAAAAAAGTTAATTATAATTAATATTGTTTAACATCATCGGTACGCGATTTAGCTAGGCAACCTATTCTCGATTTATCAATCTAAGTATGTATTATCTAACTATTATTTAATCTTTGTCATCATTAAATAACAGATGAGGGTATATATTTCTAATGCCGGATCTCGCACTATGAATTACGAAATCAATGTTTTCCAGTATCATTAATTTCTTTCAATGATGCCATATGATTTTTTGAGAAATCTGCTATAGATAGAAGCTTAACATTTTTCTATAATTTAACTATCTACAATTTCCTAAAATTTCTCTAAGAAAAGAATGAAAGTATATATAATAATACGTATATTATTGGTTATGTAGGCTTGTATCTAATGTGTCTATGTGGTATGCTACATTATTTATGAGTAGGTTAAAAACCAGTCCTCCAGTGGGACCTTATTGTTTGCTGTGGTTCATATCCAAAATATAACTGAAATTATATTTCAACTAACAGGTTTATTAGTTTGCGGCGAGAGTAGCTACATAATAATTACAATAAAATAAGTAAACCAACAAATAATTACAACAACCACGCAAACAAAATGCTGTAATTTCTACGTTGACTTATCGTTCAAATAATTTACGTAGAATTTCACTGTCAAATCTTTACTTTGACGTTTCTGTTACTCACGTTCGACTTCTCATCATAAACTCAACCGTTGAGGTGAAGCCGATCCGCTTATATATAATCTTTTGGGCTCTTTGATCTACGAGAACGTATCTCGAACCAAATAGAATATAGTCTGGAATTTTTTGGAAAACGTTATAAATAAAAGTACCTATTACAAAAATTTTAAATTTGAAAGCAGTCAAGAACATAACTAACAAACTAAAAAAGTAGGTGAGCTTCCGTAACATTGTCTCTCTCTTAGAACTGATCGTCCCGATCAGGTTGCTTCGTTGCATAACATTGATTATATATTAACTTTCTTTATTTAAAGCATACGTACTACAATGTCTGCACTATTCTTCTACATTGGAAGGACTTCCAAGCCAATAAAATCGCTCTAGATTTTGTTCAAAGCTTTATTTCTTCCAACCGAGACATCAAGCGCTTTTAATCCTGTATTACTATGGAATCGCATAGGGTCCAGTAATCCTTCAAAGGTAAAGATTTGTCTGCAATGTTATTTCACTTAGGTCTACCCAGATTTTTAATTTTTCACTGGAAAATATCAATGTTATGAATTCTGGATTGTTAATGTATAACTTGTAAGAAGCAATGGACTGTATTAGATAATGGAAAGCGTATATTGAAATCTGTACAAAATTGTAATTATAATGACATTGTTTATTTTTATTTATATGTCGTTGCAGAGCAACTCGTTGCGATGCAACGTCGACTAGGCAGTAAGTGTGCATCTTCATTGATCTTGTAACATACCGCCCCCCTTGGCAGCCTATGAGGGTGCCAATGACTCTTCTTCTTCATCGCAATTGGGAAGTGTGCACAATTTGGTGGCTGGTCTCTTGTAGACTGAAGTTGAGGTTTTGATGGTTGCAGCTCTGATTATTCCATCGGGTCCTGGGTGGATTGACTGAACCACGCCTAATTGCCACTTCAATGGTGGTAAATTGTCTTCTTTCACCAAGACTATAACACCAGGCTTAAGAAGTTGCTTATAAGAATGTTTCCATTTGACACGTTGTTGCATTTCAGAAATACATTCCTTTGACCAGCGGGTCCAAAAGTGTTGCATGAGTCTCTGTGTCAATTTGAATCTAGAGAGTCAATTTTCTAGAACATTGACATAATTTTCTTCAGCAATTGTAGTTAAATTAGTCCCTATCAAGAAGTGCCCAGGAGTAAGTAGATTAGGATCGTTAGGATCAGTACTCATGGGGTATAAAAGACGGGAATTGAGACATGCTTCAATTTGAACTAAACTACCAGAATCTCTTCGTAATTTAAAATTGTATTGAGTAAAACTCGTTTTAAATGGTGTTTGGTGGATTTCACACCAGCTTCCCAAAGTCCACCGAAATTTGGTGCCCTTGGAGGAATGAAATGTCATGTTATGCTCTCAGATGTCAGTTCAGATTGAATTTGATTTTTATGAATGAATTTTTTGATTTCATTGTCAGCTCCAACGAATGTTGTAGCATTGTCACTGTAAAGGTTAGCACTAAGACGACGCCTAGCAAAAAATTTGCTCAAGGTAGCGAGAAAGGCTTGTGTAGTGAGAGCGCTCACTAACTCTAGATGTATGGCCTTTGTACTAAGACATATAAAAAGACAAATATATACCTTGATTGATTTATAATGTCTTGTAGATCTGTCTTTTATGTTGAATGGACCACAATAATCTATACCGGTATTTATAAATGGGCGTGTAGATTTAAGTCTATATTCAGGTAAATCACCCATTTTATAGTTTATCGGCGGCGCGTCAAATCGAAAACATCGTATACAGTTTCTTGTAACCTTACTAAATTTCGAGCAGAAAGTATCCAAAATCGGTCACGGATAGAGGCGAGTACTGCTTGAGGGCCAGCGTGCAATAATCTCACATGTTCCTTCGAACAATGAGAAGCGACAATGTATGTTTAGCTGGTAAGATAGCTGGAAATTTTTTGTCATAGGAAAAATTTGAATGTTTAATTCTACCTCCTACTCGAAGTATGCCAAAATCATCCATAAAAGGACTTAATCGTGAAAGTTTACTTTTTGTTTTTACTTGACCAAGCTTGATTAAGTCCTTAATGTCTCGTGCAAATTCTTGATTTTGAACAAATTTGATTAATGAGTACAAAGCAAAGTTTGTTTCTTTGCAAGTTAGATCACCGCATATGAGAGGGTTTTGAACATTGAAAACTTTACATTTTTATAAAATCTCTGACAATAAGCTGTAACTCTGATTAATTTATTTAAATTTGTCAATGAGTTCAAATTGTTTGACATTGTCTGTATTAGTCAAAGAAATGATTTTTCATCTAAATTCTGGAAGATTACAAATATCTTCTCTTAAAGATGACTCAGAGTAAACTAATTGTGAACTAGAGAGCCACGATGGTCCTCTCCACCATAATTGATTGTTTTGAAGATTAGAAGGCAAAAGGCCTCTCGATAATAAATCGGCGGGGTTTTCCTTAGTATTTACGTAATACCATGAATTGATATGAGTTAGAGATTGTATTTGCGTGACGCGATTGGATACAAATATTTTCCATAGATGTGGAGGAGCTTTGATCCAAGATAGGACAATTGTTGAGTCACACCAATGATAGCATTTATCAATGTTAATGTTGAGGGCTTCTTTTACCTTAGATGTTAACTCTGCACTCAACAATGCAGCAGATAACTCCAATCTAGGAATTGTAATAGTTTTTAATGGCGCAACGCGCGTTTTGGCACAAAGTAAGTAAACATGTGCATATCCTAACTTTACCATACGTGCTTTATCTGTTTAAAATTGCAGACTTTTTTCGAAACGCTGTTAATTGTGCCTGATAAACGTATTGTAGAAAGAGTTACCTCAATTCTAAAAACTGCATTAGTCTTCAACATTTGATAGTCCTTTTGTTTATCCTCAGCTAGTGATCTTAATATATCAGCTTGTGTAGAGCAACTATTAGTGATTGTGGTATTTTCTTCTTCTGACCAGTTGTTTGCCAAGGCAGCCGCTTCGAATTGTTTAAGGTAAGTGCTCCGTGACATCCTTCCATCAAGCGATGGAGGCTTTATCCTTGAAAACGGAAGAAAACTACTTTTTGTCTTAATGGCCTTCTTTGCGGACATTTGGAACTTCAAATTTGAAACTTCACTGTGTAACTTAGTATTTTCTTCTACGACCCGGTCCTTATTTTGTACTTCACTTCTCAATTGAATCATTTTCTCTTCTCTTCTTATTGTTTTGATGTAAATTGGTTTTTCTTCATTTCGTCCTGGCTAATTTTCATTCTTCGCCCATTTCCATATATTTCATCATTTGCATTAATTCCTTGAATGTTTCCTACATTTCAGTAGACTTTGATCTTGTAACTGGCATTCACTTTTCACTCAAATTCTTTTTTTGTGGTACGTCGCACTTCTGACACCATTGTAACTTCTACGTTGACTTAGCCTTCAAATAATTCACGTAGAAAAATAAACTTTATTGTTACTACTTGAATACACAGGTTTTGCAGAGGCATTTGATATAGTTGGCCATGCTTTGCTATTACATAAAGTTAATTATTTCGATTTCAGTGACCATCAAACAACAAATACGTGGCAACTTCGGGCGTACCGCAAAGCTCAACCCTGGGGCCATTACTGTTTGATATATTTGTTAATGATTTGTCGGAGAGTGTTGTTTGTAACATTTTATTATTTGCTGACGACTTAAAACTATATAGTATTGTAGCTAGTGAAACCGATTGTCTTAGTTTGCAAAGACAAATAAATAATGTAGTTACTTGGTGCAACGATAACCAACTTTTTATGAACATTTCTAAATGTAAAGTATGTTCCTATACCAGAAAATTGAATCCGCTGAATTTTAATTATTATTTTGACACTGTTCAACTTTTTCGGACCAATTTTGTTAAAGATTGGGGTACGCTTTGATCATAAATTTACTTTCAATGAGCACATTACCTTAAAATGTGCTTCACATGTGAGAATATTCGATTTCATTATACGTAACTGTAGTTTCTTCAATAATATTGATGTACGTAAGACATTCTCACTTGTTCGTTCTAAAATGGAATATGGTGTTCTGGTGTGGTATCCCCATTATGATATTTATATTAATATGCTTGAACGTATATATAGGCGATTTCTTAAGTTCTTGGCGTTTAAGATAGACCGAGTTTAGCCACCCCAAAGTTTTAATCACATGATTTTAATTTCTAGATTTGGCTTGCATACGTTGAATCACAGAAGAATTTTGAATTTCCTAACTTTTTATATACAAATTATTGCACAATTTGATAGATTCTCCAGTTTTGTTAATAATGCAATTTTTCAGTACCTAGGCAAAATCTTGAAATCGCCTATTTATGTTATGTGTCTTAATTACAATAAAATATCTCATTTGTAAAGTAAGGTTAACGGTTATTTTAATGCATAACTTCTTTGTATTTAACTTTTAAGCATTTGTGACACTAGATTATTAACGAAAAATTTTTAAATCCATTTTTCTAGAAAACGGTGTATCCTGATGACTTAAAGTAAGAGTACCTTTTAGTACTAGAATACCTGAAAATTTAATAAATCCATTTTTCTAGAAAACGGTGTATCCTGATGGCTTAAAGTAAGAGTACCTTTTAGTACGAGAATACCTGAAAATTTAATAATCTAGAGTCACAAATGCTTAAAAGTTAAAGACAAAGAAGTTATGCATTAAAATAACCGTTGACCTACCTAAAACGGACGCCTATGACCGGTACTAGAAATTCGCAATTGATGGAATCGGTTTATCTCTGAAGGCTAAACAAGCGTACCAGTTTTTGTTTTTCTAAGTAGAAGTGTTCTGGAGGTATTTAAACAAAACTATTTACAAGGCGCCATCTTCAAAGAGCTCTAGTTCCCTTAGGAAGCATTTTTGGACTAGGTGAATTGGGTTAAATTGTCTTAAAATTGTCTGAGGAATCTCCGGTCTTCGTTTGTCAGAGAGTTTCTGACACCCTGTAGTTCGACTGATTTGTTTATTTTAAATTAGTATGTTATATGCTATTTGTATGATTTTTTACTACTATAGTACTTTTAGTTGTCTTGCTATTGGATTTTTAATCTGTTGGACAATGATTAGAATAAATAAATAAATAAATAAATTACACAACAAATATACCTACTTCAAACAATTCACAACTGTCAAATATTTTCTTTGACGTTTCTGTCACTGGTGCCCGACTTCTCAACATAAACTTAGCTCTGGAAGCGAAACTATCCTCTTATATGTATTTTTTTGGGTTTTCGAAGTCTCCCCGGTCTACGAGAACATATCTCTCACCAAGTTGAGTATAGCCTGGAATTTTCTAGAAAACTTCCTCAATCACCTTGTATACCCAACTTTATCCTCTTGAATTCACATGGTTGTTAGAAGTTTCAAATAGAACTCCGCTAGAAAGATTTATTCTACTAATAATTATTTTGGATTTCATAATATATTGATATGAATATTTTTGTTAATCTGAAGATTGTCAAAAGAAGAAACCGAATTGTGGATGGAGATTATGGAGGAGAGGACGCTTAAGAAGAAGGATGAGGGGGTCTTAAAAAGATGGAAGATATTTGTTGATAGTTGTAGGGTAAGATTCATATAATATTACCATTTGTTTGGAGAATATGTTTATTTTTGTTGAATTTTTTTCATACAAATTTGTGAACTTGAATAGGTACCTAGCTAAGGTTTTTTATTTCTATATCTTCAACTTTTTATTTTTATAATAGATAGCATTTTCATTTCATATATACGTATATAATATACAAGGGGGCTTTTTAAATTTTTCTCATAATTTTCTCATACACGAGCCGGATTGACGGAGAACTAAACATGTACAACAATAAAGTAATCTGTGACCTGTGTTTTCAACTACGACATGCATGTTATGCTGTATAGCGCTGTATATATGATTTCGGAATATGATGTAGCTTTAATAAGAGTGACAATTATTGCTCTGATGTATAAAAGAACCCAAGATAAAGCGCGAACCTTCTAAATGGGTAAAAGATTGGTTAAAAAATCTATTCGATTCTTGTATACACCTAATATACAAAGTAGATACTACTGGAGCCTCTGTCATTATAGAAATCATTTGCATGTGGACGAAAATTCATATATGGAATTACTTTAGCATGTTTCTCCATTACAAAAAAGATGATGATGCATCTACCGACTTTGATTTTTCTACTAACATATTGTAGGCAGTTAACTTCAAAGATACATACGAGTACACGGTTTGACTTGCATGTGGGAAGACAAAGCGGCACGCAAAGTTTTAAGCACTAGCAGTTTTTTAGGAGGCCAATAGTTTAGGCTGGGTTTTTCGGCCAATACAACCACTAACGTTATGGTTTGCCGGCCGGTTTGTTAGCCGAAAGACCTGCCTTCCGTTAAACCGCATCGTGTATGCTCACCATTTTTTATGAATCTTGAATTTACCTCATTAATTTTCACAAAATGGAGGTTCTATACTAATTATAATCAGTTTTATTTCTGTGGCCACTGAAACAAGAACAACGTTCAAATGTTTTCAATTATTGCCTATTTCTTTAACGTTATGGACCATTTTGTATTATGGAGATCAAAATGCCTTGAAAAATTATCAATGTTTATTCAAAAGAGCATTTCACAACGCTTATCTGTTAGAACCGTTTACATGTAGGTCAGGAACGAATATTTATTATAAGTAAAACTAAATTAATAGTTGATCTATTTCAATTTTGTAATGTCATAGTGAGAAATAATGTTCTATTTTTAGGAAAGTTATCCAGATCTGACAGTATCCAAAGCATTCCAGGAATATACAAAAGAGAGTATAACCCGCATCTGCGTTATAAATTCACAGTTAAACCCGGAGGAGATAGTGCCCGAGCACCACATAAACGTCTTCATTTTGAAAACATTCGATTCGCTTACGTCTTACGAACAATTACTGCTTAAGTGCAGCGCAATACTCGGGGATATATTTGCAAGAGATATGCTGCTGTACATCATGTCATCTACTGCCACCAGGCTGACATCTCTAGGTTATACATTTTATGGTTTATTTTTAAATTTGTACAGGGTGTCTCAAACTCGATAGTATGGGCCTACTTTGAGAATACAAACAATTTAAATAAAATTTGTGACACGTGGTGTTAAATGGGAAATTAAAGCTCCATTTTCAATCCAAAGTATTGGGATTTGACAGGAACTACTAATGTCATCAATTATATTTTTTCCAGAAACATACCCAAATTCCTTTCCTGTTAAAAAGCTTTCTTTTTTTAATAAACTTCCCGTTTAAAAGTTATAAGTAATATTGCCCTAAAGAATCTCAAAAGCAATACCATCCAAAAATCACATTAGCCGTGGAAGGATCAAGTAGTCGTTGGAAAATAATTGTATGTTCGTGGTTTAAAGTGTATAAATAAAAAGATTAAACTCGACAATTCTTTAATATAGTTAAACCAAAGGGGATCTATCAATAACTAAACTTAAAAAATAAGGCAAACGCTACATATAAGTATACAGGGTTAACTATGACTAAGTACAAATATTTTAAGAGGGGATAGAAAAAAATAAGAATTAACAGAATTTCCTTTCAACAAATTATTTATAAAGCGAAAAATTTTTTTTTTCGATATTATATTAAATCCTTATTTAACGCCGCCAATGCGAGAATCAGAGTATGCAACCAGCAAGCAACCGTCATGCAACAGTCGGCCACAGTCGGCAGTCGGTCCAGTCGAGTCGGTTCGCTGTCATGTTATAATTTAATTCCTGTGTTTACGTTGTAGTTTTGTGTTCTTCTTCAGTTTTTAGTGCCTTATTTTAATTTTAAACGTTTTATGGTTAATAAATAAAGGAATACTTAAGTGTCGGGTAGAGATATTTTCCCACAGTTCGCCGGTTTGTTTTTCTAGGTTATGGGACAAGACTGCCGCGGGTGTTAAACATTTTCTGTTATCTAGTAGAACCTACCTACTCATCCGTTTTTTCAATTTTGTTATAATACATAGGCATTGTACCTACGGGAAGTGTGTTGAGTGAAAATGTAGTATTACCAGTTTGTAACCAAATAATGAAAAACGAATGCAAAATACTGGAGCTAACTGGATTAACTGTTACCTACCTATCAGGTATTATTACTAATAAGAATGTTAATTTTTGTCGTTTTTGCATTTAGAAACACTGCAAACGACTGCATGGTAGTTGTTGACAGATGTAATGTCAACTATGGATCTAAGCCATAAGCCATCTCCGTCGATACTCATCATAGGCGCCGACTTTCCGTAGAAAAAAAAGGGTTTTGCCCCATTTTTTAAATATCGAGCTAAAATTCTGGAATAACTTTTTTATTGTCTTTTAGGGCTCCCTGAGCACGTGGTTAAAATTTTTGTACTTGGTCATAGTTAACCCTGTATTACAATCTATTCTCTATATGATCTCCACTCATTTCAAAACAGATATCTAATCTTCGCCTTCGACAACCTTCTTTGTGGGTTGCGGTTATTAACATTTCGCCGTTTTACTCATTACAAACGTTTGTGATTTTTTCTTTCAAATGATTTCAAGGTGTTTTATAAACCTTATTTTTTAAAACCCTCTATAAAAAAATCGAGGGGTGTTAGATCTGGTGACCTTCCGGGCCACTGAATAGGTCCATTAATCCCGATCCATTTTTCTGGGAAAGTTTTATCTAAATGTTGCTGCACAATCCTTTGTGGGGTGGAGCACCGTGGTGCTGAAACCATAGATTTCTCTTTAGCTGCAAAGGCATATTCTCCAGAAGTGCAGGAAGTTTTTCTTGTAGAAAATTTAGGTAACTCACGTTGTTAAATGTATGTTCATAAAAATAAAACCCAATTAAATGCCTACCGCCGAAAAAGATGCTAACCAACAGTTTCTACATTTACTACATTTTGAGCTACAAAATTAAGTCTGTTTTCAATGTCACGCTCAGATAAATACTCTAAATTGTGAATTTTATAGGCTTTAAAAATCGTTGAACTGTTGATTTCTCTAAATTCAGTTCCCGGTTAGCCAGCCCTATAGAATTTCGTGGATTTTGTTTGTTAATACAGCTAGACTGTAACAGTCTATGATCAGGAATGAGGCGCTCTGAATACCTTTCTCGACAACTCTACAGCTCTTCTTGATTCTTTTTGTGACTCGCTGTAAATTAGCAACATATCAACTTCTCTGAATGAGCAAACATTTTATAAGCATACAAGTTATACGATTGATGTTCGTATTGAGTAATGACAAGTATTTTGTGCCATTTATGCACTTTAAATAACGAACATTCAATTATTTTCTAATGACTACTTGATCCTTCCACCGCTAATGCGATTTTTAGGTGGTACTTCTTTTAAGATTCATTTTTAAACGGGAAGTAATACAGAAAAATTTCTTTAATAAAATTTTATTAGAAAAAAGATAGCTTTTTAACAGGAAAAAAATGTGGGTATGTTTCTGTAAAAAATATAATTGATGACGTCAGTAGTCGTTTTTGTGAAATCCCAAATACTTTCGATTTAAAGTGGAGAGCTTGCCTCATTCCATTTAAAAATAGACCCATTCTATCCAAACACCCTGTACACACAGAAAAGTTTATATTTATGGAGTGACACTACACCTTTTCTCCCATATGTATTTTAAAAAGTATAGCGTGTTTCTAAAGTTGGGCCTTTTAAAAGAGTACTACAGGGTGTACGAAATTAATGTAACATAGAGTAAGAGTATATACGATGTAGCTAAACTTACCTTAGTCAAAAGTTGATTACCAAAAAGATACAGGGTGTCAGGGTTCATTTTTTTGTAATTAACTTTTAAAAATATCCAAATATTTACATACGTTTCGGATTTTGGGAGCGAGATATTCAAATTTATTTCTAATTATGACGTTACTAGAAGAGGGCGCCACTTATGTCAGTTCATGCTTCTTTTAAATAGCATAATTTTTTTACGGCTTAGTGCGTACATTTGACTATTGAAACAATCGATTGTCCTAGCTTTTTTATTGAAAGAGGTATATCTTGCTGAAGTCGCTAGCAATAACCGTTTTTGAAATAATTCTATTTGAAATGTTCATGCACCGAGTAGATATTATTTTGGTTTCAGATGTGCTTTTTCCTCTAAAAATACAGCAAAATGTTACTTGAAAACATTATTTAGAATACTAAATAACGGCGATGTGCAAAATTTGAAAAAGATCGGCAACATTTCAAGCAACAGTTTGCTGTATTTTCAGCTCTATCCAATTACGTTCTTTCCACACAGTAGTTTAAAAAAACTATAGCACTTAGGCCTCATTGGGCCCTTTAAACTTACTCCTATTCATCAACCCACCTGAGCCGCAAACCAACCTATTGAGAAAAAAATAGTGACGTTGCTCGAAGAGATCTCTCTAATGTAGACTATAAAAAGCCATCATTCTCCCAACACTGATTCTCTTGTTGACGAAACGGCAGTGCTCTCACACGGCACTTTGGTGCTAGTGGTATTCAATGTTTTAGCACCTCGATTGAATAAAAGGGTATGTTGGAAATGCTCATTTTCTTATTTATATTTTCTTTTGTAATTAATTTATGTAGTTTTCTTGATCTGCAAAACATATATTTATAAATATATCAATAATGTTGCAATTGCAACTGTTTCGCAAAATTGCTAAAAGTTGAAACCTTAAATAAAAAACATCGAAGGTTGCGTGAATAAGGGCTTATGACAACTTTGACAAATAAGTAATAACTAATAATTGACTGTCAAGGAATTCTTGAATCATACACGCTACAAACTTCAACACCAATCTAATAAAAAAAACAAGCGGCTTAAACCATTTTATTTTACACTAAAATATATTTGTCAACTATTGTTCTAACCCAAAGCCTTTTGTTCCCATAGTGATATTATTTTGACCAGATATCCATTAGAGTTCATAGTGTAATTTGAATTTCCGTTTTTTTGTCCTGCGGGACCATTCCAGAACACTGCATCCAGTTTTAGCCTTGCTCCTGTCCCTGTGAAGGGATTCCCTCAATTCTTTTGTATTGAGAAAGATTTATATATATGCAACACGAACTCTTCTTTTCTGTGCTAATTCCCGCAGGGTAAATTCTCTAATAATTTCATGCTGCAGAGATATTTCTTCACGTGACACTGTTCTCTTAAAAGTCTGACAATCAGCCCAACGAGTATGTATGCAATTTTGGTCACAATAACATTTACGATATTTTAGGATTAAATGTAATAACAGAAATAACAGTGAAGTTATTTCTTACACATTATAATGTAGAGTTTCTTAAAGTCAAGGAATTTAGTGTCACTATAGTTTAACATATGTGTTATTTGAATTGTGAAAATGGACAGCTTATTAAATTTACATTTAATTTGTAGTTTTATAAATGCACATCAAAGGTAAGTTGTAATATTTAAATCCAATGCGGAAGGATAAAAGATGTAAGTAATCCATTTGATCCTTATCATCCTGATAAAGAATTTAAAAAATTATTTAGATTTAGTAAAGGTTCAATACGGTAGTTACTGAGGAACGCACCTACTTTCTGCAAGTCCTTGAATGCCATTCTGCAGGGAAGAGGTATGTTTATTCCCTGCGTAAATATTTGTTGACAATGTGTTTATTGTTTTTTTCTTAATTTGATATAAATATGATAATTAATTTAATTATGATAAAGCTAAAGCTGTTTAACTAAACTGTTCTTGATACAGCTTATTTAGTTTTTATATTTTAGTTCCTTGTTTGCTGAGTTTGTGGAAACATCATATAACTCTCTAACAAATGTTCAGCAACAGCATTGGTTACCTGTGTAATACAGTTACTAACTGATTTTTGACAGTCCAAATTTAAAATTGTCACCAATAGATGACTGGTAACTATTTTAAGTTAAAAATAATAATGTTACAAATACTAGAACCCTGAACCAATCCATCTATCAAAAAATAAAATTAGAAAGCAGTAATTTTACCTTTAGCTCTGCCGGAATACTTTTCGTCTCTACTAAACCTAACTAATTTTTTTAGTTTTTCATCAGACAAATCAAATGGATATTTTAAATCTTTTATCTTTCTTCGTTGGCTTTAAATACTGCAACTTATCTTTGATGCGATGATGATAAAACTACGAATTAAATGTAAATTTAATAAATCGTTCATTTTCACAATTTAAATAACACATATGTTAAACTATAGCAACACCTAATTTCTTGTCTTTAAGAAATTCTGTAAAAATTCTACATAACGTGTAAGAAATATCCGAAATAAATCGGTTATCGGTTATTTCTTAACAGTTACAGGGGGACATACTACAAAAATTTGCTGCTCTTTTGATTGCAACATTGCAATCTAACTATCGGAGTATTCATATGTAGTTAGCTACACTTTGAATGTATCGTTTTTATGAAATTGTTATTCAACTAATTTACTTTAATCCAAGGTTTTGAAAATAGTAGCAACAAACAGTGAATTTAATTTAATTATGTTATTACTATGTTTTCTGAAAATCGGTTTATGCTTCTAAAATATAATAGAAACGTTTTATGAGACGAAAAACGATAGCTATAATTAAATTGGCCGTTTTTGAAATATATTTGCAAAAGGTGTAGTTGTTTTTATAAATAATATGTAATAAATATTTTACTTGCTAAATAAATTACGAGTAGTGGAAGATGTATTTTAAAATTATATTCTTTATTGAGTATAGAAAATATAAAACTATGTTTTCTGTTCACAGCCGTGCAAAAATTGTTTGAAATTCAAGTGCTATGTTGTGGAAGAGGAAATTTCCTTGAAGGTGGTCTCAGTTTTAAAGACAGGTTGTCAGATCCCAATGAAGATTTATCTGTTAAGTGTGACTGCATTGGATTGATTATCGATGGTTAGTAATGTTGTGTTCTAGCTACAATAATCAATGAACATGTTTACACTTTTGATTTAAAAAGAGAAAGAAAAGTCATGGTCTATGTGACATTTTAAAAGCAGGCTGGGACTGTTCCAAATACGAACAGAAGTAACATTTTTTGGAAACTCTTTCCTAAGTCATTATTTATAAATACAAATACGGGATTATTTAATATTGGTCTATTTTGTTGTATTAATTAATCAAGAATGTTTTTTGCTATGACGATTTTCCTGAAGTTGTATTTATGCAACAAGTACAAAAAGTAAGTAGACCGAGTAGGAGAACACGTCGAGTGCAATAAGCACTTTTTGTACGAGTTGCATACAATATTTTTTCAACGTTCATGCAAAAACAAAAAAATGTTTTATTTAGATGACATTAAGTCTAGGGAAATATAATGTCGATTTGACCATTTATGTTTGTCATGATGACAAAACGCTGTAGTAGAATGCCAGATGAATGCAATAAACAGTTTATTGCACTAGTGCAATAAAGAACCACTTTCCACTAAATATAGTGGTTTGAATTACAAAAAATTTTCGAAACGTTAGCAAAATGTTTGTTTTTGTTCATAGAAAGTCATTTTTATTGAAAACGGTTGACTTTAGAGAAATGAACCAAGAGAACTATTTTTGTGTAAAATTCATTGGCGCTTCAGAATTTGCTGTCAAATGTCAGTTTTTCCAGTTACTTAAAAGTTATGGGGGAAAAACCCTCTCCATCACTGGCACGTCCAATAAATTCGAGAAGGGTGCGAAAAAGTAGCTATCAATAGTGGTAATGTGTTTACATAAGCTCTGTCCTGTACTTCAAATGGTTCCTAAGATATTTGAAAAAAAAAATAAAATTAAAGTTTTGACACCGTGTATCTCGAAAATGAAAGCCCAGAGAGAAAAATGGAAGAGGAAAAAAATGTTTCTTTCTTCAAGAGGAATTTACAGTTTTCCGTTGCGACACTTATTTAGGAACACCCTGTATATTATTCACCAACCGCAAAAAGATCATTGGTGCTGATGTTTCAATTATTTCAGAAGCGATGTGCAATGCTATCTCTCAGATAATTTTTTTTTATGTTTATAATGCGTTCAAATGAAATATATGAAATATTTTTATACTAAATATTAGGAATTACATCCACTTAGTGAATTTCGAAGATACTCATTGGCGTCAAAATTCTAGGGTCCTTGTTAACAGTGTCCCAGGATTTACTTTACTGCATTAACAGATTTAAAATAAATTATCTTTTAATGAACTAGTCGCTTTACTTTCGACTCTTGTTCATTAAGTTTTTTTGGTAGAAAATATCCAAAATGTATTTTCCAAACTTATGACAAGGACATCTGAATACGTTAAGACATTGGGTTCAACGATTAATCTGACATTGACAATTAAATTAGCGATAATTATAATGTGATTATTTATTAGCTATGCTATTTTTGTACAGATACCTGTATAGACCTGCCAAAATTCGCATCATGCGGATACATACGATTCCGATCCTCAGAATTTCGAGAGACCACATACAATCTATTGACGGACAACCAGAAGAGAGAGTTTCACACGAAAGCTATCAGGTATGTGGAGAAAGAGACGCGAAGGTGTCGATCATGTGGAAGTGGATACTTTTCCAGATATTTAAGCGGTGGGAGATACGATGATGTAAGTACTTGGTCAAAATCCTATTTGTAGTGTTCGATAGATTTTAAGGCTTACTCAAACCAATGCGGGCCTGCGAGAACGTCAGCAAGTTCTCCATACTATTTCTTTTTTAGTATTTTAGAATATACCATGAGGCACTTGATATTGCAATTTGACTAGAAACAGCACTACTAATAATTTTGAACTATAGAAATATCTTGCACCTTATTATATATCTTCCCAATGTAAATTTCGATTAAACTGAGAAAAGTCTTATGTATTAAAAGAAGACACTTTTTGAAACAAGTTTAATATGTATGTGTACAAGTTCTTACGTCTAGACAGCCGTACTGACTATATCAGTCCAAATTTTCTTGTCATTATGGTAAATCTGTGGAACAAAACATTCAATTTACTGACATTCTAGGTATTCGCGTTAATGATCAGTAACTGTTTTCAGTTTCCGCTTATTTGTACAATGCTCTTGCATATTGTCACTAATTACATCATATTGTTACCATTAACAAGCTTCAAGAAAGGAAAATAAATAAAGGCTAATTTCCTCGGACCAAGCTGATCAACTTATTTGTTCTGGGGGTGCTGAATAAAAATCCGATGTCAAAATAGCCTTAGTAGCTATTAGAATTTCTTAGGAAACTACAAACGACAAATTGCGAAGAACTGGTCTATGAATTTGTTGAAAACTTTAAGAAATATGAGTCTGTAGTTGCATATGATGAATTCTCATTTAGATTATTTCCTCGTTAACGTTGGCTATTTTAGTAAAGAATGTGACGAAGACGTAAAAAATGGAATGAAGATATTAAGGCAAGTGAGATGAGAACATAACAGCAGATTTTTTTGGGTGATACAGAGATAAACTATAACTAAAGGGACAAAACCTTGTCCCCCTTTCACAGAGAACCAGTAAAGTCGAGATGATTAACAAGTTGGTGTGTATGTGAGCTGATTTGAAATGATTGATTCTAGTCACGCAAATCACAAATGATCTCATTGGATCTTAAATTAGATGAGAAATACATTGCACATGCGTTTCGACGTACGTTCGCTACCATTATGGCGAATAGTGGCATGCCAATAGATCAAATTCAACAAGTAGGATGGTTACGTTGAAGCAAATTTTTAGCAATAAAAATAATGTTTCAGACATTATTGGGAATACCATTATTGGAAGAGCAACCTCATTGACTTCTGAGAATGTTAGCAGTATTAATTTGAACAGTACCTATTTCCTTCGATTAAAAAAAACCGAAGTATTAATTTTTCAAACAATATCAACTGTACTTTTCATATTCATTTAAAAAATGAAAATTGTTGATTATTTGAATAAAGCTTTTGAAATATTTGTTAGTAATATTTCATTTGACGCTACAAAGTACAGGTCAATAATTGAAAGGTGATTTAGACTTCACGTTTCTCGGTTAGATGATTTTCCGTGGTAACATTAAAAAATAAGCGTTCTTAAAAGTTGGATTTAAAAACGCCGAGGTGTGCTTTAAATAAGCAAAATAGGGTACTAATATATTTTTTTTTTATCTAAAATACGATTTAAAAATAATAACTTCGAGGCTACGTAACTCTGCTAATAAGTATTGACTTTTCGAAAAAATGTTAAACTTGACATTATTATATTTCGGGTCCAGTCCTCAATATTACACAATTGTTTACACTGTAGTACGCGTTAGTTCTACTCCGAGCACAGGGTTTAAAGAGTTTCAAAACCGGTCCTGTCCAACTGGCCTTGATCCCGTCACATTCCGTTGTAGCTTTCATTGTGTTTTTCTGTGCTCCAGAGCGCGGGTCGCTACGACAGAATTATTTGCTTAACAAGGAGTTCTGCAATTTATTATTGTCGTTTGCAATAATTGTAAGTATATAATACTGTAATATTAACATTTTTAGCATTCTCTTTTAGTCTGCTATGAGTAAACATAAATAAAAGTCTCATAAGAGACAAAAAGCCCATCGCCAAGCGATCGGCTTCCTTAGACACAATGGATTCTGTGAATCAAAACATTATCAGCGAGATAATAAAGCAGTTGGATGAAGTAGTAAAACGGTAGGTATGCTAGTTTCCATTTATTTTCTAGATAGGTCGAGGGGCCATATTGCCGGCAACAAAGCAAAAGAAGCGCTAGCCGACACACCTTGTCTAGTCACGTAGACGAAATTGTACAGGACCGGCTGGCAGCATGGATTTTAATCTAGACACTGATGCATGTAGCATCTATTCTGTTAATAAAGTGAACGAAGAACCAGGTGTACTGGTTATTCGCAACAATAATATATTATCATCTTTGCCGGATGATATATATATTACACGATGCATGTGGACGATCGCTTGTCAATTACCCAAGATGGTACAGGGCCCGCTTTAAGAACGGATTTTAATCTAGACACTGATGCATGTAGCATCTATTCTGCTTATAAAGTGAACGAAGAACCGGGTGTACTGGTTATTCGCAACAATAATATATTATCATCTTTGCCGGATGATATATGTATTACACGTTGGATGTGGACGATCGCTTGTCAATTACCCAAGATGGTACAGGGCCCGCTTTAAGAGCGGATTTTAATCTAGACACTGATGCATGTAGCATCTATTCTGCTTATAAAGTGAACGAAGAACCGGGTGTACTGGTTATTCGCAACAATAATATATTATCATCTTTGCCGGATGATATATGTATTACATGATGGATGTGGACGATCGCTTGTCAATTACCCAAGATGGTACAGGGCCCGCTTTAAGAACGGATTTTAATCTAGACACTGATGCATGTAGCATCTATTCTGCTTTTAAAGTGAACGAAGAACCGGGTGTACTGGTTATTCGCAACAGTAATATATTATCATCTTTGCCGGATGATATAATTAATTGTAATTGAGATTGTAATTGCTGAGTGCTGTGCTGTTTGGTCGGCATTTTATGTGTTGTATTTGAACTGATTTACTTCTGTGAAATTAATTCGAATAAATTTGGATTTTGGATATATGAGATTGTAACATAAATCGCTAGTTTGTGGTATGTACCATTTGACTTCAATTTCGATTTAGAAGCAGTAATAGTTTGATAATCCTTCCTCGCTCGCATCGTTAAGGGTCATTTTTGTGTATTTGAGCTAGTCACTCTTATCAAGTTGATAGTGTGGCTATTGAGAGGATTACTTTTTGCTGGCTGGAAGAAATTTAACATTTATTTGGGCGTACATAGGCGTGCCGACTAGAAATAATTATGGCGTCTAATATTTGCTTCTGTTGCAAAAGTAATACAGATGTATCGAAATTAGTTGTCTGCTGTATATGCAAAAATAATTTCAAGTATTCATGTGTGGGTTTAACTATAGCTGAAGTAAAATCTATCTCCACAAAAGCGGGTTTAACCTGGAACTGTGCAAATTGTTCAACTATTGGAGGTGATATATTGGAATTGAAAGCCGCTATTGTTGAACTCAGAAACGAGGTGGTCCAATTAAAAGACGGCAGATCTACAGAATTTAATAACAAATTTACAGAAGAAATTATTCAGGAGGTTTATGAACGTCAGAAGCGTCGAAACAATATCATTTTTTATGGTGTTGCCGAGAGCCAGAATAATCGTGCAGAGGATGACAAGTTAAAAGTTACTTCTGTTTTCGATTTCCTAAATATCAGTTATGAGACCTTCAACCTAAAGCCGTTGCGTTTAGGAAGACTAAATCCCACTACTCGAAGGCCTAGGCCCATTAAACTGTCTCTCCCAAATGAAAATGACGTTCACAATATTCTTCGTAAGACAAAGCAGTTAATGGGATCAGAGTTTAATGAAGTACACATATCCCAGGATAGGACACCACGACAGATAGAATATTACAAAACACTCAAGTCTGAATTGAATGAGAGAGTATCTAAAGGAGAAACAGATCTTAAGATTAAGTATGAAAAAGGAATTCCGGTTATTCGTCATTTAAACTAGATATGCCCAAGGATTTCTTTAGTTTCTCTCTTTATTTTCAAAATGTGCGTAGCATCAGGATGAAGTGTGATGATATTTTTTCATCTAGTAGTGATACTGAGTTTGACTTCATCTGTCTGTGTGAAACTTGGCTTTCCAGTGAAATATTGAGCTCTGAATATTTTTCACAAAATTACATTGTCTTCCGGTGCGATAGAAGATTTGAAGATATCAACAAAACCTGCGGTGGTGGTGTTTTATTAGCATGTAGGGCTAGTTATAGTGTTGTACAATTAGATCTTTCTCAAATTATTTTATTGGTTCCTGGGATTGACGTTGTTGGAGCTAAATGCATTATTAACTCGTTTTCACTTTATATATACACAGTGTATGTGCCTCCATCAACGCCCATTTCGGAGCTCGAAATGTTTTTTGATTTACTTGAGAATGTCGTATCACAAAATAGTAATGTTTTGATAGTTGGAGATTTTAATATTACTAATTTCAACAATGCTCTAGTTAACGATGGTCGTACTCAATTAATTAACAATTTTTTGCAATTTTGTGGTTTTGCGCAATTAAATAATGTAGTTAATCAAGATGGAAGGCTTTTTGACTTGGTGATCAGTAATATTGAATGTAGTGTTATTCGTGATCAAAATCCTTTTACTAGAATAGATTCTTTTCATCCCCCGTTATCAGTTGATATTAAAATAAGTTCCAAAACTAAACCAAAATTTTCTTGTAATATTAACAGTAGAGCTTACAACTTCCGACGAGCTGATTTCGGTAAATTATATCAAGCACTGCTTGACATTGATTGGAACTTCTTGCATCGGTATACTGACATTAATGTAGCATGTTCTGAATTTTATGTTAAGTTGTTTTCTATTTTTGATATTTATGTTCCTCGGTTTAAAAGTAAAAAGAATAAGTACCCTTCGTGGTATACTAAGGACATCATTGATCTTATAAAATTGAAATTCATGTATCATCGTAAGTTTAAACAATATAAGATTAATTACTATTACGAAAAATTTAAGGAAACAAGAACTATATTAAAGCAACATGTTAATGTAGCATATCAGTCATATCTTAATAGTATTCAGTCTTCAATTACAACAAATAGTAAAGAGTTCTGGAAATTTATACAAGACAAAAAAAATACCTCCAGGATTCCCGGAGAACTTTTTGACGATAATACAATTTATGATAAACCTGAGGTGATTGTTGACGGTTTTAGTAAATATTTCTGTAGTGTCTACAATGCTAAAATTAATTATGTTCCGAATATTAATTTTAATTTATTTCCGGGTTTGATGATAAATCATATATCGGTCGAGAACATAATCTCATCTATAGATAAATTGAAAAATAAGCCAACTGCTGGGGATGATCAGATTCCCAGTTATTTAGTGAAAGATTGTAAATACGTTTTTGTATATCCATTATTAATATTATTTGATTTATCTTTAAAAACATCAACATTTCCTGATGTATGGAAGGTAGGCAGAGTGTGCCCTATTCTGAAATCTGGGGATCCATCATTACTAAACAACTATCGCCCTATCACAATTCTGAACAACTTTGCCAAGGTTTTGGAGAGGTCATTGTATAACATCATCTACCCATATGCATGTAATCGTATTTCGCCAAATCAACATGGATTCATTGAGAAAAGGTCAACTTCTACAAATTTAATTCATCTCACGCAGCATATATCGGAGGTTCTAGATGAGCAAGGACAGGTAGATGTGATATACACAGACTTCGCGAAAGCCTTTGACCGTATTGATCACAGCATTTTGATTGAAAAATTAGAAATATTTGGTTTCAGCCTACCACTTCTGAATTTGTTTGTATCATACCTCTCTGATAGGGTGCAATTTGTGGCTTATAATGGTTTTAAATCAAATAACTTTTTAGCTACCTCTGGTGTACCTCAAGGGTCGAATTTAGCCCCCTACTATTTTTAATGTTCATAGATGGTTTGTGTTCTGTTATTGACTGTAATTATTTGCTCTTTGCGGATGACCTTAAGCTCTTCTCTAAAGTTAGTACTGTTTCCGACTGTGAGAACATGCAAAATCAGTTAATAAAAATTAATCGGTGGTGCCTGGAAAACAACCTAAATATGAACGTTTCTAAGTGTAAGGTTATGACCTACACTCGGAAACGTGTTCCTATTTTGTATGATTACACATATGACACACATGTATTGCAACGCTGTGACGTCACAAAGGATTTAGGAGTGACTTTCGATAAACAATTCACATTCTCGAATCACATACAGAATATATCAACATCAGCATACAAAATGTTAGGATTTATTATTAGGAATTGCAGTAGATTCGATAATGTTAGTGCATTAAAAACTCTTTACTATTCATATGTCAGATCAAGACTTGAATATTGTAGTATTGTTTGGTCTCCAATTTATGCTACACATAAACTTGCTTTGGAAAGAGTTCAAAGAAAGTTTTTGAAATTTCTTAGCTTTAAAACGAATGGGGTCTATCCTCCTAGAGGTTATGATAACGTTTTACTTCTAACCGAGTCTAACATGCATTCACTTGAGTTGAGAAGAACTTTACTTAATCTCAAATTTCTTTATATGTTGCTACATCACAAAGTTGATTCTTTGAGTATATTATCGAAAATTGTATTTCATGTACCTCATTTTAGAACGCGTCATTGTATTGCTTTTCATCAACCTCATACGAACACTAATATTTTGTTTAATTCTCCTTTGTGTAATATGTTTCGTAGTTTTAATGTAGTTGCAGAAGTGTGTGATATACATTTTGATAGTTTATATAGTATCTCTAATAAAATAATTGCTAATTTTCAATTTTGATTTAGATCTCTAGGTATATATCGTATCATGTTAATTATAATTTGGTCTTAGTTTAGTTTTAAGATTTTATTATTATTAGATATCATTATTATTATTTTATTTTCAAGCACAGTAATATGTTTAACACATATGTTGGATAATGTTGTCCTATAATTGGAGAAATCTGTTGGGCAATAAAGGTATTATTATTATTATTATTATTATGATTATTATTATTATTACACGATGCATGTGGACAATCGCTTGTCAATTACCCAAGATGGTACAGGGCCCGCTTTAAGAGCGGATTTTAATCTAGACACTGATGCATGTAGCATCTATTCTGCTAATAAAGTGAACGAAGAACTGGGTATACTGGTTATTCGCAACAATAAGATATTATCATCTTTGTCGGATGATATATATATTACACGATGCATGTGGACGATCGTTTGTCAATTATCCAAGATTGTACATGACCGGCTTTAATCTCGAATTTTAATCTAGATACTGATGCATGTAGCATCTATTGTACTAATAAATAAAGTGAATGAAGAACCAGGTGTACTGGCTATTCACAACGATGAGATATTACCGTCCTTGCTGGATGATATTCTCAATATCATACGATACATGTGGACGATCGCTTGTCAATTACCTAAAATTGCATAGGACTGGTTTACAGCGCAGTTTTTAATCTAGTGACTGATGGCTGGAGTATCTATTGTGTTAATAAAATGAATGAAATCCTGGTGCACTGGTTATTCACAATGATAAGATATTACCATCCTTGTTGGATGATATTCTCAATATCATGGGAGACAATCCCAAAAAAGACAAAGATACCGATTTTTCATTACATAAATAAATCATCCTAAGATGGCGAGCTATTCTTTAAAACGGACTTAAAAAGAAAGACCCTGTAGGTCTTCTCGGTAATTATAAAATTTCAATAAACCTTACAAATGTAAGTTCTCCCAAATTAAAGCAGGAGATAATGATCGCCTCATAAAAATACTACCCCATTACTGATTGATTCATCTCATGTAGAGATTCAGAATCAACTAAGGAAAGGGTTATGTACTTTGAGAAAAAGTGTTTCACTGTTCTAAATAATCTTAAAAATATCAAGATTATTTCTGATGCGTGCTTACCTCAGCTGAATATCCCTTTGGGTCAGTTCAGTCTGGGAAATTAAAGTTTGTGAAAACCTTATAAAACGTTAGCAAAGAATTTCTGTTACCCAGCACCTCCAATTATTCTGCCATTCTAACAAAAAGGGGCACCACTGTTAATAGTTTTCCCACAAAAAATCGTGTTTAAAATGCCCGGCATGTCAAGCGGGGCGGGGTTGTAACCAATAATTAAAAGCACTTGCGATAGAAGTAGAAATAGAATCAGTAAGTATTCTTTTCTATGCAGGTCGTTTACAAATATTTTAATGACCAATGGCTAACCAGGTGTGACAGTTCGATTGTCTTGGATTCGTTGCTAGGATATAAATTACCTTTTCTCGACATACCTGTTCAGCTTCAAGCAACTTTATGCTTGAAGAGAAAAGAATTGAACAAAAAAAAAATTTGCAAATCTTGTTCCTGGTCAACTCGTGCCTAATATATTATTAGCGGGTTAGCCATTTCAAATGGAGGACACCCGGACAGTAGTTCGGCTTGGAGTTCCAATTAGAATTTAGGCAGCAAAATGGATCTCAAAGATGCCTATTCATTAAGAACACAGGAAACCCCTGCGATTCAAATTTGATGCACATCTTTACGAATTTGCTTGTCTGTCATTTAGCTATCATCAGCGTCATTTACCTTTACTAAACCTACGAAACATGTTATACAGACTACATTCTCAAGGAATAACATGCATCAACTGGTTTCGTTGATTTTCTGTTTTTGGGTGGAAACAAAAGAGAAATATCGTAGGCATGTGCAATTTACTATTTCTTTATTAAACCCTCATGAATAGGCGTAAGTTTTGGAGTTCCTTTCGATTCGAAAGAAACAAAATTAGAAAGTTTAGAAAACTGTCCTGACAAATTAAAAAAAATTGTCAAATTTAATGTCTTGCTAACCTCTGCTTGCCTCGCTGTGAAGTCTAGCTTCATGTACACAGAAAATTATATCATTCAAAATATATAACCCTAAAAGCTAACCTTGGAAATTATTCAACAATAATGCCTATTTCCTGAGATATAATTTTAGATTTGCAGTGGTGGCTAGAACAGTTACACTTGTTGCAATGATCTAGTTTATCTGATTGCTGCAGAGATAGCGCACACGGATGGTGGACTTTAGTTCGTGCAGTTAAAAATGAGTTCTTGGAATTTCAAGATATATTTTTTGAACTGAATTGTTTTTGCCGACAATATGCGGCTATATGGGAAATTGTTAGATTCTAACAAGAATTGACAATACAACATGTCATGTCAACATGTGTAGTGTATCAAACTAAATGCCTTATTAAGAATATATCTGACAATGAGGCGAAGCCAGCAGTTTGCGGATATTTGCATCTTACATTTACTCTCGTGATAATATCTGAGACTGAGTGATCTATTAATTCAGAGATTTTCAATGATATTTCAAGTCGGATTATAGAAATTGATTTATTAGCTTCAAGCAATAATTATAAATATTCAAGATATATCTCCGGGCTATGGGATCCTGGACTAAAAGCCAGATGTATTTACGGTTAATTAGAACATCTCGGTTTTGTATGCCATCATTTTGCATTTATTCTACGAGTATTGTAGAATTTTTTTACGGAAAACTTGACAGGTATCCTTATCGTTCCCCCGTGGAAATGGCAATTTATTATTCACAAAACTAGTAATTACCGATCTTTTAGTTTTTGATCCAAAAGTGATCTTGTATTGTGTCCTGTTTGGCGAAACAGTGCTCAACTTACCTTGAGTGGCACTGTCATTCATTACTTCAAGAAAACTAGAAGACAATCAACACATCAAAAGATTCTCGAAAGATGTTTCTAGACATTGACCACCTTAACCCTGGTATAATTTTACATTGAATCTACAGCAGATGCTGAAATACTGAGAGGATTCCTGTGAATCTACCCTCGAATTTCTTTCGAGTAAGTTAGTAATCATATTGGCTCTCACTTAAGGCGAAATCATTTGCTTCAATATTGACAATACTCATCTTGGACTAAGTTAAAACATCTAGTCCTAATTCATCTCAGCCTTGCTTAGGGTTACCTTAGCTAACCCCAACTTATGTGTATAAACGTCAATTGAGAAATACCTGACTGTTACACAAACCCTACGCAACAGCTTCTTTGATTTACATTAGATGTACTAATGTTACATTTTCTTCCTTCCTAGTTTATAATAACTTACATGTAAAGTTGCATTTCAGTTATTGTTAATGTATGAAATCAACACTTTGTGGTGTTTGTGGCTTATTAAATTAAACAAAGCCACTACACTTATTACTAAGTTTTACGGCAAATTTCTTTAAACATCTACAGTGTAAACAATTGTGTAATATTGAGGACTGGACCCGAAATATAATTTACTGATCAAAGAACTTACCTGAAGTTCGATCATAATTATATGAGGGTCCAGTCCGAAAATATTACACACCCGCCCGTCCCTTAGTTCCCCTGCCGTAAAACATAAACACTTTAAACAATGAAAGCTACAACGGAATGTGACGGGATCAAGGCCAGTTGGACAGGACCGGTTTTGAAACTCTTTAAACCCTGTGCTCGGAGTAGAACTAACGCGTACTACAGTGTAAACAATTGTGTAATATTTTCGGACTGGACCCTCATATAATTATGATCGAACTTCAGGTAAGTTCTTTTGATCAGTAAATTTTTTCGAATACAATCAACCCCCGAATTTTCTTAGAAGTCTCCTAACACCCTGTATATTTCTTCGTCAGAAATAGAGTACTTGTATGCTATTATTATCATGGCTCTTTGCAATACCGGTACAGTGTATCGAAGGATATGAAAATAAAAATTCTTTTCCGATGTTTGTACCATTTTAATTATAGGCATTAAGGTACAGGAGTAAAATGGGAACAACCTCTCTTGTCAGTCAGGATTCAAATGATACAGAAAGGGTATCTGGATCGGCAATAGTTTCCTCCTTGAACATATCTTCACCACATAAAAGTCCCACTATGAGAAGCGTTGATCCTTCAAGGGGCTCCAGTTTTTCCGCCTTCAGTTCAATGAGAGACTCGCCTACAGGTAAGTGTTGATTAGATATACAGTTTTAGTAAACGCAGTATTTAATCCATTCAAATCGAAATAAATAACGAAAATACGTCAGTGGCGGCTCGTGGACTTAATAATAGGTGAAGCGGAAGAATAAATAATACATCGCGTTGAATTTATTTTACATGGTGTCTCCTAAGTAGAGGTCAAAATCCGAGAGTGTATTCTGTGGACAAAAATAAAAGTCTTTCTTGTTACATAAATGTGGGGTCCTAGGAAAGCCGTTGTTCAGCTACAGCGTGTCAAAAATAAAAAAAATCAGTTTTTAATTTCTAAACCGCTTAATTGAATAATTTAACCAAATTCGGTGTGCATATTTAGTATGGCAGTAGGTGTGATACAAAAAACCATCAGCTTTGAAAACTTACCAGTGGTAGAGGTGTGGGTATGATCGATCATTATTTGCCAAAAAATAAATATCAGCCTTTAAAACTACTTTACATTATTAAGCTATTTGATTTTTCTCTTTTGATTTAGTCAAACGAAATTTGTAGTTACCTGTTTACATCAATTCGATATTTTGATTTGAGGAAATTGTCATCTACTACAAACAAATATCAAAACATAACCGCAAAATTAAACTTAAATTTTTGTAGGCATAGGTTATATTCATATTTGAATGTTGACGTGACGCGTTTAGAGAATACAAGTGGATTGCGCATGTTCACAACAGAAAACCAAATACAAAGTCGAAAATAGCTACCGTCCTATTTCAGAAAAATCTAATATAAAATCAAATATGATATCAAACCAAAGAGATCAAATCTACAAACCAATAGTGTAAATATATAAATATCAAATTTGATGTAATCCCATTATATATCAAATGTAAAGTGCACTTTATAATATTACAAATAAAATAGGTATAATATCCTCCATTGTATTATCTTTACTGTTTGTTTCTTTACATTTTTTTGTATTCCAAACCGATACTTTCTCTTTCCATTTAAAATATTCGCTTTAATATATTATATAATTGAAATTTGAATTTCAGATATGTTTTCTACAGCTCGTTTGGGAATCACCACCATAAGAAAACTGAAGGATAACTATAATTTAGTGAGGATGTTCTCTATTTACGATTATTCTCAATGCACATGCCTTCTTATATTAAGTACTATGTACTCCCAAATGATAGAGCATTGTAAAGGAGCAGGTAAATATATAGACATATACAGGGTGTTTCAGTTCGAGTGAAACAAATTTTAACCATAGATAGAACTCGATATGTAATTAAGAATTGCCTTATAAACTAAAGTTCTATGTCACCGTTTTCGCTATACAGGGCCGTATTGGTCGGTTTTTTACATCATATTATTTATGATATCTCTGGTATGGTTGTAACAATTTGATTCAAATCTGGTATGATGTTAATACTTACGAATGTCTATAATTTACTGCAAAAGTTACAAATTTTTTGTAGGTCAGTGGCGTAGAAACGGGTAGGGTAGCGGGATTTTTTTGCCCCAACTTCTACGCCAATGACCTAATACTTATTTGGGGTAAATTTTTTGATTCCTTAGACAATTTGGCATAATACTTGTTTGAAATCGGTAAAGTGTCTCGTTCTGCCGGAAATCTCAATAATGTGGGAGGCCGTTCTTCTGATAAAGCATTATTGAGATTTTCGGCAGAACGAGACACTTTACCGATTTCAAACAAGTATTATGCCAAATTGTCCAAGGAATATAAAAATTTACCCCAAAAAAGTATTAGGTCATTGGCGTAGAAGTTGGGGCAAAAAAATCCCGCTGCCCTACCCGTTTCTACGCCACTGACCTACAAAAAATTTGTAAATTTTGCAGTAAATTATAGACATTCGTAAGTATTAATATCATACCAGATTTGAATCAAATTGTTACAACCATACCAGAGATATCATAAATAATATGATGTAAAAAACCGACCAATACAGCCCTGTAGAGCGAAAACGGTGAGACATAGAACCTTGGTTTATAAGGCAATAATTAATTATTTATCGAGTTCTATCTGTGGTTAAAATTTGATTCACTCGAACTGAAACACCCTGTATACAGGGTGTTCCTTAATGATATGCGATATTTAAGGGGGTTATTCTACATCGAAAATTAGTGATAGTTTGCTTTATAAACTATGGTCCAAAAATGTTCCGTTACAAAAATACGGGGTGTTAAAATTTTAGGAAACAAAAGGAAAATAATTAATATTTTCGAAACCGCTTTAAACATTTGGTATGTGGTGATTGCTAATAAAGGTACATATTTTGCAATATAAATATAATTTCTATTTTTAACAGTGGCGTGCGCACGAGCACTGACTTTAATATTTTTAAAGAAGAAAATGGTACGCCAATTTGACAACATTATTTAAATCGTATTTATTGAACAGGCCTCAATTTGTTGAATATGGTAGTCATGCATCGAGTAATTATTTTGCTATTTCTGTTGTTCCTCAGGGTTCAAATCTAGGTCCATTGTTATTCATAATTTTTATTAACTATCTTTGCTCTACTTTGACAACATCTCACTGGCTATTTGCTGATGATCTAAAAATATTTTCTAGAATAGATTCTTTACATGATTGCAAACATAATATGTGCTCTAATAATGGTTTATATTTAAATGAATCGAAATGTAAAGTTATCACTTTTTCTAAAACGTTCAATCCAATTCACTTTCAGTACCATTTCAGTGATAACACTCTTGCGCGGTGTACTGAGATCAAGGATTTAGGTATTCTTTTGACGGTAAACTGAACTTCAATAATCACATCAGGAACATGGTATCTTCAGCTAATAGGCTAAAGGAATTTTTTACTAGAAACTTGAGTAATTTTACTAATGTCAACAGTTTTAGAATACTATACGTATCATTTATCAGGAGCAAATTAGAATATGGTTCATCTATATGGCATCCGATTTATCAAAACTTTATTGGACAAATTGAATCTGTTCAGCGTAAATTTCTGAGGTTTATGTTTTTTAAATGTTACGGTAGTTATACCCCTAGGGGTACTGACAATAATTATTTATTAAATTTATTTAATTTAGAATCTCTTAAATGCAGGAGATATTGTGTTGCATTATCTTTTCTATTTAAATTAGTCCATAATGTTATTGACTGTCAGTTTCTTTTAGATAAATTGTCATTTCTGGTGCCTGGACATAATTCTCGTTCACATGTTACTTTTTATTGTACTTTTAATAGATCGAATGTTATGATGAAATCTCCAGTTAATATGTGTCAATTATTTAATAGTTTATCTAACACTTGTGACATTAATTGTAATTCAATTGGTGAAATTTTAAAATCTTATCACAATTTGCAGCGAGCGCTTTTGTAGAACTTCTATAAATTTATAAAAAAAAATAAATTATAAAATTTGTATATATGGGTATATATGTGTATATGTCTTTGTTTATATGTATGTATATTATGAGTATATATTTTTGTAATCCGAAGTGTGATTTAATTCCACTCTCTATTTATTATAATTTTCCTGTAATTGGGTGTAAACCTGTTGGAAATAAATGAAATTATTATTATTATTATGCAGTGTCATAGAAAGACTCTAAAAGTAGAGATACTGAAGACCAAAATATGTCGATTGAGCCAAACACATTTTTTAATATTATTTACTACTGATTTCATTTCTCCTTAAACATTTTTAAAAATCCTTATTTATAGCTTTTGTTGGAGAGCTTATCGTTTTCCGCTTCATCGCCCTACACCACATTTCTTATTTTCTTTTTACGGCACGGTGAAATATTTTTTAACGGGCGCTGTATTCGTATATGATGGCATAATGCAACACTTCTTCTATTTCTGTGCTCATTTTGCGAGTCTATTTTTCGTTATTCAATACCAATTTAACACAATACCACTCCCAATAATATTCCAAATGACACATTAACTCTTTTAAACGTATCTACTGCGTTGTCCGAGAATATAAATCGCATATATCCTTATATATTAAAAGCTGTAGGTAACTCTGGCTCGCACACTTGTGTAGATATTGTTACGAAAGCTCACCTACCTTTTTAGTTGGTTAATTATGTTCCTGTTTTCGTTAGAATTTATAATTGAAGCTCACCTACCTCATTAGTCTGTAAATTACGTTTCTGTTTATGTTAGAATTCACAATTTTTGTGATGCCTTTATTTTGACGTTTTCCGGAATATTCCAGGCTTTATTCTATTTGTTTCTCGACACGTTCTCGAAATCTCAGAAACTTCGAGAACTGTAAAAACCTATATAAGCAGATCATTCTCGGCCGCTGAGTCAGTTTGTATTGAGCAGCCAAACGCGAGTGACAAACGTCAAAGTAAAGCGTTGACAGTTGCGAAATTTGTTGAAGGATATTTCTTGTATTATCAAGAGTGATAATAAAGATTATTTGTCTACGTGACGTGTTTCAACGATAACCTAGTTTCGAGGTTACATTGGTGTCAGAAGTGTGACGTTCCACAAAGAAGACATTTGGAGTAGATAAGTGAATGCCGGTAACGAGATCGAGAGCAACAGAAATGGAGGAAACATTGAAACAGTTAATGGGAATGATGCAAGATATGAAGAAGAGTCAAGAAGATATGAAAAAGAGTCAGGAAGATATGAAGAACAGCCAGGACGAAATGAAAGAAGACTTAAAAAAAGAAATGAAGAACAGCCAGGATGAAATGAAGACTAACCAAGACGAAATGATGAAAGATATGATGGAAGACTTGAAAAGAGAAATGAAAAACAGTCAAGAGGAAATGAAGAACGGTCAAGAGGAAATGAGGAACAGGTTAGAAGAAATGAAAAATTATCAAGAAGGAAATAATAAAAAGTTAGAAGAAGTAATTAGGATCAATCTCAAAGAGTTTGAGGAAACCGTTGAAGAAGAAATTAATCTATTGAGAAATGAAGTGCAAGATAAAGTTCAGGTCGTAGAAGAAAGTGTTAGTAAATTACAGAGTGAAGTCGTCAAAGTCCAAGTCTTAGAAGAAAGCCTAATTAAGTTGGAGCATAAAGTTACAAATTTACAGTCACAATGGCCTGCGAAGGAGATTGTTAAGGCTGACAACAGTTGCATTTCCTCTGCAAGGATTAAAGCACCCACATTTGATGGAAAAGTGTCATGGAGCACTTACCTTAAACAATTTGAAGCAGCTGCCTTGGCAAATAATTGGTCAGAAGAAGAAAAGGCTACATCACTAATAGTTGCCCTACGAGGTGAAGCCATGGAGATATTACGAACTCTAGCCGAGGATCAACAAAAGACTATCAAATGCTGAAGAGTGCTTTAGAAATGAGGTATGGCGATGCTCATCTACAACACGTTTATCAAGCACAATTAAAAGGCCGAAGACAACGCTTCGAAGAAAATCTGCAGCAATTTGAGGCAGATATAGCACGTATGGTAAAGCTAGCCTACCCCACCGCACCGACAGAATTTCAAGAACAGTTAGCAATAAGTAGCTTCATTGATGGCCTGCGAGATTCTGAGATCGGTCAAGCGTTAAGGTTGGCCAGGCATAAAAATATATCTGAAGCTTTGGCCCAGGCGCTAGAAATTGAAGCCGCACGACAAGCTTCCCGAAGTAGTCAAGGCAGAATAAGGCAAGTTAGGTTTCAAACTAGCAAACAACGAGCAAGCGAAAATGACATGGAAGGATTTATGAAGAGTTTGCAAGATTTAATGAATAACTTCCAGCAAGAACAAGACCGTACTAATTCCACTGTATATAGCAGGAGAAGACCCATTCAGTGTTGGAATTGTGGAGTTGAAGGGCATCTTAGGAATCGATGCCCTAAGAATACATCTAGTCAGGACCAGGAAAACGCCAACTAGTCAGCTTTGAGGGGCGAAAGCTGGCTAGGTGCAACCAAGCCCCACCAACTATTAAGATCAAGGTAACCCGTCTGCAAAATAATGGAACGAGTTTGGTAGTACCAGGGCGTATATGTGGACGGGATTGTGAAATGGTCCTTGATACAGGCTCTAGTCACACCATAGTAAGACCAAACATCGTCGCTCACTGCAGAATACAAAAGCCAGACCGGAACTACATCTTGGAGACAGCAAATGGAGAAGTCATATCAGTGAAAGGCATCCATCTAGCTAGAATAACCCTGGGGACAACCACTTTCCAACACAACATCTTAGTAGCAGATATAACTGATGATGTCATTCTTGGACTTGATGTCATGACTGAACATCATTTTGTGCTGGACCTTTCTCGAAGATCATTGAAGACCAAAGATGAAGAAATCATCATGCAGTTTCCCGAAATCAGAAACCTTCCTATTAGAACTGTGGAAGCGTCAGCAGACATAGAACTTCCAGCAGGTTCAGAAGTTGTAATCGAAGCTATTTGTAGCAGTCCTTCGGCAGTTGAAGAAACTGTAATTGTAGAACCAGAACAAGAGGGCAGCCTGTATAAGAAGGGCATATTAACTGGAAAGACATTAACAGAAAGGAAAAACAATTTGGTATTGGTCAGAATGCTAAATCTGAAAGACTACCCACAACAGATCAAGAAAGGTGAACCTTTGGGAATTTGTCAAACAGTTGGATCGGTCTTCAGCAATATAGAACCATCAACAACATCTCGAAGTATTGAAAAACTACCTGAAGTTCTTCAGGGCCTTGTTAACCGATTCAAGTCCCACTACAAGCCGATGAGGTCCAACAATTGGAAGATTTGTTGAGGCGTTATCAAGATGTTTTCTCATTAACAGAAGATGATGTTGGAAGAACTAATCTTGTGCAACACCGAATAAATACCGGCGACACCACGCCAATTAAACAAGCTCCACGACGGATTCCTTTAGCAAAGCAAGAAGAGGTATCCACGATGTTGACAGACATGCAGCAGCAGGGAGTCATTGAACCATCCCAGAGTCCATGGACCTCGCCGGTTGTTTTGGTAAAGAAGAAGGATGGCTCTACCAGATTTTGTGTAGATTATAGAAGACTAAACGATGTCACTAAGAAGGACAGTTATCCATTGCCAAGAATAGACGACACCCTGGATACACTGTCTGGATCTCAATGGTTTTCCACATTAGACCTGAAGAGCGGCTATTGGCAAGTGCAGCTTCATCCAAATGATAAAGAGAAGACCGCCTTTTCCATTGGTACGGGTTTGTGGCACTTCAACGTTATGCCCTTTGGTCTCTGCAATGCACCAGCCACCTTTGAAAGACTTATGGAAACCATTCTGAGAGGAATGACCTGGAAAACGTGTCTCGTTTATCTTGATGACATAATAATACTTGGCAAAGACTTTGAAGATCATTTGAAGAATGTTCAAGAAGTTTTCCAAAAGTTGAGAGAAGCCCGGCTCAAGTTAAGTCCTAAGAAGTGTATGCTCTTTCAAAAGGAAGTCAAGTATTTAGGACACATTATTTCCTCTGACGGAGTGAAGACTGACCCAGAAAACTGAAACCGTCTGGAAATGGCCAGTACCGAAAGACAAACATGAATTAAGGAGTTTCCTTGGACTTTGCACTTACTATCGCAAGTTTGTGAAAAATTTCGCCGAGATTGCGAAACCCTTACATCGACTCACAGAAAACAATCAGCCATTTATCTGGACGGAACAATGTCAACAAGCTTTTCAGAGATTAAAAGAAGCTTTGTGTTCTTCTCCGATTCTGTCATATCCCAAGCCTGGAAAGACATTCATCGTTGACACGGATGCTAGTAATATTGGAATTGGAGGAATATTATCACAAATTGAAAATGGGCAAGAAAAAGTGATTTCCTACTTTAGCAAGGTCCTCTCTAAGCAAGAAATGAACTACTGCGTAACCAGAAGAGAGTTGCTTGCCATAGTTAAAACTGTGGAGCATTTTCATAAGTATCTCTATGGTCAGCCGTTCGTCTTGAGGACCGATCATGCTTCTTTGAAGTGGCTACTGCAGTTCAGGAATCCGGAAGGCCAAGTGGCAAGATGGCTTCAACGGTTGCAGGAGTATGACTTCAAAATTGAACACCGTAAAGGATCTAACCATCGTAATGCTGATGCTCTATCCAGAAGACCATGTCCTTCAAATTGTAAACATTGTGTGCGACAAGAAGTGAGAGAAGAAGATGAATTTCTTTGCAGAAGAACTACCATCCAGTGTCCAGAGGATTGGGATATTAAAACCATTGCTAAAGAACAAAGTGAAGACCCGGATTTTGGACCAATTTTCCAATGGAAGATAAACAACATGGACAGACCCACCTGGCAGGACATTGCTGATAAGTCACCATCTCTAAAAAGTTACTGGGCGTTATGGAATTCTTTAGCCATTGAGAACGGCCTATTACAAAGAGTCTGGGAGAGCCCAGACGGCAAAGAAAAGATTTATCAAACAATACTGCCCCAGAAAAGAATTCCAGAAGTTCTTCAAGCACTGCACAGTGGAGTCGGTGGTGGGCACTTTGGAATAAACAAAACTCTGAATAAAGTTAGAGAACGATTCTACTGGCTTGGCAGTCGGTCCGATGTGGAAGAATGGTGCCGACGTTGTGATACCTGCGCCTCTAGTAAAGGACCCAGGACTCGAAGCCGAGGACAGATGAAGCAGTACAATGTTGGAGCTCCATTCGAGAGAATAGCTATTGACATAGCTGGACCATTTCCTCGAAGCAGCAGTGGGAATCGTTATATTTTGGTAGTGATGGACTACTTCAGTAAATGGCCAGAAATATATCCCTTACCTAATCAAGAAGCTGTTACCGTAGCCGAAGCTTTATTCGAAAATTGGATATGTCGTTATGGGGTGCCCAGAGAGATCCATTCCGACCAAGGACGAAATTTCGAGTCGGAAGTATTTCAGAACGTTTGTGAGCTGCTAGGCATTCACAAAACCAGAACTACACCTCTTCACCCGCAATCAGATGGAATGGTGGAAAGATTCAATCGCACCATCGAAAACTTCCTGAGAACGGCCGTCAACGAGAAACAGACCAACTGGGATACCTGTCTTCCTCCATTTTTACTGGCTTACCGAGCAGCAATTCATGAGACCACGGGTAAAACACCAGCCAACGTGATTTTCGGCACAGAATTGCGGCTACCCATAGATCTAATTATGAATCGACCGCAACACGAGGAAAACTTAGATGATTATCTCAGCCATCTGAAAGATCGAATAAAGATGGTACATGAAGAAGTACGAGAGAAGATAAAAATAGAAAGCGACAGAATGAAGACCAGATACGACTTGCGTGCCAACAGCAGCGGGTTTCAAGAGCTTGAGAAAGTGTGGCTGTATAACCCAAAAGAAGCAAGGGTAAATCTCGAAGCTGCAGAAATCGTGGGAAGGCCCTTATACTGTCGTGTCACGATTGAATGACGTAGTTTACAGGATCCAGAGGAATCCCCAAGCCAAGATGAAGATTGTCCACATCGATCGTTTGACACCTTATCAAGAAGGCCATGCGGACAATGGAGTAACCTGATCGGGACGATCAGTTCTAAGAGCAATGTTACGAAAGCTCACCTACCTTTTTAGTTGGTTAATTATGTTCCTGTTTTCGTTAGAATTTATAATTGAAGCTCACCTACCTCATTAGTCTGTAAATTACGTTTCTGTTTATGTTAGAATTCACAATTTTTGTGATGCCTTTATTTTGACGTTTTCCGGAATATTCCAGGCTTTATTCTATTTGTTTCTCGACACGTTTTCGAAATCTCAGAAACTTCGAGAACTGTAAAAACCTATATAAGCAGATCATTCTCGGCCGCTGAGTCAGTTTGTATTGAGCAGCCAAACGCGAGTGACAAACGTCAAAGTAAAGCGTTGACAGTTGCGAAATTTGTTGAAGGATATTTCTTGTATTATCAAGAGTGATAATAAAGATTATTTGTCTACGTGACGTGTTTCAACGATAACCTAGTTTCGAGGTTACAATATAAAGAACAATACTGTATTAGATATATTACATTAAAAACGTATAACAATATTCAACAAAGGGACACTTCATAATGTTTAACAGTTTACAACGAAATTACGATAGGAACCCCTTCTCAACTGTAGTAGCTGTAATACAAAAAAACATGAACCAAAATTAATATATGGGCGGGCCGAGGGGAACAGATTTGAAGGATCTTATAATCCTTAAGGGCCCCATACACGGAACGATCCATCGTTACGATATTCACGATTGCATGGGTTTTTGTTGCGATGTCCGATATCGTCTTCGATCAAGTTTAATAATCTTGACCTACACTATCGATTCGTTATTTCGATTGGTCTGAAACGACGGATTCGAAAGATCAATCGTACCGTGTATGGGGCCCTTTTAAGGAGTTATTTAAGCAAAAAAAGTATCTATTTTGATGACATAAATTACTATTTTAAGTTTGTTGTTATACTGTTGATATAACTGACTAATGCAGTACCAAAGTTACTGACTGCTGCATGTTGGTCTGAATGAAATAATGAGTTACTTTTAGGACTTGTTGAAAAAATTATGGAAGCGACCATTGAATATTCATACGTTTGCATGGAAACAAAAAATGCACCGCAAGCTATTAAAGTTCTAGAAGAGGCTTTGGAACTGTTGGAGGTAAAGACAAATGTTCTAAGTTATTATTACCAGTTTCTTCAGACCTTTAACATTACCATTAAATGTTATTGTATTGCTATATAATTATTATTATAATTAGAAATTTGAGTGGTTAATGTAATTCGAGAATAACATTTGTCTATTTAGAAGCATCGGTATAACACTATCTACCTAATTTTGTGTTATAGCGAGAATCTTTTGAAATTATGATTTCAGGGACCAATGAAAGATCAAATAGAACTCAAATGGATGCTAGATCTCAAAAGAGGGAAGCTATTTACTCTTATAGGACGAGCTAGACTGTCCTTAGAAGATGATGAGGCCTATGTTTATTTAAAGGATGCTTTGCACTCTTACGGTATATGAAATATTAAAAACAGAAACAGCTAACAGAACAGAAAGCTTAAAAATGTGCAACTAACAAATCTAAAAACGAATTTAGCGACTTTTAGTTTAATAGTTATTTAAGTACAAAAAGTAAGTGCAATAAGCACTTTTTGTACAAGTTGCATACAATATTTTTTCTACGTTCATGCAAAAACCAAAAAATGTTATTTAGATGATACTAAGTCTAGGAAAATGTGACGCCGATTTGAACGTTTATGTTTGTCATGATGACAAAACGCTGTAGTAGAATGACAGATGAATGCAATAAACATTTTATTGCACTAGTGCAATAAAGAACCGCTTTTTCCACTAAATATAGTTCAATAAAGTTTTGTTTTTTGCATGAACGTAGAAAAAATCTATTTGATCCACCAAAAATGTTATTGTCAATCGTAGGCACGTGTGTCGTCATGAGATTGGTAGGAACTAAATCAACATAATTTCAGCACCATAAACTGTACATACATACACAACATAATTTTGATATGTTTCTTTTCCTTCTGTTATTTTGAATACCATATATACACAATACATTTTCTTTGAAACATTTTTGAGCCATATTTACTTACTAATCTATCGAAACAGATCTTCATTAGTACAGTAGTAGTTACATTAGGAACCCACGATACTTTTTAATAATAATTCAATAATATATTTTAGGAATGACGTTCCCAAGAACTAGTATAGGAAAGAGTATTTTGAAAAATCACTTAAAATTGAAACAAGCCATGAAGCTTTACTTATTCCCATCCATGTTCAGGCGAAGTCTCGACGAAGACGTATCAGAATATTGTAATAATGTTTCGGAATGTCTGCACCTGCTTTGCAGTTATTTTATTGTAAGTACTACTTATTAAAAAAAATTTTTTTATTAAATATACAGGGTGTCTGAAATATTACTGTCATCCATGGAAAGGGTGATTGTACAGTCAAACTAAATGAGATTTACCTAAATATAACTATATCAAAAAGTTTACCGTTTCCGAGATACAGGGTACCAAAGCTTTCAAATTTTTTATTATATTTTTTATTTACAATTTCCGGCTTGGTTATCACGTCATCGGATTAGATTCCTTGACGTTTCGAAAGACACATCTCTCTCTTCTTCAGAAGTAACTCTGAAACTAGAAATTGAATCCTCTGATTGTATTCCTCATGTGTGCATTGATCCATGAGGCTCTAATGCATGGTTTGGCCTGTAATGTTCCGGCCCTTAATTTTTACAGCAATGTTTCCAAATTGCAAATAATTCTCTCGTCTCGTCGTCATTTGAGGTTGTTTCGATTAGTAGTGCTTCTCTGCAGAGTCTTAGTCAAAGTGTTATTTTTCTCCCTCAGTAGAATCTCATACCGTTTGCTATGTTTCATAGCTAATTTCTCATTGTTGTTGCCCCTTAGTTGCACTTGTTGTCCTTTGTTCTCTTGCTAAAATGTCTCCTTGTTTGCCCAATGTACACGTTGCTGCATGTACACAGAATGTTGTATAGTAGCAAGCAAGTTGTTCCTGGAAAAGGTTATCCAAGCTCTGTCACCGAGTCGGATCCTGCTCAGTTAAAAGCCCAAATTAAAGCTGCAGAAGAGCGTCATCTTCTGCAGCTACATAAGGATAAGCCAATGCATGGTCTCTTCTACCGTCATCTAGAGGGGCTTGGCTTATCTGAAAGGCTGACCTTTGCTTTTTTGAGATCAGCGGGGCTGAACTCTGAGACCGAGGGATTCATAATGGCTTGCCAAGATGGTGTAATTAACACACTCGTCTATCGTAGTCGTGTCTTGGGTGTCGAGGTTCCTGATACCAGCTGCAGGGCCTGCCGCCAAGCGCCGGAGACGCTTATGCATCTCCTGTCTGCCTGTCCGGTATATGCTGCCACAGCGTATATCCAAAGACACGATTCAGCCTTACGGGTGTTGTATTATCATTTACGACACTCGTATGAGATAGACGAGACGCCAGTGCTGCCTTATGCTCTGGGGGATATAGAATCCGTTGTGGGGAATGAGAAGTGCCGAATTTATTGGAACTATTCATTCCCCACCCTCAGGCAAATTCAAGCCAATAAGCCTGATGTAGTCCTCCTCGACCACCAGCTTAGGACGATGTTTGTGATTGAATTATCTGCTCCCGCAGAGAACAATATCGTCCTAAAAGAGGAGGAGAAACGGAGGAAGTATCGAGATCTTCTCTCTGAGCTCCGCAGGCTGTACCCAGACCACTCTGTTAAGATTGTGGTGCTAATTATAGGCGTCCTGGGTGGAATGAGACATACGTTGCTTTCTGACTTAAAGATCATACCGGCTTGCCGAAATTCGGCAGAGATCTTAGCCGGCAGAATGCAGAAGGCAATCGTCCTTGGTTCGCTACGTCTAGTCAGAACACACGATTTACGGGCGCAATGATTACTGACTCCACGGAGTGGAGAGTAGTCATTGCTTAACTCTTCAGAACATCTCCGAATGTGTCGGAGCTTCGGAAGGTGTTACTGAAATACAAAAAATAATAATAATAATAGTAATTATTATTATTATGCATTAATGCATGAGGCTATGTTATAACTATAAGATCGTTTAAAAATTTCTTTCCGATGACCGGGCACATTTAAGATATGTTTTCTACGAACATTTAAATTGTGAATGTCTGTTCTGTATGTGATTTTCCTATGTAAATACGGAGGTGACCTGAATTTTAAAATCTTGTAACAAAAACATGTTAAATGCAAATATCTGCGATTACTCATATTGAGCCAAGACAACTCATTTAATTTGTAGGTAATTCTCTCTCTACGCCTGATTCCAAATATAAATCTAAGACATGAATTTTGCAATTTTTGTAAACGTTTCGAATCAATATTATCCAGACATGGGCCATATATATTATCACAATAATTACATATAGATAGAATAAGGGAATTGCATAACAATTTCTTTACATCTCTATTCAAATAGTGTCTGTGTGAATAAATCATTTTTAGAACAGAATAAGCTTTCCTTAAAATACTAGTTACATGATCTTTGAATCTCAGATTAGAATCCATAACGAGACCTAAATTTTTTGCTGAATCTTTAAATTGTATATTATTATCATTAATTTTTATTATAAGATTTTCAAGAAATTTTTCCCTAACGTCATTGTTACAGAATAGTAAGGCGACAGATTTATTTGGATTTATATTTAAAGTGTGGTTTTTAGATGCAGATGCCAAATTACTTAAATCATTATTAATTTTAATATTTGCTTGAACTACTTCAGAAGGATTAAAAGAAACGTATAATTGTGTATCATCAGCGTACATATTATGATAATTACAAAAAGTCAAAGATTTAATAACATTTGAGGTATAAATGGAATATAATAGAGGCCCCAATATGCTACCTTGAGGTACACCAATTAACACATTCTGAGGCTGAGAAATACAATTACCAATTACTACATGCTGCTTCCTATGAGAAAGAAAAGAAGCTACAGAAGAAGCAGAATTAGTAAAATCTATATAATGAAGTATTGAAATTAGTATATCGTGATTAAGCGTGTCGAAAGCTTTACTGTAGTCCAATAAAATAAGTATCATAGCTTCATTATTATCCCTTGCCGTAAAAATATCATCAGTTACATCAGAGAGTGCAGTTGCACAACTGGTCAGATTGTTTTTCCGAACGAATATCATTATTATTTAAGAATACAGTGATTTGCATGTCCATAACTTTTCTAGAATTTTACTCAATGTTGGTAAAATTGATATCGATCGAAGATGGTTAGGCTCTGTTGGATTATTAATCTGAGAGGAATGACGTTTGCACATTTCCACGACTCAGGAAAGTAGGATCGCTCTATACATACGTTGACAATGTGTGTAATAAAAGGCACAACATATGGACAACATAAAAATATAAGTGTTATATTTAAATTATCACATCCAAATGCTTTAGACTTTATGTTTTTTATTATGTGCATAATTAAATTATCAGACACCACTTCAAAATTGAAATGAGTATTAACTAAATTATTATTTGCATAAAATTGTAATAATTCTGGGTTTGGAGCTACAATATTAGAAGAAGGTTCAGTAAAATATTTATTTACATTATTAACATTTTTTAAGTGCTCTGGGATAACTATGTCATTTCTCTTGCTTACGTTCAATTTCCTTAATTCGCGCCATTTATCTCTATCACTAGAATGTCGAAATTTGAAAGTAAGATACGCTTTTTTCTCAGCTCTGATAGCAGAGGTTGTTAAATTTCTATACTGCTTATAAGACGACCAATCTACTGCAGAATTAGTTAGACGAAACTTTTTAAAGGCATTGTTACGTAACTTTTGCATCAATTTAATATTATCAGTAATCCACGGACAATAAGCTTTTTTATTACGTTTAGCAGTTTGCAAGGGAGCATGTGTATCAAACAAATTAATCATATTTGTGGTAAGAAAGTCGGCTTTGTCATCAATGCTATCTATATCAAAGATTCTATATAGAGGAAGATTTTCTAAATCAAATTGAAATGCATCCATATTTATTCTACATACAGACCTATATGTAATGTTTCTCATCGTAGGCGCCACATGATAAAAACTTAAATTACAATATATTAAAAAATGATTAGAAACGCGTACGTCTTTCACACCTGACTCAATGACATTGTCCGAATTATAAAAAATTAAATCTATCAAAGAAAATGAGGTATCTGAGTACCTATGAGTAGGCTCCGAAATTAACTGTTCCAAATTAAACATTTTTGTAATATTTATCAAATTAATCGCACTACGTGAATCCAACTGTAAGAAATTAACATTAAAATCTCCAACACAGAGTATTAAATCCTCTTGAGCATAAAAATTAGCCAAAATGTCTTCAAAATAATTAAGAAATTGATTAAAGTCAGTTTTAGGTGCCCTATAAATTGTACCTACAATAATAGTTTTACCATCTAAATTCAATTTAATCCAAATATGTTCAATATATTCCCTGCATTCACTTATAATAACAGTAAATTTTAATCCATTTTTTATATACATACCAACTCCCCCTGCATGTCCTACTCTATCTTGTCGTATAAATGAATATTCATCAACATGTACCCGATCATCAGCAATCCCATCATGTAACCAGGTCCGTTACACCCATTATATCATAGCTAGTAGTACTGAATACTGAATACCGTGTTTTATTAAGAAGCAGCATATTTTATCAGTACATCTTCTTATAAAGGGTAGACAGGTTGTTACCTGACGACTTCAGTTTTCAGTGTCGTTTTTAATGTTGGCCTTGAAACTTTACTTCAATTGCAACCGTTTTAATTTTACAATTTGGCATGTTGTTCTCAAATAGTTAAAACTATTAGTTAATTTTATTATATAACGCTTATGTTCTTCATACGATTCAAACATTCAGATAAAATGTATTTATTTATTCAGAACAAAAAACGATGGAAAGAAGCTGAATTGGCCGCAGTTTGGAGCTTGAACAAAGCCTTGGAAACAGAAACCGATTTTGAAACGTTGTGTTTAGCTTACGCGTCCATGTTATACATGGCTTCTGTTAGAGGAAAGCACAAGCTAAGCATTGCTTTGGAAGTTTTCGCGCTGAGGATGTGTCATGGGAAGGACACTATAGTAGAACTCCGGGAGCTTAAAGCAGTTTCAGAGTTATATTATCATATAGGTCGCAACAGGTATGACATAAAATTTCACAAACGGAATAAAATATTTTCAGTTATTATCAGTATATAAATAATTGTTTTAGATTTATATTTTCTTGAATACATTCACGAAATCCTTCATAAATTAAGTCATCGAATTACTGTTCGACCCGTTGTCAATTTCTTTGAAATAAAAATTGATACTGTTATACCAACTTCATAAACACGGCGTAGATGTAACTGATAAATAAATTATAAGGGGGTTACATACTTCAAGGGTATAATCTAGAACCCAAACGGTATCGATTTAACCAAATTTGCTTAAACGAAAAATGTCACAAAAAGTATTAGAGGGTGTTAGTTTCTTTTTTTTATTTCTTGTTCTCTCCTTAAGTCAGAACCCAGTTAACTGATTTGAGAAAAATTTACTGTTACTTAGTTTTTCTTCATTAAGTATGCAGTGATTATGTTTCTATTAGGTTAGATCATATAGGGATTTCATTTTACTATAACCCTTTGTGACTATTTTTCTGTAACTTTTTTGTACGTTTAAATTTTTACACTCAATTATAAGAAATATGTAGAGTATTTTAATATGCTCATTTATGGAAATAATAATAAATAATATAATTAATAACATAATAAATTGAAAGGTGGCAGTAATAAAAGTCTACTAATTTATAATAAATGTTCACGTGTCCCTCATTCTCTTCGACACATTTCCTTAAACGTTTTATGAAACTATTGAGAATAGGAAACGAAGTATATGTTCGTCAAACTTGTCGTACGGGTCTTGTAATCCCAAAGTTATCCTGTATTAGGTATTACAGAGTTGTAAACAATTCCTTTCAAATGACCCCAAAAATAAAAGTCTAACGGATTAAATTAGGGTAGCAAGAAGGTCAAGTAAAATCTCTACCTCGACCAATCCAATGGTTTGGCAATGCTTGATTTAAATGGTCTCTCACCGAATGGCTGTATTGAGCAGGAACACCATCGTGTATGAACCACATTTGTCGTCTAGTATTAATGGGTACTTCTTCGAAGTTGTTGCCGAAGACATTTCAAATAATTTCATTCATTCAACCTTGTACGTAGAGTGATAGGCCCCAAAATAAAATTTCTTATAATCCTATACCAGACGTTAACCAAAAATTCGTATTGGAATTGATGTTTTTTTTTCGTGTGGAGTTTCTAATTCAAAACACCTCTACGGGTAAAAACAGCTTCATCTGTAAAGGCAATTCTCCCTAGAAAAGTGTGATCCCTATTATATAACTGGAGAAATTGTCCGCAAAATCTCAGTGGGCGATGTGGTTGTAGCATTTTTTTGTACAGGGTGAAAATATACATATTGTAACTGCTGCGTATGAAGTAAACTCCCGTGACAGCTGGCAAACGACAAATACTAATTAATTTCGGAATTCTGAGTTAAGAAGAAAACAGGAAATAAAAAAGGAACTTTAACACCCTGTACCTTTTTTGCTACATTTTTCGTTTAAGCAAGATTGGTTAAATCAAACACCATTTGGGTTGACCCCTGAAGTATGTATCATTCGTTAGGTGACGCCCTGTACATAAAAAATTGATTGTAGAGCAGGTCATATAGCGCCAAGAAATTAATACACTAGGTAGAAAATGAGTTGTTTTCATCAAGTCCAAAAAAGCATCAGACTGTGCATCAGACACTGTTGTAAAGTTGTTATTGTATTGCTGTTACCGGTAGCTTTTGGTGAGAACATCGGTTTACAGAATTACATAGATAAATCAGTTGCAGAGATAACATTTGGTCATATTTTTTGGTTTGTTTGTTGAATTTTAAGGAAATTTTGTGGCAGTGTTGCTGTTTCACCCAATATAATTGCATAATGTAATTACTTATCATCTCTAAGTATCAGGAAAGATGTGTTGAAATACGTATTTTCAAAATTATGTCTATGAAAGGTTCTTACGGGGTGAAATCGACAAGGGTATGGCGATGGCTTATCCAATATGGAGACTCTCTAATGCCGCTCGTTATCCCGAATTGGTTTTCGTTAGTTTTCCCTTACTAGCTCTCGGAAGCATCATAAGGAACCAGGTGGTGGAATTTGGCAACATACTCACCGAACTCTCATATCTGATAGATCAGGATGTCGATAAATCAGGTAAGAATAATTTTAGCTCTACAGGAAGGAAAGTGTAATATTAATCAACAAAGAATAGAATTCTTCACTAGAAAATGTAAAAATAAACAGGCTCTTCCATTAAAAAATAATAATTTTGACGGTTTGAAATTAATAACATTGTTAGAAAACTTAAAGATTCAACTGATCCTTGTATAAAAACTATTTCTTCAACTTCCTTCATTTTATATAGCTAATTTTAAATAAAGCAATGAAAATCGGTTATTTTCCGACTTAAGATATCTCAAAAACGACAAAGATCGGGTGCAGGAAAGCTTTATGAAAGTCTTATTGAAATAACATGGGATATCTAAAAATGATATCATTATAAAAAGGTCATATTTGATTATGCTTACTTACGGCGAGTCAAATTTCCAGAAAAAAGTAATCACTGCAACCATGAAAACTTCTAACAGCCCATCATCCTGAATCAGCCTGTATATGCTAAAAGTTTTTTAATATTATATAATTCAACGAGCATATAATGATGACTGTAATTCACGAAAGTGAAGGTTATGGAATCACTCGAGTGAATTAGAGCCATTATACGCAAGTGGACTTTGTCGAAGACTATTAACAATATATTATTCAATTGTGATAGATTAAAACGACTTTTAGAAAGCTTTTATTATCATAATACAAAAGTAATCTTTATAATTAATATCCATATTGTAATTCTTTAAACCAGTGTAGTTGAGACTGATACCACTACCGACTGAAATTGATACTTGCTCCAAAACGTTACAAACAATGTTTCTAACGATTTCATTTTCAGTAGAAGAACTTGCAACTTATTTTCTGATATTTGATTAATTGTGTTAGCTATTACCACCTCAGGTCGCCCAAATGCATCAAATTCAGCCTCTTTGCTATTTTTTTTTTTGAAATTTCAATTTTGTTTTTAATTTGCTACTCTATATAGCCTTCCGCACCGACCAGCATTGAATTATATTTGGAAAATCTATAGCAAACAGCTAGAGCCATTCTTCAGTAGCCCTCCAGACATATACCGGTTTCAAGCTTATTTGTAGCTTATTTTAGATGTAGCTTGTTCTACGCCGCGTAATAATGGTCCCTTCTGTTGGGTTAGACGTACTAAAACAGCTAGAATTATTCGTCAGATACCTCACCTATAGCATACTGATGAGAGCTAATAATCTCTAAGCCAGTATATGTCTGGTAGGCTATTGACGAATGACTCTAGCTGTTCTAGCTCTAGCTCTGTAATTCAATGCTGGTCGGGGCATTAGCCTGCAGAGTAGTTGTTTCTTGTAATTGTTTACAAAATATCGTTTCTCGCCGATAGCGATAAAGGTTGACAGCTTTCAATGGTGTCTACTGCATGTAGAACGAATGTGTCGTGTCTGTGACATTTCAGTCTGGCATGGAGTAGATAATGGCTGTTCTACACCGCGTACAATTAGTTGTTATTGTGATCCAAGCAACACATCTAATACAGATCAGATCACTCTGTCAGCTCATTTGTTCTAAATTAGTTAGCGAGTATAAATTACGTTAAATATCAATAACCTGTTACAATTGGATAACATATTGTACACGCCACGTGAGTTAAATGAATGTATCTCCAGAAGAAATTAGTTTAACTTTCTTCTCGTGAATAAATATTCATTTAACTCACTTGATGTATAATAGCAATTTTTTTACTGAAAACATTACACAATATATTGACACTCATAACATAAACATGACAACATACAATTCAAAACTGCCAAAACGCCTTACTTTTACATTTGTCTTTCACTTGATAAATTCAAAAAAGCAAATGAAACTTTAATTACTAAACTTCTACCATAATTCGCAAAAATGTTAATATTGCTGCAACTGCTATAGTGGATAGAATTTGGCTTTCACACAGGAGGTTCAGGTTCAATTGCTGACATCGTAGATTTTTATTTTATTAGCTTATTTTCGATTTATACACTTCTTTTTGTATTTTGAATACTAGCAGAAAAGGGAGTGTAAGTTCATTGGAAAAAGATTTAAAAGTGAAAATTGATTCTTCTTGGAACCTGCCACCATGTTTTTAATGTTTTAAAATAATTTGTTTACCTATAAAACTACCTAATTTTATTTTAACTTGGTTTTATCACCGCGCGTGATAAATTAGAATTGAATTTCGAGGTTTTAAGTATTCAAAATTTTAGTCGTACCTTTTTCTAAATATTGAAAACATTTTGTGTGGCAGACTAATAAATTGTAATAGTTTTTCGTGAATTAAAGTAACGTTTACAATTTCATTTATTCAGAAAGGATTTGGTATCACGCTCTTTGTCTGGTACTCAACTTGGAAACAGGACTTTTAGCACAACCTATGGAGAAATGCAACCAGTTCATATTATGCGAAGCCTTAACCGCGCACGTGAGAGATGTTATAGGCAAGTCAAGGCTGATAATTTGCAAGTGGCTCTGGTGAATCAAAATAAGCCAATGAAGCCACAGGCATTATACTTCTGATTGTTCTGCAGGGATGTACGTAACGATAACTGGGAATCTGCTGCAGTCTTACAAAACCTGGCTTGGAAATACACAATTGCAGATAACGGCGAGGAAATTAACCACATAGTAAGTGGTTTGTATCTTCTCGAAGGCTTAATCATCTACATGGTGAACAAGATGGACATGAAGAACTTGAGAGCGTCTACCAAAGCTGATAAATTCATCTGTTCGTTGTTTCGCAAGTTGCAGAAGACGTTAAAGAATTGGCCGTTGGTGGTACCTAGGTAAACGCTATAGAGAATACGCCACTTAAAACTCGTTGTGGGATTTTGTCGTCTATTTTCTGTAATAGAATTCTATACCGTTTTTCACTTTTCAAGGAATCACCATTGAAACTCGCTTCTTCAGCTTTATTAGAAACCCCTCTATACTAAATTTTGCTAAACTATCTGAAACTTCTTTTGAGGAGGTGAGATATAAGTGGTCTGCTTACTTCCTGCTCGGTCTAAGCGGCTTGACTTACAGGAAGCGACCTACATTGCAGCAGGTACTTAACGCAGACATCTCGCCCTGGGCGACGAGCCATTAAATCTGTAAAGGGATCTGCAGGAAACAACTACTCCACGGACTAATGCCCCGACCGGCATTGAATTACTCCTACAGTATCTGTGTGAACAGCCAAGAACCCTTGTCGGACACACCACCAGACATAGACCGGTTTCGGGCTTGTTAGCCTTCATCAGTATGCCATAGGTGAGATGACCGACAATTGAACCGGCTGTTCCTTCATATGTATGTTCACATATAAACTGAGTGCAGGTGAGATATAAGGTGAGGTATAAGTACCTGCTGCAATGTAGGTCGCTTCCTGTAAGTCGAGCCGCTTAGGCCGAGCAGGAAGTAAGCAGATCACTTATATCTCACCTGGTGAGGTGATGCATACAACTGATGTATTAGTGTGCTACCTTGCTTTTATCTAAAAAATAAGGCCTAACACTTTAAAGACTAACAACTCTTAGTTTTTCATCAAAATAGCCTGAATTTTTTGTGAGAATTGCAAAAATAAAATCTCTAAAAAACATGTACGAAACCTGACAATAACTTTCGATTCACTCTAATACATAATTTGTATGCATCACCATCTTTAGATGATTTTTAAGAAATTTTGTGCTTAAAATTAAATTTAGAATAACATACTGAAGTATATACATCTCCTGCTGAATCATCCTGTATATATAAAACAGTAACGAACCCAAATGAAAGTCTTGCGGCACTCCAGAAGTATTAACTGTTGGGTTAGACCTAAAATCATTGACAAATATCATTAGAGATCTATTATATTATAGGAATCAAATCATCAACGCAATAGATTACCATGTATACCGATATCAGCCAATTTGGTAATCAAAATATTGTCACGGATTTCCCAATCCGTCTTTTTCTTACTTCCAGAAAAACAATCCGTTAATTAATTACTTCTTTATTAACTACTGAACACTACTTATTACAGGTCAACTAAACACTTATTTAATTAATCGCTACCTAAATCACTTTTATATCTCCAACTAAACACTTTAATTCAGACTGTAACACAAGACTTATACAAGACTAACTAACTCGGCCGTTTATTCTTCTTTTATAGACCCAACGAATATTCCAGGTATATTCCAGTATCTCTAGATCCCTTTTCTCGTACGACTGGAACGCTTCTCGTCGTTTCCACGATTTTCTAGTAACGATCTCGATCAGCGGCATGTTGTTTGTTTACCAGAATGGCGTAGGGGCGATCGGGGCAATCTTAGGCAATTCGCGGTGCCACAGTCGTCGGTTTGGGAGTGAGTGGGGCAAATTCTGTGACAATATTATGATCAATTTTGTCAAAGGCTTTACTAAAGTTCATATATAACGCATCTACTTGAATACGATAGTCCATAGCACTACGAATGTATTCACTATAACAAAGTAGGCGAGAGAGTCGTGTTACTTTATCACTATGTATAAGCTGTCAAAAATTCCATACAGTTAAATAATAAGTAAGCTAGTTTATTCCAAGGGTGGTTTCATGAAAAGTGAAACACGGTGTATAGTCGAAATCAAACGTTACTCAATAAAATAAATTTTGGTATTTTGTTTCTTCGTCAACTATTGTAATTACCCTCAGCCCACATCGACTTCTACATTTCGTAGGGTAGGTAGAAATAATGAAATGGGGCAAGAGGGGTAATAGAAAAATGGAAACAAAATACAATAAGCAAGCAGATATAAAATCCTAGCACAGGCCTGTATCTCCGTTATTCTTAAAAATATTTTAGCAATCGAGGTATTGTATCAAGTACTCGTATCGATCAAGGTAGCGTTTCAAGCCTGCTAATTCATATCTATGAAATTTACTTACAGAACCCGATTGCCTAAACGACGAATTTTTTCAATATACCACAAATGTATTACAGAATGCCAGATTAAAGAATGTTTCAAGAAATAAAACCTAACCTATTGCTTTTTTTCGTCCGTTAATAAGCCGGAACGTCTTAGAACATTATATTCAAATGAAATTCTTTCCTTATTTTGATCAGTACTATCATTTCCTAAGATACGGTATATTTTTGTTTTACACCTGGTATACCTGTGCTACACCTTAATGCAGATTTAGAAAAAAATCACCGTTCTTTGTTGCTGTCGTCAACTTGGTTAGTTTCAAGCACTAGTAGGTACCTGTGTTTGTAAGAATTTTTTTATTTCCAATAAATAATCAATCATACGTTTTTACTTCAATCAGTTTGGCATTCTGGTTGCTGCCACTAAATCAAAGAATATTTTGTCAATACTTAGTTGTAATATATTTTTAGGTATTAATAATATTGTGTGAAACTAACTACTCTGTGGACAAAAGCCCCAACCAGCGTTGAATTACACCCGCAATATCTACCCATATATTCCTTATTATTAGCTTTTGTAACATTTTTTACTGGATTAGAAAGGTATTTTAAGCTAATATAAATCAAATCTCTTACAATACATATGACTTCATTGATAGCAATTGTAGGAGATTTGATTTATATTAGCTTAAAATACCTTTCTAATCCAGTAAAAAACTTAGTTGTAAGTTTCAGTTAATAGCTGGATACACACATAAAGATTTATCTGCACAATTAGAACAATTTATCTCTGATTTGTCATATCTTAGAGATAAATTTGCAGGTTAGTGTAACTTGGAAGATAAACGATAAATTGGTCATGAATGGTGACAGATAAATTGGTCCAATTTATCTGTGGTGCAATACACACAAAAAGATCGATCGGTGGTGAGAGTGGCAGATAAATCGTATCACAGTCGTCTGTGTGGTAGGTGAGGTTAGGTTGTTCACTTCACGTCAAAGTTAAATTTAAAATTGTTCAGTTTTCATTTTACATCTCATAATGTCAACAGAATTTACCGAAGGATTTATTAAAATATGAAGTCATGAGTGTTTATGGAAGGTAACTTTCCTCAATAACCACGTATTAACCCACTTTGTTCGACTTTTACTTCTTCTGAGCCGTTTTATGATGGTGGAACCCATCATTCCAAGGAAAAGCAGGATACCAAGATTCTACAAAAAGTCCAGTAGTAAAAACAACGGGAACCCTGATGAGGATGTTTATACCGATATCGGTCAAATTTTATGGAAATCCGAAAGATCAGCGATCGTATAAATATCTTTCTAATTTAATAGATAAATCGCTTGTTCAGCACACATGTACCAAATTAACTGACCGATAAATTTGTTACAACAAATCGGTTAGATAAAACTGCTTGTTAGTGTCAAAGGCCCGATTTATCTGAATGATATTTTAAACCAATTTATCTGCCGATTTATTGGTACGATTTATCGGTAAGATTTATCTCTACGTGTGTATCCAGCTTTTTAAACATTATCTTGGTCCTAAAGATATATATGCATTTCAGAATATATCACATGAAAGCTTATTATATAATGGCAAAATACAACAACTTCAAAGGGGCTTTTAAGTATCTGAGAAAAGCATATAGCATAGCTGAGAAGCAACATAATGATTTGGAAGTTTACTGGATCAAGCACAGTGAACAGGTACAAATTTCAAAACTTTTGGAACTCAACAATAGTAGAATAAAATATTATTGCTACATTTTGAAATGTTATTCTAAGTATGTATTTATATATACAGGGTGTTCGTTAAACGCTTAGTTTTTGAGATACACGGTGCTGAAGTTGAAAATATAAATTCATCAGACATATCTCGAAGAAACGTTCAGGGTTTTTTTTCTAATTAGATATAAGGAGTTTTAACGGGGACCTACTTCATTTGCTGCGATTTTACGTCAATACAAAACACCAGTGGCGTGCTAACTATATTGTCGAGATCCTTTTCTGAAAAATAAATGTTTGCCATTGCATAAAGCGGAATTAAAAACTAATTTTAAAATGTTCAATAATTTTTCAGCATAAAAGGTATACTTATTTATCTAGTAGGTAAATGTCTTTAAGACAATGTCAGTTTCAATTTGTAGAATACAAAACATTGTTTTTATTTTTAAGTTCAAGTAAATTATTCTTGCACAATGCCACGGTATAATTTGTTTACAGTTACTGAAGTGACCGATATGGTAGCAGTTTATGCGCAAGAAAATTTAGGGAACGTGCTGTAGCAAAGCAGTACACAAATATTTATCTTAATCAAAGAGAACCCGACTGAAATTTGTTGTCTAGATTATTTGCAAGATAAGAGAAAGCGGTACATTTAAAAAAGGGTAATTATGTTAGACCTACAATGCGAACTATTCGACAAGAACAACAGGTACTACATTTGGTAGAAAATGATCCAACAACAAATTTCCACAAACATAAGGCTATGTAAAAGTTCAGTTTCTACTATTCTTCACGAACAGCAACTCTACCCATATCATTACAAACTATTAGTGCATAATTTATTGTCCAATGATACTTTGCCAAGACTAATTTTTTGCCAAATCATCTTCCACGTCCTTGCCTACTTTAAACGCAGGTTTTTAAAAAACCGTGCCTTTCGGCGGTATTCAACAAGTATACCTTTTATACTGAAAAATCATTGAAAATTTTAAAAATGTTATTTATTTCCGCTTTACGCAGTGGCGTAACATACATTTTTTAGAAAAGGGTATCGAACATATAGTTAGCACGCCACTGGTTTTTTGTATTGACGTGAAATCACAGCAAATTAAGTGGGTTCCCCTTAAAACTCCTCATATCAAATTAGAAAAGAAATCCTTAACGTACCTATCTCCGTGATATGCCTAAAACTCGTTTTTTTAACTTTAAAACTTCTCGAAAATTAAACGTTTATCAGCAACATAAGGTATATCATCAATTTTCATTGTAGAATCTAGTAGTAAAATTTGACCCATTCTTTAATGGACACCCTGTATAGAAACTGAGCCAAGACATTACTAGAGACATACCGCTCTCTTCAGTCGAATTCTTCTTAAATAGGCATAAGTAATAGTACACAAGTTAATGCAAATCAACATTCTGCTGAGAAATCAACTATTGTTATTTACAGACTGACTGCAAAATGTTTAACCATCTTGATGGAATTTCGTATGCTCATTTTAGTTATTAATTATATAAGGGAATTAACAAGCCTTTAATTCACGAAAAAACATGGACACTTGAGGCGCAGCCGAGAGTTACTTTTTTTTAGAGGATTAAAGGTTATTTTCCCGAATGTAATCCAATGTTTTATCCACGACCACGGCCAAAACCGGTCAATTAGGAGAGTGAAAGCCGTGTGAGAGTAGGTGAAAAATTATGGTTTTGAAAAACGTCATATTTGACAATTTTTTTTAATCAAAGATATTGATTGTCACCTGAATGCTAGTTTTGGAATCGTTTCTATGACATGCGTTTGTTTATGTGTCAACAAAAGTGAAAACATTTCTACATTCCGGCTGAAATCCAGCAAGAAGCACAAGAAGCAACATTACGTCTGTTATCAGCGAAAAGCAAAAGTGTGTAGGAGAAAGAATTGATGGAATTCAATAGCTGGCAAAAGGGGCAATTACATACAAGGTGCTACTATCCTATTTTTCAATGTGGAGAAATGGTTTGCTGCCTGTTCGATGTGGACAAAATATTCCATGCTAAAATCAATGTTGAGAGTTCACAAAGGTATTGATATTTCGAAGTATGGTAAATTTACTTCATATTTGAAAGTAGAATCAAGATATTATAAACCAAAGAAGGCAAAGATACTGGAGAGAAACCATATCGAAGAATTTTTGAAGAAAGTAACATATGAGGAATATTTACACGTTAAGATAGAAAATACACGATTTCAATATTTCAATTTACACATTGAGCGTTTTATTTTGAACTCTACAGGTTGCAACGATCATGGAAGTCGCAGGTGCTTGTCGATGCAATGAATTAACCTTTTTGAATATCACCCATGTCCAAGACAAAGGCAGTTATGTATACGTACTAATTCCGGATACGAAAACAAATATTTCAAGAAGTTTCACCATCATGGAAGAAGCTTTTTCAGTCAATGCTGTAGAAATGTGTCGAAAATGCATCAATCTGCGACTTAAAAATTCAGGTGGGAGATTTTTCTTGCGATATATGGATGCAAAATGTACTACACAATTTGGAAGCATCAACACAATTTCGAAAACATGTTCAAAAGTGGCTGCATTTATTGGGCTCTCTGTTCCAGAAAATTTTACCGGACATGGAATGAGGCATTCTTCGGCAAAATTACTGGCCAATGCTGGGGGTGATTTTACCACTGAGAAACGTCATGGTGGTTGAAAATCGACTACGGTAGCGGAAAGTTATATTGAAGATTTACTGCCCAGGAAGATGACAATTGCTGAAAATATCCAGGTCCTACCTGGCGAAGTTGTGGCCCCCTCCAGTCCTCCTTATTGAATGAATTTAAATAATCCCGGTCAAAATGACAAGAACGTTCTTAACATAAATGTTAAAATGTTAATAATAATAATTCTAAATAAAAACGGAAAACAGACGTATTAAACCTTATTAATATAAGTGGTCGTGGATAAAACCATTGTATAAATAGATATTTATTTTATATTATGATAAAGCCTTTTAATCTACAGGGTGTCCCGTAATTCCACGTAAATATTGAAGGGGGGTATTCTATAGCCTAATTTTTTGGGGGGGTGGGGGGCGTTCAATATTTTTTTTTCGATTTGAGCCCTCCCTGCAGAGATACTCGCGGTATACCCTTGGTGCGGTGAACCAAAAATTCGATTTTTATTTTTTTTTCAAAAACCGTTCGATCTAAAACTTTGAAATTTGGTACGCGAGTTACCAAACCCATTACCTTATAGGTTATATTTATCTTTATCTGCTTTCTTATCAATAACGTAACTTACGATGTTACGAAGAATTAGCAAACCACATCCTTTTTAATTATCAATTTCTAATTTAGTATAAATACTGAACGTTTGCTAATTCTAGTCAGTCTTGATTCATCAATTCTTAAGAGTACTATACACTTGTAGGTACAGACCGACTCAACAGCCAAAAGTGTATATTACTTTATTAGTCTGAATATATAGTATATATCAGTTCTAAGTGTTTCTCTCTAAAAGAACCTTACAAACACTGGGAGTCCTCTGTATCCGGTAGACAACGTCATTGATTCTTTTAATGACGGTATAGGGGCCCTCCCAGCGGTTCTGTAGCTTAGGCGATTTTCCTTTTTTCCGCGTGGGGTTGCACAGCCACACCAGGTCACCTTGTTGGAATCCGACTGTATTGGCCCGGACTCTTCATGCGATCGCTCTCTAGTCGCACTCGAGGTCTGTCTTGGTCATGTACGGCTGCTAGTCTTCGTTCTAGCTCATGGGTATAAGTGTCTGGATCTGTGGGCTGTTCCGCAGGACGACCAAATACCAAATCTGCTGGAAGGCGAAGCTCTCTTCCAAAGATGATCCTTGCGGGAGTCTTTCCAGTAGTTTCATGGACAGCTGAGCGGTAAGCTAACAGGAAGAGTGGAATGAGCTTGTCCCAGTCTGTTTGGTTCTCGTTCACAAACATCCTCAGATTGGTTTCTAGTGTGGCGTTGAAGCGTTCCACCATACCATCTGACTGGGGATGCAGTGAGGTGGTCCTGTTTTTCGGATTCCCATAAGCCCGCGGACCTTTCGGAACACACCTGATTCGAAATTTCTGCCCTGATCTGAATGTAGTTCCATGGGCGCACCAAATCTGCAGAACAGGTTGTTGACTAGGGCTTCTGCTACGGTCGTGGTTTCTTGATTGGGAAGAGGGTATACTTCCGGCCATTTGCTGAAGTAGTCCATTACTGGCGCATTTTGCCTCTGGAACGGGTCTTCGGTCCCTTGCTGGCTGCACATATGTCACATTTTCGGCACCAATCTTCTACATCCGTCCTACAACTCAACCAGTAGAAATGCTCCCAAATCTTCTGTAGAGTCCTATTGATACCAAAATGTCCACCACCAGTACCGGGACCTCGGGAGTAGTACTTGCTTCTTCACCTCCGTTCCGTCATTGTTTTCCCATGCTCTTTTTAGGACACCGTCTTCCAACACCAAGGAATTTCATTGAGCCCAATAGCTTTTTAATGCTGGGCTTTTACTACTAACTTCAGCCCAAGAGGGTCGGTTGTTGGCTTCTTTCCAGTCTATTAACGGCTTGATGTCACAGTCAGCTTGCTGATCTTCCCGAATCACCACTGAACTCCATCTGTTTTCAGGTTGAGCTGCCACCATCTTGCATGGAACAAATGATATGTCCTCTTTTCTTTCAAGACTACTACAGTGTTTGCCGTTGGTAAAAACTTGAATGGAGAGATGGTCTAAGAATTCGGACGGGGCTGTTGAATAAGCCAATCGAACCAGTCTGGCAACATCGGTCTCAAAATGTTGTAAATTCTCTCCACTTTGTTAGTGACGATTTTTCGATTGTATCTGGTACACTTGCTGCAGGTGCTTATCCCCATATCTCATTTCTATATGCTGTTTTAAAATATCGTACTTATTCTGCTGCCCAGCAGGAACTCCCCTCGTAACTCAACTATTAGAGCAGTAGCTTTCTCATAATCCGACCATTAGTTTGCTGATGCTGCTGCTTCAAACTGACGCAGATATACATTCCAGAAAACCTTGATTCAGGATTTCGTTTTCTGAGTTCGGATAACAGGTCCTTCTGATTTGATTACGCCCTCCTTTCTTATTTTGTCCAGCTTATGTCGAAGCTCTTCGCAGGTTTCTCTAACCAAGTTTATTTCTTCGTCTATCTCCTTTTTTTGTGCTAACTCTTCTACTTGTGTCTCAACTCTATGTGACTGCTCCTCTAGTTTTTCTACTAGTGTATTCTCCAACTTTGCCTGCAGTTCTTTCGTCCATTCTCTCATTTCCTGTTGTATTGTCTGTATCTGATCTTTCATTATATACCCTTGTTCTTCTAGTTTCTCTTCTAATTTCTGCTGCATCGTTTGGGACTGATCTTCAATTTTACACCCTTGTTTTTCAAATTTTTCCTGCATTGTTTTCGTCTGGTCTTCCATTTTATGTCCCTGCTCTTCTAATTTCTTTTGCATTGTTTGCATCATTTCTAACAGTTTTGCCATATGTGCATCCATATTGACTTGGCTTCTAGTTACAGGCATTCATTTTATTTTCTTTGGAATGTTCTAGAATGTTCAAAAATGTGTTTGTAAATGTCACCGTTGACTTCCTTACAATGAAACGAGTGCAGTGATATGCCACACTTGGGTCTTTGTCTCACTTCGGTATAAAGTTCTAGAATGTTCGAGAATGTCCTTCGCAAATACCACCGTTCACTTCCTTGAGTCATGACGAGTGCGGTGATATGTCACACTTGGTTCTTTGTCTCACTCCCGTACAAAGTTCTAGAATGTTCGAGAATGTCCTTCGCAAATAGCACCGTTCACTTCCTTCAGTCACGACGAGTGCGGTGATATGTCACGCTTGTGTCTTAGTTTAACTCCTGTATAAAGTTCTAGAATGTTCGAGATTGTCCTTCGCGAATACCACCGTTCACTTCCTTAAGTCACGACGAGTGCGGTGATATGTCACACTTGGGTCTTTATTCCACCCACGCACAGGGTTCCAGAAAGTTCTTCAAACTTCCACCTAAGTCCCACTTACGCACAGGGTTCCCGAAAGTTCTTCAAACTTCCAGTTAAATCCACTTCCGACACCAAATTGTCACGGATTTCCTAACACGTCTTTTTTCTTACTCCCAGAAAAACAATCCGTTAATTAATCACTTATCTTTATTAACTACTTTGTACCCTACAGAATACTAATTACAACTCAACTAAACACTTATTTAATTAATCGCTATCTAAATCACTTTGAACTCTCCAATTCAAACTGTAATATAAGACTAACTAACTCGGCCGTTTATTCTTCTTTTATAGACCAAACGAATATTCCAGGTATTTTCTAGTATTTCTAGATCCATTTTCTCGAACGACTCGAATGCTTCTCGTCGATTTCCCATTTTCCCAGTCCCGTCTCGATCCACGGCATCTTGTTTGTTTAACAGAATCGTGTAGGGGCGATCTTAGCATTTCGCGGTACCACAGTCGTCGAATTGGGTGTGAGTGGGGCAAATTCTGTGGCAATATAAATTTTCTCGAAACACCAAACGAAGATCCACCAACGTAACAGGAGTCTTTACAATTCATATTAATCAATTACCTTACATAGAAATTTAAAATCCACCAATAAAACTTTTGATAGATAGTGGTTGTGGAAGCAACAGCTAAATATAAAGCAGACATTCCTGCACTTAAAGAATTTCAAATCAATGAAAAAGTAAGATTTACATTATTTAACTTTCATGACTATTTTGACAAAATTTTAGGACTCAATGATTTAATAAAAATGAATTTTTCAATAGATTTCCCTAATCAAAAATTAAATAACAATAAAATCGAAATTCCCTTTTACGATCAGGTGATTTCCGGGCTGGTTGCCACGTCGTCGGTTTAGAACACTTGACGTTTCGAGAGACATATCGCTCTCTTCTTCAGAAGTTACTCTGAAACTGGAGATCTACTGTTCGTCGCACTATTTATATCAGGGGTGGTCACTGATCCATGATGTTCCGGTGTGGTGGTTACTGATCCATGATGTCCTGGTGGGTTGGTCACTGATCCATGATGTTCCGGTGGATTGCTTTCACGGATGAATCGTTTCCAAATACCGGGCAGATCCACGCCACCGTCCCTGTTGAAATTGTTCGGATTTTTGTGAATTTCTATAGCTTCTCTGTATAGTCGGGGCCAAAATCTTCTCTCTCTTACTAGCATGCTGGCTCCACTTAGCTCCACCGTGTGTCCTGTGTCCGCTCTATGCTCTGCTACCGCCGATTTTTCCCAGTTGTTATTTTTGAGGTGACTCTTGTGTTCCTTTAACCTTGTGTTGATGTGCCTTCCTGTCTGTCCTATATAAACCTTTCCACATGAGCAGGGGATGCTGTACACACCGGGGCCCTGGAGATGGTCGCTGTTGCAGGTCTTCGGAAAAGCTGCCGCCACCTTTTTCACAGTGCTGAATACTGTGTTGATATTTCTTTTCTTCAAAAGACGTCCGATTTTATCTGTACATCCTTCCACGTAAGGTAGGTATGTCGTCGCTAGGTACTCCTTTTTCTCCTTGGGCGTATGTCTTTTCCTGATAGCTCGTTCAATATTTCTTTTTGTGTAGCCATTTCCTTTCAGGGCCATGCGTAGGTGTTCCAGTTCCTCCTCCAAATGTCTGGGTTCACTAATAATCCGGGCTCGATGAACCAAGGTATCTATGATCCCCTGCTTCTGAGCTGGATGGTGGTGAGACTCAGCATTTAAATATCTGTCAGTGTGAGTTGGCTTCCTATATACTCGATGTCCTAAAGTGCCATCTAGTTTTCTCTCAACCAGCACATCCAAGAAGGAGAGAGCGGCATTATTCTCTACTTCCATAGTGAACTGTATATCTGGATGTATCCCATTGATGTGATCCAAGAAGTTTTCTACGGTGTTGCGTCCATGGGGCCAGATGATGAAGGTGTCGTCAACATATCGGAGCCAGCACTTAGGTTTTAATGTTGTGGATTCCAGGGCTTTCTTCTCAAAGGCTTCCATGTATATATTGGCTAGGACTGGAGATAACGGGGAACCCATTGCTGCTCCCTCCGTCTGTTCATAGAATTGGTCCCTGAAAGCAAAAAAGGTTGAGTTTATGCACACTTTTGCTAAATCTACTAAGGTCTCATCCTTATCCTCTGCGATTAGTCTTCGATGCAGTTCTTCCAGTGCTGGCTCCGATATGTTGACGACACCTTCATCATCTGGCCCCATGGACGCAACACCGTAGAAAACTTCTTGGATCACATCAATGGGATACATCCAGATATACAGTTCACTATGGAAGTAGAGAATAATGCCGCTCTCTCCTTCTTGGATGTGCTGGTTGAGAGAAAACTAGATGGCACTTTAGGACATCGAGTATATAGGAAGCCAACTCACACTGACAGATATTTAAATGCTGAGTCTCACCACCATCCAGCTCAGAAGCAGGGGATCATAGATACCTTGGTTCATCGAGCCCGGATTATTAGTGAACCCAGACATTTGGAGGAGGAACTGGAACACCTACGCATGGCCCTGAAAGGAAATGGCTACACAAAAAGAAATATTGAACGAGCTATCAGGAAAAGACATACGCCCAAGGAGAAAAAGGAGTACCTAGCGACGACATACCTACCTTACGTGGAAGGATGTACAGATAAAATCGGACGTCTTTTGAAGAAAAGAAATATCAACACAGTATTCAGCACTGTGAAAAAGGTGGCGGCAGCTTTTCCGAAGACCTGCAACAGCGACCATCTCCAGGGCCCCGGTGTGTACAGCATCCCCTCATGTGGAAAGGTTTATATAGGACAGACAGGAAGGCACATCAACACAAGGTTAAAGGAACACAAGAGTCACCTCAAAAATAACAACTGGGAAAAATCGGCGGTAGCAGAGCATAGAGCGGACACAGGACACACGGTGGAGCTAAGTGGAGCCAGCATGCTAGTAAGAGAGAGAAGATTTTGGCCCCGACTATACAGAGAAGCTATAGAAATTTAAAAAATCAGAACAATTTCAACAGGGACGGTGGCGTGGATCTGCCCGGTATTTGGAAACGATTCATCCGTGAAAGCAATCCACCGGAACATCATGGATCAGTGACCAACCCACCAGGACATCATGGATCAGTAACCACCACACCGGAACATCATGGATCAGTGACCACCCCTGATATAAATAGTGCGACGAACAGTAGATCTCCAGTTTCAGAGTAACTTCTGAAGAAGAGAGCGATATGTCTCTCGAAACGTCAAGTGTTCTAAACCGACGACGTGGCAACCAGCCCGGAAATCACCTGACCATTAACGACAGCCACGGAAGCCTACAAACTAAATCCCTTTTACGAGTATTATAAACAACCATTTGAAACAAGTTTTACTTTTGAAATTCCACCTTATGAAACATTAATAAAAAATTATCCTGTTAGTGTGGATAATGGAGAAATTTTAATACCAGAATTATTTTATGAAGAAATTGTATATACCAGAGACTGTCTGTACCTCCAAAATTAGCAGAGCATATTTTGAAATATATAATTATAGTAATGAAACCATATCAATTACATTAGATGAACCAATTATGTGTTATCCTCTTAGAGAAAATGTTGAAATATATCTTTCAGTTTTCTAACGAAAAACAAAATTTACCAGATATTAAAATTAAAGATTCAATAAGAAATGATCATTCAAATATGGCATATAAAAAAGGCAAAGAAAATACTAACACAGATGCTTTGTCTCATATTGAAATTAATCCTCTTGAAAATGAATCGATCATAGTTAATATAGATCATAATGACGATGACAAAATAATTACAGACTTTTCAGTAGAAAATCCATCAAGAGAATGTTCTCCTGATAATATTATTGACCTATATACAGATATACCTAACAAAAATTCTTGTAAGAAAACAGTACACTCTTAAATCGAGAATACTATATTAGACATAAAAATTTCAGAAAAATCATTAAGTCAAAATAAACATAGAATAAATATTAGTTTACCCATTAATAATTTAGAAGAACATATTTCACAAGCTGTAAAAGACTATATAATACCAAAAATATTATATTCAATTAATTCAAGAAATAAAGAAAAAATGAATGAGTCTCGAATAGAACCAGAATCTGTTATTACCAAACGAACTGTATATTCATAATCTGACGCAGAAATAAAAATTTACCTAAATATAAAGCTGTTATTCATAGCAAAAACAATAGAATTGAAACTGAAACACATAATTATCATAAACCAAAAATTAAACTGCACGGAAATTGTTAAGAAAAGAATCATCGAAGCTAACCCTATTATGTACATTAATACACTTAACGGAGATGAATACTTAAAACAAAATAAATGACTGAAAAAACAATTCACTTAGCTCAAGACGAATCATTCATTTAAACATTTAAAATTAGAAAAACCCGAACTAGATTCAAATTATAGTCAACAATGTAAAAGAATTAATATCAAATTTAAGATCATTTAAATAAAGAGAACGAGAGAAACTTATAAAAAATTATTATATTGACCTTTTTTAATTTTTTCTAACGAAAGGTTAAGTTTAACCAATAATGTCAAACGCGAAATAACGATAAAGAATAACATTTCTGACAATAAATTAATAAATAAATTTAAAAACATGTATTTCTTTATATAATAAAATTTGTCTTTACTTTAAAACAACTGAATTAGAAAGAAAAATTATTCATGTTTTACAAAACAATTGTGACACAAAAATAAAATTAGTAATATCAAGACGTAACAAATGATAATGAAAAAATAAGATTAATTAAATATAGTCACGAGACTAAGACAACTCAACGTGGAATTAATGATATGATAAAACAATTAAATAATAATAACAGCCCCACACTTTCAAATACTAAATTTACTTAATCTGAAATCCTATTTGAACATTTAACATCCTTTAAATTAAATTGAAAATCAAATTTTAAGTGACTATATAACAGACCATAAGAAAATAACGTTACAACTGTACAATTAAGTTAAAAGTAATTTAGAAACCACAAAATGTAAAAAAATTGATAACCAGAATAAAGATAAAAATGAACCGCAAATATTAACCACAGACGATAAAATATTAATTAAAAATACTGATGCGGTCAGACACAAAACGGCTCCAAGATTTAAGGAACATATAGTTAAAAAAGATTTAGGTTTAACTGTAGAAACAAATAAAGGTAAGTTTCATAAAAACAAAGTAAGAAAGACTTATAATTTGAGACAACGAAAGAATACCACTTAGCTTTATTTTACCTTTTTCTATCCTTAATAATAATATTTATTTTCCAAAGATATAGATACATATACAGGGTGTTTCAAAACAAAGGCGAAAAATTTCAGGGGGTGATTTCTTGTTGAAAATAAAAGGTAATTTGTTATATAAACGTTGGGTCACAAGTCAACCATTAGGGAGATATCGCGTTGCAAAGATGGCGGACAAAAGGGTGTTTTTATTGTTTTTCTCGGAAAGAAAAAGCGTGGGGATGGTACAACTTTGTGGAAGTGTTACCATCATCAAAAGACACTTGTGACATATTTTTTCACTTTTTGAAAATAATTGGAAAGGGTTGAAATAAACTATCCCTTTCAGTTTTTTTAACTATACTTTCAAAAAACTTCCTTAACGACGTAGAAAATAATAAACTAGGTTAAGCCGATTCATTTAGAAACTTTTTTCTCTCTTATATTTTGTTGATAAAATTAACTGTTTCGACGTTAACAAATAAAATGTAAAGTATTGCACGTCGGGAAGAGGCAGTTTTACTACACCCATTATTAGGAAAAACTAGTTGGCTGCTGTCAATTTCCAGATGTTTTCATTGTTGCTTTGACAGATAGCAAATAGTTTATACTATTTAACATTTTGAGAGTGGTTTACGGGATAATTTGCCTTTCGTTGTGTGATGTGTTTACTTATCAATAACGTAACTTACGATGTTACAAGGAATTAGCAAATCACACCCTTTTTAATTATCAATTTCTCATTTAGTATAACTGAACGTTTGCTAATTCTAGACAGTCTTGATTTAGTCAGTCTTGATTAATCAATTCTTAAGAGTACACTTGTAGGTACAGACCATAGACTTACAAACCGACTCAAGAGCCAATATAGTACATATAGTATATGTATGTCAGTTCGCAGTGTTTCTCTCTAAAAGAACCTTACAAACAGACTTGGTATCCATCATCGGAGGATCAAGAACTTGAAAGTCACGTGTTCTACTGATGGAACTACGTTTTAGCAATACATTTTTATTTCCACCCTTCAAGTGGTTGAAACAAACAACCCTTCCTGATGTTCTGGTCAAATGCATATCTGCATATTCCTGATTGCTAAAAACGTTCTGCATCTTGTTAACAACGGTAATTATTAGATTAGGCACAATTCGTTTAACAAGACCGGTGAAGCAGTTGAAACTATGGAACTGTCAATAAGACTCCACAACAATTAAACATTAAAATGACACACGCCCTTATGTGTTTTTATTTACTGATTGTGGTAATTGATAAGAAACATTTTTTTTTTCAGAAAGTATGAATTTTTTGGAAAAATTGAAAGAGCAAGAAAAGTTTTTAAATTCATAGGTCCATATAACCGTAATTTTAATTTTGATCCATATCTATCTAGAAAAAAGTTATGGCCAAAACATCAGGAAGGGTTGTTTGTTTCAATCACTTTGAAGTGTAGGGTGAAAATAAAAATTTATTTCTAAAACGTAGTTCCATCAGTAGAACACGCGTACCAAATTTCATGATTTTAGGTTGAACCGTTTTTGAAAAAAAAACCGAATTTTAGGTTCACCCTACCAACGCGAATATTTCTGCAGGAAGGGCTCAAATCGAAAAAAATATATAGAAAAGACCTCCCCTAAATTAGGCCATAGAATATCATAGAATTCAATATTTACGTGGAATTATGGGACACTCTGTATAATAGATTCAAAAGTTTTTGCTATGGTTGCTTATTTTTAATGAATTTTAGGTCTGGTCAAACAAGGCTTCCAAAGAAACAAAATTCGCTTGGCAAGAGCGTTGCTTTCAAGGTGTCTGTATCCAGTTCAATGACGCTGATCTGATAGATAAAGTGGTACCGTATTCTTTACCTTTACCGATATACATATGATTTTATTATGTTGAACATGTATTTAAGTATATTTTTTATTAGTAGCACTTAAGAAACCGTATGTGACATAGAAATAATTTCGTTTAAATACAATCTGAATCGCTTGTTGGTTTTTTATTTTTTTTAATGCTGACAGTAGTTTATCTTGGAAACTTTAATAGTTATTTATGCAACAAGTACAAACAGTGTTTATTGCACGCGACGTGAAAATGTCCAACGAGTCCGTCAGGCCGAGTAGGACAACACGTAGAGTGCAATAAACACTTTGTACGAGTTGCATACAATATTTTTTGTACGTTCATGCAAAAACCAAAAAATGTTTTATTTAGATGACACTAAGTGTAGGTAAATATGACGTCGATTTAAACGTTTATGTTTGTCATGATGACAAAACGCTGTAGTAGAATGACAGATGTATAAGTCTGTTTCGAAATGAAAGAGAGTAATAAAACCCCGAAATAAAAACCGGCCATGGGCGTGGTAATATTTCGTTTCAGGTAATTATCGGGTAACACTAATGCTAATAGGTAATGGGTACATTAGTATATTTTACTGGATACATCATAGGGCAGGAGCCAGCGTATTGTGACAGAACAATCAAGTCTTAGAGCTGAATATACGAATTCGACTTGTGTTTAGTGACTATTGTGCCAGTGGATATAATATTGTTTGGGTAAAATGTCGAGCTTATCAGATTACGTACCTGCTAAACGCGTGAAAAGATGTGCGCTGTCTCAGAATGAAAAGATTATTATATTAAATGTATTTAATGCATCGAAATACCAAACTCCTACCAACAGTGTTGACGACATCGTGGAAAAGTGTTACAAAATGACAGGGATTGGAAAATCGACTATCTACAGACTTTTAAAGGAAACGAAAAATGAACAAGATACTGTAAATCCCCCAAAATCATCTACAGGGATGTCGAAAGTCGTTATAGATGATTTCTTCCAAAATGTCATTTGCAGAAAAGTACACTCATTTTATTTAAAAAAAAAATACCAACGCTAAACAAAATTTTAAGTGAACTTTCAAAGTGAACAAGTGAACAAAAATCAGTAGAAGAAAATTATGGGCCGTCTTACGAGAGTTGAATTTTTGCTGGGAAAAGCAGAACAGGAAGTCAGTTCTTATCGATAAAGGGAGGAATATTTATTATCTAGACGAAACTTGGGTCAACGAGGGATATACTGTAACAAAAGTATGGCAAGATAAAAATGTAAAAAGTTTTCGACAAGCATTTTTGGATGGACTTTCAACAGGGTTCAAGGCACCTTCAGGTAAAGGGCGAAGATTAATAGTGGCACATATAGGTAGTGCCAGTGGTTTAGTAGATGGCGGTTTACTTTTATTTGAATCTAAAAATACAGGTGACTATCACGAAGACATGAATGCAGATGTTTTCGAAGAGTATTTTACACAGATGTTGGATTTTATTCCTCCGGGGTCTATAATTGTCATGGATAATGCCAGTTACCATTCACGGCAGACCGAGCGGACGCCTACGACTGCTTGGAGGAAAGCCGATATAATTCAATGGTTATCCGGAAAACATTTCTTTTGAAACAAATATGGTGAAAAAGGAACTTTTGACACTTGTCAATCTTAATAAAGATCAGAAAAAATATGTTATCGATGAAATGGCAACAAATCGCCAAATAACGGTACTACGGTTACCATCTTATCACTGTGAACTTAACCCAATCGAATTAGTCTGGGCGCAGGTAAAAGGAGATGTAGCGCGAAATAATACGTTTAAATTAAGTGACGTGAAAATTTTGTTAAAAAATTCCTTGGAACGAGTAACTGCAGATAACTGGCAAAGATGTATACATCATGTACAAAAAGAAGAGGAGAAAATGTGGGAACTCGATAATTTAATTGACGTTACTGTGGAACTTATCGTTATCAATCTAGGAGACGAAGATAATTCATCAGAATATTCAGAGGATGAATTTTAATATACCTACTTTTTTATTTTCTTTATTGTACATTTATACAACACTACAATTACTCACCATAATTTGAATTTTCAAAATACATATATTTTTGTGTGAAATAAAAGTCTATTCATTAAATTTAAAGAAATATTTCGATAATAATATTGAATAATTTTATTTGAATTACTAAAAACCCTCTTAACCCGGTTATGATGCTTAAAGTAGCCTCATGTTTTGAAAAGCTGTTTTTATATTGTTTACTTATAAGAGAAATGGACCGAGAAATTGAAGCGGCATAGACAAAGACGGATTGTCGGGGATTACATTTTAGCTACCTGCTACAATTTAGTACAACCCGGTCACACAAAGTTTTTTTAAAAGTACACCTCATCTATACCGATAATACATAATATAAAAATATTGAATATAAGCACCAGTACTACATTTATTTACGATTTGCATACATAATAAGCTTTTATTACTCTCTTTCAATTCTAAACAGACTATAGTAGACTAGTGCAATAAAGAACCACTTTTTCCACTAAATATAGTCCAATAAAGCGAACGTAGAAAAAATATATTTTCTACGTTCATGCAAAAAACTAGACTTAGTGTCATCTAAATAAAACATTTTTTGGTTTTTGCATGAACGTAGAAAAAATTAGTTTTTGTACTTGTAGCATAAATAACTATTAATCAATGGAAAAATATGTTTACCTACCAACTAACTAAATAAATTCACCTATAAAAAATCTACAGCCAATAGAGAACTTCTGACACACTGGAAATAAACGTAGTTATCTTGGATAGAATAAATAAAACACTTTATCATTGGTATGTAAATGAATTTATTTTTATATTTATACAAAAACACATTGCACATATATGGAGAGCTTAACAGTAAAATAATAAACATGAAAGTAATAACATTTTTATGAAAATATTATCAACACCGTTACTAATCGTCGGTACGATGATACGAACTTACGCAGGATTACGGTGACGAATGATTATCATCAGCCGAAGAAGATGGATTCTTCGATATCTTCAAATATGTAAAAGGAAGATAATTATTGTCTCTGTCTTACCAATCGTGAGTTAGGTCAGTGCAGTTCATATTCTCGGCAACACCCAATTAACGCATCAACAGGCAGTTAGGTACATGCAATAAAAGGAGAATTACTGTTCTGTCTAATAATATATAAAACTATGTACTCACCGGGGGAAATATACCCCCTTGCCATCTAGTAACCCGTGACCTTATTCCATTCATTACTTTATTATGCAATACCAATCTAGAGACTTTAAACAACCTCATACTTGGAATATCTTCGACTGCTAGCTAGAGTCACCTGAAATAAGTCAAGGCTTCCCCGGACACCTGTATACAAGCATCCCAATGCATCGTAACCCGAAGGTCCGATAACATGTCATCGAGGATCTCGCAATGCCCCCTTGCGAGTATCGGATCTCTCGAGGAACCATGGCTTTTGCCAGGCACGTGTGCACCAGGGCAATATGATCATTAAAAACCTCCACCACTCATTTACCTTACTACTGATCATTTAAATATCATTTACATTCGTTATTATGACCATTAAAACCTCACCCTTGCAACTGGCCATTTAAATACCACTTAATAAACACACTGTACAGAACAATTCTATTTATATCTCATCTCAGCTGTAATACTCTTCGTCAACTATTCTAAGACTGCCTGTTGCGTTTGTTAGCTTGCGCTCTGTGTCACGTTTTGTGGATTCAGCAAACCAGTGATCGAGTCATTAGTTATACAGGAGGCCAGAAATAAGTCTCCATTATAAAAGAATATTATTTATTAATATAAAAATATATGTATGATTATTTGTACTTTTACATTCGACCAACCTGACATTGTTGCGTCCCGCAACACTACTTACTGTCATATTTTGGTCGTGGTACGTAACCCATGAGTAATTGAATAGGTGATCTTTTCGTAATTTGATGTATTGTATTGTTTATTGCAAATTGTAATTTAACAACATGTTTATCCCAAGTGTCCTCTGACGTGGAAGTAGTTGCCAAAACCGATGTAATGGTACGGTGTACTCTCTCAACTTGCCCGTTAGCCCTGGGAGTGGCTACTGCATTTAAAATAAGCTGAATGTTATGATTTTTGCAAAAAGCTGTAAATTGTTTCGATGTGAACGCCTTTCCACGATCGGTAACTAGACGTGCTGACACCCCAAATGTATCAAAGACACTGTCAAGGTAATTTATTACTGGTTTGGATTTTGTGGACTTCAATGCTTTCATCATAACATATTTCGTGAACGCGTCTATTAATACAATTAAGTACATATTTCCTTTAGAAGTCTTCTGAAATGGTCCCAGGTGATCGATATGTATTGTATGGAACGGAATTGGTTCCTTTGCTATTGGGTGCAGATAACCTTCTCGACGTCCAGACGGAATTTTGTTATAGAGGCACGGAATACAATTTGCTATGTATTTTACAACATATTCTCTCATGCGAGGAAACCAATATCTATCACAAATTCTTAAGAGAGTTTTTTCGGCAGCAAAGTGGCCTGAATTGTCATGCGCCCAACGGACGACTTGATTTCTAAATCCACGAGGAACAACCCATTGGATTCCCCTAGGTGTAATCCGATAAATACGATTATTTCTAAGAGTATAGTTCTTGTAAATCGATTTTTCGTATGGTGTCTCTGGAGCTTTAGATAATATATCATGTATTAATTTAATTTTGTCATCTGAAAATTGAGCAGACAAAATCCAATCTGCTATTTTCAAGACATGTTCGGATGGTGCACTTTGAAAACTCGGATTGCGACTCAAAGCGTCTACATGTTGCATACGGTTACCTGGTCGATATTCAACCGTAAATGTATATTCTTGTAATTGTAACCACCATCTTGCTATTCTGGGTATAAGGTCTCTTTTGATGAAGCTGTCTTGAGAGCGTTGCAATCTGTAATCACCTTAAAGTTGATTCCCAACAAGTACACTCTAAATTTTAACAAGCTTTCTACAACAGCCAAAGTTTCCAACTCATACGAGTGATACTTAGATTCAGATTTGTTGGTATGACGGCTAAAGTATGCTACTGGTCGTAGTAAGCCATCGTGTCTCTGGAGTAAAATACCCGCAATTCCTTCTTGGCTTGCATCAGTATGTACTTCGGTCTCCGCAGCTGGATCATATAATGCTAATACTGGTTTACTGCTTAATTTATCCTTTAATGTTTGAAATGCTTGCTGCTCTCGCTCGTTCCATTGCCAAATGTGATTCTTTTAGTAAGGGAGGTTAATGGTCGCACGATTGAAGCATAATCTTGTATGAATTTCCTAAAATAGCCGGTTAGACCTACAAACTGTCGAATGTTCTTTACATTTTTAGGAACAGGAAATTGAGCAATCGCTTTGATTTTCTCACTACCCGGTCTGACACCTAGCTTGTCTATTTCAAACCCTAGATAATTAATAGATGAACATACAAAATAGCATTTCTTGGCATTGAGGGTTAATCCTTCATTACGTAGAGTTAATAATATAATCCTTAGATTGGCCAAATTTTCTTTTACTGTTTTACTCGGTATAACAATATCATCTAGATATACTCTACTAATATCTTGATGTGGACCCAAAATTTTGTTCATCAGTCGCTGGAATACGGCCGGTGCGTTGCATAACCCAAACGGCATTCGATTATATTCGTATTGTGCTTCTGGTGTAACAAAAGCCGTTAGTGACTTGCTTGATTCTGCGACAGGTATTTGGTGATAGCCAGAACTTAAATCCAAAGTAGTGAAAATTTCACATCCAGTAAGCCCGTCAATCTGATCGTCAATGCGGGGTAAAGGTACCGTTGTTTCACTGTCCGTGAATTTAATTTCCGGTAATCGATGCACATTCTATCTTGACCGTTCTTTTTCTTGACTAAAAGGATTGGAGAGGCATATGGAGATTCTGATTCTCTAATTATATCAGCTCCTAGTAGATCAGCAACCATTTGTCTGACCTTTTCTTTTTCCGTTTCTGACATACGGTATGGTCTGTACCGGAAGGGTGTGTCATCTGACAACTTGATATCAATCTCAGCAGATTTCGCAATACCCACTTGTCCTCTCGCTTCCGCAAAACAATCCCTAAATTCCTGTAAAAGGTTGATCAATTCCTTTCGTGTGCTAACATCATTAGTACCAATATTGAGCTCCGCTTCCTCCAAAAGAGGGAGTTGTGTTACATCAATCTTTAGGACCTTCTCATCACAGTCTTCTCGAGCTGGGAAACAAGGGAAACTCGGACAATCGGATGTTTTGCTTTCAAGTGTAGGTCACGGCCAGACAAATTGATGACTGGTATGATTGCCTCATGATCCTCCTGTAATCGAACCATTGTTCGAGGAATAGCATACTCTTTACCAGGTTCATATCTCATGCTGGTTTCAATTAAAACATCGCCTTCAAAATCGACGGTACTAAATACTGGGATGTTGCTAAGATGAGCTGGTGGAATAACTACCGATTCGTAAAGCCATAGTGGTATTTTAGAAAACTTGTTAGGTTGTTCTCCCTTAACCGGTTTATCAGCTTCTGGTACTGTGGTAAAATGTAAGTCGTCGCTAGTTTTCGTAACCAATACGTCATGTTGTTCAGTAAAAGGTTGTCCAATTAAAATAGGAACATCTTGTAAGTGGTCTGGTACGACCAGAACATTCACCACTTTATAAACATTATCCAATTTAATACCTAAAGTTACTTCTCCTAGTGCTAGGACTTGACCTGAGCCATAGCCCGTAATACACTTTGAGTTGTTGGTATCAATTATACATTTTAATTGTTCTGCATCAGTTTTCCTAATAAGATTACAGGTAGATCCAAAATCCACAAATGCGCGTCGAATTTCACCATTAACTTCCACATCCTTGTAATATTTCTTGCTTAAATCTGTTGCTAGTCATAACACTTTTTCTGAAGTTGCAGTTGCTGGTTTAGAGATTGAAGTGGATCTGCCCTTTAAACGGCAATCTTGACTTTTGTGACCTAAGCGGTGACAGTTAAAGCACTGTAGAATACGACAATCAGATGCTCTATGTCCCTTTTATTACATTTGAAGCATCGTACGTCTGTTCTTTTGTCATGATGCTTCTTTTTAAATGGATATCTGCTCGCTTTTGTGTGTGACCGGTGTGCATATGAGTTGGAAGTTCCTGGTTGCCCGTCGTCACAATTCTTTAAGTAGGTTAATAATGATTCCGTGGTTTGATAATCATTAGATTTAGCAGCTGCTTGAACCATTTGATCCGGTATTCCTCCGATGAGACAAGACACAGCATCACTGCCAAAAATTTTACAGTTGTTTAATAAAGTAAGTTTTTCATAATAGTATGTCAGATATGATTCGTCCGGTTTCTTCACACGATCTATTAGCCTTTGCAAACTTTGAAAGAAATCACGCCGTGGAGGAAAAGACTTTATTAATTCTGTCTTCCATTGATCCCAGGTGAACTTTATTGATGGCAAACTTTGGTACCATTGTTTCGCCAAACCAGCTAATTTTGAGATAGCATTAAATACCGTTGCTTCATCGCTCCACTGGTACAAGTTTTTCAGTTCATCAACTCGTTGGCACCATCTAGTAATGGATTGTCCTGGTTCTTCTGGATTAAACGGCGGTATGAAATTATTTTGCGATGGCATAAGCTGTGTCCGGCCCTGAGTCGTTTGCAATTCCATTAATTTTACCATATTTTGAACAATATTTGACAATTCCGAAAATTGAGAGGAATTTGTAGAAGTCACATTAGACGAAGTACTAACTTCCTCCTCTTCAGAAGATGATGGTATACGCGCTACAATTCGTCGGCGCTTACGAACCACTGACGAATTCAAGTTGGACATTCTGTAATATGAAAGTATTTCCTAGCTAACACATATCTATGTGACGAAATTCAATAATCTGAACATTTTTTTTTATTTATGTCACGCAATAATACATAATGCAATATTAATTGACTCACCCTATAATTTTAGACTGTAACAACTACACAAAGAATAACACAGTACTTAAACACTGGTCCGTCTAAATCCCAAAACTAACTGAAGTCAAACTTATTTATCGATTATTCGAGCGTTCTGCTTTAGTCGTATTTTATTCCATAACTTATACTTAAAATAAACAAATAAGGGTTGCCAGGCCAGAGTGTTATTATGTTATTCGGATTGCTGAGTTATGGCCGTGGCTATGCGACTGTTATCGCTCTTTAAAAACGTGCCGCCAAGAATAAACAGACTGACACAACCCCACACCTGAGTGTAAAAGGAAGATAATTATTGTCTCTGTCTTACCAATCGTGAGTTAGGTCAGTGCAGTTCATATTCTCGGCAACACCCAATTAACGCATCAACAGGCAGTTAGGTACATGCAATAAAAGAGAATTACTGTTCTGTCTAATAATATATAAAACTATGTACTCACCGGGGAATTATACCCCTTGCCATCTAGTAACCCGTGACCTTATTCCATTCATTACTTTATTATGCAATACCAATCTAGAGACTTTAAACAACCTCATACTTGGAATATCTTCGACTGCTAGCTAGAGTCACCTGAAATAAGTCAAGGCTTCCCCGGACACCTGTATACAAGCATCCCAATGCATCGTAACCCGAAGGTCCGATAACATGTCATCGAGGATCTCGCAATGCCCCTTGCGAGTATCGGATCTCTCGAGGAACCATGGCTTTTGCCAGGCACGTGTGCACCAGGGCAATATGATCATTAAAAACCTCCACCACTCATTTACCTTACTACTGATCATTTAAATATCATTTACATTCGTTATTATGACCATTAAAACCTCACCCTTGCAACTGGCCATTTAAATACCACTTAATAAACACACTGTACAGAACAATTCTATTTATATCTCATCTCAGCTGTAATACTCTTCGTCAACTATTCTAAGACTGCCTGTTGCGTTTGTTAGCTTGCGCTCTGTGACACGTTTTGTGGATTCAGCAAACCAGTGATCGAGTCATTAGTTATACAGGGAGGCCAGAAATAAGTCTCCATTATAAAAGAATATTATTTATTAATATAAAAATATATGTATGATTATTTGTACTTTACAAATACCACCCGGCAATTTTGTAACTACGCATTTCCAAGAACATCATTGCGTGCACGTAAATCTTTCTGAGATAGGATGATGTCATTGGTATATTATTTCATTTGCATCATCCAACTCAGTGTTAGTTATATTTGAATTTTCAGTCGTTTTATTAATTTCTATGTGGATATATGTTATATTATTTTTTCACAGGGTGTCTCTAAAAGGTCTTTCCAACGCTCCACCAGATACAGTGCGACTCAAAATAAGTCGGTTTAGCTAAACTTACCTTAGTTTAAAGTTGCCCTCTTTAGGCTCTGCACGACCCTTTGAAATCGTTTTTTTTTATAAATTTTAAACGCTTCATGCGATTTTGCCAAAATTTGGTAAGTTGACACCGTTCTATAGGACAATAAACCCCATATCAAAATTATGAGTAATATCATTCCATTGGTGTGGAACTTGGATTTTTTAGTAATTACACCTTCGATAATTCTACGCCAATGGAAGAAAATATTTTTCAGTATAAAATTTAGATTAAGTAAATTATTTCCTACAAAAAAGGTACTCTTTGTAAAACTCGATTACTCCCGTGGTTTATTCGAAATTTGTAATTTTAATCATTGGCAGCAATTTTGACATAAAAATTAAATTAGGAAAATTTATTTTACAATTGTTCCTAATATTCTTGAAATAAAAATGAGATCGTTAAACCAGGATAGTAAATTTAGCTAGATGAATTTTTTTAGACAATTAGAGCTTTGTTTGTGGAATTGTCATTAGCATACCTAGATGTTTGATATCAGAGAGCATACATATGATTTCATTGATAGGAATTGTAAGAGATTTGATTTATATTAGCTTAAGAGCAGGACTTCTGCCGCTACGGAAAAGGATGGCGCCACGGGTATTTATTTTGTTGGATTTACAACTTTATTAATACAAAACTATTTTAAAATTTCTCTTCACAGATATATTTTAGACAATGCAAAGTAGGTAATGACACATTTTTTATAAGATATTTTTATTGTATAAGCCCAATAAACGCATTTTTAGTTTGAAAATGAAAGTCAAATAAAAAGTTTCTAACTTGTTTATTCCAAAATGTATTACCTTTAGATCCTAGAATAGACCTTTCTACACAACTCCTCAAAGACAAATTTCAATACAAAACCTACTTTAGAATCTGTAAAGTTTACAAAATTGGATGTTTTTCCCTCCATATTGTTTACATATTCACATATTCTCTTAGGAATTAGAAGGTATTACAGGCTTTACATTTAGTTCAGCTTCTATGCCACAGATGTCACTAGCACGTTTTCATGAATAGTTTTATGGGAGAATCAGTGGCGTCCTATTTGATTGATTTATATTGACTGAATATAAATATAGATTAATTTAATATACGTGACGTATATACCCACTTTGATTTCCAATACATATATATGTATTTAAATAATTATAAAATTGGTATTTAATGAGTAGTGTAAAATACAGTCCTTTTTTAGTAAATTGTCATTTTAAAATAAGAATAAATACCTAGGTAATTTATACAATCTTAATTTAACGTATTATCAATGGTGACACGGAAAGATAAATAATACTTATGGCATATATTTGGTAGGATTTCCGCACTTAAAAATTAAGGTAGAGTTCGAGCGATTTTTTTGTTCGCTGCAATTAATTAAACAGGGTATAAAAAGTTCTTTTAAATAAATGCTTTCACACGGCCACTTATATTGTGAATGCCATTCTTCTCAAAACTTTCGAACATTTTGTTATTTGATATTCCTTTTTTGTCAATTTCAAGTGAACCCACTTAAAATTGACAAAATTATTGAATTTGAAAAATATTCTCATTTTTCATCTAGAAAATGGTATTTTCAATACAAACGGGACAATAAATTACAAATACTTTGACAAACTTCCACATTTATAATCGAATACATACATATAAATAACACTACTGATACATAATTATTTTAATTGTATGAACAACCGACACAGCTCTCACTCTCAACCTCCGCGGCACCCGTAATTTCTAGGAGGGTTCTATAGGCAGAGGCAAATATGCGTTTCGTCGATGTCATCATGACAACCGCCGTAAATAAAACTGATTTGCAGCGGTTTTAACTGGTGCCGGTTCCGCGGACGTTTCTTCTGCAATCTGCATTAGCATTATATTATGAAATCAAAAAAAGAAATCATACCTAGACGCGTTCAGCAAAAGCACTGACTGTGAGAAGGCGTTCGGCGCCCTACGTTTTAATATTATTATTAGTGATTTTTACAAATTTTGTAATAAATATAAACCATGTATTTTAATCTAGACACAAATTACAAAATTTATATTAAAATACCTAGATTAAAAATAATTTTAAGTGGTACGCTAGCCGCCACCTTATTATTTAATGCTGGCACTACGTATTATAATATGTAATTTGATTTATACCTACAGTGTCTTTATTGTATTGCGATGATAATATTTATTTGTAAATATTTTTCAAAATATTTTTAGACATTTTGTTCTACTTTTAGAAAAATTTAAAAGTCATAAATAACACAAAATATTCAGATTTTTGCTATTTTTAAATATAGTTTTCCCGATTTTTTTGATAGGGTATTCAATTTCTAGATAATATTTAAAATTGGCTAGAATCACAGGTACTATTTTCTAAAACAGATACTACAAAATGGTTTTGATATTCGGTCATTTCTCCGAACTTAACTAATATCAGGTAAATATTGTAGAAAATTTATGTTCATAAAAATTCTATATAGCTAAAAAAATTTACACAGTAAGTAATATATTGACATTAGCTTTAACATTAAATGGATACATTTGAGTTCCTATAAAAACTCTGTTTATTTGCTTTTTGAGATAAAAGGTGTTTCAACGTTTTAGAAAAAAATATACAAGGTGTTCAGTAAAGAATGGACCAAAATAATGAATCTGCAAAATATTCGAATTTTATTCACCTATTTAGTAGCTTAAAATGAATAATTATTAGTATTACAAAACTCCACCGAATGGGGGCATCGCCAGGCACTATGGGTTATTTCACTATACGCATATTATGCCCAGTGATAATGGTCAACTTTATACTTCAGAGTATTGTTCGTGTTCCGTACTGTTTTTTAGTCAGTATGAATGCAGAAAAAATAATAAAAAGTGTGTAATATGTTTCGTATTACACATATTATTATTAGGGTTGTATATTTTCTTTAAAAGTTGATTGAATGGGTAATAACCCATATCTCCGTTACTGGTTGGTTAGGGCATGATGAGTTTCTTTTGAATAAATACACAATATAAATGTTAAATAAACATTTTTCGCAACACCCTCTATATTTAAAAATGAAGTATTTTTGAAGAAATATTCATGTAAATCACCCCATTTATTTATAAAAGTTTTATCAAGTATAAAATATACTCTTAGGTAACGTTAACTTCAGTTTTGTTTTTCATTACATTATAAAGTTTTTGGTTTAAAACGAGGTAAATATATAAATTTTCAGCACTTTTTAGAAAATAAATTACTTATACAGTGTAAATAAAACGTTTCGAGACAATTTACAATTTTTCAGTGTTAGGTACGTGAAATAATGTAGTAAATGCTAAATGATATATTTATTTCTTTTTTCTCAACTAACCATTATATGTATACGCATGTGCGCTATGAGTAAGTATATATGGCTGTCTCATTCTTTCCGAGAACTAAGACCATTTCACCGGAACCGTGCCGTGCTTACGCTTAGTTTTCAGCACAAAATATTTGTTTTCAATTCGTAAATTACTTCTCTATTTATATCAAATAGAGAAATGCCAGTTGCGTTAAAAGTGTTTAATGCAATAAAAAATCACATTGAAAAAATGAAGCGTTTTCTAAAAGAACAGTAGGTATTTACTAACCTAAATAAGTTTCAAAAACAGTTTTTTGTTGTTGTTGTAAATAAGTGTCCTTTTTATTTTAAATTAATATATAAACTGCATATTATTATTGAAAAAGAGGAAATGTGTCAAAGTTTACGGTCACTTTACGTTAAGGGTAGCGCATTTCTGTTAAACAAGATAAATGTTGATATAATTACCTAATCTCAGTATAAACAAAATCTACTTTCCACATTTCATTAAAATTTACTACATTCAGGACGTAACTTTAAAATATGAAAAATTCCGAAAGGGAGAGTTGTACGAAAAGTAATTATGGTAATTATTTACATTACGTAAACCTCTCCAATCTTAAAATAATTCCTACCCCTTCACCCTATTTTCCAGGGTGCTGATCACGAATCTGAAGTCAGATTTCGGCGCTCGCATGTAGTTTTCGAAAAAAAAAATTATTCAAAATTGTAGCCTCTATGTATACATTACATTAGGTTGAAATTGCAATATAACTCATACATATTTTGCCAACAGTGTGACGTCATGGAATGAAGACGGCAGAGATGTACAATGCAATTTCAACCTAATGTAGTGTATAAATAGAGGTTATACTTTTGAATAATTTATTTTTTCGAAAACTACATGCGAGCGCCAAAATCTGACTTCAGATTCGTGATCAGCACCCTCGAAAATAGGGGGGTCGGAATTTTTTTGTTAAGATTGGAGAGGTTTACGTTAATGTAAATAATTACCGTAATTATAGAGAACACTTATTTAGTCTTCTCTTCTATCTGTTCCAACCAACCGTAAATACTCAATACAACTTAAAATATCTCATTATTTATGAAAAATAACTTGTCTAAGATCATTGGTCTTTCATTTTAATTTTATAAAATGAATGAGAGAATAGCCACAGTAATTCGCAATGTCACAATAATAAGTTAACAGATAATCCTTTAATGTGTCTAGGATCATGATGAATCAGTTACTAGTTTGGTCTATGCTAGTTTGAATCTGAAAGTTGCGCTGTATTATGAAGCATGCGCAAATGCATCACAGTTTTTATATTCCCCTAATTTTCAACGCCAAGGTCATACATTGTATGTGATAAAAACCAAGGGCAGCGGTAACCTTCGCAACTACCTGCGGAACGTATTCTAGTACTCTTTTAATGATATTTCTAATACCAATAAGTAAAATAGAGAAATACTATAAATTTTTTATCTTCAAGTTGTTTATAGCAAGATGGAAACACTTTAAAAAATTTGTTAGCAATTTTTTAAGTTTAAAATCTGACTATCCTACTGAATTCAGTATTTTTTAAAATTTGTGCCAAGTCTAATGAAGAAATAGGTATATTATTACTGGTAAAATTGATATAATTACTTTTGATAGTTTTCATTATTTCAAAACTATTTAAATAATAAGAATAGAATATTATTTTAAAATATTACATTTAATTTAACAGTAATTATTAAGTTTTAATAGATATATGGTTTAATTATAATTTAAAATTACAGAAGTAATAATAAATAACAAATACATTAACCAAGGAATGCAACTGTGTACTTACATTTTTGAAGATTATTGTAAGTATATTGTATGTATTTGGTTTTGAGTGTTCTATTTCAAATAAAAAAAAATATAGCTGTTTGAAGTTGTCAAAATGTAACGGCAAGAGTAAAACGCTTGGTATAATATTTTGAAATTTGTAGATATACCTATCATAATTTGGCGTCGTTCTAAGTTTCGGATCAGTATTTTCCCAGATGACAATCGACACTAATTCGCGGTGGGACATCTTGTATAATAAAGATTTTTAAACTCTATATATTCTCTGATTTATTAAAAAGAAGATGCAAATACACACCTCGGTCAAGTGCCTATTGTACACCAATGCTTACCTACTACAAACTATATTTTTGATTAGTTTTATTATACATATTATAAGCACTGCTGTATTAAAAATATATCGCCAAAAAAAATTTATTTAAGGTCAAACTTGATGTTTTTGTTTTATCTTCATTGTTACTAGATCATTGTGACTAAATATTGTTTATAGAAAATTGAATGATTATTAATTTTCATTAATGCATATTAACATATTTATATTTACATATATACATATATTTTACTGTCAACGATTATAATACGTTGATTTTCAAATAAAATTTTACATTTTCAAGATAAATTATAATGTACTACACTGGATAATGTAGAGACAAGTTGTCGAAAACAGCGACATCTGTTGCTTAATAGAACAAATAACCAGCATGTTCAACTGCCGTCTTTGGTGGGAAACCAATATAAATTAATAATTTTATTCGAACTGCGGTACAAGTAGCGCCAAAATTATGCGGTGGCAGAAGTCCTGCTCTTAAAATACCTTTCTAATACAGTAAAAAATGTACTTGTTTTATTGTATGTAGCTTTCCACTACAGAAGCTCACTTACTCTTTTTTATTCTTTTTTTGTGGTGTTTCGGAGAGCCTGAGTATTGGTAGTAGTACTTCATGAAACGATCTTCACAAAGCAATTGCAAGATGCAGATTTCAGAGACAAAGGCAAAAAATTACTGAAATAGTTGATCTAATGTAATAGTTGTATACAGCTAGCACATTACATGAATTTGTATTTTCGATTGCACCTTAGCACTTTCCAGTCTTTTCTTAACTAAGGTTCTTTTGGGACCCTATGAAAACCAATAGATTAGGCACAAGTAGTCACAATACAAATTGTAACATAATTTGAGATTTGACATAATAAAAGTATATATACCCAACAGTACTTAAATAACAACCAAAACATAACAAATACCAAAACAATTATTACACAAAATTAATTTCAATAACACAAAAATAATAAACCAAAAAAAAAAATTAGAGATACGTCTAAAATACAAATAAAAGCCGAAATTTATTTGCAAGGCAATACTGACATTTTCGATTTATATACCAATGACGTCAGTCGTGACTTTGTTGGCGGGCGGAGGCAGATTGTAGGCGACCTCCTCTGTTTAGGGATCTTGGGTTGGATCAAGCTCTGCCACTTGGCCACTTTGTCTTGGCATGTACTTCAAATACTGCATGTATAACATTTAAACTATTTTTCGTAAAAGAAGAGATAGAGTTATGTTAGTTTTCTATAAATTAAGAATTATCTTGTGGCTTTACCACCCCTAGACACAAATTCACTATTAAACTTGTGTGTCTTGGAAAATTTAACTCACCTAAGTCTAAAAAATAGTGAAAATGTAAAGGTTCATCATTTTCTTCCCATTGTTACCTTCAAGTCTTTCCAATTTTGTGAAACAATGTTGCTGGTTAAGGCTTACGGTGAGCGGTCGATCAAAAGGGATATAGTTTTCGCTCAGTAACTCCTCAACGAAAAATGATAAAAATATTTTTATTTTTATTTATTATTTTATTTTATTTTTTAAAATTAATTTTTTTAAAATTAATTTTGCGTATTTTCAAAATTTCAAAACACAGCGCCGACGTAAAATAATATTTGTAGTCTATTAAAAAAAACCGCATATTTTTATCATTATCCGTTAAGGAGCTACTGAGCGAAAACTACGGGTTTGTTCCAACACAGCAAGAATCGATTCCGAACCGTCCAGAATTAGTCAGTCAGTTCAGTTGTTAATGTACTCTCGGCGAATGCGGCGTAAGACGGTGTTGGTCAAATATTTTTCACGGTTCTGAACCAGTTCTTAACGGTTTTTGGAACAGATCTTATATATCGTTTGATAGAGCGCTCACCGTAAGCCTTAATATATCAGTTGAACCAAAGCAATGTTTTGATGGTCTAAGTTCTAAACATCATGTGGAGTAATTAGGACTGACTGTACCCTGTTACCAAAGGCGCACTACAATGTTTTTGATTCCTTCCAATTACTGAATTGTTGTCAAATATACATAGTATAATACAAGTACAATTTTCTTTATGCGGCACATCATTATTCCAAACACGGGAATTCTGATTTTTCAATGACCTTTTATAATAAACTTTTTTCGTAAAGTCATAAAATGGGTTATCTCTAATGGAAAAACTTGTCTACAGACAACACACATTAAGCTACAGTAAGAAAACAACAGACAAATACAGGAAACATAATTTATTTATACAAAAAGTATCAATTGTAACTTAGGATAGATCTTTCTTTCCTTATTTTCCGTAAAACTGTACGTCATACTCCAAACTGTTTCCTCTCTTAGAGTGCATCTCTATCGTGACGAAATGGTGACCAGCACCTCCTTCTTTGATGAATGCAATTCCGCCCTTAGACTCAGCATTTTCGTTCAAAGCCATCACACAGTATAACTGTTCGTCCCCATACCACGTTGACTGAAAGCAGATGCCTATATTATTACCTCATTTACACAAGTTCAAGAGAAATACATTATTTATAATACCTACTATTGTTGTTTTTGTAAAACTATATTGGGAAAGGTATAAAATTATTAAGTATGTAAACAATGTCGAAGCAATAAAATATTAACATAATAAACGAAAGTTAAAGTTCAGTAGTATTGAAAATCTGCGAAGAGAAACAATGATGAACGTATCGAAGTTCTCACAGAAAAATTGCAAATATTTTAGGTCCATCGTTCTTTGATTTAGCATACAGATTTTTAGAGAAGATTTTTTGGAAATGAAATGTTAGCTATACTCCATCCAAAAAACAACTCGTAATGCAAAACTTCATATGACACAGAATATAGGTACTCTTGTGAAAATTGTGGAAATTTTTCTGATCGTAAAAAAACAGAATTGTTTGCCCCAAAGGCAAAGATTTCTTCATGTACAGAGTGACCACGCGATTTGTCGTTTTAAGAGATACCAGAATTGACTAATTTTTCACAAGGATTCCAATGAAACACCCTGTATATTATTATATTTTTGAATTCTCTACTTTTTCCTCATTGCATTGATACAAACATGTTATCTTTTACTGTCTGTTACTAAAAATGATTCATAATTGTTTAAATAATTTGGAAAAACGGTATAGGTTTTACATAGAGAAGCAAAGAAATGAGTTTGAACAATTTTTATAAAATTTATTCTTTAAATTGCTCTATGAAATGAATTCAAAATTTTAATTATGTAATTACTTATTTATCAATATGTTGCGAAGAGTTAAAGATAACCTATTACATGTATATATCAATGCAATCTGGAAAAAGACAGTGTTTCGTAAGAAAATAACAACTCGAGTTTAATGTCTCAGTAGTGCGATGCTCGATTGCTTTTTTGATAAAAAATTTAAATCCTTGTGAAAAATTAGTCAACAAATACACGTTTCATCTTTTCGATATCTCCTAAAATAACAAAGTTACATTCGACTCTAACGTTTACGCGTGTCAAATAGTACGCTGTTTAAAATTTGATTTTCTTAAGAATTTATCGGCTGCTAAAGAGAAAAAAGTTAAGAGAATTTTTGAATATATCGTTAAAGTTTAGGTTAGTGTTTTAACTGCCTGTGAAATAAAAATGACAGGTTCATGGTCTATATTCTATAGAAAAGAATAGTCGCATTATTTCTATCGCCGCATAATTTTACCCGATTTTTACACTCAGTTCTAGAACATCTGATATAAATAAAGAAAATGTGAAAAGTTTGAAAGCTACGGGGAGACTTCATAAATTAATGTGGATTATTCAACTGAAATTCAGTGGTGAAATGTAATAACAAAAAAGTACAATTGTGGAATACAAGATAATACATATGAAAAAGAAAAATATTTATTTAAATGTTTGAAAAACAGTGTTGGCAATGAAGGTTTAGGAAATAGAAAAATACAAGATCCATAGAGAAAATATATAATATACCTACTTATAAGTTGGTATACATGATACTAATGTAACTGTAACTGTTCTTGGAAGCAAATAAAAAATATAAAATATAATTATTGATATTTGTAAATTCTTACCGTAGCATTCCTTTCCACCAATGGTATGAAATATTTGTAGACATGTTCGCGATAGACCATATCCTTCGCTAAAGCCGTATTGCAATTTCCTTGGGTAACATTGAACGATCCTTCTTCTGCAGTCACGCAGATGAAAAAAGTTGCCACAAACAAAGCTACTAAGCGACTCATCTTGTACTTTGCGACTGAGTGATTTGAAACATCTGATTTGATATACCGATATATAAAGGAAGATGCAAATCATTTGTCACTGATAAACGATAAGCCTAGGGTTAAGTGTGCAATTTTTTTTAATTGAAGCGAATTACGGTCGGCATGAAAACATTTCTGTGATTCAGGGAAATGTGTATTTGTTTTTCCACATTTTAGTGTTAAATCGTTTGTAATATGATTTTATCTATAACTAAAATGCTTTACCTTTAATAACGAATTTTACATAAATTTATTTAAAAAATACGTGGTTTTGAGGTTTTCACGTCTGGTGTTGTTATTTGATCTAAAGTGGTTTTTCGAGTGGTTATGCCCGAATATAGGTAACTGATAGCTGGCTAAACAGAATTAAAATGCATATCATTAGCCTTAGCTAGGTTTCTTTGACCCGTCCTTGTTGTTCTCGGGCTAGGCTCTGTGGAGGTAGCCCCATTATCAATGGGCATATCGATCGATCATATATTGATTTCGGTCCCTGTTGTTGGTATTTATTTATTTAATACACAGTTCAATAAGATACTACTCAATTATAGAACTGCTACGATCAGAATCGGTTCTCAAATAACGGTAGTCTGCTGAGATATCCCGTAGGTGCCTCTGTAACTGATCGCATCCCATGCATCAATATTGAATTAGATGATATGTTGTTGATGTATGAGGAGTGGCACCATAATACTTCCTCGGTTTTGCGATTATATGTCGAGCGTTTTCCGTTGTAACTTTATCCCGCAACCTTGTTTATCTTGTTGGAAGGACCAGAAGACCTAGGCTATCTGTGCTGGCACAGATTGAGGAACAAGTTTTAGATATCGCCCAAGAAGATCCAACAACTAGTACGAGAAATATTTCAGATGTAAGTTGATGCATGACTTTTAAATGAAAATCAACTTTAACACGATGGAAGAGTTTCGTAATCGTATAGAAAATAATTCAAGGAAAAATACCTCTTTTAAGAGCATGTACAATCTATTGCAATAATAATGGCACTCAAATTACTTTATGAACTGAAGTTTTCAGATTAGATTCATTAGATTTCCATTGGTTACTGGAACAATTAAGAACTAATGTTGACAGTTGAAAGTAGATTTCATTACACATACGTCAGCAGTTCGGAATAAATCGACAAATTTGTTTTAAAGAGTTCCATTACTTTTACATTAGATTGTACAGAGTCGTGGATAAGGCAAGCGACAATTTGTATGTACGAAACTATTGGTGACAATTTTACATCTTTTCTAACCAAATCCGGACTGAATACTAATTAAAAGTTTGTGTTTTATCAATACCTTCATACGCGCGTATCGCGGTAATTTTTGAAAATTCGAAATTGCTTGAAAAATTTGCTTAGTTTTTTGAGGTCTATGTTGTGCTAAAAGCAAAACCCCTACTTAAGATTCACCCTGTATATTCGTAGAATGTTTGTTTATTAAATTGTAAACAGTATGTTATGAAAATTGTGAAATCAACTTAGTTATTTGTTTTTTCAATTTTTATTCATTTCTAAGATATTCTAGATATTTTACGAAAACTGAACAATTTGTATATACTCGTTATCTTGGAAATCGTAAAATATACAGGGTGGGCCAAATTTGAAAAAAGTTGCGTCTTTCCATGGCCATTAAGATATACCTAACAAATCCAAGATATCTGCTACCGTTGCTGAGATATTGCGATAAAAATGAAAATAGCGATTTTAAATAATGCCACCTAGCGTCATTATTTCTCAATAGGAAGGACTGAAATTTGGTAGAGAGCGATAAAAATATATGAGTATTCGATTTTACAATTTATACGGCCATTATTTTGGGTTATGTAACAATTGAAGTTTTTCCTCCTATGGATGCTATATTGGATCTTGACAGTAACAGATGTAAAATAAATATACAAACATTTCAATATGTAACATTACTATTTTATTTGAAAAATAACACATACAATAATTTAAATAAAAAACTATTTGTTCTTGACGTAAAACAAAAATGAAGAAACATATTCGACATTTGCTAATTTTATTGTTGAAAGCCTTACTTCTCAGAAGTACTTTTAACATTTTAAAGATGGAAATGGAGAATGCACTGCTAATCTTTCATTAAATTATTACAAAATATTAGAAATTTGGATATGGTTCCAGAAAATGGTGCAGGGTCTTATAATTCTGCAATGTTGTTCCAATATTTAAGCCAAGGCTTTTCAGTAATGGAACTGGATTGACATTTATGGGCTTGTTGCTTGTCCTTCACGGTGTCCATATCTCAATCCATTATTTTTTTTTCTTTGACATAATCCGAGATAAAATTTATTACAATCTTTGTGAAATGGAAGACCTACGCGACAGAATTTTTAACTAACCTATATAACAGGAACATGTCCTAATTACAGGATAGTGACAAAAAGTAAATAATGTGTATACATATATAAAAAAATAAACAATTACAAACAACATACATTTTTGAACAATAACAAATAACATAACATAATATATAAAGTAGCATAGTGCGCACACAAAAAATACACTACTTATACTACTTTATGTACAGGATGATCCTGAATAATGTTGTGTGACCAATTTGAATAGGGGTGCTTCCGAGGGTGCTACATATAATATTTTGTTATCTAAACCACCCTTGACAGGTAACGGGGAAGGGGAGAGAGTGATAAGTGGTTATTTAGTTCCAAATGTTTAATTCACAACAATATTGGATATCAAAGAACCCTGAACTGTCATCAAATGCAAAATGGTGGAAACCTAGGTACTAGATATCGATGTGTATATTACATATTGGAAAAGGGTGCGTGTAGGATCATGAACTTTATTCATTTATTCAAAAACTGTACTTCTTATCATAAAAAATTAAGAGACAAAAAACACTATACTCGACATTCAGAAAGATTTTTTTTCCAATCAAAAAAGGTTACCCAAAAAAAAGGTAATGAATAATATACAGTGGGTGCTTTATTTCAACTTATAACAGAATAAAGAGAATACAAAAATACTGAGCCAGAAGAAGTTTCATCAGTCTAAATACCTCGCCAAATTTTATCTCCTCTTTTAACTTATTGTTTCAAGATTTTGAAATGATAAAATATGAAAGGAAAGAGAAGTAATTACAGGAAATATCAATAAAATAAATAAATAATATTTAAATTTTTAGAAGGTCCATAGATAAGTTTTAGTCGGTCTGCCAGAAATAGAGATATCCATCTTTCATTATTAAAAGTGGAACTAAGAAAATATCAGATTATGAGTAACAGGAAATTTTATTTATACACTCAAGTGATTTATTGTTTGTCTAGCAATTAATCTGACAATAACAGATATAAGTAATATTCTAGAAACTACATTTTTATTTATATTATTTACTTAAATAAACGCCTCTTTGAAATAATTGAAATGATATTAAGTTACAGAACAGAAATAACTTATTACTGACAAATTCAGCAGTGGTTAATGATAAAAACTGAAAATTGACTGCGAAGCTGTAATTTTCATATAAGTTTCTAAATAGGTATCAATTAATCCCAGTAAATACAGGAAAATGTCAAATAAAATTTAATTTTTTAACAATTATTAATATCCTATTCTTTCAAATAATGAAAAAATATTTACACCAATCGAAAGCTTGATATGACAAAAAGGTTCTTGTCGTTTGATGTCTACACTTGAAAGATTATAACATACACTTTTTCAAAGTAACAGATTTGTAAGTGTAAAACTACTAGTGGGACAAGACTTGCGAATAATAATAATAATAATAACTTTATTGGATATATAGCATTATTACAAATATCGTATGGTTACAGTGTATATGTGCAAACTGGCAGGATATAAATATAAATACAAATAATACTATATCGTATAAAATGAAATACTACAGAAAATATATAATATGTAATAACACAGAACATATATAGGATGTAGAACAAACAAGTGCAATAAAAAAATACTCGGTAAGTAAATTAATACTTGTTCCGAGATTATATAACAAATACTTAGAACTAAAACTAATAAATACTTATAATTAAACAAAATACTAAAATACAAAGCACTAAAAGGCCACTTTGTGTTACAAGTGCCAATATAAAAGCAAGAACAATTATTGCATACCACGAAGGTAAGTATTGCCTAATTAATTATTTTTTAAATCAATGATTTCATCAACCAATTTTCTAGGGTTTAGCAAAATAAATAATTTTAACTGTTTTTTAAATAGGTGAATTGGTCTTATGTCTTGAATTTCTCGAGGCAAAGTGTTATAAGCCTTTGGTGCAAGAATCATGAATGATCTCTGACCAATAGTCTTAGTCATAAAAGGTTGCAGTTATTTTTTTGCCTGGTAACATAATTGTGGGTAGGTAATTTGCAGGTGGATTTAGTACTATGGTACTTCAGATTCAAATTCAATTAAAACAGTTGCTTAGGGTCTAGAATTTTAGCTTCTGTGTACAAGGTCCGATGGGTATTTTACCTCTTTAGTTAGTATTAATTTTAGAAATCTTTTTTGAAGAAGAATTAATGGATTCAAAATAGTTTTAGTTACACCGCCCCACGCTAAAATTCCATAGTTCAGATGACACTCTACTAAAGCATGGTATATTAATTTAAGCTGGGAAATGTTTAGAATATTTTTTAAGTATCGAAAATTTACTAGTACATACTGTAATTTTTTTATGATATATTGTATATGAGTATCCCATCTTAAATGAGTATCTATATATACACCTAAATATTTTATTTCCTTTACAGGTGAGATATTAAAAGTTTTAGTTCCGATGCTAACCTTAAATATATTAAAAGCACAGAATAAAGGAACTACCAGAAGCGAAGGAGAGAGCTGCCGCCAAAACACAATTTTAGTGCGCATGTGCGGCGCCGCCATTTTACAAGTGGTATATTAATCAACCTCGCTTTGCTTAGTTTGCTTTCTTGTTTATGTGTGTCGCTGTGTCGGTTTGGTGTGTTTTGGAAAGTGATAGATTCTTTTAATTTATAGTTATGTAAAATAGGTATTGTATAAATATATATTTCATGAACCATATTTGTATTTTCTTTAAGACCATCTCCGTTATTATTCTGTAAACATTGAAAAATAAATTACTTTTATTCAAAATTAAAACTTTAGGTGTCTTGAAACTAGTTTCAAAATAACTCCCATAATATTGATTTCATTTGAGTCTTACACCAGTGCTCTTAGAATCTAGTGTCCAGGGTGCCCTAAATCATATTTTTTGACACAAGTAAACTAAGGTTTAAAACATAAAGTGAACAAAATAAATGGAGGGAAAAATAATTTTAAATTTATGTACACTTTGTTTCTGAAAATAATTAAGAATAACTTTGTAAATTTGGAACTAGGAAAGAGCAAAAGATGTAAGAGAAGTCGGATGGTTGCTGTGTGCTTTGCGGAATGATTGAGTTGACCTGCATCTAGCGTGGCCCACCAAGTACTCATACCTGAAATCTATTAATTACTTGAAATGAAAATAGCTTCCATAACTGAAACAAAGGAAATATTAGTGACTATACTATTTAAAACATCTATTGCAGTATCAAATCTTCTGTATGGCAAATGTATCTGAAAAAGCTCTCCCACGTTAAATAAAATATATAATTTTCACAACAATAAATAAATAAACAGGAGTAAATGCAATTTATACATGTATTTTATATTTTTTAATAATTTTATACATAGTAGGTATGTTATACTGCTTAAAGCTTCAATATGACTAAATAAATATAGTGTCAACTTGTTTCTTAGTGTAGACTGTAGATATTATATACAACTTTCTCTCAGTGTAGTAAGTAGTAGATACGTCAAATTTCAAATTCAAGGTTAAATTTTTGTGACCATCCAAGATCAAAGGCGCCGCCTTAGCTTTCGCTTCTGGTAGTTCCTTTATTCTGTGTTAAAAGGTGATTCATTGGCCTTTGTACAACTAAGAGGAAAGTAATTTGTCTTTTCAAAATTAATGGTGAGTAATTTATGATCAAACCAGTTCTTTATTAAAATCAGATCGGATTCCACTTTCAGTTTTAGATCGTCCCATGTCTCAGACTTGTAAAATATGGCGGTATCATCCGCGAATGTACTGGTAGTTTATTACATTTAGAGTTAAGTTTTCACAACTATATATTAACTTGATATCAATAAAGTAAAGCATGTTCTGAAGTGCAGGGCTGCACCAAAACGGAAATATTGGAAATTTGTATTTCTGTTGGGCTAATAAATGATTATTATTATTATTATTATTATTAGGTCTGTTGAAGCAGGGATTGAAAAGTGTAATTAAATAATGCAAAATATTCTAAATAGATTTATTCACATTTTAAATAAGTTGGATCGGTTAGTGGTCGCGCGGTTTAAGGCGTTAGTACTTGAATCGAGGTGACTAGACGGAGTTGGTTCGAGCCCAGCTGCCGGTAGACCGTATATAAGCTATATTCGTGGAGAGGATTGGCACCCTCTCTGTGGGTATGGTAGGGTGGAATGTTAGCTTGGGTCAATGTGAGAGATTGATGCCGGTTGATATTTGACTACCCCCCTAATTAATGAGGTTTTCCAGGTTTTCCTCATTCCTGCACTGAATAGTGGTTAGGGCCTACCAACGTAAGTCGTTCCTGGGCGCAAATGCGGCCTGCTTAATAATAATATGCCGCCCCCTCTCCCGCACAAGTCTCCGACTTCTGGGCTAATCCCTGTGATTAGAATGAGGGGTAGAGATATTATATTATTATTATTACACAAATCGAACATGCATATTTTCAAATATATTTTATTAACTAAGATATTAAAAATACCTAAGCTTAAGTTTAAACGCAAGAACGTTAACAGGAAATTTCAGTAATAATGGTCTTTCTATGTGTTGTAGATTAAGTTTTCACCAAAAGTTTTTTACCTCAATTAGTTAGGTATTCAATGATTTCTCTTATTTTTTTTATTTTTGTGATAAATTTGTGTTAATATTTATACACCTTTTACATTTCCCAATTTAAAGTCTCGATCCCCTAGGAAAATTGAATTTGATCAAATCAAAATAATTAAATAATAGAAGAACTTTAGAATTAGTGTCATGATGCCTTCATTTCTTCTTCCTAATATGTATTATTAGCCCCAAACTGAACCTAGACACAGCCCATGTGTGAAAAAATCTGTAAAACACAGGCATAATATTGGACCTATTTCTCCATGAAGGTACCCTCATAACCATCTCCTAACCAATTTTCACTTGCATCGAGTTGCGCGAGGAGCGCAGCTGAAATTGAATCATGTCCTTCACTTTTGGGGGGAAAATACGCTAGAGATCATGAAAAACCATGAATTGTACCTTATCACTGCGTTCCATACACCTTGAAAAATACTGAATAATTTACATCAATTCAAGTGTTTTTAAAAGAATTCTGCGAGATGTGACAATGTTTATAATGTCGTATACAATTTTTTCAATGTGCAGTTGATTGCATGTCAACTGCTCATTTCAGATTTTATGATAAAACGTAATACGTGAAAATGATTTTTCTTCTGACTGAAGAAAACTTGCATAATTGACACTGGGAAGAGATATTCTTTCTAACTTACTCAGATTTTTTTAGACTGTCACATCATACAGTTATGAAATTCGTTGAAAATCTGCGTATAAAAACAGCGCTCTTAATTGGGCATAAAACACATACTAACATGTCGGGATTAGTTTGATCATTAAATAAATGAAATAATATATATAGGCTTTATTGGGAAAGGCACTTAGAGCATTTTTAAGTTATATCTCTTTTTTTCTTATTTAACATATACCATTATACGAAAATCACACAAAACATTTTCTAAATATACTTCAATCAGGCACTTCAATTTATTCCACTTTCTTCTAAGATTTGAATTTCTTAAATCTTTTAATGATTGACAACACTAAATTATACAGGTTGTTCCACATAAGAACCGCCACAGAGCAGGTGAATGCGGGTTCCAAAATTGGAATAACCAAATTTCGTACATGATTTAGGTTTATTATTGGTCTTCTCAAGTAATTTGAAACACTACAAGGTGTGATTCACCTCTAAAATTATACCAAGCTTTTTTCCATTGATCTAATTTAAAAGGAATTATCATATCCAGAGCAAAATTTAATTTAAAACACTTACTTGTGCTAGGTTTCTCTGAAGGAACCTGTAGAAGTGCCGAAGGTATGCTTTTCAACAATTATGTTTGCATGTAGACTGTTTCTTCATATTTTAATGACACTATGTATGCTGGTAAGTCTGATATTAGAGTCTATACCTACTAGAGTAAAAAATAAATATTTAATTTAATTAATAAATGTCATGGAATATCTTCAATGGATTAATAGGATTACTCATTTCCCTAAAGTTACCCCCATGAAATCTTTAAAAGTCTTTTAGTGGATTTATGAAATGATTTGAAAATATTAAAACTGTCTTTTATTACGGAAACTTTTCAAAGGATCTCTATAAACTGTAATATTCTACTAGGTACTTTACAACTAGAAACAATTAGACAACTAAGTCTCTGAGATCATAAGAAGTATTTTTTTTAGGAACTATAGATATGTAGAATAGAATTGAACAATTTATCTTTTGCACTTCTACTTCTTAAATGAATGATTATAGCATTTATGTTTTGTACGGAATCAACCGAATACCTTTAAGAACTAAAATTCACAAACAAGTAGAAAGTTCATAAGATGTAAAACTGAATACAAGAATAAATAAATTAATTGAAGTTAGACTTGGGTTAGTATAGGTAACTTAATTGTATATAATTAATTGAAACAAATATTTCGAATTTTTTTATTATTAAAATTATAATACTTAATTCAATTATCTAGCATAAACTTGTATGTCAAATTCGAGGCCATGATTCTTCTGAGAATGCATTTCAACTGTCACATTATTGTATCCAAATCCTCCCTGTATGACTTTACACGTGGCTCCTTTTGATGCATCCTTGTCGTTCAGCACTTTCAGACAATAGATTCTTTGGCTACCTCTCCAAGAAGACTTAAAATAACATCATTAGTAAATAGATACTTGTAAATACATACAGTAATAAGCATACATTCATTATTTCTAAATGTATTTGATAATAGTGTTACTCTCAATTACCACCAACAGGCTAAGAATAGTCTTTGTTGGTCTAAAAGCAATCCGTTTTGCTATCAATTTATTATTAAAAAATAGAAGTTAATGTAGCATTTCTGCCAAACTAACCGTATTACATTCTTATTTGTCTAATAATAATTAAAATAATACTACCAATTGCCACCCACAGCCTAATAGATAATACTCACTTTTGCTTCTCTAGAAACTAGAGGTAACCTGGTCTTATGCACGTGGTCATGATAGACTAGATCTCTGGCTAGAGCAGAATAACAATCTCCATCAATTATCTCATATACGCCATCATTATCTGCATTTACTGCGTATTCGCAAACGCAGAAAATTACTAAGACTGAAAATACTATAAGATTCATGGTGCGACTAGTGCTATTTAACGTACAACTAGGTACGACTATATATATACATCGCTTTTTGTTATCTAACTATGTTTCATATTTTTTTCTCTAATCTTGAGTGTTTATTGACTAAATGATTGTTTAGTTCAGTGATCGTTCCAGGAATCAATTAACTTTATTTGTATTAAATAATAGTTAATAACATCTAAGTCAAACTGATTCATCGAAAGTTTCCCCGAGTTTAATAATAATAATTAATAATAAGTAGTTACAATGAAATATAGGGGATGTTAAACAAGAGATAGGCATGGGCCACAATATGAAGAAAAATATTATTGAACATAGGTTCTCAAATGAACGGAGAATTATTCTTTTTTGAAGCATTGGTACATCTGTTTACTTATTTTTTTCATAGCACAGCTGACAGATGTTTTTTTATACATACAATTTGTAGTTGACATTCAGAAATTAGTGTAGAATTTTACGAATTATCGCTATGCGTGTCTAATATCAAAGTTTACAGAATAAATACAGGGATGGCAGAAGTACGGAATAAAATTCATATCTTTTGCATGAGTGAATTTTTTTTAAAACAACGAAACATGTTAACTGATATTGATTTTATCCCATATATGTTATATAATAATTATTTTTTCTTCAACCTCCTTACCCCTAGCTACCCCTACTTTTTTCTCAAATGGAAACATAAGGCATGAGGGGGCTCGTTGAAAAGCTTATAGAAAACCGAATCCAGCCATAATGAATAAACAAGTTTTATGTTTTCAGCATAGAAGAATTTGCAATTTGCACAAATTTGAAAATATGAGTACCACCACTATAATATTATAAATAAATATGATCCTAAAAATTGTTACTCCAGACTTCTAGGGAACAGAAAAAGGACCGATTATATTGGAATTCTGTTTTTTTAATAAGTTACCCCAAAATGTATGGACTTTGCACTCAAGGCTATTTAGAACAAGAATTAAAGCTTTTTATAAATTTGATGAATATTTTAATAGTAATTTTCACAATTTTTAAAAAAAATGTTTAGCCTTAATCTGTTATTATTGATTTTATTATTTGTTATCCTCAATTTTATAATATTCTTTTTTTTTGTACCTTTACATATTTTAATTAATTTAATTACCTATTATATTTGTTACTTACTTCTAATATTTTGTTTACTGTTAATTTATCGAATTTTATACTTTCATATTTCAAAATTTTCTCCTTTCTACATTTGTTTTTTCTTGTTATTTCCTCTCTTCAAAATTGTCTTAACTACCACTTTTTTTCATGACTTTGCTTATAAAATCTTGTTTTTGTTCATTGTTTTCAATACACTGCACTCATTGATTGATTTGATTGATGTCATATTGGGATAATGAGACGAGATGTAATACCCACTGAGCTCCTCGATAACTGTTTTTGTGCTGTTAGCATCATTATGTTACCTGAGGCTTTCCCGACATATTTTCTTGAGTCGCGGATTCAAAACGACAAAGACAGTAAACTCTAGTGTTGATGATTAAATTCATTAGAAGAAGTTCATAGTACGACGATGTCGTTTTCTGCCCACGCAGGATTACATCAGTTTAGGAGATGGCTATCAGTTTTACCTTGGCGATTTGCACCATATACCATCACACCGATATTATTAGCGTTAATAAATAAACGATAATGAGCCAGCGATAAAACATAAATGTTGACAAGCTCATTTTTAATGTTTTCGCAAAAAATATGCGGCACTCATATTTGATTTTTTCATATGTCATCGTATTGTACTGACCAATTTCCAATTTGATGGACATGGATCGTCATGAATTAAAGCTTTCAAAGGGTCTCCATAAAAGTCAGATGATCCTTATAAACCATTCACAACAAACGGCATTTTTGTGCTGTACCTATTTCTCCAATGCCGATCTCTCTGTAGACAACACAAAAAGGTTCTAAGAGCATCCGATGCCTTAATTCCTCCATTGAATGCAAAGGAAAGGATATGTCTGGAATGCTCGTTTCATTCTACTTGACACTCCATTTTTTGCGCAAATGTACAAGTGTAGAACATTTTAGACGTCTTTTCATTCATTTTATATGTATAGTTATAAGTCGTCAAATAAGACGGAGCGTGTAAATATCCGAAAAGATCGTCCTTGCCTTTGGAAAATTAAAATCAGAGACTACATTAAGAAGCATATGAATTGCGGATATGAGATTTCAATAAATTTATGTGATAAAACTCAATTCTTTTAAGTAACCACTGCTTAGACCATTTAGATCGGTTCCTCTTATACTTGCATAAACCTCAATTTTACATATCGCTTCCGAACAATTTAAATACTGATGATAAAATGAATTATGAAATTGTAAAGACACTTATAACTGGACACGTAAGAGTGTTCAGATGAACAATATGTGATGAATATGATACAAAAACAATGGTATACCTCTAACAACTGATCACAGAAAAAATGCACTCTTTCCATGAAGACTAAAAATGCTTCGTACTTAGGTTCCAACCCAATGATATCCTTAATTACTAGATGTGGTATTTTTGCTTTATCTCGGACAACTACCATGTAGCTTAAAGAGTAATCATTTGTGGGCGTGTTATTCACGTGTTCAACCACGTGCTTCTACAATGGTTTAAAAAAAAAGAAAGTAATTTGGATTGGTCAAACATGTACCCATTTATGCAACTCCTAACAGTGGATCTGAGGCAAAATTATGTTTTTCACATTGAAATTTGACAATTTTCCACAGACTATATCTTTACGTATGCATATAAACTAAGTTGAGTATATTTAGATAGTATTAAAAGTGTAAGTAACACTTGATGGATGCGTCTATTTATGTTGTTATAATTCTAATGTTATTCTTGCTGTAACTTTCAAGGTACACCTAGATATATATCCTTTTACGTTATCTTACTATGCCTCATACAATTTCCAGAAATCGTTCTTGCATTAAATAATAAAACTATGGTAACAAGGGTATTAAAGATGTAAACAAGGAATATAGTTAATAATAATACTTTAAAGGAATAAGTTCGACATATTCAGTAAAATAAATTGTTTTAAAATTTCACTGAAGCATAATAATTTTTATCGAAATAAGTAACACTGTTTTATCTACAATAATTTACTGCTGCTTTATTGAAATCTTGACTTTGTAGTTTTAACCGGAATTTTTTTTTGTTATGAATACTTTTACTTATCAGATGGCTGAAAAAATATTTCATAGCGACATACAGGGTGTCCCAAAATAGAAGGTCATACCATTAACCACACATTCTTTGGACAAAAATAATGCGACTTTCCTTATGCCATTTTTTATTTGGGCGTCCCTGTTTCAATATACAGGGTGTTAAAGTTACATTTTAAAAAACTATTTTTGTTAATAATCTCATTGTTTTGTAAGATACACACTTGAAATTTTGCACGTAGGTACTTTTATCTTATTCCGGCATACTTATCATGTGATTTTGGTGAAAATTTCAGGCTTATACTCTTAAGCCAATCAGAGACTCGTTTTTTGTTTGGTTACCATGGACACCAAAATATTTCCGGAAATATTCATCCTCCAGGGTACCCTGAACGATATTAATAAGTGGAAATATTTATGTCAAAATAATGACGCATGGCATAGACATCTCTTTGTATTTTGTGGCACTAAATTTTCAACTGCTTTTCTAATATTGTCTTGATTTTCTTTTCCAAAACGCGACATTTTTAATAAACATTTCACTCGACTTTATAATGAGAAAAATTAGGGTGGTACAATTGTTGACATTTCAATAAACATTCATGGTCAACTAACCTTACCTTTTCTATGTCTCTAAATAATCTTATTGTCAAATAAAATTTATTGATTAATTTTTTAGGTGTGAAATTTTCTTACTGAATCTCCCACGTGCTTGAATTAATAACCGGAAATTTTTCCTCATTCACGAATATTTTGAAAATATTCAGCCTTATTCTATAACTCCAAATCGAATAGAAATGTGTTCCATCGAGTAGAGGTTAACCTGTCGAATCGGAATTCTTCGAAATCGGTATTCTGTAACTGTGTTTAACTTCTACTATCGACATGTCTAATAGAAATCGATTTCGACCGGGCAAACGTTGTCGAAGTGCAATTACGATATCGGAATGTGATGTAGCGCATGCGCAGTGTCGATTATTTCTTTGACATTAGTATTATTTAACCTAAAAAACTAAATCTATACAAATTAACTTTTCTTCCATATTTTTATATTGCAAAATAATAATTATTGATGGTTTTTTTTTCTTAGAAGGTGTAGCACAAGACATGTCTTCAGATAGTTCTGTTCCTCTTGAAAGAATGTCGCTACCACGTTAACCTTACACTTATGGTAGCTGAATAAAAGGCGATTCCTTTTATACTAATTTATTTGAGCTGTACAAGATATTTACAGATGGGTAAAAAATACAAGACACTTATTTTATACCCCTAATTCCAGCGGCTCTAGAGTACCTGATCTGCCGAGGTTTCAAGTAAAAGCCATAAACGACCCATTTATTTTTACTATTATTGGATCAGGTTAGGTTCACTAAACGTCAGTTGGTCGTTAAAGGTCAAATTCGCATGATAAATGCGGGGTTGCCGTTGTACCGGAGGTGCGTCAGATAGACGTTCTACTTTACGATTTGTTGGCACTTCTACATGAGTTACAGAATACCAATTTGTGCCAGGGATCAACGCGGTAGATATTGACCATTCCGATTTGTAAATATTACGATTCGATCTGTGCATTTCTATTCGATTTGTTAAAAGTTACAGAATAGGCCTGATATTGTCCCTCGTCTTCGGCTCGGGATAATTATCAAAATATTCGTGACCTCGAAAAAATTTCCGGTAACAATCCAAGCACTAGGGAGATTACTTTTACGAAAAAGTATTACCACATTGTAAGAAAATGTTTTTGTGAAGCATTTTGACAGCACAAAAAAGTTACAAAAACACCGTTTTACGTTTTGCTAGTTTTGAAAAATTATAATTTAAAATCAAAAAAAATAAATTAAAAATATATTTTTTTAATTATAATTTATTATGTTTATTAGGAAAATGCAATTGAAATGCAAGCCTAGCAGAGCGACGATGGGCACAAACTTATCTCAACAGACCACATCCTAAAAGGAAGTTTTTCTTAAATTTGGATCGACATCTTCGTGAAACCAGAAAGTTTATGGATCAGAAGTCCGGAATTTGCGGTCATAGAAAATTAAGCCCTGAACAAGAGAAACAAATTTTAGCACTGGTAGAAGAAGAACCAAGCACAGGTACAAGGATTGTTTGTCAACAAATAGAAAATTGTACAAAAATGGATGTTTATCGGACTTTAAAAACCCTGCACCCGTATTACATCCAACGCGTACCAAATATTCTTTCTCAAAATTTTACTTCTATCATTTTATACAATGCTTCTATGCAATTTAGTCGTTGGTTGTTAACACAGCATGATGCAGATAGGGACTTCGAAAAATTCTGTTCATGGATGAGGCAAGCTTTACAAGAAATGAATTGACAAACATGTATAACAGCACAGAATATATAGCTGCGCAACGCAGCTATATTTTCTGTGATAACAGCCACGTATGGGCGGATTTGAATCCCCATGCAACCATTGAAGCACACAATCAATTTACATTCAGCGTTAATGTCTGGGCGGGAATAGTGGATATTTTCTGTTGGGTCTCCTTTTTATACCAAACAATTTAAATTCAGTATCATTTTTAATTTTTTTGCAAAATGAATTCCGATATGTTTTACATAATTTACCTGCTATCGTACGCGACGGTATGTGGATCCAGCTTGGCAGTGCTCTATCCTATTATGGTAAAAACGTCCGGCAGTATTTAAATACCCAGCTATTTCCCAATCGTTGGATTGGTCGAGGGCAGGACGCACCTATTCAATGGCCACCACGATATCCTGACCTTAATCCAATAGATTTTTTTCTGGGGTGCTATGGAAGATATGGTTTATGCTGCAGAAATAAACGGCACTAACCACCTCAGAGAGAGAATAGTAATGGCAGCTGATAAACTTAGACAAAAGGAGAATATCTTTCAAAAGATAAGGTTATCGCTACTTAAAAGGGCACGTACATGTGTTAATGAGGAGAGTGGACAAGTAGAACATTTATTAAATTAGTAGTAACTATTTAATTATTTTATTTAATGTTATTTATGTAAAAAGTTATTATGCTGATCGTCATTATTACTATTACCAGTGTTTATATAAGTATAGTTAGTCAACCTGCCTTAGTTGTGGACCATGTCGATGGCGGAAAAAAGTCGGTAAATTAGGGTCAGACTGACTATTTTAAAAACAAAGTCGTAATCAATAAATCTCTATAACTACTGAACATGGTATGGTACATGGTATTTTACATCATTATAAAGGGAATTGAAAGGCCTTTAAAGCGATGTATCACTCGACCCCACTTCCCATTTAAGATTTTAGGGGTGGTGCCATTTGGTGGATTTATCTTAATTCTAAATGTGATTTAATTCCTTAATCATAATTTTTCACATTCTTATAAAAATCGTTTTGTCTCATTAGATAAAGTTGCTATTATTTTTATCTTTATTGTATAGACTGAATTAACAATTTTAATGTGTTTGACTTTTCAAATATTAGATTATATTTTTAAATATTGTTATAATATTTTTTAAATTATGTTATATGTTTTTCTCTTATCATTATTTATAGCTATGCAGATGTTAAATAAAAACGAAACATTGACCTATCAGAAAATCAAGAGTATGATTTCCTTACTACTTTTGAAATAAACGCATACTTTAATTAATTATTTATACAAATTGAAATTTGAATAACAAAGTTTCAAAAAAGTTATTTCGTCATTGAACTGATTTGTGTAGGTACTTAGAATAGTGCTTTTTTTCAAGAAAAATTGACCTGTATAAGATTAACGCGTATAAGTAAAATCAAAACAATGATAAATATGATGATAAACAATTTATTAATAAATTTACATTCATTGATGAAGTAATAACCCAGTGACCAACATGTGGTGTTCAATATTTTTAATAGCATGCGTTTCTTTAGTAACAGCTCAGGTAAATACATTTTTCACTTAATTTTTCAAAATCTTGTTGAAACTATTTTCAGTGCTTTTCCAGTCAACATGATTAAAATTAGCAGAACAGAAAGTATCCAAAAACTAATGGTTAAAAATTATATAGGATTTACAGGGGAAGTGAAAATAATGTTAATACTCATATACATTTTTTGTCCTATCGAGATTACCGAGGTAACGGTTTAGAAATTATGACTAAAATTCAATATTTATCTTCTGACTTGGAAGCCCTGTATATCCGTGGATGAAGTTCTGTCATTATTTTAACTCCCCCTGTATACCTATAACTAGGATACTACCCCATTATTTAACTTAAAGTATTAAAAAAAATGTGGCTTATATATGCCTATCAGATTATCTTTGTACTTTGTTTAATAATTCCTGCGATTGTCAAGACCAGCATACCTTTTTTTGCGTACATGTTGTGTATATATTTTGTCATCACATTATACAATTCAAAATATGAAAATAAATCATAGCTATCACAGGAAAAACAAACATGATTTTCAACCAAGAATAACATTTTTGTATGTGCCTGTTTCATATATACAGAAAAATGTTTTTTTAGTTAATTTTTACATCTTTTGGTAAACTTGGCAATCAATTTTGTTTTCTTTTAAATGGTGCCACATTATTTTCTGTCCTTGTTTGAAATTAACTATTTATGTCTACGGACGTGTAAAATGTGCATGGTGTTGCATTACATTACACAAAATGTAAACATCTTCGGTACCTGCTTAAAATTTTTGATAAAAATAATGATGGTATTTTGTGGTTCTTCGAATTTTTGCTCGATCATATTCATTCGATCAAAATACCTATACTTATGCATATATTTTTAACGAAAGAATATAAAACGTGATAATTTGTCACTTGATGTTGCTATAATAAAAGTAATAAATACAAGAAAAGTTAACCTATTAATAATTAAGAGTAATTATTAACAAAATATTCGGAGGTGTTTAATTTGAAAAATATTTTTTCTTACTCTTATTGCTTTAATTTAAAATTGGCGGGTATAGGTACCTACTTTTGGAAAATTTAAATATTTTACTGTTCGTACAAAAAAGGAGCAATTAAAATTAACTGAATCACCCTATATAAGAACAATATAACCTTGAACTAAATACAATTATTATTACATTACACATAGGTAGCTTTACCCTTCTCCCACAGGTTTATCTCCTATCTTCCCTATTTATTAGGTATTTAATTAAATTCAAATTTTTGTCAGTTGTGCAATTGACAAAAATTTTACATCATCGTTCACGGTCTACTAAGGGCGCCGGGTAGTAAAAAAATCAATAAAATATATAAAACGTGATAGTTCTTGTTTGCCTTACTATCAAGAAATTAGAAAAAAAATAACTCTAGGTGATGGTGATGGGCCGCAGACAATTCTAATGTTGTAAAAACTGCGAAAGAAAATTAACGTTTAGAGCGAACTTTTCAAATGTAGTCACTTGACTCTAGATAATTGTTTGCCAAATTATTTTATTAATTCCGAAATATTTTTAAATTGACGCATGATCACTGGCGACTGACTTTAGCTGTTTGCTATAGGTTTTTCAGGTGTAATTCAATGCTGGTCGGGGCATTAGCTCGCAGAGTAGTTGCTTCCGGGAATTCCGTGTTTGCATATTTTTAAATTGTCTAAATAATGAGTTTCAAAACGTTTTCGAAATTCCATTAACCGTGTGAAGCTGGATGGTTCAATCATTAACTATTCTAGGGCAGTTCGTCAGATTGTACAATGGACATTATTCGATTGATAAAAAGTCGGATTAGAATATAAATGGAGAAGAAGGCAAGAGATATGGCACTGTGTGCTTAAGCAGGCATACATAATATTACTGATTGAAATTTTTGTTGTTTGAGTGTGAATATTTCAATGGTGATTTAAATATGCATGTATTTAAGCATACTTCATTTTTAATAAGCTTGTGTGGGATAATCGTTTAGTCTGACTACTCTCTGACTGTTCAAAAAACTATATATTTTCCAGCCAGCAAAGCAAGGTACTGACGATGTTCTTTTAAAGAGCATCTAGTACATGCAATGTCGCACAAAAGTACTGTTTGTTGCATAGAAGGAGATACAACTACCAAATGTCTTCCCTGGGTGCACCTTAAAAGTTCATCTCGGTGAAGTACTGTTGTGATCTTTGTGTCTTGTGAGACATCACTTTAAATATTCTTGGTAATATACTTAAAGGATGTCCGTCAAATATCGTAGCTAATGTAATGCCAACATTCAATTATGAAGTACTTCTTATGTACTATATCTTTTGCAATAATAATGACACTCACTAAAATGAATTTTGCGTTTTCTTTTGAACTTCTGACGTATTCATATTGAAATCTACATTAAATTTTTAACATTAGTTATTAGTTGTTTCACTCACCAAGAGAGATTTAATGAAATTTCTATTTAGAACATCCAGAAGTTCAAAAACTGTTTTAAGAGAGTGTCACTATTATTGCAAACGATACTACTTGTCGGACATTTAAAAGTTATACATTATATTCTATTGATACATATCGGTAATGAATTTAAGGGATATGTTTCTAATATTACTATTTGTGGTAATTATTTACATTAGCGGAAACCTCCCCAATCTTAATGAGGAAGACATTTTTTAATTAAAATTGGGGATGCTTCCTCTAATGTAAATAATTACCTTGCTTATGTAACATAATCATTCTACTTGGAAGTATTAATTATTTGTAATTATTAGACACACAATTATTATTAAAATGTATAGAATACTTTGGAAAAGCCTTTTATACCTATATTCCCAAAGCCTTCAATTTTATTATTAGATAGGTACCACTTGTCAGAATATTTAATGTTAAAACCTATGTGAAAATCATTAATTTTTATTGAATGGAGTTTGTTCTTACATTTAAAACTCATTGCGCGATTAAACACTGAACTTGACCTTTTGATTTCAGTTGACATTTCCAAAATATTTTAAATGACCCATTTGATTTAAATTTATCCCACTAAATTAACAGTTTGTTTTATTTTGTTTACTGCCAAAAAGAAAGCCATTTTAATATTCTTTTATATCATTTTCTTTTTTAAAATTTTGTAGAATGCTTTAATAGTTTTAATTTTCTATTCAATGTTTTAATTTGGGAAAATTACATCTAACGCATTTTTCCATGCATTGACATTCAATTTTTAAGATATTTATAACATTTTTTTTGCAAGGCTGCTCCTGCCGTAAGTGATCCATACGCAGAAGACATGAAAAACAGGAACCAAATAGCATTGGAGTGCATAAATGAAGTAAACATCGACATTAAAATAATAAGAAAGGCAATATATGCCATGCCATATGAGCTACCAACAGACGAAAAATATAAGAAATTTTTAACATGCAGCTACAAAAAGCAGAAATTCCAGTCCGAGAACGGCGAAATGTTGTATGACAATATTAATGACTTCTTATCAAGATCTTATAGTAGGGATGACCTGAAAATTTTAGATCAGTGCAAAAATATTACAGCACCGAATGATGCAGAGATGGCCTACACTTCGCTTAAGTGTATAATGAAAGGTCTTCATGGAATTAAAAAAACCGAGGATAATACAGATTAATATAAAAAACTATATCTAGATATTTTTCTTTCACCTACACTACTTTGCATCCGGTGGAGAAAAATTTCAGTATCGCATCAGAAATATGTTATACTAGCAATATAGTTGGTACTATCGTTTGCAATATTAATGACACTCACTAAAATGAATTTTGCAATTTATTTTGAACTTCTGACGTATTCATATTGAAATCTGCTTTAAATTTTTAACATTAGTTATTAGTTGTTTCACTTACCAAGAGAGATTTAATGATATTTCTATTCAGAACTTCCAGAAGTTCAAAAACTGTTTTAAGAGAGTGTCATTATTATTGCAAACGATTGTACATTGTGTCGAATCAATTTATATCAAGTGACAGAAAAAGCAAGCTGTAGAGAGAAGTTGGTGGAAAGCGTACATAGTGAGGTGAAAGAAAAGCTATTTTACTTATTTTATAAAGTATGTAATGTATGTTTAAATATTAGGTAAATATTTATTAATTTTCTCAATATCTTCTTCTCTTTAATATTATGTTTTAGTTATTTAGTTATTTATATAGTCACTTTTGGTAAATTACGACTGATTGGGATAAGTGTTACTTAGTTGCAAATGTTTAATACACAAAACTATGTGTATGTAGGAGGGTCATGAACTTTGTTTTACTCAGAAAATACTAAAATTTAACAGGCATTCAAAAAATTTGTTAACGAGAAGGAGAAAACCCCAAAAATAATGTAACAAATAATGTAATAATACAGGGGGTAATCTATTTCACTGCCTTATGATAGGATGAAGGGAATAAAAAGAGAAGAGCTTTCATCAGCCTAAATACCTTGCCAAATTTCATTTCTTAATTTCAAAGCTAGGAAATTAAATAAAACTGTAAATTTGTCACCCCCTGTTAAAGGGGTACAGATTGTTTTATTAAATTCAGTGGCCTGCTCCATTTCGATTACAAAATCATAATTTTATGAGCTGTAAAATAATGCTTTGTTAATCCTTATAAATATTTATATTAGTTGTAAAGCTAGTTACGGACAGGGAGCGATAATATAATATATACTCGTATTTATTTCTTTGTAATGAGATATATTCCTACAGACAAGTAAACCGCATAGATATAAATATTTATTATATTATCGTCAGTGCGTAATTTTCTAAGCTTTTAATCACAAGCGAAATTTTTTATAATATATCAGATATATATTATAGCCTACCGTCTGTAACTAGCTTATGGAACAAAAATGTGTTTCCAAATAGTTGTAAAATTTCTTACATTACATTTATTATAAGTAGCAATTTCAGATCAGTAAAATCAGTCATTATTTCTTTGGAGGATGGCTTTTAATCAAATTATAAATTTGTGACAAAAAAATTTCCAAATACATGGGTATGCGTTATACATGATTAAACTCATACCGCAATCAAATATGGAAAATCAAAATTCATGCCTGAGACCGAGGGGTAAAGATATTATTATTATGCCGGACAAAATACAGGGCGATAAAATTTGCCATATGAAAGATCATATCTTGTGATTTTAAGGGACACATGTTATTTAGACAGTGCGATTTTCTTTATTTACGGAGTTAGGAGGCTTCAAAATTTTGATTTTATAATTTTAAAAATACGGAAATACATATGTAGTTATAGTAAATATTCAAAATGTCTTCAGTCCATTGCAACACATGCTTCACAATAACGTACTATAGAGTTTTTCACTCGAAAAAAAAATGTTATTGTTATTTCTAATTTGAGCAACAGCAATGTGTATTCTCTGTGTCAACTGTTGTTTTGTATTAATTTCTTCATGATATACTTACAATTTCATATGTCCCAATAAAAAATAATGGATTTAAGTCGGGGGATTGAGGTAGATATGCAACTGTACCACCATTCCCGATCAAAACTTTGAAGCCTCCTAATTACTTAAATAAGCGAAATTGGACATGTCCAAATTACATTTTTGTCTTAAATTAGCACGAGCTTTCATATGACAAAGTTTATCAGTGAGCTAGTAAATCACTTTGCATAAGGATAAGTACCAATCTTCATAGTATTTTTTTAACTGATTTATTGAATTTTAGTTTGATAAAAATATCCGCTTCAATAGCGGTTAAAATTAATTCTTAGTTTGTTCCACTCAGCAATAGAGATCTAATGAAAATGTTCTGCTTATATTAGAACTTCTTGCAGATCAAAAATTGTTTTGGGACGTGCCATTATTATTGCAATAGATTGTACATCATCTCTTCATAATATTAATCAAAATTGAAGAAACTTTCTGCTTAATATGTTCAGTTAATGAGGCATACTAATTTGCTACAGAGCCTATTCATTACCAGCTACACATCTCCCGACGGCATCCTTTGAAGTGTGATCCCACTGACTGAGGGGTAGAGATATTATTATTACATATTAATAAAGACCAAAGGGAGTGAAGTGACGCTAAATTTGTTTTTTCCGTTTCCAGCGGCAGGCGACTTCACCACGAATCGTCACCACGTAAGCAACTCACGGTGGTATTCATAGTCTGTGTTCTGCTTCCCAAAATTATATGAATTTCGTTTGAAATTCACATAATTTCGGACTGACTATGAATGACAGTGTACTACAACAGTGGTACCATATATCTCCTTCCTGAAATTATGCGATTTTCGTAACGAAATTCATATAATTTCGGGAAAGAGACTGCTCTCCGGCGACCGGAGACGGACTATGAATAGTATGAATACCACTATCAGTGTTTTAGACTGTATCCCAGTATTTTGAACCGTCCAGAAGTTCCAGAACTAGTAAGTCAGTTCAGTTGTTAATGTACTACCGGCGAATGCGACGTAAATCGCTGTTGGTCAAACATTTCTGACGTTCTGAACCAGTTGCCAACAGCTGTTGAAACAGACCTATTATGATCATTTAAATCACAGATTAAACAAGAAAAAAAGGTTTAAATGGTTTAAATTTTGCGTTACACATATGACTAAATAAATAAAAGGCGCTTTTAAAGGATAAGTTGAGAACATCGCGTGCATGAGCGCCATCTTAAGGTCATTTGGAAAAACATTACTACTTGAGAAAAATAAGCATACAGAAAACTGTGTCACAATTTAAAAGGAAAAGCAAAGTTGGCAGTATAAAGGCCGTATGACACGGTGTAATATTTCACATAGCTTTTTATTTGATATTATAATTATAGTGGTTCGTCCCGTATCATACAAGCAAAATATATAGTTTTCTATATATAAAACTGAAAATTAAAACATGTTCTATTTATATAAAATTCTAAATACATTTTTATGTGAACAATAATATAACATCCAGTGCATCTTTCCCATATCTTTTTTATGTTTGCTTAATTTTTTGGTTATTGGTTATAATAACAATAATTATTATTAGTACTAAATATATAAAAAAATGCTTATACAATTCTGTGCAAAATTTTATATATAATTTTATACCGTGTCATACGGCCTTAAAGAAACAATAATAACACTGAAATGTAATTTTATATTATGAATATGATGACTGGAATGCGCTAAAAGCTGCGCGAATGAATTATTTATGATCAGCGCCATATTTTGTTTTGTGCCTCTAGCAATGGCGGAGCAGTAGGGGCTTAGCTGATTGTGAATTGAAATGAAATTGAATTCTGGATATGAAGAATTATTTCGTGCTATATACTGGTTAATTTTATAGTCCCTTATAAAACATGATATGTTCCAGCAATAACACCCACAAAAATACACAAAGAATAACACTAACGAGATACAAGATAAAAGAAGAAACCACACTGTACGCCAATGACGTGTTTACAAACAAAATAATGGGAAATTAAGAACACAATTCATATCGTACGTGCAAATGGTTGTCTCTCTCGCACCCACGTACATAACCAATGAAGTATGTCTTTGCTGAGTTTCAGTGCCTCCGTGGTGCCTCCTTTTGTCTGCTCCTAGGTTTGGTACCTTTATTTGGATGCGCAATAGCGCAATGCGACTAAACGCATTCCATATCGTACATTTCAGTGAATAATAATTAAAAATCTTAGCTTAAAACACAGTTTACACTCTGTGTCTGTGGGTTAAAAGATGTAACATGGATGGTTAAAAATTAATTTTTTCCAACGTGATGAAGGTAAGTCATCGCTCTAGTGCATTCTGATAATTGTTTTCTGTGTTTGACTTATATTTAATATAACGCAATCAGTTAATTTTTTTATAATTTTTTACGAAATTCTGTTATCGAGGATTATGAATTTTAATTGATATCTACATTATGTTGCACTCTATATATTATGATATATTTAACTGCTGCGTATTGAAGCTTGGAGTGGCTTTATACTTTTTTTATATATATATAATCTGTGCTTTCAGTGGCTTTATCCAAGGCGACATCTATTGTATAGAATTTGAGTTATACTTTTCTGAAAACAGAGAACGTAACTGCAGTTGCTATTTCTCCCCCACATGAACGTAAGGTGGCGCCAGGTATGGCTGGTGCAAGTCGTGCTTCCCATGAAATACCATCCAATTGTTTGTATTATATAGATGATTGTTTTTCTTCTCTATCCTTAGAAAAAAAGTTGAATTTAACATATTTTCAAAAGCAGTCTAACTTGAATTTAAAGCAAACATTGAACATTTTGCTACGATGACTCATATGGCTACGACCAAGACTACACTTCAATTGCTTTTTATTAAAAAAAATTAAGTCTCATATTATGTTATATATTCTAAAAAATTAAAATAAGTTTACTTATCTTTATTTCATTTTTCTTGAAACATGCGACGGACCTGATTTAACAGGTTCGCTGCCGGTGGCAGTTTCGATAACATGTCCATGCCAGTGGAACTTCAAATATGTGTATTTAAGGGTGTATGTAAAGTTAGAAAACCACTTCGACCAGAACATGTCTGGTGTATATGGATATTACACAAATACTATTTATACTATTTATATTATGTATTACTACATGTTATGAAAAACGTAAGTGGTAATGTAACTTATGGAGTGTACTGCTGGTTGCATATTTACACTTCCCTCGATTTCATCGAGATACAGACGTACAAGTTATTACAATAATAATGGCACTCATTCAAAACAATTTTTGATGAACTTTTCGTTAGATCTCTGTCGCTGAGTGGAACAAGAACTTATGTCAAATGTTGAGACTAGATTTCATTACAAATACATTTGCAGTTTAAAACAAGTTAACAAATTTGTTTAAAGATGTCAATTATTATGGCAATAGATACTAGATTTTTCAACGAGTTGGTTTCGGAGCAGTATGAGTTGGTCAGTGATAATCTGAAGAGGTTTAAATGATTTAAAAAAATTCTTTTTCATCACAAATATGCATTTAAATTTTTTTTAGTTGTGTCATGGAATTATACTAATTTTTCCCTATCTCCTCTTAAAATTAGTGACATTATAACTAAAACACCCTGTATATTCTATTTTGTAAAAAGTGTATAATAAATATTTTTATTAATTTTAAGTAATACTTAATTTTGTGAATTTAACATTCCATTGATATTTTTTCAAAAAATAATTTAATTTTTTGCACAGGTAAAAACACCCCTAGCACTTAAAGTTCAATAGTTTGGTTTTGAAGTCAAATTTGTAAGCAGTACAGGATATTACCTACTTCAGAATATTATATTTGACAATTCATTTATAATGAAAATAAAACACTTGTTATATATATTTTATATTTGACAATATAAAAAAATATGTGTACATTAAAATGCTACCAAGTAAAGTATCATTATACAATAAATAACAACTATGTGGTCTAACATCAAACATTTAACATATCAATATTAAAAAAATATAACTGAATTTTAAAGTAATTTAATTCGAGACATATATGCATAGTGATTCTAAATTATGTAACCAAATTGAAACAGGAGCTAAACATGTCATTTTAGGCAAAAAGTTTTTTATGGACAGGTATAAAAAAAAATACAGAGTGAAAAAGGTGTTAAAAACACCAACTAGAATAAAATGAAAAAAGTTGTTTTGTTTGTTTGTTAGTTGGTTGGTCGGTTGGTCGGTTGTTTGTTTAACTAAAATTTATTTTCCCCGAGATAAGGTTTTATATATATATATTTTTTGGTTTCCATATTTCAAGAGCCTTAAATATGATCCTAAAGAGTTTAAGCTCTACTTTCCAAACCAATTTTTTTATTATTTTAATACTATCAGTATAGAAATTTATAATTTTCATCTAAATATTCTCGATTTATCAAAATTTTTAGAGCAACACAATTTTGTTTTTTTTTTTACCAATTTATGCATGTTCAGAAACACATCTGTAGAAAACTCTGCTAAAAATAATATTTTCCATTTGCTGTATTAGTTTGGTTAAATATTTAAGATCACTGTATAATAAATTCATATAAAAAGTCAGCAAGTATAAATATTCTGTAAAAATGTACCTATGTATAAATATCTTAAAATCACTAGTCATCAGTTTTAATAAAAATTATATGCAGGATGTATCAGTTTTAAATACAAAAAGTTTCAGAATTAATACGAGTAGTTCATTGAGAGAGGATAGTTTTTTGGCCTATAACATTATATCTTAAAAAGCTTAGGTTTTCAGATACAGAGGGTTGAATTTTATTTTTTTTAGTTTCCGTAGCATAACTGTTTTTTGGTTTCATATTATATATTTTTTTTATTTGGGTATAGTTAATTTGTTGAGAAGAGCAAAACATGATGCAAAAACTTACCCATTATATGGGCGTAGATATGGGGGTTTGGGCCATTTTAAAGAGAAAATGTATGTCTATAAATATATGGAAATATTTTTTTATCTTTCTTTCTTGATAAAAAATTCTCATTTGAAATTATTATTAACTTTATATAAAAAGTGTTAGGACTAAAGTTCTTCTACTATTGGATTGCAACTTTAAATAAAATAATAAGAAAAGAAGTCAATAAAAGAAAAGCTGTTTCACCCACTATTTACAGAAATTAAAAGGGGAATAAAGAAATATGAAGTTTCTTTTTAAAATTAAGGGTCCACACTCCATATCCACGCTCAAGAGATTGATAATGGGCAAATTTTAGCATCATTTTGTGCTCTTTCCAACAAATTAAGCATCCACAAATTAAAAAATATATAATGTGAAACCAAAAAAAGTTATAGTATGGAAATGTTAAAAAAAGTTCAAATTCAACTCCCGCTGTATTGCAAAAAATTAAGCGTTTTAAGAGAAAGTCGATTTTGAAATTTTCTGTATTTGAAACTGATACACCCTTACTTATTGTTAAAAATTTGCCCGTATTTACAATAAGAAGTTTCAATATACATATACACACAGATACCAATAATTCATGAGAAAACTTGCATCCTCCACAGTCCACCGCACCTGAAAAGATTTACATTTTTAGTAGTTTCAATTAATTTTGAAACTTTTTTATTCAGGAATTATAAGAATCTTTATTTATTGGCGACATTTTTCTTATTTCAATATTTTAAGGTAACAGCCTCCCTTAAAAGGCATTTCAACGAAGTTTATTAAACTTAAAAAGAAGCTCAGATCTCACAAAGAAATGTAATCATGCTTTAAATCACATTTTGATGAATAGCTTCCAAAAAGTTGAAGATAAAAAAAATTGAATTGAGAGAAAAGGGATCGAAAAGTTAAAGGATACAACAGAGAAGCTGTATTTTATCAAGTTAGTGTCTTCGGGGGTACTACCAGCAATGGTTATATAAGCTCCGCTATAAGTCAAAGTAAGACTTTACTTCATCATAAATTCTGACGTTTTATAGGCCATCCTGATCGAGTGGGCAATGCGAATGACGCCCTCGGACCTAACAAATCAACCAACTCATTATTAAGATACAGAGTAACATATGACTTTCGGTCAAAACTGTTTTTTATAAGAACAGGCGGAATATATCGGTTACAAGAATTCGGAAAAAAACAGGTGCAACAGAAACAACGAAGCAACTGTTTTTGAATGTTTACGATCTGCTAAGTTTTCTATCCATAATGTTTTTTATCATAACTTTGGTAGGAAATGGAATATTGGATTCATATATGGTAAAATTAATGCAGTTATGATCTTCATTTGTACTCCATAAATTGTTAACTTTTTGGTTACATCTATAAAACATCATCATATGTACAGGGTGTCCGGAAATTATGAGCAAAAAACTCAGGGGATAATTCTAGACCGAAAATAAATGCTCTCTCTTTCTATAACATTTTTTCCAAAACTGATTATTTTCGATATTTGTAAATAACTTAAGAAATCCAAATATTTACAAAAAAATTAGTAAATCGGGGGTTTTTGCGGACGAGAAATTCAAATATGTTTCTAATTTTGACGTCACTAGTAGAGGGCGCCACTTGTGGCACACCATGTTTCTTTTAAATGGCAGAACTTTTTTTCACCTTAATGTATCCATCTGACTATCAAAACCATCAATTCTCCTACCTGTTTTATTTGAAAAAGGTATACCTTATTGAAGTCGGTAGGCATAACCATTTTTGAAATAATCCTATTTGAAATGCTCGTTGCACCGAGTAAAAACTGTTTCAGTTTCAGGTAAAGTACCGTTTCTGCTGAAAATACACCAAAATGTAACTTGAAAAAGTTTTTCATAATCGTAAATTATGGAGACGTGCAAAATTTCAAGAAGATTGGCGAGGTTTGATGAAACCATTTTTTAACAAAGCACAAAGATTTTATCAAAGCAGGCCGATTTTTTAAAAAATTTGCACATCTCCATAATTTACCGTTCTGAACAACTTTTTAAAGTAACATTTTGCTGTATTTTCAGTAGAAAAGGCACTTTAACTGAAACAATAACAGTTTTCAATCGATGCACTGAATATTTCAAATAAGATTATTTCGAAAACTGTTACACCTAACGACTTCAATAAGGTATACCTTTTTTAGATATAACAGGTAGGAGAAGCAATTGTTTCAATAGTCAGATGGATACACTAAGCAGCAAAAAAGTTCTGTCATTTAAAAGAAACATGATGTGCCATAAGCGGCGCCTTCTACTAGTGACGTCAAAATTAGAAACATTTGAATTTCCCGTCCGCAAAAACCACCGATTTACAAATTTTATGTAAATATTTGGATTTCTTAAGAAGTCATTTACAAATATCGAAAATAAAATGTTAGGTCTAGAATTATTCCCTGAATTTTTTGCTCATCATTTCCGGACACCCTGTATATCCTTATGAAATTTCCATATAATATTCAAAAAGAACATCAACGACTAGTCTTAATGACATGTTTCTTGATTGATTTTTTAAATAAATAAGTTGAAATACCTATACTCAGTCAAGCCTTCGGTAATTTTAGTTGCAAAACTATTTTTATCATGTGTACCTATTTTACTTAATTTAATTTTAAAAACTGTATTCTTGTACATTTAATAGTGTAAGTAAACATCAAAGTGTAACAAAAAAGAAACACATAATTAAAATTACTGGTTTGTGTATATAATACAGAAATTTTAAAAAACCTACACGGGGTCACAAAATGACAGGCAATGAATGGGGTCATTTTTTTTTTTGCTAATGGAAAGATTTTAATCAGAAAAATATGCGCAGCAAATTAAATTTTTCTACCTTCACCCCTAAAATGATAGTTAAAATGAGTTTTATTTCATATACAGGGTTAACTATGACTAAGTACAAACATTTTAACAACGTGCTCCGGGAGCCCTAAAAGACAATAAAAAAATTATTCGAGAATTTTAGCTCGATATTTAAAAAATGGGACAAAACCCTCTTTTCCTACGGGAAGTCGACGCCTATGATTAGTATCGACTGAGATGGCTTATGGCTTAGATCCATAGTTGATAATACATCTGTCAACAACTACCATGCGGTCGTTTGCAGTGTTTCTAAATGCAGAAACGACAAAAATGAACATTCGTATTAGTAATAATACCTGATAGGTAGGTAACAGTTAGTCATTATTTGGTTACAAACTAGTAAAACTACATTTTCACTCACTACCGATAAACACACTTCCCGTAGGTACAGTTAGATACAATGCCTATGTATTATAACAAAATTGAAGAAAGGGATGAGTAGGTAGGTTCTAATAGATAACAGAAAACGTTTAACACCCGCGGCAGTCTTGTCCCATAACCAAGAAAAACAAACCGGCAAACTATATTGTGGGAAAATATCTGTACCCGACACATATTCCTTTATTTATAAACTATAAAACGTTTAAAATTAAAATAAAGCACTAAAAACTAAAGAAGAACACAAAATTACAATGTAAACACAGGAATTAAATTATAACATGACAGCGAACCGACTCGACTGGACCGACTGCCGACTGTGGCCGACTGTTGCTTGCTGGTTGCATACTCTGAATCTCCCATTGGCAGCGTTAAATAAGGATTTAATATAATATCAGAAAAAATTTTTTTTCGCTTTATAAATAAGTTTGGAAATTTTTGAAACGAAATTCTGTTAATTTCTTATTTTTTTCTATCCCCTCTTAAAATATTTGTACTTAGTCATAGTTAACCCTGTATTTCATTTCATTATAATCAATATTGTTACGAAAGCTCACCTACCTTTTTAGTTGGTTAATTATGTTCCTGTTTTCGTTAGAATTTATAATTGAGGCTCACCTACCTCGTTAGTTTGTAAATTACGTTTCTGTTTATGTTAGAATTTATAATTTTTGTGATGCCTTTATTTTGACGTTTTCCGGAATATTCCAGGCTATATTCTATTTGTTTCTCGAGATCTCAGAAACTTCGAGAACTTTAAAAACCTATATAAGCAGACCATTTTCGGCCGCTGCAGTCAGTTTATATTGAACAGCCAAACGCGAATGACTGAAACGTCAAAGTAAAGCGTTGACAGTTGTGAAATTGGTTTGAAGAATATTTCTTGTATTATCAAGAGTGACAATAAAGATTGTTTGTCTACGTGACGTGTTTCAACGATAACCTAATTTCGAGGTTACAATATCTATAATTTTATGATCCTGTATAAACGGAAAGAAATCAATATGAAAAGCGTTGCATACTTCTCTTTAAATTACTTTTATAAATATGAATAAATACATTAATGGTAAAATCATGGGCAAAGTTAGGTCATCAGATATGGGGGGGGGGGTAAAGCCCCAGGTGGACTGTGTTTTAATTTCGATTCTGAAATGTGTGTAGGTGGTTTATGAATATTTTTGGAGGGGCTAATTTGATTTCCCAAGCCCCCCCCCCTAACTGCGGCAATGGGTAAAGTTATATTTAATATTTTTGTACATATCTACACCTATCTGACAGGATGGCGTAAAAGATAGAAATATGTAAAAGATCACTGAACTGACTGAGGGTAGAGGAACTTTGGGCATTAATATCCTTTGTATTTGGGTCAATTAATTAGTTTTTTTAACATATGTGAAAACGAATAATTAAAAATTCCTGCTTAAATTATAAAAAAGGTGAGGACTTACTGGCAAGATCTCAACCACCTTTGGTCCCAAGCACGTATGGCTGCAGTTCGAGTGACAGGCACAGTACCAGCTGAACCACCACATCGAACGCACTGCTTAACTACACGAGGAGTCCTTCCTAAGTACAGATGTCTTATAGAGTCCACTGTTTGACCACATGGGGAGTCGACATTGTTGCATGCCAAACATTCTGGTTCATTGTTGAATTCGAGCTGAAAAAAAAATCTATTTTAACAACAAAACTGTTTTAGTTAGATAAAACATACCTGTAACGGTAGAATTTGTTGAGCTAACTGGGGCGATGCAAGAACAGTCCTATTATTGGTTTGCTGTAGTAATTGTATTTGAACTTGACTTGGTAGCAAACAGCATTCATCTGAAATTAATACTTTTTTAAGAAAATTTGCATGGACTTTTAAGGAAAATAGACTGATGAAACAGAACACTGATACTCTGCTCCCCTGTACTATAACAATGTATTCATTTTTAAGGTAAGTTTAACATCTTATTTCAATTATTTACTACTTTTATTGTTTTTATTTTCAACATAATTTTGTAATTTAGTGTAAGGGTTATTTTTTTTTGTTTGGCATATTATGCCTGTTTTTTTCAAAAATGGGGAAATTTTAGCACTTATAAGATCATCTTTTTTGTTTAGAATAAAATTTGCCTAACAGCAAATAATAAAAGGGGCAAAAAGATTAACCTCAAAAAAAGATCCTGGACTACTGCAGTGGATGTATGATTAGCCAAAAATTAAAAACTCCAGAGCATTTAGCATCCCCATAAACCTCACATAACAAAATTTCATTTCATTCAGCCAAATTTTGTGGAAGGACCAAAATTAGATTCTAAAAAATTATTTTCAACACCCTGTATCTTAAAAACGGAAAATATGTATACGCCCATGATTCATAGGAACAAATTATAATGTTTTTTTGAAAATCAGGTTCTGAATTTATGCTAATCCTTTTCAGAACATCCTGCATACTGTAAATATTTAGTGCAGAATATAGTTTTATTATTCTCAGTTGTCAGTCTTAAACATTTTGATGAAAATATAATGATTTATTCATTTGTTCATATGACGTTAAGCCGTCTGAATTCTTACCGCAACTAAAAAGAGGTACTCTAGTTTAGTGTCGATAAAATGAACCTTTTACGAGAAAAATAATAATAAAAGAATTCATGTTTTATTTTGAATAAAAATAATGATTTCTATTTTTTTTTTCTTGACAACAAAGTGCGATATGAAAGTCATTCAAACAACAGGAAAGTTCCATTTTAAGATGTTTAATCTGAAAAAATACAAAATTTAAAAAAAAACGCAGTGGTGTCCCAGGTAGCACCTTTACGAAATTATTGAAAAACTTCATGAACGGTTTGTCTTATCGACAATAAACAAGAGTAGGTATCTGTTTAGCCTACGGTTGAAGCTACTCAGATTTATTATTTTAAAGTCTTCATACAAGGTGTTAAAAATGTAGACATTAAGTTGTAAAGCTTAGCCCACCCCTGGTAAACTAAAAAAGCTAAATATGTTTCAAGTACACTATATTAAGAAGTCCTTACATTAAATTTTATTAATTTATATTAAGTACTTTAAAAGTTATTCAAGAAAAACCGATTTCCGTTCTTTTCATTGAATGATAATGATAAACTAACCAGTAGTAGTGGTAGAAAAAAGATAATTAAGTGTTGGATCATTATTTGAGGAATTATGTATTCATATCACAAAGATAACTTGTGACAGTGGTTTTCACTGAAATCTGAATGCATATACAGGGTGGGTCATTTTAATCAGTACAGTCGAATATCTCGAGATTCGTGAGTGTTCAAAAATGACTCAGATAGATAGATAGATACCTGGCTTAGATTATGGGAAGTTAGCCTAAAGGAGATTTCAAGTTACGTAGCTACAGGACTGACTGCAGCCTTCCAGGTATTTCACCTTGTAATTACGATCTAAAAGTAACAAGCAAAATTTTTTTTAAAGTGGCTTCAGACGTAAGATTTCTTGTTCTTTTCGAATCCGGCTTCAAAAATATGGGTTTCTATTTAAAAATTTGATTTTGACCTTCAAATAACCTTCAAAATCAATGTCAAAGTCAGATCTGAATGCACAGCTAGTTGGCCCCATCATTTTTTCGTAACACTCACGAATCTCGAGATATTCGACTGTACTGATTAAATGGCCCACCCTGTATGTATACAGGGTGTAACTTTGAAGGGGGTCCGGTTTGGAGTACCGTGACCTTTACAAACACATATCATACGCTTTGTTTTCTTAAATTCTGTCACAAAAACTGATTTTTGTTGCCTTTTTCGCAATTTTCATAGTACGCCACTGAGCAGACAAACGCTGCGCATATCTAGTTGCAGCGTCACCAGCATTGTTGCCATATTTAATTAATGAAGTGGAAGATGGGAAAAGAAGGCCCACGCCACTCGTGAGGCACTGCTTTTGACACATACATTTGTTTGTAGTGGGTGTTCGCTTTATTATTCCATATAAACAAAAATAAAAAAATTATTCTTTTACGGATAACACATCATAAAACAGAAACAAGTCAACTAACAGAAAACTCAATAATAAATAAATACATACTTAATACTTTTTACTTAGAGTCTTACGGCATTTAAAATATTTGGTTCAAGTTTATTACTTTCCGAGTTTGTTTTTACTCGACATTAGAGTATTGGCGTTCTTAACTCCCATAATCTCTTAAATGTTGAACTAATCTTATAGACAATTTCTTATGCGGTACGTGTCTATCGCGTAATCCATCTGATATCGCTTCTGCAGCCGCCGTCTAATTTTGATAAAAACGAAGCTTTAGACATATTATTAGCTCTCATATTAGCTCTTTCTTAATTTGTATACATATTTTATTCATAATACCACACACACTTGGTAATGAAAATAGACCTTTATAAGGTTATTATACACTTGCACAGAATAACACATTCCACAAAATACCACTTTAAATTATTAAAATTAAACTTGGCAAAATACAATCCTGCATTAAACAAATTCTAATTCGATTTCAGTAAAAATCACGCAGAGAACTTGCTTTCTGTCTCTCATATCTGTATATTTTTATATAAAACGACCTAGTCTGGTTTCATGTATTGTGTGCAGTATTTATGTGATATTTTTATTTTATAAACTAGGTCAATGTCACGGTTATTGAAGGGACATTGATATAACCCTTAAAAATAGTATCAAATCGGTTGTACTGAAACTGTTTTTTTAAAACATTTTAAAGCTATCAGACTAATAATTTGCTTATTTTTAATTACGTACATTTTATAACACAGCAACAATTATTTTAAAACATTAAGTTTTACTGGCAATAATTATTAGTAGGTAACGTATTAAAATCCACCTACCAATACTATTATTTAATAATAATAATTAGTTAATAGATCAGTAAAAAATTGTATTTTTACGTACTTTTACATTACGTACTTTTTACAACACTCGAAAATGGTTTTAGGATCCATACTTCATCAGAATTGACAGAAAAGTATAATGACTGATGAGTCGCAATTTTATAAAAAACATATTTATTTAAAAGATTATTCATTGCAGTTTTTTCTTTTTTTTATATCCGTTACTTAACATCTAGTAGTCTGAACTTGTATAATTGTAAGTTGATTAGGATCAACTGTTTATACTCTTACATGCAAAATTATGTTAAACATAGGTATTTACATTGAATTGGTGTTATGTTATTTCTAGTGACTCGCATCGCCGAAATCTCATCACAATAAATTGGAAGCTGTAGTTTTGCATATCCAGACTATTGTCTTCTGCATTCACATTACCTCACCAAAAAAAATCCTCACTTTAACATTTCACGGCCTCACAATTATGTCAAACTATGTCACTATGTACTGAATTCATTATAAAACATCAGCTTCGGTCGCGCTTGCTGCATGGAATGCGACCCTGAAATGAAGGGATAAGTTCCGACACAGGTTCCGACGTCTAGACTGGTAACAACTACCTGGCAACACCGTAGACATCGTTCTGCAGTGAAACTCGGACGCTGTACAGGGGCGGCGTGTATAGCAATTTGGGTGCAGTTTACAAAATTAATTATAACTCGGCTATTTCTTTGATTTAAAAAAAACTAGTTTCAGATTAGCAATCTAGGGACCACGGACTACCCCCTCCAAATCGGACCCCTTCAAAGTTACACCCTGTATTTGAAAACTATATTTCTTTCCATAACTAAATAAATATAAAATTTTCTGGAAATTGTGTATTCTTTGAAGTTGACCTTTTCAAACTTTTGTTTGATACTAACATCCTATTTTTTCAAAGTTTATAATGCTGCAGCTTTAAGAAAAATTAATTTTTTTGGAAAATAAAAAACCACAATATTTTGCACATATTTTTAAGGAAATTTGCCCTTATTTTACTCAGGTTGTACAGATATAGAAAATAGTAAAATAGTGAATTTTCAGAAATTTTATTGTAAACGCCCTACTATACAAATTATATTTACCAATTTGTCCTCTTGGCAAAATGATACAAGAAATTGGAAAGCAAAACATGTTTTGCACGTACTTTACCAAATATATAGGTACTTGAAAAGATGAGACATTGTGATCAATTTAAAACAAAACAACTCCTTTTTTTAAGAAAGCTGCCTGTTTCATTATAAGAGCTTTTCGGACATAATAACCCAAGATTAGGTAGACTACTAACAGCTGATTATAGATCACATCCAAATAGGCCTCCAAATGTTATATCTCTAACCCTAAACTTGTGTGCGTATGATTGGATTAGTAATCCGATAGAACAGATTCATCGGAATCCGTTTTCGAAAACCCTTGTGACTTTGACTTTAACCTAGTATCTCTTCCTGGTTTGTGGTTAAATATAATTTTTATTGTGGTTATAAGATTAGAATTTTATGGATTAATAAAAATATTCAAAGGACAAAAAATTCTGATATAATTTGTCAAAAACTTTCATATGAGAAATTATTAAAAAGAAAATAAAAGAAGAAACACAAGTGCATATCTTAGAACTGAGACGAAAATTATTATAAAAATGTTAATATCTTCATCAACTAACAACATACTTTTACGATTCAGAAAATTTCCATCAATTTAAACTTGAATAAAATTAATTTTTAGTAGAAACTTACATAAACATAAAAATTCGTAAAACCAATATCAGTCAATAAAACTAACTTCTTCACTGTCACAGATTACTTCAATTTGTGACTTAGTGCTATGATCCTCATCATCAACATATAAAAACATTTGAGTTGTACATGTTTGCTCTACTGGTACATTAGCGATAAAGAACTCAGATGGTGACGAAGGTTTATTGTCCTCTGAACACTTAACTGGTGAAGCATCAGGACTATAGTGCTGCTTTTCATTCTCAAGGAAAGTATGTGCTGTACTACTGCAGGTTTTATTTGCTCCTTCAATCAAATCGATGAAAAACAATTCGCGTGGCGTCAGAGGAGAAGATAAATTTTGAGACACCGGTCTAGTCTCGGTCAGTACCAGAGATTGTGGTCGTTTTTTCTGCCTAACGCTACACCTTGGAAACAGTTCATTTTGTTCAGGAGGATCTTTTTTAATATCACTGTCGTTTGCGTTTATATCAGTATCAGTAACATCTTCAGATGACATATCTTTTAACTCTATGCAGTTATCATTCATCGCTTCTTCATTATCTTCAACAGTTATCTCGTAAACAGGCTTCCTTGTCTTTTTACAGGAACATCTCCAATAGCAAACCATTACCGCCAATAATATAAGATATACTATAAACGCTGTGACCCAAAAATACACTGGCCACAAAGTATCATCGAAGATCATCGTGAAACATTTTGCGAAAAGCAATGGGCAGAGAATTAACCAATAAAACATTGTACCTAACACTCCGAGAAGAGGAAAACCGATGAAATAAAATGGGTGAGACCGAATTTTGTGCGGAACATAAACTTTTACGAGTTTTTGTTTAGTTTTGGATTTTTTAGTAACCACTGACATAGTCATGGTTGTACACTGACAATAGACTAGTTTTAATATTTAACGGATAAAATGTTTTAAACAGGATAAACCAATTATCACACTTCCTTGGCGATAAGGCTTGACCACGTTCCTAAACTATTCATATTCACTGATAAAAAATATGTTACATAGGTATTTGCTAAAAGATTTTAATTTATCTCCATATCTGATAAAATTCTTCATTACTTTATTTTTTATCTCTTTTAGATATTGTCTTTAGTCAATGATATCGAATGAGTTTAGCAATTGTTAATTTTTAAATTTTTTGGAAATAGAACATAAAGTATTCTTTAAGGTTTGATTTTTAAGTAATATTTAACCTCCATACCTTTCATTCAGAGATACAGGGCATTAGTAATATTTGGTACTTATGTCTAATATTTTATTTGCATTTTTTTTTGCTTTCATAAACATTTTTCATATTCAGTTTTTTTAGTAGAATCCAACGGTATGCACTCAGTTATAACCCAAAGAATATAATACCTTTTTTCATAGTACAGGGTGTCTCTAACTCGATAGTATGGGGATATCTTTGGGATTTGGCAGAAACAACTAATGATGTCATTAATTATATTTTTCCATCGGTAGGCATTTCATTGGGCTCTATTTTTATGAACATACATTGAACAGTGTGAGTTACCTAAATTTCCTACAAGAAGAACTTCCGGCATTTCTGGAGAATATGCCTTTGCAGCTAAGGAGACACCTATGATTTCAGCACGACGGAGCTCCACACTACAAGACCAGGATTGTGCAGCAATACTTAGAATACACTCTTCCAGAAAAATGTATTGGGATTAATGAACCTGTTCAGTGGGTTGAAAAGTCGCTAGATCTAACACCCTCGATTTTTTTTATGTAGGGTTTTAAAAAATAAGGTTTACAAAACACCTTCGCGAGATACTGATCATTTGAAAGAAAAAATCACAAACGCTTGTAATGAGTTAAAGGCAAAATGCTAGTAAACACAGCCCATAAAGAAGTCAGGCGAATATTGGATATGTATCTTGAAATGAGAGGAGGTCATATAGAGAATAGATTGTAATATCCTTTTATGTAGTATGAGGGCCTTCGTCCCATTTTTTAAGTTTAGTTATTGTTATCATAGAACAAAGACAGATTAAATCGAAATGTATGCAGATTGGAATCGGATAGGAGAAAGAGAGACATATAGAAGAGAACTGCAGAATAACCTAAATACAATCCCAGACTGTAATGATATAGATACACTTTGGCAAAACTTAAGAAAAGAAATGAATGAAGTTGTGAAAGAAAATACCGGTAGGAAGAACAAAACACACGAAAAATGGTTTAATAGAGAATGTGAGGATCAATTAGAAAAAAGAAGGGAACTAAGGTTAGTGATGTTAAGAAATGGAACGGAGGAGTCAAAAGAAGCATATAGAAAGCAAAGAATTAAGTGTAAAAAATTACTACATGGGAGAAAAAGAGCATATACAGCGGGACTACTAGAGAAAATCCAAGAAAATTACACAAATAAGGAAATAAGAAGCCTATATCACGAAATAAAGTGTGAAAGAGAAGGATACAAACCAAAACCAGAATACTTGAAACACAGTAAAGGAGAGTTAATAGGGGACGAAGATATCATATTGGAACACTGGAAAATATATTTTAAAAAACTGTATGGAGACGAAAACGACAGCTAAGAATCAGAAGTAAATTGGGAAGTTCAGACGAGCAATATACAGGAGGCAAACAGAAGGTATGCCAACATTGACTGAAGTAAAAGACATTATTGATAAACTGAAAAACAACAAAAGTACTGGAGAGGATAAAATAGCAGCTGAATGGATCAAATATGGTGGAGAAGATTTATCTAAATGGATTCATAAATTAGTGCAACAAATTTGGATACAGGAAAAAATGCCAAAGAACTGCAATGAAGCCATACTCGTGCCATTGTTCAAGAAAGGTGATAAAATGCAATGTTCTAGTTAACATGGAATAGCCTTGCTGAATGTTACTTATAAAATTTTGTCTTCACATATAAATAGTAAATTAACAGATGTAGTGGAAAAAGAAATAGGAGAGTATCAGTGCGGATTTAGAGAAACAGGATCAGTGGTCGATCAAATTTTTACAGGGAAATCCAAGTAGGCTTACGATCAGATAAAAAGAAAACAACTGTATACAGCACTGAAAGATCTGGGAGTGAATGACAAACATATTAAAATGATTCAACTAACACTGAAGGAGACCAATAACAGAGTAAGATATAAAGATAAAGTGACATTTTTAAAGTAAAGGAAGGACTAAGGCAAGGAGATCCCCTACCAACAACATTATTTAACTGTGTGTTAGAACATGTAATGAGAAAAGCAAATTTAAATAGAGCTAGTTTAGTATATCACAAGCGACACCAGTGTTTAGCTTTTGCAGATGATGTGGCAATATTCACCAGAAGTAAGAAGTAGTTACAAGAATGCATTTTAAAATTAGAAGAACAAGTGCTAAAAATGGGTTTACAGATACTTAAATGAAAATAAAACAAAATATATGAAATGGACAGATGAAGATTAAAATCAACAGGGAAAGCTAAGAATAACAAACGGGAACGGTAAAACATATGTATTTCAGGAGGTCGAGTATTTCACATACTTAGGGGTGCAATTCAGTAGAAAACCTAATATAAGGAGGAAAATTCAACAAAGAATTATGGCTGGGAATAGGTGTTTACATGCTCTAAACAGATTTATAAAAAGTGCAAGTGTATCAAAAGGACTCAAAGTAAAAGTGTATAAAACAATCATTAGACCAATAGGATTTGCTAGTGTGGTATGGACCCTTGGAACAGCCGAGCAAACAATGTTGAGTGTGTGGGAAAGAAAAATACTTAGAAAAATATATGGCGGCAAACAGGTACATGGAATTTGGGAGAGAGAAGTAATAAAGAGTTGATGGAGCTATTTAAAGAACCGGATATTATAGGAGTGGTGAACGGTCAAAGGTTAAGATGGCTGGGACATGTTACCAGAATGCATGAAAACAGAATACCAAAAAAGATACTAGAAGCTAATACAGGACGGAGGAAGAAACGTGGAAGACCTAAAGCGAGATGGAAGATTGAAGTTATGAAGGATATACAAGAATGCAACATCACCAATTGGAAAAAAAGAGTTTGTGATGAAGAACGATGAAAAAAAGAAGTAAAAAGCCATGGGTCTTCTACGCCTGAAGAGTTAATTTATATATTGTTATCATCACCTTTTGTTTTAACTGTATTAAAGAATTATCGAGTTTAATCCTTTTATTTATTCTTAATGACATTTATGCACTTTAAACAACGAACATTCAATTATTTTCCAACGACTACTTGATCCTTCCACCGCTAATGTGATTTTTAGGTGGTATTTCTTTTGTGTCTCTTTAGGACGATATTGCTTATAACTTTTAAACAGGAAGTAATACAGAACATTTTTTCTTATAAAAGTTTATTAGAAGAAAGAAAGCTTTTTAACAGAAAGAAAATTGGGTGTTTCTGGAAAAAATATAATTGATGGATGGATGGAATATGGAGCTTATTTCATCGCATTTAACATCATGTGTCCCAAATTTTATTTAAATTTTTTGTATCCTCATAGTAGGCCCATACTATCGAGTTTGACGCGTCCTGTACATCAGAATCAGAAGCATGCTCAATGCTCATTTTCAACCTTAGGCAAGGCGCGCACTGAAGTGGTGTGCAAGTGGACGTGGCAGTGGCATGGTGACCAAGTGGCAGGTGAAGTCATTAAAACCTATGTAAACATATGAAGACGCAGCGTATCAGAATGGAGTAGTGGTGGCGTGGTTTTGCAGGTGGTGTGATGCCAGTTTGGTGCCACTACTCTCGAACAAGTTTAATTTTCGAGTGGCAAGCGGCGGTGATGAACTGCATTTTTCTTGTGAATTTTAAAACTAAAAACATGCGAGACAGCCACGAATTTAATATAAATTCCTGAAGTTTGTATCCTTTTTTGAAGCATATGTCGTAGTTTTGTCAGTAACCTGCAAAATGTCACTTTCTTCATTCGATAGAAAAGTTAATTTTTATAAACGTAAAAATTCCAAATTTTTATTTTTTCCAGAGAAGATGAACCCAATAGTGTTTTTTCTTCTCCTGATTTTTAGCATTTAGGTTAGCAAGTTGTACAAATAAAGGCCATCTTCATCCTCTGAGAACGACATTTTTACTGACAAATTTTGCCACTGCAGTGCGCTTTAAATCACTTTCATGCCACTTCGCCGCTATTCCATCGCCACGCTAAATGTTCACCATCCCCATACCACGCACCATTCAATATCTCCACCACTACCACACTACTTCAGTGCGCGCCTTGCCTTATGTGGGCATTACTAATGTAATGCGTGGGAGTTTGGTGGTTGGAAACTGTTTTCAATTGTTCACACACCTAATATGTTTTTTAAGGAAGACTCTACCTGTTATTAAAATTTTGAAATATATATGAAACCTCATTTTAAATGATGTTTCATATACATTATAAATTAATGTGTAGACACCAAATATTAAAATTTTGTACATAATTCATTTATTTCATGACAAGTAAGCCAAAGATATATCTATCAGTAAAATTTAGTATGACATACTCAATTATATTATGAAACAGTTATACTACAAATTTGTAGTTTTTTTCAGCTTTTGTTCGCTTTTTGAAATTTTTTAAAGGGTGATTCTGTCAATTTTTATTTTTTTCTATGCCCTTTTAAAATATTTGTACTTAGTCATAGTTAACTCTGTATAAGTAATATTAAGCAAAATTTCTAAATGAATTCAAAATGGGCAGATCAAAACTTACCGATAAGTGTATCATCCGGTTCATTTACATTTTGCACCAGTCGACTTAGCAACCTGAACACCAAAGCCAGAACGTCTAGGCTAGCATCGGACTTAATAAAAACTGGCAAACACGCAGGTCTCAACAACCCCCATATCCGAATAAGTACCAACATTTCTCGTAGCATATTCAAAGCTTTCACATCTCGCAATAGCTCATAGGGTTTTCCGATAACTGGTCTGCTGTCGGGCAGCTTGACCAGCAAATTCAAGGCTAAGTCGGCCACCCACTGTATCAGCTGTTGGAGACTTTGTAAAGTCGTAGTTTCCACTGTGAATTCCTTAGCTTCCAGGTGCATAAGTGCTTTGTCAACATCACTCTGACCTTCGGCAATCACAGCTACAAAAATTTACACATATTTTTTTTGTTCGGTTTATTTACAAGCTGTATACTTACTTGCTAATGAATCTGCCGGGCTTTTTTCGTGACTGTTCATCTCGCTAGGCCTGAGCAAACTTTTAAAAGCTGTTGATATGCTGTGTAGCATGAGAAAATGAGTGAGATCATTGGCTTTAGCCTGACCCTGGAAACTTAACCTAAAAATTACATAAAAATATTTGCTTTATCTTAGTCAATAGCGGTTTGCAACAAACTAATTAGTAACTGTACAGGATTCCTGATTTTGACACTTTTGAGGAGTTCTAATATCACAAATAAATAGATAAAAAGCAGTTAATTGTAAAATTGAAGAACCATTTTTGAAAAAATTTAAAAATGATTCTAAATACCTCCATTTTTTGTAACATTAAATATCTTTTTAGGGAAATAGCTTAATTAATGCTATTTCAAAAATTTCAAACAATGTTTAAGAAATTAAAATTCCTTGAGATCTCAAAGTTGCTTACACATACATATGTATTAGATAATAAACAATATTTTAAAAACAAATTGATATTAGTTGATTATAAGATCCCTTATTTCCCAAAAATAATAAGGCTAAATATGTACATAATTATTCATATAGACAGTTGTAAAGCAGTACTGAAAGTTACGATCTAATAAAAAAAATACAAAATTTTTGATTTTTGAGTTACAGGTTACCACCTCCTTTTAGCGGTTATAACTTTTACAGTGGTCATATATTTTTTAAATGGGCAGCAACACTAAAAAGGTCGTTTTATTTTAAAAAAATGTCTTTTTGGAAAAATCGTCTTCAGAAAACCATTCTTGAGAAGAATGTTATTTGTAGGTCTGTATGTTTTGGTTTGCAAAGCGAGTGTCAGAGATTAAAAAATTTGAGTTCAGTAGACCATGAAAACAAAATGTAGTTTGCTGTTGCAAGCAAATCATATAGTAGCTAAAAGTTGCAACTGGTCTTCTTTTAGCATTTTTGCAATTATTTTGAAGTTACAAGTTAAAAATACTAAAATTTGAAATGTCAGTTTGTTTTTACTTTCATAAAAAGTTTTGCAAGTGTAACACAGTTCTAACAAATAATTTTTATTTTCAGATATTGGCAGCACTGACAAGTTTTTATATAATAAAGTCAATGCTTTTAGAGACAGGAAAAATTTAAGGTTATATTAAGTTTGTTCAAGCATCATCTGCCAAATCCTAACGACTGTGCTTTATCCAGTTTGTTCCATTGCCTGTTTGCTATTAATGTCAATGTCAAATGTCAAATTCTGACATTTACGGTGTAATATGTTTTGGAGTCACCACAGTACAGTACATTACAGACAGGTATTACAAATTTATGAATTCAATTTGCAAATTAATGGCTGTGACATCAAAGAAACAGAAAAAAAATAATTCAACATATTTTAGTTTATCTATATAAAAATCAGCTAATTAAAATTTTGCATGTATATTTATTGTTTCAAAAATCGAGTATGTACAACAAAAAACAATTTTTATAAATGTTAAACCAACAAATATTTAAATATGAATTTAAAAAATTACCTGTACAAGGACGTCTTTATACACAAATATTGTACATAGAAAAACTGCTGCACCGAAGCAGGTTGTCTATTAAAACTCTCCGTCAATCTATCACAGAGGGCATCCAACATCCCAGATCTAAGGACCAATAATAAATCCAACCAGTCCAAACCACTAACCAAACAATACTCTAAAATAGTCGTACAGTATGGCACACTTAATGGAGCCGAGCTTTCAATCTGCGGGGGTAACTTAAACAAATGCAAACTGTCGTCTGAGTCGACGACTAAAAGGATGTTACCTAACCACGACATATCTATGTTTAAAATTTTTGTGTTCACTTTCTGGTACTTGGCATTGGGTTCTTCTAGGTAACGTGGAGTCATCGACAACGTCGCACTGCATATGGATTTGAGTGTGTCTCTATACAGACAGTGGATCGTGTTGTCTGCGAAAGTGACTACTATATACCCGCTTGATATGCTGTTTAACAGGCTTAGCTTGCTTGTGACTAGTGATGTCACCTGGCTGTTGTATTGAAAATGACGCTGGTATTGCCACAGCTAAAAAAAAATTATAAAAATTTACGATGATTTGTGAACATTGTTTCTGATTAAGTGGTGGTACAAAATATATTTTGGGGTTATATTGTACTTAAATAAAATACAATACAGGAGATTTTTAAATCATATGTCTTTTGTTTGTTAGATTAATTTAATTGTACTTTTACTTAATAATAACAAATATTGGAAGCAATACAGGATTTTCAGAAAATGGTTTATATGTCTTTGAATCAGGTAGGATGGGAGATTACTGTTGTATCTTTAATATTATTATGAGTATGCCACTAGTGGGCACTTAAAATCTACATAGTATTCTGTCTATTGTATAATTTATGATTATGATATGTACTGATACAAAAAGTCAAAGTGCTATGAAACATAAACAAGACAGTTGTTGTTGATGATTTGTGTATGAAGAATATAATTTATTTACACATTTTCAACCCTTAAAAGTATACAATAAATTGGCGACGAGGAAGGTGTGAACAGTGACATATTGATCAAATAATTCTTATAACTGAACTCACCACTGTATTAAAGAACTGAGGGCTTTCAGAATTTCCCAAAGATTTGTGTACAGGCAGAGCTTTCTCTCTAAGCTCCCATACTTGGAGACAACTCATTTTATCACTACTTGCCGTCACAACCAAGGAATCTGCGTCTTCTCTCATTATCCATTTGATATGGCTCACTGTACATGTGTCTTTTGATAATTGATCCACTAAAAATAAACAATTAAAATTAAATACGTACCTTAGACATAATTTAAAATCAGAAAAAGGAAATTAACTATGCTTACTTAGAGCCTCTTTAGGAGCTTCAAATAAAAAGAAACTAAGTAACGATTGGCTTGTAATGACACATTTGTCCTCTACTCTTTTAACAGAGACGTTATAGCACTGAATGGGCATTGAGGGGTCTCCGTTACTCACAGCCAACAAAAAATGTCCATCTGAAAGTATTATACATATAGCAATAAAGCAAAGTAGTAGACAATTCAAATGGTAATTTTTTGATAATAAAGGGGATCCATATTGTTTTTTAGAGAATGATTTCTATAGTCGCAGACTTTTGTGAAAAAAATTAAATTAAGTTTGTCAAATAATAAAGAAGCAGAGAAAACTTCCTTTGAAATCTTAAAAGGAGTTGAATATACAGGGTGTCATCTAACGAATGTTACATACTTCAAGGGTATAATCTAGAACCCAATTAGTGTCAATTTAACCAAATTTGGTGAAACAAGAAATGTCGCACACAAAACAGAAAGTTACACTGTTAAAGTTTCTCTTTTTATTTCCTGTTTGTCCTTAACTCAGGACCCAGTTAACCAATTTAACCAAAATTTTTATTCATGAAGTATGTCCTGATTATGATCCTTTTAGGTTAAACCATATACGGTCTTCATTTTACTACAACCCTTTCTGAATATTCTTCTGTAACTTTTTTGTACGTTTTAATTTTTACACGTAACTATGAGAAATAGGTAGATAATTTTATTCTACACAAAAAATGTATACCTATCAAAAGTCGAAATTATTCTCGGTTATGAAGATATTACAAAAAATATTTATTAACACATACTCTATATTTTTTAGAAATAACCGTATCCCATGACTACATGGCAATTTTGATAACCCACTGTCAAGTTTGTAACACTTAATATGAGAGAACAACATGCTGTATGACAAATTAGATGAACGTATAATTCATTTCCTATTTCCAATAATTTCATAAGAGGTTTAAGGAAATGTGTCGAAGAGAATGAGGGGCACGTAGAACATTTATTATAAATTAGTATCCTTTTTATTACTGCCCCCATTCAGTTTATTATGGATATACATAGTTATTTAAAAAAAATATGAGATACATGTTAATACATATTTTCAAAACTGAGCATAATTTTGATAGGTATACATTTTTTATGTAGAATAAAATTATCTACCTATTTCTTATAGTTGTGTATAAAATTTAAATGTACAAAAAAGTTACAGAAAATATTCACAAGGGGTTGTAGTAAAATGAACGCCCTGTATAATTTAACCTAATAGGAACATAATCACTGCACACTTTATGAAGAAAAACTAAACAACAGCAGATTTAACTCAAATCGGTTAATTGGGTTCTGAGTTAAGGAGAAAACAAGAAATAAAAAAAGAAACTTTAACACCCTGTAATTTTTTTTGCAAGATTTTTCTTTAAACAAGTTTGGTTAAATCGGAACCATTTGGGTTCTAGATTATATCCTTAAAGTTGCAGTTTAAAAAAATACGTAGTATCAAATTAAAATTTCAATGAAATTCAAAGAAACAATAATTAAAAAAAAAAATAAAATTCCCTGTATTTATCAGTTGGTTATAGAAAACAACATTTGTGCACCCCATTTCAAGATTCTAGGGAATGCTGCCTCTTTTTCACTTATTTAGTTCTAAATTTCCTGTTAAATTTTCTTATCGCAAAAATTCTCTGTGATCATAAATATCATTCCCTAAAAGAAGGTAAGGTTCCTACGCTGAATTACAAAAAAAATAACATTTCAAATTTCTATAACTGCTAGTAAAATACAGAAATATTTATCACTTCACTGATACTAAGTCTCACTTTTTCCATAACATATATCAGCAGTTTTGACATAAATACGAGTGGGGCCCAAACTCTCTGTGGCTAGTAACATTGGGCTTTGACTTGTGTGTTGTGGTAGAAGAATTGCAGCTAACATTCCAGTAGTCGTCAATAACAAAGCTCCACTAGCAGGCCGACCTCCAAATTGTTTCACCGAACAGCCAAACTTGACATGCTGAAATTTTTCGATGTATGATGAACAGTCCTTCTTCTCTGAATTTAGGCAAATCTATAAATAAATGACGCATAAGTGTAAATGATACAGGAAAATTGCAAATAACAACTACCCTTTTGCCTGAATGGAAAAATGCTGCTGCTAAAATGTGTTCTCCTTGTAATGTGGTTTGTAAAACCACCGCCCAATCATTTAGTATATAGTCTTTTGTCCGGTATATTCGAACACAACCACTTTCGTCAGCTATTAGTAACAACTCTCCTGTGAAATCCCATTGTAGCACAGTCACTGGGGAAGAATTACATAAAATTCTAAAACAAACAAATCATTATATGTATCAATTAAGTCTAAGAAATGTACTTACTTGTGAACTTGCCATGGACTATTTAAATCCGCTACATACACATTTGAGCTCCAAAATAAGGAATTGGTTTCCTCTATATTGCTCTCGGTACTAAATGCCACAACATTTGTACAGGAAATAGAACAGAGTACAGATTTATCAAGCCTAAAACATAAATATTTTAAACTTACAGAAGTATTATGTGAAAAGAACTTATTTACTTGTTGAATAAATTTTGTTTATAGGCATGTACAGTCTTATTAGGTTTCTTGCCTATAGAAAAAATGTGGTCCATCTTAATTTACTTTTAATATTATATCTTTAAATAATTTGGAATTATTTTACTATCACTTCAAACACATTATAATATTCTTTATATAAATTTCCACAACAAAATTACAAAATTATTCAAGTTTTTTGACAGACCCATAGATAAAAAAGTGTTATGCCTAGATAATGGTGTTATGTGGATGCAGCGTAATCTATGGATGTAGCACACTGACCAGTGACCACTGACAATGGCAGTTTGACATATTTGACATTTGAGCAGCGGGTGGTAACTCTATGGAAAATGCCCAAATTTTACATCCCCACTTTTTGTAAATGCGGACTGCAACGCCTACAGCGCTGTTATGAAAACATGAAATGAAAATAATGAAAGGATTTTTCATTTCACACTTTCGTTCTGTCATCTGGGATTGCTTCTGTTATGGTCATGGTCACGGCCCTAAATTCCGGGTAATGACTGAAATCGCAATACCAACATTATATGTTTTGTGATACCAACTGTCTGGACTGTCAACGTCAGTAGCACACAGTCAGTCAAAAGTGAGTCAGTAGTAAAAAACCCTAGAACCATGGCTGTGCAAGTAGCTTAAGGAAATGCGCATCAGAGTAACAGAGTAGGGATGGAGCGCCGGCCAGGGAGGTGAGGATAGACGCAAGGAAAAGGAAGTAACTTTCAATTTATTACTAGTTTTTCCTCACTGCAAAATCTAGTGTCTTTAAATTTATCACTAATTTAGTAATTTTTCCACACTGTCTCTGTTTACGTTTAGCTGACTCGATGTCTACTTTCTAGTTTTTGGTTATATTTTTCTTTATTATATATTTTATCTATGGTTATATTAAAAATAAGAAAAAGGTAAGTAGTTAGTACAAGACTTCTAAATAAATGTAGGTATTGATACTAATAAATTTAAAATTAATTCTTATGAATTTGCTGTTAGATCGCTCATATAAAAAATGAATTTGTAAATTAATGTACAATAAGCTTTTCACACTACACTAATAATAATTGTAGGTAAGGAAACATGTAACACAAAAGTTATCACCAGATGGGATCGAAACGAATACATTATATGAGCTAGATGTCAGTTGGAATCGAAACAATTACATAAACTATGGGCCTGCGATATTGGATATAGGTGTACAAACAGGCTGTGATCGTTATCATCTCTAATGAAATATGATAATAGGAAAGTTATAAATCATGTCAAATCTCATTACAGCATCATCTGTTCATTGATTATTTGAATTGTTAGTATATATATAATCTCGATGATCTGTTATCGGTAAGTTAAGTTAGTTACTCTTGCAAATAATTATATATTGTGCCAAAAATTCGTTTCTAAATTGCTGCCATGGGATTGTAATCATTGGAAATATGAGAAACATAGGCCGTATTCAGACGAGGTCAGTCGCTGAGCCGCTGAGAAATCCAGGCCAATCAAATGCACGCATTTAGCTGGCTCAGCGGCTGACCTCGTCTGAATACGGCCAATGTTTTACCAAATACTGTCAGAATGTTTTTCTTTGTGATAGTTATTTTATAGATTCTGATTTTGTGGTAAGATTTGTAATCTGTATTGTATAAAATACTGTTTCAACGTACATACATGCAAAATCTAATAAACAATTTGAAGGTTCTTCTAAACAACCAGAACAAACTCAATTACTGTCACTTACTACAAATTCTTTTCCGATAGAGGATAGTGCATGTTATTCAAGCACCCTTGCTAATAATCATGATGATGTAATGAGATATTCCAAACATTGATAACAATTCTCCTTAGACGAAATATGGCGTTTAAGAAACAATTTTAACAAAAAATTAAAGTTTCTGCATAGAAGTATTTATTCAGAATAAATTTGATTAATATTAAAAATAGATTATTACTAATTGGTATTAATAATACCTAATACCCATAATCATTCATAATAATACCTTATTCTATTATGCAGAATGTTGTGATTGACTTTTTATAAATGTATTTATTGTTATTGTTTTGTGATATAATAAATTTTTACCAGTCATGAGTGTTTTATATTGTTGTTTCGCAATAATATTTAAATGAGTATGATACAATATTACCGTCATAACTGGTATTGTTGCATATACTCTTTTAAATATTATTGTGAAACAAAGTTTAAGTTAAATAAAATAATTTGACAAATTCCTTCTACAATAAATATCTGTTTTATCGACTAAGTCGGTAAGTTATGAAGTAAACATTATTACCGACTTGGCGATCTTATTTTTAGTTCAATTATTTTGGTTGCCAGGGACAATGAGGGCGACACGTCGTTTATATGTCAGTGCCGTTTCGATGTTGGCACAATAAAAAGGGCCTTCTTGTATTATATATTCTGTGCCTAGAACTGACAAATTTAAAATAATAGTAATTCCGTTAACAGTTGCTTATAAAACACATTTTAAATAGTTTGTAGTAAATCGTATTTAATCGTATTATACATATCGTTACAAGAATACATTTCACATATAAAAATGGATGGAGATAAGACTGAATTTGTGGATAAGACTGTATTAAATACCCCAAAACCGACAGCTTGTTCAACAGCTAATAAAAAATTTTTTCAGAAGAAAATGGTTCCAATTGTGGATCCTGAAAACTCATTAGGTATAATAAATGTAGACAATCTGCAAAATACTTCAGAAGATCCAATTTATAGCACAAGCTCATCAGATTTAAGTTATCAGTTAAAGCAACAACGTTTGCTTGCAAATAGTTCTTTACAAAGAGCTAATAAAGTAGCCGGATTACCTTCAAAATATTTAAGACCTAATAGAAGCTGTGCCTCAATTTCCAATTATACTGTGAATGAAAGTACGGTTAGTGAAAGTGATTTAACAAAATCACCTCAAAAGGTTCCAAAAAATACTTCTACTCCAAGAACGTCAGTAGCATTAAATAGTTCAAGTGAAGATAGTTTGCCACGCCTTAGCTTAGGACAGTCCATTGCTCAACTTTCATATCAGATTGAAAACACCGATATCAGCATTGACAACTTTGTAAAAGAGTTTCAGAAAGCCATGAACAGCGTAGATAAAGGAGTTCCTCAAATAGATAGCCAACTGTTCAGTCCTGCAGAAGAAGCAGCGTCCATGTTACTTGCCGATGAAATGTCATGGAGGCGACAAAATGAGATGCCACTTACATGTAATTTTTCTCAAGTATCAGGTGAAGATGTGTCTTACGGCAAAGTTTCAGTAGGAGCATTCTTTCAACAAAAGTCTGATACACTGTCAGACTTCAAAATGGCTCTCAGTCCCGTAAAGTCAAAAAAACCTGTTCCGCTGATAGATTCCTCCGTTAGTTTTGCAGAAGAACAAGATATCGAGAAAAAGAGAAACAGTAATAAGATATTAACCATCTCTGCAATTAATAAATTATTGACTGAAACTGAGGATACACCCCGGAAGGTTACTAGTTATCTTTTTAAGCAAGGACAGAAACTGAGTGAAAATTTGTTTGATCAGTCATCATTGCCTGTAAGTAAGGACTCATCTTACACCAGTAATTACTCAGACAACCAAGTTATGAGACAAATTGTAGCTGATAAGGAAAATATCGATACGTACAATATTCCACAAGTAAATCAGGACATAAAGGAAGACATGAGAACTTCTTCTCAGTCTCACAATAGACCACTGTCGGGAGCTTCTACAAGAAGCATATCTAGTGCGCTAACAAGCTTACCGTATGGAAAACTTCCAATTGAAAGTACTAAATTGGAACTCATATGGGGCTGTATCAAAGTCGCAAAAAGTGTAACACAAGACTTTTTACTTAGAAATAGAGCTTCAAAACGCTTATGCTTACAGATGTCTATCGCAGGATATGATTTCAAAATTAGGAAGGACAATCGTCAAGAGAGCGAACCTTTGAGTTCAGCTAAAATTTGGCTCCACCCACACGAATCCAGAGCTATAATTGTTTCATTTATTCCAACGAAGATTGGGGCTTCTGTAGATGAATTAAATTTTACATCACTCGATCCCAATTTGCAACAGACCAAGAAACAGTCTGTCAGGCTGTTTGGATATGGAGGTTTTGGCAAAGTTGACATCCTAACTTTGACTAAAGACATCACTGGTAAATTTTGGTTAAGTTTAGGGAAATTATATAATCACAATGTCATATCACATAATTTTGTTGTAAAAAATAGTGGGACATTACCCTGCTTTGCCTATTTCACATTTAATCCCAAAGACCTATTTGCTTTTGCTAACGTTACCACAACACCTAGTTTTTTTACTCTCGCTCCAAATGAGCAAAAGGAAATTACCGTTACTTTTATTTTAACTGTGGAAGATCATCAAATATTAGAAAAATGTATGTTTCCTAATACCATGGTAGCTGAAATAGGTAGTTTACTTGTAGTGTCTGGTACCGAAGTAAACAGAGGCAGATTGAGGAGGCAGTGTCGCAAATGCTCGGAGAAAGGCTTGGAGATTGACCCTTTAAGTAACATACTAAAGGAAAAAATTCAAGGTGAGATTATGCCAGCAGATCTGAATTTATTAAAGGAAGCTCCGGGTAATTTAAAGGATATTTTAAAATTTTTCACCCGCAACGAAATAATCGTTACTATAGAACAAGATCCAGAATTAACTATAATGCCCCAGTATCCAGATGAATCAGGAATGTTTCACACTTTATGCCAGGATAATACTGTATTGTCCATGGATACCACTACCACTCAAGTCTCTTGCAAACTAGAACCATCTAGTATTATTCTTGCCCCACCAACAAAGATAAAGGATAGTTTGTTTCTGATTTCTGATTGTAAGAGGACATTACATTTTGAAATAGTTTCTAATCCTGAAGGTTTGGATATATTTCCGAAAGATGGAATCATATCACCTAGTCAAGAAATTATTATAAGTGTGGGTTGTCCTAAATTGACTGTAAAGGACAAGAAGCTGTTTAAAGTATTAGTGTACGTGGAAAATGAAGTGTTCGAGACAACAGTTAAAATTATATTCATAGAGAGTAAAAACAAAACTTAGATTAGTATTAAATGTGTTGGTTGACATCGTGGTTTATGTACTTAAAGTAATTTTTAAAATGTTATAGCTAGTTTACATTATTTTTTATATTGTTCACTTTTAACTGGTCATTTTTTATGGTTATAAAAAGATATTTTTTAATAAAAAAAGGAATATTTTAAGCATTTTTATTTACTATTAAACTTTGCTTTCAGACAATCAACTTTATATTGCACTGTTATGTGGGTTGCTGCTGTATAATGCTATTCATAAAATTAAAAACATTACATACGAGTTTAATTTAGTTATTTCTTGCAAAACCTATATAAAAATAAGTTCAAAACAATTTGAAGGTTATAACTTGTCCAAATTTTGTGGATGAATCATTAATTATGGGAAAAGAGTTTTTCTTGTAAACTGCTAAAACAAAGTGAGCGTTTTCCAGAGTTTGTTTCGACTGACTAAACTTGAAATGAAAGTTGATAACGAAACCATAATCACAGCCGCTAGGCGTCGTGACGCTCCAAATTTTTTTTTTTTCAGATGAATACCGTCTTTTTGGCAACGCCTACTTTGCTTTAGTCGTTTACAAGAATAACGCATTTTTAAATGAATGACTGCATTAATGTCTTTTTGAGTATTTTTTTCCAAATTGTTTAATAATGCCTTATAGTAACACACAAATTTGAAAGCCTCTACATGTTTATGGCAATTTATTAATACAACATATAATAGATATAAATATAATTATAAAAGGAGAATAAAAGATGGCTCCGCCGCCGGACGATGATTTAGATCCGTCCTATAGAAAATGCAAATTATGTTGTGATAAAGAGTATCTAAAGGTGGTGTAAAGTGTGCCAAATGTAATGTATTATTACATACAAAATGTTTTGATGCAACTTCGAAAATTGTTAGTGTTGAAAAGAAAAACTAACAGTGTAAAAACTGTATAGAGGACCCTAGTAATAATGGAGGAAAAGTGGGACATGAAATGTTAGTAGGTAGTCTGTTTAGAAATGAAAGAGGGTAATAAAAGCTTATTATGTATGTAAATCGTAAATAAATGTAGTAGTGGTGCTTATATTCAATATTTTTATATTATGTATTATCGGTATAGATGACGTGTACTTTTAAAAAAACTTTGTGTGAACCGTACTAAATTGTAGCAGGTATAGTTAAAATTTAATCCCCGACAATCCGTCTTTGTCTATGCCGCTTCAATTTCTGGGTCCATTTCTCTTATATATATTAACAATATAAAAACAGCATTTCAAAACTAGAGGCTACTTTAAGCATCATAACCGGGTTAAGAGGGTTTTTAGTAATTCAAATAAAATTATTTAATATTATTATCAAAATATTTATTTAAATTTAATGAATAGACTTTTATTCCACACATAAATATATGTATTTTGAAATTTCAAATTATGGTGAGCAAATGTAGTGTTGTATATATGTACAATAAAGAAAACAAAAAAGTAGGTAAGTATATTAAAATTCATCCTCTGAATATTCTAATGAGTTATCTTCGTCTCCTAGATTGATAAAAATAGGTCCCACAGTAACGCCAATTAATATATCGAGTTCTCACATTTTCTCCTCTTCTTTTTGTACATGATGTATACATCTTTGCCAGTTATCTGCAGTTACTGCGCCCAGACTAATTCGATTGGGTTAAGTTCACAGTGATAGAGGGTATAACCGTAGTACCGTTATTTGGCGATTTGTTGCCATTTCATCGATAACATATTTTTTCTGATCTTTATTAACATTGACAAGTGTCAAAAGTTCTTCTTTCACCATATTTGTTTCAAAAGAAATGTTTTTTCCGAATAACCATTGAATTATATCGGCTTTCCTCCAAGCAGTCGTAGGCGTCCGCTCGGTCTGCCGTGAATGGTAACTGGCATTATCTATGACAATTACAGACCCCGGAAGAATAAGATCCAACATCTGTGTAAAATACTCTTGGAAAACATCTGCGTTCATGTCTTCGTGATAGTCACCCGTATTTTTAAATTCAAATAAAAGTAAACCGCCATCTACAAAACCACTGGCACTACCTATATGTGTCACTATTAATCTTCGCCCTTTACCTGCAGTTGCCTGGAACCCTGTTAAAAGTCCATCCAAAAATGCTTCTCGAAAACTTTTTACATTTTTATCTTGCCATACTTTTGTTACAGTATATCCCTCGTTAACCCAAGTTTCATCTAGATAATAAATATTCCACCCTTCGTCATGGAATTTTCTAATTGATCTAAAGTAGGATCTTCGCCAACAAATATTTTCATCTTTATCGATAAGAACTAACTTCCCACTAAGCAAGATAAAATTGCTGCAACATTTCTCAAAATTTACAAACCAAGCTGTAACGTGGACTAGCTTTTACAGAAAGTTCGCAAGGGATTTGTGACAAAGTTATAATTTCCACCCAAAAACTTTGCAAGGAAACATTATTTTAGAAAGTTTGCTACAACTTTTCTTAGCAAGTTCACAGTAGTTGAAATGTAAATGTGCTTGCCTTGCCTACAAATATACTTAATTAAGAAATTACCAATAAATATTGTCATTTGCTTTAAATAGTTTAAAATACGCCTATCTTCACACATTCAGATTGGTGGTTTGAAACTACTAGAAAGAAATATTTCGACCAGTTAATTTGCGAAATAATAGTAGTTGTCTCCACACCTCCCAGGATAAAATCCTTCAACGAAGTTTTTCTCTGCCCGTGTGGCTGTGGCCAAACATAAATTAGGAATCTATTATTTCCTTGCCCGTGCTACCAAAATTCGGGTACACAGTATCAGTGAGATATAAGTGGTGCCACCTGTCGCTTATTAATATACATATAAAGTTTCGACATCTTGATAATTTCGTTGCATCACAACTTTTCTTTTGTAAATTATGTGATAACTTGCAGCAAGTACTAATATGTAACCTCACAGAAACTCTTTGCGGTTCACTTATAACAAACTATCTAGTTAAAAACATTCATATGAAATATTCTAGCAAGCCTGCAGTTACTTTGCAGTGTAAAATTACATATTTAAAATTAAAATTAATGCAACTTTGTTAAAATGTTATGTAAGGTCTCTTGTTTAGTGGGTTCCTGTTCTGCTTTTTGTAGCAAAAATTCAACTCTCGTAAGACGGCCCATAATTTGCTTCTACTGATTTTTGGCAAATCGTTGTCCTCTGAAAGTTCACTTAAAATTTTGTTTAGCGTTGGTATTTCTTTTTTAAAATAAAATGAGTGTACTTTTCTGCGAATGATGATTTTGATGGATTTACAGTATCTTGTTCATTTTTTGTTTCCTTTAAAAGTCTGTAGATAATCCTGTCATTTTGGAACACTTTTCCACGATGTTGTCAACACTGATGTTGGTAAGATTTTGGTGTTTCAATGCATTAAATACATTGAATATAATAATCTACTCATTCTGAGACAGCGCACATCTTTTCACGCGTTTAGCAGGTACGTATAATCTGCAAACACGGAATTCCAGGAAACAACTACTCTGCGAGCTAATGCCCCGACCAGCATTAAATTACACCTGGAAAACCTATAGCAACCGCTAGAGTCATTCGTCAGACGCCCACCAGACATATACCGGTTTCGAGCTTATTAGCTCTCATCAGTATGCCATAGGTGAGGTATCTGACGAATAATCCTAGCTGCTTTCGTCTGTCTAACCCGACAGAAGGGACCATGAGTACGCGGTGTAGAACTAACTACATCTATCGGCCGTTCGCTACTCCAGAAACGACGGCGTTTCTCGCCGATCGCGATAAAGGTCGACAGCTTTTTTTCAGTCCGGCATGGAGTAGCGACCGGCCGATAGATGTAGTTAGTTCTACACCGCGTACCTATGGCATACTCTCGCCGATCGCGATAAAGGTCGACAGCTTTCAATGGTGTCTACTGCATGTAGAAAGCTTCGTGTCTGTGACATTTTCAGTCCGGCATGGAGTAGCGAACGGCCGATAGATGTAGTTAGTTCTACACCGCGTACGTATAATCTGTTAAGCTCGACATTTTACCCAAACAATATTATAACCACTGACACAATAGTCACTAAACATAAGTAGAATTTTACTCTACTGCACTAGCACGTCTTCGTATATTCAGCTCTAAGACTAGATTGATCTGTCACAATACACTGGCTCCTGCCCTATGATGTATCCAGTAAAATATACTTTAATGTACACCCATTACCTGTTAGTATTAGTGTTATCCGATAATTACCTGAAACGAAATATTACCACGCCCATGGCCGGTTCTTATCTCGAGATTTTATTACTATCTTTCATTTCCAAACAGACTATAGTTCAAAAGGAAAATGAATGTTTGGTTCGTAAAAAAGATTTATTAAACAAACTTTTAATTGATATGGAGTACTGCATTAGTTTGCAAAAAAAAAAATTATCTTTGGATGCAAAAACTGTAAGTAGTTCATCCTTCTTATCTTGTGTCATCAAACTACACAGACTTCTTACAAAGATGTTGTAAAAAATATAAACAACAAAGTCAGCTGTACTGTTAGTAAAATCTAATGATGAAAGTATAAGTAACAAGGAAGTGGAGAAAAATATAAAAAGCCAAGTTAACCCTGGTTCGTGTGTTAAAAATTAAGTTAATAAGAAATAGTGTCTTAATTAACTGTAGCAATATGGAATCTTTAAATAAATTAAAAAATTCATGTACGGAAACAGTCGGCGAAGTGTATAATATTACTGAAGCAAAAAAGCGTGATGATCCTAAAGTTATAGTTTATGGAGTAGAACAAGATTCCGCTCAGGATCCAAACTTGATTAAATCAATTATTTCACTAAATGACAGTGTAGTGAAAGCGATATTGTTTCTGTTTCTAATCGTAAATTTAAGAATATGTTTAAAGTTATTTTAAAACTTAATCCTGTGGTTTTCAAAACTATAATAAATTACGGATATTTGTATATAGGATGGAAGAAATGCAATTTAAATAAAGGAGCTAAGAAGTGTGGGCAGAAATAAAAATAAAGGTAGAACCGGCCAGTAAAAATTACCATAAAAAAGAAAAGAAGCAGAAAAGAGAATGGTTTGATAATGAATGTAAAAGCAGGCAGTTTGAAGTTAGAAGAAAGATAAGACAAAAGATGCTGCAATAAGAGGGAACAGAAAAAGCAAAGAATAAATATGAAGAACAAAGAAGGAAGACCAAAAAGGTGCTCAAAAATAAGAAAAGGAAAAATTATGAAGCTATATTAGAACAAATAAAAGAGAACTTGAAAAATAACAACATTAAAAATCTATATCAAGGAGCAAATAATAATGAGAGGAGAGGATATCAGCTATCAGTTTTTTATATAGACAAAAATGGAAAGATTGTTACAGGAGAAGATGAATTATTGAATTGAAATAATATTTTGAAGAGTTATTAAACGGAGATGAATTCCGTGAAATGAAAACGGAAGGAAGCAATAGCAATACAAAAGAAGGCAATATGATGCCAACGCCAAGTAATGAAAAAATTAAAGAAATAATTTCAAAATTGAAAGTAATAAGAACCTGGGAAGAGACTGCTGAACTATTTAAATATGGATGACAGAAATTAATAGACCAGTTGCAGTAACTATTAGAAAGGGTCTGGGAAAAGGGAGAATTGCCAAAAGAATGGGCGTAGGCAGTAATTTGTCCTATACATAAAAAAGAAGATAGAGGGGAATGCCAGAACTACAGGGGAACAGCATTGCTGAATGTGGCTATAAAATATTAACCACGTATATAAAAAACATATTGGTAGCAGAAGTCTAGAGGATAAAATTGGGAAATATCAGTGTGGCTTTAGACAAGGAAGAAGTACAGTAGATCAAGTTTTTATCACAGAGTTTTACTCTGCGAGAAATGCAGGCTGAAAGCTTTGAATATGATAAACCAAAACCTTAGTACTATTTATAGACTATAGAGAAGTCTATGACAAAATAAAAGAAAAAGACATATAAGTATAAGGTTTAAAAGAAGATAAGGAACATGATAAGACTAATATTGGAAAAGACCCAGAATGTAAAATAAAGTAAAAGTAAATAATAGAGAGTTATTGGACGTGTCATAAGGTTAAGCAGTGTTTAGGTTTCCCTTATATTGACATCTAAGCATGAGCATATGTGTTGTATTATTAAGACAGCAGTAATAAGGATAGTGCTTGACCATATTTATGTAAGGTAACGTTAAGCAATCCCTTATTTGATAGATCGGGCCGTTCGGCCGTAATCGGTCATACCCGTCCCAACATAAAATAAAAATAAAATGTTTTTCGATTTTTTAAATAAGTTCCGTCGCATATTTCAAGAAAAATGATATAAAGCTAAGTAAACTTATCTTAATTATTTCAAAATATTGACTTTTATTCCTTTTTTCATTCACCATTAAAATGGCAAGAATAAGGGAATCCCATCCGTGAAGTTTATTAACCAATAACTATATTTTTCGGGGTAAGATAAGGGCAAGCAGTATTTAAATAAAGTCGTGCCTAATACTGTTCGGCAGTATTAAAGGGATTTCGAATAACTCTCTAATAATAAAACCACAGAAGTATTTGAAGTAAATGAGGAAATAAAATTATACAACGAGGCGACGTGGTAAACGTGGTAAAACCACAAAGATTAAGGTGGCTAGGGCTTATTGAGAAGAGACAAGGATACCAAAAATTGTAATGACACGAGCAATTGGGCGTAAGAAGAGGGGAGCGCGACCTAAAGCAAGATGGAAAACAGCGGTTGAGAAAAATCTACAACATCCTCAAATTGTAAGATGGAAAGAAAAAGTAAGAGATGGAAGAAATGGGAATGAAGAAAGATAGTCAATCCAGCCATGGATCCTCTAGGTTTTCAGAGTTAGATTTATATATATTAATAATTAAGTACCTATATTTATCGCATTTACAAATAGCAGCACATCCTGCTCTTATTCTAATCTTCGAATTTTCGGCTTTTTTTTAAATAACCCCATAAACAGTAATAATGTACTAGGTTGGATGATCTAGAAATTTTAAAAAGATCTTAACTGCAGTAAATATTAAAAAATTCAAAACAGTGAATTAATAAAACCTTTATATTCTTAAAAGTTGAAAAACTTGATTTTGGAAAAATAGTTTTATAATGTTTATATCTATTTTACATGCCACTTTGAGAGCCAAACATAATTTGATCATTTATAACAAAACTGCGGCAACAAAAGATATTGTCCCGTAAATCAAGTTAAAGCTCTTTTCATAGTCTATTCAATGACTTAATAATTTTTATACAGTACCATTTTGTAGAATTAACTTGTTTCATAAAATTATTGGCCTTGAGTAGGCCTACAAAATGAGACCTTCATTGTAATCACTAAGGTATCTTAAAAAAATAACGGAGATATAAGCTTGGGGAAGTTTTAAGTTGCGGACCCTATATACTGTCACGGAATTTGCCCCACTCACTCCCAAACCGACGACTGTGGCACCGCGAATTGCCTAAGATTGCTCCGATCGCCCCTACGCCATTCTGACCAGAAAATCGTGGAAACGACGAGAAGCGTTCCAGTCGTACGAGAAAATGGATCTAGAGATACTGGAATATACCTGGAATATTCGTTGGGTCTATAAAGAAGAATAAACGGCCGAGTTAGTTAGTTTTGTATAAGTCTTGTGTTACAGTCTGAATTAAAGTGTTTAGTTGGAGATATCAAAGTGATTTAGATAGCGATTAATTAAATAAGTGTTTAGTTGACCTGTAATTAGTAGTGTTCAGTAGTTAATAAAGAAGTAATTAATTAACGGATTGTTTTTCTGGAAGAAAGAAAAGACGGATTGGAAATCCGTGACAATACATTATTTCCACATATCGATCGTGACCGTATAGAATTCATTATACACTGTATATTAACAATATTTTATTAAGGCAATTACACATTGGTCGAATAGTATTCTCTCAGATTTCCCTGGTGAACGCCAATGCAGCAACACATCAGTGAAAGGAAATAACCAACGGCTCAATGTCAAATTTTATGTTAACTGTGAACAGGAGAACACAACAAAATTAATATTATCATTATCAATCTCCCTTCTCGATCAGGAGGTATTTCTCGCTTACCTATTGAGATTTCGTTTATTCGTTTCTGTCGTCGTGGGAAATCCTCAGTTAGTTTAGGATTTTTTGAGCCACCGAGTTGGTATAGATGGGTATCGGTTAGTGTAGGTTCTCGTCAAGTGACCAAGTTTAAATAGTGTTTGTGCTACCCGTGTGTGTGATATTTGATTTTTATGAATACATTTGGACAGTTACTGAAGCATCTCATTGTGGATTTCTTTGGTATTATTTCTTTTTACTGAAAAACACATCTTAGTTAAGATTAAAATAAAATTATACTGGGTGATTCAGGAAATCCTATTGGATTGTTTTGCATTTAGATGGGATATTATCTAATATTTAAAGCAAAAGACCCAACTAAAGCTTACTAGGGCTGTTTTTCAATTATTGTTGCTCGCAAACCAAACATTCTTCTTAAAAAGAATGCTTTTAATTTATTTTAAAAAATATTCAGGCTTTCTGTTCTCTGTGGAAAGATCCATGGACGCCCACAGGCACCCCAGTCGAGACCATGACCACCCTGAGATTTTACATATTTACCATTTTTTTACAGATATTTCCATGTATTATATGTACATAAATATTAAAATATTCACAATATAAATCGCCAGTGTTTACGTTTCTGCTAAATATTTTATCTATCAAAATATTGTTCATAACATACGCACGTTTTCCATTTTGGCCCCTCCTGCGAAATTTTTCTGCAGGCGCCCATTGAAACAATCACTCTTCTATAAATTAGTACTATATATTTTATCATTCTCTGTACAGTCTATGGGTGTCTTTGTATATTCCTACCGTTATTTCCATTTTAAGTATATGTAAATATATACAGGGTGGAACATCAGTGCGAGAGAGTTCAATAACTCCCCTTTGTTTATTCACCATACATAGAAAAGCTTATATAAAACTTGTAAAAGGTCAAGAAACCTACACTATAAAATTATTTTGAAAAATACAGGGCGATGGGTAACAACAAATCAATCCAAATATTACATTTTAAATTGTGTAAACTCTGTATATTTTTAAACATATGATTTTCTGAGAAATTTACGTATATCGCAATATAAATAGTTTAACATTTTATTGTTATGTGGAAAATATTTCTAAGTTTGGAAAAAACAAACTGTTAATATTTACATCAGCAAACATATTTGACAGAGTTATAGACAAATGTTAGACAAAACGTTCTATATTGGCTAATATCGACTATTTTATACAGGGATTTTTTTATATATACGATCAATTCAGAAAATTCACACTTGGTTTTCTTAAATTTTTGAAATTGGACACCCTGTATTTTATTGTTCTATTTCAGTCACATATCAATCCACCAACTTTTATGAAGTAGCTATGTTCTATACCTGAAATTGTTAGTTTTTGAGATGTACCTACCAACATTTCTGAAAAAACTTAATTTTGCTCAGAAATCTATGTTTAAAAATATACAGGGTTTACTATTCAAAGTGCTCGGTTTCTTTTCATCCACCCGTATCTTTCGAAATAAATTTATAGTCTAGGTTTTTAATCCTCTACGATTTTTATACATTTTGATTCTGTATTATGAATAACAAGGCAGTTTAACCTTTCTCGCGCAATGGCTCACTCTGTATAATATGTGGCTATATAATATTCGGACGATTTTCACCTACCGTCTTGAGATATGTGAGAAGTTGTATGTTCTATCAATTTCTATCCTTAATATTGAAACGATTGAAACTTTTAAAGTAGCTTAAATTATCTGAATTTCGAAACGCCAACGGATAATTGGTTGTACCCCAGGTTTTCAGAAGAAATTGTTGTTCGTAATTCTTATGTGTAAACAGAATCCTCGGAACCACCCGATTGATGTACCTATTTGAAATATTATAAATACCTACAGATGGGATACAAAATGTAAGCTAATCAATGATAGATAGAAAAACTATCATTTCAAAATGGTTTGGGTTGCAAGCTTATTCTGTTGCAGTTACAATGGTGGAACAATTTTCGAGTTGCCACTTCGTCGGTTTAGATTCCTCGACGTTTCGAGATATATGTCGCCGTCTTTCTTAGACGTAATACTTTGAAACGATTAACAGTTATTTCTGAAGAAGAGAGCCAAATGTCTCTTAAAACGTAAAAAAAATTAAACGCACAACGCCTACGTCGCTGTGGTAACCAGCCAGGAAATTGGTCAACCATTCTCAAAATATACTGCACTTGGCACATAAAGTTAGTATAGTATAAATACATAAAACACAAATACAAAACATTTAACTATAATTTAAAACGATATTTCCCTGGACTGTTTATTTAGGATATCTAACTGTTTCTAAGGTTGGAGTTCATAGTCAGCACTTCACTTAAGTGTGACTTTGCATTTAAGGTATACTTAAATAAAATTCCCTTCAATATTTTGTTTCATATCTAAACTTAATGGAAACTTATTAAAGTGTAGCACGAAACTATTAGTAAGTTGCCACCCTGCATTTTTATCTTGTAAATTGCAAAGCTAAATGGTGTGATCTATGAATTCCACCCTAAATGTGCTAAGGAAAGTGTAGAATTACCACAGTAGACCTGGAGCAATTTATTACTGTTTTTATAGATGTAGTTAGACAACTGCTTTTAGTTGTGGACTATAACTGAAGTGTCATCTATGAAATTTAGGTGCAAAATAACGACAAGGGTAATTAATATTAATAATATTAATGTCACTTTTGCCTAGAGAAACACATATACTGATATTTATGTCCTACTATAAACGTATCAGAAACAAGGGTTTATTATAGAAGTTATATGCTCGTTTAAAAAAAATTGTATATATATAGGTATATATAAATTTTTTTTTAGTGTTCGGGAATATTCCAGGTCTGGATTTTCTTTTTTATAAGGTGGGTTGGGTCCATACTGACTACGGCATTGTGCTCTAAAAGCTTTTTTGATTTTTGAATGTAATTACATTTACGTAGTAAATCTCAAAATATTATTCTCCAATTTTCAGTTTTTGTTTTTTTTTCCTTCAAAATTTATCCAAAAGAACTTCAGCAACTTTAGTAAAATGAACTATTTTAAGATTTTATTGAAACTGCTCTCTATATATTTGCATAAAAAACTGATAAATTTAACCCATATTGACAGAATATGCATACATTTTTTAAAATATTTCTTGTCTTAATTTAAGAATATTATTTTATTTAGAAATTTTTGATATCCAGAGCATTCCGATTCAATTAAAATATTTGTGAATAGTTTCTGTTCGTGAAAATTATGTCTTCATTTGTTTTGCACATTTTAAATGAATAATAATACATTTATCTAAATGTGTCGTCTTTACAAATTCTAGTGACGTGCTATAATTTTCGAGGAAAATGTATCCGGTATATAGCTGAGGCAGTGAGCTGAGACATTTTTTCTCACTTTCACTTCACTTTTTAAGAATGTATTAGTAAACCAAATTAAAAAGCATGGTCATTTTAAAAAGTTTATCTTCAACTTTTAAATATACTTACCTTAAAGTAAGAGAAAAGTGTATAGATGTTTATTTACCTATATTTAACAGTAATAAATTATGAGATAATTCAGGAAATATTGAAATTTATATATTACAAATCTGTTGAATATTCATAGAATATGGGCATAGATATATCGATACATACATACATATGTATAAAGCCACGAATGTATGCATATATTAAGAATTATCAGTGTTATAATTTATAAGTTGAAATAACGAATAGTAGTTAGTATTTTCTCATATATTTTTTCTTTATCTTTGAAAACATCTAACCTGGGAATAGGAATGATGATGTAGTGTAAAACCAAATGGTTATCACTATAGGAGTACAGGGTAATTTAGTTTCTAAGGTGGAAAATGAAGGGCAAGACAGAACATCGACAGCAATGAATTTACTATATAAACATTAAAAGATTGTTTCTAAAATACACAGCATTGAAGATACAGGTTGGTGAAGATTTTAATTTTAAATGATTGTTAAATATCCTTCGGACGAACAAGAATTTTACAATATACTTTTTGATGACGTATAATACGAGTATCTTGTGGCTGATATCTTTTTTTAATAGGTACAAAAGTTTCTGAACATCATTACTGACGCCACTAACTTTTTACACAAAACATGTCTTGAAATTTGTTAGTACTAAGAATCATCTTCGAGAGCAGGTAGCGTTTAAAGACATTTTTAACTCCAATTTAATTAAAAATATTATAAAATAAAACACAAAAATGTCATAGCAGTATAGGTATTTATTATTAAAATTGTTTTAGTAGCTATTATATTATGAAGTAATAATAATAATTCAAATACTTAATCATATTTAGTCATGGAAATATTTAAGAATCTCTGTACTGATTCGCCCAGAGTACCTCTAGAATCTAATTTACTTATGGCGTATTTTTCGTCGAAAATCATTAAATTTGTGCCGTTTTCAGGTACCTACAGAAATCTCTAAGACGAAAATATGTAGAACAAAATTAGAATGAAAAATAAGATTCTCAATGTTTTGTTTATCCATTGTTACTATTTTCCTCACATAAAATAATAACATTTAAAAAACATTTGTAAAACACATATATTTTGCTATTCTAACCCCATATTTTAACAATTATTTTCACATATTTATAAACAGAAGTAAACAATTTTATATGCAGAACTAAGTAAGTTTATGTTCCAACAACATTTACATCTCTAAATTGTTTGTTGACTAATATTTCTCTACCTAAAAATATATTGGTTTCTTGTAATTTATTCGTTTTTTATTTCGGTATTTCTAAAAACTTGCAGGTGGCATGAGATAACATACCTGTTATTTGCTGTGCCCTAGATTAGGCATTCTATTAAAAATGTCTAAAATTATTTGTATTTGTAGAAAACACTATTTAAAGAACACGGCGCCCTTTTAAAGAATTCTTACAAAATATCTCAAACAAAATTTACCTTTTTTTACTGTTTAAGAAAGGTATTTTAAGCTAATATGTATCAAATCTCCTACAATTCCTATCAATGAAGTCATATGTATGTTCTCTGATACCAAACATCTAGGTATGCTAATGAACAACCACAGACAAAACTCTATTCAATAATAAGGTATTTTAAGCTAATATGTATCAAATCTTAAACAGTAAAAAAATGTTACAAAAGCTAATAATAAGGAATATATGGGTAGATATTGTGGGTGTAATTCAACGCAGGTTGGGGCTTTTGTCCACTGAGTAGTTAGTTTCACACAATATTGTTAATACCTAAAAATATAGGAAAAAAAAGTATTCTATTTACTAACCTGATATACCCTATATATTAGCTTAAAATACCTTTCTTAAACAGTAAAAAAATGTTACAAAAGCTAATAATAAGGAATATATGGGTAGATATTGTGGGTGTAATTCAACGCAGGTTGGGGCTTTTGTCCACTGAGTAGTTAGTTTCACACAATATTGTTAATACCTGAAAATATATGAAAAATTTACCTTATTATATTTGGACAAATTGGACCAAATTATAGAAACATAGTATGAAGGTCAGATTAAAATCAATTTTTTTTTGCTATCATGCTAATAATATTATATTTTATTTTTGTAGCTTGTGTCATTACATAATTTGCCTCTAGTCACACATATCAACTTTAAACATCTTTAGATCATCGGAATGTCATGTAGATGATATCAACAAGGTCACACTAAATTGAATTAGTACAGTGATTGTAAAAGTTCTCTAAGTACGAGTAATAACAATGACTTTTTCCAGTGACAGTTTATTAATTAAATCATTTTATGGATCGGTCAGTGGTCGCGCGGTTTAAGGCGTCAGTACTTGAATCGAGGTGACTAGATCGCTGTGGGTTCGACCCCCGCAGCCGGTAGACCGTATATAAGCTATATTCGTGGAGAGATTGGCACCCTCTCTGCGGGTATGGTAGGGTGGAATAATGTTGGCTTGGGTCAATGTGAGAGATTGATACCGGTTGACATTTGACTACCCCCCCTAATTAATGAGGTTTTCTAGGTTTCCCTCATTCCTGCACTGAATGGTGGTTAGGGCCTACCAACGTAAGTCGTTCCTGGGCGCAAATGCGGCCTGCTTAATAATAATATGCCGCCCCCTCTCCCACACAAGTCTTCGACTTCTGGGCTAATCCTCGTGATTAGAATGAGAGGTAGAGATATTATTATTATTATTATATTTTATAAGTACCAAATTTGTTGTAAAAGTCATGAGTTTCTTCATGAAGTTATTTCGCATTTATTTTTTAATAATTTTTGGAACATCAACAAATTAATAGTGTGCCGTAATAATCTAAAAGGGTGATCTTATCTGATAAACTGTAATGTTTTATTAATATTTTGTTTAGTACCACTACAACTAAATTATGAATCGTCACACCTCAAGTGTAATGTTAACCTTCATTTTACAGAATAATACACATTTTATCCAGAGCTTGACCAGATTCAAATACAATAAACATATATTGTACAGGGTCACCCATTAATTATATTATGGATTGTTTAGGTCAGTACTTTCTTAAAAAAAACGATAAACACAACACAAGAGTTAAGTTGTAAGATATTGAATCTGGAATAGTAACAAATACAGGGTGTAATAAAAAAGCAGGTCATTAACTACGTATTTTTATGACAAAATATGACGAGACATTTTTGCAGTTGACCAAATTCTTAAGGGTATTATTGCAAATGACACCTAAAAACAACAAACTGGGGAGAAGAATGTACTTTGCCTCCTCTATATTTACTGACGTACGTCCATGGAGAAATTCTTTCAATATTATAAGGTACAATTTTATTTAGAATATTTTATTACACTTGATAATTTTTTTGAAAACTCTTTTTTTTTGAGATAAATTTGATTCTTAAAAATAATGTTGATAGAGATAGCCGCAGAGAAACAATTTTAAATTTTCCAAAGGAACGCTCAAAGGGACAATTTGTAAATTTTACTGAAGTTTTAAATGTCTTAACTGATTTTATACAGAATGTCTCTGAACATAGGGCTAACCAGATTTGGCACGCAAACGATTATTTTCACTCATTCCATATTTTAATTTACACATTGCTCCACATGTCCGCCTGTCTAAAAAATGCGCGAATGGGCTTTTCTAATTAATAAAAATCAAATAATTTAAAAAATTCAGTATAATCGTCTTGCATAAATTCACAAACTGAACTGAAATCCAATGGAATAAACTTTGAGGAGTGTGGTGGCCATTAGTTGCGTCTCTCCCATCTATCGATTTGGAAAAAATATTTTTTAGTTAAAAAGTATTTGAAATAATATAAAATAGTAATTTAATCGTCTAAGAGAAACTATATCTACAAATGATGTTAAAAAATTTATGCAAAAACATTAGATTTTCTCTAATTATAAAAAGACATTTATCCATTGCTAAGACAGAGAGATAGTGTTGCGTAGTGTGAATAATTAATAAGTTTCTTAAATAATATTTTAATTTTTTCTAGTACCTAAACGAAATTACAAAGTTAAAAAAACGTTTGTTTGTGTAAAACTGGCTAGCCCTATATTTAGAACGCTGATACATATAAAATCAATTATCAGATATTTAAAACCTCGGTAAGTTATCAAATTGTTCCTTGAACGTTTATTTAGAATTTTAAATTAAAAAAAATTATTAAGTGCAACCTATTCTGCAGCAATATCTAACGCTGTATGACTTTCAAAAATCGAAGTTATCTTTAAAAAGAAGAGTTTTACGTGAAATTATTGAAAGTGATAAAATAATTCCAATAAAATATTACGCTACAATATTGAGATAAATTATTGTTCATGGGCGTACGTAAAAAAATAGAAGGGGGCAAAGTACTCAATACCCAGGTTCTACGGTTGTTTTTTAGGCATCGTTTACAATAAATAATGCCCTCGAGAATTTTGTTAACCACAAGGATATCCTTTAAATTTCGAACTTTTATGTGAAAAATTGACAGTTCTTCGAAAAGACAACTTTAAAACTTCAACTTCAACATTCTGTCTCTTTTAAATGCGGCATTTTTTTATATAGGTAAGTATGGTTAAACCACAGTATACTAAGCAATCAGTACGGAATCTTGGACAATTTATGAATGAAATACGTCTGGCAGTTTTTAAATGCCCCCACTCTAGAAAAAGTCGCCAAGAATATGGTGGATTCCACAGAACATACGAAAAAATAGCTAATAATTTGGCGTAAACATTAGCAAAGTTGTTTCGTAGTTATAATACTTTGCATTAATTCTTAATTAACTGTTGTAATCCAGTGTAGTTTCATATAAAATGAGGTATTGATTGAGAAATTATAGTAATAACTGTCAATCGCCAACAACATGGCGGATTTTTGGAAGGCGCGGGAAAGCTGAGTTTCCCTACTGATTGCTTAGTATACTGTGGGTTAAACCGTCAAATTTTGTTTCCAAAAATATGCAGTTAATGGGATGGCCTACTTGTTTGTTACACTCTTTATAATTATACATGTGTTTTGAAAAATTGTGTTGAACTTGTTGAAATTGCCAAATATATATCTACTGTTTTCGAATAGGATGTTTCAAAAATAATATAAAATGTGGAAGTTGTTTCCTCAGGGCCTTCTAATATGAAAAATATAAATATATACTAACGGGCTGCATTTTTGACATACATGGTACTAAACATATTTTTTTAGTGTGTCTAATAAACAAATAGATATCCTCTCGCAAATTTTTATCATATAAAAATACATTACTTGTTTTTATTTGCACGCTACTAGTTTCTTCAACTATCTATGTTAAGTCTTTTTTTCATATGGACTTGTCTTTAAATTTACGGATATTTAAGCAAATCTCGTAGTTTTTTATTTAAATAATTTACTGTCGGGAAAGTTTGAGCTTTTAGCAAATTCCGCAAAACAGTTGAAATATTTCTTAGACTTTGCCAACTTTAATTAAAGAACTGCGAATATTCTTCAGTTTCGCGTCTCTCAGGACAAGGTTTTTTTGAAGAAAAAACGTGTTTGTACATGAGACAACATGATTTTATTTAATAATACAAAAACTGCTCTGTCAAATTGCGTGGGAAGGCGTTTTGTCAATATTAAATTTCAATGTCAACAAAAGCTTTGATAAAAAGGCTTCTCTCTATTTAGGGAATGTAGTTGATAAAAAAACAATAGGTTAAAATGTAGCTGACTTTCATCATGCAATGCATACAATATTATCTCAAAAAATATATTCTACAATGTTGAGGAGAGAAGGGAAACTTACAATCTGTATAAGATAAATGAAAACGTAGCAAATTTAATTTTGATAGATATATTACACGGAAAAAGGATATTTCGAATTAAGTCGGTATAACCTCTATTTGGAAGGCCTATTTAATCTTGAATTAAGTACAGTAGACCGATGTATCCGAACGTCGGACATCCGGATGACCGATTACTGAATGTTGTGTTATAAGTACATTGTAGTGAAATAAACCCATAATAATATCTAAATATTTTCGTTGCATACTTACAGACTTAAATAACCTAGCTTTTGTAAAATGTATCTGAATTTGAAATTCAAAATGCTGGTGATTCTTAAAGAACGTTGATTTCGTCTACATATTTGTAGAAATCCTAAATAATGTAATTTCGATTGATTTTTTAAACATAAACATATTATGTTAAGAAAAAAATTGTCTTTATTGGGCCCGGTTGTATATGCATGTACTATAATCTATTGAAATAATAATGGCACTCTGAATTTGGTGATGGGGGGAATGGATTATCGTGTGTCCACCCTGTATATAATAATATATTTATACATATGTGCCTACAACTATTCGAGTCTGACTGTAGGGAGCCATTTTCATTTACGTTAAGTATTTAGGATATATTTTTTATTTTCATCTAAAAGAGATTTTGATCTATTATTCAATTTAAGTCCTACTTACCATTTGGTATATGATTCATAGTATATGTTTGCATTGTTCCAAATAAACGGAACTAATATTTGGCAAAACAAAAATATTTTCCTTATTTTCTATTTTGCATATTTTACAGGTAGTATTACATTTCAAGGATATTCAGCAAATGACTAAATAAAAATCCGCCAAGCGCCGTAACGTGTAATCTATTAACCATTTACTTTGTTTGACGAAAATTAAACAGGCAATCCGTGCGTTTTTCGCCTTCTTGATACTATCTGTAATAAATTAATTACAATCATAATTAACAGGAAAGCTACACCCGAAATTTTCCTACGATCCCATCCGTCAATTCATCATAGCCAATAGAAATCGAGCATTTCGATCTGATGCATGCGTATTTGCTGCAGCAGATGATGAGCAATCGGGTATATTGTTGCATATATGCGGAGCAATCAATTCAATACAATTTTATGGAAATAGCATGTATTTCTCTTTGTGGGAACTGCTATAGGCTAAAATTTGGTTTAAAAATCAAATTTGGCGTTCTATATTTCAATTCATAGAAAAAGAAAAATTTTATTTGTTGTTGCTCTGAATTTATGGCATCATTTTAAAAATTCTCTGTATAAACACAGGTTTGTGAAGGATGTCTGCTAATCTCTGTTTATTATAATTATACACATAACTCGTTAAAAATATTAAATATTTAATATGAGACACTACAATAATATGTGTTATCATTCGTTGTCATTCTCTCTTACTTCTACCACAGATAATCTGTGCTTATACTCTAAAATACCTACACATGATTTCCTTGAATTGCAGATATCGACAGTTCCCAAGGAAAACTTATCAAACGAAGGTGAATAAGTACTTTAAAAATGTTCTGGAATTGTATTAGCAGTTCATTACCGTTTATCCGACGTTATTAATACTAATTCTATGTGACATAGTGAGTGTATAAATTATTTGTACAAGGTAAATCGATGATATGGATTTAGAATTCGATATCATGTTCACGACGAGGCATAACCTCTTTACTCTTTATTCTATAAATTTTAGTAACGCCGTGTCATTCGTTACTGAGTATGCGAAGATGGTAAATGAAAACTGATTAAATGAGTTCGACAATAATCTACAAAATTATAAAAAACGATTTGTCATAGGTAAATACCTTACTTAATTGACGTTCCTAATTCCTTACTTACTGTCTTTTTTTTCTCGAGAAATTTTAAATCATCAATCATATTGTTCTGTAAGAATTTGACAGGATAAAATTAATAAAAGGATGATCTTTCGAAAATTCTTATTACTAAAATGTTTATAATTCATATAAGGATAATCAACTCTCTTCACTTTAAATGCATTAAGCGATGTTTTCCTTAATTCTCATCAAATACAGTAATACTCATACTTTGATAGCATATTAAATTTACTGTATAGTCCCTCTAAAATAATGTGGTCAAATACGTTGGTATTTCTACGTTAGTATCTATTAATGAAGACAGACTTGCCTGATATATTCTGCAACGCAAAATTAAAGGATATTAATTTTTGTCATTGGGTAATTTGAAAATTTTTGGCGTATGTCTTAGGATTTTGAACTTTTGCTAAAACAATGAATTTTTAAAATTATTCAGGGTATCCCACTATGCTTCACAAAACACTGTCCAAATCAAATGCGCACAAATACACGTTTTCCTTTGATGTACCAGCATTTATTGGATTCAGCGCTACATTCCGATTCCAGATAACATGTTCTATATTTGCTCTTACCATTTACAAGATGTAGAATGTTATTTGATGCATTTATAAAAGTTTACTATCTGACTGCACTACATTAACACAAGAGATAAATCATTCTATGATTATATTAACGTTAGTAACCTTTCTACAAATAATAAAGGCTGTGTACCGATATTTGTTAACTCCAGAAGTCAGACATTAATATACGTCATATGAATTACGGCGTGTATATCTAAGGTAATCCAGAACTGGCATGTGGTAGATACTGCCTCAATGTCAGATCATTGCTGGATAAATTTTGAGATAAATCTCATTAATAATAATAATACTCCTCTTAAACTGTCTGTCACCTCCGAGAGAATCTGGCAGTGGTGCTAGATCAGGAGCTTAAAAATAATGGAGAGATTGAAGTATTCGCGGATACTGTAGAATATGTCATAAAGAGAGCTTTTATAACATCCTGCCCCCTCATATCAGCACAGCAATCTAGTGTAATCACTAGTTGATGGAACCAGGAACTGAGCGAATTGAAGAAGACCAGAACATCATTTAATAAGGCACACCAGACAAGCTCGGACTGGGATTTGTACAAATTCCACCTGAGACTTTTCAAAAAATAGACCAGGAAAAGAAAAGAGATGCATGGAGAGTCTACTGCGAGAAGATTGAAGACTATTCACAGGCTGCTATACTATATAAGGTCCTTGCAAAAGATAAAGACAATGATTTGTATTTACTAATTACTAGTAATTAGAGAAGATGGTGAAAGAATCACCCATCTAAATGAATGTCTAGAACTGCTGCCGACCCATTTCCCGGGATCCACATCAATGGAACGGGATGAATGGCTAGACGAAACTGAGTATCTACCTTTGGCCATAGACAAGCGGATTGCCAACCGTACTGTTACAAAAGATAAAATAAGATGGACAGTGCAAATCGACCATACAGTGCAAACCTTCTCATCCTTCAAATCGCCCTTTTACAATGCGGCTTGGATGTTTTAATCCGGCATCCAGAACGGATGTTTAGTTTGTGCTTCGCACACATGTATATTCCAATGGCTTCGAGGGAAGTAAAGGTAGTTTTCATCCCCAAAACAGGCAGGTTGGATTACACCACTTCAAACGCGTATCGACCCATCAGCCTGACCTCGTTTTTGCTGAGAACGATGGAAAAGTTGTGTGAATGATACATAAGGGACACTGAATTGACGAATAGACAGTCACACCCCAATCAACATGCATACACTCCATGGCGATCTACCGACACTGCTTTCCACCAAGTGGTGTGCAGGATAGAAAAGTAATTGGACAATAAAGAATTTACCCTGGGAGTATTCATAGATATAGAAGGGGTATTTGATGAAATTACCTTCCCCAAAATTAATTCGACTCGATCAGCTCTTGTGGAGAGGGAAGTTTCTCCTACCATCTGTATATCAGATATGCTTGGTGAATGCCTTCGTAAGAGGAATTGTTGCAAGGGGCTGCCCCCAGGGAGGTGTTCTGTCATCACTGCTATGGAATCTGATTCTAGACAGTCTCATGTGCCACCTCAACTTGGAAATTGGCATCTATACTATCGCTTATGCTGATGATCTCACTATGCTGATTAATAGAAAGTTCGAAGGAATCATTTGTCAAAGAATACAAACAGCCCTAAAAACCATTGAAAAGTGGTGTGAGAACCATGCTCTGTCTGTCAACCCCAGGCAGACAGAAATGGTTCTCTTCACGAGGAAAAGAAAAATGGGTCCAATAAAGGCACCAACTCTTTTAAACACTACGTTAAACTTGGTATTGGATGTGAAATACCTTGTCGTTGGTAAAACCTGGGGAATGAAACCAAAGGTACCAAAGGCACAAGGGATTGCCTGCCGAGCATAACAGGAGCTATGCGAACAACACCCACCATAGTAATGGAGGTATGTCACCTTTGGATATTCATCTAACAGAAGTGGCTGTGAGAATCATGCTTCGTCTAAAAAATACTGGTATTATACCAGATGTAGGATTTGGAGAAGTTAGAAATCGCATGTGGAATGCAGTCGTCAGGAAGATGCCCCTTCTGCAGGCAGACACTGACGTTATTTCTCCTAAGTTTGTATTTTACAGACCCTAAATGGTACTTATCAGGTATTAGAAAACCGCCATTGAGAATCAAAACAACATCTTCACAAACATATCAAAAAGAAGGAAGGTACAGGATGTGGAACCTATTCCAGATCCGTATTATACGAGGAATTGTGAAACGCATCTTTGTCGGGGTTGCGAACAGGAAGACGAAACAGTACTCCATGAATTATGTGAGTGCACTTTTGTCAATAAGATAACCGCATAATTTTATAAATACCTACCTCAAGTAACCAACAGCATTGACACTATAATTGTCACGAGCTTTTCTATATTGTAAACAAATAAATAAGTTACGTTTAACAATACCGTAAGTTGTCCACATCACCGCTAATAATTATGGCAATGTTGAAAACGGAAAATAATAGACACCTGCTTGCTTAAACTTCTCTTATTTCCTGCACTAATGAAGTTCATAAGTATAAGGTTAATTATATTCACTCATGGCAAATTAATAATAATCGTCCGATTACTCTTACACAAAACCTGCTTCCGTCATCGTGGTATTTGCACAGCGTTACCTATAGTATTTACACTATCTATGACCCAAATATGCTACAAAAACATGAGAAACAAACGCCTGTTTACATTATCAACACAGTAACACTGCACCTTCATGTACGAAAACATAAACCGCGTTGAACATCATGTGACGTGATACCAATGATATCGCGTTTTCGGTGACGTGGTTTTGCTCCATGGCATTTATTAATGTTAATAGACAGACAGTTATTGGAAATCCCTTTAATACTGTCGATCAATATTTAGTACGACTTTATTTATTTAAATAAAGTCCGTACCCGTATTTTCCTCACAAAAAATAGTTATTTGTCAACAATTTGTCGGACGGGATTCCCTTATACTTTTGTTTATTTCTTTCAAATTTGAAAATTTAATGGTGAATCAGAAAATAAGTATAAATCAATATTTTGAGAAATTGAAATACGCTTCCTTATCATTTAATTTTTCTTCAAATATGTAACGGCAATTAATTAAAAAAACAAACACATTTTATATTTTTTAGGTAAGAAGGATATCACGACGGGTATGATCGATTACATCCGAACGACCCGATCTATCAAATAAGGGATTGTTCGGTGTTACCCACAGACCACCGTGTTACCTTAATCTTGCTTAAATGTGGTCAAGCACTATCCTTATTACTGCATTCTTAATAAAACAGTACATGTACGCATGCTTAGATGTCAACATAAGGGAAACCTAAATACTGCTTAACCGTATAAGACGGCCAATAACTCTCTAATATTCAGCCAGGCACGTATTCTGACCTTTCAATATATGAAATCTTACCCTGTAAGCTGTCAAACCAACATAAAATTCATGTAACTCCTCCACTATTGTAAGACATGTCTTTAATATTACCACGTGTGGTCTACACAACAAAGCCGGTTTTAAATTTTTCTGTTTGTTTGATTTGACAATTTGTTAAATTTGAAAATACAAAATGTTGGATCACAGTTTCACGTCCTTTATTACCCCTTTGAAGGTTCATCTGTGTAAAGATGTAAATTTCAGTATTTTGCAAATCAGGGTTAATTGACTTTACTACAGCAAAAAATCTTCCATATTTTTCTCAGAAGGAAGGTGATTAAATGTGAATTAGATATTTCCGATAACAAACTTTCTCTTTACGCAGCTGTATTACATTGCAGCCTTGTTTATCTAGTATATGTCCTAAGGCATATTTTAATAAATGCTATAAATCTGTCCACTACATACATATGTTTATATTTCAATCTTTCTTTTTTCATGTAGTATAAGCCATATTTGGTATTGATTCATTCACTTAAAAATACAATATTTTGCCCATAAATTTCCAATTTGCATAACTAGTGTAAAACCATAGAAATCATAAAATATATAGAACGCTGGAAGCCTTTACAGTAGGCTCTCAAAAATAGTCACACTATGGAACTTAGAAAACAGTCATCTAAGGAAAACTTAATGTAAGCTGTTACATTTTAATCCCAATACAAGCTACCCTGTTAGTGCAACCAACTCATAAAAGCTAAGTTATTGCAACTACGTCGCTTCTTCTTCATAGGTTGACTATTTTCGGTAACTCTTTTAGCGTTCTATATATTTTATAATTTCTATGTATAAAACCTAATGCAGGCCATTCACCGGACCTCACACGCGACTGCGACCGGACGCACTGATCCTTCATTTGCCACACACTACACTGACCTATCTGGGTATTTTTTGTAGCGGAAATTATACGGGTCGAGTATTTTCAGTTGACTGTAAATTGGGCTCAACAGCAGAATTAAAATAGATGTGTCAAGTTTATCATAAAAAAATAAGATTGCTTTCGTTGATGCGTTGAGAAAAAAGTAAACGTGTTTGGACAAAGGTTGAGAAAAAGAGAAAAAACAGTCATTTAAATTTATTTGGTACAACTTCCTCCTTTCTGATCTGATATATAAGTGCAAATGTTTCCAGAAGTCATCAACTTTTAATCTCCAATAGCGAGCATAATGTAGATGTATAAATTTATTACAAGGGGTTTTTTTAAATATGTTTTATGTCATCAAAATTTCGATCTACAAAAAAATAAAATTGACAGAAGCGTGCTATTAACATTTTTAAGGTTAAGAATTTTTATTTTTTAATGGTGTTTTATCATTTACACTTAGGGCCGGTTGTAGAAAGAGCAGGTTAAAAAAAGTTTACAAAAACTTGGGTTACTTCTTAAACTTAAGTTATTAAGTTAAGTACATGTAGTACAAAACGTAATCGAGGGTCGGTTATCTAAACGCTGGTATTACGAACTTGATAGTACATTTTAATTCATTCGAACTAAAACTCTGGTTAAACGAGGAATTTATCTTAAACCATATTTTTTGTACAACGGTCATTGCATATTAACTTAGGTTAACTCTTAACTATCGTTTCTACAACCCGCCCTTACGGGACAAAAATATATTATATTTTACTATATCTGCTCAGTTATGTACCATGTTCCAGGTATTCAGACTTGTATGTATAGGTAATGCTAATTGTAGGTACTGCTGCATATGCATTCGATGAACTTGGTAATTCTTTTAGAGGTATGGGTCTTTAATCCACGAGAAAAAATGGACACTCGGAACGCAGCCGAAACTTACATTTTTTTTGAGAAGATTAAAAGCTGGTTAATTTCATAAAAAAGGGAACAATAGTTTTTATGTATGTGGTTAATTTCCCGAATGTAATTCAACGTTATTCACGACCACAGCTAAAACTGGTCAGTTAGGAGAGTGAATGCCGTCTGAGAACAGGCGAAAAATTATGGTTTTCAAAAACATCGTATTTGACAAATTTATTTTAATCAAGAATATTGATTGTCAGCTGAATACTAGAAAGTCTTCAAATCGTTTCTATGACATGTGTTTATTTATTTCTCAACAAGAGTGAAAAAATTTGCAAAATCGACACAAAAATGAGTGAGAATGCTGAGAATTTCTTCATTCTGGCTGAAATCCATCCAGAAGCAACAATACGTCTGTTATCAGCGAAAAGCTAAAATGTGTACGAGAAGGAATTGGTTGAATTCGATAACTGACGAAAAAAAGAGGCATAAGGAAGGAGCAATTACAGAAGACTATCCTACTTTTTCAATGTGGAGAAATAGTTTGCTTTCATGTGGACAAAATATTCCATGATAAAATCAACGTCCAAAGTGCACAAAGGTGTTGATATTTCGAAGTATGGTAAACTTACTTCAATTTTGAAAGTAGAAGCAAGAAATTATAAACCAAAGAAGGCAAAGATACTCGAGAGCAACCAAATCGAAAAATTTTGAGAAATCACCGGAGGAGGAATATTTACAAGTTAAGGTAGAAAATATACAATTTTAATATTTCAATCTATACGTTGAGCCTTTACAGGTTGCAACGATCATGGGAGTCGCAGGTGTTTATCTATGCAATGAATTAACCTTTTCGGATATCACCCATGTTCAAGACAGAGGCAGTTACTTACCTATACGTACTCATTCCGGATACGATACAAGTATTTCAAGAAGTTTCACGATCATGGAAGAAGCTTTTTCAGTCAATGCTGTAGAAATGTGTCGATAATACATCAATCTGCGATCTAAAAATGCCGGTGGGAGATTTTTCTTGCGATATGTGGCTGGAAAATGTACTGCACGTAGGCTGTGTATATGCCTTCGAAAACGTTTTCAAAAGTGCTGCATTTCTGATCCAGAAAGTTTTACCGGATATAGAATGCGGCGTTCTATGGCCAATGCGGGGGCTGTGACGCGTCATGGTGGTGAAAATCGACTACGGTAGGGGAAAGAAAATTTATTATCCAGCAAGATCGCAATTCCTGGTCCTACCTGGCTAAGTTGTGGACCCCTCCAGTCCTTCAGAAACTCCTTATCGAGTGAATTTAAATAATTCCGATCAAAATGACAAGATATTTCTTGAGATAAATGTTAATGTTAATAATTCTAAATAAAATGCTATAAAATCGAAACGGGGTATTATGAATTTTGCCTTTACATTAGGCACTCAATAGTTAGACTATGGAGGAGCATAGAAAGCAGCCATCTTAATGGAATGGAAAACTTAATGTAAGCTGTTGGTTATACTGCATTTTAATCCCAGCATACAATTGAAACTAAAACGGAATATTTGTAATTGGACCATGGAAATCATATGTTTCTACGAATTGGACGTAAAATGTTCATATTTTCCCGCCCATTACTGTGAAGCTACCCCATTAGGGCAAGCAACTCATAAAAGCGAAGTAATTGTAATATTACCAGACTCGCGTTTTCTCAATAGGTTGACTACTTTCGGTACCTCATTTGGCGTTCTATTATTTCTCTATCTACAGGGTTAACTATGACTTAGTACAAATATTTTAAGAAGGGATAGGGAAAATTAAGAGTTAACGGAATCACCCTTCAAAAAAATTACAAACTTATTTATAAAGTCAAAAAAAATTTGTTTCGATATTATTTTAAATCCTTATTTAACGCCGCCAATGTAGCAACAGTCGCTCAGTCGGTATCGCTGTTATGCACTTAAATGTACGATATGGAATGCGTTTAGTCCATTTGCACATCCAAATAAAGGTACCAAATCTAGGAGCAGACAAAAAGGAGGCACATGAAACTCAGCAAAGACATACTTCATTGGTTATGTATCTGGGTGCGCGAGACACAACCATCTGCACGTACGATATGAATTGTGTTCTTAATTTCCCATTATTTTCTTTGTAAACACGTCATTGGCGTACAGTGTGGTTTCTTTTCTTTTATCTTGTATCTCGTTAGTGTTATTCTTTGTGTATTTTTGTGGGTGCTATTGTTGGAACATGTCATGTTTTATAAGGGACTGTAAAATTAACCAGCATATAACACGAAATAATTCTCCATATCCAGAATTCAATTTCATTTTAATTCACAATCAGCTAAGCCCTACTGCTCCGCCATTGCTAGAGGCATAAAACAAAATATGGCGCTGATCATAAATAATAATCCATTCGCGCAGCTTTTAGCGCATTCCAGTCATCATAATATAAAATTATAATTCAGTGTTGTCATGTCATAATTCAATTCCTGTGTTTACGTTGTAATTTTGTATTCTTTTTCAGTTTGTAGTGCTTTTTTAATTTTTAAACGTTTTATAGTTATTAAATAAAGACATTTGTGTTGGGTGCAGATACTTTCCCACAATATAGTTCGCCGGTTTGGTTTTCTAGGTGATGGGACAAGACTGCCGCGGTTACATTAAAACTTGTCTATTATCTATTCCATTCGTTCGATTTTGTTATAATAAATAGGCATTTTATCTAATTGTACCTACAGAAAGTGTCTTTTATCGGCAGTGAGTGGTTGTAATGAGCGAATATGTAGTTTTACCAGTTCATAACGAAATAATGAAAAACGAAGGCAAACTACTGGAGCTAACTGTTACCTATCCATCAGGTATTACTACTAATAAGAATGTTAATTTTTGTCGTTTCTACATTTAGAAACGCTACAGAAAGAAGACCGCATGGTAGTTGACATTGTTGACAGATGTAAGCTTTATCTATGAATCTAAGCCATCTCAGTCGATTCTTATCATAGGCGCCGACTTTCCGTAGGAAAAAGGGTTTAGCCCTATTTTTTAAATGTCGAGCTAAAATTCTGGAATAATTTTTTTATTGTCTTTTAGGCCTCCCTGAGCACGTTGTTAAATTTTTTGTACTTAGTCATAGTTAACCCTGTATATATTTTATGATTTCTATGGTGACGGCCGAGACTCGGCTGGGATACGATGCGGTTATGTGTGTCCCGATCTTTTGCCATCTGGCGAACCGATCCGCTAGTGAATGGGAGCCTTTAAAGTATTACCTGTACTATTGTTTGGAAAACATAAATTTTTTATCTCCATTTTGTGTTTATCTTTAAATATAATATTACCACCAGACAGTATAAAATATAATCCTTATATCGTATTTTGATATAAAAATACAGATGTGCGTGTTATCGTTGAAAAAAGTCAGGTTTGAGATAAGACATGCATGTTCTAATTTCCGTATGACAACTATTATTGTTTAAAAATGAAACAGGTTGTTTTACATTATTTATCATTCAGAAAAATTGCTGGATTATCGTAGTTAATGTCTACGTATAATGATTGTATTTCCTGATTAGATATAATCGTTGTGTTCCTATGACTTTGCTGCCTTTTGCTCTTTAAATAAACATTCTGGGAATAAAAATAGACCTTGGAATTAAGAACTGGCGCTGAGGAATGAGATAATTAGTTTTCTTATTTTTCTTGTCTAAATGTAGGTACAAACTCCTTAACATTTCACATACATAACATACATAAGAACTTAAAAATTGACTTTGGAATGGGTAGAATGGAATAATAGCACAGGTCCACAAAAAAAATCCACTAATTTCATTTCTCATTGTTTCAGTTTTAGAGAGTATCATACAGAATAAATTACGATAAAGTGATTTTTATCGATTTTTTTAGGTTTTCTCAAATATTTGCTGTGTAACTCCCAATTTTAACTTCAGATTGATGTTCAGCGGGAAAAAATACAAAAGACAAATATAGTCTAATTCCCAGCACACATGACTTTTTTTTGTGGACCTGTGTAAAGTTTTGTGATTTTTAGCGTTTTCTCTAAAATATGCTGTACCCCCCATTTTGTACATCAGATTCGTGTTAAGCGAAAAAAATACATTGAAAACATATAATGGGACTCTCAGCACACACCACTTTTTTGTGGACCTGTGTAATTTATGATAATCTTCTTTTTTGGATTATCGTATATCAGTTTTCCTCGATTGTTTGTGATCGGTTATTAACAATCTGGCAGTTACTTATTCCATATAATTGAATAATAATTCTACGCTGATAAAAATGATTGTAAATGTATACTTTGATCACCAGACATTAATGTAAAATATACCAAATCCTTATTGTATGATATGAAGAAAAATAATCTCTATGTGGATACTGTACATTTAGATCTTTCATGTAAAATTACATGATTCCTTCTAAAATACATAATGACGTTGTAAAGCTACAATTCATGTATATACAAATATATGTATTAGCCATTACATTACATTCTGGTGTGTTATTTTATACTATTGACCTAGGCATTAAATAACCAATAATCCTCCGTGTAATATCTAATAATTTTTATCAGTGTATACTTTCGAGTTATCATGCATGTTGTATTCTCGGGAGTTTTTCACGAATTGTGATTTTAATACGATGGAAGATGGCAGTGAGGGTTACATTCTTCGAAAGCAATAGCTCGCATTAGTATGACGTCATAAATTATGCAAACCAATTATTTCAAGCAAGTGTTGTTATATCTAATAATCATCCTGTGGAACTTATAGTTAAGCGTCAACTTATTTTCAAGCGTGAAATTTGTTCGTGGTTAGACATTGAGGGTAAAAAATTCAAATTGGGCAAATTAAAATATTATTTTGTAGAAATATCTATAGCATAGGCGTCGATTTAACAAGGGCACGAGGGGCGCTTCCCCCCCCCCCCCTCAGTGTTTTAAACTGAGGTCGTATAAGAAGTATTTACTACCTGGGCTCAAAGATTTCAAAATAATAACATTGTTGAGAAGTTGCGGCAAGCGGTTACAAGGTTGGAAGAAAGTAGCCTAATTTCGGATAGGTTTTCTAAATCAGCCATAAAATACGTAATTAAACATAATTTTAAGTAAATATGGAAAATAAACTAAAAAATGGCGAATTTACTAGTTAAACAAAATGGTGTGGTTAGGGCGTCTAAAAAATGAACAGATTTTCTTAGATAAAACTTAATCATTCACACAAAAATCACAGACGTACATTTTTCCTTTGTTTTTGAGCATCTTTCGGTATGTAACAAAATTTTGTACGTAAAAAAAGTTTCAGATTCTCTAATTTCGGATATTTGCTTACCTAATTTAGGATACCCGAAATTGGGTGCATAAACAGCGTATCTGTACGCTGGGTAAAGGGACACGACCGGTGCAATGGCAATAAAGTAGCTGACGAACTGGCTAGGAGTGCATCGGGTCTGAATATTTTTGGACCCGGTCCCTCCAGTATGCTTCCGTTGTCAGCATTTGTTGAAATTATCAAAGGATATACCCACAAAGAGTTTATGAAACGTTGGGATGAAACAAATGGCTGCAATTTGGCTAAGGAGTCCCTAGAGTACCCCTGCAAGGATACAGCCAAAAAGTATCTGGCTATGTCTAGGACAAACCTCCGTCTAGGGACAGGTATTCAAACTGGACACTGCTGGTTAAGAAAGCACCTCTATAACATGAGGAAGTGTGATACACCTCTTTGTAGGGGTTGCGAACAGGAAGACGAGACAGTGCTCCATGCACTCTGTGAGTGCGCTGCCATCTCGTCAATAAGAGAGTCCGTGTTGGGAGAGCGATGGCCTTCTATGGCCTACATTAGAGAGATCCCCCTGAGCAGCGTCACCACCTTTTTCTCCTTATTAGGTTGGCTGACGGCTTAGGTGGACTAATCTCCTAATGGGAGGAGGAGGTACAATGGGCCCAATGGGGCCTAAGTGCTGTAGCCGTTTCGCTACCCTCTCCCTTAATTCCAGATCCAGATCCAGATTGGGTGCATACATATAAAAAACACCACTCACAAAATATCACACATAAAAATCTCTGTTACTCCGCTGGGCAAAAGAATTTGACACTTCACCTATCACCGTAAATACAACTATTCATAAAATATTGATTTTCTCGCCATAAACTGCTCGAATTTGTAATGTTTTTAGGTCCAGAAATCTTGAAAAATAAAACATGTAGGACAAAAGTAATATCAGAAATAAAATCCTCGATGCTTTGTTTATTCAGTTTTACTATTTACATTATCCTCAAATAAAATAATAACTTTTAAAAAGCGTTAGTAAGACACACATTATTTTGCTATTTTAACCCCACATTTTAACAATTATTTTCACATACTTAGATATAAACAAAAGTGATCGATCTTTATGCAGAACTATGTAAGTTTATGTTATAACAATATTTACATCTACAGGTAAATTTAAAAAAATACGTTTTTGAAAGATTTCTGTACCTAAAAATTTGTTGATTAAAATGCTTCCTGTTCTTATATATTCATTTTATTTCAGTACTTTCGAATATTCGCAGGTGGTACGAGATAACATTCCTGTTATTTGCTAAATTCTATATTATTCAGATCTTAAATGTTCAAAATTATTTGTATTTGTAGAAAACACTATTTCAGAAATACGGCGTCCTTAATATATTACTAAATACACACGACAGTAATTAAATTGCCCCTAACATAACGATATTTTGTAGATATATGGGTATCCAAAAATGGGAACCTGTCCGAAATTCGAGTTAATAATAATAATAATAATAATAATAATAATAATAATAATAATAATAATAATAATAATAATAATAATAATAATAATAATAATAATAATAATAATAATAATAATAATAATAATAATGCATTTATTGCCCAACAGAAAGTATTCCATTTACAGGACAAAACAAATAGATTTATATAATATAAAGCATACTAAAGTACAGAAAATGACGAAAAAATTACAAATTAAATATATATAGTTGAAAGAAAACAAAAACAAGCAAAAAAGATAAATAGAAAAATTAAAAAAAACTACAACTAATATTGAAAATTATTGAAATAATTTGATGCAGTTCTTAAAAAGTCATTAATATTACAATGAAATATATCACACTGATCTGCTATTTTGTTATAATTATTAACCATTAAATAAATAGGAGATTTCAAAAGTATATTTGTTCTAGCATTTCGACAATAGAATAGAGAATTCTCACGAGAGCCAGGTCTCGGAACACGTATATTGAATAAATTGATTCAAGCCTGAGAATTAACCATACCATTAAACAGCTTAAATAAAAAAGTTAAACTAGTAATCACCCTTCTAGTATACAACGACTGCATATGAAATCTTTGTAACAGTATTTGGATAATAATTGTCGATGCGAAAAGATAGGTGTTTGAGAAAGCGTCGCTGTATTCTTTCCAAATGGTTACTGTAGATTTGATAGTAGGGATACCAAATAAGGTTACAGTATTCAAGTTTTGAACGTACGAGCGAATAATATAGACTCTTCAATGCACTTGCATCAGTGAAAGATTTTGTACTCCTTATAACAAAGCCTAGGGTACTGTATGCAAATTTAATATTTGAATTAATATGGCTAGAAAAAGATAATCTGCTGTCAAACACTACACCAAGATCTTTAATTTCCGCGCAACGTGTTAAAGGTGACATACCTATATTATAATCAAATATTAGTGGCTGATTTTTGAGAGAATACGTACATGTTTTGCATTTATTTATATTAATCGGTAAATAATTATAAGTACACCAAGTATAAACATAATCTACAAGATCTTGCAGAATCAAACAGTCAGTCCTAGATGATATATTCAAGAACAATTTCAAGTCGTCGGCAAACAAAAGATGATTAGATTTTAAAGTTAAAGATAAGTCATTTACAAATAGAATAAAAGAAGTGGCCCCAAATTAGAGCCCTGAGGCACTCCTGATGTCGCAATAAAGGTGTTCGACTTGAAACCGTTATAAGAAACGTACAGCTTTCGTTGATATAGGTAAGACTTGAACAGGCGGAGTAAGCTGTTACTAAAACCATAACGTTCCAACTTGCAAAGCAATACACTATGATTCACCTTGTCAAAAGCCTTTGAGAAGTCTGTGTAAACGACGTCAACTTGTCCTTTGTCATCAACATAATTCGCCGTATACTGAGTAAATTCAGCCAAGTTAGACAATGTTGAACGGTTAGGAACAAAACCATGCTGATTTGGTGATATGTATGATTTAACATAATCAAATATTTGTTTGTACAGACACATCTCAAAGACCTTTGCAATGTTAGACAAAATTGCAATTGGGCGATAACAACTCACATCTGCAGGGTTACCACTTTTTAGAATTGGACACACTCGAGTGAGTTTCCACCTATCAGGAAACTCGCCTGTGGATAATGCAATATTGAACAAAGTAAGCAACGGAGTGCACAGAACCCTTGAACAATCTTTTAGTAAAAAACTAGGAATCTGATCGTCACCACATGACATTTTGTTTTTTAATTTATGAATTGCTAGAAGAACATCAGATTCCGTAAATTGCTGTATGTTAATGCAAGATTGATAATAATCTAATGAAAGATTCGGATTCTGAATATTCTCATCGGAAAAAACACTAGCAAAAAATTTAGAAAACGCATCAACAATTTTATTGGGATCGTCAAATTCTTGATCATTGAAAAAAACATGCTTAGGTATACGCGTGTGCCCTTTCTTATTATGAACAAACGACCAAAACGTTTTTGGATCACTATTAATATTGGCTTGGATGTTAATAAGATAATTATTGTAAGCATGAAACAGCTGATTTTTTATTAAGCGTCTCAAACGTTTAAACTCATTTAAATGAAAGTTGTTACGAGTAGTTTTAAATTTACTGTGATGATAGCGTTTAACTTTAATATTATTTATAATTTCAGCTGTATACCATACTGGACATTTACGTTTAAATTTAATGTAGACTGGTATGTGTTGGTCGAATAAATTAAAAATATCCTGGTAGAATGCATCGCATGCAGAGTTAATGTCAGTGAAGTTGTTTAGAAAATCCCAGTTTTTATGTAGAAGTGCATTATAAAGGTCTACAAAATTCGCTCTTTTAAAATAATTATAAGCCTTGTTATAGCAATTAGTAGGAAAATTTGATGCAGTTTTTAAAGACGCTTGAATCTGTACAGCCAATGCAGGATGGTGACTATAATATACGAAATAGTCCTTTTATTTTGTTGTGTTCTTTTTTTTTTGTTACGTATTTTATATTTTTATGAGAATCTAACAATTTATGTGATAAACAGATATTTTACTTACAGCAATAAGCTAACGTAGTTTTCAAGCTTCGACACATAATAATTTATAGCATGTTTATTTCACAGAATTAGTGTTACTTAAACATAATAAATAAAAAGATGTTTATTATTTAGTTTCTACAACATAGAAAAAATATAAAAAAGTTAAATAGAATATATCAAATAAAATAAAACAAAAATAAAATAGCGGCAATTCGCTACTTAATGAAGGACTAAAATATTACAGACAAGAAGCGTTCAACATCGCTCGAAACCGGTATGTGTCTGGGTAATTCAATGCTGGTCGGGGCATTAGCCCGCAGAGTAGTTGTCTTCTTTAATTTCGTGTTTCCAAAGATAATAAATAAATGAAATACAACATTAAAAAATATACAAATATATAACATAATATGAGATTTAATTTTTTTTAAAAAGCCAATTCATGACGACAAGTTGGTAGTAGCAAAATGTTCAATGCGATAAATATGTCAGGCCGCTTTCGAAAACTTTTTAAATACAGGTTTTTTTTCTAAAGATAGATCAGAAGAACAATTGTCTTGAATATAAATGACTGGATCAGCTATATCTGTCATCTTATTGTATTGTAATGTACAGTTTAGAAGATTATAAAATTGTTAACGTTAAGTCAAGTGCGTAATCCAGATTAAATGAAACATATAAACATTACGCGCGGGGAATATTGCGGGTATCCCAGTTGACTACATCAGATGCATACTGTAAAATCCGCAGATAGCAGGACAATATCTTGGTCGTCGACTGCAGTTACCAAATGAACAGTTATCTTTTTCACTTGCATTTCCAGTGATGTAACTTTGTAAGGGTTGGAAAATACCAATACCGAGGGTGGTAACCCTCAGCCTCACAAACAGGTAAATTTTAATAGGTGGCAAAGGAACTGGGAGGAAACTCGCAGTGGGCAACGTCATTCCTAGGTGGATGGGGTTGGCAGCTAACTCGGTGGAGATGGGTGTGGGTAAACTGAACAAAAAAACGTGACTCTAAATTCAAATAAGGCGCCACCCGTTTTTCAACCCCCTGGTGGTAATGTACCCTTTTGGGCTAGGAATGGCGTTACTCGCGACAAAACGGGAAAAAGGCAATAACCACTAGCGTTTTTCAATTGAAACAATATATTTTTGTTGTCCTCTACACACACATACTCAATGACAACAATAATTAATTAACAACTGAGAAGCAGAAGAAGAGAGTAGTGTCAAGCAATCCGGTCAGTTATCGATTCTGCCGTAATGGATCTTAGGTTCCGTGTTCCGTGTGACAATATTTATTATTACTGGTGGTCCGTGGTCACACTTCACACTTTGACAGCCTTGACCTTGCTGTGATGACAGTGTAAATAATGATTATAATCACAAACTATAAAATATATACTAGTATTATCAACTATTGGACGATTATTACAGGTTGCAAACAATGTGGCTACAAAGCGATGGCACAATTAAATGAGGAAAATATTAAATTAAATGCAACTAAGCAGTGGTGGACGCTGTACTAAGTGAACAAAATAATCTAAAACTACAAAAGCCAAGCTGGTGAGTGCAAGCTGAGCACTACTATTAGCAATACAATAAATGTATGTTTAACATGCAATTCTTAAGCAAAGGTAAAGGCTTAACAATCAAAATGTATTTCAGGTTAAAGTCTAAAGCCATGCAGGTAGTGCAGCTAAGCAAATTGGCAGGTAAATTACTACTACTATTACTAAGCTTATCTGCGATCCAGACTGCTCTTCGTTGGCTCGTCCTGTCAGAGGCTCGCTGGAGCGCCTCGTGGGCTGGCTGGCAGGGTCCCAAGTAGCGGAGTGTCGAGTCGGAGTGCAGTCGATCGATGCTAATCGTGCAAGGAATGCTGGTAGTGGTTAAGTACTGTAGCAAGCTTGATGGAAGAAATATAAGCGAAAACCAAAACAAAAGAAAAAGGCCTAAAAGAATACAAAATACTAAGCACATGCAAGTTAGGTTAAAATTGTATAATTACCTAGGTTGGCATGCGGCCTTAAAAATATATAAATGTTTATATGCCCTCTGGGTAGGGTAGAAGATCCAACGTATGTTGAGTTCAGCAACTAAGAAGATTACCCAAAATTTTGCCAGATAAATCCGCATAAGCGTATTTGAGTTCAAGACTCCACATTGGCAAAAATCAGAAAGAAAGAGAGGACAAATTATACAAAAAAAAACAATTAGGAACCAGTGTCAAAAACCTAGAACCTTTTAAATTTATGGCCAACCTGTTGAATACAAATGACAATGACAGAGGACAGAAACTTGTCAATAATTGAAAATACAATAATATAACCCTACATATTTGAATATTAAGAAATGATAATAAAGATCTATTGGCTGTTTTAAAGTGATTTTAGCTATTCTTTTAACCTGTCTGTGATATGTGTGTGTCGAACAAAACAATAATATTAAAAAGAAACAAACACGTAACAACACCCCCTCTTCCTCAGAAAAGTCTACAAAGTAGACTTCTAATGAAGAAAAGATAACCAGATAGAAAGGAATCGAAAGCAAAGAATAATTATAACTCATCAGACGAATGCTGTGAGTCGTCTTCATCGGGTGGATGTGCCTTAAGGTCTTTGGCATGCCACGTACCAATATTGCGGCCATCAAGATCTGTCAGTTCATAGGTCCATGGGGAAACAATACGAGAGATGACATAGGGTCCTGAAAATTTAGGCGCAAGCTTCGCAGTGAACTTTTTGGTGGCATCTGAAAGAATATAGTTGTGTTTCCAGACCCTCTGTCGGAGATGGAAACCACTATGTCTCCTACGCAAATTATATCGTGTCTTTGATTTCTGATAGGCTTCTCCTAATCGTCTTTTGACGTCTGCAAATACTTTCTTGAGAGCCGTCGTTATGCCTTCAGGATTACCAGGAGCAACAGCTGCCGGAGGCTCTGCAAGTAGAAAATCACGTTTACCCGTGTAGTGGACCTCACGTCCAAAATTTACGAAGTTTGGAGTTAGTTTGGTGACATCCGAGTTCGATGAGCGTATAGCTGCTCCTACCTTACCGAGATATTTCTCCCACTGTTGGTGTCTGTCTTTTACGTAGGCGGATAACATTGTCTTGACGACCCGATGAACTCTTTCCACTGGGTTCGCCTGTGGATGATAATTGGCCGTGTAGCATATCTTGATATGGTAATACTCAAGTAGCGTACGGAAAGAATGGCTACGAAATTGAGGACCATTGTCCATGATCATCCTTTCTGGAGCACCGTAGATCAAGAACACATGATCTTCCAAGATCTTGGCAATAGCCGGTCCGGTCGCAGATCTCAGGGGAAATAGAAGAATGAACTTGGAAAAACAGTCTAAGACGGACAAAATATAAACATAGCCTGAACTCGACCTAGGAAGGGGTCCTACCAAATCTATGCTGACCAACTGCCATGGATGATCAGAAGTGGGTTGTACACTAAGCATTTTTCCTCTAGGACGTTGCTGTTCGGGTTTTGTTTCTAAACAAACTGCACATTTCCGAATGTAGTTCGCCACATCTGCTTGTAGTTTTGGCCAATAGAAGGATTTGGCGATGCGCGCGCTGGTTTTATACACACCGAGATGCCCACACAGTGGTGGATCATGATGCAGACGAATAATAGACTTACGTGCTTCTTTTGGAACTACTCGCAGCCATGACGTGCCTGTGAGTTCTGGATAGGGAGGTTTTGACGACTTATATAACTGGTCGTTATCTACCATCCATAATGGGTATCTCTCAGGATGTTCGTTAACTTGCCTTACCTGACTCAAGTACCACTTATCGGTTACATTGCTGAATGGTTCTACGACATCAGTTACGGTGTCTATTGCCGGTACGCCTCGAGACAGAGCATCTGGTACTACATGACATTTCCCAGGACGATGTACAACGTCGAAGTCGTACTGCTGAAGTCGTAAGGCCCATCGCGCAATTCTTCCCACGGGATCCTTAATTTTATACAGCCATTTGAGACTGTAGTGATCAGTGACCACAATAAACTTAGTGCCCTCGACATAAGGCCTAAATTTCTCAATGGCGAACAAAACAGCTAGGCACTCTTTCTCTGTAGTCGTGTACTTTCGCTCAGCCTTGTTTAGAGACCGGCTTAGATAGCAAATTACACGTTCTGCGCCATCTTGAACTTGGGAAAGGACAGCGCCTAGTCCGTAATCCGAGGCATCTGTCTGGATGGAAAAAGGCAGGTTGAAGTCTGGGCAGGCCAGTACGGGAGCGGATATTAAACATTCTTTGATGCGGACTAAAGCCTGCTCACATTCAGGAGTCCAGTTAAAGGGTTTATTTTTCTGGGTCAGAGACGTTATGGGAGCTGCTAGTGTCGAAAAATTAGGAACAAATCTCCTATACCACGACGCAAGGCCAATTATGCGGCGCACTTCGGTGACGTTACGAGGAGTGGGAATGCGAAGGATTGCTTCAACTTTCTCAGGGTCCACCAGAAGCCCTGATGAATTTACCACATATCCGAGATATCTTAATTCGGACTTACATAAAACACATTTCTCTCGATTCAGAGTCAATCCAGCTTTGATAATGCGAGCTAATACTTCTCGTAATATTTGGACATGAAGGTCGAAAGTTGGAGTACACACGATCACATCATCCAAATATACAAATACATATTGCTCTAAATCGACTCCAATGACTCTATCGATGAGTCTCTGCCACACCGCAGGAGCGGTATGAATGCCAAACGGCATCCTCTTGAACTGAAAGAGTCCCCGCGTCGGAACAGTGAATGCTGTAAGAGGGCGAGATTCTTCGGAGACCTTAATCTGCCAATACGCCGACTTAATGTCAAGTGTTGTTAAGTAACGAGCGTCGCGTAGTTTGTCCAATGTACGGCTGACAAATGGTAAAGGGTATGCATCTGGCAAGCTTACCTTGTTTAGAGCGCGGTAATCTACGCAAAAGCGCCAACGTCCGTCGGACTTCTTAATCATGACAATGGGTGATGACCACGGACTATTCGATGGCTCAATGATGTCCTCGGCCAGCATATGCTCAAGTTCTGCATTTACTTGTTTCTGCAATGCTGGCGAGATCGGATAATACCGTTGTTTGATGGGCGGAGAGTTTGTCCGAATAGTCAACTCCACTAGATCCGTACACCCTAATCTATCGCCCATTTTAGAAAAAGCTTCATCGATAACACTTGTTAATAGTTTACGCTGTTCATCCGTTAACGAGTCGACCGGATGAATGGCTGCAATTTCCTGTTTTAAAAGTTCTTGTTCTGTGCGGAACGACCACTCATTAGCGAACAAGTCAGGAATTATCCCCATGGTGGTCCAAAAATCTACACCCAAAATCAATTCATGTGGGATGGATGGAATCACTAGAACGTCAAGTATTTTGACTCGATCACGAAGCTGTAATGGCAGACTAACTTGTCCAATGCTTCTACAAGACTGACCATTGGCTACTGTACAAGTAGTCACTTTCAAAGAGTTCAAGTCACAAAAATCCTGTAAAACTTGCCAACCTGAGGCTCCTAAGACAGTAGTTGTACAACCACTGTCGAGTAACCCCAAGAAGGTTCGCCCATAAATAGAGACATTAAGAAATGGTCTCTTATCCCCCTTTGCGTGAGCAAAGACATAATCAAGAACAGCTTTTTGTTCGACCGATTCTGTCAATTGAACAGCAGGGCCGACCAGACGGTCTACTGACGACCCGTCCTCGAGTTTTTTGCACATTTCGGGCATCGGTTCGCAGTCACATTATCCTGACCACATCTGAAACAAAACAGACGACGGGGCTTGTCGCACTGTCTAAAACGATGTCCCGTATTCTGACAATTCCAACAAATTGCCTGACCGGATTGTTGAGTACTAACAACCGCAGCCTGTGAGACAGAGAAATCAGTAGTTTGATTAGACGCAGCAATCTCAGATGCGAAATAAGTAGGTTGGATCGAACTTGGTTTGTGGTACGCCAGTTCGGGCTCCAACAGCTGACGATAATTAGTCGACGGTGGACAGAATCTTTGGGCTCTTATATCGGCTTCTTCCACTGCTCGGCAAATTTGAGAAAGTTCTCGTAAAGTGTCGATTGATCTTAAGGCTATTTGCTTTTGAATATATGGAAGGAGATTTCTTCTAATGAGCCTTACACGGGTTTCTTCGGTGGGCTTTTCTTTAAGCCTGTTAAACAGTTGTTCCATAGACGCGATAAATATGACTACTCGTTCTTGGGCTCCTTGAGTACGTCGCCGTAACTCTTCCCAAATTCCATTTTCGTAGTCAAAGGGTTGAAACGCATCCCGCAATTGGAAAACGAGATCATCCCACGAGGAAAACTTGTTGGTCCTATACCACAATAATGCGTCTCGTGTGAAAAGTTCAGCAGCAGACCGCAAAAGTTGAGGCTTAGACATCCCACGTGACATCCGTAATTCTTCGACTCTATCCAGGAAATTATTAACACTAGAGATGCCATCATATTTGAGGTTCCAACGTCCCACATCCATATATCGGTATCTTTCAAAGGATGCAACATCTGCTCCAACTGCCGACGAAAAATTTAATTCCCGTAACTTGTCTTCTAGGCAGGTAGATTCCCTCGACGCAAAGGTTTCATTCCTATTGGAAAACTGTCCATCATTTGGCATTCGAGACCAATTTGCTGAAGAACTCCAGGGCTGATTCTCTTCAACAAATCGGACACTAGGTACGACTCTACTATGACATGCTTGAGGATTCGCAGGACCAGATAATGTGTGAGTAGGGCCTGGCCTAAAAACAATTGGTTGTTCTGGAGAGGACTGTACTTGAGTCAACGACGTCCGATCTGCCAAATTAGGTCGTAACGATCGACTCGAATCGTGTACAGATGACTCATTTTGTTGCGTTGGAACTAAATGTTCCTGTTCTGCGACTGCAGGCAGATTTCCTACATCCTGTATAACAGATATGTTGTTATGACAACCATTCATATGATCAACGTTTGGGGAAGTGAGGACTGTACGTGAATGCACCACTTCAGGGAGCAAAGGGTTAGGAGTATCCAAAATAGGCATTTGGGCCCGTGGTGATGGATTACCTGACATACTACTCTGTAAAGCAGCATGTTCCGTGATCGCTGTACGATCATACGCAGAATTAAGTAAGCAGGTCAAATATTTTCCTTTCGCGTCTAAATTTACCAACTGAAGCCTTTGGTCTTCCGTTTGAGGAGAAATACGATTTAACCGCATAATAACATGACGCAATCGACAAAATAGCCTATCATATTCATTTCTTCGGTTCTCGTAATTAAAAGTACTAATCTCTTCCTCCACACGTGCCAATTTTAAAGAACATATATCAAGTTCCTCAGGTACGGGAAACGATGTTGAAGTTGGCGCGGTACTTCTACCTTCACGTTCCTCGCGAAATGCCTGACGCAATATTGTCCGCTTATCTTCAACAGTGGCAGGAACCGGATAATGGCGTATCTGCAATTCGTAGGCTAACTCGTCCGAAAGAAGTCTGTTCACCTCCATAATGAATGTAAAAAGTAAAAAAAAAACTACCTTATAAATGTAGACGGACAGAACCCGACCTATAGCAGTAAAAAAAAAGAAAACGAAAAAAAAGAAAAAAAAAGAAGTCCAGCTACTTCTTACTAATTACCACTGTAACTTAATTTTACATGTTCCACCCTGTAGAAACAGTTTCAAAGCCTATTTGAAATTTTACTTTAATATTAAACACTACTAATATCTGCTATTTATTCTATCAATAATACCAACGAACTACAGAGAATTAAATCCTTAAATCTACTTGTAAGTGCACCCTGATTATGCAACTAAAATAATCCTAAACTCCGTAGTTTAAATTTCTTAACTAAAAAAAAAATAGCTATACTATCTACCATCAAGTACCACTAGTACATAAAAAAAAAATGGCCCTAATTTGTAAACCAATTCACTAACTAGCTTCAAACTCCAGTCGCTTAACCACCAATGAAAAAAAAATGAAAATTATTAAAGGATAGCTATAAATAGATCCACAGTATGTATACCAATTAAACACAATTGCAAAGTATCAAAAATATTAATCTCGAAAATAAATAAACTTCCGTTTATTTATTATCCACCCTGTATATATATATATGCACGACTAACTGCACTGCCGCCTGATAATAATATAGAAATAATAAAGCTAAAATGTATCGCAATTTACACTCAAGTTAATACCAATATGCTACTGAAATCTTTGCTGGGTCACCCTGTATATTGTGTTTTAATAGCAAAAGCTAAAATGAATATTTAAATGTTAATACAGCTTCTTAGTACAGAAGAAGCAAAAATTATCATGAATCAAAAATAAACTAGATTAATTTTAACAGTAACTCTTGAGTTGCCTCGTATATCTGCTACTAAAAAGTACCCAGTATGAGACTCCACAGTCCGACCAAGAAGAAAATATATATACATATATATATCAAATACACGCCAAGGTATCTAATGCATTTGTTCAAACAAAGAAGCTTAGTTTAAATTTGCTTAATTAATAAAGCTGCAAAACTGTCACGGATACTTGACACACTCTGTATACTACCCCGTGTTAATATACTAACAACGCGTTCTCAAAAATATATTATTTAAAATAAAACAGAAAATTTATGTAAAAGTGTATGTGTGTATAGGTGTAATAAAAATTGACAGGTTGGGCGCCAAATTGTAAGGGTTGGAAAATACCAATACCGAGGGTGGTAACCCTCAGCCTCACAAACGGGTAAATTTTAATAGGTGGCAAAGGAACTGGGAGGGAAACTCGCAGTGGGCAACGTCATTCCTAGGTGGATGGGGTTGGCAGCTAACTCGGTGGAGATGGGTGTGGGTAAACTGAACAAAAAAACGTGAGTCTAAATTCAAATAAGGCGCCACCCGTTTTTCAACCCCCTGGTGGTAATGTACCCTTTTGGGCTAGGAATGGCGTTACTCGCGACAAAACGGGAAAAAGGCAATAACCACTAGCGTTTTTCAATTGAAACAATATATTTTTGTTGTCCTCTACACACACATACTCAATGACAACAATAATTAATTAACAACTGAGAAGCAGAAGAAGAGAGTAGTGTCAAGCAATCCGGTCAGTTATCGATTCTGCCGTAATGGATCTTAGGTTCCGTGTTCCGTGTGACAATATTTATTATTACTGGTGGTCCGTGGTCACACTTCACACTTTGACAGCCTTGACCTTGCTGTGATGACAGTGTAAATAATGATTATAATCACAAACTATAAAATATATACTAGTATTATCAACTATTGACGATATTATTACAGGTTGCAAACAATGTGGCTACAAAGCGATGGCACAATTAAATGAGGAAAATATTAAATTAAATGCAACTAAGCAGTGGTGGACGCTGTACTAAGTGAACAAAATAATCTAAAACTACAAAAGCCAAGCTGGTGAGTGCAAGCTGAGCACTACTATTAGCAATACAATAAATGTATGTTTAACATGCAATTCTTAAGCAAAGGTAAAGGCTTAACAATCAAAATGTATTTCAGGTTAAAGTCTAAAGCCATGCAGGTAGTGCAGCTAAGCAAATTGGCAGGTAAATTACTACTACTATTACTAAGCTTATCTGCGATCCAGACTGCTCTTCGTTGGCTCGTCCTGTCAGAGGCTCGCTGGAGCGCCTCGTGGGCTGGCTGGCAGGGTCCCAAGTAGCGGAGTGTCGAGTCGGAGTGCAGTCGATCGATGCTAATCGTGCAAGGAATGCTGGTAGTGGTTAAGTACTGTAGCTTGATGGAAGAAATATAAGCGAAAACCAAAACAAAAGAAAAAGGCCTAAAAGAATACAAAATACTAAGCACATGCAAGTTAGGTTAAAATTGTATAATTACCTAGGTTGGCATGCGGCCTTAAAAATATATAAATGTTTATATGCCCTCTGGGTAGGGTAGAAGATCCAACGTATGTTGAGTTCAGCAACTAAGAAGATTACCCAAAATTTTGCCAGATAAATCCGCATAAGCGTATTTGAGTTCAAGACTCCACATTGGCAAAAATCAGAAAGAAAGAGAGGACAAATTATACAAAAAAAAACAATTAGGAACCAGTGTCAAAAACCTAGAACCTTTTAAATTTATGGCCAACCTGTTGGATACAAATGACAATGACAGAGGACAGAAACTTGTCAATAATTGAAAATACAATAATATAACCCTACATATTTGAATATTAAGAAATGATAATAAAGTTCTATTGGCTGTTTTAAAGTGATTTTAGCTATTCTTTTAACCTGTCTGTGATATGTGTGCGAACAAAACAATAATATTAAAAGAAACAAACACGTAACAACTTATAACACTGAGTTGGTGATTTATGTGCAATCGCCTGCTGCTGGCCACTGGAAGAACAAATCCAGTTATTATTTAGCGTCGCGTCATTAATATGTACTTCATGTATTCAAATTATCTTTTATCAGCCGGTCATGTAATTAATTCAACCCGATGCAGTTTTTTTGCTGCTAATACAGTAATCAGAAAATACAATACAATATTTTGGGTAGATAATGTCTACCTTGTCTACACGTGCTACATATTTATAACATTTGTTTACTTGAATTCAATAGCATAGTATTATTTTGAACCAAATATCTGTAAAAAATTCTTTTTAATCTGTTTAAAATGTATCTTTACTCCACCAATAGGAAAACAAAATTAAGTTCAATTAGACGATTAATTTCATTTGTTTAATTTGTCAACTTCAACAAATTTATACAGGGTGCCTCAGGCATTACTGGCATCCTTGGAAGGGATGATTGTACAGTGAAAATAAATGAAATTTACCCAAATATACCTATATCTAAAAGTTCATTGTTTTCGAGATACAGGGTGTCAAAGATTTTGAAATTGTTATCATATTTTTTATTTACTTAGAAACTCTTCGTGATGAAATAACAATAATTCTCGGTTGTCATGTGATATATTAGGTCTAATTATTCAGTATGTTTAATTATTCCTATTATTACAAGCAGCTTATTTACAATAAAAATAGTACGTCACTGTCTTAATTATAAAAAAACGTAAGATACTTTAAGTTTTAATTATTTTGAACAAATAATTATTCTTCGCAATTTTATTTAAAACGCATTGTATTCAAGTAATTGTTCATTTAAAATATCTCTGCATTTAGTAGTTTGTGTATATTTATATCAAAAGTTGACGAAAACTTGAATATCTACTCTTAAAATTTTGCACATCGCTATAATTTACCATTTTTAGTAACTTTTTCAAATAGAATTTTGCTGTATTTTCAGCGGAAAAGGCACTTTACCTAAAATTAAAACAATTTTCCTGCATTGAATATTTCCTAATGACTTCAACAAGGTATACATACCGCTTTCACATAAAGAAGGTATAATAATGGATTGTTTTAATAGTATACCTATACTAAACCGCAAAAAAGTTCTGCCATTTAAAAGAAGCCTTTGTGCCGTAAGTGGTGCCCTCTTCTAGTAGCGTCAAAATTAGAAACAAATTTGATTTTTTCATATATTTTCAGGTATTAACAATATTGTGTGAAACTAACTACTCAGTGGACAAAAGCCCCAACCTGCGTTGAATTACACCCACAATATCTACCCATATATTCCTTATTATTAGCTTTTGTAGCATTTTTTTACTGTTTAAGAAAGGTATTTTAAGCTAATATGTATCAAATCTCCTATTCCTATCAATGAAGTCATATGTATGTATGTTCTCTGATACCAAACATCTAGGTATGCTAATGAACAATTCCACAGACAAAACTCTATTCAATAATTATCTAAAAAATTTAATATATTTGCTAACCTCTGGGTGGGAACTCGAAATTCAACCACAATAATTGAGATCTCACTTATTTCTGCGTTTTATAAAGGATCGCTTCATCAGGTGGCCTCCTTTAGTCAAATATCTAACTATAAAAATGATTATATCAATAAATTAAAATTATTTGAAATTGAATGTCAAAATGAAATATCGACAACGTCAAACTGATTAACTGTCAATGAATATCATAACAACCTACTAAAATAAATAAAAATTAATAAAAATTTTACCTTTTATGTAGAGTTTTTTCATATAATTTCAGGTATTAACAATATTGTGTGAAACTAACTACTCAGTGGACAAAAGCCCCAACCTGCGTTGAATTACACCCACAATATCTACCCATATATTCCTTATTATTAGCTTTTGTAGCATTTTTTACTGTTTAAGAAAGGTATTTTAAGCTAATATGTATCAAATCTCCTACAATTCCTATCAATGAAGTCATATGTATGTTCTCTGATACCAAACATCTAGGTATGCTAATGAACATCCACAGACAAAACTCTATACAATAATTATCTAAAAAATTTAATATATTTGCTAACCTCTGGAGTGGGAACTCGAAATTCAACCACAATAATTGAGATCTCACTTATTTCTGCGTTTTATAAAGGATCGCTTCATCAGGTGGCCTCCTTTAGTCAAATATCTAACTATAAAAATGATTATATCAATAAATTTGAAATTGAATGTCAAAATGAAATATCGACAACGTCAAACTGATTAACTGTCAATGAATATCATAACAACCTACTAAAATAAATAAAATTAATAAAATTTTACCTTTTATGTATAGTTTTTCATATATTTTCAGGTATTAACAATATTGTGTGAAACTAACTACTCAGTGGACAAAAGCCCCAACCTGCGTTGAATTACACCCACAATATCTACCCATATATTCCTTATTATTAGCTTTTGTAACATTTTTTACTGTTTAAGAGAGAACATACATATGACTTCATTGATAGGAATTGTAGGAGATTTGATACATATTAGCTTAAAATACCTTTCTTAAACAGTAAAAAATGCTACAAAAGCTAATAATAAGGAATATATGGGTAGATATTGTGGGTGTAATTCAACGCAGGTTGGGGCTTTTGTCCACTGAGTAGTTAGTTTCACACAATATTGTTAATACCTGAAAATATATGAGAAAAAAAACTATACATAAAAGGTAAAATTTTATTAATTTTTATTTATTTTAGTAGGTTGTTATGATATTCATTGACAGTTAATCAGTTTGACGTTGTCGATATTTCATTTTGACATTCAATTTCAAATAATTTTAATTTATTGATATAATCATTTTTATAGTTAGATATTTGACTAAAGGAGGCCACCTGATGAAGCGATCCTTTATAAAACGCAGAAATAAGTGAGATCTCAATTATTGTGGTTGAATTTCGAGTTCCTACCCAGAGGTTAGCAAATATATTAAATTTTAGATAATTATTGTATAGAGTTTTGTCTGTGGATGTTCATTAGCATACCTAGATGTTTGGTATCAGAGAACATACATATGACTTCATTGATAGGAATTGTAGGAGATTTGATACATATTAGCTTAAAATACCTTTCTTAAACAGTAAAAAATGCTACAAAAGCTAATAATAAGGAATATATGGGTAGATATTGTGGGTGTAATTCAACGCAGGTTGGGGCTTTTGTCCACTGAGTAGTTAGTTTCACACAATATTGTTAATACCTGAAAATATATGAGAAACTATACATAAAAGGTAAAATTTTATTAATTTTTATTTATTTTAGTAGGTTGTTATGATATTCATTGACAGTTAATCAGTTTGACGTTGTCGATATTTCATTTTGACATTCAATTTCAAATAATTTTAATTTATTGATATAATCATTTTTATAGTTAGATATTTGACTAAAGGAGGCCACCTGATGAAGCGATCCTTTATAAAACGCAGAAATAAGTGAGATCTCAATTATTGTGGTTGAATTTCGAGTTCCCACTCCAGAGGTTAGCAAATATATTAAATTTTTAGATAATTATTGTATAGAGTTTTGTCTGTGGATGTTCATTAGCATACCTAGATGTTTGGTATCAGAGAACATACATATGACTTCATTGATAGGAATTGTAGGAGATTTGATACATATTAGCTTAAAATACCTTTCTTAAACAGTAAAAATTTGATTTTCTCGCACCCAATCTCCAAAATGTATCCTAATATTTGGAAATTATTTACAAATATTGAAAATATTTTGTTTTACTTTGACACACTGTATCTTTTTAACCATCAACTTTTGATTAAAGTAAGTTTAGCTATATCACATTAATTTGTCGTGAGAATCTACTCTTGCTCTATGGTGCATTATTTTCAGAACATCCTGTATAACTGAAGCAAAATGGGTCTCACCACGCACAAACTACTAAATGCAGTGATATTTTTAAAGAACAATTTCCGAAATACAATGCAGTTTAAAGAAGATAACAATTATTTATTCAACATAATCAAGATTTAAAGTACCTTACGTTTTTTTTGTAATTAAGACAGTGGCGTACCATTTTTATTTTAAATAAAAGAAGAGTGCCAGAGGGTTTTTACGCCACTGGTGGGAATGGGAATATTTAACCATACTAAATCTCTGTATTTCTGAAACGGTGAACTGTTAGAAATAGGTATATTTGGGTAAATCTCATTTATTTTGACTGTACAACCACCCCTTCCAAGAATGCCAGTAATAAAGTATATTATTATATTGATGCTTTTGTTTTATTTTTTAACATTAAATCTTCTGAATCTAATTTATGTCACTAAAAATATCCAAAATTAGCCAAAACAAACCAGAATCAATTACCAGTGTTTTCAATTTATTGAAACTAGGAAATTTAAAAATATTGTATTTTCTATGCGTAAATTCCTTGATCAATTTATTTGTTTAAACATTTGGTAAATGTACAATGATTACAAACATTTAAAAATTATTTATTGCATTTACATATATCTGTCAAAATTGTATAACAAGAAAACACATTTTGTATATTGTATTGTTTCATTTAAAAATTTATATCTGTATATATCAAATGCGAGGTTTTTCTTCTCATTCACAACTCATTAGAACTGCGTAAACCGTGAGATTTCAGTAACGAGTTATATATAAAGTCATCAAAATTTATTGCTGGCATAATTTGAATAATGGTTTTATTGCTGGTTTATGTTTACGAAACGGAAGCCGAATTGCCAATCCAACAGTGAAAAGTAAATTGTCGTAAGCATTATATAATTGCATTTCGAAGCGTTTCGAATCGAAAAAGAAACAAATGGAAATTTAGTTCAAAACATAACATAACGTCGTAATAAAATTGGTTGTTTTTTTCGAGAAACGTGTAATGTATAGTGCCAGTTGTCTGTCGAATAACAAATGTTTATGTTTTAACCAGATATATTCAAATTTTCAATGTCTTTGTAAGATTAGAAATTTAAAACAGAATAGCTAAGTAATTTATTGATCTGTTTAAGAAACGATATAGTATCTTTGATTTTACAAAACGACAATAATTCTTTTTGTTTTATGGCCATATTTGTAAGAAAGAGTAAGAACATTATTTTTGTTTGTCTACAACTTTTAATATGTAGTATTTATAGAATTTTATTATCGCGTATCGAATTTTGCAAAGCAAGTCCATGTAGGGGGTACTAAAATATTGCAATTTAATCAAATACCTATATACAATATAGGTTATATATATTTGTATACCTCTATACAAAGTTGCACTCAGGCGGAGTAACAGGCCTGCAAAATGGGGCTAAATATTTCGAAAAAGAAAATAATATCTTTGAATTACTTTCACTTGGAATAACCAAATGTAGGACATGATTTAGGTTTTATTATTGGCATTTCTTAGTTATACATGCTGTTTATATGCCTTTTAGGCATGCTTAGCTGTGTTATTCTCGTCCACTCCATTCAGTTTTTCGCCTTTCTTTTCCAATCCGTTACATTTTCTCCCTTAGATCTATTGCCACCGCCTCTCTCCATCGGTTCCTCGGTCTACCTCTTTTTTTCTTGTAATTAAGTTTACTCCTTACAATTTTCTTAACTGTTCTTTCGTCTTTCATACGTTCTAGATGTCCTAGCCACTGCACTCTTCTGGCTTTTACAACTTCGTCTATTTTTGGTGCCTGGTACATTGCATATATTTCCTTATTATTTCTCCTTACATAGCTTTCCTACGTCTTCTTTCCCCCTAAAATTCTTCTCAAGATCTTCCTTTTCCACCTTAATAGATTTTCTCTTGACTTCTTATTGAGGATTCAGGGGTCACTGCCATACAGCGCTGTCGGTCTCAAAATTGTTTTATACATTCTAAATTTTACTCCTCAAGACAAATTTTTGATTTCATTAAGTGGTTGATTGTTGCCGAACTTCTGTTTGCTTTTATTATTCGTCTCTTAACACATATTCTTGAACTTCTTCAAATTCCATCTCTCCGTGCTGAGTTCTTACTTTGAAATTGGTATCTTTCTTCTATTGTCCTATTCTTAAAAGCTTGCTTTTCTCTTGATTTATCTGCAATCCCACTTTCCGTGCTTCCTCCACAAGTTATCTCAATACTTCTTCCAATCCCCCTAATTAATGAGGGTTTCCCTCATTCCTGCACTGAATAGTGGTTAGGGCCTACCAACGTAAGTCGTTCCTGGGCGCAAATGCGGCCTGCTTAATAATAATATGCCGCCCCCTCTCCCGCACAAGTCTCCGACTTCTGGGCTAATCCCTGTGATTAGAATGAGGGGTAGAGATATTATTATTTTATCCCTGCTATCTCTAGCAATTATGCCCACGTCATCTGCATATCTGCATATTTGGTGACTTTTAAACAATATGTGTGTCCTTCTCTGTTCAACTGACTATCTCTTATGACCTTTTCTAGTACTAAATTAAAAGAAGCGTTGAGAAAGGTCTGCTTGCCTCATTTCTTAACTTTGAGTTCAATTAAATTGATACACTATAAGGTATTCATTGATTTCTCCTAAAATAATATCAAACTTTTTCCATTGATCGAATTTAAAAAGAATGTTAATAATGCTTGTTTCACTCCGTATTCCGATGTAAACTCCTATGTAATAACTCCTAGACATTTTCAATGCAAATTTAAGATAAATGAGCTGGTATTATTGATCTTTATTTGATTGACCAGTTATTTTGCCAAATCGATTAAATGACGAAAGTTATTTGGAATATCTGCAAAATATTCTCCCTAATTTAATCTAAATGACTCAATAATTCCGGCTGCTATAGATCTTCTCAAGGCAAGGTGATCCAATTTGCCACCATTAGTTTTGTGTTCAGCTAAGTCCACAATATGGCTTAGTGGCGGAAAATACTACTTGCCTTGTATTAAAACCCTGTATAAGCTTATGTTTTGATCAGCCCTGTCCACTCCCCCCATATTTTCATTATACAATTTAATTATATTTGGTTGTTGTATTTGTATAACTTTTTTATCTTTCTGCGAAAATCGCTTGACTTGAGCTGTCGGTAAAACGTTTGCATTGTTTGATGCTATTCTTACAATATTGTTGTCATTCCATTTACATATGACGATTTGGTTGGATTCTGTTGATGAAAAATCAAAAATACCTCGAGGCTCTTGATTTTGTAATAAGACATTGTCTTCTTCACCACTGTCTTCGTCAGTTAAGTCGTTATTTTCTGGGGGGAAAATTATTATTTCCTCGGAACTACTTCGTCACCTTTTTCTAGGTTTTCTGCCTCTTCTAAAATTCATTCAGCAACAATGGTTCTTTCCAGTAATAATAAGTTTTAGTCGCATATTTTGCCACTGTCCTTTTAAAAGGACGCATTAAAAAACCGCCATTTACGACTACAATAATTCTAACCTCGATTTAACAAAACACAAGTTGTTCTACAAATATACTCATATACATAAGCAAATAGATGAAATATATTTGAATCAGACAAAAACAATTTTAAAAAACTTACCTCGAATATGCCATGTTCTTAAGTGCACCTGCAGTTGTTTGCTTTTTGCTGTATTATCTTTAAAAACGCAAACTAACCGCAATATTACTGTTACCGTTTTTAACTTTGCCTTGTTCTAAAACAGTCTAAGTTGCCCCATCTATTTATTAGTAACCAAACTAAGGTATTACTAAAATATTTAGGGATGACTTTTAAAAGGACAGTGGCAAAATATACTACATCCCTTATTTTGGCGCTTGGCTCTATCTGGGTTATCAAAACTGAAAAAGTGTTAAATTAAATTCTGCGCGGGATATTAGCATTTCTTTTAATTTCGATCAATGGAAAAAAATTGATATAATTTTAGAGGTAACTCACCCTCAGTTAACACCTTGTAGTGTTTCAAGTTATTTGAATTCATATATAAAGAACACCAATAATAAACCTAAATTGTAAAACAAATTTGGTTATTCAAAGTTAAAGTAATATTTATTTTCCCAAAAATTTAGCCCCACTTTGAAGGCCTGCAACTCCCCCTGTGTGCAGCTTTGACGTATGCGTATGTTTGGTTAAATTGCAATATTTTGGGACATGCACCTACATGCACCTGCCATGTCGGTTCTTATGCGGAACACCTTGTATGTATTTAAAAGTTTTATGATTTTTGTATATGTTTTATTTTAGTCACAAAAGGTTGCAGGCAGTCAAGACTAAATTAGTTATTTAAACAGTTTTTATCAGTTACGCTACCTAACCAAATTTTGTAAGATGGAATTAATCAGACTCAACTTTATTAATTTATAATTTGTCAATTATGGCTATCATTGCTAACTAGAAATGCGTAGATACGCTGGTAATGTATGGAAAAGCCGGTCAAAATTTAGTCATATCAGCTCGTATGTATGCACAGCGTTTTCCATGCGTTTTCATTGTCATCAAGTCAAAGACAATATTATACACACCGTAACGGAAAATTCTTCTGTGAGTATTCGCTGTATTGAAACTTGAATAGCAAATCAAGAAAATATTTCCGATTACGTCATAATTTTACCATTAACATAAATATACCTACTCCTCAACAATTGAACTGGATATTAAATTTTTGGGTCAATTTTTAAAATAAAAAAGTGCTTATAATAAATAAATGTTTATTGATTTACGTTCTGAGTCAAACAAAGAAACCAAGAAGAAAGACCGATCTTTGAATGGAAAAATGAACAGTTACAAAAAGTTATAAATGGACGAAAAATAACAACATACATATAAAGATCTTTTATTGTGAAATTATTATTCTGTCCCCTATAAAAGTTTAATATCGTGTGGGACCTCCCCTCACTCGTATCAGTGCTGTTACCCTATTTGGAAGACTCCTGTTCAAGTTATTAATAAAATCAGATATGGCTTCCCAAATTGCCTGCAGTAAATTGGCTACTTGTTGTAATGTTTAGGGAGGCAGTTGGAGGCGGTTTAGTTGCCTAGATATTTATGCCCAAACTGCTTCATACAGTTTATGTCTGGTCAACAGGGTAGCTACTCCAGCTTTGTAATTCCATGACATTCTATATGATCACTTATAATTCTGTCATGGTGAGGACGGACATTATCATCGATTAAAATAAATATTTTACGTATTTACCTTTCCATACACAAACTAATTGGTTGGAGCCATTAAATGTTCATTGTATCTATGTCCTCTTTCCATCCATACCAATGTTCGACCATCGGTAGAAAGACAATCGCTCCAATTTCGAACATTCCAGCGACTTTTCTCGCCCATCGGTATCTGTATGCACGGTGCTCCTCCGTTAACCTTGGGTGTGTAGCGCGTGTTCTAGCCCTCTTCAGATTAGAAAAGTGCAACCTTCTCCTGACAGTTTGACCAACCACTCTTCCAGTAACTTATCTCAAAAGGCTTTTAATTTATTGAAGCCGAGACTGCCAGGTTTCTTCTTGCCGTCAAGGCAATGTTAACGGTCTTGAAAATGAGTTGTGACTTGTTCCCGTCCTCCCCCATGGGTGTACGCTGAAGATCCCATTACTACATACCTATTCCATGCTCGACTTATGACACATTCAGTCGTGTAGTGACATATTCTTGAAACAAGCATGTATCCAACGCACTAATTGTTCATGTTAATGCAAATAAACAGATCTATAGCTAACAGTGGCAGTAATAAAGGCAAGACAACTAAATTGTTATCTTTTTGAAATCACATGTCTATATTTATTTGCCAAAGAGATAACAGCACATAAAAATAAAAAAACTTCGTTATTATTGAGAATTGGAAAAAGTGTTACATAAGCTTATACAACTATTTTTATCAGTAGATTAGGCTTCCGAAATTTGTGCGCATATTTTCCGGACACCCTGTATATAAAAAAATGCTATTAAAAACCCTAGTCACCCAATTTTTTAACTTTGCCCATGTAATGAAAATATGTTACGAACAATTGGTCACAATTCATCTTATGGGCCAATTCTTGGGTTCACAAGTATTATTATGAATTAAAGTGTTCAAACGATCTTATTTATAAATTTTTTCATGCTGTGTTTTCCTCATTAACGCTATTTCCGGTAACATACAAATGGAGACTCTCTATATTATTGATTTTTGGATTATACGCAAAAGTTTTTGGTGGTTTTGTAAAACATTCCCTATATTCTCCAATTTTATTGTATTCGAAATGTTCAGATATGCCGAAAACTGCGAAAATAGTTTTTTAAATATCTCTAAACGTAGTTATCGCAACTTTAAAATGCTTAAGTACCGGGTGTTCCTCTAAGACTTTCAGTGCGAATATCTCAGAAACCATCATAGCCAGTGTGACGAAATTTGGTATACAGATACTAGATGGCGCGTAGAATTCGATGATGGCATTAGTTTTTATACAGGGTGTTCGGTTTTGCAGAAAATGGTTTTAATTTCGATTTTTTGGTAGCGAACCTCAGCAAAGTTTGTATTTAAATTGAAATATATTTAATTATGAACACGTTCTGATAAAAAAAAGTCACGAAAAATTGTTATCTTGTCATAAAAAAACTCCTATGAAAAGTCTTCAAATTTCATTGTTTTGTCATGCCAAATGAGAATAGCCATGAGTCCAATTTACACACACGCAACTACCGCATGGATAGACGTCAAACCGTGAAGTGACAGAAACTGTCACAGCAAGTTTGAGTATTTTTGTAGAAATTTTATTATAAATACGTAATACCACGAGGTACCTACATTGAATGTGCGTACGTATTTGCAATAATGGTACAGTTTTATTAAAAGAAAATGGAAGTTTGAGCAACCTTGCCTGTAATGAATGCCCAGAACACAGAAAATTGTGAAACATTTGCCGTTTTTTTAATTGCATCTTCCTTACGATACAGTAATTTTATCGGGAATTATTATTATTATTTTTCACCATATCACTCTCAAACAGTATGTTCCATTTGAGTAAAAAAACTTATGACTGTTTGAAGTCTTCAAAATGTAACAGGAAAAATAAAACACGTATCCTATTTTTAAATTTTAGCGCCGTAAGTTTTTTACAAATACCAAACTTGATATCTATTTTCAGAAAAAATGTTGTAGATATCTCAGCGCATCCTAGCCTACGTCAATTTTATTCTTAATTTATTAATATCACAAAATCTGTAACTACAATCTATGGGAAATATGATACAAAACGATTCTAAAATTTTCCGCAGAATCCAAAAATTTAATAACATACAGGATGTTATTTAAAATAACGAAGCTGATGCCGACTTCAGGTATAACAGGAAGCGTTGGAGACTTCCAGATATTTTAGTTGTGTTTGCTAAGAACCTCAAATTATTCGGATCAGGTGGAACACTCTGTATATACTGACAAAGGAGCCTGTTTATCATTATTTTTTTTAATGACGCAAGTTATAAATTAGTAATCGTACTTTATTTCCAATAAAAATAAGCCCCCCCAATTTATTATGCATCAGGTCCCGCAAAGGATAGCAGCGGTCCTGCTTTAGAGAGGGAATTCATATCCAAAATTCTATGTTCACCACTCTCTCCTATTTAAAACGAAACTATTTCTGTCCGATTATTTTTTGTTTAGCTTATCGGGTCCATTATTTAAAATTGTCACGGTGTTGGCAGCAGCCAGCTGAGTAGAAGTTTACGATTAATTTCGCTAATCTGTACAGCCCAGGTGTGTGTTTGTATGCAAATTTCGACTACTAATAAGTGGGTATGGATCATTTCAGAACATAAATTATTCATAATTTCAAACGAAAAGTATATAAGAGAACCAACAATTTCATATATAATTTGCTATAATTATTTCCTACCGCTCTTCTAACTGATGTTAGTACAGGTGCTTAGATTAAGAGCTCCACACATTTTATACATTCTTTATTAGGTAATAATATTAATAATATTGCATGAAACTAACTACTCTTGTGCAGTAATGCCGGACCAGTGTTGAATTTCACAATATTTATATATATTTTATTATTAGGTTTTGTACATTTTGTACTGTATTGTAATATGTATGCAAGGTGTTCCAGAAAATTATGGTCAAATATTTTACCAGTGTATTCCACAAGCCATTTCAGGGGGGGATCTTCATATGAAATTTTTCAATTTGGGTCCTTATTCTTGAGATATTCGAGTCTGAAAATGGCGGAAAAACAGTTTTTTTATTTTTCCTTAAAAATGGCACTTAGTAAACTTCAATTTTGATACACATTATCAGCTAGTCAAAATCTATTTTGAGGTGGTGTCTATTCCTTGGCTCATGCTTCTAGAGGGCGGTAATAAGCAACCCCTATATTTATTTCTTTCAGAACTTTTTCCTGCATTTTTTTAAAATACTACATAATTATAATTATACTACTTTTTTCTCTCTTGTAAGTTTTTCATACAACCAATAGTTTGCGCGGAAAAAAATAAAAATAGTTTACCTTACTCTAAACATCTTTTCGTCACCGGTTACTGATAACCGCAGTAGGCGGTATATTTCTCAGTTGTCACGTCAAACAAATCAATCTTAACAATTTTTGCAAATATTTGTAAACATAACTGACTCTTCCGTACAATTAGCGAAATTGACGGAATATGCATACGGCAGGATTGTCAACAGTTATAGGAAAACCTTTGATTAGAAATATTTGCAAAAACTGTCAATTATAGACCTAATAGCGATTTGTTTGATAAGACAACAGAGAAACATCAACATAGCAACCACCTACTGCGGTTATCAGTAACCAGTAACGGTGATGTTTACAGTAAGAAAAACAATTTTTATTTTTTTGCGGTGCGGTATCTAGATTTAACAATCATAGGCTTTTACTTCTGATGCCAATTCAAACAGATAGTATACAGTGCCTTCATAAATTATTACAAGCCACGTGACCAGGACAGTGATTCTCGAAGAACAACTCGTATGCAAATAGATTTCTTGTTTCTCTCAATTGCCGTAGTGGAGAAAAGGATATTCGCATATGAATTGATTTGAGACTCTCGACCCTGATCACGTGGCTCGTAATCATTTATGAAGGCACTGTACATTAGACCTTTAGACACATCGACCAACTAAAACATGCTGCATAATTCCTTGCTAATTTGTATGGACATTGGTGGAGGACTATTCGAATAATATTATAATTATTATTACTATTATTATTGGCACAATAAGAGCATCTATAGATTAAAACCTATAAACAATATCAAACATATATAAATGTAAACGTACAGTAGAAACAGAATAAATTATAGTACACACTACACACTGAATTAAAGGTCATGTACAGTTAAAAAAAATAAGATATGCAATCAAAACAAATTACACTTATCGAAAAACGCATATTATACCGAGCTTATTTTTATATGAATTTAAGAAACAAGCGCTTACAATACAGTCTGGTATAGAATTCCAATCGTAAAAAAACTACTAGATAAAAACACTGTCTACATGTAGTACTATAATTTTGATGGTTAAGTTTGTAATTATGACCACGAAGTCGAATATTGTGTTATAAATCTGTAGAATATGTGCCATGAAGAATGCGATACGTAGCCTAATTAGGCCGCCATTCTGAAGTAAATCAGGGAAGTGGCAGCGCGTTGCAGCATCTGAATTTGAGATTAATCTCGTATCAAATCAGGCACAGCTGATCCATATTCTATGATGGGCCAGATATAAAATTTATGTAAAGAACTGTCGTAACTGATGAAGTAGAGAAAGTCTTTCAAAACAGATATAATGAACGTTTAGTCTTGTTGCATTATTTATAAGGGATGGCCATAAGAGGTCATTATAGAAATCAAAAACTCCAATAAACCGTTTTGCAGTTATAGACTAAAATACGTAACTAGAAAAGTAGTTTTTATAACTATTTTGCAAATAATAAAACAAACACCATTCTGTTCTCTTCATATCCACATTATTTATGGGCTATTATTGCCTTGTCTTGGTCTCGCAAGACAATACTTGACAGTTGTAATTGCAAAACAAGACGAATATTTATTTAAAAACCAACTCCATTTTAGATAATACCTACAAATAAATACAGGGTGTCTCATAATTAGCTGCCAACCCTGAACAGGCCGATTCTATGATCAAAACTAAGCAAAAAAGTGCATACGAACATGGATCCGGAAATACTTCCTAAGGGCTCAGGGACCCATTGAAGAGGGAGGAATGGAAATCATTTTTTTGTAATATCTCTCAATCGCGTTGTGATAGATGAATTAAATTTGGTATACAGGTAAATTTTGATGAGCAATTTGGTATTTTGCGTGTGTAACTTTTTTGCAGCTTAGTGTATCCATCTGACTATCGAAACAATCGATTCTCCTACCTGTTTTATTTGAAAAAGGTATACTTTGCTGAAGTCGGTAGGAGTAACCATTTTTGAAATAATCCTATTTGAAATGCTCAGTGCACCGAGTAAAAATTGTTTTCGTTTTAGGTAAAGTGCCTTTTCTGCTGAAAATATAGCAAAATGTTACTTTAAAAAGTTGTTCAGAATGGTAAATTATGGCGACGTGCAAAATTTCAAAAAGATCGGCCTGCTTTGATAAAATCTTTGTACCTACTTTGTTGACAAATGGTTTCATCAAACCTCGCCGATCTTCTCTTGCACCTCTCCATAATTTACCATTCTGGACAACTTAGACCTTATATAGACCTTTATAGACCTTAAAAGACGTAACCAGAAAAGTAGTTTTTATAACATTTGTACAACTCTTTGTGGAAAAAAATATATAAATAAATTTTCAGGGGCAAAGAATAAAAAAACGCCCTTCTGCTCTCTCAATTTTATTCATATCCACACTATTTATGGGCTAGTGTTGGCATCTTCCCTTGCTTTTTCTTGAACTTGTCTTGGTCTCGCAAGACAATGTTTAACAGTCCGAACTATATAACAAGAAATTATTTATAAAAGAAATCTTGAAAGACAAGAAATATTGCTGCGGCAAGAACTTTTGCAAATAAATATAAAGAGGGGTAATATTTAAGTGAACACTATACGCTATAAAATGAATATTGAATTTCCACCGTAGGTATATATTTTATTTAAATAACGTACAGCATATACAATTTTTTTTAAAATTAAAGTTTATTGACTTTAGGTCATAGAAAATATTTCTATGATCTAGCTTCAGTTTTGCTGAACTACTATTTATAAATTCACTGCTACCTGACTGAAAGAACTTCGATTCTGTTTCGTCTATTACTTATTATGTAAAACTGGTCATCTTTATACTTTATAACGTCTACCAATCGACCACTGCCGACGATCGACCATATCGATAGTAATCTGTGACCTCCAAGCGGGACCGTAACTGACAGAGAAACCTCCACTGTTAGTAAATTTGTAATAAGTTCCTTGTTTCTATTTCTATGCAAGAGTCTGAGAAGAATCATGCAAGTATTGAAAATCTGAGAGATAAGAAATTTGCGAAATTTGCAAGACAATACAAGATATATGATCTTGCATGATCGAGCAAGGACAAGACTATAAAGAAACTCTTGTCTTGGTTTAGAAAATAAAATAAGACTTTTGCAAGATTTGTAAGGTACTTTACTCTTGCATTTTCGTATGTTTTACTTTTCTGGACCCCGTATATGAAATGTTAACATTTTTCATAGCAATCCCATTTTAAATAATACAAATAAATATAAAGGGTGATTCAGAACTTAATGCTTTACGTATAATAGCAACTCACCGTTGATGGGTATCGTTTTAATTTATTCTAAAGTGAAAATGCTTTAGCAGAACGATTTTCCCGTAAACATGTGCCAAATGCAGCTACTTTTACAACGGTGTGCAAGTGTACTTGAAACGCAGGCGTGGCGCGTTAAATTTGCAACTCAATCGTGGAAGAAATGGAGGTCCAGGGCGTCCACGGCGTATTGCAGCAGTGTGGTGTATCATAGACGAGGTTCAATTATATCCTTACCATGTACAGCGTGTCCAAGCATTAATAGCATTGGGATTGGCCGGGGCGCACCGGTACCATGGTCGCCACTGTCTCCTGACATTAAAGCTAGTAACAGACGGTGAGCGATAATATATATCTATTTTTTTGTAATGATATATACTGCTACAGACAAGTAAACGGCATAGATATAAATATATATTATAGCGTCAGTGCGTAACGTTCTATGCATTTTAATCACAAGCGATATTTTTGTAATAGATATATATTATAACTCACCGTCCGTTACTAAACTCGCGTCAAGAATTCAGACGTCTTACGTCACGGCTGACGTTACACATTTGTTTTTATTGTCAACGTAATTTTTGATATTAGGTCGCATTAAAAACAATCATTTTTTGCAATTTAGTGCAATATATAATGCAAACTTTTAGTGTACTATATAGTTTCGTTTATCAGTTGCAGTTTCTTAAATATTTTGATAAAATTATAATGAATTATTCATTTGTTCGTATGACGTAAGTCGTCAGAATTCTTGTCGCGTGTCATCATTTGAAATTATTTTTGTGGAGATATTTAAAAAATGATATTGCACTGAAGTGAACACTATTGACGTATCAAAGCTGCTGTCAATAACTTAAAAGTTCTAAACGGACAAGAAGCAGAAACATTTATGTTAGTTTTTAGAAACTGGGTAAAACGGGCCCAAAATTTTGTTGTAATCAGTTATGTCAAACTATTTTACTAATTAAAACCATAAATTAATTCTATTATAGTCTGTTTCGAAATGAAAGAGAGTAATAAAACCCCGAGATAAGAACCGGCCATAGTCGTGGTAATATTTCGTTTCAGGTAATTATCGGGTAACACTAATGCTAATAGGTAATGGGGGAACAGTAGTATATTTTACTGGATACATCATTCGACTTGTGTTTAGTGACTATTGTGCCAGTGGATACAATATTGTTTGGGTAAAATGTCGAGCTTATCAGATTACGTACCTGCTAAACGCGTGAAAAGATGTGCGCTGTCTCAGAATGAAAAGATTATTATATTAAATGTATTTAATGCATTGAAACACCAAAATTATCAGTGTTGACAACATCGTGGAAAAGTGTTCCAAAATGACAGGGATTGGAAAATCTACAGACTTTTAAAGAAAACAAAAAATGAACAACATACTGTAAATCCCCTAAAGTCATCTACAGGGAGGTCAAAAGTCGTTATAGATGATTTCTTCAAAAATGTCATTCGCAGAAAATTACACTCATTTTATTTTAAAAAAGAAATACCAACGCTAAACAAAATTTTAAGTGAACTTTCAGAGAACAACGATTTGCCAAAAATCAGTAGAAGCAAATTATGGGCCGTCTTACGAGAGTTGAATTTTTCCTGGGAAAAGCAGAACAGACCAGACGAATCTTGGGTCAACGAGGAATATACTGCAACAATAGTATGGCAAGATAAAAATGTAAAAAGTTTTCGAGAAACATTTCTGGATGGACTTCAATAGGGTTCAAGGCACCTTCAGGTAAAGGGCGAAGATTAATAGTGACACATATAGGTAGTGCCAGTGATTTTGTAGATGGCGGTTTACTTTTATTTGAATCTAAAAATACAGGTGACTATCACGAAGACATGAACGCAGATGTTTTTGAAGAGTATTTTACACAGATGTTGGATCTTATTCCTCCGGGGTCTGTAATTGTCATGGATAATGCCAGTTACTATTCACGGCAGACCGAGCGGACGCCTACGACTGCTTGGAGGAAAGCCGATATAATTCAATGGTTATCCGGAAAAACATTTGAAACAAATATGGTGAAAAAGGAACTTTTGACACTTGTCAATCTTAATAAAGATCAGAAAAAATATGTTATCGATGAAATGGCAACAAATCGCCAAATAACGGTACTACGGTTACCACCTTATCACTGTGAACTTAACCCAATCGAATTAGTCTGGGCGCAGGTAAAAGGAGATGTAGCGCGAAATAATACGACGTTTAAATTATGTGACGTGAAAATTTTGTTAAAAAATTTCTTGAAATGAGTAACTGCAGATAACTGGCAAAGATGTATACATCATGTACAAAAAGAAGATGAGAAAATGTGGGAACTCGATAATTTAATTGACGTTACTGTGGAACCTATCGTTATCAATCTAGGAGACAAAGATAATTCATTAGAATATTCAGAGGATGAATTTTAATATACCTACTTTTTTATTTTCTTTATTGTACATTTATACAGCACTACATTTACTCACCATAATTTGAATGTTCAAAATACATATATTTTTGTGTGGAATAAAAGTCTATTCATTAAATTTAAATAAATATTTTGATAATAATATTGAATAATTTTTATTTGAATTACTAAAAACCCTCTTAACCCGGTTATGATGCTTAAAGTAGCCTCATGTTTTGAAATGCTGTTTTATATTGTTTACTTATAAGAGAAGTGTACCGAGAAATTAAAGCCGCATAGACAAAGACGGATTGTCGGGGATTAAATTTTAGCTACCTGCTACAATTTAGTACGGTTCGGTCACACAAAGTTTTTTTAAAATTACACCTCATCTATACCGATAATACATAATATAAAAATATTGAATATAAGCACCAGTACTACATTTATTTACGATTTGCATACATAATAAGCTTTTATTACTAAACAGACTACATATAATAATTAATTACAATAGCTGCAAAAGCAACTGAATTTGCTGCATTAAAATTAATAGGAGTTGTATAAAATGTAATTTATTTCTTTGGGAATTTCTTTAAATTTTTTATCCGGTCGCCGATTATACCTCTTATCAGGTTTTACAGTGGACCATTTTCCAGTGCCGTGCGGAACTGTATTTTTAAATTATTTTTAAACTGCACGTTTCGATTTTATTTTTACAAAATTATATTTGTAAGTTCCCTGTACATTCAAACATTTTTTAGATAAGTTCTGAATCACCTTGTATATTTGTGTAGTGCGCTAAAGGTGTTTCTTTTATTCATTTGAACCGTGGACATACTGCAGACTTTATACTGTGTATTTTAACAGGTCACCTGCCGATTTTAAATAGAAGGCTGCGAAGACGCCAGACCCTCCACTCTCACTAGGAACAGAAGGGTACAGCAGCGTCAACAATTCCGGCCAAACTACCAAACAGTCGCGGACCGGCAGCGGCAAAACGACAACCGCCCGCTCCGAGAGTACCCCATGGTTGACGAAGTGATGTAACGGTGGTATTTTTAAATGCGAATCCGATAAAACGGTCGCGAATCGCCAACCGGTGCACCGCCAACTTCACCGCCGTGTGTCCAACCGGCTAATGACTTGAGAAACGAGCGCTAATTATCTCTGGATTATTGAATCGACATGTGACAGTGAAATCTTATCTCGTGAACAATTAATCTACGACGGTATGATGGATGGTTGCACTACAGTAGTTCGGTTTTTGACACAATGTGCAAATGCTGTCAGGAGTAAGTAGTTTTTCATTTGTTTTTGGTTTCGGTGGTGGGCAGATATTTAGCGTTTTGTGTTCCCATTAGTGTACTAAAACGAAAGGTAGTGTATATTTTAAACTTTTTCTCGGTGCCTTTGTCGTTTTGTTGTTAATTTAATTAGAAACTGATCAAAAGTGCAATAGTTTCATACTCGGTTTCATATAGGTAATTCATTTCCTAGTTGCCTGTACTTATAAACCAAATAAATACCTTCACAATTTAAATGTATCTAATTAGATAAAGTTATCATTATCTATCTTTAACAATCAGCAGTTTACCTACATGTTTCAGAAGTTGTGAAAATATTTGTTTTTAATTTAATTAAAAAGTAGGTTAAGCCAGTATTAAAATAATAAGTATTTGAAAATAATTGGTCAAAATGTTTAAAATTTCGTCAGTTTATAAAAAACCTCCTTTTTACTGTTTTAGAAGTGGTAAAGTGTTTAAATAAAACAAGAGATTTAATAATATTAATAATCAATACATAAATAGGTGGCCAATTTAAGGAATAACATAGGTAACACTTATTTTATACTACCGGTACTTTTTGTAATTATTTATTAATATATCTAATAATGACCTGCGCATTCACCATTTTTTATAAAAACCAAAAGCGATTTATTTATTACTCAATATTTTTGAAATTATATTTTAATCTTATGTACAATAATTCTTTAGGAATTAATGTAATTAGTATATAAATAGTACTTATCTTACTTGTCCAATATTCCTAATATTTTCTATAACTTGATATTTGAGGAGCTCCAAATCAAAACAGTTCTGAGGTATAGATGACGTTTGACGCTGTCAAATGTAGTGAATCGTATTTGTTCAAAGGAAAAGGTAATATTTCACATACAAAAATAACCCTAAAAAATTATGTTTCAATCAAAACGCAAATTTCGATCTTTGATAGTTGTTTCAAAATTTATTTTTATCTGTTCGAAATATGACGCTGTTTTGATGGTATTCTGTACACTCTATAATCTAATGTTTTTTGTAAACTGTAGTATGTAAGTATTCAGCTAGTTAAACAATAACAAAAATCAGAAAATCTTATTAAAAAATTAAAATAAACAAAATTCTGTAAAAAACGTACAAGACATTGTTCAGTAAAAGCAGATGACTGAGATGATGTAAAGGGAAATGAAGAGTGAAGAATATTATTAACTACATGGGAAAAGATGATAGACTAAAATGAAATGGTTAAAGAAGATATTTTTATTTTTTAAAGAATATAGTTTGCATAGTATATGTGTAAATAATAAAGATTTTTTTAATTCCCGATATTTTAATTCAAAAATATTTTATGAGAATTTGATCAAAATATCTTAAATTTTAATCTTACGTGTAATAGTTTATAATTTTTCCCCCAAAATTATGAAAATCTAATAACGAGGTGGCAACAAAATAAGTCAGTTTTTAAGAAAACTGCTATGTACAAATTTCCTCCAATTTTGAAATAGAATTATGTATGTTCAGTACATGTAGTGTCGAAGACATATTCGGTTTACTCGAATCCACAGTAAATATTTAAATTTTACAAGAAACAAAAATCATTTAGAAAATAACTTGTATTAAATATTGTAAATCAGAGGGCTATTTACGACACACAAAAAAGTTATGGAGTAGTCAAGGAGATGAGGACCCAAAAGAAAATAACACCCTGTATGTTATGTTGTTACATATTTAAAAAATATTTTGCACTGAAGTAACTAAAGACGTTCACCAAAGAAGAGGTTTCCATCTAAAACAGTTTTAAAGTGACATTATTTTGGAAACATAAGATTTTAGACCACAGGATGCGTTTATTTTCGCGCTCACTATTTTCCCTTACAAGCTCTTTTTTTAGAAACACCTTGTGTAACCCCAGCAATATAGACAACCTCAATTAATTTCTGGTACCTATACAGAATGGCTTAGAAAGGCGGAGGCAACGAATTTCTAGGATCAAAATAACACGACTTAATCCAACTTACCTATCCAAACGTCAACACCTACTGAGATAAGGCTCGTTGACTCTGGTAATGCTCTGGTACTACCAAGCAATATTTTTGGTAGTATCATAATATGCTTGCTACAGACTATGCGTGAATTCGCTATTCGGTATGCGTGATTTGTATGGAATTCGTGCATAGTGGTTTTTATGTATAGATTTTTAACGAACAAGACCCTACACACTATTCGTCAATTCCTCACATATCACGATCAATCCTCAAGCGGTGAAAATTATATACAACAAAAATACTCTGTTCGGTACACACACATTGACATTATATTTGCAAATTTTTCATTAGTGCAATGTAAACAGTTGAACAGAGCCAGTCTAAGTTTTGGGTAACAATTCATGATTTATTTTCTGAACATAAGTCACTTTATACCTCAAGCTGCAACAAAAATTGTTAATTTTTACGTTCTTTGTAATCAGTATAACCCTACTAAAATAATGCACTTATTTTACAAAAACCCTACATTATAGATACTTGTAGAAATGTATTGGCGTTTTATATCAATTATATTTTGTTTTCTTTTTCGATTTCGTTTTACCTAATATATTTTTTATTGCCAGTTTACTGTTAGTATTATACTGAAAAAAGATACAGTTTTCAGCGAGATTTGCTCATACATTTTTCATCAAAGTCGGCAATTTTTTTGTAAAAATTATGTTTCCAAATAACATTTTGTATCTTCTGGCGATTACTCAGTGTCTACTAAAACTTTTGATTTGAAATTTATAAATAAAAATACTCGTATGTATTTCTGCCCATTTCATCAAATCAAGCAGGTTATTTATATATAGTGTCGACAGCTTTATTTCTCAAAAGATGAACTGGCCAGTAGCCATAACTCTATGACAGATTTGTGAATGATTTGTATTGTTGATTCACACATGTACCATTTAATATAGTGATTCACATTCATTTTAAATATAAGGGGTGTTTCTGAATTGTTCGAATGAAGTTGCACATAAAAAGAAATCCTCCAAATGAGAAAATACTTAATAAACGAAAGTGAAGTAAGGAAAAGTGGTAGACGTATGTGCGTTGTAGTCTTTGCTAAAAAAATTGTTATTGAGGTTTCAGTAAAACTAAATGTGCATTTGTTATACAGGATGTCCGGAAATGATGAGCAAAAAATTCAAGGGATAATTCTAGACCGAAAATAAATGCTACCTCTTTCTATAACATTTTTTCCAAAACTGATTATTAACGGAGTTACAGGGTGCTAAAGTTAAAATTTTATTTTCGATATTTGTAAATAACTTCTTAAGAAATCCAAATATTTACATAAAATTTGTAAATCGGGGGTTTTTGCGGACGAAATATTCAAACATGTTTCTAATTTTGACGTCATATTTCTTTTAAATGACAGAAGTTTTTTGCTGCTTAGTGTATCCATCTGACTATAGAAACAATCGATTCTCCTACCTGTTATATCTGAAAAGGTGTACCTTATTGAAGTCGTTAGAAGTAACAGTTTTCGAAATAATCTTATTTGAAATATTCAGTGCATCAATTGAAAACTGTTATCGTTTCAGTTAAAGTGCCTTTTCTACTGAAAATACAGCAAAATGTTACTTGAAAAAGTTGTTCAGAACGGTAAATTATGGAGATGTGCAAAATTTAAAATAATCGGCCTGCTTTGATAAAATCTTTGTACATACTTTTGTTGAAAAATGGTTTCATCAAACCTCGCCGATCTTCTTGAAATTTTGCACATCTCCATAATTTACCATTCTGAACAACTTTTTCAAGTAACATTTTGCTGTATTTTCAGCAGAAAAGGCACTTTACCTGAAACCAAAACAGTTTTCGGTGCACTGAGCATTTCAAATAGGATTATTTCAAAAATTGTTACGCCTACCGACTTCAGCAAGGTATACGTTTTTCAAATAAAACCGGTAGGAAAATCGATTGTTTCGATAATCAGATGGATACAGTAAGCAGCAAAAAAGTTCTGCCATTTAAAATAAATATGATGTGCCACAAGTGGCCTCTCTACTAAGTGACGTCAAAATTAGAAACATATTTAAATTTCTCGTCTGCAAAAACTCCCGTTTTTCAAATTTTATGTAAATATTTGGAAGTTATTTACAAATATCGAAAATGAAATTTTAACTTTAACACCCTGTAATTCCTTTAATAATCAGTTTTTGAAAAAATGTTATAGAAAGAGGTAGCATTTATTTTCGGTCTAGAATTATCCCCATGGATTTTACTCATTATTTCCGGAATGTTATCAAAGTTTCAGTGGCCATACTAGTATAAGATGTAACGTAGTTCTTCCTAAAATTTTTTCTTTTACAGGCCACTATTGTTTTGACGTTTTCTGTATATTCTCAAAATTTGCGTATTGAGTTTCTTAAATATTATTGAGTGATATCTGTTGATTGGAAAGAGTTTAAAATTCATTAATTATGAATGTATATAGGTAAATTATTTAAATTGACAATTAATTCAAAATAAATTCAAAATATTATTGTTAAAATGAGATGTTTAAAACAAAATATCACCCAATATCTCAGTCTCTACTTAAAAAAATTGTTGTACTACATAAAAGGCATTCAATTTTTCACACACACAAAATAATAAAATGGGAATAATACTATATATTTTAACAATACAAACATACACTGTATTAATCATCGACTGTTGCTACACAAATTGGAATATTATGGCATAATTGATACTGAAAATAATTGGTTTAAAACATATTTATTAAAAAGACAGATGTGTACTGAAATAATTGAAATTAAAAATTGTTTAACGAAAAAGATTCATTCGAAATATGCCGGGGTTGAAAGTGGAGTTCTACAAGGATCTATTTTGGGGCCACTATTATTTTTGTTGTACCTTAATGATATCGTACCAAATTTTCCAGAAGCCACATTTTCTTTATTCGCTGACGACACCAGCTTATTGGGATAGAAATAATTTAATAACCAAAGCACAAAATATCGTAGAAGGTGTTTCTGATTGGTTCCTTGCTAATGGGCTGGTACTTAATTGTAGCAAAACCAATAATATTACATTTCAATTACGTGGGTAACAAATATTATTTTAAAAGTAAGCGATGATGAAATACACCCAGTAGACTCATATTGACTCTCAACTAAACTGGACTGATCACATAACAAATTTAAAAACGAAGTTAGGAAAAGCTATATATGCATTATCAACCATAAAAAAAAATATTGATTTTTCCACAGCAAAGTTGGTCTATTATGCATATTTCCAAAGTTTGTTGCAATATGGGATAGAACTTTGGGGAGGATCTACTGAATCTGAAGATGTATTCTTGATACAAAAAAAGCAATCAGAATCTTATGTGACTTACCTCATAGAAAATCTTGCAGAGGTTATTTTTAAAAAAATGGAATATTTACTGTAACTAATTTATATATTTACAGACTGGCTATTCTAATTCATAAAAATAAACATTCCATAGATATTCCTAATGACTATCATCGCTATCCCACACGGCATCAAAATCTCGTTTTACCAAAATATGACTATAATAGAACCCGTAGAGATGCGTTATATTCAGGGATAAAAATTTATAATAAATTACCATCTCATTTAAAAACATTAAGTCACGGAGTTTTTAAGCGCAAACTAAAAAATTTTTTGAGACAGTACGAATTTTATACCCTAAATGAATATTTCTCAAGTACATACTAACACAGCAAAGAATTATCACGTCCAAAATGCAAAATATGTATTTATGTGTTCGCCGTCTATGTTCATGATTGTTACCTTCATAATATATTGCTCAGTTATAGTCTATTTTTTTTCTTGTTTATAAATATTGTTTTTTGTTTATCTCTTTTTATATGTGTATATTATATGTATTACTGATTCTTGGGGCCAATACGTAAATGTCTATAGTGTAAATGGATAATAATATGTAATTATATAAAAATTGTCAACAACAACACTTTCCTTACACCTTTAATTAGGTTTTCTGTTATTTATAAGTTACTTGTTTTTACTTACTGTAAAACTATTGTTGTAAAAATGAATTTTGGTATAACGAAGGGAAATAAATGTTTACTTACTTACTTACTGTTTACTTACTTACATAGATTTTGTCAATATTAAAAATGGTTAATATAGGAAATAGCTGTATTACTCTGGAGGCCACAATTGATCCCAAGCTGTTTCCAAAGTTTGTTCAAAATGTTGTTAGTTTGATTAATCTTTTCAAAATCTATAAAACATTTGTTACAATTATTAGGTATCTATTTTCAGTTTCCTTAATTTCGAAAAGGAAGTTATTTTCAAATAGTATTTTTATTTCATTTTTCCGGATTGTACCAGAATATGGAAAGACACAAAGCAATAAATTTCGAATACATTTATTTGAGATCTATTGTATGTTCGGATGAAATAGTACTCAAGTCATGTTATTTTTAGTAAAACTGTTTATTTAAGTATGTAATTTTTATCTTTTGTTTATTTTTACCATTAAGCAGTTGAGTGTTTTACAATATTTGATCTTAACAAGTTAAACACGTATAGTTTAATACGACGATGAGACTTTAATAATGTTCTCTCAAAATGAGAATACTGTTATAAAAGTAAAATTTAAGGACACTTACCTTGTGTTATACCTACTTACGTAAAGTTTATTATTGAAAATACATATATTGTGTGGAGCAGTCAAATGGAATAAAATCAGGATATCAATTATTATACATATTTAAAAAATCCTGAGACACTTCAATTTTGAATTCTGAAATGGCATCCTGCAATGTAAAAGTGTTGCTTGACTAATTACATAATATCGTTTCGTTCCTGATATAGAAGCTTCAGTATTAAATTTTTTATATTGATAGTATCGTTGAAAACGCTGTATTAACAACTTGCTGTTTGATTGTGACAGCAGTAAGTAGTTCACTGTTGTGCGTGTTGTTTGAGTTATACTAGCTGAAATTAATATACATAGTTTATTTAACAGAAATGTATAAAATAACAATCCTACATATGGATGGTTATGGAGATAGAACACCATCACAGTGAAGAAGAAACATTTCCTATTGCTGCCCTTGTATATCCAAGGTATAATCAGTAAAATTGAAAAGCAGTTTCATGAACGTAACGTAACATAAAAGATACTTCCAATGTAATGAGTAACGATACCAAATCAGATATACAGTGTGTACATAATGAAAGGAATAAATTCAATATCTAGCGAAGGAAAAGCTTTTCGGAAAAAATTCGGACACGTCAACCTTTGTTTTAAGATGCGCATCATTTTTGACGTTCTAGTCGCATTGATGATATCATTACTATTCCAGATATGACATGATCAACATTTTTGACAGTGTCATTTCAAAGAGCGTGTTTTGCTGCACACAGCACATCAAAAGTTTTGTAATGTCATAAGAAAATTTTCGAGAATTAAAAATATTGCTTTAAAGCACTAGTGCCTTAAAGTAAATGTCAAATTGTGACAGTAAATGTGCAATACATTTAATTTGTATTTTCTTTATTAACATGAATACTTATATTATAATTCACACAATTTGAAAAATTAAATCTTTCGACAATTCTACCATTATCAACTGAAACGACCGCGTTTTAAGTACACGTTTTAAAAGTGACAAATCCAAAGCTTTCAAACTTTTCGTAAATGATGAATACAACAATGGTTGCCACCATGGTTACTATATATCATTGGCAAGTGCCCACTTCGAAAGTTTGATATAGTGCCTACGATGTTATTTAAGACTTACCTTATTTCTACCCGGGTTAATACTTTTTAATGCTATTTGTACAAAAAAATATTGTATGATATTTGTGTTAAAAGTGTTTTTGAGGCACTGATGTAAATTGCACAATTCGCTGGGCCCATTCTGCAAACTTTTACAAGCATGCCTTAATGCACTTTTAACATTCGCTTCATAAATAATTATACCCGCGACAAGAATTCAGAAGACTTACGTCATACGAACAAATGAATAATTAATTATATTTTCATCAAAATATTTAAGAAACTGCAACTGTGAGTAATAAAACTATACTACACTAAAAGTTTGCATTGTATATTGCATTAAGTTATCCGTAGTGTCTATGATGTGGATGTTTGTTGTTTCTCTGAACATTGGTTGGAAACAAATGAAATAACTAATTTTAATTTGGACAATTTCAATCTAATAAATAGCTTTAATCGAAGTGAATGTAAACACGGCGGAGTGTGTATATTTGTCAATACAAACTTGACTCCTTATGCAAAACCCCTTGCATATAAAAACAGTATTGAAAAACACTTTGCAACAATAACTGTTCCAATTCCAAATAAATTAACACTGTTTATAATAACTGTGTATAGATCGCCGATAGGCAACTTGAGAATATCCATGGATAAATTATATCAGTTAATGTGTGATTTTTATAAAAGTATTCATTATTACATAGTATGTGGAAACATGATTGTAAATTTTTGACAAAACAGAATCTATGGAACTGGTAAATATGTTCAAGGAATCCAATATGAACAATTGCATACGCGAATCCACACGTGTTGCAGTGACAAGTTCCTCTTGTATTGATCTAGTGTTTTCTAATTTAACATCTAATGTGGTTGTAGTGGGGACACCCATATATCAGATCACAGGTTTCAGTCCTGCAATTTTAACCTTGTAGAATAAATTGATCATAAACAGGTAGTCACATTTAGAAGAGATTATTGTGAAAGTAATATAAACACATTTATTATGCTAATACAAAACGAAACTTGGCATGAAATGTAGTATCATGCTACTAGTTTTAATGACAAATCTGAAGCCTTCTATACAACCTTTAGATTTCATTTCATTTATACTTTTCCAATGAAAAAACTAAAATACATAAACACAAAAACCTGGATTACGAATGAAATAAAAATTTACATTAAATGCTATGCGATATGGTAAAAATTTTAAAACAAACAATAATGACATTATTAGAGATAGATATAATCAATTTAAAATATTTTATAAGAAAAAATTAACACAAGTTAAAACTAATTACAATAATGTAAGGCTAATACACTCTAAAAACATAATAAACAATGATGTGGTGTCAGACATGAATGTCATATGCAATTCTTTTAATATTTTTTCTATATCTACCGTCCATCAAACCAGTGCAACAAAACCTAAAATTATCTGATCTTTCACCAGTAACATTTTACTTATATCCTACTACACCACATGAAATAGACGCATTGTTGAATAAAAAACTACCTCCAAACCAGCTGCTGAAATGGATGAAATATGTGGTAAAGCATTAAAATCTGTTAGTAGTGAAGTTAGTGTTCCTTTATCATATTTAATAAACGAATCATTTAACTTAGGCCAATATCCAAGTACATTGAAAGTTTCTAAATCAATACCTATATTTAAAACAAAGGATCCCATACTGAAATCTGGAACTATAGAAATATTTGTCTTCAAAATCAGTTAGCAAAAATATTTGATATTAGTTATAATATAAGGTTAACGGCGTTCTTAGAAAAATACAATTTATTTTCGAAATCTCAAAATGGTTTCAGACAACAAAGGTCAACATCGACTGCTATTTCTGACTTAACCACAAGTATCTACAAATATCTAAATAATAAATATTACTCCTAAAAATTTAATACGAATAGGTGTACGGGGGACAGCCCACATGTGGGCTGCCTCATACTTGTATGATAGGCGTCAGGCAGTGGTCATAGATGGACATAAATCAGAATTTCGTAACGTTGAAATTGGGGTACCCCAAAGTTCAATCCTGGGTCCACTCCATTCTTCTTGATATTCATGAATGACATGTACTTATCATGTACAGCTCCGAATAAGATAATTATGTATGCTGATGATACCAACTTTTTGCTGGCTGGAAAGGAGTCTACAAATACAGTATATAAAACAAATATTGCAGCGACTGAATTCTGTGAGTGTTGTGTAAATAACGGCCTATTAGTAAACGTACACAAAACTTTTTTACGTCATTCTTGGATATTTTAAAATTACTTTATTATGGCTTAGTGCAATCAACAATCTCCTATGGATTAATGTTCTGGGAAACTCAGCACATATAAATAAAATTTTTACTCTTAAAAAAAAAAAAATATGAGGTTTATTACAGGTAAGTCACCCATTAAAAACATGTAAACAAATATTTATTTACATGTCAATATTGAAAGTCCCCTTTTTATATATATTTATAATAACAATAGAAATTTAAAAAGAAACAACATTTATAAAAATGATGTAATTCATAATTATAACACACGACATAGCGATGACATTCATCAACCATTTTCTAGACTGGGAATAGCTCAAAATTCACATATATATATCAGGAAATTCTTTACTTTAATAAGTTTAAAAACAAATTTGGAAATTTTGACAAATTTTGACAAATTTAACAATTTTAAAATGACACTGTATAACTGTATTTAGTACAACAAGCCTTTTATTCTGTGGATGAATATTTATGCTCTTGATTATATATGTGTATGTGTGTGTGGGCGTATGTTACTTATGTGTAGTATATATATTATTAGTGTTTAATATAGTGTATGTTTAGTTATGTTGCTATTTGTAGTTTGTCTCCTTCATGACTAATCCAATAAGTTTATACATTTTTGTACACTTGTGAAACTTCAGTGATGAATAAAGAAGATTATTATTATTATTATTATTATTATTATTATTATAAATTGCAAAAATGATTGTTTTTAACGCGACCAAATAAAAAATTAGGTTGACAATAAGAACAAATGTGTAACGTGAGACGTCTGAATTCTTGACGCGAGTATATTATTCAATTAATTGAATAAACTAATTAGTTAAGTGTTCAAACTGAAGTCCTTCCTAGCTTTGTAAAGGCCTCTTTTGCACGCCACTGGTAAGAACGTACTTTTAAATCGTAAACAACACTATTATTATTATCACAAAAATACATTTTTGATACCTTGCTGAGAACTGTTTTATTGCTGTTGATTCACTTATTTTTTAAACAATAAAGACTAAAATGCGTCTTTCTTTTACTCGAAGAATCGAAATTCTTATGATAATTGAATACCTTGAAGTAGTTGGACTGTTTAATAACATACCCTGATAGAACTATAACTCACTCAGCAGTAAGCAAATTGAGAGAAAGTTTCGAGAAACTGATACTGTTGATGATTGCTTTAAAAATCAATAAGAAGGCCAAATTAAACGTTTTATTAAATATAGAAGAAAATCCACACAACTGCCTTAGAAGAGTTAGCCAACATCTAGATATCCCAGTTACAACTATACATAAAATTGGAAAAGTAGCATTGCTATAAGATAACTCTGGTCCAAAACTTTCCGAGGACGATCAATCCAACGGATGCAATTCCATCAAACGTTAATGGATACGTGCAATGTTCATCCTTTGCTAGTAAAAATATTGCTGTCTCTGATGAAGTTAATTTAACACTGACAGGAACAGTAAATCAGCAGAATTGCAGATACTGGGCTAGGGAGAATCCAAAATGCATAAAAACAGCATCCTCAGAAAATAAAATGTCTGAGCGGCGATTGTAGAAAATAGAATTATTGGACCCTACTATTTTGAAGAAAGCTTAACTGGTTCAAGGTACCTCCAATCTTATTCCATTAGATTTTTTTCTGTGGGACCATCTAAAGAATGTCCAATCTAGATCCTACAATATTGAGGAATTAAAACTATGATTACAAATAAATGTAACAATATTTCTCAAGAAAGTGTCAGTAAGGTCCAACGAGAATTTATTGACTGTCTTGGATACTGCCAGGCTCAGGAAGGATTTTGAACACTTAATTAATTACTTTGAATAAAATAAATTAATTCTAAATCATAACATTAATTTTTAAAAATTTCTTATGTAACGTAACAAAACTTTTGATGTGCTGTGCCAGTGTCATCATATCTGGAGTTGTAATGACGTTACCAATGCGAATAGAACGTCAAAAGTTGTGCATCTTAAAACAAAGTTGACATGTCCGAGGATTTTTCCTTCTCAAGATAATCAATTTATTCCTTATTTTATGTACACATAGCATCTACCGTTTGAGTCTGAGGAAAACTCACATAGCCAAGTCGACAAGTACCTTCATCATTCCCATTCATCGATTCTTCGTGCATTAAAAGAAAATAGAATCCATCTCTGTAAGTTGACTCTCACTCAGAAGCTTAGTGAAGACGATTTTTGTGAACTAGAATCGGATCGGTCAGAGGTCGCGCGGTTTAAGGCGTCAGTACTTGAATCGAAGTGACTAGATCGCTGTGGGTTCGACCCCCGTAGCCGGTAGACCGTATATAAGCTATATTCGTGGAGAGATTGACACCCTCTCTGCGTGTATGGTAGAACAATGTTGGCTTGGGTCAATGTGAGAGATTGATACCGGTTGATATTTGACTACCCCCCTAATAAATGAGGTTTTCCAGGTTTCCCTCATTCCTGCACTGAATAGTGGTTAGGGCCTACCAACGTAAGTCGTTCCTGGGCGCAAACGCAGTCTGCTTAATAATATGCCGCCCTCTCCCGCACAAGTCTTCGACTTCTGGGCTAATTCTCGTTATTAGAATGAGATGTAGAGATATTAATATTATTATATAAAATGTTTTGTTTTCTGATAAATGCACTTTTACTATTCACAGCTATGTTAATCAAACTGTAGCTACTAGGCCAATGAAAATTGTCACTGAATGAAAGAATAACATACGCAAAACCCTGAAAAGGTTAATGTTTTTGAATGGGAACAATTGGAGATCATATCCGTGGACCTTATTTCATTGATATCATTATATGGTTTCAGCATGATGGAACACCACCACATTACGAAATTAATATCTGGCAATATTTTGAATTATATATATTTCCAAATCAGTGGAGAGAGAGGCAAGGATAACTAGATTTAAAATAGCTAGCAAGATCTCCAGATCTACCACTCTCAAATTTCTTTTTATGGGAATATGTGAAAAGTGTGGTATTCAAAACTATATGATGCGATACAGCTGACTTGATAAGAAGACTAAGCCGATTAGGTCGGTCACGTCTTAGATGTTGAATAGAAGGTATTTTCAATTACAATTATGATGCTGCCAAGTCATTTAAGGAACATATTTTGAACATCTATTTTGAGTTTAATGTTTTACTTTGCTGTAGCGAATTTTTGCTGAAAATATTTCGTAATATACTTTAAAATCATAGTATTTTTTAATAAAGCATGAAATGCGTTTTCAAATGCGATATTCCAATTTAAAAATTTAAGTGTTGCAACTTTTACTCGAAAAGTATTGACTGATGAAAGTTTTACGTTGCAGAATGTGAGTTCATAATCCAAAATGGGCTTGTCTCGAGATGTTTTACAAATATGCACAATAATTGAGATACTTGCTTTATATTCTGTTTGACTGTTCCGCACTCTACGTAGGTATATACATTATGATTGTTGCTCTAATTCGAATAATTTAATTTAAATTAATTTTATCTGTTTACGGAAAACATTACACTGTCCTTGGTAGCAGACTTATCTAAAAAAAACAAAGATATGAATATTCTCACCTTCGTATTGACTGTAAACTTAACACCTATAATTTGCGTATACATTTAGATACCAAATATTCACTACTGTAGGTAATACAAAACGGTAGCATTTAATTTTGGCAACAAATGAAAATCTTGCGTGAGTTAAAGAATATCTTAGATAAAGAATACAACAAATGTTTCATCACACACTTTTTAAGTTATGCAACAACGTAAAATCAAATAATTTGGAAAAAATAAGTTAATCTCTAGTCTAGTCCAAATTATCTCTACAGGATGTGATAAAATTTAGAGAAAGGTCAGTAAAAATGTTCTATAATTGCTACTCGTGCTACCCGAAAGAAAACGATATGGGTCCAGACAAGTTACAAAGCGATAGCAAATTGCTTTTGATTTTAATTCCAACAAAGGATTTATCGTTTGTTATGTAAATGATCGGCAACAAGATTGGCTCAAAATTACGACCTTAAACTGCTACCATATATCTATGCCAAATAAAAAATTATTTTAAGAAATCTTTTCTGCAAGACAAACTCGTATCTCAAGGCGTCAACAAACGTGAAATGAAAATTTGTATTAATACAATCGGTAACTCTCCTTCAAATAAGTCTTTTACTGAAAGTTAAAACTGTACAAATTTCTCTTATTGAACGAAATGATATGCATTTTGTGAAGTATGTAATCAGGGGAAATGGTCGGGCTGTATTTATCAGCAACGATTTTCAGATCGACATCATCCATTAAATAAAGAAAAATGGTTCCACAGTTCACCAAAGGCTGCTTGAACAAGACAGTTTCAAGCGTAATGACAGTTTAGGGCCTCCAATATATGTGAGTTCAGAGGATTTGAATCAAGTAAAAGAAGAACCTTCAACGAGTTCATGGGGAATTACTCAGGATGGGTGCTTTTCACTCCACTGTCTGGAGTGTTATAGAAATGATTACCTGAAACTGATCCGTTGGAACAGATATCGATAATTTGACTGATCCAGGGATTGGAATGGAAGCATCCATAAACTAGTCCGTGTAGTAACTAGTCGAGCTCATTCCGCAATTAATCCATTGAATCCAACACGCGTACCACGTATAGAAAGATGCGAATCCCAATACACCTCTCTTTAATGCTGCAGTTTTTCAGTCCCACTTGAAATGGGAAATGCGTACGTGTACTCGACGCATGGTCTGACCTTTTGCGGATATACATGATCCGGCGGACTCAAACTAGTTATTGGAATTGATCTTTGGAATAGGTATTTATTTGGAACAGGATTAGTTGGAACTAATCCATGAAAATTTACGAATCAGCCATCCCTATCGTGTTATGCACGAACAGCTTTTGCACCCCTACCGCCCGCAACGGGTACAAAGTTTTGGGCCTGCTGACTACGAATCGAGAATGCTGTTGTTCGCTATTTTTTGCAGTCTCTTATTGAAGTGCCGGTTTTGCATCCATTATCCTATTTACCGACGAAGCCTACTTACCAAGGTTTATTATTTCAACAATAGAATAGATCACAATTCCTCAAACTATAGCCGTCAGAAGACATCAGCGTCATCTTTTAGTTAACATCTAGGCGGTATTGTCGGAAACAATCAAGTCGGAAGCCATCACTTCGTTTAGATGGCTACATTTACTGAAATTTTATGCAAAATGTGCTGACTTGGCCACAATTCGGATAATGAGGTTACACCACAATGAAACCTTAGCACATTTCGACCTTGAAGTACGTACGTTCTATTTAGGGCCGGTTTTACTTTATTGCTGGGGAAACTGCATTATTGTGGTTAGTCTGGGATTGTATATTGTCTCAAATTTCATCCAAAAGGTGTCTTACAGGTTGGTTTCTTTAAACGAAACCTTTGTAAGAATTCTAGATAATCCATTTCTTCAAAATAATCCATCCTAAAGGAAATTACTACAACATATCCATTATGTATAATTATAGAACAAATTTGTATCTTTCTCTAATTTTCTTTGGTCTTATTTGTATATCAATTTCTTCGTCAGAAGATTAAAAAAATCACTATTTTCAATTTATCTAGAAAATAGTGTTATTCTCTGCTTATTCTTTACTTGGAGAATCGGCCCTTAAACGTATAATACCCTTGTGCAATACCTTTACAGATGTATAGAGAGAGGGGGACTCGCTAGATGGTCATCCCGAAATTCTGATTTGACACAAAGGGACTTTCTCTGGATTTACATGAAGTCATTTTTTTTGTCTTCTATTTTATATCATAAAGATTGTAACCTTTTTTACATTCTGCACAGTCGACAAGACATGTTGCGCTGTTTATCACACTAAATTAGTGAACATAATCCAGTTAGTGCATTATAAACAGTTGAATAAGTAGAATAATGCAAAATGGGACTACGTTTCATGTACATAATTCTTGTTTAATTTTCACACATTACGCTTTAGGCTACAGGTTGTTTAAGGGCGCCGTTTTATACGCAAATTTTCAACGAATTTCATAGCTGTTTGTTGAGACAGTCTAAAAAAATTTGAGAAAGTTAGAAAGAAAATCTCTTCACTTTTACAAGTTTTCACCAGGATGTAAAACAAATTACAGGCTGACAAGTCATTTAGAATAAGAAAAAAGAGCATCATTTTCACCTATTATGTTTCATAAAATATCCTGAATTTTACACGTCAACTTTACATTGAGAAATTTGCATACGACATTATAAACATTATCACATCCCGAAGAATTCTCTTAAAAAACTAATAACACTTGAATTTATGTAAATTATATATTTTTCACGGTGTATAGATAGTCATGATAAGGTACAAATTCAGGGTTTTTCATGTTCTCTGAAATGATTCAATTTCAGTATTATATTTTAGTACTACGCTAATAAGAACCTCCACCTACAGGGTGGTGTATTTTTTGTGCATATTTAGATACGATTATTTGTCCTCGAAACGCCAGGCTTAATAACTGTTTTCTCTATTTTACTATTCCTATTAAGGAGCGCATTTGATTCAAAAACACCTTGTATACATAAGTCCACTTAGATATAAATCAATTCATGCGCTCCACTAAGTATATAACATTTTTAAATATTGAAAAGCTATTTTAATTGTAGGTTTATACGATACACTTTTGTTTCAGTGTAATATTTTTCTTGAATATAGGCATATTTTGAGTTTTCTCCTGTTATGATCACCTTTATTATTTGATTGTTTTGGATTAAAAAATATTAACAAATGAAGTGGGTCTTTTATTTTACACTTAACTGTAAAAAATATGGTAATTCCAAAAATTTCCATTTTATTTCACTGGAAACTTAACACATTTTGTGCAAGGAACTTTTCACGTTTCAAAAATTTTGTATACCTATTTTTAACTGACGGTGAGTTGTATGAAACAAAGATTTTATTTTCTTTTTTTGAAAATAGTAATACGCATCAGTTTATGCTACCGGCCACCATTGCATTCGAAAAACGGCAAAATCTACAAAATTGGAATTGGTAACGCAAAATAACAACAAAATATTCACTTCATGTTTTTGGTGCTGAAGTTGGCTTGAAAGGGTAATAGAGGATTTAAAGTGACAAATAATATTGTCTGAAGCTATTTATTTCTGGCATAATTTTAGTTTTTCTTTAGTTTTATTGGGTTTTTGCCACACTTCTGAAAAATAATAAATATTAATTAAATAAGCCCTTGCGCCAAACGGAACAGTCAAGGGTTATTTTTTAAAAAACTAAGTTTGCCTAACCAAAAAATCTCACACTGAAAAAAGCAGATAAGTAAAAAATAACAAAAATCACATCACTATCGCGCACTTTCGTATTATGACGTTTCGAAAAACTCTCTGTTTTCGTTATCAAAATCGTAGTAAAATATTAAACGTTTGTCAAGTTTGACAGTTTAAAATTTGTTCAGTTAACATCGATCATTGTTGGCTACAGTTGTATCAAGAAGAAGTAAGTAACAATAAAATAAAAATCATTTAACATCTCTATGGAAGCAGATAAACAAATTTTAAACTGTCAAACTTGACAAACATTTAATATTTTACTACGATTTTGATAACGAAAACAGAGAGTTTTTCGAAACGTCATAATACGAAAGTGCGCGATAGTGATGTGATTTTTGTTATTTTTTACTTATCTGCTTTTTTCAGTGTGAGATTTTTTTGGTTAGGCAAACTTAGTTTTTTAAAAAATAACCCTTGACTGTTCCGTTTGGCGCAAGGGCTTATTTAATTAATCTTTATTATTTTTCAGAAGTGTGGCAAAAACCCAATAAAACTAAAGAAAAAGTGACAAATAATGTCTCGACCTAGACCAAGGTCCTGTTCCTATACTATCAGTTCATGCCCTTATACTACCAGTTTGGTATGGTTTGGTAGTTTGAAATTTAAAACTACTAGAAGCGTGTTAACGCAAATCAAAAATGGTTCGTTACTCACATGAAGATAAATACAGTTTAATGAAATATTTGAATCTAAGAAATGAAAATGCAAATTTAGCAAGGGATCTCTATTTTCAATTGTGAGTATTGACAATTTGAATGTAGTTGATTTTTGTTAATATGCTTCTAATAATGTTAATTGTCAAACTTGATTGTTTTCAAATCTTTCTCAGTAAGAAAATATCGTTGGTATTTTGAAAATGTTATATTTTTCGCAAATCTACACAACAAATAATAAGTAAAGTATATATTTTTGGAATGCATTTTTAGCTCTCTTTCCGTTTTGGAAATAAAATACAGGGTGTTCCTTATAAGAAAACACACGTTGTGGTCATATCTCGAAAAGTAAAAATAGTATTACGTTTATTTTTATGCCATCGAATGTACCTCAAAAAAGTGCCTGTAGAATGATCAAACCATTTTAAGATTCTTGAAAGGGGAACGAGAAAAGAGCACCAGTCTGTTTAGCCAAAAATCGACTTGAAAACGGTAACAGATAGAGACATGCAGTTTGTACCATAGTTATTTGCTCGAAAAATAAAGAGCTCTAGACTCGTCTATCAGATCTATGAAAGATTTGCAGTAACCCTTGAAAACGGACCAATTTGAGCCATCCTGTACTGCGTGTAGTTAATTCTAAATTAAAATGAAAATATAGACATGGCCCTTCCACGGTTTTCTATTAAAGCAATTTTAAAGTGCCTTTTATTTAATTTCACATAAGTTCTTACAGGAGAAGTTGTCATGGCTTTGCATAGTATTGTGTTGTATTTGTTAAGCGTAACAAAACGCTTCGAAACACTTTTAACATCCGCACTGATAAAATATTTGAGATAATTTTAAGCGAACTTGAAAATTTTGAAGTATAAATATAAACTAGGTCAAACCGTGTTAATGACACCAATTTTGACACTGGGAGCTAAATTTGACAATGAGATCACATGAGGACTGTGTTATTAGTCAGAGCAGAGACTTTGGATGTTATTTTAAATCTGTTGATGCACATTCCTCGATCTTATTTATAACTACCACAATTAATATACAAATTGCTCTGTCAAACTTAGAGAAAAAATATAAATTTAATTAAGAAATTTCCTATCATCATCATATGTCCGAAAGCGTTAAAAAACTTACAAGGTGTTGAAGACGCAATGCTAAAACTTATGTTTTAATTAGCTAGACTGATAGTATTCAAATAAAACTCATAATCTATTTCTTCGGATTTTTTATTACAATTATTGTGGTATCAAGGGACTGTTTTATTCTGAAGCAAAGAGGTAATTGCGTTTTTTTATCAATGAATATCAACTAAATATGATTAAATTATCAGAATCCATATTTATATATAGGTATTATAAATGTTTATGCCACATACGTTTTTTTTTAGACAAAAGATCCTAGTTATAAGGAAGAAGCTATTTCCACATGACATTATTGTTACCGATAGACTAAATTTATAGGGTTGACACCATTTTCGAAACACCCTGTATATTTCAGACAACAAAAGTTTGTGGCAAAACATGACTGTTTTTCTGAGTTACGGATCAGCCATCCCTACCTAGTTTTATTTAGATTAGTAAGTTATTTGTATTTGTATGCTTTTTTACTACTATAGTACCTTTAGTTGTTCTGTTATCGGATTCTTAATCTGTTGGGAAATGATTAGAATAAATAAATAAATGTTATATTCAAACAAATGTAGTATAGTGAAACAGAAGTTTCAATATTTTCTCTTGCTCTTTAATGAAAAGTTGTTTGTGATACTCAAAACTGAATATCTCAAAGCATGATTGACAAATTATTGCACCTTTTATGCAATTCGTTTGTTAGGTCAGGACTTGAATATGGGTCATTGATATGGTTCAGTGCCCATTTCTTATGTCAGTTTAAAATACAATTATTGATTTAATGGATATTTCTTAAGTTAGTTGGGTTTTTGTTAGTCTTCGAATGCATCTCGTATATTTTCCCTCTGTCATCATCATATTCTGGAAAATGTTTACAATTTTATGAGGAACGCAACAGATTTGAGGACTTTCATATGCAGAAATCTGTTTATTTTTATCGCACTGCAAAGGATGCACGTGCTATCAAAATTGATTTATGTTTATGTTGTACAAATTGTTTAGTTTCCAAATAAAATCAGCGAAGTCTCGAAACATTGTTTTGAGGAAACGAATTTTTGGAGCATGATTATTTTCTCATTATTCGATTCGTTTGGATAGCAGCATAAAGTTTGAAATTCCGGTTTAATTACATTAAACATTATTGATTGATTGATATACAGGGTGAATCTTAAATAAGGACTTTCTTTTTAACACGACATAGATTTTTATAAAATAAGCAAATTTTTAAAGTAACGTTTATTTCGAAATTTCAAAACAAAAACACAAAAACCAATTGATATATGGGCGTATGAACTGTAAACATAATGGCCCATAATTACTCTAATAACGGATAAGTTAGTTGATATTGCTGTTGACATACGGGAAGCAGTAAAATGTCCATGAGGTTGCCAGAAATAAACCCATTGATTTTTATCTGTGGAGTTATATGAAAATGTGTTTACAACAGAAATTAACACACACACTTCCTACTTAAGATTCGTCCTATATATGAAAAGAGTAAATAAAGTATGTTTAAATAATTGGGGTTATGATGGTAACTGTGATAATAGGTATTTAAATGAGAAATTGAATGAGGGATGTAAAAGTTGCCACATCGAAAAACATATACAGGATGTCTGCAAAATAAGAAAATAAATGTTCATTTACTCCAGTTCCTATAAATATCCGTCTCATGCCGATTTTTAAGTAAAACAATTTTTGTTCAGTAAACAAAGGATCTAAATATAAAAATTTTAGTTACATATTTCATGTTAAAGTACTTAGAACTGTAGTTAAATCTGACCACATCCACATCCTGTCCTTCCTAAAATTCAACTGAAATGTGTGATTGACATAAATAAAATTCTTATTACATATATTTCCAAAAAAAATACCAATAATTATTATTTATGATGATTTAATTAATCCCTGTCTAAGGTATTTCATTTAACCGTTACAGTGCATCCAATTTGAACTTTTGTTTTTAGTTTTTCCAACTGGTTCACACTGGTTGAGAAATTTGGTGCCAAGTAATTTATTTGCATAAATAGAAAAATATTTCCTGGAGCAAAAATTCATGTTTTTTTTTTAAATGACTACTACTTCCAAAAAAAAATTATTTTTCACAATTTTCTAAACGAAATTGCTTTAGTTATGATATGAAGAAGTGAAACAAATAATATATCAAATTCGGTTAAATCGTCATAATTTGAATCCCAAGAATCTGAGGCACACCGAATATTGGAATAACCTGTATGTAAACATATAAGTCAGGCAAATATCCAGCAAATATATTTCATTGTATTTTAAGAAATATTTGTAATGAGTGGGAAAACAGCTCATATAAAATAATTATAGAATCTAACAATTACTGTTCGAACAAACAACAATGGTGTAGGAAAATATGATTCCCATTAAAATGGGATTTCCAATTTTACTATTAAAAATTATTAGGTTTTGTGGTTCACTTAGTGCAAATATTATTTCAGTTTGTTTAAAGTTTATATAAGCTCAAAAGAAGAGTGAGGAAAATATAAATAAAAGAAAAATTGGTTTGATACTTCGGATTCCAAAGAATTCCCGAGTATACGAGTATTGTGTGTATGTTGTATGAATAAATATGAACTCATAAGATAAATATTTCTAATTACAAGTTTTTTAGACAATAACTATATCCCTTTGGAGTGTTTTCCTGGAATATTACTTGTAGTGTCAAATATCAAAACTTATAGTTTTAAAATTCAAATAAACAAAATCATTACATTGAAGAAACAAATTCTGTAGATTACATATACCGTATGCGCCAAAAGTATGGAATAAATTCAATAAAACGAATTATTATTATTATTGAATTTATTCCATACTTTGGCGCATACTGTATACTGTATTTATTTCATTATCTTTTGTCATCTTCTCCCACTGCCGTTCTTGGTTTACATTAATGACATATGAAGCTCGTTGCAATTTTGTAACTAATTATTAATGTTAATCTAGTAATATAGTTATAGTGGAGTAACGTACTTGTAAGCACACTATGTACAATGCAATGCAATGCTTTTGCAATAATAATGACACTCCCTCAAAAAATTGTTTGAACTTCTGTTCTTAGTAGAAATTTCATTAAATTTCTATTGGTGAGTAAAACCACTAAGAACCATTACAAATAAGTCAGCAGATAAAAAAAATCGCAAAATTCATTTTAAATGGTGTCGTTATTATTGTACTTGATTTAATTGCAGTTGTGGTTACTGTTTTGGGTTTTTAGCCTGTTTATATCTCAAACTTTGTAAAATAAAATAAATAATAAAAATATAAAATTTTAACACTAAGAGTAAAGGGAAGATAGGTAAAAATGAGTATAATACGGATACGCCAATAAAAAAATTTAAAATGCGTATTTACACTGAAAAAAATTTTCAAATCCGTGACTTGATTCGGTTCTCATTTAAAAGGTTGAATAAAACATTTTTTTTTTTCGCTTTTCTGTCTATTAGACCATCCGAATATGTGGTTAAAATTGAAGTTGTAAAAAAATAACGAATTCTCTTTTATTCTCTGGAATCTAGTAACAGGCCTAAAACTATTACAAATACAAACATTTTATGAGATTTTTTTACAAACTTTTTATCATTAAGCCAACAATATAATGAGCAGATTAGTTTAAAGGAGATATTTTTTACAGTTCTGTGGTAGGTGCGGGGTATCGGTACACTTGTATATAACCATTGAGTAAAGATTCCTTTACTCAATGACATAATTAAAATTTACTATCTCTTTTTTGTCAGTGAATCTGTCTTCTTGGATCGAACGGTTGTATGATAATTTATAAAAGTGGAAATAAATGTTAATGTTACTAGGAGGTAAAATAAAACAATTAATATTGAGATTTATCTCAACTTAACTTATGAGATTTCTAGATAATTGTCAGGCATTTTACGTTAATGGAAAGAATATTTCTACAGGATTAATTCTAGACACTATCGCATTTATCTCCGTCAAATGTTATTGTCATGAAAACAAACGGTAAAAATGTACATGTATAATTTATATGCCTGATATTTTAAATTTATACAGTAGTTAAGATAATAAGTATAATCCTAATAAACTGACGTAAGTTCTAAAACAGGGCCAGCGTTTAAACATTCCAGTAAAATGTCAAAAGTTATACAGGGACAGAAATGTAGCAAATATTTTTTGAGAAATAAAGAAATATAAGTATACATTATACAGGGTAATTCAGAAGTAAAAAGGAGTCAATATTGTAAAAAAAATTGTATAAAATTGTTATCCGAGAAAACAATTATTGAAGTTCTAGGAGTTTCAATCTTTACATCACTAGGCTCCTGTAGTCTCTAGCCAGACGATTTCAAATATCCGTTTACTTATCGTATTAACTTTTTTGGGATGCAAGTATTTACATTAGTATTTCAAATATCAAAAATGGATTACCTATAGCAACTCGCAGTTGATGGGTATCGTTTTAATTTATGGTGAAGTGAAAATGCTTTAGCAGAACGGTTGCCCGGTAAATATGTGACAGGTGCAGCTACTTTTACAACGGTGTGCAGTAAGTGCAAGTGTAATGCGAACGCAAAATTTTCAACCGAACCATGGAAAAGATGGAGGTCCAGGGCATCCACGGCGTATTGCAGCAGTGTGGCGTATCATACACGAGGCTCAATTATATCTGTACCATGTACAGCGTGTCCAAGCATTGATACCAGGGGATAGGTTAAGGAGGCCACCATGATCTCCTAACTTTAAATCATTTGAACTTATCTTTGTGGGGATATCCAAACGTATCATACCTGCTGCCAATAACATACAAGTTTAAAACGAACGAGAAGCAGAAATATTTGTGATAGTTTGTAGAAACTGGGCATGACGGGCCCAAAATTTTGTTGTAACATCATCTATGTCAAACTATTTTACTAATTAAAACCACAGATTAATTCTATTAATAATTAATAACAATAGCAAAAGCGGTTGAATTTGCTGCATTAAAATAGATGTTGAAGAATGTAATCTATTTCCTTCCTTGGGATTTTCTTTCAAATTTTTATCCGGTCGCCGATTATACGCTATAACAAATTTTACAGTGGACAAGTTTCCAGTGCCATGCGGAAATGTATTTTTAAATGATTTTCGAACTGCTCTTTTTGATTTTATCTTTACAACACCCTGTATTTTGTAATTTTCTCTAATATCTAAGAGTTCTGCAATAAGGATGTCCTATTCTTGTCTGCCCATAGTGATCATATTGATATGATATTTGGCACGTGGTGTGTGAAACTATCATTTCCACAACGCGTGCAAATTGTTCGTGTATTACGAAAATGCTCTAACTGTTAGTGGTGAGACATATTGGAAATGATAACCGATTATTAGTTGTCCAGACTGGATGGCATGAATCTTTAATGAGACTTTTGGTTTTAATAAGACGGCACTACGTGTCAAATTAAGTATCACATTTCTAAGATAAATATTTGAAGTTTTGTAATTTCCCGTAGTTGTAACGTCAGCTAGCCACCAAGGTTCTGAAATTTATCGGCCTTAGAATTTTTCTTACGGGATTGTCTGGAAGATTCATAGAGAGAAATGCATGTAAAATTGTACTACAATTGTGCATAACAGCACTTCAAATTGATCCTATAATTGTGACAGAAACAACTTGTTTAAATAATTACTATACCTATAGCTATTTGAAGTGCAAGAATTGCATTAAGTCAACGCTGTGGCAAAGTTGATTTATCACTAAAATATACAACTAGTAGTCACTGACTACTCAATGCTGGGCTATAAGCAGAAAGCTACCCACTATGCTGTGTGTACTATAAAGGCGATGTTTGCAAATTTCAGGAAACAACCACTCTGCAGAGTAATGCCCCGACCAGCATTAAATTACACCTGAAAACCTAATAGCAAACAGCCACGGTTAACGGTGCCACCGGACCGGTTTCGAGCTTGATAGCTATTCACTTGTCATACTCGTAATCGACAATGTATGTAAATCATTTAAACAGTTGTTAAAACTGATTAGAAATAAAATTGTATACGTATTCTATCATTATTAAGAAAATAATTATATAATCGTTTTGAATGAAATAATAAAAAATACTGGTTTGGCTGCTTCCGGGCTGTTGGCCACGTCGTCGGTTTAAGACTCTTGACGTTTCGAGAGACATGTCGCTCTCTTCTTCAGAAGATCTGAAACTCAGATGTTTCATCTGAGTCTTAAACCGACGACGTGGCCAACAGCCCGAAGCAGCCAAACCATTGACGGAAGCCTTGGAAGCCTATAAACCAAACAAATAAGAAAACTACCTATATGTATATAAAATTGATAAAACTTGCAAAATTATTAAATAGCGTTTATAACAAAACTAACAAAATTAATTGTACAAATTATTTTATTAACTCTAGCTGTACTAATATCAGGATTAATACACTTATTCCAACATTAACTCTAGCTGTACTAATATCAAGATTAATACACTTATTCCAACATTAGATAAGTTTCACAATTCATCAAGTATAGTACCACTTTATTGATTATTTTATTCTTGTATAATAAGATTATATATTCTTCATTTAAGAATAAAAATTACTTGAAATCAAAAATACTTAATATGAAAGTTATGTTTGTTTAAAGAATTGTTTTGTTTTATTTAGATAATATGAATTACTTGAGTCAACAATTGTTATTCTCAAAACAAAGGTATGTTTTCGTTATTCAAACTTTTAAGTAAAAAATTACTGCAAATGTTTGAAATAATATTAAATAAAGTAAATAATAACATTGCATTAATAAATAATAAAACTGGAGTACATAATTATTATTCTTATTTCTTACTTTAAATATATATTGTATTCCTTTCTAGACTATTATTTATTATGGTATATACAAGATAATGCGGGTTACAAAATATATGTCTATAAAATAAATATGTGCCAACATCAACAGCTGCCTGAAAGACTTATATCATCAAACTGTCAAGTCAAAGTCATTTATCAGCGACATACCAGACATATGACATATATATATATATATATATTCGCGTTTGTTACTTCCTCTCAGTTCAGCATAACAGCAAAGAGTAGAGTTATTTCTACTGTTTGATAACAGCATGAGACTGATCCGCCATAAGAGAACCTGAGTAGACGTGATGCAACATGCAGTTACATCTTGCGGCCACATGCTGAACCTAACCGTTCCTAACCTATATATTTTATTTATACTTTAACAAAATATTATTCTTTAAGTAAATTCTTAATTTTAGTGCCATTTTAAGAAAGAAAAGTGTGGAATTAAATATAAGACTACTTGGATGTCAAGAATATGTAAATATTTATATACTGGATTAATACATTTTTTACAATTTTAAGTATATTTTTATATTTAAATGTAGATAAAATTTCTTTGCATATAGTGCATATTTTCGATAATATAACACTTTAGCCAAAAGACAATCTCAAATAATTAAAAAGAAAAAGAATTGGCAGTAACAACTAACTTCAATAATTACATATTCAAGAAATCAAAAATGCCTTGAATTGTTGGCATTATCGTTAACGTATATTATTCTATATTTTTAAAAATGTTTGTAATTTGCTAATTAATGATAATGTTGGAAATTGTATTACATACTTATAAAAAAGCAAAAAAATTACAATTTGTAATACATCATATTCATATTAATATATCATACCTATTATCATATTAAGAAAACATTATACAGGAACTTTATACATATATCATTTCATTTCGGAAATATCAAATTTATTTACATGTGTAGACAGATTTTTCAAAAAAGCATCATACTTGCAGATTATAGAATATTTTCACATTTGTTTGAGAGAATGGAAAATAGAGAGAAACAACTTAAATCATTATTCATTTTCAGATATTTGTTAATTAATGTAATTATTTATTTACGTAATACGATATTTACTTTGGTTTTAGTATATTTAAATAAAGTATATCTACGATCTTCATCCAAATATATTTGCTAATCTAGCGCATTGAAAAGTAACGCACATAAAATAATTGACAACTTAGAATGAGTGCTAAAATTACTACAGTATAAAAGATAAGTGTTAACCCTTTATATCATACACTATTTTGCAATTCCACACGACGATATTCATTTATATTTAGATATTTTTTATTCCATTTAAAATGTAGACATAGGTCAGATCTCATTTATTGTGCCTGATTGCGTGCTAGTATAAAGTATATGTCCAAAAGTGAATTTAAATTTTAAAGATAAATGGTAATCATTTACTAATACTAGGTATGTATTTTATCATTAGCAATATTTCAAAAGAGATTTTTAATTTAGATAATTATTAAACACAACTTTGTTTATAGAATTATTCTTTAGCATTCGTATAGGTATGTGGTATAAATGAACATACATGACATTGATAGAAATTATAAGATAAATTAAAAGAATCCCATTTGATAAATTATTAACCAATAATTATTTTTTGTGGACATGATCAAGGCAAGAAGTATTTAAATAAAGTCGTACTAAATACTGTTAGACAGTATTAAAAGTGATTTGCAATAATTCTCTATTAATACCTAATAAAAAAATGTATATCAGTTTTAATAAGCGAGATTGTAGATAACGTAGCTTATATAACCAATGGTTTTAATCTCCCAGAAACTACATTTATATTCAGTGTCCTCAACAAAATTAAATGAACATTTACTATAGTCGGGTTTCAAAATATTAAAGGGTGACTCATTTTACAAACCGATCATAATTTTGAGCAAGGAACACTACATGCTGTTGTAAAAAATTATATGTTCCACATTCCTATGAGAGCATGTCCAATTACACAGCTTCTGCTACAGCAAATACGCATGTGCCACATCTGAATGCTCGATTTGTATTGGTAATGACGCCGTGACGTATTCACCTATTCCATCTGTACAGCTGCCATGGGTGTGCTCGTGAATAAAATTCGAGTACATCTTTCCGCTAATTTAATTGTGATTGCAGTTAATTTATTAGTGGTTTTGTGTTCTTAAGAATGAATAATAAATCAAACTCTACAGCGTGCTCCTAAAATCATAAATGCCTTAATCTAACAAGTGAGGAATATAGGATGATAAGAAAACACGTATGAAGGGATAAGGACGCGAGATCAAAATATGAGTATAAGTGATGCGGTTGAAATATGTTCATTAACAAGAATGTCCACAACAAAGTGTGGCAAAGAACATGCAACTGCAAAACGGAAAATAGTGGAAACTCGAAGAAGAAAGATGATGGAGGTTGATGACGACACAAAAAATGCGCTTCGTAGAACAATTCATGGATAGTGTTTTATAAATCCGCTTCCGACAGTAAAAAATTATTGGATTAGTCACATTCTGGAAAACGGCGCTTAATAATAACGCATATTCCAAGTATAGCAGGATTTTTAGAATAGGGTTTACTTGTTTTTAAATTACGACGTACAGAAGACTGTCATGAGGATATGGATAGTGAAGCATAAAAAAATGGTTTGAACTTGTTTTGACACATAAGGTACCAGGTTTTGTAGTTGTAATGGATAATGCACCCTATCATAGCCACGATAAATGTTAATGTCAAACAGTAGTGTATAGCGTACCTGTAAGTATAGTGCAGTGTATTATAATATAAATGTTAAAGTATGGAGTGCATTTTAGCTAGGTGTAAGTGGTGGTGGGCCATCGTCTTCCAAACAAATGGCATTCTACAGTGGGGAAGTTGCATGAATTTTATAAGGCTTTGAAATGTATTCAAGGGTAATCTTTCAAACATATTGAAAGGTCAGAACATGTGTCTGCCGGCAATAATCACATAACAATTAAAATATTAACGTTAATAAGTTGCCATAGAATGTAAACAAAACCATATGACCGACAATGTATTATTGGTGTGGCGTTACACACCGTTCAGCATGGTTTATTTCCGTGGATACAGGTGCAGTTTACGGTGTTGGTGTTGTAAACAGGCATTGGTTTCTTGTAGTTTTGTGTCATTTGTGGGTCATAAATACATAGTGTAAATATTGTGTAGGTAATGCTATAATTATTAGTGGTGATCTGGTGAACTTACAGTATTGTTAAACGTAACTTATTATTTTTTTTTAAATATAGATCTGCTCGTGACAATTAAATAAAATACTACATTCTTTCTTCTGCACGTATATGGAAAAATCATGCAATTTCCCCATTGTGGTGAGAATGGTATGGGTGAGTTTATAAACTTTTAAAGTTTCATTCAATGTCAACAAGTGCCACACCTATGAAATCATGTCTACTGCAACATTTGCCTTCCATACTTTATCATATGGTGTGAGTTAGTCTCTCTCTAATATTTGGGAACTTATAATGCAATTTTTGTAGAAAGGTACATTTCAGTGTATTTGTAAACAGTGTGAATCTATTTCATTAACTGTTTAAAACCTTTCCAGAAACATAACACGCCACTGTTGCGGACATAAAAAGCATTTTAAGTTCAATGCAAAGGTGTGGCAGTACACACATTGGTTTTTTCACCTGAATAATGCCATTAAATTAACCCAGCATCGCGTAGAGGTTATACACATCTGAATGACCTCTTTCACGGTTTTACCTCACTCGCCTGGTCGACCTTATCGCGACATAATCATAAATAATTAAAGTGGAGTGCGTACAATAAACTTCAATTGATTTATAAGGTCTGAGTTTTATCGTTCATAAATTTTAACTTAATGCACGTATATATAAATTGATTTATATAAATAAGAGATGTCAGACGCCATTCCGCTGGTGAGTTGTTTTTTGGCGAGATTAGATTATAAAAGATTCCCTACGGTTGTTTTTAATTTAAAATAGAGGGTGTTTATGAAATAACTGCGTTCCTATAAAGAGGACGTGACAAACAGCCGACAGATCAAAATGTCCTAAAAATAACCTAATTGTACAGGTGCACAAAATCTGTTTAGTCATAGGTCATGATCTTGGTGCTTACTGAAATAAGCGGGGTCGCGCCTCGCTTTTTCACTATGCGCCCAATGTAATCAATTAGTCAATCAAGTTATTAAAAGCTTGTAGTGTATTTGTCATATTTTAATCATAAAAAATGATAAATTTTTTACTGTATTATAAAGGTATTTTAAGCTAATATAAATCAAATCTCCTACAATTCCTATCAATGAAGTCATATGTATGTTCTCTGATACCAAACATCTAGGTATGCTAATGAACAATTCCACAAACAAAGCTCCATTCAATAATTATCTAAAGAAAATAATTTATATAAATTTACTAACCTCTATAAATATCTAACTTCACTTTTTGGCAGTGGGAACACGACAAATTCAACCACAATAGATGAGATCTGACCTATTTCTGCATTTTTTTAGGATTGCTTCTTCAGAAATAGGTTATTCATCTGTGGTATTACCCCGTAATGTTTTCCAATCTGCTTTGTAATGTGGATGTGGAATTAATATTATAACCTCGAAATTGCCTTTTCGTGGAAACACATCACGTAGACAAACAAACTTTATTGTCACTCTTAATTATACAAGAAATATCCTTCAAACTAGTTTCACAACTGTCAACACTTTACTTTGACGTTTGTCAATCGCTTTCGACTGCTCAATATAAACTGACTTCAGCGGCGAAAAGGATCCACTTATATAGGTTTTTAGGGTTCTAGAAGTTTTGGGGTCTCGAAAAACAAACAGAATGTGGCCGAGAATATTCGAAAAAACTTCAAAATAAAGGCATCACAAAAATTATAAATTCTAACATAAACAGAAACGTAATTTACAAACTAACGCGGTAGGTGAGCTTCAATTATAAATTCTAACTTAAACATGAACACAATTCTTAAACCAAAACGGTAGGTGAGCCTCCGTAACAATATCAATAAGCATACTCATTATATTACCAACAAAAATAGTAAGTTTACAATCCTACAAATGACGTATTCTGAACATTGTTAAGCTATATACCACTGTGTTTTCTATAATGTGTTCCTGGCGTACCTCAAGGCTCTATTCTTGGGCCTCTTCTATTTGCTTTATTTATTAATGACATTGTAAAAGACTTCAGCGTTAACACCTTACTCTATGCCGATGATGCCAAAATTTTTTACCCAATACATTCCATATCTGACTGTATTAAATTACAGGACAATCTTTCAAAACTTAAAGAATGGTGTGATGGAAATAAACTTCTCCTTAATAGTAGAAAATGTAGTGTGGTGTCCTACAACATAAAAAAGAATCCTAGTTTATATGCAAACAGTATACATGAGACTTGGGAGTTACTTTTGACAGAAAATTAACTTTTAATTTCCATGTTGAATTAGTTATTCAAGAATCCTACATAAATTTGGGAATCGTTATTAGAAAATCCAAGGGCTTCACCGATATTAATATATTGTTTTTGCATTTTAACACCTTCGTAATATCTAAGTTAGAATATGCTTCTTTGATCTGGAACCCTGGATATGACACATCTAAATATTCATTAGAAAACATGCATAGGCATTTTTTAAAATATTTATCTTATACAGCTGATGGATTTTATCCTTCCATCGGCATTCCTCAGAATATATTAATTTCTAGATTTTCTGCAGAAAGTCTTGAAGTACGTAGGCAAACACAAGCTATATTATTTATCTTCAGAATTTTGAAAAACTTTATAGATTATCCTCCAATATTAGAAAAGCTAACGTTTACCTTGCCACGTACTTCCTCTAGATATATGAAGACGTAAAATATTAGAATTGTTTACAATATAGAATTTTGACTATTTCATTGTGTTGATTTGTAGATTTTACATTTTTCTTATGTTTTTTTTTTGTAATTGTGCGTTGTGTTTATGTAATGCAGTTCCTGTAAATGATCATTGACTGTTGGATGGTGTAATTCTAAAATAAATAAAAATTAAATATGTTATATTACCTATTTTATTCCTCATTTTATAAATTTCTATTTTACACGGATAACTTTCCTTGGATTGTCCTGAAGAAGGCTTAAATACAGCCGAAACGTAGACTTGCCAATAAATTGTGTTTTTTTTTAACTTTAGACCACATTCCCGATAATATTTCTATTGGGACATAAATATACTTAGAAATTGTTAACAAAATTTAAAAGTAAGTAAAGGAAACAGATAACTTTGAGAATACCTAGATACCAGTAATTGTAAGATGGATTTTGAATGGAAGCGTTGTAGCATTTCCAGCGTTACTGCTACCTCATTTGTAAATTTTAAATTCAGTATAAAATAAAGGCGAAGCGCTTACTTACTTCTTACGTCTCTGAGACACTAACATACAGCGACATTTTTTTTCTATTGCTTTCTGAATATTGTTGTTTTCTAAAAATACAATAATGATAACTAAGTATATAAAATAATATGTGAGGTCACTTGTACCTATCCTTTAAAATATATCACAACAGCACAAAATCGCCTGCTGAAATGCAAACAATTTTTTTTTAAATTTTATTATCTACATCTTGTTTGCAAACTCACCATACATTATGGACATTAGTCTTGCGTTAATTTTTTATGAATTGATACTGACAAAACGTCAATCTCATTTTTCTTGAAAACGGTCAACTTTACTGCTATAAAACTAAGTAAATGTATTTTTGAACAATAAAAAAAGTTCATATAACTACACTTACACCTATAATTGACAGAGTTTGGTCTATCTACCTGTTTTTGATGTAAGAATGGCTAAATATACAGGGTGAGTCAGAAAGAATGGGTCAACACAAAGCTGGAGATACTAGACGTCAAAATACTATGTTTCAGCTCATCATGCCTTATACGAATATTGCTGGTTTAAGAAGTACAGGGTATTCAAGGTTTAAATTTGATTCTGAAATTTTTCAATAATCGCATTAATAATAAATCACATGCACGCAAAATATGCTAATATTTATTAAAATGAAAATTTGACACAATCCTACTAAGAAAAGAAATAGCAATATGAGCGCCTGAAAGAAAATCACCAAAAAATACATTGATACTTTTAAATGCAAATAACTCAGAAACCGATAAAGTTAGGTGACTTAAACTCTTGTTTACATTTTTTATGATAAATTGAACGTTCTTTTAGATTTTTAACTTTTTTTAAGCACAGCTCAACAGATAAAAAAATATATCTTTCGATTTACCTAAATAATACGGTGAAACTAGCGCCCTCTAAAAGAAACGTCAAAATAAGCTTCAAATTCGTAATTCTCGCACCAAAAAATCCAACACTACCAATTTTCAGTGCCATGCTATCAAAGATTTCTCAATTATTGACAGAATACAAGTTACATCTTGAACACTCTGTATTTCTTAAACCAGCGACATTCTTATAAGGCATGATGAGCTCAAACATAATATTTTGGTGTCTAGTATCTCCATCTTAATGTTGACCCATTCTTTCTGACTCACTCTGTATAATAACAATAATTCATGATTTCTCACTATTTTCAGTAAGTTTTTTTAAGGGTGCCTAATCTAATCATAAATAATTAAAGTGCGTACAATAGACTTAAATTTGTTTCCTGTAATTGTCGAAAGAATAGTGCAACTTGAATTTGAGACACACTGTATACATCTAATAAAAGTTTGTAATTCTGATAATTACTATAAATTATTACACTGGTAGGTACGCATTTGTTTTTATTATTCTAACATTTATGTTTCTATTATTTTTATATTTTGTTGTTATTCATGGATGATTTCACTAATGCCAGAAGTTATACCAACAATTGGTTATGCATCATTAGTATTTGAAATTAGTACAATGAACTGTGAAGCCGCTGAAGACAAATGAATAATAAATTATTGCAATGTTGCTACACGTGATATCACTTTAACAAATCATGTGTTTAAAATGATTTAATTATGACACTGACTACGGCGAAAGTTCGATAAAATGTAACAAACATTGCCACCTATTAAAGAAACAAATAAGATCAAGAAAATATTCTAGGCAAGGAAAATCAGTTTATTTGAGAGTAAAATATTTTAACTGTGCTCTTAAATTAAGTTTAAGTGTAAGTTCAGCATTTAATTTTTTTTTAAATAGTTGCTGCATATAAGTACTGTTCAATAATAACGCATTTTTTTGGATCTTTTTTTAGGACGAAAAATGGAACTTTAACTGCTACTACTAGGACGATAAAAGTTCTAGGACTTTAAAGAAACCCGCACATTTCAGAAACGTGACATGACAGTTTGATTTTTTTAAATAAAAAATTACAAAAATTGTGACACCTCAAAACATACTTTTTGTCCTAGATACATAAATAAATATTTAATAAAAATCATTATGATGCCGTTTCTTCATAAAATCATCAATCATTTGCTATATATCGTATCTTTTTGTTTTCATTTCTTGTAATTACGTGCATAGCATGATCATGGTCCTCATTCCTTCTTGTTCTACCATAAAATTCTTGGAAATATGATTCAATCTCTTATTTCATATCATTAGTACATATGATTAGTAGTTACATACAGGTTCCTTCAAATGAGTCATTTCAAATAACGTGCTTTCACTGATAGAACCATGTATACACACATCTTCTGAAGACAAAAATGATTGATAATTTGTCTCTACTGGATACCATTTAGAATCTTACTCATCTCTGTTTATACTTTTTACATTTGCTTCTAAAATTTTGTATCTTTTTGACGTTTGCTTTCAGTTTTATTGTTTCTGCTTCTATCATATACAAATTGATTCACAACTTATCCAAAAAACTGGGAATAGATGCGTCATGAAAAATGGACTCATCGTAACATTTTTTGTAAAATCCTAATGGTTTCCGAGAAAAAATGTAGCATTTTCAACTTTTTCATCGCTGCACTATCTGTAGTATCATTCCGAATACTGATATTCGTTTGCAGTATTAACATTTTACGATAGTGTTTACATCAGTTTTTCAAGTGTCAAAAATTGCTTACGTGTATAGCAACTCAGAGTTGATGGATATCATTTTAATGCTTTAGCGGCTTCTTGTCTGTACGCCGAACGATTTCCCGGTTGACATGTGCCATGCAGCTACTTTTATCGCGGTGGTGCAAGGAGGACGCGACGCGGAAAATTTGCAACCGAATTGTGGAAGAGATAAAGATCCAGAGCGTTCACGGCATATTGCAGCAACTGAGGAACACGCTTTAGAGATTGTTGAAGAGAATCCCGAATCACTTAACAAGTACAAAGAATGCCCAATCAACAGTGTGGCATATCATACTCGAGGCTCAGTTACACAGACTCTACGGCGGCACCTTTAAAGTATTAAACACATAAAATTTGTCCTTGAAGCTTGTTGTCTCTCTCTCTCAGGATAGAAGTCAGAACTGGATTAAAAATAGTTGTCCCAATTTAGAAAGTGCACTGCAGTGTATACCTACTTGAATTTCAGATTTTAGAAGAGTTTTTTTTGTTTTACTAAAACACAGATATAGAAAATGTTACTTAATTTTGGGAGCTTCATTAATATAAATATCACACCTACGTGGATCCATTAACATAAAATATACAATTACTTTTCAAAGTACGTATAGGTAATTTATTAACATTACATTGCTAATGACTAAAAAGAAAAAAAAGTGAAATTTATTAAGCCACTGTTGTTTTAAAGATATTACATTACACAGAAAGAAAAAAAGTACAGAAAACATATGTATTACATCTGTATACCTACCTACATAAAGAAAATATACATTTAATTGGTCAGGTCCAAATTTTTGTCTTATTTTTTACATACACTGGATGTCCAAGATATAGAGTTGACCAGAGTATTAATCTCGAGAACTGTGACATATATAAAAAAAGATTTTTATATATAAAAGTTGTAGGTACAGATATAAACTACAAATTGCTGAAAAAAATTATATACTTGGTGTTTCAAGATTGATAAAAGTGTATTTTTTTTATGCAATACCTCAATTTTTCTGACATACGAATATAATTTTGTTTTACTTGAAATTGTTTAAAAATAAAATAACATAACAGTACAAGAAAGTCAATAAACCACAAAACACAGCACTCGTGCGCCAATGACACTCCACGCCATCCTCAAATGGCGGCATGCGCGAATGATCTGCGTGAGACGTTCCCGCCATACGAGTCTGTGAGCTAATTGTTATTTAAGCTGTGTCCATACCATGTACAGCGTGTCCAAGCATTAATACCAAGGGATTGTCCCTTAAGAATTAAATTTTGTCAATGGTTACTGCAACAAAATCCTCAAATATATATATTTTATAAATCCACACATAATTAAACGGAAAACAAGACAGAAACTATCGTAAACGAGTTAAAAACAGACAAACAAAAACACATTAATGATGCAGCACTAGTTCCCATTCATACTAAAGTACTCCTGAGTGCTATAAAAACAGTGTTCCAAGAGATATTTTTAACAAATTTTCTAATTATAAATACATTCATTTCTTTGAGCGTTCTTGGAATCTTTTAATCAAAACATTATAAATTTTGGCATCTACTTTATTTTTCCTGCTCATTTCAATTCTTGATCTCATAATTATGATATCATCAGCATTTCTTGTACAATAATTATGGTTCTCAGTGAAAGTACGGTAGTCAGACAAATTACGGTGAATGAACGTCAAAGTTTCCAATAAATATAAACACGGCAATGGAAGAATTTGCAGTTGTTTGAATAAAGGCCGACACGATGTTCTGGTACAGACATTAGCCAAGACGCGAACAGCCATTTTCTGCATACGAAACACTCTATCAGCAGTGGAAGCATTTCCCCAGAATAAAACTCCGTAGCTTAAATGACTGTTTATAATTGAATAGTAGACAGATTTCAAAGCAGTGTAGTGCAAACAATTTTTAAGTTGACGTAATACAAATATTTGGGACGCTAATTTGGAACAAACGAGGTCAATATGCGGCTTCCACTGCAAATGAGTATCAAGTACAATTCCCAATGCTATGACAAGGAAAGACTTGACGGCCCACATATCCGAACTAAAATTGATGGTTTGTGTTTTACTTTCATTCAGCTTAAGTTTATTCGCAGAAAACCAGCCGTTAGCTTTATTAAAGTTTGCAGCAGCCAACCCTGGATCGGCCTTCGATAAGATTGTTGTATCGTCCGCGAACAAAGTACAGTGAGCGTCTAGTACACTAGGGAGATCATTAATATATATGAGAAAAAGTAATGATCCCAGTACAGACCCCTGCGGTACACCATTTACTACCCTTTGTAAGGTAGTCATTTCCTCTACAACTAACATACTGCCTTCTCTCGGCCAAATAAGATGCAAATAGATTGAGCTCTTTGAGTCTAATTCCGTAATACTCGAGTTTATATAAAAGTATTTGTGGAGAGACAGAATCGAACGCCTTAGAAAGTCACACATGACAATATCTATCATATTCGCAATTGCAGTAATTGTTGATCTATATTTGCGAAATCCATATTGAGAGTTAGACAGTAACTGCTTAGACTCCAAGTAATAAGTAAGTTTCTCCTTGATTATTATTTCAAAAACTTTAGATAACACTGGGACGATAGCAACAGGCCTATAATTATCTGCAACACTAGTGTCACCTTTCTTATGAATAGGGATAATCTTTGACACTTTAAGAACATCCGGCCAACATCCTTCTTGCACGCACTTATTAAACAGAATTGGAAGTGGATATGTTATATGATTAATCAGAGTTTTAATAAGTTTACTATTACAACTATAGTAGTCCAAGGTTGGCGAATCTTTTAGCTTTAAAATTGCGCTTTTTACATCTTCTTCAAGGATAGCAGAGATAAAAAAGGAAGAAGATGGTTTATACATTTTGTTCATATATACAGTATGATTAATGTTACTGTATTCAATTGAATTTATAATAACATTAGATACATAAATAAAAAACTGATTAAAATCTTCGCAGTTAACTAATGGGGTAACAGAATTACTTTTATGAACTCTTTCAGAATTTATGATATTCCAACATGTTTTCATTTTATTGGCAGAATTAGAAATTGGCTCAGAATAAGCCTCGCGCTTTGCCTCTTTGATTGCACGCCTATAGTCTCTACGTGCAGCTTTATAATTCATCTAATCCAAAGCAACATTAGATGACAAAGCTTTACTCTTTAGGACCCTCACCTTATTTCTAATATTACGCAATGATTTGTTGAACCAATTAATGCCTTGCTTCCTTTTCCCATTTGAAGCGCGATAAGGGAAACGAGTGTCTATATTACGACTTAATATGTCCACCATAGCAGAGGCCATGTTCTGACTGTCCAAACGTTCAATTTCAATATCTCTCCAAGATATTTCCGACATCATATTATAAAATGTATCTAACCCGCCACGAGTAATAATTCTTTGCTTAGGACATGAGCCATTATAAATATTCTGCTGCCCAAGCCAACATTCTTTCACCCTACCATACCCGCAGAGAGGGTGCCAATCTCTCCACTAATATAGCTTATATACAGTCTACCGGCTGCGGGGGTCGAACCCACAGCGATCCAGTCACTTCGATTCAAGTACTGACGCCTTAAACCGCGCAACCACTGACCGATCACTCACACAACGCTATTCCTTAAATGTGGGCAGGGATTGTCGATGATCGCTTGATCGGGCCATTCATATTATCAAATGATTGAATTCTGTTCAGTATCTCGAGTTTCTTCGAAATGATCTGCCTGGACTTCTGGAAGATGTGCTGTTAGCTGTTCGAGTCCGAATGTAGTTTTTGCATGATGGTGCTCCCCGTCATTATCGACAAAATATTCGGGAGTGCCTTAATGAATTTCCAAGGAGGACTAGTACCACGGTCATCGCGATCTCCTGACTTAAATCCTTTGTACTTCTTTTGGTGAAGATATTTAAAAAGTTAAGTGTACCGCATCGAAGTGCATACTAATGATGATTTACGCGAACGTGTCATACCTGTTGCCAATAACTTACGAGTTTAAAACGGACAAAAAATCTGAAACATTGCGTAACGTCAAGTTTTACAGTGGACCAGTTTCCAGTGCCGTGTACAAGTGTACTTTTAAATCAATTTCGAACTGCACTTTTTGATTTTATTACTCTATATGTTGTGCTTCTCATCTTTCAAAAATTTGTATTATATTTTGAAATTTTTGTAAGTTTTATGAGACGCCTACAAGACAAAAAATGCCCATGTTTCTTATACTGATTAAATTGATTAATTTTTATTATTCGGATTCTATTCTACCATTCTATTTCGTCATATCTGGTACAATTTTCTGTGGTTGTTTAACTTCTATCCATTATGGTAAATTTATAGACCAATCCCAACAATTTTGTGTATTTTACAAAAAGTAACCTTCTACAAAATTCAGTGTATGCAATCAACATTTCTTAGAAATATTGCACATAAGTTTGCCGATGTATTAATTTGTTTCCACTAAATATGTATAATAATCTAAAAACTATAAACAGGCAATATATTAATGTTATCATATAAAAATCCCTTGTCTGTTTTCCTTGACAAAATAAGTTGTTTTGCCATTGTTATTTTATTACCTACTACTTGTAGTTTATATGAAGTTTGATGTCAATGTTTTTCTGTAAATATTGCTATAATTTATTATATTTTTATTATTTATCAATCAAATGTGCAAGACAACAAAATTATTATATTTCACAATGTTCATAATTAATTTTATGAAAAAAATACAAATTTTACTTCCATCTGTTCATTCTTACTGAAAATTCAAAAATAAATAATAAATAAATAAAATATTCTACCATCGAAAGGGGAACATGTTCGGATCTAATATGTGTATTGAATAAACTTTTAGCTTTTAAAATGAAAAATAGAAGTTATAAAAGTTTCATATAAAAATTGAAAGTACTTATGAAAAATAAATGCAGGCAGTTAAGTGAATCGTCTTGTAAATTGTATGTGTAAAAGGAACAACTTTTAAAAATTTAAATAAACCCGTTCATAAATACTTTAATTAACAATTTAATTAGAATCTTAAAAGGTCTATTAAAATATACAATTTATTATACTACAATCCCCAAAGCACTGATATACAGTTGCAAACGGATGTTATGTCCATAGGTGGCACAATTTCAAATTTATTTTGGGCTTCAGTTATAAGATATTTATTAAAAATAAGGATTCTTACAGATTTTTATGAAATTTTATGAATTATGAAGGAGGGAACATTTCTAAATAAAAAAGGTGTACTTTATTCATTTTGATATCTTAATTCATTTTAGAGATATTTGAGATTAAATATTGTCCTATAAATTGCCAAGAACAAGGCGACATTTTGGTTGGTCCATATGAACTTATTCACAAACTAAACGCCGATCAATGTTTGCAGTTTTTAGAAACCAACTTAGAGACATTATTAGATGAAATTCCATTCAATTTAAAAGCTAATATGTGGTTTATGCACGATGGAGTGCTACATATTATCCAGTTCCTGTTAGAAATCATTTAAATGAACGTTTTACACATCGTTGAGGTCGTCGAAGCCCAATTGTCAATCCTACTGAGTTTTATTTACGGGACCATTCTGAAATCGTTTGTTTACAGTGGTGAAATCAATGGGATGAACTATTCGAGTGCATATATATATATATATATATATATATATATATATATATATATATATATATATATATATATATAAGATAGGGCAAACTTGATCACAAATAAAGATTAACTTTTATTATTTTATATTTATTATTAGATTTCTTTTAGGAAATCTCTATAGATGTTAATGGTGGTCACTTTTATCGTTAATTAATGTATAATGATATGTATTATTTGACTTATAATTTAAAATATTTTTTTTTTGATAAATAAAAATGTTATTTGAGTAGGAATTGTAAAGTAATGTTTAATTCGAAATATCTCTAAAATGAATTGAAGTATCGAGATAAATGAAGTACACCTGTTTTATTTATAGATCTTCTCTCTTTCATGTCAAAAGTGTTAGATATAAAAATCTTCAATAATTTACGCAATCTCTAATTAATTTCTTAAAACTAGTTATAAAATCGAAATTTTTACCCTCTAAAACATAACTCCACCGAATTTTTTTTATATCTGTCCAAATGTTTTCGAATTATTGCCGATTTTTGGTAAATTTAGATTAATTGATCGCCCCATGGCCCATTACTTATGGGACACCCTATATATGTTTCAATTTTGATAGAATTAATAACTGATTTTAAATTTATAATCTATCTAGATTTGTATAAAATACGAAAGAATTACATTTGGCTTTTTTTTTCATCATAATTAGATTACCAAGAATATATTTATAGTTTTATTACGAATCCTTCAAACTTCCTTATATCGAAGTAATACAATTATAATCTCATAAACAATTGTAAATTCAAAAGTACGAATAATATTTGCTTGATTAAAAACAGTGAGTTTATTTAAAGTATTATAGTGTTGTTGTGGTATTTCTATAATCTCACTGTTGGAAGGTTACCCATTTGATTACCTTTTCGAAATTAATCTTGCAATATCTGTATGTGCATGTTGTGAGTTAATTTCATTGCGTATTTCTCCTTCATGTCGGAATTGAACTAAATTTGCAGGAAATAAAGATTGACCTTCGTAATGGTTCTTGATTACTCATTGTATAATATTAAAGTCAATGATCATTTGGCATTATTTGTTGTTTATAACAATCACCAGCAAAGTAGACGTTGTTAGAGGAAATCGCTAAACCGCAACATTCTCTAGTTTATATTATTTCTGTTGTATCACAGAGAAGACACATGTTTATAAATAACACTTTACTTACGTTCACTAGGAAATGCCGTGCAAAATGTAGATATGCAGTGAATCAGCAAGTATTCCTGCCAAAGAAAATCCATTGTCCGGAAAGGCACAAAAGTTAATAAAACTATTATCTTTCGAATAATTTGAAAACGAAACGAAGGCATCCTTCAATTTTATATTCACAGAGAAAATGTAACAACTCAGATAATTCTACAAAATACAATAGACGACCCCGTATATTTGATTTTTTTCCGGGTGTAAGATTTGAATGTACAGGGGATTCAAAAACAATTTTATAAAAAAAAACAAAAAGAGCAGTTCGAAAATGATTTAAAAATATGTTTTTGTTATTTTACATGTTACAACAACCGTTCAAAATTTTGTTCATCGACGGATAAATATACAGTATGCGCCAAAAGTATGGAATAAATTCAATAAAAACGAAACAATTATTTATTGGGAAAAAACCTCGAACAGCGTAAAATGCGATTTTCAAATGTCATTTGTTTTCGAGTAATGACGTCATCGATTTTTTTTTAAATGGCAACACCATATTTTTTCCTTGATTCTGAAAGATCGTTTAATTCTCTATCAGACAGTACTAAAATTTTGCCCTCTTACATAGGAAAGTTTTCGAGTAAATGACGATTGAATGTTAGAAAACGTAAATTTTATCCATAAAAAGTAACAATTCTGAGGTATGTAAAATAAAATACAATTGATTAAATTGTATACTTAAATTAAATGTTCGAATTGCCATCCACCAACTTCTTGACAATGCGCAAGTCTGTGAAGAAATTCTTCTTGCACATTATGAATGATTTCTGGGGTAACTCTGCGTATTTCGTCCCGAATGCGATTTTGAAGTTCTTCTAAATTACGTGGTTTATTAATGCACACTTTTGACTTCAAGTATCCCCATAAAAATAGTCAAGAGGTGTAAGATCTGGCGATCTTGCAGGCCATTCTATCGGTCCGCGTCTGCCGATCCACCTCCCAGGAAAACAGTTGTCCAAAAAATCTCGTACAGGGCGCGCATAGTGCGGAGGTGCACCGTCTTGCTGAAACCATATGGTATCGTCAGGAATGTCAGGGTCATTATCGTTAGGAAAAATTACTGCAAGGGTTGGAACAAGGTCATTTTCTAGAAACTCTAAATATCTTTGTCCTGTAAGGGTTCCTTCAAATAAGAAAGGCCCTACTATTCTGTCAACTATTCCAGCCCACACATTTAATTTCTGAGGGTGTTGGGTATGTGCCTCTGCCATCCAATGAGGATTTTCCCGACTCCAATATCTGCAAGTTTGACGGTTTACTGTACCATTCAGACAAAATGTGGCCTCATCTGAAAAAAGTATTTGCCGGTGTAAATTTCTATTTCCTTGACATAAATCCATTAGAATTTTGCAAAAGTGTAAGCGGCGATCGGGATCATCTTCATTGAGTTCCTGCACAAGTTGAATTTTGTAGGGATGATATTTTTCCTTCCTCAAGATACGTAGCACTGTGCTCTGACTAGTGTCATTGTTTAATGCAACCAATCGTGAAGAATTATGAGGATTATCCACCATACTTATCAAAATGTTCTGTTTCTGATTTTCATTAATGCTTGGACATCCAGGTTTTGGAATATTTACAACATTGCCAGTTTCTCTAAATTTAGACTCTACCTTACAATACTTATTAGAAAGTCGGTGTGACAATGACACTTTGCAAAGATTTTCACCTACGTGGTCCATAAAAGAACTATGGAATTCGAAAAACTAAACTTGATAACGTTTTTGCTTTATTTTAATTGACTTACGTTTTCTAACATTCAATCGTCATTTACTCGAAAACTTTCCTATGTAAGGGGGCAAAATTTTAGTACTGTCTGATAGAGAATTAAACGATCTTTCAGAATCAAGGAAAAAAATATGGTGTTGCCATTTAAAAAAAAATCGATGACGTCATTACTCGAAAACAAATGACTTTTTGATTTGAAAATCGCATTTTACGCTGTTCGAGGATTTTTCCCAAAAAATAATTGTTACGTTTTTATTGAATTTATTCCATACTTTTGGCGCATACTGTATTTGGGCCCATCTTACCCAGTTTCTACGATTACACATGTTTCTGCTCCTTGTCCGTGTTGAACTCGTTATTGGCAGCAACTATGATACGTTCGCGTATATCATTAGTGTTCACTTATCCTCCCAAAAAGTCCAAAAAAGATCGTGGAGGCCATGGTACCTGTCCTCCTCGTTCAATCCATCGTATTACTTGAACTTCATTAAGGTACTCCCGAACATTTTGTCGAACACGTGGGACAGCGAAAGAACTCGAACTCCATCGATTCATTTGGTAAAATGAGTGATCCAATCAAGCGATCATTGACAATCCCTGCCCAAACATTTAAGGAAAAGCGTTGTTCGATATGATCCCGTTGAATCGCGTGCATATTTTCAAAATCCCTAACATGAGTATTATGAATGTTATACATCCCATGTCATGTAAAAATAGTTTTGTCTATAACTAACACGTCAGCCGTAAAATGTGGGATTTTTGTTGCAGCAACTATTCACAAAATCTAATTCTTAAGGGATAATCTTGGTATTAATGCTTGGACTCTGTGTATTGTACGGATATAATAACAATAATAATATTTATTCACACAATATAAATTACAGTAACATAAAAATTGATTGTAGTTAAATGCTATAAATCTACTAATACATCAACTTACATTAACATAAAGAAATATTTTTTAATCAATACAATAATCCATTAAGTAACAAAATTTACTCAAAATCTACAGTAGGACTTAATTTTCACTTTTATAATTACCTGTGCAAATAAAAATATCACAAAGACAAAAAGATTGTCTGTAGTGACATATAACGTATGCAACTAATATAAGAGCGTTGCAAAAACCCCAAAAGCAAAACTTGTCAAGGGAATTATACTTAACTCTCTTTCATTTAACAGTTATTGAGTTGTTGTTGTTATTAAAAATTATGAAAACTTTCCTGATAATTAGACACAAAATATGAGACAAGAAATAAAACAAAAATAGATGCGGATCAATATTTCAGTTTAAGTGCAATTAAATTATAGCAAAAATACATGGTTTATTTAATAGCCTTTTAATGCGAGTTTTAAATATTGCACAAGAATCGAGTCTCGTGTGTGATATGTCACACTATTTATTTATTTATTTATTTACAATACACTGTCCAGACAGAATCCAATTACAGGACAGGAAAAAACAAACGAGTAATAACAAATATATACAAACAAAATAAAATCGGGATACAAAATTCACATACATATTAAAATTAATGAAAAATGCATTTTTATATTTTTACATTACAAAAAAATAAATCTAAGGTATTATGCACTAAGAAATAATTGTAACACATAACAAACATTGGAGCATTATTAAGAGCATTAGTCCTGCATGTGGGAATATGAAACATGGAAAAACGAAAACGCGTTACTAAATTAGGTGGCGATAATTTAATATAAGAAAGAAGTTCCGGGCAATCAAGGAAATTATTTAATAACTTATACAGAAAAACTACGGAGTAATATTTACGACGTAAAGACAATTCAAATATATTAAATCAGGATAACAATTGTTCACTGGAAAATCCAACTGGGGACATACCCCATCATACCTAAACCATTAGTATTTAGCAAATCATCTTTGGAGTCTTTCAATGTTTTTTAAATGACATTCAGAGACTCCAAATAACAGAAGCATATTCAAGCTTAGATCTTACAAATGCATAAGCGTACCGTGCCCTTCAAACTGATGACTGTTCCGTATTATACATCCTAAATTCTTGATAGCCTTGCATACCATGCTGTCAATATGATCAGTAAAGGATAATTTAGATGAAAAACACACCCCAGATCTTTATATTGCGTAACAGAGTTAAGTCTCTGGTTGTTTAATGTATAATCAAATTTAATAGGAGCTAGTTTTCTAGTAAATATCATGGCACTACATTTGTTAATATTTAGAAATGGATTATTATGTAAACACCATTGATTAATCAATGCAATATTACGTTGGAGCAAAATACAGTCATCAAGAGATTCAATTGTCGTAAATAATTTCAAGTCATCAGCATACAGTAATGAGTGGCAAGATAGATCGCATGTGATGACTATTGGTTGGGACATATATTATTTGTTGAGTGATTTACGTTTTATATTGTTTGTATATTATGTTATATATATTCTTGTTTTTCTGTTTCCTGCTGCTTATATTTGTGTTTTTAAGTTAAGTGTTTTTATTTCGCTATTTTGTATGAAGCTGTATGTGTATTTGTTACTTTATTATTGTGTAATACTGTTATATATTTTAAATTTAAGGGTTAAGTGTAAGAGTAGCGTCAGCTAAACTTCGCCCTTTGTTTTTATTACTGAAAACAATAAAGACATATTATTATTATTATTATTATTATTATTATTATTATTATTATTATTATTATTACTATTACTATTACTATTACTATTACTATTACTATTACTATTACTATTACTATTACTATTACTATTCCTATTCCTATTCCTATTCCTATTCCTATTCCTATTCCTATTCCTATTCCTATTCCTATTCCTATTCCTATTCCTATTCCTATTCCTATTCCTATTCCTATTCCTATTCCTATTCCTATTCCTATTCCTATTCCTATTCCTATTCCTATTCCTATTCCTATTCCTATTCCTATTCCTATTCCTATTCCTATTCCTATTCCTATTCCTATTGCTATTGCTATTCCTATTCCTATTGCTATTGCTATTGCTATTGCTATTGCTATTGCTATTACTTGGATCGGTCAGTGGTCGCGCGGTTTAAGGCGTTAGTACTTGAATCGAGGTGACTAGACGGAGTTGGTTCGAGCCCAGTTGCCGGTAGACCGTATATAAGCTATATTCGTGGAGAAGATTGACACCCTCTCTGTGGGTATGGTAGGGTGGAATAATGTTAGCTTGGGTCAATGTGAGGGATTGATGCCGGTTGATATTTGACCACCACCCTAATTAATGAGGTTTTCCAGGTTTTCCTCATTCCTGCACTGAATAGTGGTTAGGGCCTACCAACGTAAGTCGTTCCTGGGCGCAAATGCGGCCTGCTTAATAATAATATGCCGCCCCCTCTCCCGCACAAGTCTCCGACTTCTGGGCTAATCCTCGTGATTAGAATGAGGGGTAGAGATATTATTATTGTTATTACTATTACTATTACTATTACTATTACTATTACTATTACTATTACTATTACTATTACTATTACTATTACTATTACTATTTCTATTACTATTATTATTATTATTATTTGGGTACTTATTCGGGGATTTTATTCAACAACCTCTAAAATGTTGCGCGTTGCATACCGTGGTAAAAATATCTACATTTGGCGATATCCATCAACTCCGATTTGCTGCACACGTAAGCCATTTTTGACACTTGAAAAATTATGTAAACACTACCGTGGGATGGGATTTCAGTATTCAGAATTGTCTGTATTCCGATGACTAGAAACTACAGTAGCCCAGCGATGTAAAGGATGGATATACTACTTCAATTTATTTTTCGTTAGTATAGAAATAATATTTTCTTATAATAGTTGTTTTACACACACCAATATATTGACAAATAAATTGGACAAGTTGAGTTCAATAAATTGATCGATAAATACAAAATTGTTATTAAAGCTATTTTACACACTCCAATTTATTCAATACGTTTACAATTCATTTGTAAAAAATTGGTTCCAAAAGGGTAGGTTACAAATTTATCGACACAATGGATTAGGCTATAAAAATAAATTAGAACATGTAGATGATCCAAGAAAAATTGAATCGTTAGATTTCTTCTACTATTTTAGGATACAAAATCTACTTTTTCAAACGTGCTTAAATCATTAATTTGTATTTACATCCATGTTTGTTAGTGACAATCTTCAATCAATTCATTAAGTTGTATTTACATCCATGTTTATTAGCGACAATCTTTAATCAAAAACTTATGTCACATTCACGGAAAACTAAAAATATGTTTAAGAAATCAAGAGGACTAAAACATATCTCAGACAAGTGCAGTCGTACCTTAAATCGTCTCTAGTAGAAATATACTGAATGTTGCATTTAAAATTTCTTCATCATTTACGGTGAATTCATCTTCACTATTTGAAGCACTTTGTACTATACTAGCAAAATTATTATATGCCATGACATCAGATAATACACGTAGACACTATCAACGAAAAAGAAAATCAAAATGAAAGAAATCGCGATTCTGATTTGTGGTCATTTCATTTCTCATATTAATTATACCATTAATTATTTTGTGTTTTCTAGAGGCCTATGTAAAACATTATAAAGAATAAAATAAAATATACATTACTTCTCATTACAAATCTGCTATTCACCCGTTGCTCTTAACAATGCTCGGTGAATTTGAACACTTATTCTTATGAGGTGTTTTTCTAATATATCTGTCACTGTCGTACTGCAGTGTACTCTGTTTAACCTCTGAGACCAAGCTTAAATGATAATTTAGTAGTAACAGTTTCTTAACGGTTGCTGCAACATAGTCTGCAGATATTCTATCTTTGGACGGTGCTATAAATATGTATGTGCTACATGCATAGTACCATATGTAGCAAATATTCGATATCGATTATTACTCATTTGTTAGTAAACATCATAAAAAATTATAACTGCTGCAACAATGTCTGAGATTTGTAATACACAATTTTATAGCACGCATTTCTTCAGGCTCTATTATTTTTTTGATTAATTTTGAGATTGAAGGTTTTAGTTTTTTTAATTAGGCATTTAGGTTTGTAACGGTTATCTGACCACTGAAAACGTGTGTTTGGTTATGAAAAATATGATGTACTGATGTTAGAAAAATTTGAGGTTTGGCATTGCTATACAAAGTTTTATCTTCAATAAAATTCAGTTTGCCACACAGATTTACATAGATAACGTTAATTCATACATAGTAACTATGACACTAATTGTACTACAGGGCTCTTTATTAGGGTACGCCCTTTTCTTGATTGAATGACCTGGCAAAGTTGATGTCTACTATATCTACAGTGGCGGCTGGTGCTAAGGGCACAAGGGCACGTGCCCACCCTTCACTGTACATGTCACGAAGAAATATATGATGCTATTATAGATTTATATATTTTTGTAATTCTATTATCGGTTACGAAAAACTACTCAAAACTTATTTCCCGTCAACCATCCACGCGCCGAACTATATCAAACTTTATTTCCTGGGAACCCAAGAATTGTCTCCAAACGTGGCTCATTTTCCGACGTTCGGGACTCCTCGGAGTAAATGAAATTCGCCGATTTAAAGCCGAGAAAGGGCACTGAAATACGTGTCTCTGTCCCTTCTCCACTAGTCTCCACTGTCTCCAATCTCCATCACTCCGTCTCCTCCGGCATCCGGCATTCAGTTTTCAGTACTCACTTCTCAGTAGTCGCTTGCTTTGTTTAGTACGTACTTGTATATACAAATATATTTCGCTTGCAGAATAGTTGTGTAAACAAATTTGTGTTTTAACTTTGCTGGTTTTAAAGGCGATTTCTCATTATAGATATAATTTTAAAGTGATTCTGTGTATTTGTACATACTTATTAAAAAAATGGATCCGGAACCAGAAATAAATTCTGTTCAGTATCTGTTAAAAACAATCCAGTGCCATTTGATCAAAAATATTTAATTAAAAAGAAAGGTAGGCCTACTGATTTATATATTAATTACGAATCTACAAGTAAAGCTAGAACATATAATAGAGTTTTTAATAGAAACATATACGAGAAATATGGTTGTTCTGTGACAAATAAATTGTTATGTTTTGTTTGTTTCATATGTTACAGTGTGGACCAAATACGGACTTGACGATTTAAAGCACATAGCGGATAGGGCCAAAAACATAAAAATCTGTGACATCTGTGACTCATTTAAAAGCATATATGGACTTTAGTGTTTTAGGAAAAACTGACATACGTGAACAATTAGATATACTCGCGTCAAGAATTCAGACGTCTACGTCACGGCATACATTTGTTTTTATTGTCAACGTAATTTTCGATATTTGGTCGCCTTATAAACAGTCATTTTTTGCAATTTAGTGCAATATATAATGCAAACTTTTAGTCGAGTATGTAGTTTTATAACTATCAGTTGCAGTTTCTTAAATATTTTGATGAAAATATAATGAATTATTCATTTGTTCATATGACGTAAGTCGTCTGAATTCTTGTCGCGAGTATAGTGCGTATTTGCGCTATAAGTTAGGACCTCGGTTAGAACATAATAAACAGGTGGAAAAAATTGTCACATTTTTCGTCGTTTAATAATGTGTATAAAGTTTTTTGTGGAGCCTTCGAATTAGCCTTGCGAGGTCATGATGAGAAGACTTCGTCCAAAAATCCAGGCATTTATATAGGTTTAATTAACTTTTCTGCAGAATTACATTCTGTTCTTGCAATACATTTAAATGAATCTAAATTTATTTTTTGTGCCCACCCTTTGAAAAACCCACGGGCCGCCACTGCTATATCATATTTTACCTGACAAATTAGACAAAAATTAAACCAATATAAATGTAAAGAATGGTTTTACAGCATTGTTTGAACCCCGGGCATCGTATCAACTTAAAAATAATGCAACATGGACTCTGCCTTTGGAGACTCTTTATAGCTCAAAAGAGAATTTAAAGATATATGCACGTTTCGCCTGTCTTCTAAACAAAGACATTTTTCTTTTATGTAAAACCAGCATTTTTGTATTTAAAATGTGCTTATATGTTTTTAGAAATAAGCAGTTCAATATTACGGATCACTTTGAAACTCCAGCAAATTTCCAACTAAACACTCCAATTCAATACTGACTGACTCGACAGTTTATTCTTCTTTTATAGACCAAACGAATATTCCAGGTATTTTCTAGCAGCTCTAAATCCTTTTCTCGTCAATTCTCAATGTACCAGCATCGCGTAGGGGCGATCGGGGCAATCTAGGGTTTTGCGATACCACAATCGTCGAATTGGTTGCGAGCGGGACAAATTCTGTGACAATAATTATTATTTTTGTTGAAAATTTAAACATTAGTTAGCCTTTATTAACATCTTAAGACGAACTAAAATTCCGTGAGGAGATTTGGATCATTTCTTGTCTGGTTAAACGTGCTAGACAAGCTGCTTCATAAGTCCCCATAAATAAAAGTCCAAAGGATTTGTTAGGAAAATGATCATTAACCCAAGCGGTTACATGGCTCTCTCTATTTGGTGGAACATCATCGTGCTGATACCACATATTTTGGAAAATATTAAACCCTACGTCATCAATGAATGTAAAAAAGTTATATTCCAAGAAAGGTATATTGTATAGATCTGCATATAAACGATCATTTAAAACATGTATGGGCAGTAAATTATTGTTGAAAATGCTACCCCAAACGTTGAAACTGAAATCAACTTGATCTGATTGCATATGGATTTTTGTAACGCCTAGATATGTTCATTATGATTGTTATTTATATGTATAGTAAAACACCCTTCATCAAACTACGTGACAAGTCAAATGGATCTATCATTTTGTGCATGTTGTTGACGATAAAATTCTTATCGCTGAGTAGTATCTCCAGCATGTATCTCTTGTACATTTTGGCGATGAAACGGATGTAACATTTCTATGTTCAACACGCTTTACAAAATTTGGTCACAAATGAAGATTAATTGCTATACGCCAAACACTAATTGATGAGTTGCAATGATAGCATCAATATATCTTCTTCATTTTGCACATGCACTTCAGTACGACGAATGGCCCTTTTGGAGCGAGGTTATCTTCTTCTCCAAGTCTATGAAATGATGCACTAAAGACTGTGTGAGCAGATTGATGTCTATTTGGGTATCTTCGTCGGTATTCTTGGTCTACAATATGCAATATCTGCATACTCTTCAGTTGTAAATAAATGCGTTTTTTATTTAACACTTTGACGTTAAATGAATATCAAAATGACAAATAGTAATTATTATTGTTATAGCAACCATCATTTTTATTTATCAGGCTAATTTGATTGAAATATGAACTTACATTTTTTTAAATGCTTGTAACTTCTAAACAAAAATGAATCGGATGTATGTTTACACATATAAGATAAAATGTTTGAAATTAACCCAGCCACCATCTGCCAATGTCGTCATTTGTCATAAAGTTTGTAAAACACCCTGTTTATTTAACAGACAGGTTACTTTATCAGCAATACGATAATTCCAGCTTTAGTAAGTGACAAAGCGGCTTATAACTCGTGCAGTTGTTTAGGCCTAAGTTTGAAATTAGAAATGTATTGCATTTGTGTTTTTTGATAATTCTAACTTTATATTCACATGTTGATTGATTAAGAATGGGAAATCTCTAAACTAGAGATAGACAACACCAAAATATTCGTATGACGATTAAATTCAACATGCCTTATACAAATGTCACAGATTTAAAATATACAGGGTGTTCAAAGTTTATATTTTCGACCTTAAACATACTCTATCTCATTTATATGAGACACCTTGGCTTAGTCATCATATTTTGTTATTGCCCTTATCCAGTTTAGAGCGTTGAGCATGTCTAGCAGTTATATCTCTAACTATGCTCTACTTGTTCCAGATGTTTCGAATCATGCTACTGGCACCTGATAGAGAAGCGTTTCTGCTTCGACGAAGAGATCGCCCTATACCAGGAACCTCTCGGAAAAGAAGAAAAAAACAATAACATGTTCGACAACATGGCGTTCTACGACAGCGTATCTGTGATAGCGGGCCGCGCGATAGTTACCATAGACCCTCTTCCAGACAAGAATAAAGATTTTGGACTACCCGTAGTTCAACAACCCAGAAGACTGAGATGGCAGGAGCAAATGAAGATCGAAGCCAAGAACGGCGGCGTCATCATGAGGGCGGAGCCCTCCTTGCTAGAGAAAAACAGCGATGACAGCGCCAGTAGTGACACTCAGGAAAATGTCATCAAAAACGATGAAGTAAGTCAATGTTTCTTGTCATTACAAATGGTAATATACTTTATCCACGACCACTATATCAAGAAGGTTTAATAGGTCTGTTTTCCATGGATTAAAGGTATTTTTAATACACTAGTGGATTAGAATTCATAATATCACACTTCGATTTTATAGCATTTTATTTAGAACTATTATTAGTAACGTTACCGTAATTGATTTCCAATGACGCTTTACAGTAGTAATATCGCCCCCAGCATTGGCCAATCTTTCCATGTCCGGTAAAACTTTCTGGATCAGGGAGCCCAAGATATGCAGCTACTTTTGAAAACGTTTTCAAAATTGTGTTGATGCCTATAGGTTGTGTAGTACATTTTTCAGCCAGATATCGCAAGAAAAATCTCCCACCGGCATTTTTTAGTCGCATATTGATGTATTTTCGATATATTTCTACAGCATTCACTGAAAAAGCTTCTTTCATAAACGTGAAACTTCTTGAAATATTTGTTTTCGTATCGAGAATAAGTACGTATAGATAACTGCCTTTGTCTTGGACATGGATGATATCCAAAAAGGTTAATTGATTGTATCCACAAGCACCTGCGACTCTCATTATCGTTGCAACCTGTAAAGAGCTTATAATAAAACGCTCAATGTATAAATTGAAATGTTAAAATCATGTATTTTCTACCTTAACTTGTAAATATTTCTCATCCGGTGTTTTTTTAAAAATTCTTCGATTTAGTTTCTCACTAGTAGCCTTCTTTAGTTTATAATTTCTTGATTCTACTTTCAAATATGAAGTAAGTTTACCATACTTCGAAATATCAATACCTTTGTGCACTTTTAACATTGATTTTAGCATGGAATATTTTGTTTACATCTGTAACTGCTCCTTCTTCATTTTTCGCCAGTTCTCAAATTTCACTAATTCCTCTACGTACACACTTTTGCTTTTCGCTGGTAACAGCCGTAATGTTGCTTCTTGGACTTTTTCCTGGATTTAAGCCGGAATGAAGAATTTCTCAGCATTCTCACTCATTTTTTGTGTCGATTTTGCAAATTTTTTCACTCTTGTTGACAAATAAACACACGCATGTCATAGAAACGACTCCAAGACTTTCTAGTATTCAGCTGGAAATCAATATTCTTAATTAATATAAATTTGTCATTTTCCTCGATAAAATGTAACTTTCGGCTGCACCCTGAGTGTTCATTTATTCTCGTGGATTAAACGCTTGTTAATTCCTTTATATAATTAATAACTATTATCTACAATCACGCTATAATTGATGTTTTATTCGCTTCTTAAAAACATACGCTTTATTCACTAGAGAAATAACAATAGCTAAAAGAAATATTATTTCATTGTTACTAAAATCAAACCATAACCAGCGTGTTTCGTCATGATATTCCGATTTTTACCGAACACTTTTACAATAAATAACTATAGGCAGTGGCCGAAATTGTGGACAGTGACTAATAGATAATATAGAAACACTATTACTATTAAGCGTATAATATTTTTTATAAGAGATTACACATTATTTACCTCATTATTACTGTGCCGCTTTCTATGCACAACGATACTATACTCACATTTACGGCACCAGGATAAAGACTCAGTCAAACTGAAGTCCGATGTATTCTCTATCTCTGTTTATTCCATTGTGGAAAACAATATTTTGGTGTATGTAAACCGTGAGCGTTAGCACATGGCTTTGCCGATGTTAGAACGGCATTAGAATATGCGTACGTTGGGGGATTTGCCATTATTCGCGGGGTGTTGTTTATATAGTTATTTCAAATTATAAAAATAAATTATTGCAACCGTGAAGTTAACAAATAACAGTTAAAAATGGATCAAAGTGCCAGTTCTAGTAAAAGGTCTGTTAGTAATCGACATAACCTATGTAACGGACAATTGATAATAATAAAAAACGTATACGAAGGAATTCGAGAGCGAAACTCTAACATAAGTGTTAGTAAAGCTGTTGATATGTGTAGTTCGTTAACACAAGTGTCAGTTTCTAGTGTATATCGTGCTATAAAAAAGTGTGGAAGTAAATCCAAAGAAAAAAATAGAGACACAAGGAAGGAAAAAAGCAGAAGTCGATGATGACGTAAAATACGCTATTCGCAGGAAAATTCATAGATTCTTCTTCAAAAATGAAATACCGACGATAAAAAAAATTCAAGCTACGATAGCTGAAGATGAGGACATGCCTCAATTATCTGACAAAGTTCTTAGAAGAACAATGCATGACATGAATTTTCGGTTTTTAAAACGAAATCGTAAAAGTATGCTCGTTGAAAAAGATGAAATTGTAGTATGGCGAAGAGAATATTTAGAAAAACTAAGAGAATTTCGTGCATCGGGCAAAAAGATATATTACATGGATGAAATATGGGTAAACGAAGGTTATACGGTATCAAAAGTTTGGCAGGATGGTAACGTTCGGAGTAAGAGAGAAGCATTTTTAGATGGATTTTCTACAGGATTAAAGGCGCCTTCTGGAAAAGGGCGTAGGTTAATAATAATACATATTGGAAGCGATTCGGGATTTTTAGAAAATGGTTTGCTTGTTTTTCAATGACGTAGGACGGGAGATTACCATGAAGATATGAACAGTGAAGTATTTAAAAATTGGTTTGAATCTATTTTATCATATGTAGAACCAGGAGCAGTTGTTGTGATGGATAACGCAAGTTATCATAGCAGAAGAGTCGAAAAGTTACCAACATCAGCATCAAGGAAAGCAGATATTATTAAATGGTCAACCACAATTATTAAAAATCGTCCAAAGAGAAAAAGGTCGATATATTAAGTATGTAGTAGATGAGATGGCCAAAGTGCGGGGAATTGATATACTTCGTTTACCGCCATACCATTGTGAATTAAATCCAATAGAATTAGTTTGGGCACGAAATAATACCACCTTTAAATTAAGTGATGTGAAGTTATTATTACAGGAGGCCATAAATCATGTCACTGCTGAAACATGGCGTAAGTGAAAACTTTGCTACATATTGGCAGTAAGGCAAAAGTGTTACAGTGAAGATTAAATTGTGATAGTGAAGTGACTATGTGGCAGTGATGTGAAAGTGTGATAATAAAATAACAGTATTATGTTATAGTGAAGTGAATGTGGCACCGAAGTGAACGTGTGGTTATTTTAATAAATAGTGAACATACAGTGACAGTGAAGTTTATTATGATTCTGATGTGATGCATACTAATTTAATGATAATGATAATATTCGTGTAAAACAATTACCTATATGAAATGTATAAATAGTCAACATCAAAATTGATAAAACCTGTTATATCACTGTTTCTATTAAAAATAATGGATGTCATGTAATGCAATTATTTTTGTCATTTTTGTATATTTTTTATATCTGATCGAATCCAAATTTAGTACGCCTATGAAATGTTGCTCCCCGCACGCTTCCTTCGTCGCGCTTGTCTACAAGCTAGCGATTAGTCACTGTCCACAATTTCGTCCGCTGCGTAGTATGTGACTACTGGGAAAACACAAGATTTTCTTATTTGTGTACTTACAGTTGTTGGCTTCTCCTTGATTTGTAATGTGTACATGGCTAAGGAAATCTATTTTTCTCACTTAAACACATAAACATTTACTTCCAGAAAACAGAAGAAGACGTAACGGAAACCGCTACCAAAAAGGCCGTAAGCTTCGAACGCTCAGAAACGGATTCGAAAGAAGATAAATCGAAACCTGCTTCCACCTCTACCCACTCCAGAAATCTAACCGTACCGGATGTGGAGATTAGGAAAAAGTCTCTGAGAGAGAGACGCATGTCCAAAAGTCTGTACCTCAAGATCGATTTTCCCAAGGAAGTACCGGTTATCAGGCAGAACTCCATGCCGAAATTCTTCCTGGACACTCCCGAGCTCAACCAGACCGAGTCCACACTTGTCAAAGGTCAATTGACCAGTTTGAAGAGCCCTATGGTTGTCCAAGAAAAATTCTCTTACGATCTCTATTCCGTAGTGCAAAGGGAGAAGACGAAGACCACCCCTAAAGATGTCGTGCCGATTCATAGAGAATCTTCTAGGCTTGCTCTGATCAAAAATAAACTGAAGAAGAGTAAGAGTACAGTTAGTGCTAGCAACATACCACACAGTAATTACATTTAGCATATGTATTCATTTTACGCAAATGAGAGTTTAGATGTAGGACTAATTTATATTAATTTGAGAAGTATTATTATTGAAACTTATATTTAAGTTGTATGAATGTATTTTGATGGGAGCTTGGGAAGCAAATATGGCGAGGTTGCTTAAGTTCATCTACTTTTATCCAGTAATAAAGCAGAGTCTAAATTATTAATTATTTGAAGGAATTTTTAATTTAATTGCAGCTAGAAGACATTTTCATACTGTAACAATTTTTTTTATGCTGGCATAATTCTCATACAAGAAAATAAATACAGAAATGTGTAGGATTATTGGTTATAATTGTAAATGTCATCCCTCTGTAGACCTTAGGAGAGAACACACTATGGAGTCACAGTCTAGGCGCATCGCGGACCTTGCTAGTCTCGTTATAGTCTAGTGAAGAATCTAATGATTTCAAATGTATACAGGGTGTTTCAGTTCGAGTGAATCAAATTTTAACCACAGATAGAATTCGATAAGTAATTAAGAATTGCTTTATAAATCAAGGTTCTATGTCTCACCATTTTCGCTCTACAGGACCGTATTGGTCGTTTTTTTACATCATATTATTTATGATATCTCTGGTATGGTTGTAACAATTTGATTCAAATCTGGTATGATGTTAATACTTACGAATGTCTATAATTTACTGCAAAATTTACAAATTTTTTGTAGGTCAGTGGCGTAGAAACGGGTAGGGTAGCGGAATTTTTTTGCCCCAACTTCTATGCCAATGACCTAATACTTATTTGAGGTAAATTATTAGATTCCTTGGACAATTTGGCATAATACTTGTTTCAAATCGTTAAAGTGTCTCGTTCTGCCGAAAATCTCAATAATGTGGGAGGCCGTTCTTCTGATAAGGAATCAAGTTTAGTTCAGTTTAGCAGTTATTAAATTACGGTTGAAAACAATATTAAACAATACGTCTCTACACTTCGTGTATTATTTTTATAGCATTTATAGTGTGGTGAGTTTCCTTTCTGAGCTCTGTTTTATGTTGCACTACAGTGCGGTACACATTCAATGATACCTCCTTTACATTTCATTTATGCTATTCTGAAACTATTATAAGTATTTTTGCTAATTTAACGTTTCATTTATGTCAAATTAGATATAATTTGTTTAATTAATGCCACAGATATCATAAATAAAATGATGTAAAACCGACGAATACGGCCCTGTAGAGCGAAAACGGTGAGACATAGAACCTTGGTTTATAAGGCAATTCTTAATTACTTATCGAGTTCTATCTGTGGTTAAAATTTGATTCACTCGAACTGAAACACCCTGTATGTTTGCACTAGTAGGTCGGAACCTAAACTTAGATTCTTTTATTTCACTTTGGTAAATTTGATGATCAGAAAAATCACATTTTTATTATCAGTATCAAATGTGTTTATCACTAAATATTACAACCCAATCAATATACCACGTAAACACATCTTTATGACAGTATTGATAAGAAAATAATAATAAGCGGAAATGTATTAATCACATTAGATTTCTAAAATATTTTGGATATTTTCGTAGATCTGAAAAATGTCTAATCACTCTACTTTAAGCCACATATTTTAAATTTTATGAACATTACCTAGTCATGTTGGTGACAAAAAAAGACATGAGTAAATATTTGTCAAATTGCAGATTTGCAGTAATTATTATTAGATTATGAATTTAAAAAATCTTTATACAGGAAGAGTATTGGCACCTAATCGCTTAGTAACATAAAAAAGGAGATAATAATTACAGAATTGTGTAGGATTATTGGTTATAATCATAAATATATCGTAACTTTCTTAGAAGTTTAGAAAAAATATACCAAAAAAGTTGTAGTTCTAACTATTAACTATATAGACATACTTATACAAATTTACATAAGGTGTTGTTAAAAAGTATGGTAAACAAAATTTACAATTTTTTAAAAAAGGAAGCCTGTTGTATATTATATAATATTTGAATAGAACTAAAAGTTGTTTATAATATATTACTCAAGACTGAAGACTGAAGTGTTGTGATAATCTGAGAGCGCAATGTATTGTATACCCGCGTCAAGAATTCAGACGTCTTACGTCACGGCTGACGTTACACATTTGTTTTTATTGTCAACGTAATTTTCGGTATTTGGTCGCGTTAAAAACAATAATTTTTGCAATTTAGTGCAATATATAATGCCAACTTTTAGTGTAGTATAAAGTTTTGTTACTATCAGTTGCAGTTTCTTAAATATTTTGATGAAAATATACTGAATTATTCATTTGTTCGCATGACGTAGGTCGTCTGAATTCTTGTCGCGAGTATATTTAAATTGTATAATCAGGTTTTCTATGGATACAATGGATATGGATATGGATATGGATACATACAAGAAACGATTGTAAATATTTTTAGAAGGAAGCACAGTTGTAGAAATGTAATATTGGAAAAGCAAGTATCTGATATTAAAAATGATTCATTCATTTGATCGAAACACATTGGAGCCTGCTATTAGAACTGCCGTATGCGGTCGCTGTCTAGGCGCAGCGCGGACCATGTCGTTCTCGTTTATCGAAGAATCTTCTAATCATTTTAAATGTACACGTTTGCACTAGTAGGTAGAGAGCTGGACTCGCTCGCATCATGGCCTCGCCGAAAATTTTTTAGCTAGTCGCGTCAAGTAAAAGAGCTAATAAAGATACTTCTTCCACAGAATATAATTTGACACCTAAGCAGTATTATAAAACAAATCAAAAACGTAAGAGACCGTGATGTGCTCGGCACAGAATGACCCGTGATGCGCCTAGACTGCGACCGCATAGTACGTTCTCTACTTTTCGCTTAGCATGCTCTAATGGCAATATCTTTCTTACCATTATCAAACAAGTATGTTCCATAAAAAATTGTCACACTTGCAACAACAAAATTTAATTCATTAAATACTTAAGTTAATACCTACAACTTTTATGTAACATTTTTAAATATAATAATAATAATAATAATAATTAAGAAAGTTAAAATTGGGTGACATTTATGAAAATATACCCTATAGGTACGAGTTATGAGCTGTTGGGCAAACTTATTTTGACAAATAATGATTCAGTAACTGAATTAATAGAAGTAGTTAAATTAACTTAAATAATGAAGTAACCAACTTTTAATAAGCAAAGTATTTTTTTTAATGAGAAAATAATTTTACACCATGGGAGTCATCAGAAATACTGTCAATGTATTCTTAGTGCATTCATTATAAATTATGAGAAATATAGTCTCCATATCTGAGGTACTGTTCAGGAAAATACTCATCGTTGAACTTTTATGATATTTTCAAATAATCCTCTTCACCGCCTACGTGTAAATCATATTACAGTTTCAAAAATTAATTTAAATTATATATTTAATAATAAACAAATGTATATTTGTCTTATATTAACAATAAACTTGGTATGAAACAAAGATACAAATTCTAATAATTTTCTTTAATAGGTACCTAAACATTTTAATTTAATACTGCGAAGTAGAAACAAAGTCAACCTTTTTAAAGGAATAAGTCACGTAAATATTATGCTTATATAACTGCTGTAAAAATTGTCCATTTATATTTAATAGATCATTATAACAAAGCTGTTTATTGTTTATTTCATTGTGTAGAAAATTGTTTTTTGTTTCATAAATTATTGAAATAATTTGGATAATACTATAGAAAACTCAGAAAGCAACACTATAAAATTAATTTTTACTGTAATTTAGAATAATGATGCAATTTTTGCAAGTATTTTGCGTTAGCCATATTTTTAGTTACCACTTTGAACATTACCATTCATTTTATATCTTGCCATCATTAATTAAGTACCAAGCTAATTAACAGATAGTTGTGACTACAACATATATTTTCTTACTCAATTTTTCCATATATAATTAAAATTTAGTTTTCCTTTCAGACATTAATTAATTATTTATTAAATTAAAATATATATGTTGTACAATATACTAAAATTTATAGCATATATTTTTCTCACCATTTCTGCCCATATATAAAGAAAATATTGTTTTCCTTCAGGCATTCATTAATTTATTAAAATGAAAAAATATATGTTGTATAATATTCTAGAGTTAAGCATAGCTCAATATTTTAAAATTTCCTATGTTAGATTTAGAAGTACTTGTAAGTAAATACTTTCATGTTGACGTTTTCCAACGCTATTTTACGGTTGATGATTTGTACCATTTAGATTTGATAATATAATTTTTAGTTAACTTAGGCTGTGACATTAATATCTTGCATTACAATAAAATAACTTAAATAAATTAGATATGTATTTGTTACTTAGTTTTAAAACATATTTTTCATAGTACTCCTTTCTACGTATCGATTAAATCCTGAATATGACTAACTTATTTATTCAATAAACTAATAAAGTTATTTTATTCTTTTTTTTTCATTATTCATTGTCTGTAAACTTGGTATTGCTTATGACAACCTAGATGACAAACACCTAACATCTTATATGCTCTGTTCTACGACCACCAAAATTTTAGTCAGTCTACAGGGTGATTCAGAACTTGTTAAAAAAAAATTTTTAATGTACAGGGGACTCTTACAAATACAATTTTGCAAAAAAATTTAAAAGGGACAAGGATCGAAAATGATTTAACGATACATTTCAACACGGCACTGGAAACTGGTCCACTATAAAACTTGACCTTGGGCAAGACAAAGCAATCATCGGCGACCGGCACGGGGGCAAAGTGTAGTAAAAAATGAACAACAGATTTTGCCGCTGTTGTTATTATTAATTAATAAAATTAATTTGTAGTGTTAATTAATAAAATAATTTAACGTACCTGATGTTACAACCACTGTTCAAAATTTTGACCACCGACGTGTAAACACATTTGGGTCCGTTTTACCCCGTTTCTACTTGTTTCTAACTGTTTCTAGTTTTTGTTCGTTTTGAACTAGTAAGTTATTAGCAGCAGCTATAATACGTTTGCGTAAATCATCACTAGTGTCCATTTCGATACTATACACTTCATTTTTTAAATATCCCACAAAAATAAGTTAAGTAAGTAAGAGGGTTTAAGTCAGGAGATCGTGGCGGCCATGGTACCGGCCCTCCTCGTCCAATCGATCGTATCACTTGAATTTAATTAAGGCACTCCCGCATATTTTGTAGAAAATGAGGGGGAGCACTATCGTGCAAGAACCACATTTGGAGTCGGACAACTAAGGGTACATCTTCAATATGAATATGAATGTCGAATCAGGCGATCAACAACAATCTCTGCCCAACAGTGGCGTGCAATGCCAGTTACAATAGGGTAGGCAAACATTTAAATTACTTACTACTATGATCCACCAAAATATGCTCTCGTTAGGAAATTTCAGTGTCAGTATAATAGTCAATAATTAGTTTGGGCATTACACTTAAAACTAAGTACTTTTAAAACAAAAACAGTGGGTTCTTTCTTGCATAAGAAACCGAGTAACAAACACACTTAACACGCAGTCGAGCACGCAGTCTATTAGATTATTGATTATAAAATATTAAACACAATTATTTTTTATAAATCAGGTTAATACGGCGGTCATTTTTTAAAAACTCATTTAACACATCATCATAAAAATTAGTATTTTGTTTTAGGTCTTGCATACGTTCTTTTTGAATTGAAAAAAACTGTTGCTTAATCTCTCTTGTTCCTGAGTGTTTCGTAAGTAGGTAGGTCGTAGGTACCTATGAATTCGTTTCAAATCGGAAAAAGATCGTTCTGCCGAAGCGCTACTAGCTGGTATCGTCACAAGCTTGGCTAATGTAACAAATTGCAGAAACACGTGGCACATTCTGTTTTTTCGCAAAATCTAATAATTTCATAGGCATTGAGACCTGTTGAGACCGGCAAATTCTGATGAAGAATATAAACAAATCATCTCGTTTTTGTAATCTGTAAAAATCAAATTCTTTATATTTTGTCTTTAGCTCCGAAAATATTTCGTCAGGAAGATTATCTTTGGATTGCGAAAAAGAATCTAAATCAAGAAGGCGAAAAAAATGCAGCTGGTTAATTTCATTATAACGATCAGAAATTTCCATTTTGATATTGTCCAATATTTCTTGAAATATTCCCTTATAATGTACCTTTACATCATTAATATTCCGCTTTCTTGTTGGCTCGCCGCAAATAGTTATAGTTCTTTCATAAATTTTATCAGTTATTGTAAAAGTTATCAATAAAGTTTTAAATCTTTCGATTTTTTTTAAACAATAGCCAATTCTACGATTTTTGATTTTATTATATTAAAAAGAATATCAGTTTGTATAAATATTGCATTATAAATTACTAAAAATAATTAAACTCGAAGTCTTGCGAAGTAAATTCGTACATTCTAAAGAAAGTGTTTCTCCGTCCCAATTCTTCATTTTCGCATTTTCGTTATCGGTGGTCAGATCGACTCAGATCGACTACCGCCAAGCAAGCAGTGCTTTAGCGCTCCATATGAATTTGTATTAATCGGCTGAAACTGCTTTGCTTTCTTTTAAATACGATGCTTATACACAGTAGAGCAGTGCGCGCTGAGCGTCATTGAGAAACTTAAATAAAATAACCTCTTGCTCCAGCGGCGAGAGGTGTATAATTTATTAATTATATTATTATGAGTTTTAAGAGGACTGAGACAGGATAGAGCATAGTAGATAGTATATCTTTTTTTAACAAAAAAAACGTGTATTGGTGGCATTGGTAACTTTTCTAGGGTAGGCAATGCTTTTATGCTTCTATTGTATGCACGCCACTGCTGCCCAAACATTTAAGGAAAAGCGTTGTTGGAAACGATCCCGTTCAATCGGGTGCGGATTTTGAAAATTCCAAATACGAGTGTTGTGAATGTTATACATCCCATTCCGTGTAACTAACATGTCAGCTGTAAATTTAGGATTTTGAGCATTTTGTTGCAGCAACCATACACAAAATCAAATTCGTAAGGGATAATCCCTTGGTATTAATGCTTGCAGACGTTGTTCATGGTACGGATATAAATGAGTCTCGTGTATTGTACCATACTGTTGATTGGAATATTCATGGTACTTGTTGAGCGATTTGGACTACCATCTCTTCCACGATTCAGTTGGAAATTTTCCGTGTCACGCTCGCGTTGCACTACTTCAGCAAAACCGGGAATATATTCTGCGTACAGACATAAGCTACTAAAGCATTTTGTCTTACTTACTTCACTATAAATTAAAACGATATTTATCAAGTCCGAGTAGCTATACTTACATGTAAGCCATTTTTAAAACTTGAAAAACGAATGTAAACACTATCACAAAAACGTAACTACTAACATCGGATATCAGTATTCCGAATCACCTGTATTCCGATGACTACAGCAGCTCAGCCATGTAAAGGTTGAAAACACTACAATAATATTTTTTTCTCAGAAACTATTACGGAAGGTATTATCTGACAGGTAGAAGTTTCTTAGCCAATGTAATATTTAAAGATGGGGCAACTTTTACGATAAATGGTCAAATTAATTATCTCAAAATTCACGAAACTGAGTGATAACAACTATGATTTTATAATTAAGAGACAGTACACCCAAAAAAATAAATGTATTGTCATCTCGGAGCAGATATACCAGGACCTTTCTTTTTTAATAAATGATTAAATTGCAATAGATTTGCATTTTGTACTGATCCTTTGTGAAATACATTGAAATATATTTCTTTGTTGCAAATAAGAAACGCCTTTTTCTAATTAGATGTAGCGTCAATTCACAATACTGTTGGTGTTGTTGATTCAACACATACTCTTCAACAACCAGAAGAAGCAGTCCTCTCACAAAATGGACACCACACCACAAGGTTTATCGACTCGCAGAGAAATAACCAATAGATATTTTTCTCCAAATTTGGAACCTACTCAACTATTTTGGCAGAAATGGTTCTTAAAAATTGGTAGAATGTCAGGGTTTACCAGCAATGTCAAACACAATAATTTTCAAATTCAAGACCTAACACATAAAAAAGTTGTCATGCTCAATTCTACCGGCCAACATGGATTTAAGAGGATATTCCATCCCCCACCACTCGTTCTACCCCCTGCCAATCCATTTCCCCTGTTCCAACAACTCAACATCGTCGACTATTTATTTGGGTCTGTTTGATACTCAATGGCCTTTGAATTTCGAGTAAATTTTGATCAGTAATACCTAATGGTTTGTCGTGGATTCACTCGATGATTGTAAAGCTAATGCACGGGAAATATTTCTTATTTTTACTTCCTCAAACATCCTGACAGGTACCCCATTTATAACAGATGTATAACACGAATTCCATCGAATCACGCATCGTGCATTGCGCATCGCAAATTCACGCATAGTCTGTAGCGGGCATTAGAATTGTTTAACTGAATATGTTTGTTTGTGTTTATATTTATTTTATATGTAATTTTATTATACTATTTGTAATTTATTTTATTTGCGTCTTGTTTTTATATATCTACTACAGAATGGTCTTAGTGTTATATTACTGTGTGTACAGTTGTTTTTTTTTTGACTTGCGCAAATACTTTGTATACTGAGACCAATAAACAAACAAAATAACTCTCGTATACGCTGTGCCGTAGCTAATATGATTGAGAATTTGCTCATATCACTCGTAACGCAGCTGTTAAGTTAATTTACGACATCAGGCAAAAAACCGTGTCTCATCAACACATCAGAGCCGACACATGTGCGTTAACTTAGCCCCCCATTTTTTTGATAAACTAAAAAATAAAGGTTGTGCCGAATTGTGCCGGATTTGTGCTACATTGTGCCGTAAAATTTTAAAGAAAAATAATAGCCATTTTCCTATAAAATAAAAAAAACGTGTTTTCCACGTAGCCCCCCACTTCATGAAAATCGTATTTTTCTTTAATGTGCCATATTGTGCTAGTTGTTCCGAACATTGTGCCATTTTAAAAAAGTTGATATCTGCCTCCGTTCTCCGGAAAATCCGGAAAAACCGGAATTTTCTAGCCCCCCATTTTATCACAATCCGACTTTTTTTAATGTGCTGAATTGTGCTAGATGTTCTGAACATTGTGTCGTTTAAAAAAATTTGATATCTGTCTCCGTTTTCCGGAAAATGGAAAAAATCGAAAATTTTTCATACTGTGCCCCCTACTTTGCAAAAATCGTGTTTTTATTTAATGTGCTGAATTACCTATTCTAGTTGTTCCAAATATTGTGCCGTTTAAAGAAATTTGATATCTGGCTCCGTTCCCCGGAAAATCCGGAAAACCGGAAATTTGGGCGTGAACTTAGCCCTCCATTTTTTACCGAAAACTAAAAAACGTAGTTGTGCTGAATTGTGCTAGTTGTTCTGAACATTGTGCCGTTTAAATAAATTTGATATCTATCTGCGTTCTCCGGAAAACCGGAGATTTTGACACGACCTTACTGCGCCTCCCATTTTCCCCAAAAATTGGAATACGTATAAGAAATTTGATATCTGCCTTCCTTCTCCGGAAAATCCGGAAAAACCAGAAATTTGGGCGTGAACTTAGCCCCCCATTTTTCGAAAATTAGAAACGAGATTGTGCTGAATTGGGCTAGTTGTCCTGAACATTGTGCCGTTTAAAGAAATTCGATATCTATCTTCGTTCTCCGGAAATTTTGACACGACATTACTGCACCTCCCATTTTGCGTGAAAATCAAAAAGCGCGATAGTGCTGAATTGTGGTAGTTATGTTGAACGCTGTGCTTTTTAAAGAAATTTAATATCTGCCTCCGTTTTCCGGAGGAAGGTCGTGTCAAAATGTCCGGTTTTTCCGGAGAACGCAGATATATATCGAATTTCTTTAAACGGCATAACGTTTAGAACAACTAGCACAATTCAGCACAATCCCGTTTTTAAATTTTCGAGAAAAATGGGGGGCTAAGTTCGCGCCCAAATTTCCGGAGAACAGAGGCAGATATCAAATTTCTTTAAACGTCACAATATTCGGAACAACTATTTTCCGGAAGACGGAGACAGATATAAAAAAAATTTAAACAGCAAAATGTTCAAAACATCTAGCACAATTCAGCACATCGAAAAAAATCAGATTGTGATAAAATGGGGAGCTAAAAAATTCCGGTTGTTCTGGATTTTCCGGAGAACGGAGGCAGATATCAAATTTTTTTAAACGGCACAATGTTCGGAACAACTAGCACAATATGGCACATCAAAGAAACATACAATTCTTTCGAAGTGGGAGGCTACGTGGAAAACACGATTTTTTCATTTTATAAGAAATTGGCTATTATTTTTCTTTAAAATTTTACGGCACAATTCAGCACAACCTTTATTTCTTAGTTTATCCAAAAATGTGGGCTAAATTTACGCACATTCGGCTCTGATCACATAAAAGGAGTGCTTTTAGTATCCATTTTCCCATATTTCTTGCTTTGCCTTTGGGTTTCAATCCCTTAATTCTTCTCTAAGCGCGCATAAATGGCCATCAGTAGGGAAATACTGTTTACCTATCCTACTGCCAAACTTACATTTTTTACTTTCGGTACAATGCAATAATGGCCATCTTCATAATAATGTTAAAGACAACATTACAATTTAAGAAACTAATTAATTAACCTTTAAAATATCATATTTCAAAGCTTCTTTAAATTTTAAAATATCATTATGGCAATGACCCTTAATCTTCAAAAAATGTTTGTGGATGAAATATTTTAAATTATTTTAATGAGATTTATAATCCAAATACATACAGTTGTTACTAACTTAAACTAAAGTTATACATAAACAGCATCTTAATTAAAATAAAGAATCACAGTAAAAATAACGTCCACTAATACCTACTCCATTTCTCTAGTATATAGCTTAGGCATAAATTATTGTTGCAGTAATTTATTTAAGAGAAGCCACCCACGAATAAACATAAATTGTAAAATTTGTGATTAAATCTATAAATTCACAACAACTAGTACTACTATACTACTACTACTACTATATGTAGCAATCAATTTAATAAGAATTAATACGGCTCTAAAACAAATTTACAAATATACTAGAAAAATAAGGATAACATTAGTCTTTAGTACTTTGTTACTTGAGCCAACTTAAAAATTAAATGGCATGATGCCTAAAATTAAATCGAATACGGACTATTCTGTTCTATGCACTGCCCAGCCCAATATGTATGGAATAATGATTATAACTTTTTAAAACACTGTAAAAAAAATGTTCCGACAAAAGTCTTTTAATTAAGGAGCCTCTTTAGGTATCTTGAAATTTGTTTCAAAATAACTCCTGTGATAATGATCCAATGCAGCTTGCACCAGTCGTCTTTAAGAAAAAACTGATTCCCTAAATCATATTTTTAATACGAATAAACTAGGGTAAACAGAACAAAGTAAGTGGGAATCCTAGAAACGACGAATTATTTTATTTATTTTATATTCACTGTGTTTCTGAAAATAATTGATAACCAACTTTGTTAATTTAGATGGAATAAAGTGCAAAGTAACCGCTTACGTTCAAATAGAATCAGATAATGATTGTATCCATCGTAGTCCCTTAAAATATGTATGGGATGTATTACAAAATTTTTTGAAAATACCTAGCATTTCAGTAAAAACGCAAAAATCTGAAGAGATGGAAGAGCTTAGGTTCTTAGGTAAATTTTGTTTTTAAGAAGTTATAAAAATTACTCCATGTATGTTGGGTACTTTATACATCAATTTCAGATTTTTTTTAGTAAAATTAGTAAAACGGGTAGGTAACTATTACAACAGCTTTGCTCGTATTAAATGTACTAATACTTTATTTTAATTTAATTTATACAAATCAGTGCCTGTATATAACAAGTTACCTACTCTACCGGAGGAATCCATTTTTCAAGAACAACAATGTTGATCAGAAATTTACTATGACGAGTAAATTTCACAATAAAATTCATTTTGGACAAGTACTTTAACACAGCAAATTATAAATTTAGCACCAATTAATAGCTTTAACAGTTACTGGCTGGGTATTTCTTCGAGGTCGACAGGATCCAGATTGTCCATGTTATCATCGTCAGATCTTTGTTCCTTAAATTTGATTATCAGTTATGAGAACTAAATTAAGGCTTACGGTGAGCGCTCTATCAAACGATATATAATGTCTGTTCCAACAACCGTCGAGAACTGGTTCAGAACCGTGAGAAATGTTTGACCAACACCGTCTTTCGCGGCATTCGCTAAGAGTACATTAACAACTGAACTGACTGACTAATTCTGGACGGTTCGGAATCAATTTTTGCTGTGTTGGAACAAACCCATAGTTTTCGCTCAGTAACTCCTTAACAGATAATGATATAAATATGCGGTTTATTTAATAGACTATAAATATTATTTTACGTCGACGCTGTGTTTTGAAATTTTGAAAGAGTGTAAAATTATTTTTTTTTACTGAACTTTGCATATATTCAAATTTCAAAACACAGCGTCGACGTAAAATAATATTTGTAGTTATTAAAAAAAACCGCATATTTTTATCAATTTTCGTTGAGGAGTTACTGAGCGAAAACTATATCCCTTTGGATCAAGCGCTCACCGTAAGCCATAATATATACTCGCGAAGAATTCAGACGACTTACGTCATACGAACAAATGAATAATTCAGTATGTTTTCATCAAAATATTTAAAAAATTGCAACTGATAGTAATAAAACTATATACTACACTAAAAGTTTGCATTATATATTGCACTAAATTGCAAAAATTATTGTTTTTAACGCGACCAAATATCGAAAATTACGTTGGCAATAAAAACAAATGTGTAACGTCAGCCGTGACGTAGACGTCTGAATTCTTGACGCGACTATAATGTAATATCTTACCATAAGTTTTTCGTCGTTCATTTTGTCCCTGTAGTTGCGATCGAAGAAGTGGCACTAAAATTAAAAAGAAAAAATGCTTCATCCTTGAAACCAGTACGTAGACACACACTAAAATATGTAGTATACAGTGTGTCTCAAAACTCATGTGCATTTCGTAAACTGCCAAACAAATTTTGGAAAAAATCGCTCGGACAGGTCAATTTTATTTTTTTTAAGCATGGACTTTGGCGATGTTCAATTTTCCAAAATGTAACCAGTGGCGGAGGGAGGGGAATAAAGTTACTTTTTTTCAATGGCAACCACTTTTTTTATAGCACTGTATGAAAGCTTAGCATTTTTCTGAAGTTAATGTAGGAATTCTACGCAGATTCAAATCTTGGTAGTTCTGATAAGCAGATGGTGCTCGAAATATGGTAAGCGTAGTGTAAAATTTGTTTTTAATACAAAATTAATATTCATTTGTCAATTATTTCACTCTGAAAAATCCACATCAAGAAATATTACAAACAATTTAACTGTACTAACCGATGCAATTACTGATTCCTCGATCAGATCAACTTTTTGCAGTGCAATAACTGGGTCACTTTCCGAGTTTACTGCGTCGCATGGAGTAGACACGGTTATGCGTGGCGTTGTTTTATTTGCCTTATTCAAGTGGAGAAATAGCAGATTTGGTACTAACACATGGCAAAGGTAAATATAATTTTAATTTGAGCTGGCATAGTATGCAAATGCACATCAACCGAATTCCAAAACAGTGCAAAACATGAAACATAAACTCAATGCATGAATGTCATGGATAAGACAGCATGTCTTGAATTGAGAAATAATTTTTTCACTTTGCCGAAGAAAATCCCGAGCCACAGGAAAAGATTTATGGTAAATTGATAACTTCCATAATTTCTAGTTAATTTTACTGTGCGGTATTTTAAGATTTTTATCCATAAAACTGGCATGTGTTCTGAAATTGACACAATAGGGTTTTAAAAATTTTTAGTTTTACATTTTGAACATAACGTTTTGCAAAGCAGGTTGCTGTTCATTTTGACGCCATCTATCTTTCTGAAGGATATTCGGGTTTTTACTGTAGCATTATACTTTTTTCGCATTTTCTGGTACATTAGGTATGTTTTATATTTCATTTATAATGTATTTAGTCCATTTTTATATAACTTTTTCTATGATTGTGTATTTCAGATTTGTAAGTACAGTAAAACCTCTAAAAAGCGACCAGCTAAATTATTGTGGAAACGACTGTGATATGAAGGTGGTCGTTATTGATAGAAAGTCAAAAATAAATAACAAAAATATTGGTAAGTCACGAAGCCATCCAAGCTTTTTTATTGAATACTCATTCCAAAGGCCGTTTGTTTATATGATATCCTTTAAAACATCGAGTATTTTTACTCTTGCCTATAATTTATGAATTTCCTTGTTACCTTCCAAATTTGCCCAAAATAAAATAAGCAGTTTTTAGTTTTGGGAAAATTTGTCTTCTGTTTTGGACTCGAACCTTCTTCAGAGTTTCAGTTCAGTCAAATTTTTGTTTTTTATAATTTCGTTAATTTGTGTCCCAAGAACCGATATTGAACTTTTCGCTTTCCACAATAATATCAATTCTGTATTTAAGAGAAACGTTTTCTTTTTAGTAATGTGATGATTAAGTATAACAAAATCACAGTTGAACATAAACTAACTTATAATCTATGAAACTACAGCTTAGGGTTTTAAATACTAATGAGCTACTTGTTATAGGACCAATCTCACTATAGGAACTGAGAAACTAGGATAGGAACTGTTGCAATCATAAAATTCTACTTACAATGGGTCAATCAATTTTAGTTATATATTTGTCAATAAAAGTACGGGCATTCCCATGATCTCTAAACAGAGGAGAAGGATATGTACAAACGTTTTGAGACAAGATGACGTTGTTGGTATTTAATTTGATTTTCGCCATACAACTCAGTGTTAGTTAAATTTGAATTTTCAGTTGTTATAATAATTTATCTGTGGATATATGTTTCTAGATAGTACTGTTACAATATTATTAACAGTTTAGAACATGCATGAGCAAGTTATTTTCCCCTTCTTATTTTGGTTTTACAAGTAGACGCAATATAAATTGTGCCCCCAGAATTAAAAAGCAACATAATTTGAAATTTGACATAAAAGTATGTATTCTCAACAGCACTTAATAACAACCAAAATAAAACGGTAACAAATGCCAGAACAACAATAATAATAATAATAATATTTATTTACAATGTAAATGTAATACAGAGTGAGAAAAAAAATATATTAATATTATCCAAATGCTTATTAAAATACATTGTATAGTTCTAAAAAATACAATCAAAAATACAAATAAAAGCCGAAATTTTTATTTCAAATGCCAATGACGTCACTCAATTTCCTCTGTTTAGAGATTTTGAGGTATTCCCATATAACTGGTTTCGGAAATTTGAAAACTGGCCATTTTTAGAGGTGACTGCTTATAAAAGATGACCGAATATAGAGGTTTTACTGTAATAAATTATATGTGCCAAAAAGAAAGTTGGCAATTTCAGAAACGGGTACCCGCTAAGCTTACCTTATATAAAACAAGCACAAGTAGAGCTAGGAGAATAATACCAAGTATTCCAGCAACTATGTAAATCCACAAAGGTATAGGTTTACTTTTTGACGTAAAAATCATTGTTGCTGTATGTCCCTCTATTCTGTAAATATAATAACAAATGAGCCTGCAACGTTTATAAAATTTATATAAAACACCTACCTATTGGTACTACTAAAAATATATGCAGATGATACAAACGCAAGAATATCATTTTTGAGCAGTTTGCTTTGATAGTGTGCCGCTGAAAACATTCGATTAGTAAACAATTCGCGATCATTCTGAAACGTATACTTACCTAATAATTTTGTTCTTGTTGTTATCTTTACATTATATTCTGCTATTTCTGTAGGCCTATATAAGTAATCCCCAACGCAGAAAAGAATCAAACATTCCACGTCTTCCACCAGACAGTCGATCACTATAGTTTTATTCAATGGTTCAGTCAAAAGTGTTGTAACGTTATACGTTTTCTGTAGCTCAAACGTTTTGTTTGTGGGGTTACACTGAACCTCGATTCCACTTAGAGAACCCTGAGAAATAATAGTTATTTATGTGAGAATGTTAATTATCGAGAACAACAGATTGTATTGAAAACAAAAATATAAGTGAAACTATAATGTTGGCTTACTTTCAAGACATGGTATGTATTTATTCTTCCACGTTATAGTTTAAGCGATATTGATTTACTCTTCTTATAGTCTGAATCGTACAGAAAGCTTCATGAACTGGAAGCGTTTCTCAAACGAAAAAGTAAAGGCTATGAGGCAAAAAAGTCTAAAGTGTTTAATCGGGATGTAATTGTCAAATTTTTGAAGGATGTTTCCAATGAAGAACATGTACTACACAAGGTAGTGCATTAAACTATAAGAAATACACATTTATTAAATTAAATTAAATTAAATTAAATTAAATTAAATTAAATTAAATTAAATTAAATTAAATTAAATTAAATTAAATTAAATTAAATTAAATTAAATTAAATTAAATTAAATTAAATTAAATTAAATTAAATTAAATTAAATTAAATTAAATTAAATTAAATTAAATTAAATTAAATTAAATTAAATTAAATTAAATTAAATTAAATTAAATTAAATTAAATTAAATTAAATTAAATTAAATTAAATTAAATTAAATTAAATTAAATTAAATTAAATTAAATTAAATTAAATTAAATTAAATTAAATTAAATTAAATTAAATTAAATTAAATTAAATTAAATTAAATTAAATTAAATTAAATTAAATTAAATTAAATTAAATTAAATTAAATTAAATTAAATTAAATTAAATTAAATTAAATTAAATTAAATTAAATTAAATTAAATTAAATTAAATTAAATTAAATTAAATTGTGTATGTGGTTCTGATTTTGGGTTATTTCGGGGGCTGTAAAGTTCAAGAACTTTTGAATATGAAGATTAATCATATTGAAGCTACGGGTTCGGTTATGGTGGTTGACATTCCGGAAAGTAAAACAGATATCCATATGAAATTTATAATTGTGGAAAAAAAAGTTCTCTACATTGAGTCTAGTGGGGAAATATATCTATGTCTTTGCGTCCGTCGGGTCCAGAAAGATTTTTTCTAAAGCATCGTGAAAAGCAATGCACAGTTCAGCCCATTGAAACAAATACATTTGGAAAAATGCCAAGCAAAATTGCTAGTTTTTTGGGTTTGTCAGATTCAGAAGCTTTCACGGGACATTGTTTGTGTAGAACTTGCGATTGTCTTGGCAATGCAGGAACAAATGTGACGACATTGAAGAGACATGGTGGATGGCGAAGTTCAACGGACCCAGAAGGGTATTTGGCCGACAGCATGGAATAGAAAAATAAAACTGCAAAGATGTTCGCTGGCATGTCACATGAAAAATGTGGAACAGTTCAACGGAAAATTCTTGCAATTTGGAAAAAATTTCAGTGGAATTTGTTTTTTTATTTTTGTAATTACATTAGAGAGAGTTAAAGATTTATAACTACTTAGTATAACTCCCAAGGAAGTTATGAACATGTTTGTAGTTACGGTAACTAAGGGTGTTATTTGTTTATAATGTATTAGTATGAAATAAATCATTTACCAGATTTCCGTATCATTTTTAATCAATTTACCTTTGCGTCAATGTCAAAAATATCTATGTCGTCTCTTTTCACCATAGGCAGTGCCAGAAAGACGTCTAATTTAACAGGTGATGGTCCAGTGTTAGCTATTCTAAAATTATGCGAAACTTCAACATCTTTCTCCAGGTTTTCATCGGTAAAATAAAAGTTGGTTGGGTCGGAACTCCTAACAAGAGAAAAGTAACGTGTTGCCTAAATTTATCTTAATCAGGTGAAGAACTTACCCCTGAATGTAAGGCGAATTTATTAATTTAATGTCTAGCTGTAGTTCATTCTTGTGCGCATTACCAATATTTACCCCTGAACATTTTAGCTCAAAATTGAATGTCACACGATCTAGGCTGGGTTTTGTTAATTTTATATCAAATTTAAATGGAATCTGGAATAAACGCATCAAGAATTTTACAAGTAAAACAGAAAAAGCAATTTAATTATAAACACCTAAAAAATGTGTCAATTTAATCTAGGATGGTGTAAAATGTTGTTCAGATAATTCTATAGCAAATTATATAAACCTAGATCCACAAATGCTTTGCTTTCAAAATACAAGCTGTTATTATTTTTTAAATTTGTTTTTTATTGATAATTTATAAAAATTTAATTGGAAATCGTTTACATTTGGGTCAATACATTTTTGATACGTAGGTTATAAATTGGTATAATCGATTGCATTTCAGATCCTCCAGAGGCGTAGATATGGGAGAATACCTACTGATTTCTGATCAGAAAATTTACACCATTGGTTTTTCTTTTGGTTTTTACTTTAATTTTAGGAACCTCATTTATTTTAGATCAAAAAGACCCTCTTGCACATTTGTCGTTTAGCGAGCGGTTTTTGCGCTATTAAATTAGCATATTTTTTTAAAAATATAGTATAGTATGCATTACCTACTAAGAAACATAGTTGGTGACTGTCACTGAAAAATAACATGCGCTGTCATTATGAAGAAATAAATATTTGTCAAGATACAATACTTTGATACTAAAAATGTTTAATGTTATTTTTAAAATTATTTAACGTGTTTTTTAAAAATCTTCAATAGCTCGAAAACCGCTCGCTAAACTACAATTGTGCAAGGGGGGTCGTTTTGCTCTAAAATAAATGAGATTCCTAATAATAAAATAAAAACAAAAAGAAAAACCAGAGGCGTAAATTTTCTGGTAAAAAATCAATAGATATATCTGGATGGTCTGAAATGCAATCAATTATAACCTACGTCTCATAAATGTGACCCAAAATTAAACGATTTCCAATGAAAAATTTAGAAATTGTTAATGAAAAACATATTATTAAAAACATTTTTAAACGGACTGTATTTCGAAAACGAAGCATTTTCGGACTTAAGTATGTATATAAGATTTTTCTAACATGCCTCCTTACAAAGATACAGGATGTTGAAATTTAGGAAAAGATTATAGATTTTTTTTCTCATATATCCCAAACGGATGAAAGGATTGTTTTCAAATTTGGTGTAGTAAATGTCACTATTAATAGCTATTATCCAGTGTAGTGCTAACAAAATCGAAAAACCAGTGGAGTGGCCTTGTTGCAACATTTTTTTTTTTAAAGCTACATATATTATATTGTACCACTGGCGAATATTAAAACTATTCGATTTTATAGATTTAGCAATTTTTTACTACAGAAAAGTATTCGTACATAATTTCAATAAATTGCTTCCTTTTGGAGTAAATCAATAATTTTACATTAAAAGTAATTACTGTAGTAAGCCATAGATATTTCATTCAACGGATTTTTTTTGCCCAAACCAATTTATCACTAAAATAAATTTTAGTTCTAAAATGACCTTAAAATTAAAAAACAATACAGAAAATAAACATCAGTATTATTACAGAACGATAGAAAATGTTCGAAGTGTCCACTTTTAGCCAAGTTAGCACGAATTTCATTTGCAACCATTGTAATTTTGTTCTTGCAACTATTCTCTAGTATTAATCATTTCGCTGTAAATCCGTTGCTCTCAAAATCTTCATAAAAAAGTGTTGACTTCTTGGAGGCCATCTCATAGAACTAAACCGCCAATCCATCTATCATTATTCAGCTACTTGTCACAAATCTGCCATTTTGAGGAGGTGCACTATCTTGTTCAAAGTAGATTTCTTGTAACATTCAACAGAATGTCTTCTAGTAAGTCATGCAAATGTTTTACTAGAAAGTCCCTGTACCTATTTGCGTTATTATCAAGTTATCCAATAAATTACCACTGAAGATTCCTCCCGACATATTGATAGAAAATCGGTGCAGGATCTTTTACTTCCATAACATGTGGGTTGTTCAATTAATAATGATGTAAGTTTCGATAATTTTTAATGCCGTCTTTCGTAAAAATAGCTTCATCTGTCTATAAAACAGACGAAACGAAATAGGGATTATCATTTATTCTTCTATTAAGCTCAACGTTGGTCGGCATTTCCAGGGTGAAGAGCTTAAACATCTGTATAATGGTAAGGGTGTAACAAACAGGTGTACAGTTCTCGAAACAAAACTTTGTGAAAATCCTAAACTGCATCGAATGATGCGTACTTATAGTAGGATTATCCAAAACTGCATCAATTTGTTTTTGCAGCAGTTGGAAACGGTTTCAAACTATCAGGAATGTCCGTCCAACTATTTATTGCGTTAAATTTAATGGTAACGCGTTCTCAACTTAACTGATCGAATATTTCTGACAGTTTCAAACCGTTTTCAACTGCTGCAAAAGCAAACCTATTTTGTCATAGCAGTGCTGCAACCCTTGCAGCTTTTGAAATTCCAAGCTCACTTAATCTTCGGAAGGTTGATGCAAATATTTGATGATTCATGGTCTTCTATTAGAAAATTTGCGGTGATATTCTCTAACAGCTGCCAGGCCATTAAAAAACCATATATCTAAACGATGTCAGTGACTTCTTATTGAGTAAATTCACAAATTTCAAAGATTTAGAGATGTAAAAAGACGTAAATGAATTTACAGTTAGTTACTAGATTTAACAAAGAACGCATTTTAATGATAGCAGCAGCTTTAATTTGTTGGGTATTTAATTCAATTACTGAAAATAGATACGTACGTGCATATGATTCCAGGCCACTATATTTTCCTATTTTGCTAGCTCTATACTGGATAACAGCTAATAATAATGACATTGACTACACCAAATTCCATTTGTGATATATGAGAAAAAACTATTTTTTTCTAAATTACTGTATCATTGTAATGAGGCATATTAGCACAAACAATTATTAGAATAAAAAAAATTTTTTGGCGAGAAGAATCTTCAGTTAAATTTTTTACACCTACTTGTCCTTACTGTAGAATCACTATTTACATTTTATTCGTTATTCGCTAATAATTTTTCAAAATTTAACAATCTATTAAATGAATTTTAACTACAAGGTTTGTTCAATAGAAATACATCCCTAGCCAGTATAACCTTGTTTTTTACCTCTTTTCTTGTCATTTTCTCAAGTCTACTCGCAAAAGGACAAATATATGTGCTATTTTCCAAATTGCAATCCCTAGTATTTCTCAGTTCCAGCACACTCGAAAAGTTCATGTGCAGCTCACAAGCATATCCAGGCTCACCAACATTATCAGCCGAAACTATAACAGTTAACTCTTTGTTCAGTCCAAGTATTATATGTTGCCTGAAAATAAGAAAGAAATACTACATGTTAATGTTTTGTCTTTTCCAAGTATTCTTATTTCAGTTGCGAATGTGAATAGACACTACTTACAAATTACTTTGAGCTTGCACCAGAATCTGTGTCTGGCAGATGTTGTCATTTCCGCATCCATGGGAAAATGGGATAGACTTTTCTATTTTACTTTCCCTTTACCAATTATACCTTTCTGATTAATGTTAGATTTAAGAGACAATTTGAAGGGAGTTATGTCTAATGGTGATTTCTAAAACATAAATTATTTATTGCCGTAAATTTTTGTTTTTAAGTTTCATGTCGTGCTACAATGTATTTTTTTACCTAAATACGTTTGCCAAGTCTTTTGTTTGTTAATTTACATAATGGGGAAAATGTGTGAAAGTTGCATTTATTTTAATTTGCATATATCTGGTGTTTGTTTTTTAATTCTATGGATGGGTGGTAAGATTTCCGTTGCCTTAATCAAGCAAGCGAATGCAATCAAAGTTATTGTTATCATTATTTTTTTATTGTTTTTGAAAGACGAGTGTGAATGCCTTTTCTGCTGAAAATATAGCAAACTATTACTTGAAAAAGTTGTTCAGAATGGTAAATTATGGAGACGTGCAAAATTTCGAGAAGATCGGCGAGGTTTGATGAAACCATTTTTCAACAAAATAGGTACAAAGATTTTATCAAAGCAGACCGATCTTTTTGAAATTTTGCACGTCTACATAATTTACCATTCTGAACAACTTTTTCAAGTAACATATTGCTATATTTTCAACAGAAAAGGCACTTTACCCAAAACCAAAACAGTTTTTACTCGGTGCACTGAGCATTTCAAATATGATTATTTCGAAGATCGTTACTCCTACCGACTTCAGCAAAGTACAGCATTTCAAATAAAACAGGTAGGAGAATCGATTGTTTCGATAGTCAGATGGATACATTAAGCTGCAAAAAAGTTACACACGCAAAATACCAAGGCCCCCCCGTACCCACCCCAATGGACCTTGTGGAAATAAATAGATTAGTCCATCAAAATGCTCATCAAAATTTAGCTGTGTATACCATATTTCATTCATTTGTCACAACGCGAACGCAAAAAAATGATTACTATTCCTCCCTCTTCAATAGGTCCCTGTGCCCTTAGGAAGGATTTTCGGACCCACGTTCATATGAATTTTTTTACTTAGTTTTGATCATATAATCGGCCTGTTCAGAGTTGGCAGCTAATTATGAGACACCCTGTATATTTTTTTGTATATTTCCTTCCTTCTGTTATTAAACAATATTTACTCACCTCACCACCCACTGAGTTAGCCACTGTATTCGGTACTGTTTTTGAGGTTGAATAACTGAAATCTCAATCTGATTATCTTATTTTAATTTATTATTAAAGAAAAAGTATACTTAGATCAATCGGAATGAATTTACCCACGTATTATCAGAAAATTCTACATAAAAGAGTTGTCAAAACAAATACCAAACACACACACACATTACTTAGCTAAAATAATTAATTACTCATCATAAATAAAATATGCCATAATTTCGGATATGAACGCAAACCAAAAATAGCATAATGAAAGTCCAATTACCTGCACTGTAACAGTAAGAGATGAGCAAAGAGTTTGCGATATATTTGGACTGAGACTATAAGTAAAATGTGTAGCGCCAGGAACCCTATAGTCAAGCTCTAGCTCGATTCCAAACTGAAGTGTCTTAAAGTTCCTTGTTGGACTCCTTTGACTGTAATATACGCAAAATGTTATGTTCATTGAGCTGCTCGATATAGAAGTCACGTTTGATTCTAAAGTTAATTTGTAATCTATTACACTGAGCGTTTTTATTACAAATGCTTGGTTGCTTTTATAAGCTCCAATGGCTATATCTGAAACAAAAGTCAAGATAATGAGTAACTTTGTTACCGTAATATCGTAGTAATATTACTGGCTTATGCCAAGCATCAAATGTTAACGAAAGTTCTTACCATTGTGGCCATTGTCATCTACGTCTACGCCTTTAGACAGTCCTTGACCAAAGCCTCTTATACTTTGAGTATTTCCAGGAAAATCCGATGGTGATAATCTCTGACTATAAGTTGTTTGAATGCCAGTTTTACTTCCCATGTATATGTATACAGCTCCAACGCCATCATCTTCGTGCGGAGCAGAAATTGCAACATCTAAAACATTTTTTATTTTTAATGTAAAGGTAAGACGTTCTTAGTTTTATTTATTACAGAACCTATGAAAAGAATTTCTTACCGTTATATGAATCAAGATCAATGTCACCTATAGACGCGATTGATGTTCCAAATCTTGCACCAGGTTTTTTGTTGCCAACAAGCTTTACTGGGTTTGCGATTTTCTGAAAACAAGATACAACACTGATACTATAATAACTAATGGTGACTCTGCTTGTTAGAATACACAAAATTTAAGCAACATTAAGATTTTTCCCAGAAAAATTGAATAACTAACACAACGTTAAAAATATCATGCGGATTTCTGCAAAAATTTGAATTACTTATATTGATTAAATGATTTTAATGTGATTGTATATTATGAAAAAATATATAGATTTTGGCTAGCAAGCTGAAACCTAATTCTAGAATTTCTTTTTGATTTTATTTAAATTTTGTATATTTTTATGTGTGAATTTTTCAGTACGTTTTAAATATTTTTGAATTTTCTTAATTTTGTTTTTATATACAAGGTGTCCGGAATATGAGTACCAATATTAAAAACGCTTCTATATTTGACCAAAAGTAACAAAAATTATTGTGAAGAAAATGTGACGAATAGTTTTCTACAAAAACATTTTCGATTTTCCTTATTAGGCCTTAGATATTATGACTAAATGACCCTGTATACATTAAATAGCTTTAAATGTACGTCTAATGTATGAAAGTGTAGAAGGGCCATATATACTTTTTTTAAATTCAGACTTCATACTCAGAATTCTGACTTTAAAACTCAGGATTTTGAGTTGGAACTCTTAATTTACACTTATAATTCTCAACTTAAATTTGCAATTCTGAATTCAAACAAAGAATTCTGAATTTGACATCAGAATTCCAAGTTTATAATCTGAATTCTGAGTTTAAACTCAGAATTCTCTGTTTAAAATCGGAATTCTGAGTTCAAACTAAGAATTCTGAGTTTGAAGTCAGTAGTCCGAATTTAAAGACAGAGAGTTTGTCAGAATTTAAGGGAGCCCCCTTCTAGCCTTCATACTAATGAAATAAAACTATAAAGTTAAAATATATCAGTTGGTAAATTCTAGTCTACCTCACGTCATATTTTTAAAATTGAAATAAAACATATTTACTAGGTATATTATTATATTTTATTATTCTGCGGGTATTAAAGCAGTGGAATTCATTTATTTTAAATTATATTTTTTTCTTTCTCAAGAGTTAATGAAGGAAAAATATACAGTAAACTTCGTGGATAATGGCTAATGCTAAATATACTTTATATAGACGTGTTGCGTGCTTTACCGCAAAAGAAATTATTTATTTCAAGGTTTATGATATCTATTTAGTTATATGTTTTTCCTTTTTCGATAAAAATAGCCTTTGTCCAAAAGATTAAAAATTATCATTTCATAAGTCATCAAAACAAGGGTTTGCTCAGGAAATTAATAATTAGCTATATTTAAACAAACTGTATATGAAGAGTATAGGAGAAGAAAACAAGAAGTGAACATATTTCTATCTTAAGATGCCATTAGGTAGATCATTGTTTCATTAAGTGTATTAACTAATTTCATAGGATAAAAGAAAATAATTTTTCAGAATTCATATTCAATATACTATACAGGGTTAATCTTTGGGACGTAGTAAATGAGGTTAAGACATGAAAATTTGAGATAGGAGCTCTTTTTCGAAAGCAACACCAGTCTGTGCTAAAAAAATTGTATTTTTGAGTTTCTTGATTCAAGATTTAGATACAGTTAAATAGTCCTTTCGTATGGATACATAAATCTTAATTTGGATTCTAAATATTCTATTTTCTTAAGTACATAATAAATTATAATTCTGTAAATGACGAGAAGAGTTCTTGGATGTTCACACAGATATTGCAGGAGTAATTCAATGCCGGTCGGGGCATTAGCCCGCGGAGTAGTTGTTTCCTGCAGTATCATTTACAGATTTAAGTCAAACCGCTGATGTACATTTTATAATGTTTGATTAATTTATTATTTCCCTAGTTGAAGATATTTTCAGATGTCTCGACACAATATGTATAAATAAATTATAAATTTCACTACTAAAAATACAATGAAACTTAAAACTTATTTCTAAAATCTAGTAAACTTCAAAGCAGATTATGTAAATGTGTGAAAATACCTACATTAGAGCCATGCAAAATTTGAAAAAGAAATCCAGAAAGTATTAATTTAGATTTGCATAAAATCAAAAGCTATGTCATATAAAAATACGTTACACTTTTTATAAATACATATTTTTATCTTATGGAAAAATTACAGTTCAAAAGAATAGTCTCTTAAATTTGTATTAGGAAAATACGAAAGATATTTTCGTTTATGTTAGTAAAACAAATCAAGGTATTCTGTATGAAATAAGAAGGTTTGATTTCTTTAGCCGACATAAATATCCTATACAGGATATCCCTGAGTGAGCATACAAAAAATTTACTGGTTTATAAATCTGGAAAAAATAGTAGGTACTAATTTTTCCTATCGCGCATGCCTACTGAGATCCAGGTGGTAAGATTTAAAAAAATAACTGTTTTTAGCCATATCTATAAAAAAATAAAGATCAAACTAATTTTTGGCTACCTCAAAGTCGTTAAAATCATCTGACATTTGTTTTGATTTAACATTGGCCATTGCTCTTAATATTTTTTATAATTTGTAATTTGGAGTAGCCTTTCCTATCTCAAGACCAATTTTAAACAAAAATAGGGCTCTTGTTTCGTCATAAGTGGCATTAAAAATTATGGCTTTCAATGACAACAATTTTTATTAAAAATAAAGCTCTCTTTCAAAATTTAATTTTGTCAAAATCCGTTTGAATAATTGAAATCATTTTTTATTTAATACCATACAATCGATATTTTGTACAAATTTTGAGCATTTATCTCATGACATTTTTTAAATAATTAGTGCAAACAACAACTCTACTTCATTTTTTCGAAAACTGTATATTAAGACATAAGTTTTAGTACGACTTGGCCAAGATGTTAATCACAGCAAATGTCCACTTTGGCGTCTTTCAAACGAAATATAGCTAAAACAATTATTATTTACTTCAACACGCTGTATTTCCGTATGTATGACTGATAATATAAACATTCTGTAATATATCTTAACCCAATACATTTTTTGTACGTTCACCCAGGAACATCCCGTATACCAAATTGTTCTGTCCAACATATCATTTCTAAAAAATAATATTGACCAATGTCATGGAGAGTGTCCGACAATGGAAAACTAATAATGAATATATGTACTTACAAGCCTTGTTGTTTTGTAAAAATAAACATAACCCTCATCCCATGTAGTGCCAGCCCACATAGGAGCACCCACTAATATATCGTCACTAAGATCATTACTCAGGTCAGCTGCCAGTAGAGAAGATCCATAATAGGAACCGATTTCATTGCTTGTAAGGGTGGTGAATAGTCTGCCCGCACTGTTAAAAATTTTCACCTAGAAAAGGACTTGCTTAAAAAAATACAAATTGCCCAGAAGTTGGGAATATTTTAATGCGGTAAATTAAAAATGTATTAGGCAGGAGGGTAGTTTTGACCCTTAGACACAGTTTGTGTACACCACTGATTCTTTGTGTACCCACATACAAACAACAACAAACGATATAATTTACTTTATTTCATTATGTTCAACAATGGTGCATTTTTTTGATCATTTTTAGAACAGAGAATGGAACTTTATGTTTAACTTCTTATATCAGACATGTATAAATCGAATAATATTATTCCAAGAAGGGAACCCTGAGATACACCTATTTTTTTAGATTCTAGATGTCTAGATATAGACATATTGTTTAATAAATGGGTGATCGAATGATTTGGCATCTTTAGTGAACATTACTATGTATCTCAATAAACTCAATGCGCATTTACAAACTGGGTTAGTTTATGAACTCTATGGTCATGCCAAATCTTTCCAAAATAAGCTTAAGTTTTGGAAAACCAATTGCGAAATGGTAATACATATAATTTTAAAACATTACCATCAAGCTGTAATGACTGATTTTGCGGCATTTACAAATGAAATACAATCTTTGGCGAGGAATTTTCGAGGTTCAATAATTTTCGGCAACAACAGATAAGTTTATAATTTTTTAGTCCCCTCTGAGTGTATATGGAGAGCACCATTATACTTCTAAGTGGAACTAATTGAACTAAAGGAAAATTTTGATTTGAAAAAAAATTTTGGAAGTAAAAGGTTGCCTGAAAATTTTCCAAAGGATAAATATTTATTACTAAATGTATTCAATGACTAATAGCTCAGTTTGGAAATACTTTTTTTCTAAAATGAGAAAAAGTAAAGCCAACGTTACAGATACACACTTAGAAAATATATTTGCAAATTTTGGACCCTTTGAAAAAACATGTAATCAGAGATATTCTGACTGATTAGTTTCAACTACTGCATATCATGATGTTGTTCATTGGGAATATATTTAGCCTTATTTATTTTGACCTGTCCTTGTTCTCGCGCTAGGCTAGGCTAGGCTCTGTGAGGACAAGCCCGTTAACAGTACCTCTGGGCCCGCCCATATATTGATTTAAATTCCTGTTGTTAGTATTACGGTTAATATTTTTGGAACTGGTCTTTAAATAACTACAGCTGTATCTACAACTGGTCACTTCCATGCTTCCAAAGCAAATAAGGGGTCCAGGGTGCTAGTAACTGGTCCGACCTCACAGAGCCTAACCCGAGAACAACAAGAGCAGATCAAAGAATCTCAGCTAGGGATGCGCATACTTCAATTCTGTTACTGACACCCACCAGTACTAGGACGATAAAGTAAAAGTCCTAGGAAAGAAATTTCTATGGTAACTCACGTATTACGTATTATTGGGAATATTTTTTGAACAGTTCATAGTTATTAATTAACTAAAAGTCGCAAAAATATTTACGATTACTTAATTAGATTATTTGAATACTTAATTTTTCGTCCTAGGTGCATAAATCACTATTGCAGCCATTATTAATAAGAATGGTGTAAACAGATTTTAAAATTGAGCAAATGGAAAAAGATATTACAAATGATCTATTTATTCGATGCTATTTTAAAATTCCTTGTAGCAACTTTTCGTAAACTTAAATGTCACCTTTCAATATGATACTTATGATCAAATATTCAATATTCAATATGAGCGAAAAAGGGGAACACTCAACAGCACTATTGCTTCTAAATTCTAAATGTTAAGACTAAACTAAAAAAGTAATGTTCTTCTAATTACATTTAGTTAAACAGAAATAAACAAATTATGGTATTGTATGTTCATTTAATTTGTTTTTTTTTCTGCAAAGGTGAATATTTCCGTCTCATGAGTCTGTCTTATTCATGTTTATTCAATAGTAGGGAGTGCAAAAAAACAGTCTGGATACTAGGAAAGCCATTCCTGATCCCCTTCTAACAAACTTGATACCTTTATTCCCTTTGATTAGTTGGATTCAGTACAGTTTGACAATGTAAGTACTCATCAGTACTTTAAATAATTATTGTAAACATTTGTAAACACACTAGCTTGAGTCTAAGGTCCGCTACAGACTATGCGTGAATTTGCGATTCGTTATACACGATTCGTGATATGCGAATAAATCGCGAATAGTGTGTAGGGTCTTGTTCGTACTACGCATCGCGAATCGCGAATTCACGCATAGTCTGTTTTATAATCTGCCTTAAATATGCACTTATAATGAAAAAGTTATATAGCTATTTCAGTTCATTTACTATCTGTATAGCTCAGATCGACCAATCAATTAAATCATCATATGATAAATTACAAAAACGCTAAATTTAAAAATCAGTTTTCATCAATATCAAAATAAATGGCTACAAGAAATTGAATAATAGTACGGAAGGGTTTTCCTCGTTTAGCTCATACTATAGTTGTTATCTAAACTGATAGAGATAGTAGTACCTACTTACATTTCCCAATAAATTACTAGCTCGTGGTGATCCTACTACATAGTAAATTGCTTTTCCATTAAGATCAAATTTAGCTGCGGCAATTGCGTATCCTAAAAATAATTACACTGTATTAATTACATAAACATGGTTTACTAAATATAATATTATAGTTTTCTGACATTAGCATTTAACATTGGATCATTTGGATCAAATGAAAGTAGAATGTAGTTGGAGCAAACTTACCCAAATAGCCAAAGTTTTCCGACAAGACTGGAGCAGTCTTTTTAGGAATTATCTGTTTGTTATAGGATGTTTGAGCAATTAACGCACCTAAGAAAAAAGGTATATCAAAATTGCGTTCAAAATAATGGCATATTTCTTTTTATTTTTAATATTTACAGGCTTTCATGTTGAAGAAAGTTTAATATAACAGAAATTAAAGTTATATATGTTACCCTCTTTCCTCAAATTATTAATTTACTGCATACATATATTTTCATTTAAAATATTAAAAATTAAATAAATATTAGTTTATTGTCGCTTGAATCTGATGAAAATCATTACATATCATTTTTTGTAACCGTTCAGGTGTATTAATTTGGTCACTCTGTATATTAACCATTTAAACCACAAAAATAAATCCAGTTGGTTGGAGGGATGTTACAAATAATCAAAAAACATTTTGTATAGCACTTCTACTGAATTAATTTTATTATACTTATTACTTTGTACGTAGGAGAACTAGATGTCCTGCTAAATACAGATCTAATTCAGGAGTATCTCAGGGTTCCAACCTGCGTCCGTTTTTATTTTTAATATCAAATAATGATTTACCAGAAACTATTCACAATTCAAAATGTTTGCTATTCGCTGATGACCTTATATTTTATAGCGACATTAAATCATATTATTATTGTAAACTCTTATAGCTTGATATCAATGCTGCTTATATATCGAGTCAAATTAATAAATTAGAGTTAATATTAAAAATGTTTTTCTACAAAACTGTTAAAAGTGGGCTTTTTAATTGTCATTTTGATGTTAAAAATGTCATTTTTGACACGCGTGTTACTTTTAATACTAGTGTTAAAAGTAAATCAAAGTTTATTTAAATTTTGTTTTGAAAATTAATAAAACGTTTTAACAAACACATGAACAACTTTTTATTTTAAATAAGTACAAACCAACATTTTAACTAGTTATTACTATTAACATTTATAGTAAAATTTAAAATTGTAATTCCCTGCGGAGTCATCATACTTAAGTTGGTTTTACTGTCAACATGTGTGACACATCTATTTTCTGTAGAAATACTACTGGTAGTACTGGTGGTCTTGCTAGTAGTTGCAGCAGTAGGGAAGTATTTGGCACGCAATTTCCTTTTTCTGTTCCAGTGAATTTTCAATGTAGCCTTCAGCTACCGTCGAAGATTTCCATCCTCCATGTCTCTTGATGGTAGTAAGATTTGCACCAGAATCTGCTAACAGTGTCGCTGATGAACGACGAAAACAGTGTCCGGTGTAGAGTTGAGGATTTGTTAGATTCAAGAACTCTGCAATGTCGGCAGGCATTTTACCAAACATGTTAATTCCTACTGGATTCTTCTCACATTTATTCTTCATATTTTTAAGAAAAAGTCGTATATGGCCAGCGTTGGGTGGCCGGAGTGCCATATACTTTCTAAAAAAGTTTAAATAGAATTCACCAACAACACTGAAAGTCCGAGGCACTTTCGTTTTAGTATCTGGTATGGTCACAACATTCACAACAACCGAAGTGCCAAAATATTCAATATTGTCGATGGTCATCTGACACAATTCCTCTCGGCGACACGGCCCGAAGACACCCACTATTGCTGCGACTTTCATCATCAGATACTTTTCGTCTTCTGCTTCTGTGAGAAATTTGTCGATATGCGTCTTCGTCAAAACTTTTGACTTTTTGCTTGATATCCTTCACCCTTCCGTTTAAAAAAGCAATAAGTTTATAATGTTTGCTTATATCTTGATCTTGCTTTATTTTTAACATAGTTTTGATCATGGAATAATTTGACCACAGCGTTGACGATTTCCATATCTTGGCTTTTTCCTCAAAATATGCCAGTAAAACACTTTCGTTACATTTCCCAGGGACCTTTTTAATGTTGCACCATTCCGAAAAGCGTCTATAAGCGATTTCGTACTGTTCCTTTGATTTCGCCGGCAATAATTCCAATGTTGCTCGACTGGCGGCTTCTTCGATTTCAGTAGGGATGGATTCGTTACGCCCATTATGAGATTATTCATTATACTTATAATATTACTAGAAAATGCTGTCAATATTTTTGCGTTTTTTCCGTAACTAACAACAGCACTGGTTGCTACGAAAATTTTGGTTCATAAACATTGCGATCTGTGTGGTATTTTTTGATTTCTTATTTTTATTGAGTTTAAAGTTCTTCCGATTGTTTTGTAGAAAAAATAGTGTATGATATACGTGTTAAAAGTGATTTTATTTTGTGAGTGAAGATGATTAAAAACGAGCGTAGCGATGTTAATACAATCACTATATTGTACAATTAGTTATACCAAAATTGGAATACGGATCCTTATTTTGGTACACTCAACCTTACTCATTAACAGAAACTATTGCAAAAGTTTAGAATCGGTTAGAGTCTTGCAAAATCATGCAAGAGTTTGGCAAAATTGCGAGACAATAAATTTTTGATAATCTTTTGTCATCCCCTGTAGAGATACCTTCTAATTGGTTTTGTTGTTATAAAGATTGTTAAATTTGATGCGAGTGTTGTACTTAATGTTGTACATGTTAAGTAAATATTTCCATGTAATTAGATTTACATTTGCTTGGAAAATAAATAAATAAATAGCTAATTGAGGGGTTAAGATGTATCTTATAATTTTAGAAAAAATTAAAATTTATAATACATTATTCAAAAATACTTGTTAGTTCAAACTCAAATAATAAATCATTTTGCTGCATATCGTGTCCCAGTGAATGTGTGTATTATTAAACTAGGTATATTTAAATGTGCAATTGAAAATGTATATTACCATTCCAGTTCTTAACACCAGGGGCACCAAACAGTATAGTATTAGTTTCCTAAGAACAAAATAAAAAAAATATTATTTTTCGAAACCCCTGAAAATATGACACCAACTTACTCGTACGTATTTGACATCAAGTCCAGCCTCACCAAAACCAAAGTCGTAAAAATGACTCTTCGTGACACGATCTTGGCTTATAAAATCTAAAACAATGTGATGAATACAAGGTATCTTCTGGTATTATAGACACTCACCTTCATTTTGCAGTGGTTTTAAATCTCTATAAGTTCCTCTAATATCCGAGGAGTTACTTTTGAAGAAACACATCCCGTTCAAATAGTTGTGTTCTCCCACAGCTCTAACAACGCGAGGGGCACAGGCCTGAACAAAACGTATATTCTACAGGATGTTTTTAAAGTAAGTGCCTTTCTTCAAAGCGGTAGAAGACTAGAAGAAATGAAAATGTGTTACTTTCATTAATCACATCATTAAATATCATGTGCAAAGACTTGAATCAGGCAGTGGTGTAAAAGTGAATCTCTACGTATTGTTTTATACATATATTGTTTTTAAGAAAATATAAAATAAAAGGCTTATATTAATAATAATAATAATAATAATAATAATAAATGTCTTTTATTGCAAAAAATAAAATTGAGTACATTATAAACACAAAAGAATTAATAAAGGGGCGAAGTGTCAGTTTAAAACTGCTTTTCAACTTAACCCCAAGGAACAGTATGAGAAAAAAAAAATATATATCCTTATATACCTAAATTATAAAATTGATAATATGATATACACCATAAACTTATATGAATATATTATATGAATCAAAAACAAAAACTTATAGTAACAATAAAACCCATGACAACATCCCAAATAACACAAATAAATGAAGGTAAGGAGTTCAGTGAAAGTAGATTATTAGCGTATTAGCTACCAGTAAATTTCTGCATAAGAAATTGCTTTAACTTTTTTTTAAAATTCAAGATAGTGTACGATTTGAAAGAAACAGGCAGAGAATTATATTCTTTACAGGCGTGATAAATAAAACTTCTAGTATACAGGGCAGTGGCGTGGCGAGGAATTTCTAATAAGCGCGAATAACGTGGATTAAACGTAGAAGTGGCTTTATGTAGCTTGTTAAATTGCTTATGTAGGTACTCAGGACATTTTTGTTGAATAACTTTATGAGTTAAACATAGCGAATGCAATTTACGCAAGTACGAAAGATTAAGAAAATTTTGTTTTTTAATTAAATCAGTAATTCCTCGATCAAATTTTCTAATCCCATAAGCAAACCTGAAACAACTATTTTGAATTCTCTGCAGACGTTGAGTATCAGAATGTAGAAGAGCCGGGCCATAAATGCAGTCACAATAAGAGAGCTTCGAGAATATTAAGGAGTTACATAAACTGATTTTCAAATATGAATCCATGATGGCGCGATGTGTGTAAAGTTGTTTTAAAGTATTATATGATGATCGACACAGAATGTTAACGTGCTTGGAAAATCTCAGCTCCTCATCAAACCAAAGCCCCAGGTTATTACATTCACTAGTAAAATTTAAGGAAATATCTCCTAATTTTAAATTAATTGCCGTTTTCGCCATGATACGTTTCTTTTTGGGACCGAAAATTATAACCTTAGATTTGTCAGGATTAAGTTTCAATCTATGAGCAGCAGATATATTTAGCAATGAGTTTAAATCGTAATTAATTGAATCGTTAAATAAAGCCACTTCCGCGACTGGACAACTGAGATACACTTGGGTGTCGTCAGCATAATGATGTACAGAACATTTATTCAGAAATGTATAAAAGTCAGCTATATAAATAGAAAACAGCAAGGGCCCTAAAATGGAGCCCTGAGGAACCCCATGAGTCACCGGCAAGGCATTAGACACATTAGAATTTATGATTACTTGCTGTGTTCTATCAGACAAATAGCTAAAAATATAAGAAGCAGCATTATTATCAAAACCGAAGTACATTAACTTTTTACAAAGAATAGAATGATTTAGTGTGTCAAAAGCCTTACTATAATCTAAAAGAATCAAACAAGTAATTAAATTATTATCGGTGGCGTTATAAATTTCATCTGAAATATGTGCTAAAGCAGTAGTAGTGCTGTGCTGGGGCCTAAAGCCGGACTGAAATGGAGGTATAATCTTGTTATCAAAAGCAAACTGCGACATTTGTGTCTTCATAACCATTTCGAGAACTTTGGATATGGTAGGCAAAATACTAATAGGTCGAAGATGATTAAGTTCTGTAGCATTAGGTACTTTCGGCAAAGGAATAACATTAGCATTCTTCCAACATCTGGGAAAAGTATGTGTTAAAATGGATGTATTAATTATATAAGTGAGGTGATTTAATAAGTGTTCAGCAACTAATTTAAGCATTATAACTGAGATATGATCAGAGCCAGCTGATTGAGATTTAATCAAATTAATGTACTTACGAATGTCATTAGTGCTCACAGTATGAAAATAAAATTTATCAATATTTCTAAATGGAGTATAAGTGTTATATTTGTTAAGCAATTCAATTTGTTCAGTGGAGGGTGAAATTGGTAAAATATTATTAAAATAAGTATTTATTATATTGGGATCATGTAAGTGAACAGGAAGAAAGTAGTTCTACTATTTTTATTTTTAAGAACTCATGATAAATACGACTTCTTTTCCCTACGGATAGCCCCAGTGACATAGTTTCTAAGATCTTTATAACAGGTCCAGTCTCTACCTAAACGAGTTTTTTTAAATTTACGATAAGCTTTATCCCTTAACTTAATCATCTCCTTGATAGTGTCGGTAAGCCAAGGAGCACGTCTTTTAGTCACTCTAACAGTACGCAAAGGTGCATGCCAACCAAAAGTTCAAGTAAATTAGAATTAAAATATTCAAGCATGGCATCCACACCCTGCAAACTATAAATATGATCCCAATTTAAAATAGACAAATCATGACGAAATAAATGATCATCGAAATATTTAAAATCTCTATACGTAATAAACCGTACGGGATTGATGCGCTTGCTAAAACTCATAGAGCATGAAACGATAGAATGGTCAGAAATCCCTCCAGAATGAGTTACCTTGGAAGAGATAACTAAATTTGCATCAGATGTTAGCAAAATATCAAGTAAAGTTTGTGAATTTGCCGTGATACGTGTTGGCTCGTTAATTAATTGCGATAAATTGTAAGATTCAATAAAATTAAGAAAGTAAGTAAAACCAGGGGGATTAGGTAACATAAAATCCATATTTAAATCGCCCGCTAAAAAAACAAAATCAGAGGAGTGTAAAATCTGTGACATAGCTTCATCAAATAAATTAAAAGCATCAGGAATACTTTGACTAGGTGGACGGTAGAAAACCCCAAAAGCACATTTGTGTTGTATTTGAAAGATTTTCGGTCTGCGAGGTAACAAATAACACTCATACTAAAAAGTACACTTGCATTTTATGCCTATATAAGAATACTATTCTGTGGAAATAGACTATTATTCTGCAAGAGATAAAAAGTAGTATAAAATGATTCAAGTTAAAAAATTATAAAGCAGATTTAAATAAAACATTTAACTGACTACCGAGTTTTATTGTGAACGCTTCCACATCACTAATATTTAGAAATTCATTTGAAAGTTATTCTTGTAATTTTGCCTTACTTGCACTTATTAACTTCAAACAGCATTACATATTAGTTGTGTCGGAGAAAGTTATAGCGACTCAGTCATTCACCAAGTTAAAAGCATATTGAACAAAATGTTATGATTGCCTGGCACTTGAAATTACCACACGATCAATAACAAGACATGTTCCATTAGTGAATAATAATGTAACCTCTACGTTGACTCAGGCTTGAAATACGTCACGTAGAAAAACAAACTTTATTGTCACTACTTTATTAAACAACAAATATCCTCCAAACAAATTCACAACTGTCAACTCTTTACTTTGGCGTTTGTCATTCGCGTGCGGCTTCTGAACATAAAACTATCATAAACTGAACTCTGGAGCGAAGCCGATTTGTTTATAAATATTTTTAAGATTCTCGAAGTTTCCGTGGTCTCGAGAACGCGTCTACAATCAAATCGAATATAAGCTGGCATATTCTAGAAAACGTCAAATAAAGGTATTACAATAGTTATTTATGCAACAAGAACAAAAGGTAAGTGTTTATTGCAGGCGACGTGAAATTGTCTAACGAGGCCGTCAGGCCGAGTAGGACAACACGTCGAGTGCAATAAGCACTTCTTATACGAGGTGCATACAATATTTTTCCACGTTCATGCAAAACCAAAAATGTTATTTAGATGACACTAAAGTCTAGGAAAATGTGACGTCAATTTGAACGTTTATGTAGTAGAATGACAGATGAATGCAATAAACATTGTATTGCACTAGTGCAATAAAGAACCACTTTTTCACTAAATATAGTTCAATAAAGTTTTGTTTTTTGCATGAACGTAGAAAAATTATTAATTTGAAACCAAACAGGAACATAATTAATAAACTAAACAGGAAGGTGAGCTTCCGTAACAATAACATAAAAATTATCACTAAAATATTTTGTAAAGTAATCGGATAATATTCTAAGACTACATGGAATATATTAGTTATAACTATTAGTGCAGTGTGTGTATAGTACAGTGCCTTCATAAATGATTACAAGCCACGTGATCAGGGTCGAGATTCTCAAATCAATCGCAGATCAATTCATATGCGAATATCCTTTTCCTCACTACGGCAATTGAGAGAGACAAGAAATCTATTCGCATACGAGTTGTTCTTCGAGAGTCACAGTCCTGGTCACGTGGCTTGTAATCATTTATGATTATATTATGTACCACATATTTCACGATAAAACTTTTTCCGCATTAAAATGTACTGCTCCATGATGGACAAACAAACTAAGCAATTCGTAATAATGTAAGTAAGTACTCCTATGCAGGCTGATTAGGCCCATCTTATTGGTTCTTATTGGCCCGTCCATATTATTTCTAACATGTGCGATACAGAAACATTTTGTTTTTAAAAGATACAATTAAACGATTTTAAAGTTCTTTAAATATAACACCATGCAACACAAAAATTGTATAGCGAAGTGCTATAGAATTTTTATGAGATTGCTTTGTAACTGTGTTATACAAATTCTTTAAGACTTCTATAATTATTTGCTGCAAGCTTTACAGAACCGCTTAAAGAACTAAAAGGTTCTATAGAACGTTGCCAATTTTTATGGTATAATTGTTGTAAGAACGTTTTGAAAATGTTCTTATAACAAAAAATGCTCTATAAAATTAGCTCTGGAAAATTTCTTACAATTTTACAGAACAAGAAATTGTTAGCTGGTTAATTTACGTGATTGGTACAATTGCAATTATCCTTACTTAAATAATTCCAAGATTAGCTACATACAGGGTGTCCGGTAAGTATATGGCATACTTTCGTGAGTGTATAGGGGTGGTCAAAATAACACTAGTTTGTCATATTTTTTTTCCCCTAAAGTGCCCCTTAACGGAGATACAGAGCCCTTAAGGGGTACCCAGGTATTTACCTTTTTGGCTCTAACTTTTGAACCGACCTGTATAATTTAATGAAATTTTAATATTTTATGTATGCCATAAAAGCTCATAAAACCATACTACAATAGGTGTTTCATACTGTCAGGGAAGTCAGGAACGGACTTGCCACCATACTTATTGGGCAAAAATTTTGACAGGTGTCATTTTATAGAGGTGAAGACTACAATTTTAAATACTTTGGTCATTCCTCTTTAAAAAAGGTACTCTACATTTGTTTCGATAAAATTGACCGTTTTCGAAAAAAAAAGTTTTTGTATAACACAACATTGACTCGAAATTTATTTAATTTTCAAGTTTATTAACACACGGTATTTAAACGCAATAACTAATGGAATAACACAAATAACTAATAATACGTATCAAAATAATAAAATCTGTTATTACTACATCACATTAATGCTGATATGCATCTATCTTATGGACAAGCAGTCTGCAAGTATGTTGAGACAAGAAGAATTTATTCTGATACAATTCCAAATCGACGTTTACCGCACCGAAGAACTTTTGAAAGCTTCGCCTCTTAAAAAATTTGAAAGCTTTGTTTCTTTTTGTATACTTGAGCAAATTTTCGAAATGGGCACCTTTACCGGAGTATATTTATGAACTGGGAAATAAATCTTATGTTATCATAAGATTTCATGCAGCACAGAATCATAATGATTTTGATATTAACATTTTAGTTAACATTTATTTCCTGAAAAAGGCAGTTAATATTATTTTTGGGTTTAACAATTGACAAAACTTTTAACTGCAGAAATCATTGTATTGAACAGGTAGCCGTATTCTCCGAAATCTTAAAGTGCTTAATAAGAATAGGAAAACTATACACAGTGTTATAGTAAAATAAGAAAATTAAGCTTATTTTTTAAAAAGAAGAATGCTGAAATGGCCAATATGGTTTACAGTTAAGGTTACAGTTAATGGTACCTATGGAGGCCAGGTAAATTTATATGGAGGGATTTCCAAATCATCCAACTCACAATCTAGCAATGTTCAGAAATGTTTTTCAACGTCTTTCGAAGTCAGAGAGGTCCAATTCCTGGAAGACCTTTGACTGCTAGAACGCCTGAGTTGGAAGAAGCTTTCTACATTCTACATGAAATTGAAGAAAATTGAAATACTAGTACTAGGAAAATCTCTGCAAATCTTAATGTGAATCATAAATTAATTTGGTCCATTCTGAAGCATCAAGTATAGTATATTCTACATGAAACTGAAGAAAATTGAAATACTAGTACTAGGAACATCGCTGCAAATCTTAATGTGAATTATAAATTAATTTGGTCCATTCTGAAGCATCAAGTTATATCCGTATCTCATACAAAGAGAGAGATTTTGTAAAAAGATTAACAAAATGTTGACTTTACCGCTGACATATTTTTACCGACAAAGCTAGTTTTTCCATAGATGCTATAAAAACCCTAATGCCATAATAGAATGCGGAGCTACAGTAGCCCAAAAATGTAAAGGTTGAAAATACTACAATTTCAATCATTATTTCTCGGAAGTTATAAGAATTGTTTAGATAAGTTGTTTTTCGCCCTGTATGGGTATACGTATATCGTATAATAATGTTTTATGTGTATACATATTGACTTTGAGTGTTTGATGACGGATCATATATTAATCTAATTATTATTAATCTAAAGGAATAAAGAGAATTGTACGTATTGTATTATACTATATAGCACTTTACTCATTTTTTTTACTTTGAAAATATGACATTTTATACAAAGATTGCTTAATAATAATTGTTTTCCTCTTCCCTCTTTTTTCTCTATTACGTCTTTGAAGGAATATATTTATTTCAGAAACACATTGTATAAACCAGTGGCGTAGCTAGGCGTGGGCGAAGCGGCCCCACGCCCGCGGCCTCGCACTTAAAGGGGCCTCGCGCGAGGCCCTCTTGGGGGTGATTTAAAACCGAACGCCATGAACTCTAAATAGTACGAATAGCACCCTAAAAGACCTTACTAAGAATAAGCTTTACCGAGGCTTTACCACACGTACTATAATTAATTTGCACACCCTGCTGGGTGTGCTCTATTATTATCGACATATTTTTTAATACTGAAGAGGTTACAAAAAATAATTATTTTTAGCATTTAAACACCTCATAATTATGAAATTTTCAGATCATCCAGACTTCACTACTTTAACTAGTTTCATCATAAATGAATAATTTTGTAAACAAACTTTCTGATTTTTCACCATTCTTTTCTTGAAAATATACAGGGTGACATTGAAAAATCTACAATGCATAGTATCACGCGATAGAGGATCAAAAATAATAAATAAAGTTATATACACTAATATCCGATTGGCTTTTGTTTTCAAGATACAGCATTTAACAATTTTTTGTATTTTTTTTTTAATTTCTCCTGATTGTATGAAAATATTTGAACCCAAATTGATGCACACTGTGACCTTGCATATAGCTATTATATGTGTCACAATATTCAGTTCATTCAGCATCTAATGGCGGAAGAAAAGGGCCTCGCTGATGAGACTTCGCCCACGTCTAGATTAGTCCACGCTACGCCACTGATATAAACCATACAGCAATAAATGCAATGAAAAGTTTCAGGTAAATGAAGAAGAATTTGTGAAATGCAGTGTCCAGTAAGAATTTACCTATTTTTCGGGTCAAAATAGCACTAGTAAAGGTACCTACTTCCTATATTTTTCTAATGGAGCTATGAGATCATAAAATATTACCTCCAGGTGTACATTTAGGGTTCTAACTTTAAAACCAGCATTTTAATTTTGAAATGTATTATATTGACTCGGTAATTTATCTACTATTAGTATCCAGAGGCGGACTTGCCCCAAAACTTTCTTTCAAAACTGTGACAGAAAGTAAACCGAATGATCTTCATTGATTTCGAAAACGGGAACGGCTTTAGAGAGATATCGGGTTTTGAAACAACTGGGGCAAGAGCAGTAACAAGTTTTTATTTAAAGAATATTTCATGCATTTAATTATTTTAACTTTGCCAAGTTCAAACAAACAAGTTAAATATTAAAAATAAATCTTTACAATTTGAAAATCTGAATAGAACCATAAAATAGTGGAAAGAAATAAATATTCATTCAGCAATTGTTCAAATTGAGCTCCTCGTGCGTCAATACATTGAGATGATGTTAGTTTAATATAATGTTTGCCGTGTTTGTTTTTCTTATGCTGGGATCAACCTTATCAAAAGCTTTTAGTCTTTAGGCAAATGCGAAGTTCGGGCTTGGAAATCTTTCAGTATAAAGTTTTCATACCGTCATTAGAAAATAGAAAGATGAGTGAATTTAAAAAGAGATACAAAATTTAGGGAGCTCATTCATCATATAGTATCATGATATACATGTATAAACAAATTGCCAATGACATCTGCCAAAGCTTAAAATAGTGTTGGGCTGTCTCTGTACCTGGATAGTCACTGACCGATTTTAGGGTCAGAACTGTAATACGGTGCCTTAAAATTATATTATCAAAGAACCCACAAATGTAAATCTTTAAAGCCTTAAATAGATATGCGTTGGAAAATAAAAGAATTATAGCAATTATTAGTGTTACTTTGACCCCTTTTATGTGTTGACAATATTTAATTACAGCATACCTTGTATAGAAACATGGTATTTTTATTATCAAGAATTAACATTACTGATCGTAGACGTCAACTTTAGGAGGGACAATTTATACAAGGTGAATTTATGGTAAAACTTTCAGAATCACCTTGTGTAGAATGATAATTTTATGTTTAGCTCCATTAAATATGATTATTACTTGGGATTGTGATATATTTATGTTATACAGTTTAATGAACCAGAATACACAGGGTTGGGTAAAATTATAAACATAAAACCTCAAATTGTTCTGAAAAAAATCAAAAAAAATAAACAGAGCTTTTACAAAATAATCCTCATATCTATAGAATTAATTTAAACAGCATCAGCTAATGATATAATATACAATCATTTAACAGATATATTGGTATACTCACAATAAGCAATTCTCCAGATGTTTCTCCACCATCTAAAACTGATCCTAAAAAATTTCCATTTGGGGAATTTGCACTACCTAGAAAAAAATATTCAGGCAAACATTCTTCAGCATAACTTCACTAGTAAATAAGATTTGAATGTTAACATTCGTGTAATCATTTTTGCAGTTAATGTCCATATTGATTTAATATGACCTATGTTAATATTTCTGAGAGTCTGATACTCATATAAGCACATAATGTGGTAGTAAAAAAAAACAAACATATACGTAAACGAAAAACTAACAAATTGTTGTGATAGTTGAACAATTTCCAGTCTGGTTGCCACGTTGTCGGTTTTAGTTTCTTGATGTTTTGAGAAACACGATACATAGTTCGAAATTACTGGCTGATTATGTTCTGGGTCAAAAATCTTCTATCCACACACACTAAAACCTTGGTTTTGTCCAGGTCTATCTAATTCTCTTAGATTAGTGTTCCTTCATGTAGATTGACGCATGCGTGCAGGATCTTGGAGTGCATTATTCTTGCAGTTGGTCTTACCGCCTCTATCTTTCTTGAGATGTTGTAGAGGGTATTAATACTGTTTTCTTATGATGAAAACCTATCTCATCAGTACATTCTCTTATACAATTTAGTCAGGTTGTTCCTAGATATTCCTCCTTTTCGTTGGTCTTAGACGTCATCTTGATGGTTCGTTCAATTTCATCTACGAACAGATTGTGGATTACTTATATAGTCATCGTCTGCTAAATCACAACAGCTGAGGCGATGCAAGTTAGTAGACGATGAGATAGTTCTTCCTTCAAATGTTAGCTGTACCTGTCAGTATAGGTAAGCTTACTGTAAACGATGCGTCCTAATATATCAAGTTTTGTTTTCACAAGGACATCTAGGAATGGAAGACAACCATTTTCTTCCAATTGCATAGTAAAGTTGATTTCCGGATGTATTCCATTAATATGGTTCAATCTTTTAATTTACGGTTATTAATCCTTCAATATCGTTATATTTATATGATAAGTATATCGAAAATACTTTGGTTTTAAGATTACTGACTTCAACGCTTGTTTCTCAAAGGTGTCAAAGATGTTTGCCGACAAAGGTGGAGACTGCTCCTTCAGTTTGTTGATAGAGTTTATCTCTGATGGAGAAGCAAATGGTTCATTTGGTGTACATTAGCCAAATCAGTTAAATGCCCAGTTGGATCTTGTTGGAGTTAGATCCTGATTTTATTAATGTATAATTCAGTGTTCTTGACATGATGTTCTATCTTTCACATTAGATCTCTAATTGGATGGATGCCTGATCCGATTGCAGCCACTACTGCCAAAGTGGTACGTTAAGTTTGTGTATTTTTATAAGGCAATAAAGTTAGGGTGTTCTTGAGTCACTTGGAATCAGATCTGTCTGAAATTCTTTGACAATTTTAGAAGCTCAAATTGCAAACAAAACTTCCTGGTCCACTTTCTTGATCGTATTGTTTTTGATTTTTTTATATAACGGGTTCTCCACCTTGGCAACATATTCTGTTGTATCTAAAATAACTGCTGCATTTCTCTTGACAGCCGAAAAGTTATTTTTTCGGTATAGTGCAGTTTGATGGTTTTGTTATTTGATTCGGTTTTCAGAATTCTATTTTTTTAATATTAGTACCTACTCGAAGGGTTCCCTATTTTTATTTGATTATGATTAAAAGTTGCATTCACAATTACCGTAAGGGTATTAGGTAATAATGATTTAAATAAAGCAAATGAAATCACTGATTAGTAGTATGTGAAAAGCTCACAAACTACAGTGACGTAGCTTATTACGGAGTGTTCATGAAGTAGGCGCAAAATTAGAGAAATTTCGTTTCTCGAAAACACCATTAATTATAAGGCAACCTTATTAGAAGAAATCAATAAAAAGTATATTTATGTTTCAGAGAAAACGATGCTCATTTTGAACAATTTCTTTTGCATTAATTTTTTTTATATAGTTTTATCATTGTCAAATTATAAAGATAAACACTATTAAAATCTTATTTTAATTAATGCATTTTATTAAGTTTTTTAAAATTTGACATGAGTAAAAAAGTGTTTAAAATTAAATTCTGCGCGGGATATTAGCATTTCTTTTAAATTCGATCTTGAAAAAAAAAGTTTGGTATAATTTTACACACCTTGTAGTGTTTCAATTTACTTGAACTCATAGTCAAAGAAGACTAATAATAAACCTAAATCATGTACCAAATTCGGTTATTTCAAGTGAAAGTAATTCAGAAACATTTTTTTTTTCGAAATATTTGGCCTCACTAGCTAAAATGTAACGCTGCCTCCCGGACTATTATTATTTTGACAAGCCCTCAACATTTGATCTTTATTTCGGTCATTTTTCTGTTTCCAGTATTAAACTTCTTCCTTTCGTATAGTATTTGACAAATGATGAAGGTGCATGTAATCATTAAGAATATAATGTGAGTTGCGAATACCTAGGATGTTAAAAATAGCATGAATTGAGTCACCGATTGTATTTTCCGTTTCCGTTATCTATTCTATACTCGAGCAAATATTTCTGCTTTCACAATCACCCATGTTAGCCAGAAGTAGTGTATGACACACGCACTAGTTAATTTCTGTTTTTTAAATTATTATTATTATTTTTTTCCCAGTAAACACCTTCCTTATTATTATTATTATTATTATTATTATTATTATTATTATTATTATTATTATTATTATTATTATTATTATTATTATTATTATTATTATTATTATTATTATTATTATTATTATTATTATTATTATTATTATTATTATTATTATTATTATTATTATTATTATTATTATTATTATTATTATTATTATTATTATTATTATTATTATTATTATTATTATTATTATTATTAAATTAAATTTAGGCAAAGGAAAATCCTATATTGCCCTTTAACAAAGTATTAGCTATCTAAGCACAAATATAATACATAAAAAGAAAAAAAAACAAAATGAAAATAATATTATCTATAAGTTGGACCTCCAATAACGATCCAAGCGATTTTTGAAACTGTTCACAGTGGGAGCACTAATCACTTCTTCAGGTACATTATTCCAGGTGTTTAACACACGACACAACCAAAACTGCTGTCTACATGTAATACGGAAGTGTTCGTGTGACAATTTAAGTCTATGGTCTCTAAGAAGTCTTGCATCTCTACTGGGAAGAAAAAAGTTCAAGTTTGTACCGAATAAGTTGTTAAGAGCACGATAAGTTATAATTAAGTCACTTGTCACTCGTCTTCTGTAAAGTGTTGGTAACTTCATAATCTTTAGCCTCTCTTCATACACCAAATCGCGAAGATTGTGTGGTATTCTAGATGCTCGATGCTGTATACGTTCAATTATGTTTATATCTTTTGCAAAGTACGGAGACCGAACTGGAGCTGCAAATTCTAAAATTGGGCGGATATATGTAGAAAACAGTTTATTCATTGTGGATGTTGAAGGGGAGTGAAATGATTTGTTAATCAGATATAACATTGTATTAGCCTTTTTCATCACAGAAGAAATGTGCGGCTTCCATTTTAAATCTTCAGATATGATAACACCTAAGTCACACTGGGTAGATACGGACTCTAACTGATGATTCTCAATAGAGTAAATAATTCTAGGATTATTTGTACCAAAATGAAGAATGCAGCACTTATCTATATATCAAGTGGAGCAATGTATCTAGATCATGTTGAATTTCAATTTGCGAAGTAAACGGATTTCCATATAATTTAGTGTCATCTGCATAGAAGGAAACTTTGGACTTAAGCATGGGTGGAATATCACATATATATGAGAAATAGCAGAGGGCCTAATATGGATCCTTGTGGCACTCCACTTGTAACAGGAGCGGAAACAAAGATGAAGCTACCCACTCTGACACAGAAGATCCTATTATTGATGTAAGATTCAATCCATCTGAGTAAGTTTCATCTAATACCAACATGCTCCTACTTTATAAAAGTTGTAGTTGGACATTTTAAAAGGCTCTTGCAAAGTCTAAATATATAACATCGATAGGATTGCCACTATCAATTTGTCTAGTCCAGTCATTTAAACATGTCAATAAGTAAGAACCGATTTTCCACGTACAAATCCATGTTGTTCTTGTGGGATGACAGAGCTTTCCAGAAGAAACGGGCGCATTTCATCAACTATGATAGTTTCCATTAATTTAAGAGGAACTGGGAGTAGGCTAATGAGCCGGTAGTTAGCTGAATAGAATTTATCACCTTTCTTAAAAACTGGTGTTATGACTCAAGAATGCCAATCCTTGGGTAATTCTCCTGAATTAAAAGATGCGGACATTTTGTAATGAAATTTGTAATTTTTTGACATATTTATAGTAAACCCTCTCCGATACCTAAACTCTCGATTGTCGTCTATTCAATGAAACCATCGCATATTTAATATATTTACTTTCTGCCATTCTACTAATATTATATTATTCGATGAGCATATAGTTATGGCTGCGAGTATTATAAATCACCCGAGTGAATTACAGGCATTATACACAAGTAGAATATTATACTTTGTACACGACTATTAACAATATTTTAGCAAACTTTTTACTGAAAAAAATTATATAATATTTTGACATTCATAAAATGAACATAACCTACAAATCAAAACTGTCAAAATATTTTAGTCAGGTTTGACATTCGTCGGTCCCTTGATAAATTTAAAAAAGCAAATCAAACTTTAATTAGTATACATACTACTACCATCATTCGAAAAAATGTTAATATTGCCGTGACTGGTATAATGGTTGCAGTGTTCAGTTCTTACACAGAAGGTTCTGGTTCATTTGCTTTCATCGGAGAATTTTTGTTTTGTTTGTTCGTTTCCGATACTGTCACATTTAAGAATTTAAATTTGGTGACAGAAATGTAGGTATATCACTTGATGCTATAGTGCATTACGTACACCAGTTTACTTGAAGAATCAGACGAATAATATTTTTATAAGAATTATTAAACACTTACAAAATCAAATGGCTGAGACTTTCTTTTAAAACAGAAATCAGCTTATCTGATTGTTTTGAGAAATTAATTGTTAAAAATATATAATACACCCTGTACTTTATCAGAAGAATCTTACTTGCAACAAAACTGTATTTAGAGCATAATTCTTGTTTGGCACAGGAATATACAGATCCACCAGCCTTGCCGGAACCTTGCCCTGGTGCCCCAACTATTATCCTGTAAAAAAAATAAACTACTATTACATAATGTAAAAAATAAATATTAAAATATCGAATATATTTTTTACTTAAGGCTAGACTTTTTTTAGTATTATTTAAAATCAAACTAATTAGATTTTATTTCAAATATCACATTCAGTAATCGTAAAGTGCAGCAAGAAAATTTTTCCAAATATATAATGTTTGCTTTTATACTAATTTCTAATGCAATATCAGAAAGTAGTTACTTGATTGTTCGGAGACTAAAATAATATCTACGAAATTCCATGAGTGTTCTCTGATACGCTAAGCGGTTTTGCTCCCATGAACATTAATTGCATTGCAATTTTAATACAACATAATTTCTTCTAAAACATAAGTTACTAGATCTGATCAATCCCAAGACAAATTTCTGTATGTGTCATTGTACCAAACTGTATAGTATAAAGTTATACACGTATACAAACTGACCATATAAACTTTGTTCAGACGTTAGTTCCTAACACTTCAACTAAAATGATATTCTGTAACTTCCTTTAAGTTAGATTTTCCCATTCTAAGTAACGTACTATTATGTAAAATCAACTAGGCGATCTCTGTAATAGCACTTATTTATCAATGGTGTATGTGTCAAGCTTCAAACCACCTTCAAACTGACCAGCATTGATATAGGTAATGTGATATTTTGTAAAAGAAAAATTCAGGATATTGTGAATTATCTGGTTTGAATAGTAATGATAAATATGAAAGCAGAATACGACCCGATTACAGTGGTCATTTAATTAAAATTTTTAAATTGATATTAAATAGGAACACTTCTTCATGTACAGTTACAATATTGCAGAGAAAAAGCTTGCAGCACGTTTTACCTTAAACCCAACCTGTTTGAGATAACCCTGACTAAAATGTATTTTAAACATTTAGCTACCCCATGCAATTTGTTTTGGATATACCAAAATTGAGAAATCTACATTTACCCACATTGCAAAAAAATAAAGTGTGAAAATACTTGATAAAAACTCTTTGTGACAAAATATGAAGCTATAATGTCACCAACAAAATAATATGAGTATATTTGCTGTGCGGGTAATCTTCGATTCTGAATTTATATGAATAAAGGCATTCATATAATCTAATTGGATCGTATACACACATAGAGACTAGCATATCAAATTTTATTTAAATTGAAACAAGCGGGAGTAGGTAATTCTGAAAAAGCAGCACAGGTACGTTTAGTTGTCGTATTATTTTATCCCTATATTAAAACACCATAATTTATAATAATTTTAATTTTCACAATTTTTTGTTTAAATTCAGTTCATATTTTCACCTTAAAATATATCAGACTCATGGAAATATAGTTCCGTCTGTGTTAAAAACCATATATGAACAATAATAATATGTACTTACGTAGGTGAGAAACCTTTGTTTCCTTTCTGAAGCAACAAAGCATATCCGAAATACGAACTGTTAGTCCCGTTTGTACGGATTTCCTGAACACTGTTTGTGTCAAAGTTAAAACATAGAACACTGGATAAAATAGCCAACAAAATTAGATACTTCATAGTAGAAACACTATTCACCGAGTTTTGCCACAAAATGTCCATACAGAATATAAATTTTTAAAAGGAAACTGATAACTGATGATTATAGAGCTGTAGCTATCGCTGTCGAATAGACAGGAAACAAAAATCATCGCGCATCAGGGTTTGCCCAAAAGATTAAGGAAACATGCATTGTAGGATTTCTAAACAAATAAATCAGAGTGATTCACAAAAATGTAAAACACAGCTGATAATAAGAAAGAAACATGAACAGTTTAATTTTTCGATTGTTATTTCTTCATGTACAACTTTTATTATAAATTTTTAATTTTTAATAGACGTAGAACGGTAAGTATTTTCTGTTGCATATTTAAGTATTTTCTTCGCTATTTCAACTTTTTTCGCTATTGAGTATTCTCAATAACTAGCCATATACGAACGGATTTTTTTAACGGACCTAATCCGCCGATTGAGTTCACAAATTTTTCTGCGGATCAGGTCTACGAACTCTGTCTGCTGTCGCCAATAATTATTGACATATTAAGATTAAGTCCAAAATAAAATACCTATATAATAAGAGATATATGCTAAACAGTATAATAATAATATCTCTATCCCTCATTCTAATCACGAGGATTAGCCCAGAATACGAAGATAAAACTTAAAAATGATAACACTTACCCGACAAACCTTAGACTTGAGAATGAAAAATTGTTGAGACATAAACTATATATTAATATATTTGCTGGTAACTCCTGATGTACCAGCTGAAGGTTTAGATATATTTTCCAAAAAGGTGTATCCTGGATTTTTGTTCATGTTTTGTGTCTTTTCTTTTATCGTACTGGAATCTGGAATCTGGAAATGTGGGGAAGGTAGCGTAAGACGCTACAGCACTTAGGCCCCATTGGGCCCCTTGTACTTCCTCCCACCTGAGCTGCTAACCAACCTAATAAATAAAAGAAGGTGGTGACGTTGCTCAGGAGGATCTGTCTAATGTAGGCCATAGAAGGTCATCATTATCCCAACACGAATTCTCTTATTGACGAAATGGCAATGCAGTCGCAGAGTGCATGGAGTACTGTTATGTCTTCCTGTTTGCAATCCCTACAAGGAGGTGTTTCACACTTTCTCATATAATAAAGGTGCTTGCTTAATCAACAGTGTCCAGTCTGAATACCTGTCACCAGGCGAAGATTCGTCCTAGACATGGCTAAATACTTTTTCGCTGTATCCTTGCAGGGGTACTCTAGGAACTCTTTAGCAAATTGACAGCTATTTTTTCATGCCACCGTTTACTAAATTCTTTGTGGGTGTCCTCCTTGATAATTTCAACAAAAGCTGACAACGGAAGTATACTGGAGGGACCAGGTCCAAAAATATTGAGACCCGATGCCCTACTGGCTAGTTTGTCAGCTGCTTTATTGCCATGCACCGCCCGTATCCCTTCACCCAGCATACAGATATGCTGTTGTTGGTTGAGGCCAGTACCAGTGCCTGATAGCATTCCCATGCTGATTTAGTTGTTATCTAATGATTACGTAAAATAAGAAGTGATTGTCTACTGTCTGTGTAGATTCTGATGGTTTTACTCGTGGTATGTCTACGGACAATTTCCTTGGTGGCTATGGTTATACCTGCTAATTCCGTTTGTACGACGGTAGCATGCCTATTCATTGCCCACTGATATTTGATGTGTAGGGATCTGAAATAGATTCCACATCCTGCACCTTCCTTTCTTTTTGATCCGTCTGTGAAGATGTTTATTACATTCTCACTGGCGGTCTCCTCATTCCTGATAAGTACCGTGTAAGGTCTGTCAAACGCAAACTTGGGAGAAATACTGTCAGTGTCTGCCTGCAGAAGGGGTATTTTCATGACGACGCCATTCCACAGGCCACTCCTAACTTCTCTACATCCTACATCTGGTATAATACCAGTATTTTTGAGGCAAAGCATAGTTGTCAGCCATTTCTTTTAGATAAATATCTAAAGGTGGCAGACATAGCATTACCTTCATTGGTATGGTGGGTGTTGTTCACATAGCTCCTGTTATGCTCAGTCAGGCAATCCTTTGTACCTGGCTGAGCTTTTGCTTAGCTGTCGACTTTTGCCCACCAGACGATAGCCCCATAGGCTAACATTGGCCTCACAATGACAGTGTATATCCACATGACGCCTTTTGGTTTCATTCCCCAGGTTTTACCAACGGTCGTGCGGCACTGCTCATAGGATATGTACGCCTTTTTTAGTCTCCTTTTCAAATGAAGATTCCATGTTAACTTTGCATCAAGTGTGACTCCAAGGTATTTCACATCTGATGCGAAGCTTAACGTAGTGTTTAGGAGAGTTGGTGCCTTTATTAGCCCAATTTTTCTCTTCCTCCTGAAGAGAACCATTTCCGTCTTCCTGACAGACAGAGCATGGTCCTCACATCAGTTTTCAATGGTTCTTAGGGCTATTTGCATTCTTTGACAAAAGATCCCTTCGAACTTTCCATTAATCAGCATAGTGAGATCATCAGCATAAGCGATGGTATAGATGCCAATTTCCGAGTTGAGGTGGCACAGGACACTGTCCAGAACCCATCTCCCTTGTTGGTGGTGGGATAGCCGAATCCTCTGGGAGGTAAACTGATACTATGACAACCACAGTCTGTTTACCCTTGACTACACATTCCACTTTCACGGCAGTCAGATCAGATGTTGAAAGGTGCTATAGTAGTTGGGTTTTGATATGGCGAGGTGTGTCCTCGGTCTGTCTTGGGTGTACTAAAAATACGCCCAGTTAGTTTAGTTAATCCCGATATCCGGGATTTAACTACCCAGGGTTCCTGTATTAGTGCCAATGTATCCCGCTCCACATCAAGTCGGCGGCATAGCGCAGCCGTGGCCGCTCGTTGCAAGTTACACTGTACCACAGTTATCTTTGTATCACAAATCTTTGTGACGCATGGTGGTTTGGAAAGTGGCGCTCTATGAGGGTGCGCTCCCTTCTTAGGGGATGGATTGGTCTGGGAAGGTGGCACATCTTACTGGTGCTCAGCCTTCTTTTCGGATAGTCCAATTTCCTCTGGGTGGTAGCAAGCCCTTGGATTTACCAGCCATCCGCGTAAGACTACTCCCACCAGACGTTGTGGCCTGCGCCAGAGGAGTGGGTGCACGTTTGGAAGAGGAAGCTGCAATTGCAGCTCGAGCCTCCTCTTCTCGCGCCTTCCATCTCATCTTAACCTCAGCACCACAAATTCTTTTGCCCCTACGGGGCTTTTTACTGACCTCATTTCAGAGGCAGTTTGATACGATTGTCCCAGCTGTGGCGAACGTTGCAGCTCTGCCACTGGTAGTTGCAGCGACCGTTGCCGTTCTGCCGCTGCTGACTGCGGCGAGCGTTGTCGCTCTGCCGCGGAGAGTTTAGCTGTTGTTTTATCCACAAGGCATTGAGTTCGATTTGTTCACCTGGCTGGCGTCACCAGGGCTACCAAGTGAATATAGCTCCCAGAAACAGGACAGCGTCATGAGAGGGTTGTGCATCCCTGAACGCCAAAACTAACCGACGCCCAGTTCTGCAGTCTCCTCCGAGTCCCTCTGCCCTAAGAGCTCACGATACGATTGTCCCAGCTGTGGCGAACATTGCAGCTCTGCCACTGGTAGTTGCAGCGACCGTTGCCGTTCTGCCGCTGCTGACTGCGGCGAGCGTTGTCGCTCTGCCGCGGAGAGTTTAGCTGTTGTTTTATCCACTTGAGTTCGATTCGTCCACCTGGCTGGCGTCACCAGGGCTACCAAGTGAATATAGCTCCCAGAAACAGGACAGCGTCATGAGAGTGTTGTGCATCCCTGAACCCCAAAACTAACCGACGCCCAGTTCTGCAGTCTCCTCCGAGTGCCTCTGCCCTAAGAGCTCACCCTGCCGGCCCTCTGACGGGACGGCACAGCTGATTGACCGGGAGTGGGTTAGCTCTCAGCCGCCCGTCTAGTCGAATTCCAGACCAAAGTGGCGTGTTGCAGGCGCAGTCTGCTCAGCCACCAGGCACATTTCCTCCGACGACACGGGTCGCCACGCACGGCACAAATACGTGGGAGCTGGTCTGCGGGGTGCTTTCACAAGAGATTTAAGCCAGGGAGCCTGCTTGTGGCAAACCTTGCCATAAGTCGAAGTCCTATGGCTTTTCCTATCCCCCACTTGGGGACGCGCCTGGTAGGTAACTCAACCCTCAGGTTTATCGTTTATCATACTACTGACTGGGCGTATATTATTGGCATCGTATATATATATATATATATATTTTGTACATCATTCATAGTCTATATGATTCCAGTTTCCTTATTGCACTAAGAAACTATAGTATCTATTAATGTAACGTATGTCATCGTGAATATTTTGGTCATTCAGTAAGTCCTGCAGTGTGCGTATGGCGCTGCTGCCATTAGTATTAAATCTACAAATAACATCACTTATGCCATCGAAATGTTTATCATAATATGCTACGGCTTCTAACCAAGTACCCTAGATAGTTATGTTATATATCTACTTCAGGAGGTAGAGGTAAAGCCTCCCTAAATACGTTATTTCTTGTAGGCTCCTTAATGAAAACTTTTTTGACAGTTGATATAAGTGTTTACTAAAGGAAAATTCCCTTATTTTCTCAGCTACCCCATAAAGTGCGTGAGCAGCGCATGTGAAATGTATAATTTTTGAGATAAAATCAGTTCTGTTTTTAAAATGTACGTGCCTGCATCACTTAGCATTACAAGAATTTTATCTGAAGCAATAACTTCATCGGGCTATATATAATTAAAACAGTCAATAACAAAATTTATTCAGTTTCATGATTGATTTTATCTAGTACCTTAGAAGCCAGTAGGGGGCTGTCACTAGCAGTGTCGTTTTTAACGCACCAATTAAAAAATTGGCTACTGAACACCCACAAACATCAGTAACTTCGTCTAATGAAATAAACGAAATGGTCCGAAATGTATTTGCGTATTGATGTCACATCATTGTAAATCCTATCAACGTATCTTGGTCTTAACGTACTTTCATGACGAATTTTTCGTTCCATATATTTTTCTAAAAACGTATATAAGTTGGAGTTCTATAGTTTTTTTTTTTTTGGAATACTGCTTATGAGAAAGGCGTCTGTAAATTCCTAGAAAAATACAGACAGTGGTATTCGTAGTCCGTCTCCGGTCGCCGGAGAGCAGTCACCTTCCCGAAATTATATGAATTTCGTTCTTACAGTTGCATAATTTCTGGAAGAAGATATAGGATACCACTGTTACAGTACACTGTATTCATAGTCAGTCCAAAATTTTGAGAATTTCATTATGAAATTCACATAATTTCAGGAAAGAGATCGCTCTCCGGCGACCGGAGATGGACTATGAATACCACTTCTCTTCAGCGCTGGACGAGGCATGGCTGTTAAAATATCTTGTCACTTTAGTTTTTTCAGAAGAAAGCATACACACACAGTACAAAACAGGTAATTTTCTTTAATACGTAGGCCCTTGTAACCTTTTGATACATACATTTGACACATAATACATAATACATTTGAAATAATTCCCGGCTATTTCTTATCTCCTTTGACATGTTACTTTACTTCCATTCACTTCTCTCCCCTCAACTTCTCTTGCTAAGGTAAATTATGTTACTATTTATAAATAGTTATTTAAATACATCCGCCGGATACAAATTACAACAGACGTAGAAAAAAAAACGTATCGACGCGATAATACCACAGTCTGGATCTTAATTTGTTTCATTAGCAAGAAATCTATTATCCCATTCATCCGGGTTCTGCAACTTAGTTAGCATAAAACTTTTTCTCTTACTTCATTCAGCTTAGTTGTTAAAGTTACTTTACTGTTCTGTAATTATTCTTCTACTGATGATTTTTCTCTTTCCATTTCGTTCAACTGGGTTTGCAACTTGTTTTTGTCGGTATTTACGAGTAACTTCCCTAGCAACTGGTTTTATGTTTAAAATTATTCAATAATTCCTGTTTTTCTTTAACCCACTGGGTTTCTTTTTGTTTCATTTAATCTTGAATTAATCTTATCCGATTGAGAAGTTCAGCATTAGTAACTTCCAGAGTTTTATTCTATTTTCTTGCAATAAAGCATTTTATTTGCTGCTTATAGGTACTCGTAAAATATAAGGATATGTGTGTAAGTATAGTAATAAACACTCGAATAAACATTAATCTCAGAATGTTTTGTCGATGCTTTACGGCGATATGTTCCTCCTGGAGTATCTCTTAACAATGTCCACCAATAATGAGCAAGCAAATTGACACTCGATTTGCCTTGTTCATCACTTACCGTACCTAAATTTTCCGGAGAAAAATGGTGATGAGAATCCAGAAAGTGAATTTTTAGAGACAAGTTACATTCCTTTATAAGCATTAATTAGTTCACACACAATATCTTTATAATTGTCCGCCTTCACATTTCCTAAAATTTGCAGTAACTGATTTAAAAGCATTCCAAGCTCGTAATTCAATTTCATTTAGAGAGTAGAAATACATCATCCTTCATGATTTTCCGTATTTGTGGACCCACAAATATGTCCTCTTTCATTTTTGTCTCACTAAGTCTCGGAAATGTTTGTTTTAAATGCAGAAACCCTCTTCCATTTCGATCTATAGCTTTCACAAAATTCATCAGTTCCAACTTAATATGCAAAGATGGAAGCAACACATTTTTGGGATCAACTAGTGGTTCATGAGCAATGTTTTTGAGACCCGGAGTTAATACCTGACGTAGTGGCCACTCCTTCTGTTCATAATGACGATCTCACGCACGACTGTCCCATTCACAAAGAAAACAACAATATTTGGTATACCCAGTTGCATTCCAAGAAGAAGGGCTATTACCTTTTAATGCCCACATGGCTCATCCATATTCATTATAACGGATATGCTCTAACAGAACTCGCATATTTTCATATGATTCCTTCATATGAACTGCGTGCGCTATAGATACAGATGAATATTTATTACCGTTGTTTACCAATACCGCTATTAAACTAAGCTTAGAGGAATTAATGAACAGGCGCCAATCATTTGGATCATGTTTCTGTCCTAACGCGTCAAACAAATTGTTGACATTGGAGCAATATATCAACTTCCCTTCTTGACGGAAACAGTGTGTGAGGTCTTGTTGCCGTTTTCGGTAAAAAGTAATGTTAACATCACCGTGGAGAAGATTCCATCCTTTTAATCTTGCCGCTAAAAGTTCTGACTGGGATTTTGACAGATTTAATTCTCGAACTAAGTCATTAAGTTCACCCTGTGTGATCAAATGCGGCGCTGTTGAACATCCTGGCAGGTCAAACGAAGTATCGGAAATTTTACGCTTTCTGTACCATCACTTTCAGAATCGGTGGATTCGACTTTTACATCTAAAGACCAAGATTCTGGTGGAACTGGGATAGAAAGTTCATCACTATGCTTAACGGGCCGCAAAACTGATGATAAATTAAAATACTTAACAGTATGTTTCGATTTTGGTCCAATACCTTTAATATTTGTGAGGCAAAAATAGCAATCAGTAATATGGTCTCTCGGTTCTCTCCAAACCATTGGTACCGCAAAGGGCATTTTACAGTTGTCGCCTCTTAACCAACCTGTTAACAACGTTACACAAGTCTTACAATCTTATTATCTTGGTCGCCAACTTTAATTATAAAATAAAGTTCGTATGCTTTCAACACAAGGGAGTAAAATTACATTTCTGGGGTTTAAAAGTTAACTCTCCGCACACATAACAAAAACTGTTCGCACTATTTACACAATTTCTAGGCATTGTCCATAAAACTAGTCTCGATCACAATAAATTAAAAGAACACACCATTTTAACAAAAATTAACAGTACTCAGAACATCTCAGCACTCTTCAACACAGAAAACGTAACTGAATCGGCTGCTATAAGTCTACTTTATTAGTAGACTAATAGCAGCAATATGCTCTTTAAACATAGAGCTCGCATATAATAAACAGGAATAGACAGGTCTTAACATGATATATGTGCGTCATCGCATAAACGCCCAGAAATGCAGCAATATGAGATGTTACGTATTGTAATTCATAAAAGTAGATGTTACCAAATATCTGTGGGTGATAGAAAAATTCTGTTTTTAGATTTGATTTTAGGTTCTCAAAATACGTAAGATACACCCAAAATTGTCATGTCACAAATCCTGTGTTTATCAGTGAATTGGTTCTTCAATGTATCAATATTGGCTCTTTCCGATGTTGATTGAATATCCTAGAGCATTGATTCCAGAGATGTCCTTTTGCTCCACAGTTACAACACGGGTTGGGTTTTTACCTCCTGTTATGGTAAAATCAGCATCGTCCCTTCCTTTATGAAGATTATCCAATAAATTTTGCAGACTCTTCACAAACTCTTATATATTCTTTTGGACTCCTCGTTGTTCTCCAGTCTGATGCATAATTTGCCTTGTTCTACCTTGACCGCTTCTAGATGCTTGTCGAGTGGTTTCGATTTCCAGCGGCAGTACTAGAGCTTTGAATATATTTTTATGTCTGGCTAAACTTAATGTTTGACTGATCTCAGAGTGTCGTAGGCCATCGATAAAGCTACTCACTGCTAACTGCTTTTGGAACTCTGTCGCTGCGGTGGGGTAGGCTAGCTTCATCATACATACTATATTTGTCTCAAATTGCTGCATATTTTCTTCGAAGCATTGTCTTCAGTATTTTAGTTCCTCATTTCCAAAACAGTTTTCCACGTTTGATAATCATTCTGATCATTTTGTTTTGCCAAAGCGGCTGCGTCAAACTGTTAAGGTAAGTGGTCCATATGATACCTTTCCATCAAACGTTAGCAATAACTTAATCCTTGAAGACGAACTTGTAATGGACTCCTTCGCAGACAACTGTGACTTTATACTTTCTTCTACGACTTGAACTTTGGCGACTCTATTCTGTAACTTAACACTTTCTTCTACGACCTGGACTTTATTCCAACTTTTATGCTTTAAATGGCTTACTTCGCTTGGTTCAAAATAGGTAGGTACCTACATAAAAAACACTTTGTAACCCAGAAGCACCGTGCCCACCTAAGTACCTAGTATACATGCTATTTTATTTATACGTAAGTAGGTACAAATCGTACAAACTAAATATTTATTTAGTGTTTTTGTTTTTTTTTAGATGAAAAAAATAAAGATCTGAACTTGTTTTAGAATTATGGTGTAAAGGTACGGATTCGCTGGTGCGATTGCGGCTGCGGCTCGCGACTGCGACTCGTTGCCGGCCAATAGGCAGTCTAAATGCTGGAGTTGATGACAACATTCGGACTGTCTATTGGTCGCAGTCGCAGTCGCACCAGCGAATCCGTACCTTAACAACAATAATCGTTTTCTAAACACATTTAAAAGCAAAATTGTCACGTCATATTCTAGGAAAACCACAGACCTCGTGACCTAGGACACTGACACAAAATTGTTATTTATAGATCATATTGCGGAAATTTCAAAATATGCATTAAAGATGTTATTTATTAACAGAAAATGCAATCATATTTCAAGTGAGAAGTGAGCTAGTCCTAAAAACATTACCTATACTTTGTATAGCTATGAAACTATATGTACTATATGAACTTGAATACTGCTCAATAACTTGGTATCCGCACTATATAGGTACTCTAACCACTAGCAGCTATTGAAAGCATCCAACGTAAATTTTTAAAGTTTCCGTCACTAAAGATCAATGCATTTTATCCGGAGAGGCAATATTTATTAAATACATTTAATATACATTTTGTCATTGGAACTATAGGTACCTAGGTACGTAGAATAATTAATAGTCTAAAAATACAATTTATTGCACAATAATATCGATTTATTAAATTTAATATCATTCTAAACACCTTGAATAACTTCATGTTTTACTAACACTTTTTACAGTGAAACTGCTAGAAGCAATAACATTCTTCTTAAATCCACTAGGTATATAATACCAAGTATTATCCTTCCCTATATTATATTATACCTATATCAAGGCTATTATCTGCCATAATTTTAACAACATTGCTGATATTATTTGTGAAATTAATAGCATCAGCCTTTGTGAAATAATAAAAATTACTAGTGTTAGATACCTATTGTAATTAGTTTTAGATATTACCTATAACTATAATTGTAACTATATTTGTTCTATTATTAGATTGTATCATCTGTTGGGTAATAAACTGTAAATGATTTATTATTATTAATATAATACTATTATAATTCAGTTAGGCTTAGAAGTTATTATTGTATTCAATTACAAACAAAAAGTTATATAAATAATAAATCTTAATAGGTATCGCTATTGCATTATTCCAGACACCGAATAAATCTTGTATAATGGGCTTCCAGGTAAAGGCTGTTACGATTTTGCCGCCAAATCAACCCGACAAACGACCCCTTACAAATGGTCGGATTCTATTGGTGGATCTGAGAAGAAACGTTTAGTGACCCATCGTTTCAAATTTTGATGCAGTAGTGGCAGTAGCATCAACCGTCTTTGTTGGCAGCAGTTTAGAACTAGCATTTGTTTGTGTCGTATTGGCCGCTTCAGAACCTTAGCTACTGGCTTGGTGAGTTAATTTTCATTTTATATTAAAATACATAATAAAAATCATAGTTAGACTTTAATTAATCTGTTAAACAATAGTTTTTTCACTGAATAGTGTTGATTTTTATTGTTAACGAATGTGTGTAGATCTTCCAGCAATTAATTTAAAGCCGCCCAAGAAATTCTTTTATTGCCACAATGGCTGCCCCTTTGCCGAAATTCAAGCAAGCTATCGAATTTTGTATGCGTTGTACCTAACGCGTAACTTGTTCAAATAATTTTCAGTGGTTTAGAATAAATTTATTTATTTTTTGAATACGCTGATGTTGGCGTTATTTTTTTTATTATATTTAGTAAGTTTAATTTTGGCGCTAAAACCGTTAGCAAACAAAGAACTGACGCTGCGCCGGCGTCTGATTTGTTTTATTTTTATTTTCAAATAAACCGGGCAGGGACGATACAAGCTAAAACCTGAAGCCAAGCTACTTTTAGTTAGCATAAAAGTGTACGAGTAATCTGCAAATTATTACTTCAGTTATTGCTTATTTTTAGGAGTAGCTTGCATAAAAAGGTAGTCTAACTTCACATTAAAATTTTCTTTACTTCCAGAACCTAATTAATTTTGCAATAAAAAGAATTGAAAATGTCTGACGAAGAAGTCCAAACCAAAAAAGGCCGCAAAACTGCAGCAGAAAGTACAAAACGTCCAAAAAAGGTATGTCTGACTTAATTTACATTATTAAATAAGGCCCATGTTGTAAAGTTCAGTATGGTGTAATTCTTTAATGTAGTGTTAGTTAATTATTTGATCAGTTTCATTTTTACTGTTTTATTTTTAATTTATAAGTATTATATACCTATAGAATGTTAGTATGTTTGCTATATAAAATGACATGTATAATTATTGGTTTTAAAGGAAGCAAAATCTTCTGAACCTAAAGACGATGGAGATGCACCTCCAGCCAAAAGAGGTCGTGGGAGACCAAAAGGGTCCACCAAAAAAAAGACTGAAACAAAGGCTAAAGCAAATGGAGGTAAGATATAGAGGAATTATTATTGAATAATACCTACCCATAACCCACTAAACATAATTAAATTTCTTCAATGTTATAGAAACATTTCTGTACTAGCTGTAACGTTGCTCTCAGACTTATAATTAACTGTATGCAATGTCCCAGGACCTTTATTCGCCAGGCTAGAAACATTGCAGTGTAAGGTTCCTAAGGGAACACATTACTAGCAAATTGCATTTTAATTTCTATTAATATTGCACACAAGTCGCAGTGCAATGTTCTTTTATAACATTCCAGACACTGCATTTGGAATGTTGGTAAGAATGGAGTACCTATTACTACCTATTGATTTTTAAAATTTAAATATACAGTATACACTACAGGGTGTATATTTTCTTCGAGATTTTATGACCAAGCATAAATTAGGAACTATTATTCCCTTGTCCGTGGTGCCAATCGTGCCAATTGCTCAAAGCTCAAATCTTGTAGATATCCTACCAAAATTCGATTACACAGTATCAGGGATATATTTGTGGATCCATCTGTCGGCTATTAATATACATATAATTTACTGTATAGTTTGGTGATTTTGATAAAAAGCATATTCCACAATTTTAAAGAATATTTATAAACTGGCCCTTTCGTTTAGCTGAAGCATATTTCTGAGAGTAACTATAGATTCAAAAAACTAAATAATACCATATGAAAAAGATATGCAAATCCGTTGCAGAAATGTTGTAGAATTAATTTACCCTCAACATTTTTAAATAATATTATATTATGAAACATTGTTCAAAGCATTCCACAACTTTCATTAGTTATGTATCGTAATTCAACTCAAATTCAGCTGTATGCAACGTTGCACAGATATGCTGTAATGTTTCATGCTTAGTGGGAAAGTTCGTAACCTTCTTTGATGTATAAGGTTTGTTTTGATTCTGATAGTAAATGATTCTAGAATCAGTAATTATTTACAATATATTGCAATTTGAACCTAATGTAGTGTATGCGTAGAGATTACAATTTTGATTTTTTTTTTCGAAAATTACGTCAGCACCAGAATTTGACTTCAGATTCGTGATCAGCACTCCTAAAATGGGGGTACAATTTTTTTTGTTAAGATTGGAGATTTTTACTCTGTTGTAAATATCCTAGAATCATTAAAAAAACTGTTCATTTCTTTTTAAAGTAAGAATCAATACAAGTCTATAATGTTGCTCTGAGACTAATAAAAACGAGTTTTTTTAGTTGGGCGACGCGGTAGATCAAAAAAGGAGAAAGAGGAGAAAGACTCGACTGAAGAAGAAGAAAATGGAGAAAAGAGCAGTGCCAACGAGGAGGAAGAGGATGATGATTAAATTATAGTTATTCCTTGACTCATTAGATATTTCGTTAAGGTTCCATCTCTGAATAATATTTTTTATATAGTTCTGCAAATATTTGACTTAAATATGTTTGCTTAAGTTTTAAATTATCCATAAAGATTCTGTAGAAATATTCGATACTCAAATTAGTTATAAGTTGTTTCAAAACATTAGACTGAAACTAGTCTTCATTCCAGATTTTTTTTTTTTTATAAAACGAACTACAAAAAATTTTGTACATATTTATAAATATTTCAGTTTTAATGAAATAAATTTGGAAATTATATAGTTCTTTTTCCTAGACAAAGTTTAACGTGTTCTAAACAAAAGTAAGGTATCTATATAATCTATATAAAAACTGGAATAGTTGAGTACCAAAGTGGCATTATACTTAAAATTCATAAAAACATTAAACTAACAACTTACAACATAACACACACATACAACACTTACAAATAACTTTGTAATTAAAAATAACACGGAAGAAAGGAAAATTAAAAACTAATCAAATGTCATGTCACTCATGTCTAGATATAGTTTTAATATCTTTTCAAGTAAATGTATATCGATATTAAAAATTTAAAAAAATCTATGTAAAACATGTTTAAAAGATATGTGGAAAACACTAGCACAAATTTTTGAGGCTCAAATATGAGGATCTAGTCTAATTTACCTCGGTACAAAAGTTGATAGTTTCCGAAATACTTTTTTGAAAATATTTGTGCCTTAGTATATTAAATTTC